>CM056729.1:43035731-44285731 GCA_029844215.1 Przewalskia tangutica | reverse complement strand
AAATACAAGCAAGGAATGGATCATTCAAGGAGTAGAACTTACTTTCTTTATTCTAAGGAATCATGCTAGAAGAGGAGATAGTTCACATACCTTTTCTAATATCCACAAGCTAAGCGAATACGCTGCGTAGAAGTTGTCAACCTATAATGGTCACAACAAGACTATCAACTTCTAGTCTCTACGTAGAATAATACTAAGTATCTGATCTAATTCTACGGAAAATCAGGCAAAGACCTCCTTTGTTTCTACTTACTTGCCACCTTTTTCAAGGCGAATACAATAACCAACAAGCCACATTTAAGGCTCCAAACAACAACCAAACAAAGGGATTACACGCCTACAATACGTGTAAAATTGCCCCACAATTCATACGAAATAGTGAATATGCCAAAGCCATTCTCGGCCAACCTCTAGAACAACACTAAGTATTTTTCAATCCTTCTTACAATTCCAAGTTCTAAGGTCTAACATGTTATATAGTCTAAACAACTTCAACAACTACAATTTCCTTCTTTAAACAACATGCGACGCTTAGACTAATAATCGACTAGAATTGACATCTTAAAGTTAAACATGCTAGATTTCGGATTTGGGTTCCAATAGCCAATAAACATATCAAACTTCATACTATATAACTCATGCTTGCTAAAACCATAGCTACAATGATAAGTAAACCTTAATTGCTACAACGACAAGAATATACCTTTAAAGCCCTTAAAATTTCCAAGATTCCAAAGTCGCGCCTTAGCAATTCTTAGCTCCTTTCCTTAGGTTCCAATCCGCTCCAAGCACTCCTTAGAGGCCTATGAAGAACCCATCTTCAAGTTCCAACTTCAAAGTTGAAGAACTCCCCTAGTTTCCGCCTTGCGACTAACGTAAAAATACGTTTTTTCCGAAATCTTTCTATTGAGATATCCTTACAATACCCTAAGGGACATTGGGTTAAAGTCTTGTGGCTAATGGATCAAAACTACAAAATTTTTGTGTGGATGGGGCACTAAAGCCGAGAGCTCAATCTCAAGAACAAGGTGTTCTCTAAAAATTTCTAAGTGTAAAAGACCTTGTCTTGCACTAACTTAGTATATAACACATAATGGAGGACTTAGACTTAAACAAATGGGTGGCTAAGATGAATTTCACTTGGATTAAGCCTATGTGGACAAGTTGACAAGTCAACAATGTCATGCTAGCAAGACTAATCTTCCAAGGTGGTCAATGACCATTATACCCTTGCATAAATTTCGACCAAGCCATGTGAGGGTGTCACGTGTCGCCCTCTCATTCGTCCATAAAATTCCGTAACTCTCGTGGGCCCCACAAAACGTAAAATTCCTCGGGTGGGCCCCACGTGACCAAATCCGTAAAAATAAATTTCCATAATATTAATAAGTTCCATATTCTTCAAATAATTCATTTTGAGAATCCAATACTCAACAACGAACATTTTTCCTTTCCGGCGTTCGGAACATTTTCTGTCGGAAAAACAATTCTTCCTTTCGTACTAATTTCCAAGTCTTGTTTCCTTACGTACATTCTCTTATACATGTCCTCGACTTACGGGGTGTAACATCCAGGGTAGCAGAGGTGCTAACCGATTGAGACCACCCCCCTCTCAGTGTGGCCGATGCGGTAGATCCCATTACGGGAGTTGCGGTACTATTCCGGGAGCTTGTTACACTTGCGGTCAGCCGGGTCACTTTGCGAGAGTCTGTCCGAGCGGGCGCGAGATGGTAGGGGTCGGCCTCTGTGGTCTTTTTGCGGGTCTTCATCTCCTGATTATCGCCCGGAGGGCGGTACTCGTGGACCAGGCCAGTCGCGGAAGAGGTCGTGGCTCGGGTCCCAGTTCCAGCGGTCCTCAGAACCGCATTTATGCCATGTCCAGCCGCCAGGACCAGGAGGCGTCACCGGATGTAGTCACAGGTACCTTATCAGTTTCTTGTTGTGACGTGTATGCCTTGATAGATCCGGGTTCTACCTTGTCATATATATCTCCCCTTATTGCTAGTAGGATAGGGATAGAGCCTGAGTCCATAGACCCTTTTGAGGTAGCTACGCCAGTGGGTGATTCGGTGGTAGCTGAGCGGGTATATAGGGCTTGCCCGGTGGCTATATGCAGTCGTCAGACCCTAGCCGACTTGATAGAGTTGGATATGACCGATTTTGATGTGATCATGGGTATGGATTGGCTAGCTTCTTGCTACGCCAATGTAGACTGTAGGGAGAGAGTGATACGGTTCGCTTTCTGAGGCCGGTTATCGAGTGGGAGGGGAACACTGTGTCGCCGAGGGGTAGGTTTATTTCTTACCTCAAGGCCAGGAAGATGGTGCAGAAGGGGTATATCTACCATCTCATTCGGGTATTTGATACTGAGGCCGAGATACCAGACCTTCATTCAGTTCCAGTTGTCAGAGAGTTCCCAGATGTGTTCCCAGACGACCTCCCGGGTATCCCTCCTGAGAGGGAGATAGAGTTTTGCATTGATATTCTGCCTGATACTCGACCTATATCCATTCCGCCATACAGAATGGCACCTGCAGAGTTGAGAGAGTTGAAGGACCAGCTGAGAGATTTGCTGGAGAAGGGCTTCATCAGGCCTAGTGTTTCTCCCTGGGGAGCGCCGGTATTGTTCGTGAAGAAGAAGGATGGGACGCTGCGTATGTGTGTTGATTACAGTTCGAACAAGGTGACTATTAAACAGATACCCCTCCTAGGATTGACAATTTTTCGACCGATTGCGGTGCGAGATGTTTCTCCAAGATAGACTGCGATCCGTTACCATCAGTGCGAGTTAGGGAGGCGGATGTCCCAGGGATCGCATTCGGATGCAATGCGGGCACTATGAGTTCAGTCATGTCTTTCGGCGACCAATGCTCTGGCAAGATTTATGGATTTGATGAACCGAGTGTTCAAGCCATTTTTGGATACGTTTGTGATAGTATTCATTGATGACATCTTGGTTTATTGTCACTCGAGCGGGCGAGCACGCGGAGCATTTGAGAAGGTCTTGAGAGTTCTCGGGACCGGTTGTATGCCAAGTTTTGAAGTGTGAGTTTTGGTTGACTTGGTGGCGTTCTTAGTGGCACATTGTGGGGCCGATGGTATTCGGGTGGATACGGCAAAGATCGAGGCGATCAGACTTGGCCTAGACCTACTACTGCAAGCCAGTACGCAACTTCCCGGGCCTTGCAGGATATTATCGGAGGTTCGTAGAAGTTTGCTTCTATTTCAACCTTTGACTAAGTCGACTCGAGACGGCTAAGTTTCATGGGCGGATGCTTGTGAAGGGCTTCGATTCTTGAAGGAGAGGTTGACGACCGCCCAGCTTCTTACTCTTCGGAGGGTCCGCGGCTATGTGGTTTATTGTGATGCATCCGCATCGGCCGGGATGTGTGTTGACGCGGCAGGGCAAGGTTATAGCGATGCATCTCGACAGCTCAAGAAGCATGAGAAGAACTACCCCACACATGACTTAGAGTTGGCGGTGATTCACGCCAAGATCCGGAGACATTATTTGTATGGAGTTCATGTGGATATTTACACAGCACCGTAGAGCCTCAAGTATATTTTCAGCCGAGGAGAGTGAACTTACGGCGAGGCGGTGGTTAGAGCTACTCAAGGATTATGATGTCGATATCCTATACCACCTGGGGAAGGCGATGTAGTGGCGGATGCCCTTAGTCGTAGGTCGATGGGTAGTCTATCGAGGTGCGACCCGGAGAAGGGGCATGGTCGCGAGTTACATCGCTAGCGAGCCTTGAGTCCGATTGATTGATTACGATAGTAGTGGGTGTCACGCCCGAACCGGGCAGGATGGTGCCTACAGGCACCTCTACCTTAACAACTAAGTAAACTGCGGAAATTAAATAACACCTCAATTTTTTTTTAATACCAACATACGCATAAGGCAAGCCAATTTGCCATATAATATACATAATAAAAGACACTACATCGTACATGATTCCAATCCACATATGAATACGGACCTCTAAGAGTTTCTTGAACTATGACGGACAAGGCCCCGCGTACCCATAATCGTACAAAAGCACATCGAAAGAACTTATACCAAAAAGATAAACTCACGAATGTAAGGAGCTATCCAAAACTCGGCGAGGTCCTACACTGCGATCACCAAAAGCGTACCTAAACTGCGGCGTGAACGGCCTCAAGGAGGTCGATCTGAAGAATGTACCAAGTATGTGAAAGCGATGAAATCGAATGAAATCATAACGATCTAAACAAAACAGAGACATGTATGATTGCCAACCTACGATACACAATACATAAGCGATCATATCAAGTCGTGGACGCGTGCCAAAGTCACTACTCAAATAACGATTACGATTGCCTTACTAACAATGAGAGTAAATAGTAGTATACTTACAATATAAAATAGGAAACTCACGATAAAATCATGGGTAGCAAATCCATGGAAACAGGTGGTATAACGTCTTGGGGGTTTACCCCTCATTTATACTCTTACCCTGAGGCAGGTGGTATAACGTCTTGGGGGTTTACCCCTCATTTATACTCCTACCCTGAGGCAGGTGGTATAACGTCTTAGGGGTTTACCCCTCATTTATACTCTTATCCTGGAAAAGGTGGTAAAGCAGGTGGTATAACGTCTTGGGGGTTTACCCCTCATTTATACTCTTACCCTGGAGAAGGTGGTATAACGTCTTGGGGGTTTACCCCTCATTTATACTATTACCCCATCTCAACCGGCCGTCACACAATAAATAAGCAAGTTAAGAAATCCCCCTAACTTCTTATTAGTCTTATTCATATACACTCTCATTTTAGTTTACTTGAGGCACTAACATGACATTATAAATCCGGGAATCTAACCTGCCTCCTGGTCACATGCCCCGGAATCCCACATCGTAAGCATGTTCAAGGAGTAACACAGATAATGGAAGCATACCCGTGGAATCCCACATCACTGTCGGTACGTCCAAGTAAACTCACAACAAGACAGCCGACCCTCCAACCGAGAGTCGCGGCAACTTAATAAAACATAATACTTGCACTCAAAGGCTATCACCAGCACACATAGGCAAGTTCATAAAATCTATAGACTTTCATTTTATAAACTCAAGGCACTTATAGAATAATTCTCAATTAAACAAGCCAAAGTACTTATCAAGGCACACATAGAATAATTCTCAATTAAACAAGCCAAAGTACTACGTACGTACATTCTTTTCAAAAGACTCCTTTTTATGTAAAACCCCAAGATACTAACACCCGTAGTATCAATGTATGTCTATTTTTCAAAGTAAGTTACTACACTTTTAGAAAACTCTTTTCAGAGCTTGAAATCAAGTAACTTCAAATTTTCACAATCTAGGCAACTTATGCCTAATAATCAAAATAGACAACTTTCTTAACCTTCCATAAAGCCGTTATAACCAACTTTCCATAAAGCCGTTATAACCCTTTATGGTTTTAGACATATTCATTCCTTTTTATAACCAAGAGACTTATACTTAAAACCAAGTATCACATACTTACAAATCAAGTTTCTTAACTTTCAAAATACTTCAAGTCTCTTAATATTTAGAAAACAAGTTTCTTCTACTTTTAAACCTCAAGTAACTCACACCTTTAAAACAAGTTACTTCTCTTAAATCATGTCATTTCTCCTCTCTTAAAACAATTAAGTAAATCATTCATTTAATTCCCCTAAAGTCATTACAACAACCCTTAGGTTTTGGAACTAAGGCACTAGCCAAAAGGTTTGGAAACCACTTCCTTTTCAAGACTCTATGTACTTTAAGTAAAATACTTTCACTTTTAAGAATCCAAACTTCACTAAGGAAATGGATTATACAACTTACAATTTAAACATCAAAGTACAATCAAGGGAGTACATAGAACGAATTCTATTTTAGGCAATCCAAATACAACCAAGGAATGGATCATTTAAGGAGTAGGACATACTTTCTTTATCTTAAGGAATCATGCTAGAAGAGGAGATAGTTCACATACCTTTTCGGCTAAATCCACAAGCTAAGCCGAATACGCCGCACGTAGAAGTGTCAACCTATAATGGTCACAACAAGACTATCAACTCCTAGTCTCTAACGTAGAATAATACTAAGTATACGGTCTCTAATTCTACGGAAAATCGGGCAGCACTTCCTTTGTTTCTACTCACTTTGCCACCTTTTTCAAGGCCGAATACAATAACCAACACGCCACATTTAAGGCTCAAAACAACAACCAAACATAGGGGATTACACGCCTTACAATACGTGTAAAATTTCGCCCCACAATTAATACGAAGTAGTTCCATATTCAAGCCATTCTCGGCCAACAACATAACCAACAATTCAAAGTCTTTTCCAATCCTTTTCCAATTCCAAGTTCTAAGGTCTAACATGTTATATAGTCATAAACAACTTCAACAACTACAATTTCCTTCTTTATACAATATGCGACGACTTAAACTAATAATCAACTTGAATTTTAATCTTAAGGCTAAACATGCTAGTTTTTCGGATTAGGGTTCCAATAGCCAAAACACTTATCAAACCTCATAATATATAACTCATGCTTGCTAATATCCATAGCTACAATGATAAGTAAACCTTAATTGCTAAAACGACAAGAATTATACCTTTACAAGCCCTTAAAATTTCCAAGATTCAAAGTCGCTCCTTAGAAAATTCTTAGCTCCTTTCCTTATGTTCCAATCCGCTCCAAGCACTCCTTAGAAGCCTATGAAGAACCCATCTTCAAGTTCCAACTTCAAAGTTGAAGAACTCCTTAAGTTTCCGCCTTGCGACTAACGTGAAAACGTCGTTTTTCCGCAATATTTCTATTGATATATCCTTACAATACCCTTAGGGACCTTGGGTTAAAGTCTTGTGAACAAATGATCAAAACTACAAAATTTTTGTGTGCACAAATGGACAAAGCCGAGAGCATGTTTTCTTGCACAAACTTTCTCTAAATTTTTCTAAGTGTTCAAGACTAGTCTTGCACTAGTGTAGTGAATATATAACACAATGGATGTCTTGGATTAGTACACTTGTGGTCTAGGATGAAGGACAATTAATGTAAAGCCAAGTGGACAAGTTGACTTGGTCAACAATCTCAAGCTAGCAAGACTTGATCTTTTACCATGGTCAATGACCATTATACCCTTGAAAATTTTCGTCCAAGGCCAAGTGGGGGAGGTGCCACGTGTCACCCTCCCATTCGTCCATAAAATTCCGTAACCCTCGTGGGCCCCGCAAAACGTAAAATTCCTCGGGTGGGCCCCATGTGACCAAATCCGTAAAAATAAATTCCATAATGTTAATAAGTTTCATACTCTTCAAATAATGCATTTTGAGAATCCAATTCTCAACAACGAACATTTTTCCTTTTCGACGCTCGGAAGATTTTTCCGTCGGAAAAACAATTTTTCCTTTCGTACTAATTTCCAAGTCTTGATTCCTTACATACATTCTCTTATACATGTCCCGGACTTTCGGGGTGTAACAGTGGGGTTCGGGTTCGAGAGGTTGCCGAGTCTTCCATCGTCGAAGAGGTGAAGAGGCGACAGTTTGAGGATTCGAGTATGACCCGGTATCGTGATACGACTCTTCGTGAGGGGAAGGGTCCATTTGAGGTAGCACCTGATGGGGTGCTAAGGTTCGAGGGCAGGTTGTGTGTTCCAGATATTGCAGGACTTCGGCAATGAGTTCTAGGGAAGCACACTGGTAGCGCGTTACTCTATCCATCCGGGGTCGACAAAGATGTACCACGACCTCAGATCTGTGTATTGGTGGGATGACCTGAAGAGGGACGTTGCAGAGTTTGTTGCTCAGTGCCCGAGTTGTCGCCAGTCAGGTGGAGCACGGAGGCACGGTGGGTTGTTGCAGCTATAGAGATTCCGGCGTGGAAGTGGGAGGTGATCAACATGGACTTTATTACGGGGTTACCTCGCACTCGGAGGAAGCGTGATTCTATCCGGGTTATCGTCGACAGTCGTGAAATCCGCCACTTTCTTCCGTCAGACAACTTTTTGGTGAGGATTATGCTAGACTTTACATCCGAGAGATCGTGAGACGCACGGGGTCCCTATTTCTATCATATCGGACGGAGGAGCCTGATTACGTCTAACTTCCGGAGGTCTTTCCGGAAGGATTAGGGACGAGTGAGCCTCAGATCGCATTCCATCCTCGAGCAGACGGACAGCGAGGCGTACTATCCGTGACAACGAGGATATCCGCGAGCCTGTGTTATTGATTTCAGGGGTAGCTGGGAGGATCATTTACCGCTAGTAGAGTTTGCGTATAATAACAGCTACCATTCCAGTATCCAGATGGCGCCTTATGAGGCCTTGTATGGGAGGAAGTGCAGGTCGCCGTGTCACACCCCGAACCCCGGGCCCGTGACTGGTGCCCTACCTGGGCACCCTTCTACCTTAACAACACAAGTAAACTGCGGAAATTAAATACACCTCATTTTTTTAAAAAAACAACCAACGTACGTGTAAGGGCAAAGCCGACAAGGCTGCCATATAATGTACATAATCAAAAGACAGAACGCTGTACATGAGTCCAATCGCACATATGAATACAGACCTCTAAGAGTTTTACTGAAATATGACGGGACAAGGCCCCGCCGTACCCATAACCGTACAAAAGCCTGTACTGAAGGAACTATACTAAAAAGATAAACTCCTGAACAGAGGGAGCTATCCAAAAACTCTGAGCAGGGTCCTACACCTGCAGATCACCAAACATCGTACCTAAACCTGCGACATGAACGCAGCCCGCCCCAAGGAGGTCAGTACGAAGAATGTACCAAGTATGTGAAGCGATGAAATGCGTAATGAGATCATAACAGTCTAAACAAAACAGGAGACATGTATGATAGCCAACCTACAGTACACAATACATAAGCAGTCATATCAAGTCAGGGACGCATGCCCTCAAAGTCACAACTCGAATATAACTATGGGTCTCACGCCCATAATATCAACCATGCCTGTGGAATCCTTTCTCACTGCCGGCAGTCCATGATATAACAATATCCCTCGTGGTCGCATGCCCCGGAATCCCACATCGTATAAGCATGACCATGGGATAATACAAACAAATCCGGGAATCAAACCCGCTCCTGGTCACATGCCCCGGAATCCCACATCGTATAAGCATGTCCAAGGAGTATCCATCGTGGTCGCATGCCCCGGAATCCCACATCGTATAAGCATGACCAAGGGGTAATACAAACAACCGGAATCAAACCGCTCCGGTCACATGCCGGAATCCCACATCGTATAAGCGTGTCCAGGAGTATCCTCGTGGTCGCGTGTCCGGAATCCCACATCGTATAAGCATGACCGTGGGGTAACACAAATAATGGAAGCATACAGTGGAATCCACCTCACGTCAGACGCGTCAAGTAAACTTACAACAAGGCAGCCGACCCTCCAACCGAGAGTCGCGGCAACGTAATAAAACATAATACTTGTACTCAAATGCTATCACCAGCACACATTGGCAATTCTCAATTAAACAAGCCAAAGTACTTATCAAGACACACATAGAATAATTCTCAATTAAACAAGCCAAAGTACTTATCAAGGCACACATAGAATAATTCTCAATTAAACAAGCCAAAGTACTACGTACGTACATTCTTTTCAAAATACTCCTTTCTATGTAAAACCCCAAGATACTAACACCCTTAGTATCAAGGTGTGTCTATTTTTCAAAGTAAGTTACTACACTTTTAGAAAACTCATTTCAAAGCTTGAAATCAAGTAACTTCAAATTTTCACAATCTAGGCAACATATGCCCATTAATAAAAAATAGACAACTTTCTTAACCTTCCATAAAGCCGTTATAACCAACTTCCCATAAAGCCGTTATAACCCTTTATGGTTTTAGACATATTCATTCCTTTTTATAACCAAGAGACTTATACTTAAAACCAAGTATCACATACTTACAAATCAAGTTTCTTAACTTTCAAAATACTTCAAGTCTCTTAATATTTAGAAAACAAGTTTCTTCTACTTTTAAACCTCAAGTAACTCACACCTTTAAAACAAGTTACTTCTCTTAAATCATGTCATTTCTCCTCTCTTAAAACAATTAAGTAAATCACTCATTTAACTCCCCTAAAGTCATTACAACAACCCTTAGGTTTTGGAACTAAGGCACTAGCCAAAAGGTTTGGAAACCACTTCCTTTTCAAGATTCTATGTACTTTAAGTAAAATACTTTCACTTTTAAGAATCCAAACTTCACTAAGGAAATGGATTATACAACTTACAATTTAAACATCAAAGTACAATCAAGGGAGTACATAGAACGAATTCTATTTTAGGCAATCCAAATACAACCAAGGAATGGATCATTTAAGGAGTAGGACATACTTTCTTTATCTTAAGGAATCATGCTAGAAGAGGAGATAGTTCACATACCTTTTCGGCTAAATCCACAAGCTAAGCCGAATACGCCGCACGTAGAAGTGTCAACCTATAATGGTCACAACAAGACTATCAACTCCTAGTCTCTAACGTAGAATAATACTAAGTATACGGTCTCTAATTCTACGGAAAATCGGGCAGCACTTCCTTTGTTTCTACTCACTTTGCCACCTTTTTCAAGGCCGAATACAATAACCAACACGCCACATTTAAGGCTCAAAACAACAACCAAACATAGGGGATTACACGCCTTACAATACGTGTAAAATTCCGCCCCACAATTAATACGAAGTAGTTCCATATCCAAACCATTTTCGGCCAACAACATAACCAACAATTCAAAGTCTTTTCCAATCCTTTTCTAATTCCAAGTTCTAAGGTCTAACATGTTATATAGTCATAAACAACTTCAACAACTACAATTTCCTTCTTTATACAACTGACATCGGCGACTTAAACTAATAATCGACTTGAATTGTAATCTTAAGGCTAAACATGCAAGTCTTCGGATTAGGGTTCCAATAGCCAATAAACTTATCAAAACTTATACTAAATACCTCATGCTTGCTAATATCCATAGCTACAACAATAATTAAGTCTTCACTACTAAAACGACAAAATTTATACCTTTATAAGCCCTTAAAAATTCCAAGATTCAAAGTCGCTCCTTAGCAAATTCTTAGCTCCTTTCCTTATGTTCCAAATCCGCTCCAAGCACTCCTTAGAGCCTATGAAGAACCCATCTTCAAGTTCTAACTTCAAAGTTGAATAACTTCTCAAGTTTCCGCCTTGCGACTAATACGAAAACGTCGTTTTTCCGAAATCTTTCTATTAAGATAACCTTATAATACCCTTAGGGACATTGGGTTAAAGTCTTGTGAATAATAGATCAAAACTACAAATTTTTTGTGTGGGAACCCCTCCAAACCCGAGAGCAATATAGTGGACAAGAAAATGTTGTGATAAATTCTAAGTGTTAGAAGAGCTTGTATTGCACTAGCTTAGTATATATAACACAATGGAAGTCTTAGATTGCAACACATGAGTGGCTAGGATGAGTTTCACTAGGATCAAGCCCAAGTGACAAGTTGACTTTGGTCAATAATATCAAGCTTTGAAGACTTATCTTCTACCATGGTCAATGACCATTTTACCCTTACAAAATTTCGACCAAGACCAAGTGTGGGGGTGCCATGTGTCGCCTTCTCATTCGTCCATAAAATTCCGTAACCCTCGTGGGCCCCACAAAAATGTAAAATTCCTCGAATGGGCCCCACGTGACCAAATCCGTAAAAATAAATTTCCATAATGTTAATAAGTTCCATACTCTTCAAATAATGCATTTTGAGAATCCAATTCTCAACAACGAACATTTTTCCTTTCCGACGTCCGGAAGATTTTCCGTCGGAAAAACAATTCTTCCTTTCGTACCAATTTCCAAGTCTTGATTCCTTACATACATTCTCTTTTACATGTCCTGGACTTACGGGGTGTAACATTCTTCCCCCCTTAGAAACATTCATCCCCGAATGTTCTTAGTCGGTTTTCAAGCTATACCCACTCCGGCACAATCTCTATAATATGCCTATCAATCAAAACTGCACAAGACCAACGATGTCACACATGGCCACCACATAACATACGTAAACATTACAATGGGCTTTCCGTCCGTGGTCCCTTCTCACAAAACTCGAAGGTTACAGTCTTATCACAAACATGATCTTTAGAGGTTACTTTCTTTCCTTACTTGCCATACTTTCTCGTACTTCTAAACTTATTTAGCATACGTACAAAATCTCAAATATTGTTTCTGTCCTCCAATCCTTGGAGTTACTATCCAAACTTGGCCACTATGCTACTTACATTCCCGTTAAGATTCTTCTCGGTCCTTACGACCTGATTCTGGTGGAACGCATCCACGAACTCGTACAACGATTAACTAGAATTGGGCCTTGCACCCTCGTGACCCTATCACATAGCGGGACCATATCCAACTGACATCACCCGATTCCATACTATCGGTTGACCCGAAATGAGTCCATAACCCGACCCATCGTCACACTTAACTTCTCATTCTTAGTCTGAAATAAATTTCTCTCTTATCTCAAGGTACTTCTCACCCTATCCCCCTATTCACTAGAGGGTCGTCACATAAGTCGAAGTATTTCTACCGTACATCCTTCCCTATTGGTCTTACACTGTTATGGGGCAATTACTGTTATACCCCGTAGTTGCAGGGTATGTATGTGAGGACGTACGTACGAGAGTACGGCAGAAATTTTGAAAGAAAGAAAGATGTGAGTTTTCGGCGGAAAAGTTTCCGGTTATTTGTGAAGAAAAAGGTTCGTTAATGGGAATTGGATTCCCAGATTTGGTATTTGGACTTCATAGATTATATTAGAATTTTGAGATTTTATTTTCGGAAATGGTCACGTGGGGCCCACGGGAGAAATTCTGATTTTGTGGCCCGCTTTGTTTTTGAGATTTCCGTATTTTGGATATTTTGGAAGACAAAATATTCTGGCGAATCGGGGCGACACGTGTCACCCCATGTGGCACTGGCCGATTTTACATTTGTGCACAACACGGTTAGAGTCGTTTTGACGAAACGTTTTGCGTAACTTGCGAAGGAAAATTCCGGCTATGTCGTTTTGTATTTTTGCGGATTTTTCAGAGACGAAACATTACGGACCAACGGGAGGGTGACATGTGTCACCTCACAATGAAGATGTGGGGCGACTTGCCGAATTGAGGGCAAGTTGTGGTAGATATTTGTGTAGATATTTGTGAGGTTTTAAGGAGTAGGGTCTAGGGTGCACTTGGCTTGATCTTGGCCTTACACTTGCCTTGCACATGGCTTGATCTTGGCCATTGGTTGGCTTTTGGTTTTGCTATAAATACCCTGGCAGAAGACTTCATTCATCCAAAATGTTCCAAGTCTTGCTATCCTTCCCTCTCCTCTTGTTTGACTCTCGCCCAAGCCCCCTCCCTAGTTAAGGCCTTTGGCCGAGAGTTCCCTCCCCTTTGTGGTGCTAGTAGTAGGGTACCACTAGCCTAGTTGTTTTCGTATAATACCCCTCCCTTGTGGTATTGAAATACTCCCCTAGTATTGTTATAATGCCCAAAATACCTTAGCCTTGTACCTTGTAGCATTCCAAAGATACCTCTTTACGTAGAGTCCGGAAATACTACCTTTTGTCCTTTTTAGTCTCAAACCGAAACCCTAAGGAAATCTTCATAGTTGGTTGAAGTATTTGAGTAGAAGTTGGTTAGAACTTCTAAGGGTTGTTTGGAGTGGTTTGGAGCGCACGGAGTGGAGCTAAACCTTGCTCAGGATCGACATTATAACTTGGATAATTTTGGGCTTGTCGAGGTAATTATCTTGTCCCTCTATTGTAATTGGAAATTACATGTTTGTTAGAATATATAGTTGAAGTATACTATATATGGAACTATACTTAGTATTCGCAATGTCTTTTGACTTAAGCTGAAGAATAAAGAATCCCAGATGTATTTACATAGGGGTATGTGCGATGAGACTTGTGTAGTATTCGAGTAGAATTGTACACGTCCGGGTAGGCGTGTAAACCCCTGGTTGGCTTGGTAGCCACCTCGATAGAGGAGGAGATTTCTGTCATGTTGCGGGAGAGTCTTTGAATTTTCTATAGAAAGATAGAAACTTGTGTTTTGGGGTTAATAGACGTTTTGACCTTTATAGGTGAAAGTACTAAGAGTAGCGTATTCTACTCGAGGAGTGGAAAGGGCTAGCAAGGTTGTAGTACTTGGAGCATTTTGCTTATTGTCGATAAATCGTCGCGAGGTATGTGAACCTCTTCCTATCTTTTCTAGCATGATTGTTGTGAACTATGTAGTACGGTAGACGAACATGTGCTAAGTGATTTGGTTGGTTTAAAACATAGGGTGTTATAATAGCTTTATGGGAAGTTAGTTATAACGACCTTATGTAAGTGAAAATGGTTTACTGATGTTAGAAGTTAAGAGACTTGATCTTATAAGATAAGAGACTTAACTTATTTGTTTTAATGTGGATGTTTGTGTGAAACCTCATTCGTGAGTAATGAGTACTTGGTTTTAAAGGGATAATGTTTCTTGATTTCGGAATCGAATGTGTATCGACAGAACACTGCAGCGTTAATAAAAGGAAAATGTATTGAATAATGATGTGTTGTATTAAAACCAGTAGAAACCTCCATCTGCATAGAAGCTAAGATAAGACAAAATGATATTACATTTTCTAGATCATGGCTTCTGTAATAAGATCGTTATAAACAAGAATAAACTACTCACATATATGACATATGTTACTCAATTGTTCTAAAAGGAATCAAGTGATTAAGTTTGTGAACTATGAAAACATTTGAAAATGAGAAGCTTGAGTAATTGAAACTAGGCAACCTGGAACTTAGGAAAGAATGTTGTTACTTGGTTTTGAAAAGGAAGGTGGGTTGGTCATTCAAATACTACTGCTATCGAGTGACTATTATAACAGAAATGCATCTCTTATAAAAAGAACTTAACATATGTAGTACATTGGGGTTAAAAACCGGACTTTGACATAAAATGAAAGTACTTTGAGTTGTGTGAAACTTGCTATGCTTGTTGTTGTGAAACTTGCCTATGCTTGTTGTTGTGAAACTTGCCTATGCTTGTGATGATAGCCTTTGTTGTGCAAGTGTGGTATTTACGTATTCTGCGTCTCTCGATAGAGGCGGTCGACTTGTTGAGAACTTACTTGGGCGTCTTTGGCGGTGATGGAGAATTCCACGGGTATGTTTCCATTTTGATTCTTGTCTTGTTGTTGATGTCACATGGACATGTCTGCACCGAATTAGGGGCATGCGGCCGTGCGGTCGGGTTGATTACCCGATATATTGTTATTGTGGTTACATGGACATGTCTACACCGAGGTAGAATTCGGGGCATGTGGCGTGCGGCGGGGTTGATCACCCAAGATATTATTGTTGATGTCACATGGGCGTGTCTACCGAGGTAGAATTCGGGGCATGTGGCCTGGGGCATTGGTATTATTGTTGCATCATGGACATGTCTACACCGTCACGAGAATTCGGGGCACGCGGCCATGATGCGAACATGATTGATGTTGTGGGCGTGAGACCCATAGTTATATTTGAGTGATGACTTGAGGCGTGAGTCACATTTCGACATATCGCTTTTATGTTGTGGCTGTAGTTTGGTTATCATACATGTCTCTGCTTTATATAGACTAGTATGATTTCATTCTGATCTTTTCTGATTTCACATACTTGGTACTGTTGTCTTGACCTCCTTGAAGTGCGTTCATCTGCAGTAGAGGTACATCGGTCGTGGATCCCGCTCTTAGGATCACGATTCGGCGTATTAGGAAGCTCCGTTTCTTGAGGCTTATCTTTTAGTATGTGTTCCACGAGTTGTAGGTTCTTGTACATTCGTGGTATGGCGGGGCCACTGTCGTCATAGTCGTTGTAAATCTTAAGTCTGTAATCTTGTTGTGGCGGGGTTGTAAAGGATTAAAGCGTTCGGGTTTTATGTATATCTTGAAGGCAACCGTTTTGGTTGCTTTGTTTATTATTATATCTCTTGTTTCATGACTCATGTTTTATTTTCCGCTGGTTTTCTCGATGTTGTATCACTAGGGTGCGGGATAAGGCACGATGCGGGCCGGGCAGTCGTTACAAAAGTGGTATCGAGCGATTAATCCTCGGAAAGTGTCTCTGACCGTGTCTAGTAGAGTCTTGATTATCGATGTGTTGTGGCACCACATCTATAATCGTGAGGCTGCGAGACATTTAGGATTAGTTTCCATTTTCTCATTCCGAGATCGTGCCTTAGAGTCGTGTTGTAAGTTGGACCCTCAGCGTATCTCGTTTTACGATTATGCCTCGCGCAAGCAACCAGAGCCCGAGAAGGGCAAGGCGGCGAGTCTTGCTAGTGAGATCTGAGGAGTGCGAGCGCGGCCCTGACAAGAGTTGTGCTTGACGGCCCGGGTTTTGTGACGCCGCCGGCCCAGCGAGTTTAGAGCGCGGCCGTGGCTGATGAGACTCTGATGCACGAGCCTCGGTCCACGATGCAGGGCGGAGGAGATGGGTTACAAGGAGATGGCGATTCTTTGGCGGTCGTGGTCGAGATATGAGGATAGGCCGGATTCGATTCGATAGCACGATGGTTCACCCAGGCGAGATAGTTTGAGGCTACGGGACTTTACGAGTTGTAGCCCGAGTTTTATGGGTCGAGGCACGAGGATGATCCGAGGAGTTCATCCGGCGATTCTGACCGGATCATGCGGGTGATCAAGGCTTCAGAGACCGAGTCTGTGACCTTTGGTTCGCATCGGCTGCGTGATACCGCAGTCGATTGGTTTGATTCATGGGAGCTTTCCCGGGGAGAGCATGCACCTCCAGCAGTATGGGATGAGTTTTCGGGGCTTTTCTCACGCACTTCGCCTCCGCGGATGAGGAGGGCGCGGTACGCAATTTTGATGCTTAGACGAGCGGGCGATGCGGTTCGAGTACAATGTGAGTTCGACTCATTGGCGATGCGTCCCAGCGTTGGTAGCTAGTATGGAGGATCGAGTGCACCGATATGTTCTGAGGGCTCGATGATTACATGTCGAGGCATGTTCGTGAGTAGCCGCCAGTAGGGCATGGACATTGCCCGTGCGCAGCTCACGACCGGGATGTGAGGCACGGAGAGGTCGGCGGAATGACGAAGATCAGCGAGAAGAGGGCGAAACAACAGGTCCTGGTGACTTTGGCGGACCGCCTCGGAAAGATACTAGTTTTGTACCTCCGCCCGGCAGAGTGGTCCTCCACAACCTTCGAGTATTCGGGAGCGGTCGTGGCTCGAGGTTGAGTTTCGAGGAAGTAAGGGTGTTGGCGGATCGGTCACCACCTCGGTGTGGTCGATGTGGTAGACGCATTTGAAGTGTCGTGGTGCGGGGAGCTTGTTATTTTTGCGGCCAGCAGGCCATTTTGCGGCTGTCAGGCCAAGGTAGCACGGATGTTACGACTCACCCTCTGGATCGGTGGTGGTTCATCGCTTTCTGATTATGCGCCTGCAGGCCTATGATTAGAGTGGGCGGTAGCTTGGTATATCCTTAACCCTCAGAGTTTTGGTATGCTTGTTATGATGGTCTCATTATTATGTGCTATATGCGAATAGCGTTGTGTTAATTGTGAGTTAGTAAACATGCTTAGTTGGGAGGATACGATGGGGGCATGGTAAGTGTGAACCTTAGACTATGTCACGGCCGAGACCTTAGGGGTAAGGTCGTCTTGAGTTAAAGATTTATTTTTGACCCTTATCGAGTAGTAGTATACGTGGGATTTATTTGTGTGATAAGTCCGTGGGTAGTGTGAGATGGAAGTGGTAGCTTTCGTGATGTGAATTAGTAAGATTGTCGGATCGGGAACAAGAGTTTGGCGCGGTTGGGGTCGGGTTGAGGACCATTTGCGGGTCAACCCGTAACTGAGTTTGGGGTGGGGTCAGTTGGGTGGTCCCGAGATGGTAGGTCACGAGGATGCTAGGCCCAAGTTTGTGTGACCAACGATGAGTTCGTGGACGCGTTCGACGAAGCGGTTCGTAAAGGCCGGGAATGGCCTTAAGGAAGTTTGAGGTTAGTAAGATGACCAAGTTTGGAGGTAGTGACTCGAGATTTTCGAGGAAGTAATGGTGAAGTATGGTACGTCTTGGGAGAGTTCGAGTGTTCGAGAAGCGGTACAACGAGTAAGGGAGGAAGATAACGTGTGTTATCTCGTGTGGCGTGGCGTTGGCAACTTGTTAGAGGAACTTCATCGATATCCGTCTTGAGAAGGAACATTCGGACGAATGTTTCTAAGGAGGAGAATGTTATACCCCGTAGTTGCGGGGTATGTATGTGAGGACGCACGTGCGAGTCTGCGAGAAATTTTGAAAGAAAGAAAGATGTGAGTTTTCGAAAAGTTTAGGTTATTTGTGAAGAAAAAGGTTCGTTAATGGGAATTGGATTCCCAGTTTGGTATTTGGACTTCATAGATTATATTAGAATTTTGAGATTTTATTTTGGAAATGGTCACGTGGGGCCACGGAGAAATTTACTGGTTTTGTGGCCCGCTTTGTTTTTGAGATTTCCGGTATTTTGGATATTTTGGAAGACAAAATATTCAGGCGAATCGGGGCGACACGTGTCACCCCATGTGGCACCTGCGATTTTACATTTGTGCACAACCTTTGCGGTTAGAGTCGTTTTCGGCGAAACGCTTGCGTAACTTGCGAAGGAAAATTCGGCTATGTCGTTTTGTATTTTTGCGGATTTTTCGAGAGGCGAAACATTCGGACCAACGGGAGGGTGACATGTGTCACCTCAATGGAAGATGTGGGCGTGACTTGGGAACTGAGGGGGCAAGTTGTGGTAGATATTTGTGTAGATATTTGTGAGGTTTTAAGGAGTAGGGTCTAGGGTGCACTTGGCTTGATCTTGGCCTTACACTTGCCTTGCACATGGCTTGATCTTGGCCATTGGTTGGCTTTTGGTTTTGCTATAAATACCCATGGCTCAAGACTTCATTCATCCAAAAATGTTCCAAGTCTTGCTATCCTTCCCTCTCCTCTTGTTTGACTCTCGTCCAAGAGCCCCCTCCTAGTTAAGGCCTTTGGCAGGAGTTCCCTCCCCCTTTGTGGTGCTAAGCAGTGGGGTACCCCACAGCCTAGTTGTTTTCGTATAATACCCTCCTTGTGGTATTGAAATACTCCCAGTATTGTTATAATGCCCAAAATACCTTAGCCTTGTACCTTGTAGCATTCCAAAGATACCTCTTTCGTAGAGTCCGAAATACTACCTTTTGTCCTTTTAGTCTCAAACCAAACCCAAGGAAATCTTCATAGTTGGTTGAAGTATTTGAGTAGAAGTTAGTTAGAACTTCTAAGGGTTGTTTGGAGTGGTTTGGGCGCCGCAGTGGAGCTAAACCTTGCTCAGGATCGACATTATAACTTGGATAATTTTGGGCTTGTCGAGGTAATTATCTTGTCTCTATTGTAATTGGAAATTACATGTTTGTTAGAATATATAGTTGAAGATACTATATATGGAACTATACTTAGTATTCGGCAATGTCTTTTGACTTAAGCCCAAGAATAAGAATCCCAACTGTATTTACATAGGGTGTATTGCAGTAGACTTGTGTAGTATTCGAGTAGAATTGTACGTCAGGGTAGGCGTGTAAACCCCACGGTTGGCTTGGTAGCGGCCTCGATAGAGAGGAGATTTCTGTCATGTGTGCGGGAGTCTTTGCGAATTTTCTATAGAAAGATAGAAACTTGTGTTTTGGGGTTAATAGGCGTTTTGACCTTTATAGGTGAAAGTACTAAGAGTAGCGTATTCTACTCGAGTGGAAAGGGCTAGCAAGGTTGTAGTACTTGGAGCATTTTGCTTATTGTCGATAAATCGTCGAGGTATGTGAACCTCTTCCTATCTTTTCTAGCATGATTGTTGTGAACTATGTAGTACGGTGAGCGTACATGTGCTAAGTGATTTGGTTGGTTTAAAACATAGGGTGTTATAATAGCTTTATGGGAAGTTAGTTATAACGACCTTATGTAAGTGAAAATGGTTTACTGATGTTAGAAGTTAAGAGACTTGATCTTATAAGATAAGAGACTTAACTTATTTGTTTTAATGTGGATGTTTGTGTGAAACCTCATTCGTGAGTAATGAGTACTTGGTTTTTAAAGGGATAATGTTTTTCTGATTTCGGAATCGAGAATGTGTATCGACAGCACCCGCTGCGGCGTTAATAAAAGGAAAATGTATTGAATAATGATGTATTGTATTAAAACCGGTAGAAACCTCCATCTGCATAGAAGCTAAGATAAGACAAAATGATATTACATTTTCTAGATCATGGTCATTGTAATAAGATCGTTATAAACAAGAATAAACTACTCACATATATGACATATGTTACTCAATTGTTCTAAAAGGAATCAAGTGATTAAGTTTGGGAACTATGAAACCATTTGAAAATGAGAAGCTTGAGTAATCAAACTAGGCAAACCGAACTTAGGAAAGAATGTTGTTACTTGGTTTTGAAAAGGAAGGTGGGTTGGTCATTCTAATACTACGGTATCGGGTGACTTTTATAAAAGAAATGGATCTCTTTTAAAAGAACTTAACATATGTAGTACTTTGGGGTTAAAAACAGGACTTTGACATAAAATGAAAGTACTTTGAGTTGTGTGAAACTTGCCTATGCTTGTTGTTGTGAAACTTGCCTATGCTTGTTGTTGTGAAACTTGCCTATGCTTGTGATGATAGCCTTTGTTGTGCAAGTGTGGTATTTACGTGTTCCGTCTCTCGATAGAGGCGGTCGACTTGTCGAGAACTTACTTGGGCGTCTTTGGCGGTGATGGAGAATTCCGGGTATGTTTCCATTTTGATTCTCGTCTTGTTGTTGATGTCACATGGACATGTCTACCGACGCACTCGGGGCATGCGGCCGTGCGGTCGGGTTGATTACCCGATATATTGTTATTGTGGTTACATGGACATGTCTACACCGAGGTAGAATTCGGGGCATGTGGCGTGCGGCGAGGTTGATCACCCAAGATATTATTGTTGATGTCACGTGGGCGTGTCTACACCGAGGTAGAATTAGGGGCATGTGGCCGTGGGGCATTGGTATTATTGTTGCATCATGGACATGTCTACACCGGCGCAATCGGGGCACGCGGCCGTGATGCGAACATGATTGATGTTGTGGGCGTGAGACCCATAGTTATATTTGAGTGATGACTTGAGGCGTGAGTCACCGATCGACATATCGCTTTATGTTGTGAGCGTAGTTTGGTTATCATACATGTCTCTGCTTTATATAGACTAGTATGATTTCATTCTGATATCTTTCTGATTTCACATACTTGGTACTGTTATCGACCTCGCCCGTGGCTGCGTTCATCTGCAGGTAGAGGTACATCGGCCGTGGATCCCGCTCTTAGGATCACAATTCAGATTGGGAAGCTCCGTTTCTTGGAGGCTTATCTTTTGGTATGTGTTCCCCGAGTTGTAGGTTCTTGTACATTCGGGGTATGGCGGGGCCTGTCCGTCATAGTCGTTGTAAATCTTAGAGTGCAGTAATCTTGTTGTGGGCAGGGTTGTAAAGGATTAAACTGTTCGGGTTTTATGTATATACTGAAGGCAACCGTTTTGGTTGGCCTGTTTATTATTATATCTCTTGTTTCATGACTCATGTTTTATTTTCCGCTGGTTTTCTCTGATGTTGTATCACTAGGGTGCCCGGGATAAGGCACCAGTAACGGGCCCCGGAACGGGTCGTTACAATTACTACTTGTGAACTCTACACAACTATAGTCTCAGTTCACTTACCATTCTTGTCAACATTTTAAACTTTTTACTTTACTAATCAAAGTATTCCTACCTCTGGGGTACTATCACTTACAACAGCTAGCAACAAAGGAAAACATATATGCTAGGGCGAAATCTGAATCTAACAATGCACGTATGATTCCAAAGAATCAAAATATACCTGTAACCCCGTGCGATGTTGCCTCCGATCCCGCCCGAGTCACGTTATCTCGCTGATGCGAAGGACCGCGAACTATAAACTCCACTGACCTCTACCACGGTGGTCGACATCTCAACACCCCGCTCAGGGGACACATTTGTGGAGGAAAGGAACCAACTACCGCCTCATGGTGAGCCACCTCACCGGTGCTCCTTCTAAAAGGACATACCCTCAGAATATGGCCCGGACGGCCACAATAGAAACAAGCACTTGTGCCATAACGGCATTTCCCCAAATGACGCTTACTACATCGGAAACACTGAGGAAAAAGTGGCCTCAACTGAGAAACTCCTCTGCTCTTTTGAGAGCCTCGACCCCTGGAGCTTGGACCGGCTCCTAAATACCTTGTGGAGTCAAATCTCCACCGTGAGTGGGGTATGTCTTTGGGTAGGCCGACGAATACCTCACTCGCCGAGGTCGCTCGTCCAAAACTCAGGGATAACCAACCGTCCTAGCCTCTTACGCTGATCTCGCGTTGGCCTCTACCTCTGTACACTGCTGTCTTCGCCGAATAACCTCCTGTGATGAAATCAGAGTACGGCTATCTTGGTTAATAACATAACTGTTTCCCTCATGACCCTATAGTCTTCTCCTAACTGAGAAACTGGAGGCTCTGGTGATGGGGCCTCAAAACTGGCGAAGGTTAACTTCGATCGTGGCACAACATCCGGTATACCCTGGGCACGAGCCCTATCAACTCTCTGAGTCTGACTAGTAGCTCCTGCTACTCCTTTGCCCTTCTGGGCGGCTGTTGCCCTCCTTGGAGGCATAACTGTACACAAAAATACGTCAGAGAGGAATTATCTTACTAACACAACTCTATGGCACGATCTTAGAGTGAGAAGAATAGAAACCGACTCCTAAATGTCCTGTAGCCTCCTGTTTATGGGTGTGGCGCGCAACACACCGATAATCAAGACTCTACTTGACATGTTCTGTAGATATTCGAGTGATCGCTCGATACCACTGTCACACCCGAACCCGGGCGTGGTGGTGCCCTACCTGGGCACCCTTCTACCTTAACAACACAAGTAAATTGCGGAAATTAAATACACCTCTTTTTTTTTAAAACCAACGTACGTGCAAGGGCAAAGCCGACAAGGCTGCCATATAATGTACATAATCAAAAGACACAATGCTGTACATGAGTCCAATCCCACATATGAATACAAAACTCTAAGAGTTTTACTGAAATATGACGGGACAAGGCCCCGCCGTACCCATAACCGTACAAAAGCCTGTACTGAAGGAACTATACCAAAAAGATAAACTCCTGAACAGAGGGAGCTATCCAAAAACTCTAAGTAGGGTCCTACACCTGCAGATCACCAAACAGCGTACCTAAACCTGCGGTATGAACGCAACCCCCCGAAGGAGGTCAGTACGAAGAATGTACCAAGTATGTGAAGCGATGAAATCGTAATGAGATCATGCTGATCTAAACAAAATAGGAGACATGTATGATAGCCAACCTATAGTACACAATACATAAGCAGTCATATCAAGTCAGGGACGCATGCCCTCAAAGTCACTACTCGAATATAACTATGGGTCTCACGCCCATAATATCAACCATGCCCGTGGAATCCTTTCTCACTGCCGGTAGTCCATGATATAACAATATCCATCGTGGTCGCATGCCCCAGAATCCCACATCGTATAAGCATGGCCATGGGGTAATACAAACAAATCCGGGAATCAAACCCTCTCCTGGTCACATGCCCCGGAATCCGACATCGTATAAGCAAGGAGTATCCCTCGTGGTCGCATGCCCCGGAATCCCACATCGTATAAGCATGACCATAGGGTAATACAAACAAATCCGGGAATCAAACCCGCTCCTGGTCACATGCCCCAGAATCCCACATCGTATAAGCATGTCCAAGGAGTATCCCTCGTGGTCGCATGCCCCGGAATCTCACATCGTATAAGCATGACCATGGGGTAATACAAACAAATCCGGGAATCAAACCCGCTTCTGGTCACATGCCCCGGAATCCCACATCGTATAAGCATGTCCAAAGAGTATCCCTCGTGGTCGCATGCCCCGGAATCCCACATCGTATAAGCATGACCATGGGGTAACACAAATAATGGAAGCATACCCGTGGAATCCCACCTCACCGTCGATGCGTCAAGTAAACTTACAATGAGCGGTAACCTCTAACCGAGAGTCGCGGCAACGTAATAAAACATAATACTTGTACTCAAATGCTATCACCAGCACACATTGGCAATTCTCAATTAAACAAGCCAATGTACTTATCAAGGCACACATAGAATAATTCTCAATTAAACAAGCCAAAGTACTTATCAAGGCACACATAGAATAATTCTCAATTAAACAAGCCAAAGTACTACGTACGTACATTCTTTTCAAAATACTCCTTTCTATGTAAAACCCCAAGATACTAACACACGTAGTATCAAGGTGTGTCTATTTTTCAAAGTAAGTTACTACACTTTTAGAAAACTCATTTCAAAGCTTGAAATCAAGTAACTTCAAATTTTCACAATCTAGGCAACCTATGCCCATTAATCAAAAATAGACAACTTTCTTCACCTTCCATAAAGCCGTTATAACCAACTTCACATAAAGTCGTTATAACCCTTTATGGTTTTAGACATATTCATTCCTTTTTATAACCAAGAGTCTTATACTTAAAACCAAGTATCACATACTTACAAATCAAGTTCTTAACTTTCCAAATACTTTAAGTCTCTTAATATTTAGAAAACAAGTTTCTTCTACTTTTAAACCTCAAGTAACTCACACCTTTAAAACAAGTTACTTCTCTTAAATCATGTCATTTCTCCTCTCTTAAAACAATTAAGTAAATCACTCATTTAACTCCCCTAAAGTCATTACAACAACCCTTAGGTTTTGGAACTAAGGCACTAGCCAAAAGGTTTGGAAACCACTTCCTTTTCAAGACTCTATGTACTTTAAGTAAAATACTTTCACTTTTAAGAATCCAAACTTCACTAAGGAAATGGATTATACAACTTACAATTTAAACATCAAAGTACAATCAAGGGAGTACATAGAACGAATTCTATTTTAGGCAATCCAAATACAACCAAGGAATGGATCATTTAAGGAGTGGGACATACTTTCTTTATCTTAAGGAATCATGCTAGAAGAGGAGATAGTTCACATACCTTTTCGGCTAAATCCACAACCTAAGTCGAATACGCCGCACATAGAAGTGTCAACCTATAATGGTCACAACAAGACTATCAACTCCTAGTCTCTAACGTAGAATAATACTAAGTATACGGTCTCTAATTCTACGGAAAATCGGGCAGCACTTCCTTTGTTTCTACTCACTTTGCCACCTTTTTCAAGGCCGAATACAATAACCAACATGCCACATTTAAGGCTCAAAACAACAACCAAACAAAGGGGATTACACTCCTTACAATACGTGTAAAATTACGCCCCACAATTAATACGAAGTAGTTCCATATTCAAACCATTTTCGGCCAACAACATAACCAACAATTCAAAGTCTTTTCCAATCCTTTTCCAATTCCAAGTTCTAAGGTCTAACATGTTATATAGTCATAAACAACTTCAACAACTACAATTTCCTTCTTTATACAACATGCGACGACTTAAACTAATAATCGACTTGAATTGTAATCTTAAGGCTAAACATGCAAGTCTTCAGATTAGGGTTCCAATAGCCAATAAACTTATAAAACCTTATACTAAATACCTCATGCTTGCTAATATCCATAGATACAATAATAAGTAAGTCTTAACTACTAAAACGACAAAATTTATACCTTTATAAGCCCTTAAAAATTCCAAGATTCAAAGTCGCTCCTTAGCAAATTATTAGCTCCTTTCCTTATGTTCCAAATCCACTCCAAGCACTCCTTAGAGCCTATGAAGAACCCATCTTCAAGTTCCAACTTCAAAGTTGAAGAACTTCTCAAGTTTCCGCCTTGCGACTAATACGAAAACGTCGTTTTTCCGAAATCTTTCTATTGAGATAACCTTATAATACCCTTAGGGACATTGGGTTAAAGTCTTGTGAATAATAGATCAAAACTACAAATTTTTTGTGTGGGAACCCCTCCTCGACCCGGAAGCAATATAGTGGACAAGAAAATGTTGTGATAAATTATAAGTGTTAGAAGAGCTTGTCTTGCACTAGCTTAGTATATATAACACAATGGAAGGCTTAGATTGCAACACATGAGTGGCTAGGATGAGTTTCACTAGGATCAAGCCCAAGTGGCAAGTTGACTTTGGTCAATAATATCAAGCTTTGAAGACTTATCTTCTACCATGGTCAATGACCATTTTACCCTTACAAAATTTCGACCAAGACCAAGTGTGGGGGTGCCACGTGTCGCCTTCTCATTCGTCCATAAAATTCCGTAACCCTCGTGGGCCCCACAAAAATGTAAAATTCCTCGGGTGGGCCCCACGTGACCAAATCCGTAAAAATAAATTTCCATAATGTTAATAAGTTCCATACTCTTCAAATAATGCATTTTGAGAATCCAATTCTCAACAACGAACATTTTTCCTTTCCGACGTCCGGAAGATTTTCCGTCGGAAAAACAATTCTTCCTTTCGTACCAATTTCCAAGTCTTGATTCCTTACATACATTCTCTTTTACATGTCCTGGACTTACGGGGTGTAACACGCCGATAGGCTGGTTTGATGTGGGCGAGGTTCAGTTGGTTGGGCCGGACTTGATACAGCATGCGGTGGATAAGGTGAAGCTTATTCAGGAGCGGTTGTGTCACGACCCGAACCCGGGCCCGTGACTGGTGCTTTACCCCGGGCACCCTAGTGATACAACATCAGAGTAATCAGCGGAATATAAAACAATACATGAAACCAATGTAATAAGACAGTGAAATAAGAAGACAGGCTAACCAAAAAGTTACGCCCGGTATATAAATAGCAATTTGAACAGCGATATCCCTTTCTACAACTCGCCCACTACGCATTTACGCACTCTACGAATGATATGACAACAACGACGACGGGCCGTCATACCCCGAATGTAAGCACCTACAACACAGGGACTATACCAAGATAAGCCACCGGAGAAACGGAGCTTTCCCAACGCGAATCGTGACCCCAAGAGCGAGATCAACGGCGGTGTACCTTTACTGCGGCATGAACGCGGCCCGAAGGAGGTCAAGATAACAGTGTATGTGAAATCGAAAATAAATCGTAAATGAAATCATAGTAGTCTATAAAGCAGAGACATGTATGATAACCAAACTACCATGATAAATAAGCGATATGTCTAGTCGTGGACTCACGCCTCAAAGTCATCACTCCAATATAACAATGGGTCTCACGCCCACAACATCAATCATGCCCGTGGAATACCTTCCTCACCGCCGTGATCAATGATAGAAAAGCACCAAGGAATACATATGAACAAAGCAGTCCCACTGTGTCCAAATAAAACGATGCAGGTAAGTAATGCGAAGGCATAGCCGACTAGTAACACCTACGGTACTAACAAGGTCATAAATCGTATCATGATATCTGTCTGACCGTCACATGATCAAAGCCGGTCGCCGCTCGCAATATCAAATGTGCGCGTCTAGCCTCGAACTCCCCGACTCGCGCATAGGCCAATCTCATAGGCCCGCATGAGGTATAACCCGCATCGAGGCGCTACTCCGGCATCGCCCCGACTCGCGATCGCACGCCCCATGCATCGCATGACCATAAAGGCCGCACACTAACTCGGAACTCGTAGCTCCGCATAGGCCCGGGACCCGCATGAGGTATTCTCGAATCATGGTCCTGCATCACCGAGTCTACCGCGTCGGAGCGGCTTAACCTCCGGAAACACGGTGAGTGGTATAATACCAACATAACAGTTTATCGTTTAAACAACATAAGCACAATCAAGGGAAAACCCCTTTACACAAACATCACAGAATACTAACACACGTAGCATCCTAATATGATTACTTATCAAATCAACACGAAGGTATTACAAGGCTATCACAAACCAATACAATCAAGTTATTTACACATAAGGTACTTTCTACTATATGCCAACAAGTTCGGGGTTTATCCCCAAAGTACTTCATACATTAACTCTTTAAAAGATCGTTACTTTCACAATGTCACACAATACCCGTGGTATAAAAATAGAGTGACTATCTTTTTAAAGTAAATCAATTACTTCTCTTTGTAAAATCAAGTAGCAACATTCTTTTCCAATGTTCAAGTTTGCCTAATTTCCAATGTTCAAGTTTGCCTAATTTCCAATGTTCAAGTTTCTCATTTTTGAAAGGGTTTCGTAGTTCATAGTATTAATCACTTAAGAATATCATTCTCTTTTAAACCATCCGAGAAACATAAGCCTTATATGTGAGTAGGATATTCTTGTTTATAAAAATCTTATTACAAAGACCATGATCTAGAAATATCATTTTGTCTCATCTTAGCTTCTATGCGGATGGAAGTTTCTCTGGTTTTAATAATACTTAATCTGTCAAAACATTTCCTTTTATTAACGCGCAGATGGTTTGTCGATACACATTCGATTTCAAATCAAGAAAACATTCTTAAGCCGTTATACCTAACTTCCCATAAAGCTAGTAAAACTCTTAAGTTTTCAAAAGAAACCAAGTATTACTCTTCTTTCAAAATGATTCAAAATCCTTTGAAATACTTCAAGTTCTTTATTATCACATAACCAGCGATTCTGATTCAAATCGATTACCTTTTAAAAACCACAAGTATTTTCTTACCTACATAAAGTCATATAACCAACTTCCCATAAAGCCGTTATAACACTTTATGTTTTAGACCAATCAAATACATTTAACACGTATCGTCTCGTACTACATAGTTACACACACATCATGCTAGAAGAGATAGGAAGAGGTTCACATACCTCGCGGCAGTATCGACTAATAGCAAAACGCCCAGTACTTCCAACCGCTACTCCTTAAGCCAAGTAGATCGCGCCACACGTAGTACTTCAACCTATAAGGCCACAAGGCGCTTATTAACATTTAGGTCTAATCGTAGAACATTCTACAGAAAATTCGGCAGCACCTCCCCCCCCCCCGCCACAGCGTAAATCTCCTCCTCTATCGAGGCCGGCTATCAAGCCAACCGGGGGGGGTTATACATCTAACCGGACGTGTACAATTCTACTTCACAGTAATGCTACACAAGTCTACTGTAATACAGTCCTATGTAAATACAGTTCAGTACTCTTCTTTCGAAAAGGTTTCTTATTATTCAGGCTTAAGTCAAAAGACATTGCCGACAACAACGTTCGATTCAATATATAGTATACTTCAACTATATAGTCTAACTATCATGTAATTTACAATTACTATAGATGGACAATATATTTACATCGTTAAGCCCATAAGTATACGAGTTTAAATGTCGATCCCGAGCAAGGTTTAGCTCCTCCGTGCGCTCAGGCCCGCTCCAAACAACCCTTAGAAGTTCTAACCAACTTCTACTAATTACTCCACTAACTATGGAGATTTTCCTTAGGGTTTCAGTTTTGTGGTGACGGGAAGTATGATAGTATAACGGGTTTTTGTATAGGTATAACCTTAGAATACTACCAGGTATCTGGCTAAGGTAATTTGGGCATTATAACAATACTTTTGAGAGTATTTCTACCAAGAGGGGGGGTATTATACGAAAACAACTAGGCTATGGGGGGGTACCCCACGGCTAGCACCCCAAGGAGGGGGGGGGAGGGCTCTCGGCCACGGGGGGGGGAGGCTCTCACGAACTCAACACTGAGGAGGGAGGAGGATTTAAAACTTACAAATATTTTAGTAATGGATGAATAATTCATCAAAAAGGGGTGTATTTATAGGTCTAGCAAAGTCCAACCAATGGCCAAGATCTTGCCAAGTGCAAGGCAAGTGTAGGCCAAGATCTTGCCAAGTGCACCTTATCTATCTACCACAAAATATCCTACCTACTACTTGACAAAATAGTCACCATTTCGTCCAAGCCAACCGCCCACAACGTGCTCCATGAGAGGGTGACAAGTGTCGCCTCTCGTTGGTCCAAAATGTTCCGTCACTCGGAAAAATCCGCAAAAATTAAAAAGACATAGCCGTAATTTACCCTACGAAAGCGTGGAAACGTTTCGTCGAAACACGACTCTAAACGCGTGTTGTGAACAAAATAATTCGGCCAAGCCACTTTAAACTTTAAAATTTTCTACGTACGCCCTTACGTACATACTGCGAAATACGGGTATAACGGGTTGTTGTGACTCGAGTCGGTAAGTCGTATGCAGATCATCGCCGTCGGCATCGGAGTTTGAGGTTGATGATTGGGTTTTCTGAAGGTGTCACCCGTGAAGGGTGTGATGAGGTTTGGGAAGAAGGAAACTCGGCCCAGGTACATTGGGCCTTATCAGATTGTCCGTAGGGTAGGCAAGGTTGCCTATGAGTTGGATCTGCCGTCCGATCTGGAGGCAGTGCATCCGGTTTTTCATGTTTCTATGCTGAGGAGATGTATCGGGGATCCATCTAGAGTGCACCCGATTGACGATGTCCAGGTGACGGAGGGGTTATCGTATGAGGAGAGTCCCATAGCGATACTCGATCGTCAGGTTAGGCGACTACGGACAAAGGATGTGGCTTCCGTCAAAGTCTTATGGCGGAACGAGAACAGAGAGGAGATGACGTGGGAAGCAGAGGAGGACATGAGGCAGAAATATCCTCACTTATTCCCCACACCTCCAGGTAACTCACTTTCCTACTTGATTTTTAATTATCATTTGTACTTAAGTGTTGTATTGTGGCCATGTGTGGCATTTACAAACTGTTTGAGTTATGAAGAACTATGTCGTTTCTGTTTTAATTGAATCTAGAAGGAACATTCGGGACGAATGTTTCTAAGAGGGGGAGAATGTTATACCCCGTAGTTCCAGAGTATGTATGTGAGGACGTACGTACAAATGTATAAGCCCTAATTAGGTTAAGGATGAAATTGTGAACTTTCAACGGAAAAGATTCCGAACCTTGTGAAGGAAATTTTACGTTTTTAATATTTTAACCAATTACGGATTTTTCCGAGAGATGAAATATTTTGGACCAATAGGAGGGCGACATGTGTCACCCTTAGGTGGCACATGTTGGACGAAATTGTGGGCAAGTGGCCAAGTCAATTAGTCAAGTCTTGGAAGATATTTTTGTGGAGCAAGTGGGAAGGCCTTGGACGTTGTTTTGGAGCAAGTGGCTAGCCACATGTCTCATTTTTGTGGTGGACATATGTCCCAAAGTTGTGGTGGACACTTGGTTGGAAGACTCCACTCACACAAGCAACCAAATCTTCACCTTACACATGTTTGAATCTTGACCCTTGAATGTCCTATAAATACCCCCCCCCCTTAAGTTGCAAGACTTCTTCATCCACTTAACAATTTCCAAGTCTCAAAAATCCTTCCCCTTTGTTGTAAGTCTCGTCCAAAACACCCTCCCCCCTTTTAGTAGTTCTCGTCCGAAACAACCCCCCCCCCCCCCCTCCTTGGTAGAAAAATTGTCTTCAAGTATTGTTACTATCCCAAAATACCTTAGCCTAAATCCCTTGTAGTATTCCCAAGTTACCTCTATACTAAGAGCCCGTAAATACTACTTTATTTCCTTTAGTCACAAAACGAAACCCTAGGAAAATCTTCATGGTTGGATGAAGTATTAGGAGAAGTTGTTTAGAAACTTCTAAGGGTTTCTTGGAGCGAATTGGAGCGTACAGAATAGGAGCTAAACGTTGCTCAGGATCGACTTATAATCTTGGATAATTTTAGGCTTATCGAGGTAATAATCTTTGTCCTTCTATTGTAATTGGAGACTACATATTGTAGTAGTTTAGAATTAAGTATAAGATATATAGAAGGATGTTAAAAAAGAGAATTGAACTGTAATTACATTGGATTTGTATTCTGATGAGACTTGTGTAGTTTTGCGGGTAGGGAGGTGCTGCCTAATTTTCCGTAGAATAAAGAACCTTCTGCTTAGAATATTCTACAGAGTAGTCTAGACGTTGATAGACGTATTTAAACTATTATAGGTTGATACTCTGCGCGCGACATATTCGACTTGGCAGGTGGATTGAGCCGAGGAGGTATGTGATTCTTCCTATCCTCTTGAGCATGATATTTGTGAAATATATATATAGTACGGTAGACGTACGTGTGTTAACTAAATTTGGTCTTACTCTGATGTCTTTTGACTTGAGTTTTAAATAATAAGAATCTTGAAGTATTTCAAAAGAGTTATGAATCATTTTTGAAAGAAAAGTAATACTTGGTTTTTCAAAAGAAAAGCTTAAGTGTTATACTAGATTTATGGGAAGTTAGGTATAACGACTTAAGAAAGATAAGAGGAAACGGTTTACTTATTTGTTTATAAAAGCCGTATAAATGATTTCTGAAGGTGTGGTAAGTTGGTTTGATAAGTAGACATATTATGATGCTACGTGTGTTAGTGTCTTGTAACGTTTGTGTAAAGGGGGTTTCCTTGTTGTGCTTATGTTGTTTAGCGATAAGCAGTTGTGCTGATATTATATCACTTACCCCCCTGACTTGTTACGAGCCGAGGGCTAGCCACCCGTCGCGAGAATACCTCACGCGGTCTATGTGACTACGCGAGCTGCGAGAGCTCGGGATGATCACCGGGTGTTACGCCGATGCAAGGAATACCTCATGCGGTCCAGGTGAATTTGCGGATCGCGGAGTCGAGTTGATGCCGGGTTAGCTACCCCGACGCGAGAATACCTCATGCGGACCTAGGTGGTCTACATGCGAATGCGGGAGTTCGTGATTAGGCTCGCATAATGATACTACGGGCGATTGGCCTTGCCCGATGATTAGCGCCCTAGAAAAGACCGATTCGTTATATCTATTTTGCTCTTGTTTATGTTGTGGAACTATGTGCAGTTAAATTGGTTGTTCGTACGTATTTGTAATTGGTTTTAAAATGTTATGATTTCATTTCGCAATTCTGATTTCACATACTTGGTACTGTTATCGACCTCGCCCGCTGCGTTCATGCCGCAGGTAGAGGTACTCCTGTTGTTGATCCCCGCTCATAGGATCACCGTTTCTGCTTTTGGGAAAGCCCCGTTTCTCCGGAGTCTTATCTTTTGGGTATGATCTCCCTGTCATTGTAGCTATATATACATTCAGGGTATGGCGGGGCCCTGTCCCGCCATAGTTGTTTACTTCCTTAGAGGTTTGTAGTCCTGTTGTAAATTTTGGGATGTAACTGTCAGAATTGATATGTATATACATGCCGAAAGGCAACTTTTTCTTGGATAGACTGTTTCTCATTTTACTCTTTATCTCATGTCTTTGTTTTTATACTCATGTTACTCGATGTATATCATTGGGTGCGGGTAAGGCACGATCACGGGCCGTTCGGTCGTGACATCGCGTGTCACGCCCTGCCCGTTCGATCGTGCCTTACCGGCACAAGTAGTCATACATCGAGTAACAATGAATATAAACAAGACAGAAAGCGATTTATAAAATAAGACACGCTTTATCGATGAAAAGCTTGCCTTTGGCATAATATAAATAACTCAAGTTTTGCGATTTACACCCCTGCATAATAGTACTACTGACCTCTAGGAAGTAAACAACTATGGCGGTTCCCGCCATACTCGATCAGATAAAACTATCTACAATACAGGAGATCATACCCAAAAGAGCCTCGGAGAAGATGGAGCTCCTGACACCAACGCAAGATCCTAAGGATGTGGATATAGCAACTGCTTGCACTTACCTGCGGCATGAAGGCAGCCCCCCGAAGGAGGTCAGTACAACAGGTACCAAGTATGTGAAACTATAAAGTACTTAAAATGAAATCGAGTATTCAAAACCTTTTCACAAATACAATCGGTTCAATTGCACATAGTGCCATCACAAACAACAATGATAGGAAAATCAGAATAGTCTAATTCTAGGCGCGAATGATCAAGCAAGGCCAATCGCCCATAGTATCATTCTGCGTGCCTAGCCTCGACTTCCGCAGCTCGCATAGGTCCCACAGCACCGCATGAGATATTTCTCGCATCGGGGCAGCCCGGCATCCGCCTAGGCTCCGCAGCCCGCATAGCCTCAAAAGCGATAGTCTCAACAGACCGCATAGGAATCCGCGTCAGGCTAAACGCCGGAATGATCAATCTCGAGCATACCGCTGCTCGCATAGTCTCACAGACCGCATAGCCGTATAGACCGCGATCGAGGCAAGCCTCGTATAACGATCGAGGGTAGGTGATACAATAACGACAATGGACTTACCGGTTAGCAACGTAAGCGCAAGAATGACCCCTTTACACAAAGATTACAAGACACTAACATAGGTAGCATCATAACATGTCTACTTATCAAACAATCTTATTACACTTAACGTGAATCAATACAAGGCTTTTATAAACAAACAAGTAAGCAGTTCCTTTTTATCTTTCTTAAGTTGTTATACCTAACTTCCCACAAAGCTAGTATAACTCTTAAGCTTTTGTTTTAAAACCAAGTATTTATCTTCATTAAAAATGATTCAAAGATTCTTTTGAAATGTTTTCATTCTTTGTTATTCAGCTTAAGCTAGTGAGGCATCGCGTAAGTATTATTCGAGCTTAAGCGTGAGGCATTGCCATAAGTATTATTCAGCTTAAGTCAAAGACATTGCCGTAGTTATTATTCGATTAACACGTACGCGTCAGTACTATATATTGTAAAATATCATGCTTTAGGAAGAATCACATACCTTCTCGTAAAACCACCGCCAAGTCAATATGTCGCGCAGAGTCACCTATAATAGTCACAGATATCTATCAAAGATCGCTCGAGGGTCATTCTAAGCGGGGTTCATAATTCTACGGAAAGTCGGGCAGACAACTACCGGTGAGCTATGTAAGTTCATGTGAAAACAGTCCTATGTGAGTCTGATTCAATTATTCTTCTTTTAAACCCTTCTACTGTGATAACAGTTCAATTCTATTCGTGATATTCTTCTAAGTATCTAATACTTATTCTAATACTACAACAGTAAGTATTCTCTAATTCAAAAGGGTTAGGATTAGTTACCTCGGTAAGCCCAATAATATCCTAGATAAAGTCGCGCTGAGCAAGGTTTAGCTCTAAGTTGTACGCTCAGAGCTCTAAGAAACCTTAGAAGTTTTTCACAACTTCTACTAAGGACTAAGGGATTTGGGCTAGGGTATTTTGGGCATTATAACGGTACTAGAAGACAACTTTTCTACCAAGGGAGGGGGGGTAGATTTCGGCTAGCTAGGGGGGGGTAGGCCCTCGGCCAAGCTTCTCAAGGGGAGGGGGGTGTTGGACGATTTGCTAACAAAGGGAGAAGAGAGGATTTTTAGACTTGGAAAGCTTTTGTGGATGAAGAACTCTTCATCTAAAGAGGGGTATTTATAGCTCAAGCCTTGGCCAACCAATGGCCAAGATGAAGACAAGTGCAAGGCAAGTGTAGGGTGAGGATTTAGGCAAGTGTCCTTGGCCAACTTGCACACAAAATATCCTACCAACTCCAAGACAAAAGAAGCCAACCCAATCGGCCCTATTGCCGTGTCAAGTCCACCAATTGGAGGGTGACAAGTGTCGCCCTCCCGTTGGTCCAAAATGTTTCGTCTCTCGGAAAAATCCGCAAAAATACTAAATGACATAGTCGGAATTTTCTCGAAAGTGGAAACGTTTCGTCGGAAAGCGATTCTTCTAGTGTGTTGTGCACAAATAAAACGCCCAAGGCTAACTTTAAAGCCAAACTTTATGCGTATTTCCTTACGTACATACTCCGAAATACGGGTATAACATTCTCCCCTTAGAAACATTCGTCGAATGTTCCTTCTCAAGACGATTATCGAAGAAGCTTAAGCAGTTAGCAAATGCCACACACGGCCACAAAACAACACTTAGGCATAAATGATAATGGAAATTTACAAGTAGGAAAGTGAATTACCCGGAGGTGTGGGAATAGGTGAGGATACTTCTCTCATGTCCTCGCCGGCTTCCCACGCCATCTCCTCTCGAGCTCGTTCGCGCCAAGACTTTGTGGAAGCCACGCCCTTCGTCCGCAGACGCCTAACTCCGACGATCGACTATCGCTATGGGAATCTCTCATACGATAACCCGCCGGTCACTGGACATCGTCAATCGGTGTACCACTAGATGGATCCCCGATACATCTCTCAAAGATAGATACGTGAAACACGGATGCATCGCCTCCAGATCGGACGGCAGATTCAACTCGTAGGCAACCTTGCCTACCTGCGGACAACTGAAGCGGCCCAATGTACCTTGGTGAGTTTCTTCTTCCGAATCTCATCACACCGCTTCATGGGTGACACTTTAGGAAAACCCAATCATCTATGCGAACTCGGATGCCGACGGCGATGATCTGCATACGACTTGCCGACTCGAAATGTCGATAGTCGCTCTGGATAAGCTTCACCTTATCCATCGCTCTTGCACCAAATCTGGTCCCACTAGCCGCACTCGCCACATCGAACCAACCTATAGGCGATCTGCACTTCCTCCCATACAAGGCCTCATAAGGCGCCATCCGAATCTGGAGTGGTAGCTATTATTATACGAAACTCAACTAGAGGCAAATGATCCTCCCAACTACCACGAAGTCAATAACACGGGCTCGCAAGATATCCTCAAGAGTGCGGATAGTGCGCTCTGCTGTCCGTGCTGCGTGGATGAAATGCGATACTCGTGCTCACTGCGTCCTAAACCTCTGGAAGGACCTCCGGAAGTTAGCCGTGGCGGGCTCCTGCATGCGATATGATCGAACTAGGGACTCCATGCAGTCTGACGATCTCTCGGATGTAAAGTCTGGCATAATCCTCAGCCGAGAAAGTCGTCCTAACGGGAAGAAAGTGGGCTGATTTCGTCAGCCTGTCGACGATAACCCATATAGAATCATGTCTCCTCTGAGTGCGAGGTAATCCTGTGATGAAGTCCATGTTGATTACCTCCCACTTCCAGGTCGGGATCTCAATAAATGCGCAACAAACCACGGGCCTCGGTGCTCTACCTTCACCTGCTGACAACACGGGCACTGAGCTACGAACTCTGCAACGTCCCTCTTCAAGCCATCCCACCAATACACAGATCTAAGGTCGTGGTACATCTTGGTCGACCCTGGATGGATAGAGTAACGCTTGTGGTGTGCTTCCCAAGAACTCCTGCCGAAGTCTCAAACATCCGAACACGATGCGCCCTCAAACCTTAGCACCCCATGGTGCTACCTCAAAGGACCGCGCCTCACGAAGAGCTGTATCACGATATCGAATCAAAGCCGGATCCTCGAGCTGTTGCCTCTTCACCTCGCCGACGATGGAAGACTCGGCAACCTCGAACTCTAACCCTCGCTATCGAGAATCAATCAAGCGGACATCAAGGCTCGCTAGCGATGCAAATCACGAACCATGTCCTCTCTCTCTAGCCGCACATCCGATAGGCTCCCATCGACCTACGACTAAGGCATCCGCCACAACATTGGCCTTCCGGGTGGTACAGGATATCAACATCGTAATCCTTAAGCAACTCTAACCACCGTCTGCTCGTAAGTTCGGCTCCTACGGTGAAGATATACCGGAGGCTCTTGTGGTGCGTATAAATATCCACGTGAACCCCATACAAATAGTGCCTCGGATCTTCAAAGCGTGAATTACGGTGCGACTCCAAATCATGGGTGGGGTAGTTCTCTCGTGTTTCTTGGTGTCGGGATGCATATGCTATAACCCCGCCATGCCGCATCAACACATCCCAACCCGATGCCCGACGATCACAATACGACATAACCGTCTGGACCTCCGGAAGAGTAAGAACGGGCGGTCGTCGATCTCTCTTCAAAGAATCGAAACCCCGCCAAGCATCATCCATCTGAAACTTGGTCGCCTCGAGTCGGCCTAGTCAATGGTGCGTAGATAGAAGCAAACTTCTCCACGAACCGATAATATCTCGCAAGGCCCGAAATCGCGAACCTCGCCGGAGTAGTAGGTGCAGGCAAGTCCCGATCGCCGATCTTGGCGTATCCACTGAATGCCATCAGCCCGACAATATGCCCAAGAAACGCCATCAAGTCAACCAAAACTCACATTTGGAAAACTTGGCGTAACCGCTGGTCCCGAGAATCGCAAGACATCCTCAAATGCTCGCATGCTCGCTCTGGCGAGAATAAACCAAGATATCATCAATGAACACTATCACAAACGTGTCCAAAAATGGTTTGAACACTCGGTTCATCAAATCCATGAATACCACGGAGCATCGGTCAACCAAAAGACATGACCACGAACTCATAATGCCCGTCTGGTCTGAATGCGATCTAGGGACATCCACCTCTCGACTCGCACTTTGATGATAGCCCGATCGCAGATCAATCTTGGAGAAACATCTCGCACTCGCAACCGGTCGAACAAATCATCAATCACGGGAAGGGTATTCGTTCTTAATGGTCACCTTGTTCGGTCAGAATCAACACACATGCGCGGCCCCGCCCTTTTTCTTCACGAACAAAACCGGCGCTCCCGGGGAGAAACACTAGGCACGATGAAGCCCTTCTCCAAAGAAATCTCTAAGCGATCCTTCAACTCTCAACTCGGCGGTGCCATTACGTATGGCGGAATGGAAATAGGCGAGTGTCCGCAATATGTCAATACAAAACTCAATCTCCTCTCGTGAGGATACGGAGGTCATCCGAAACACGCCCGGGAACTCACGACTCATCGAATCGAAAATCTGGTACCGCAGCTTGAGATCAAACACCGAACGAGATGGTAGATATACCCTTCGCACCATCTTCCTAGCCTTGAGGTAGGAAATAAACCTACCGCCGGCGATACCGTGCTCCTCACTCAACAACCGGCCGAGAAACTGGAACCGCATTACTCTCTCTGCGGTCTACATTGGCGTAGCAAGAAGCTAGCCAATCCATCCCCATAATCACGTCGAAGTCAATCATCTCCAACTCTATCAACTCGGCAAGGGTCAGACGACTGTAAATGGTCCGAGGACAAGCTGTATATACACGCCGAGCTCCCACCGAATCACCCATGGCGTAGCTACCTCGAAAGGTCTATGGACTCGTGCTCTATCCCTATCCTACTAGCAACAAGGGAGATATATAGGGCAGTAGAACCGGATCTATCAAAGCATACACATCAAACCCGAACCGATAAGGTACGTGGCGACATCGGTGAGGCCTCACGATCTGTCGCTTTGGACAAAACATATACGCGGTTCGAGGACCGCTAGAATCGACTGCGCCACGACCTGCCGCGACCCGATCCATGTGTACCTTGCCCTCGGGCGAGTAGCTGTCGGGGATGAAGAGCGGCAGCAGACCGTAGGCCGAGCCTACCACGGCGCCGCCCCAGGTCGGACAAACTCTCGCAAAGTGACCTGCGGCCACAAGTATAGCAAGCTCGAGTCTGCCTCGAATGGTATTCGCCACAACGGGCACAGCGGACCTCGAACGGTTAGCACCTCGCTACCGGAAATCAAGTCCCGGGGCCCGACCGCCTCACCGCTCTGTTGTCTGAAAATGAGGTAGAGCGCTCGCGCCGTGTGGTGCACCGACTTCTGGCGATGCCGCCACCGAGGACCACCAAAAGAACCGGCCGTCTTGGCCTTCTTCTCGCTGATATCGCTCTACCGGCGGTCTCTACGCTCCTCACAACCCAGTCATGAGCTGCATACGGGTTATGTCCATGCTGGTGAAGGGACACCGCACAAGACTCTGCCATGTAATCATCTAGCCCAGTGACATAGCGATGCACCCGCCCTCCATCTCTGCTACGGTGCGGGGACATATCGAGCCAAAGAATCAAACTCGACATTGTACTCCTCATGCGCCCTCCTGCCTCAACAAGAATCTATCACTCGTGCCCTCTCATCCGCGGAGGCAAGAAGTGTGTGAGAAAAGCCTCAAAAACTCATCCCATATCGCTGGAGGTGCATGCTCTCCCGGAAAGCTCCCATGAATCAAACCAATCGATCGCGGTATCACGCGGCCGACGCGAACCGAATGTCATGACCTCGGTCTGAAGCCACGATCACCGCGTAATCCTCTGCGGTGACGGATGAACTCCTGCGGATCATCTTCCTCGACCGAAAAACTCGCGGGCTCTGACTCAAGAAATCTCGTAGCCTCAAACTATCTGCCCTCGGGTGCACTACGGGTGCGACTGGAGCTGGAGCTGGAACTGTCGCATCCAGCCTCTCCTCGTATCGGGCCACAACTTTAGCCAATAGCTGGGCCATCTCCTTGTACCCTAACTCCTCCGCCCCAGGCTGTGGGACAGGGGGTGTGGGTACTGTGGTCTCTGCTGGGGCCAGCGGCGTCATAGAACTCGCCGTCTCTGGTATAGACTGGGCCTGAGCCCTCGTAACTCTGGGTGTCCTGCTAGCAGCTCCGCTTTGCCTTGCCGCCCGGGCGGGTTGCCTTACGTGGAGGCATAATCATTAGAAAGGAATTCGTTAGAGGGTCCAACCTATAACACGACTCTAAAGCACGATCTCGTAATGAGAAAAATGGAAACCAATCCTAAATATCCTATAGCCTCACGATTATTGGTGTGGTGCACAACACAGATAATCAAGACTTACTAGATACGATGCGTAGACACTTTCCGAGGATTAATCGCTTCGATACCACTTTTGTCACGACCCGTTCGGGGCCGTGGAGTGCCTTACCGGCACCAAGTAGTCATACATCGAGTAACGGCGGAATATAAATCAATCCAGGATACAGTTTATAAAATACGACACAGTTTATCTGATTAAAAGCTTGCCTTTCGGCATAATATAAATAACTCATGTTTTGCGATTTACACCCCATACAATAGTACTACTGCACCTCTAAGGAAGTAAACAACTATGGCGGGACAGGGCCGCCATACCTCGATCAGACAAAACTATCTACAATACAGGAGATCATACCCAAAGTAGAGCCTCAGGAGAAGATGGAGCTCACGACACCAACGCAAAGATCCTAAGGATGTGGATCTAGCACTGCTTGCCGCCTGCGGCATGAACGCAGCCCAGAAGGAGGTCGATAACAGTACCAAGTATGTGAAACTATAAAGTACTTAAATGAAATCAGAGTATTCAAAACCTTTTCACAAATACAATCAGTTCAATTGCACATAGTGCCACATCACAAACAACAACAAAGAATAGGAAAAGCGCGAGTCTAATTTAGGCGCGAATGATCGAAGCAAGGCCAATCGCCCATAGTATCATTCTGCGTGCCTAGCCCTCGACTTCCGCGGCCGCATAGGTCCCACTGCACCGCGTGAGATATTTCTCGTCGGGGCAGCCAACCCCAGATCCGCCTAGGCTCCGCGGCCGCATAGCCTCAAAAGACCGCATAGTCTCAACAGACCGCATAGAATCCCGCGTCAAAGCTAACGCCGGAATGATCAATCTCGAGCATACCGCTGCTCGCATAGTCTCACAGACCGCATAGCCGTATAGACCCGCATCGAGGGCAAGCCTCGGTATAACGATCGAGGGTAGGTGATACAATAACGATACAATGGACTTACCGGTTAGCAACGTAAGCAAGAATGACCCCTTACGGCGATTACAAGACACTAACATAGGTAGCATCATAACATGTCTACTTATCAAACAATCTTATTACACTTAATCAATACAAGGCTTTTATAAACAAACAAGTAACAGTTCCTTTTTATCTTTCTTAAGTTGTTATACCTAACTTCCCACAAAGCTAGTATAACTCTTAAGCTTTTGTTTTAAAACCAAGTATTTATCTTCTGTTAAAAATGATTCAAAGATTCTTTTGAAATGTTTTGATTCTTTGTTATTGAGCTTAAGCGTGAGGCATTGCCGTAAGTATTATTCAAGCTTAAGCGTGAGGCATCGCCATAAGTATTATTCAGCTTAAGTCAAAGACATTGCCGTAGTTATTATTCGCTTAACACGTACGCGTCACCGTACTATATATTGTAAAATATCATGCTTTAGGAAGAATCACATACCTTCTCAAATGAAAACCACCGCCAAGTTGAATATGTCGCGCAGAGTCACTATAATAGTCACAGATATCTATCAAAGCGCTCGAGGTCATTCTAAACAGGGTTCATAATTCTACTGAAAGTCAAGGCAACCTGACCCTACGGTGAGCTATGTAAGTCTCATCATGAAAAGTCTGATTCAATTATTCTTCTTTTAAACCCTTCTACTGTGATAATGATTCAATTCTATTCGTGATATTCTTCTAAGTATCTAATACTTATTCTAATACTACAACAGTAAGTATTCTCTAATTCAAAAGAGGTTAGGATTAGTTACCTCGGTAAGCCCAATAATATCCTAGATAAAGTCGCGCTGAGCAAGGTTTAGCTCCTAAGTTTATGCGCTCAGAGTCTAAGAAACCTTAGAAGTTTTTCACAACTTCTACTAAGGACTAAGGGATTTGGGCTAGGGTATTTTGGGCATTATAACGGCACTAGAAGACAACTTTTCTACCAAGGGAGGGGGTAGATTTCGGCTAGCTAGGGGTAGGCCTCGCAAGCTTCTCGAGGAGGGGTGTTGGACGATTTGCTAACAAAGGAGAAGAGAGGATTTTTAGACTTGGAAAGCTTTTGTGGATGAAGAACTCTTCATCTCAAGAGGGTATTTATAGCTCAAGCCTTGGCCAACCAATGGCCAAGATGAAGACAAGTGCAAGGCAAGTGTAGGGTGAGGATTTAGGCAAGTGTCCTCGCCAACTTGCACACAAAATATCCTACCAACTCCAAGACAAAAGAAGCCAACCCAATCGGCCCTATTGCCGTGTCAAGTCCACTCAATTGGAGGGTGACAAGTGTCGCCTCCCGTTGGTCCAAAATGTTTCGCCTCTAAAAATCCGCAAAAATACTAAATGACATAGTCGGAATTTTCTACGAAGTGTGGAAACGTTTCGTCGGAAAGCGATTCTTCTAGTGTGTTGTGCACAAATAAAACGCCCAAGGCTAACTTTAAAGCCAAACTTTGACGTATTCCCTTACGCATATACGGAAATACGGTATAACATCGTGGATCTGTCCAAACACCTTCTGTCTGACTGCGCACTGAACTTGTAACTCCCATAACTTTCTACTCCGATGTCCTATCGACGAACGGTTGGTTGCGTTGGAAACTAGACTCAACGAACTACGCACTAGGCCTTTGAAACACCTAGGAACTGTCACGACCCAGCCCCGGGGCCATGACTGGTACCCTACCGGGGTACCCTGTCAGGTATATGTCAGAGAATAGCAGCGGAACATACATAACACATTACTTAGAAAAAAGGGTAATCATTACTGGCCAGCCGATAAGGCTGCCTTCTATAAAACATACTTAAACAAAAGTATAGTAATACAACTGGTTCTTATAGCCCAAAACACCAACGTGACTACAGACCTCTAGGAATAACAACTGTGGCGGGACAGGGCCCCGCCATACCCCCTGAATGTACAAAAGTCTATAACCTCAGGGAATCATACCAAAAAGACAAGCCTCCGGAGAGATGGAGCTTCCCAAGAAATGAACAGTGATCCTAAGAGTGCGGACCAGCAAGCTACGTATCTCGACCTGCGGCATGAACGCAGCCCCCCGAAGGAGGTCAGTACAACAGGTACCAAGTATGTGAAACTGAAAATACTGTAATGAATTCATAATAGCATATATATAAAGCAGGAGACATGTATGATAGCCAAACTACCGTACACAACATATACGCAGCCATGTCAAGTCAGGGACTCACGCCCTCTAAGTCATCACTCAAATATAACCATAGGTCTCATGCCCATAATATCAATCGTGCCCGTGGAATTCCTTCCTCACTGCCGGCAGTCTATGATATAACAACACTAAGGAGTACATATGAATACTAGATCCCACCTGTATCATAAGAACCGTACGAGGCAAGTACGAAGGCATAGCTACCAGATCCACCCTGCATCCTCAACTGACCGGGGCAAGTACGAAAGCCAGCTACCAGATCCACCCGTACCAACAATACGCCTCTACCAGATCCACCCTGCGTCACATCGCTGACTGGGGCAAGTACGCAGGCTAACCACCAGATCCACCCTGCATCACACCACTTCGCCCTAACCCTGACCGGGGCAAGTACGAAAGCCAACTACAGATCCACTCGCATCACGTCTCGACCGGCGTACGAGGGCTAACTACTAGATCCACCGCATCGATGAGACCTATGGAGAGCTAATCCATGGAATAATACTGTCAACAGGGAACGAACCCTCATCATGGCCGCATACCCGTGGAATCCTCCATCACTGACGGTACGCCCAAATAGACTCATAATTACATGCTTTTAATTCGAATTGCAATACCATGCCTTTATATAAACCAAGACAATTACCATGCCTTCTTTTCACATAAACCAAGAGAATTCTTATTTAAGCAAGTCAAAGTATTTTTCAAGGCACACATAGAATAATTCTCAATTAAACAAGCCAAAGTACTATGTACGTACATTCCTTTCGAAAGCCTCCTTTTTATGTAAAATCCAAGATACTAACACTCGCAGTATCGAGGCGTGTCTATTTTTCAAAGTAAGTTACTACACCTTTAGAAAAATCATTTCATAGCTTGAAACCAAGTAACTTCAATTTTCCCACAATCTAGACAACTTATGCTCATTAATCAAAATAGACAACTTTCATAACCTTCCATAAAGTTATTATAACCAACTTCCCATAAAGCCGTTATACTAACTTTATGCTTTAGAAATTTACGACATCCTTATCCATTCATAAGGCCGTTATAACTAACTTCCCATAAAGCCGTTATAACTCCTTATGAACCATTTCGTTCTTTTACTAGCCAAGAGGCTTATACTTCAAACAAATTCATACAATTTTCAAAATACTTTAAGTCTCTTATCTTTTAGAATAATTCAATATTCAATACTTTCACACCAAAAGTACTCTATACTTCATTAGGTCAAGAAAATCCTTGTCTATCCTATTTAGGATAAACCATTCCTTAAGAACAATGGGTTAACTTCTTAACCCAACCAACTTAGACATTTTCTTAAAACAAGTCAAGTATAACAAAAGGATTTACTTCATTCAAAACACGACGTCTACCGTACTATATAGTTATAACTACTCATGCTCAAAGGATAAGAAGGTTTCCACATACCTCTTCGGTCAATCCACTTGCTAAGCTCAAACTACCGCAAGTAATATGCCAATCTATAATAACCATAATACGTTTATTAACCTCTAATTTCAATGTAGGAATAATCTAAGTTCAAAGCCCCTAAATTCTATGAAAAATTGGGCAGCATTTCCTTTGTTTCTACATACTTTGCCACATTTTAAGGTCCGAATTCAACATCCAAACGCCACTTCTTAGGCCCAACAATCCAAACAACCTCAAGGGGATTACACACCTAAACTTGGGTGTGTAAAATTCTGCCTCAAAAGGTAAAACAATTAACTTAACAAGTCTAAGGTAGTTTTAGGCTACAACATGCTCACATAATTTTCTTAACCAATTCTTTCACATCCAAACCATATTTCTTACATGCAATGACTCTAAGAGCATTATTCACTACCACAAGTTCTTTCTTCTTAACATGCAACACTAGAAACTAATTCTAAAGGAAGAAATGTTACCTTAAAGTTTTAGTCAAACTTATTCCAAATATTTTTGCTATCTTCCTTGCCAAGAACACCACTAACAAGCTAGCCACAAGCTTCCTTCTTGTTCTTAACTTTTGATTTTTCCTAAGGCTAGAATTTCTCTTGGGATTTTAGAGAAGGAGGAGCTTGAACTTTTAAGAGAGAAGGGAGAGCTTTTGTCTAAGAGAGATGAAGTATGACCAAGTCTTGAAGACTTGGTCAATATAGTGCATGCAAAATCAGATGGGGGGGGACACTTGTCACCCTCCCAAGGTCTTTTAAAAGAAAAATCTGACTTTTCCTAAGTTTTTCCTCCTGCATCCGCCTGGCGCGCGGCCGCTTCCGTGGCCGCGGCTGCAACTCCTGCGGACTCGAGATCTTCCGGCCAAGGCCTCGCTTCCAGGCGCGGCTGAAACTTCAGCGACCCCTCAGATACATTCGGCGCCGCGGCCCTGCATCCGGCGCCGCGGCCCTGTCGCCTCTGTCCGAAACACATTTTTGTCCGACTGCGCACTGAACTTGTAATTCTCATAACTTTCTACTCCGACGTCCTATCGACGAACGGTTGGTTGCGTTGGAATCTAGACTCAACGAAATACGCCCTGGGCCTTTGAAACACTTAGGAATTCTCAATGTACCGGGTCATAACCCGCCTCAAAGTCTACTAAAACCCGTCCGGAACAATCCGCCAACCTATCCTTTGGAAATTTTAAGTCTTACATGCTTTCGTACGCTCTCATACGTAGGGTCAGAACTACGGGGTATAACATTCTCCCCCCCTTAGAAACATTCGTCCCTGAATGTTCTTTTGGAGCCAACTACTATTCCTCGGTACATTCTCGTACTATATACTAATGGAACATCATTATGCCACCTATGACCCTAAGATATCGCACACGCATACCCATTCACCGTAAGTCAAACAGAAAACGAACCCAACATATGAACCATTACTACTTACTCTCATTCACGGCCTAACAGAATTTCCCGTTCGAATTTACCACTCATTCTATCACATGTACACAGTCTCAATATCCTCTGTTCATAACACTAAATCATACAACAATCCTATCATGCATACTAATCTCTAAAGGATCAAAGATATACCTGTAATTATTGTTTCACATTCCCCTTGTCGTTCTAGTCATGATCCTGCCCTGCACGGCGCATAACAAAAGAAGGCGATGAACCAGCCACTGATCCTGAAGGCTGAATCTCTACATCCGTGCTATCTCTGGTCGGACAGCCTCGATAATGGCCTGTTGGCGCATGCATAGCAATTACCCAAACTAGCACGACACTCCCATAACGGGTGTTACCACATCGGCCACACCGGTAGAGGTGGCTTCGCACTAACACCCTTACTCTCCGAAAACTCGAACCTCGAGCCTGCCCCGCTCCCGAATCTCGAACGCCCCGAAGGCGTGGTGGAGTACTCGTCTTGGTGAGAGCATAACTAGCTTCTTCGAGGCGGTCGCCTCAGCGCCCCGAGATCTCGCTGTCCTGCCTCTTGGTGGCTCGAGTCAAGCCGGCCTCCTTTCTCGCCCTCTATCCCTGCGCATATGCTCGCATCTGGCGATATCCATACCTGGCTGAAGAGCCACTCACAAGCACGCAGTAATCATATGATGGTCTAGCCCCATCACATAGCGATGAACTCACATGCGTCATGTTGGCTACAATAGTGTGCGATACCGCCAAAGAGTCAAACTCAGTGTACTCTCGATGGTCCTCCCATTCGCCTCAAGGTCAAGAATCTATCCACGCGGGCTCTCCTCAACTCGGGAGGCGAAGTGATCCAGAAGGCCTCTGCGAACTCCTCCCAACTGCGGAAGAGCACCCTCCCTAGACAATTCCCATGACTCAAACCGGTTCAACGCAATATCGGCGTAACGGTAAGCTAACACAGCACTCGCCTCCGAGGCCCTAAGCACTGCGTAGTCCGCGCACTGTCGAATAAACTCACGAGGATCCTCGCCGGACCTCGAACCATAGAACTCGGGTGGATTACAACTCGAAAGTCGAATTCTTAAATCGGCCACTAGGGTTAGTCACCGGCCTGGCGGTCGCTGCCGCCACGATGCTAGTCAACAACCCGACCGCTCTCGTAATCCCTATACCGCCCGGCGAATCGGGGCTCGGTACCGAAACCTCTCGAGCTACTGCGCCTCGGCTCATCTTTAGGCGTGGCTGAACTCGCCGACCATCGACTCGGGCATAGTTTGTGCCCGAGTCCTGGTAACTCTCTGTGTACCACTAGCAGCTCCTGCTAATGCCTTGCCCTTCTGGGCTCTGGTCGCCTTCCGTGGAGGCATAACTGGTACATAAGAATAGGTCAGAGAGGACTCAACCTACTATGACAGCTCTATTGCACGATCACAAAGAGAGAAGAATGGAAACCAACCCTAAATGTCCTGCTGACCTCACGATTATAGATGTGGTGCACAACACACCGATAATCAAGACTCTACTAGACACATGCGTCAGACACTTTCCGAGGACTAATCGCTCGATACCACTTTTGTCACGACTCGGCCGGGGCCATGATCGTACTTACCGGTACCGCATCGGTATATGTCGAGAGAATAGCAATGAACATACATAACACATTACTTAGAAAAAGGTAATCATTCTGGACGGTAGATAAAGTCGCTTTCTATAAAACATACTTAAACAAAAGTATAGTAATACAACCGTTCTTATAGCCCAAAACACCAACGTGACTACGCACTCTAGGATTAACAACTGTGGCGGGACAGGGCCCCGCCATACCCCCTGAATGTACAAAAGTCTATAACCTCAGGGAATCATACCAAAAGACAAAGCCTCCGGAGAGATGGAGCTTTCCAAGAAATGAACAGTGATCCTAAGAGTGCGGATCAGCAAGCTACGTATCTCGACCTGCGGCATGAACGCAGCCCCCCGAAGGGGGTCAGTACAACAAGTACCAAGTATGTGAAACTGAAAATACTGTAATGAATTCATAATAGCATATATATAAAGCAGGAGACATGTATGATAGCCAAACTACGGTACACAACATATACGCAGCCATGTCAAGTCAGGGACTCACGCCCTCTAAGTCATCACTCAAATATAACCATAGGTCTCATGCCCATAATATCAATCGTGCCCGTGGAATTCCTTCCTCACCGGCGAGCATGATATAACAACACTAAGGAGTACATATGAATACTAGATCCCACTCAGATCATAAGAACCGCATGCGAGGCAAGTCTGAAGGCATAGCTACGATCCACCTCGATCCTCAATCGACCGGCAAGTACGAAGCTACTACGGATCCACCGTGCAACAATACTATAATCGAAATCACGGTGGCCAGGCAAGTGCGATAGCCTCTACCAGATCCACCGCGTCACATCGCCGGGCAATACGCGAGCTAACCACCAAATCCACCTGCGATCACACCACTTCGCCACTAACACGACCGGCACGAAGCCAACTACCGATCCACCTGCATCACGTCTCGACCGGCGGTGCGAGGGCTAACTACTAGATCCACTGCATCGATGAGACCTCATGGAGAGCTAATCCATGGAATAATACTATCAACAGGGAAACGAACCCTCATCATGGCCGCATACCCGTGGAATCCTCCATCACTGACGATACGCCCAAATAGACTCATAATTACATGCTTTTAATTCGAATTGCAATACCATGCCTTTATATAAACCAAGACAATTACCATGCCTTCTTTTCACATAAACCAAGAGAATTCTTATTTAAGCAAGTCAAAGTACTTTTCAAGGCACACATAGAATAATTTTCAATTAAACAAGTCAAAGTACTATGTACGTACATTCTTTTCGAAAGCCTCCTTTTTATGTAAAATCCAAGATACTAACACTCGTAGTATCGAGGCGTGTCTATTTTTCAAAGTAAGTTACTACACCTTTAGAAAAATCATTTCATAGCTTGAAACCAAGTAACTTCAATTTTCCCACAATCTAGACAACTTATGCTCATTAATCAAAATAGACAACTTTCATAACCTTCCATAAAGTTATTATAACCAACTTCCCATAAAGCCGTTATACTAACTTTATGCTTTAGAAATTTACGACATCCTTATCCATTCATAAGGCCGTTATAACTAACTTCCCATAAAGCCGTTATAACTCCTTATGAACCATTTCGTTCTTTTACTAGCCAAGAGGCTTATACTTCAAACAAATTCATACAATTTTCAAAATACTTTAAGTCTCTTATCTTTTAGAATAATTCAATATTCAATAGTTTCACACCAAAAGTACTCTATACTTCATTATGTCAAGAAAATCCTTGTCTATCCTATTTAGGATAAACCATTCCTTAAGAACAAGCGGGTTAACTTCTTAACCCAACCAACTTAGACATTTTCTTAAAACAAGTCAAGTATAACAAAAGAATTTACTTCATTCAAAACATGTACGTCTACCGTACTATATAGTTATAACTACTCATGCTCAAAGGATAAGAAGGTTTCCACATACCTCTTCGGTCAATCCACTTGCTAAGCTCAAACTACCGCAAGTAATATGCCAACCTATAATAACCATAATACGTTTATTAACCTCTAATTTCAATGTAGGAATAATCTAAGTTCAAAGCCCCTAAATTCTATGGAAAATTGGGCAGCATTTCCTTTGTTTCTACATACTTTGCCACCTTTTTAAGGTCCGAATTCAACATCCAAACGCCACTTCTTAGGCCCAACAATCCAAACAACCTCAAGGGGATTACACACCTAAACTTGGGTGTGTAAAATTCTGCCTCAAAAGGTAAAACAATTAACTTAACAAGTCTAAGGTAGTTTTTAGGCTACAACATGCTCACATAATTTTCTTAACCAATTCTTTCACATCCAAACCATATTTCTTACATGCAATGACTCTAAGAGCATTATTCACTACCACAAGTTCTTTCTTCTTAACATGCAACACTAGAAACTAATTCTAAAGGAAGAAATGTTACCTTAAAGTTTTAGTCAAACTTATTCCAAATATTTTTGCTATCTTCCTTGCCAAGAACACCACCAACAAGCTAGCCACAAGCTTCCTTCTTGTTCTTAACTTTTCAGATTTTTCCTAAGGCTAGAATTTCTCTTGGGATTTTAGAGAGAAGGAGGAGCTTGAACTTTTAAGAGAGAAGGGAGAGCTTTTGTCTAAGAGAGAGATGAAGTATGACCAAGTCTTGAAGACTTGGTCAATATAGTGCATGCAAAATCAGATGGGGGGGGGGGGGGACACTTGTCACCCTCCCAAGGTCTTTTAAAAGAAAAATCTGACTTTTCCTAAGTTTTTCCGCCCAGAATCCCGCCTCGGCGCCGCGGCCCTGCTTCCCGGCGCCGCGGCCCTGCTTCCCGGCGCCGCGGCGCTGAAACTTCAGCGACCCCTCAGTACATTCGGCGCCGCGGCCCTGCATCCGGAGCCGCGGCCCTGTCGCCTCTGTCCGAAACACATTTTTGTCCGACTGCGCACTGAACTTGTAATTCTCATAACTTTCTACTCCGACGTCCTATCGACGAACGGTTGGTTGCGTTGGAATCTAGACTCAACGAACTACGCCCTGGGCCTTTGAAACACTTAGGAATTCTCAATGTACCGGGTCATAACCCGCCTCAAAGTCTACTAAAACCCGTCCGGAACAATCCGCCAACCTATCCTTTGGAAATTTTAAGTCTTACATGCTTTCGTACGCTCTCATACGTAGGGTCAGAACTACGGGGTATAATAGGAACTCTCAATGTACCGGGTCATAACCTGCCTCAAAGTTGACCAAAAACCCGTCTGAAACAATCCGTCAACCTATCCTTCTAAAATTATAAGTCTTAAGCCCTTTCGTACGCTCTCATACGCATGACCAGAACTACGGGGTATAACATTCTCCCCCCTTAGAAACATTCGTCGCGAATGTTCCTTCTAGGCGTACTCTAATCACAATCTCGACATAGACCCTCTTAACTATTCTTCTTGCAAATACAGACGCTCTACATAGCCACAACATTACTCAAGCATAATTGCTAAATTGAAACTAATAATCAGGAAAGTGGGTTACCTGGAGGTGTAGGGAATAAGTGAGGATACTTCTTCATCATGTCCTCCTCTGCTTCCCACGTCATCTCTTCCCTGTTCTAGTTCCGCCATAAGACCTTGACGGAAGCCACGTCCTTTGTCCGAAGTCGTCTAACCTGATGATCGAGTATCGCTATGGGACTCTCCTCATATGATAACCCCCCTGTCACCTGGACATCATGAATCGGGTGAACTCTAGATGGATCTCCAATACATTTTCGCAATATAGACACGTGAAAAACTGGATGTACTGCCTCCAGGTCGGACGGCAGATCCAACTCATAGGCAACATTGCCTACCCTACGTACAATCTGATAAGGCCCAATGTACCTTGGGCTAAGTTTCCCTTTCTTCCCAAATCTCATCACGCCCTTCATGGGTGACACCTTCAGGAAGACCCAATCATCTACCTCAAACTCCAAGTGTTGACGCCGATGATGTGCATACGACTTCTGTCGACTCTGAGCTGACAATAACCGCTCATGGATAAGCTCCACCTTATCCACTGCCTGCTGAATCAAATCTGGCCCGACTAACTGAACTTCTCCCACCTCAAACCAACCTATCGGTGACCTGCACTTCCTCCCGTATAAGGCCTCATAAGGCGCCATCTGGATACTAGAATGGTAGCTGTTGTTATAAGAAAACTCCACAAGAGGTAAATGATCCTCCCAGCTACCCATGAAATCAATAACACAAGCCCGCAAAGATATCCTCGAGTGTTCGGATAGTGCGTTCGCCTGTCCGTCGATCACGAGGATGAAACGCGATCGAGACTCACTGCGTCCCTAATCCCTTACGGAAAGACCTCCGGAAGTTAGGCGTGAAGGCTCCTGTCGAAATAATCGATATAGGAACTCCGTGCGATCTCACAATCTCTCGATATACAATCTAGCATAATCCTCGTAGAAAAAATCGCCATTTGGAAGAAAATGGTGATTTCACACTGTCGACAATAACCCAAATGGAATCATGCTTCCTCTGAGTGTGAGGTAACCCTGTAATAAAATCCATATTTACCACCTCCCACTTCCAAGTCGGAATATCAATAGCTGCAATGACCACCGGCTTCGGTGCTCAACCTTGACTGCGAAAATTCGGGCGCGTGCAACAAAACTCGCCACGTCCTCTTCGTGCCATCCCACCAATACACACATCTGAGGTCATGGTACATCTTAGTCGACCCCGGATGAATAGAATAACGAGCACTGTGTGCCTCCCCCAGAATCTGCTGATGAAGTCCTGTCACATCGGGAACACACAACCAGCCCTCAAATCTTAGCACCCCATCAGGTGCTACCTCAAATAGACTTTTCTCCTCCTGAAGAGCTGCATCTCGATACCGTACCATAATCGGATCCTCATACTGTCGCCTCTTCACCTCCTCGACGATGGAAGACTCGGCAACCTCTCGAACCCGAACTCCATTACCATCAGAATCAACCAAACGAACCCCAAGGCTCGCTAGCTGATGTAACTCTCGGACCATATCCCTTCTCTCTGGCTGTACATCAGACAGACTACCCATCGACCTGCGACTAAGGGCATCTGCAACTACATTGGCCTTCCCTGGGTGGTATAGGATATCGACATCGTAATCCTTAAGTAACTCCAACCACCGTCTCTGCCGGAAGTTCAGCTCCCTTTGGCTGAAGATATACTGGAGGCTCTTATGGTCTGTGTAAATATCCACATGAACTCCATACAAATAATGTCTCCAGATCTTCAAGGCATGAATCACTGCTGCCAACTCCAAGTCATGCGTGGGATAGTTCTTCTCATGCCTCCTGAGCTGTCGAGATGCGTAAGCTATAACTTTGTCGTGCTGCATCATCACGCACCCAAGCCCGACACCCGATGCATCACAATAAACCACATATCCGTCTAAACCCTCTGGAAGAGTAAGGACTGGGGCGGTCGTCAATTTCTCCTTTAGTAACTGGAAACTCTCCTCACAAGCATCCGTCCAGGAACATTTGCTACGAGTTAGCCTAGTCAAAGCGGCGAGATGGAAGCAAACTTCTACAAATCTCCGATAATAACCCATGAGGCCCAAAAGTTGCGCACTCCATTGGTGTAGTGGGTCTAGGCCAAGTCTTGGCGCCTCGATCTTTCTTTGTATCAACCCGAATACCATCGGCCCCGATAACATGCCCTAAGAAAGCCACTGAAGCCAACCAAAACTCGCATTTCGAGAACTTGGCATACAACTGCCGGTCCTGGAGGACTCCCAATACCATCCTCAAATGATCCGCATGTTCCTGCTCTGTGCGCGAATAAACCAGGATATCATCAATGAATACTATAACGAACATATCCAAGAATGGCTTGAACACCCGGTTCATCAAATCCATGAATACTGCTGGGGCGTTGGTCAACCCGAAAGACATCACCCTGAACTCATAGTGCCCATACTGGGTCCTGAATGCAGTCTTTGGGATATCTGCCTCTCTAACTCGCACCTGATGATAACCAGACCGCAGATCTATCTTGGAGAAACATCTTGCACCCTGCAACTGGTCAAACAAATCATCAATCCTGGGGAGGGGATATCTGTTCTTGATAGTTACCTTATTCAGCTGCCTGTAATCAACACACATACGCAGCGTTCCATCCTTCTTATTTACGAATAACACTGGCGCTCCCCAGGGAGAAACACTTGGCCTGATAAAGCCTTTTTCCATCAAATCTTTCAGTTGGTCTTTCAATTCCTTCAACTCCGCAGGTGCCATCCTGTATGGCGGAATAGATATCGGTCGAGTGTCTGGCGTCATATCAATGCAAAACTCAATCTCCCTCTCAGGAGGGATACTCGGAAGCTCGTCTGGGAATACGTCTGGAAACTCTCTAACGACCGGAACTGACTGAAGGTCTGGTATCTCAGCCTCAGTATCGAATACCCTAACCATATGGTAGATATACCCTTTCCGCACCATTTTCCTAGCCTTGAGGTAAGAAATAAACCTACCGCCGACGCGAAGATTCTTCCACTCGATGGCAGAACACAAGGAAGCGGAATCGTGCAGTCTCTCTCATCCACATTGGCATAGCAAGACGCTAGCCAATCCATACCCATAATTACATCAAAGTCCGTCATATCCAACTCTATCAAGTCGGCTAGAGTCTGACGACTGTCTATAGTCACTGGGCAAGCCTTATATACCCGCTCAGCTACCACCGAATCACCCACTAGCGTAGCCATCTCAAAAGGTTTTATGGACTCGGGCTCTATCCCTATTCTATCAGTAATATGAGGAGATATATAGGACAAGGTAGAACCTGGATCTATCAAAGCATATACATCACAACATGAAACCAATAGTGTACCTGTGACGACATCTGGTGACGCCTCCGGTCTGGCCGGTGGACATAGCATAAATGCGGTTCGAGGACGGCTGGGCTAGGACCCTACCACGACCCTCGCGGCCTGCGGTCGTGAACACCACGCCTCGGCGCATCGCCACCAAGACGAAGATCCAAAGAATCGATCTGTCGGTGAACCATAACACTCCCGCCACCTCTGGTCGGACAATCTCTCTTCAAATGGCCCTGCTGGCCACAAGAGTAACAAGCTCCTGAAGGAACACGACACTCGCCTGGGTGAGACCTACCGCATCGAGCACTGAGATGAGGTGGTCTCGATCGATGCGATCTCGCTTCGAAACCAGAAGTCTGTTGCCCGACCTGCTCACGAATGACCGGTGATCAGACCTCCCGCCAGAAAACCGAGAAGGAGCACTCTGTGCTTGCTGAAATGTGGACCTAGTCTGCTGCGAAATTTGTCGCCTCAGCGCCTGAGACCTGCGTCACGCCTCTTGGGCTGGCCTAAGTCTAGTGATCCTCCTCTCTCGTCCTCTATCCCTGCGGCGTGCGCTGCATCTCGGCAATATCCATACAGGTGAAGAGCCACCCCAAGCATGCATTAATCATATGACGGTCTAGCCCATCACATATCGATGAACCACATGCGCCATGTCATTACAATGGTGTGCGCGTACAGCTAAGGAGTCAAACTCGTGTTGTACTCTCTGATCCTCCCGTCGCCTCAAGGTCAAGAATCTATCAACGCGGGCTCTCCTCATCTCAGGAGGCAAGAAATGATCCAGGAAGGCCTCTGTGAACTCCTCCCAAACAGCTGGAAGAGCATCCTCACCTCTAGACAAATCCCATGACTCAAACCAGTTCAACGCAATATCGCGTAACCGGTAAGAGGCTAGCATAACGGACTCAGTCTCCGAGGCCCTAAGTACCTGCATCGTCCGCTGTAACTGCCGAACAAACTCCTGAGGATCCTCCTCGGACCTCGAACCATAGAACTCGGGTGGATGACAACCCAGGAAATCCGAATCAAGTGGCCATCGGCTCTAGCGTTGGTTGCTGCTCGCCGGTCTTGCCACGCTACTATCTTTGGTCAATAACCGAATTTGTTCCCCGTAATCTCTATACTCAGGCCCTAGTTGTGGGACTGGAGGCTCAGTACGCGGTCTCGATGAGTCGTTCTGCCGCCTCGAACTCTCTTGAAATTTGGCGACGTCGTGGAACTCGCCGCTCGAAACATCATCTCCGGTAAAGACTGGGTCTGTGCCCTCGTGACCCTCCGCGTCCTACTAGTAGCTCTCTCGGCTGCCTTGCCCTTCTGGGCCGCGGTTGCCTTGCGTGGAGGCATAACTGATACACAAAGGAAAATATCAGAGGAAGTTCAACCTATAACACGGCTCTATTGCACGATCTTAGAGTGAAAGAATGGAAACCAATCCTAAATATCCTGCAGCCTCCTGATTATAGATGTGGTGCACAACACACCGATAATCAAGACTCTACTAGACACGGTCTGTAGATACTTTCCGAGGACTAACTGCTCTGATACCACTTTTGTCACGACCCGACCGGGGCGGCGCGGTACCCTACCGGGGCACCCCGTCAGGTATACATCAGATAATAGCAGCGGAACATACATAACACATAAACCTGTATAAAGCAAACATCACTGGCAAGCCGACAAGGCTGCCTTCCATAAAAATGTACTTAATCAAAAGTATAATAGTACAACTTGTTCTTACAGCCCAAACCACAAACGTGACTACAGACCTCTAGGAATAACAACTGTGGCGGGACAGGGCCCCGTCATACCCCTGAATGTACAAAATACCTACAAGATCGTGGAAAAACTGCACCAACAAAACAAGCCTCCGAGTAATGGAGCTTGTGATACTGAAAGATGATCCTAAGAGTGAGGATCCACCACCTTACCTACTGCGGCATGAGGCGGCCCAGAAGAAGGTCGATTACCTGATATGTACTAAGTATGCGGCGGAAAAATACGAAAATACCTCGTAAGTCTAAAATAGCGGAGACATGTATGAAAATCGGTTCTGAGAACACTGTGCCTTACTAATAATGAGAATATCAAATATGTACCATACTGCATGAAAATAGGAAGCTCATGGTCAAAGCAAGGTCATCCGCCCCGCAGTATCATTAAGCACTCCTACTCCTGGGACTATTTCACCCGCATGGGTCATGTGGACCCGCATGAGGTATTCCTCGCATAGGTGTACTCGCCGCGTGGGACTATTTCACCCGCATGAGCCCTACGGACTCGCATGAGGTATTCCTCGCATCGTGGGTAGCAAATCCACGGAATATGCAAATGTCACAACCCGGGGAATGACCCCGTAATAAATAACAATATATATCATTAGCACAACCGGCTATCACACATAATACAAGCAAGTTAAGAAACCCCTTAACTTCTTATTAATCTTGTTCACACACCTTCTCATTTTAGTTTACTTAAGGCACTATCATGTCTTTTATGAAATCCGGGAATTTAACCCAAAGTATTATACTATGTGTTTCTACTCTTTTAAAACCTTAGGCAATTTATGCCTTAAAATCAATTTGTCTTTCACAACCTCAAATCATTTATCCGTACTCATTTTACTTAGAGTAAATCTTCCTTTATTAACTTTCCATAAAGCTAATATAATCAACTTCCCATAAAGTCATTATATTAACGTTATACCTTAGTAAAATACATTTTCCTAAAACCCAAGGGACTTACACTTTTAAAAAGAAACAAGAATCATATACTTGAACACATCAAGTCCCTTAACTTTGAAAAACTCAAGACATCCTTAGTACTACATAGGTAAAACCATTCATGCTCAAGAGATGGGAAAGTTCCACATACCTCTTCGGTCAATCCACTTGCTACGTCTAAAATACCGCACGTAGTATGTCAACCTATAATGAGTATAATACGTTTATTAACCTCTAGTTTCAATCATAGAATATTCCAAGTGCAAAGTCACTAAATTCTATGGAAAATCGGGCAGCATTTCCTTTGTTTCAACATACTTTGCCACTTTTTCAAGGTCGGAATTCAACATCCAAACGCCACTTTTAAGGCCCAACAATCCAAACAATTCAAAGGGGATTACACACCTAATCTTGGATGTGTAAAATTCTACCCCACAATGTATAACAACTAACTTAACAAGTTTAAGGTAGTATTTTGGCTACAACATGCTTACATAACCTTCTTATCCAATTCTTTCATATCCAAACCATATTTCTTACATGCAATCTATCTAAGAGCAATATTTACCACTACAAGATCTTTTTTCTTCACATGCAACACCAAAAACTAGCTACAAGAGAAGAATTGTTACCTTAGAGCTTTAGCCAAATTATTCCAACGAATTTGCTAGCCTCCTTTCCACAAGCACCACCACAATAACTCCCACAAGCTTGCCAACAATTTTTCCTCCTTGCCACACTTTTCAGATTTTCCTCAAGCTTTGATTTCCTCTTGAATTTCTAGAGAGAAGGAAGAACTTTTATCTTTAGAGAGAGAGAAGAACATGAAGAATGACCAAGTCTTCAAGACTTGGTCAATAAGTAGTACATGCAAAATCAGATGGGGGGGACACTTGTCACCCTCATGGCCTTTTAAAACAAAGCAGTTCAGATTTTCCACTCAACTGGCAGAACCGCCTCGGCGCGCTGCTTTCGGCGCAAGGCGCTGCAACTTCAGCAACCACTCAGATCATCGCGCGCGCTGCCCCGCATCTGCGTCGCGGCCTCGTGGATCTGGCGAAACACCTTTACGTGCATTGCGCACTAAACTTGTAACTCCCATAACTTTCTACTCCGATGTCCTATCGACGAACGGTTGGTTGCGTTGGAAACTAGACTCAACGAACTACGCACTAGGCCTTTGAAACACCTAGGAACTCTCAATGTACCGGGTCATAACCCGCCTCAAAGTTGACCAAAAACTCATCCGAAACAATCCGTCAACCTATCCTTCTAAAATTTTAAGTCTTAAGCCCTTTCGTACGCTCTCATACGCATGACCAGAACTACGGGGTATAACACAAACTCAGCCCCAGGGTAGCTTACTGTGCCTGCGACGACATCCTAGTTGATGTTGTTGGTGCTTCTAGACCATGTGCTGAAATAACTCCAATTGTTATCTTCTCCTTCAACATCAGCTGTTTTTAATAGCAAATTTACCACTTCTGTCGTCACAGGCACATATCGTCCCCTCACAAAGCATCTATTATCCACCCTCTTCGGAAAGTTGACATAAAATTCTCTCACCATCACTGTGTTCATCGGTGCTATATTTTCCGGGTTAACAAATCTTTTCCACCCCATCACCTCTATCATCGCCCGAATAGGCTCATAGGCATCTCCCTCCTCAAACGACTCCCTTTGATAATCCATTCCTCTTTCAGGGATTAAGGGCCTAGTACTAAGTTTTTGATATCTACTTTCCGCTGTGTGGCTGACAAACCTAGTATTATCATATTGAGGGGCTGAGGTAGATGTGGAAGCTCTTCTCTTTCTGGCAGACATTTTTAGATGACTTCTGCAGCGTTTCCTTTGTATCAATAATGTTACCCAACACTATCATTCAACAAACAACAGCTACAACACCTATCACCCCCACACGTGCTCAAGGAGTTCCTGCGCAACACCCCACACTCCCCTCGTACACTCATCTTCGGAATCTCACAACCAACTTCAACACCCCCACACACCTTCACAGATACAACACTTCCTCAAATCTATTACCTCCTCTGATTATATTGAAGCTCTCAAGAAAAGATAAAGGTTACCTTTGACGGTGTTCTTCAAGGTTTTCTTGCTTCTAATGATGATTTGAGGCAATGGGATGAGGGTAGTTGTTTAGGATGGTTAGGGGTTTAGGAAATTTAAGAATTTTGGTTGTGATTGGGTTTAGTTTATGGAATGTTTTTAGGTAAAAGGTGGATTTTTGTGGGTTTTGTGGAGAAGAAGGGTTTAGGTTTTGATTTGGAATGGGGAAAAATCGGATTTTTGGGCTGTTTTTAACTCGGATTTAGTCTCGTGTGCCTGCGGCCCATGTGGCGGCTGAATCTGCGCTCTTCTGGACTTTCTGCGCCGCGGCCCTGCTGATGGGCGTCGCGACGCTCAAACTTCTGAACTTTTCTGGACTTTTGGCGCCGCGGCGCTGAATCTCCTGCGCCTTTCTGATCTTTTGGCGTCGCGGCGCTAAGTCGATTTTCTGGAAATCCTTGGCTTATCTTCAGTTTTCGCCCTCCAAATTCTTGGCCCTGCACCTGTCATCACAACACATAACAATACCTCTGTGTGACTGTTCTAAGTAAAAATTAACTGCATTAAAATAAATAATTTAAAATACCTTGGGTTGCCTCCCAAGTAGCGCTGTCTTTAACGTCTTTTAGCCGGACGCAAGTTCGTTAAATCAAGAGGTGTGGGGTAGATTAACCCCACAACCAATCCACTTTTTCAACATTTTCCTTTTTCTTCTTGTTCTGTTTTTCTTCTTATAATTATTTTCAAGAGGAGGTTCAGTATCACTTACCTGCTTTGGCGGGCTTACCTCCTTTGTTGTGGCTTGCACTGGCTCACAAGAAGTTCTGACAGTGCTGATTGCAAAGCACCTGCTCATGACCGGGGGTTCAATAACGTGTTTGAACACTTTGAACATCATTTCTTCACTTTCTACCCTCAGTGTCAGCTCACCCTTTTCTACGTCAATCAGGGCTCTCCCTGTTGCCAAGAACGGTCTCCCCAATATGATGGGAATCTCCTCATCCTCCTCCATATCAAGAATGAGGAAATCCGCAGGGAAAACGAATTTTCCTACTTTAACAAGAACATCCTCAATATTCCCTCTGGGATGCACCACCGTTATGTCCGCTAATTGCAAGCTCAAAGTGGTTGGTTTTTCTTCACCTAACTCCAACCGTTTAAAAACAGACAAGGGCATCAAATTTATACTAGCCCCCAAGTCACAAAGGGCCCTATTGCATGTTACCCTGCCAACTGTGCAAGGCAGTGTAAAGCTCCCTGGGTCCTTGAGTTTAGGGGGCAATTTCTTCTGCAGGATGGCACTGCATTCCTCTGTCAGTGCCACCATCTCGTATTCTCCCAACTTCTTCTTCTTTCCCAAAATTTCCTTCATAAATTTAAAATAAGTAGGCATTTGCTGCAATGCCTCGATGAAGGGTATGTTGATGTGTAATTTTCTGAATGTCTCCAAAAACTTAGAGAATTGCTTATCAACTACTTTCCTTTGCAATCTTTGCGGGAAAGGAATCTTTTTAGTGTACTCCTTCTCTGGAGCTTTTTCTAATATTGGGCGATCTTCAACCACCCTCTCTCTCTCTATTTCTACCCTCTGTTCAACCACAGGCTGAGGTGCACGCTGTTCCAATTGTTTTCCACTCCTCAGCTGCACTGCCTGGCACTGTTCTCTAGGGTTCATCTCTGTATTGCTCGGCAAGGTCCCCTGTGGCCTGTTGTTTGCTAGCTTCGCTAGTTGCCCCACTTGTGTCTCCAAATTCCTGATGGAGGATCTAGTCTCTGCCATGAATTGGGTCTGGGAGTTGGTGAGTGTCAACAAAGCTGCTCTCAGCTCGTCCGACTTCTCTTGTTGGACAGGGGCACTGAATTGTTGTGAAGATGAGGCCTGAGTGAATGGTTGCTAATTTTGGTACTGGCCTCTAAACTGGTTCTGCTGCCCTTGCTCACCTCTCCATGAAAAATTTGGGTGATTCCTCTACCCTGGATTGTAGGTGTTTGAGTATGGGTTGTTCTGGGGCCTCTGATAGTTCCCTACTGCTTGCTCGATCGAAATATTGTTAGGATCAGCTGATGGGCATCTATCGAAGGTATGTGGACCACCACACATTTCACAACCCATTGGCATTTGTACTGTGCAGCTGCTTGGTCAAAAGGGTAACTTGGGCATTTAGTGCAGTGATGGCGTCAATCTCATGAACTCCTACTGTTCTTCTTCCACTCACTTGTCTATCCTCTGTTACATGATTATTGGTGGCCATGTCTTCCAATAAATCATGAGCTTCATGTGCGGTTTTTCTCATAAAAGTTCCACCTGCGGCAGCATCAATGATCGTTCTGGTAGTCCCGCTTAGCCCATTATAGAAAATATGGACCAAATTCCACAGCTCAATGCTGTGATGTGGACACATTCTTTGCAAGTCCTTAAATCTCTCCCAAGCTTCATATAGTGATTCTCCATCAGCTTGATAGAAATTATTCAACTCCCCTCTCAGCTTCGCTGTTTTGCATGGTGGGAAGAACTTTGCCAAAAATTTATGAGCCAACTCTTGCCATGTGAATATCGAATCTGCTGGCAATGAATTCAACCACACTTTCGCTCTATCCCTGAGTGAGAAGGGAAAGAGCCTCAATCTGACGGCGTCATCAGTAACGTCATTATATCTGAATGTTGCACACAACTCCAAGAAATTAGCTATATGCATGTGAGGATCCTCCGACGGCAACCCTCCAAACTGAACCGTATTCTGCACCATACTTAAAATTGCAGGATTGATCTCAAAATTATTTGCTCCTATTGCTGGGAGCCTAATGCAAGTTTGTGCTCCATTTACCCTCGGCAGCACATAATCTCCCAAGCTTCTCTCCGCTTGGACCTGGACTCTCTCTTCTACATCCATCGGCAATCTCTGAGGCATTCTTTGGTTAGGCTGATGATCACCTAACCCTTCATTCATCTCATTATTGTTTTGTACGCCTCCCATCTCAATTAAGGAAATGAAGTCGTTGGTTCATACATTACGTTTACAAGTCTTCTCAATTTCTGGGTTGAAGGGAACAAGAGTGTCTGCTCCTCTTCTCCTTCGCATAAACTGGGTGCCTAAAACAGATCAAAATAAACAAACGGATCACAGCACACTGGTTTTCACAAAAATAAAAGAAATAGTAATTAATAAAAACAAAAATAAAAACCAAATTAGAAATTAAGAATAGATAAAATTGATATTGAACTATGCCAATTCCCCGGCAACGGCGCCAAAAACTTGATGCGCGATTTAATGCACACACTTACGCAAGTGCACGTGTCGAGTCAAGTAATATAGTCTTAGAAGACCGAGTTATCGTCCTCAGGAATTAGTGTTCAAGTACCATTTTCTATTCTTTGTTATCTATTTGGTGACCGATAATTGATTTGTTGTTTATGACTCTAATTATGAAAACTAATTAAACTATGTTGTTTTACTTCAGTAATGTGGAAATAGGGCTTCCAAATCTCCTCAACTATCCGCTTAACCTACTTATTAATGCAATTAATTATGGTTCTTCTTCTATTTTGAGATAGCAGGTTTACTAAGCCGTTTTATACTCCTGTTAAGGTTATATAAACACTCAACCCCAGTACATCACCTTTCTACCTTTCGGTGATAAGATTGACTCTAGAGGAGGATTAAGACCAAAACCTTATTAATGCTACACAAGTATCGGGGTATTTTCATCCACGATTTAACCTATGTTTATCCAACTACAGCATATTCACAACCTCCCTTTCGGTTTGATTTAGAAATCATAAGAATTATGATAATTAATGATCAAGTAATTACCAAGCAATCAAAACATATATTGAATAAACCTCAACAATAAGAAGAACAACAAAAAATATGCATTAATTCATAAAGAAAAGGTTCAAGTGAATTGACATGGAAAGCCCTATATTAAAGTTAGTTCTTAGCCATAGACATGACAAGAACTAATTTAACATCCAACATAAACTGAAAATAAAGTAAAACAAGAACAAGAAAATTACTAAGAAAAGGTCTCCAATCTTGATCTCCAAAGTGTTGTGAATTGGCTAAAAGAGGAACCCTTAAAACTTGCCTAGGGTTCTCTTTTTATAGCCTCAGCGTGATGAGTTTTCCTTCGTGTCCGCCCATTGTCTATTAATCGATTTTCCCGGCCCGCGGCGTGGCCAGCGCGCGGCCGGAACTCTGCAACCCTCACGAAGATTAGGCGCGTGGCGCAGCCATCTTGCTGGGGCGCATGTGCTGGCTGATACGTGCCGGTTCGCCACTTTCTCGCATTTCGAGCTCTGGAACCTCCGTTTTTGCCCTCTTTTTGCTCTTTTTCCGCCAATGAGCCACTTTAAACCAATATGACTCAAAAGAAAGAAAATATATCCTAAGACGACATGTATTTGTACAAAAATGGACAAAAGACTCACTAAAAATGACTCAAAAGGTGTATATAAAATACACCGATCACAAACACTAATGTTTTTTTAACTTACATCCCTCCTTTGTTGATTTGATCATGAGATGTGTAACCAGCGCATCTTATCGCATCCTCTGGAATGGGGAACCAACCGACAACTTCAAACCCAACCAGGGTATTCGCCAAGGGGATCCTATCTCCCCATACCTCTTTATCTTGTGCATGGAGAGACTTTCCTATCTTATTGAAGACAAAGTGGTAACGCGCGATTGGGACCCGGTCCCCTTTTGCCGTTCCGGGACTAAAGTCTCCCACTCTATCTTTGCAGACAATCTCATACTCGTCTCCATGGCCACTCACAAAAGTGCCTCCGCCATCAAGAATGTTTTGCAGAATTTCAGTAACCTTTCCGGTCTTACCATAAATCCTTCGAAATCTAAAGTTTACTTCTCTTCCAAGACTATGAGTAGCAACAGGCGTGTTGCATGCTCTCTTCTAGGCATTCTTGAAATGGGTAACCTAGGCCACTACCTGGGTATTCCCCTCCTCCATGATCGAACCACTTCATGTACTCATAAACGGGTTATGGATAAAGTCAACCAATGACTTTCGGGATGGAAAACGATCAATATTAACCTTTCAGGTCATGTCACTCTTGTCCAAGATGTGACCTCAGCACTCCCCACTTACTCTATGCAAGCGGCATGGCTCCCCATCTCCACTTGTAACTACCTGGACAAACTCAATCGCGCCTTCATTTGGTCTACCGATCCCACCAAACGGAAGACACACTTAGTGGGATGAGAGAAAGTTATCCGTCCGAAATCTGAAGGTGGACTTGGTATTCACGAGACTAGGAAAGCCAACATGTCTCTATTTGCCAAAGTGGGTTGGCGTGTCGCTAACAAAGATAACGCGGCTTGTAGTAACATGTTTCATGAGAATTACTTGAAAGGCTCGTACATCCTTAAATACCAACCAAAGGCCATCGATTCCTACATCTGGAAAGGAATTGTAAGAAGTATCAAAGCCGTCGACCCTAACATCAAATAGGCCATTGGTAACGGTTCGTCTATCTCCCTCTGGTATGATCGCTGGGTGGGTAATGATTATCTCTACAATCTCATGGAGGGCAATATTGATCCTTCCAATATGTGCTTGACTATTGCAGATATCATTGATGCTAATCAAAAATGGAATTTATCAACCCTGATTACACGCATCCCGGACATCGTTAGACTCCTTATTCAATTTGTCCCCATTCCTCGCTCCGGTGGCTTCATAGACAGACACTATTGGGCTGCCACTTCTGATGGAGTCTTTTCTTGTGGATCGACCTACCAGGCCCTCAACCACATAGCTACACATACACCCTCAAGATGGAATTGGATTTGGAAAATGCCTTGCCCCCGGAAGATCCAATTCCTCATTTGGTTGTGTAAACATAACTCTCTCATGACAAATTCTCTTCGCTATGATCGCCACTTTGCTACCTCCTCTGATTGTGCTCTCTGTCCCTCTTCTCGTGAAGACTACTCTCACATTTTTAGAGAGTGCGGACTGGCGAGAGCCATCTGGGAACTCATTGTTATGCCCACCGATATCATTGCCTTTAACTCCATTCCCTTGGATTTTTGGTTCGAGAGTAACCTAAAGTGCAACTTCCACAATATTATCTCCTCACCCATTTGGTGACACTTTACCTTCCTTGATACAATTTGGACTCTTTGGAGTGCTCGGAATAATCGCACCTTCAATGATGTTCACGACCATGCTAGAACATTGGCCTATAATATCAAACTCCTCACTTGGGACCTCATTCATAATTTTATGCCTACGCTCTTTAAGTCTAAAACCCAACGCCCCAACACCTCTTGGGAGGCCCCGGAAACAGGATGGGCTAAACTTAATACGGATGACAGGCTCTTTTCTTCTCCCAACTCGGCGGCAACAGATGGTGTTATTCGTGATGAGTTCGGAATTTGGAAAGGTGGTTTCTCCACGAATTTGAGTTCTATCTCCATCAACTTAGACAAGTTTCTTGGCCTTCGAGAAGGTTTATACATTGCTTGGAACCAATGTATCCCCAAACTCCTTGTCGAGGTCGACTCACAAACAGTTGTTAAATGGATTACATGTAATTTTGATAGACGTCACCCTTTTGCTAATATCATACAGGAATGCAAGTCACTCATCGACCGAGACTGGACCGTGCGCCTCAAACACATCTGGCGTGAAGGGAACGAAGCAGCTGGCTCACTCGCCAAATTCGGACATGGACTCCAATCGGGAACTACTACCTATCTGGCTTCCTCTCCCTTTCCTCTTTCTCCTTGTTAATTTACTTTGTTTAGTTTAGTTGTCTTTCATTTCCCCTGTAACTAAAAAAAATAGGATCAACTAAAACAATGGGCTCGGAGGACGAAAAAAATTAGGTGAAATATGGGGGCCGACTATCATCAAGAAAATCATAGATATGAGGTCCGGACTTGTGCATTTTGGCAAATAGGAAATTTGATTCATAAAAAATTACGTAACGACTTATAATTATTTTATTGGAAGAAAGGTCGTAACATTTGTAACCTTGATAATTAGATAGATATCTCAAGAAAACACAAGGAGTAGACCAGGGTTGAAGTTTGGTGATTGTAGTTGTTGACACCCAATTTTGACCCTCCCGTCCAGTCATTAACTATAAAATTACACTAATTTTTTAAAATAATTTTTTAATAATAAAATGCAACAATAAAATATTAATACATGAATAAATAAGCGATTAATAACAACACTACATTTTACGTAGAGTATTAAGCACACCTTGAGTCTCACGTTCGCATTCATCATTTTAATAACAAGCAATTTCATTAATATTATTTAAATTAATTTTAATCTAATACATGCGTTTTAATAATAGCGTCGCATTTATAAAAGCATTAAGCAATCCTTAAATATCATATCTGCATTTAACATTTAAATATTTTAATAATTTAATCTAAACCCCATTCAGTTTTAATTTAACATCGCAAAATACGCATAATAAATAAGATTTTAATAACGGCACTCGCATTATAAAATATTAAGCACTAATTAAATAGCACGCTCGCATTTATTATTGTAATAATAAAAAACCAAGCTAAAACTAATAAAACACCTAGGATTGTATTTAAATAATTTAATTTACCACTAATTAAATAATACACATATAACTAATAACACACTACCCAAATTAAATACCTAAAACTAAACCCTTAATTTGCAGCCCACGAGACCCAAAACCGTAAGCCCAAACCCCATTCCCCATCCCCTTTATCCCTTAAACCCGCGGCCCACTATCCTATATCCCTCCCCTCATCGTCCATAACCCAGGAAAGGGAGAAAACCTAAAAAAAACCTAAACGAATCCGCCCCCCCATCGCCGCACCTTTCCCTGCCGAGATTCTCGCCTGAGAATCCGGAGACCTTCCCTTACACATGCACACAGAGCCAGCTTGCCCCTTACCATCTCCAAGAACCACGAAAACCATATCAAATCTTGACATAAAAATAATCCGTGAATCAGTCCATAGAATCGTCCAAAATCAATATCGAATCAGTAGCCAAATCGCACAAAATCAGCCAAAATCGCACTATAAACCTTACCAAACTTAGAACCTAAAGTTGGACGATATAAACGAAGTAATCCTTACATAGAGAAAAAAAAAGATCGGAGAAGGGGAACGGACATGGGAGAAGATAGTCAAGAACTCCTTCAGCAATCGAGAGCATAGGAAAAAACCCTTAGAATAGCAAGGCAGCCTTCAACCTCGAGGGAACCCCTTTACCTTTCATTCGAAACCAGCAGTCAAAACACCCAAGCCATCACCTTTCCTCAAACGCATCGCAATACCATCCGAGTGGATCGACGACTTGATACGCTGCCTCGGTTCGCTGTCCGGAGAAGGTAAACTAGAATTTCTCTCAGTCCCTTCTAATTATTGTGTTTTGTTTGCTGTAAATCAAGTATTTTTATGGTCAAGTGTTTGGTTGCATTGATTAGTTGTTAATTAAACTTATATTAATGAATGTGGGTGCCAATTAGTATGATTAGATATGCAGTAATGTTTGGGCATGCATTTTTGGCATCATTGTGATGTGTTTTGTGATTCACATATGATCAATGTGTTATTGTCGAGAGTCAGATTCCTTCTTATGTGATGTGTGTGTTTGTTTAAGTATAAATGACATAGATCTAGCAGGCTAAATTGCTTATAAGATCATGTCACACTCAACTTAAGCCCTCGTATGTCTTACCTAGTCGTGTCTGAAAAGCTGGTCCAGTATCTTATTAAGGTATTAAGTTTTGTTATGGATCACTTCTTCATCATGCTCATATAAATATAAAAGGGGGTCTGTTGAGTTACCATACCTATGATGTGTAAATTGCTGCATGAATTGGTTCTTTGCATAAGTGTAAGGTTGTCTACTGTTTACAAACCACAATGAGGTGTATAGGTGCATGTCTTCATTTGTGTTCAGATCATTCATGGCTTAATTATGCTTGTCTGTTAGGATCTTATTTGGTAATTTGATGTTTAATGGCCATTGACATACCCCTGTTGTGATTCTGTCGTATATGTTCATACCATGCCCTTCCATCTCTCAAATCAGAAATTCAATAGCCACTGGAACTGTTAGTATAAGCCTTTTATCAATTGTTGTGCATATACACATCCCTCCCCCTGTATTGGTGATAAAATGGCTCTTATTTGATCATTCATTTCTAACAGAATTGCCTGACTGTCTGATCTCAATCTAACTATGCAGCATGTAATTTGGATACTAATGATCCTCCATTGTATTTTAAAATCTTCTATATTCTTACTTGAATGACTCATTGTTTGGCCTTTAGCCTAGATGACACAGAATTCTATAAGTGTCATCTTCAATGATTGTTGGCTCACTTTGGAATCATTATTTTCTTAAGTTCTCTGTCCAAATATTACATTACACCCACATCAGTAGGTAAGACCTTCAATGCTGACCAGTGCCACATTTTATCTATTAAAAAAAAATATAACAAGCCTGCATATAACATTTTGCATCATTCTGGAGGTTAATCTGAATTACATCAAGCTATAGTTACTGTCTCATTTGGTGTGTGGTTGTGTTATAGCATGTGTAAAATGTTGAGCATGTAATTATCCAAAGGCATAGTTTTTAATTAATGATGTTGCTTGCTGATTTGAACTTGTTTTCTTGCTTCCCTTCTTTAGAGACAAATCTGAAAGTTGTACGATGGGGCCAAGACCTTATATTTGAAATTGTTGTTTGGAGGCCCATTCTTTCCTTTTAAAACTGAAAATGAGTTAAAATATGCCAAGTCTTATATCAATGTTTACTTAGTTGTTTGGTAAAACCTAAGACATATACTAATCTTCATATTTTCTTATTCTTACATGAACTGCAATGCCTTGGAGCAAAAGGAAGAGTCTCAATACGAGACTCGTCGCAACTCACGAAGACCCGCATTTATGTGATTCATCCTCTCCGCATCAGAAATTCCAAGCCATAGGCGAAATGACTTCGCCATTCCTTCGAGTATTTATTATTGACTCCCATTTCACCATTTATTTATTGTAACTATTTGTCTAACATTACGCTACTAGTAGAATATAATAGTTAAACATTGAAGCAATAAATTAGAAAATAGCTCCCCCTTCTTAAGTTATAGGAAACTATTTAATAATTTTCACTTGCATAATTATTTAGATAGCTAATATATTATTTCAACATGAGAAACCCATTTTTGCTATAAATCCTTATTAGCCTTCACGTAACAAAATTATTTAAATCATAGGTTGCTAGCATGAAAGCCATTTTACATCCTATCTCATAAGCAAATATTTTGTCATAATAAATTTTGCATTATTACTCTTATTATACATAACATATATCTAATATGGTATTTAGGTACCTTAATGGCATATTTTTCAAAACTAACTTTGTCTTTTCTACACAAATCTCGTAATTTAAAAATATATATATATCTTATACCTTCAAATTTCTTTTACTTAAATGTCTTTAAACATGCCTTTTCTTAGCATAATAATTAACCTATGTTTGAACGGACAACCGCAAGTTAGCGGATCTTAGAGGGTGTCTAACCCCTTCCCTCTAGATTAATAAAGAATACTTGCCCAGAATCTTACATAAGTTTTGCAGACCATAAAAAATGAAGTTAATGTTAACTTTAGCCTAGTTGACATTTAGGTGTCCTAATTCACCCAAATTAATTAGGTGGCGACTCCGCGAACCCTTTAGCACTTTTAGCACCCTTTTAACATCTTAGCACCTTTTAACCATTTAGCATTTTATTTTATTTTCTAACATTTTTCTAAGCATGAGTTTTATAATGTCGCGGTCGAAAAAGGGCATGACAGAAATGACGACTCCATTGGAGATTTAAGGTTCTTAACCACAACAGACCTATGGTTATTATTTGGCATTATTTTTGCATTTAATTTTGTGTACTGAATTTTGTTTTATTTGTTTTAAATGCTATTTTGCTTTACTGCTTTTCTTAAACTGGCATTCCGCTCATATTTCTTCCACTCGTGAAAATTCACACTATCACACACTACACGCGAGGTGCGCTTGGTGCATCAGCAAAATTCTTTCTTCAAAATCCAAATTTAGGAGAGTTGGTAATATACGTGGAGTGCCCGGTCTAACCGGTGGCCGCGTAGCCTTCTCACTCGAGTTGTCCGCTCGGGAACCTTGCGTCTAGTAAAGCCAAATTTTAGAAACTCAGGATAGAGCTATACCACCCTTTATTTTAAGACATGCATGCATTTACCTTAGGTGGGTCGGTCCTTGGTATCGACACCACAATTAGGAAAAACACCAAACTTGTCGACAGGTTTCTCAACCCAACGACCAACCAGCATATTATGTGTAGCGTGACGATGATAGACAAATCCAAACCTAATCATGACGTGCCGAAATTGGAAAAAGTGCACCGTTATTTGGTCGCCATTTCCAACCAAAGCATTACAGTTGGACGGCTTGGATAAATCTATCATAACCTCGCATATGTGACGTTTAGGTCTCCCTCTGGCGTAAAAGAGATCCCAAACATGTTAGAGCACGCGCTTGATTGGCAATTTGCTTATTATTATATATTGTCTGCAACTCTTTGCATATTATACTAACTTGGTTTGCTTCATTTGTTAGAGGGTTATTTTGCCTAGCTTATCCCCAAAAGGTTGATTCGCGTTGATTGGTAGAAGCACAATCATCCAATAAATAACTAATCCAGAGGCACCAGAACGAAACAGCTTAAGACTCGTCCCCGTTCCTGTAGAGGACGTAGAGGCATTAGAAAGGAGAAACACCAATGATCAACACCTCGCCAAATTATTGCAGCAAATGGAAATCATGCAAGCCAAAATAGAAAGGCTCTGAAATATGACAAACATGTCTATTAGTTTGAATGCACCAGTCCCGGAACAAAGGACAAATGCAATCGTATCACAAGCCCTTGAGCCTCCACTTCCACAAAACCCCCCGCAAAGGCCGCAACATACCAGCTCACACCAAAATGTCACCCTCCCGGTCAATTTGCAAGCCGACCTCCAAAATGATCCGTTTATTACATACATATCTCATCCTCCACCTACTTATATTTCCCCACTCAATCCAAATAGCCAAGCCACCCAATACGAGCAGATGTCATGCATCACTAGTCCTAACAAATAATATGGGGCATTAGTACATCCGACCGAAAGCCAACCATTTATTATGCAAGAGACAGATCAATACAAGGAAGTGGAGCGGCAGACTCGAGCTAGAGCTGATGAAAATGTGGCAAAAGAAATCCGTAGTTTGAAAGAGGCATTCAAAAGCATTCAGATGAACAAGGGGGATGAAGGGTTAGAATATGAAAAATTATGTATGCACCCCGACGTTGAATTACCTGTGGGGTACAAGGTGCCCAAATTTGACATGTTCGACGAAAAGGGGAATCCCCGAGCTCATCTAAGGTCATATTGCGATAAATTGATTGGAGTTGGGAAAAATAAAGCAATCATCATGAAACTATTTATCAGGAGTCTAACCGGCGAGGCGCTAGACTGGTACACATGCCAAGACCCTCGAAAATGGGACGGTTGGAATGCCATGACACAAGATTTCATGGATAGATTCAGATTCAACACTGACATTGTCCCGGATAGATTTTATCTTATGAAACTTGAAAAGAAATCCACAAAAACTTTCAGGGAATACACCCTGAGGTGGCGGTCAGAAGCAGCAAAGGTCCAACCTCCAATGGCAGAGAGCGAAATGACCACCTTATTCGTGATGTCGTTAAAAGACGCGACGTATTATGAAAGGATGGTCAGTGTAATTGGGCGAAGTTTTGCAGAAGTTGTAAGAATGGGCGACTTCGTGGAAGAAGACATTAAGATAGACAGGATTACAAACTTGACAGCCCTACAAGCAACTAGCAGAGCAATGTAGTCAGATTCCATAGGAGGTACCTCACAGAGGAAAAAAGATGCATCACCCTCTATCATGGTCATTCAGGAACATAGGCTAGAAAAACTTTCAGTGTATCAAAGCTCACCGCCTTCTTACTATAACCAAAACACTCAAAATCCACAGTCATATTATCAGCACTGCGCTACCCCATATCCTGTTTACCATACCCAACCAGCATATCCAAAATACTCACTACAATCACGAACCCGTACACCAAACGGACCCAAACCCCACATAGATGCCGAAAGAAAACCAACCAAAACTTATACACCTTTAGCCGAACCCATAGCCCAGGTGTATGAGAAGCTGAAAGCCGCAGGAATACTCCAACCAATTCCCAGAAATACCCCCAGGCCTACTTCCCGAGGGCACGATAAAACCAAACATTGCGCATACCACTCCAGTGCCGAGGGACACGATATCGAAAATTGCTATACAGTCAAGGACAGAATAGAGGATTTTGTCACGACCCGACCCCGGGCCCGCGACTGGTGCCCTATCTGGGCACCATAACAGGTATACATCAGAGATAATCAGCGGAACATACATGAAACTTATAAAATAAATCAACAAGAATTAAACAACAGGTTAGCCGATAAGGCTACCTCCCTGGACGCATATACATATACATAACCAAACACAGTTACATCCTTCTTCTTTACAAACCGACCCACAAGATATGACTACAGACCTCTAAGGATTACAACTGTGGCGGGATAGGTCCCCGCCATACCCCTGAATGTACATAAATCTACAGCATCAGGGAAACAGTACCCATAAGATAAGCCTCCGGAGTGAATGGAGCTTCTTCCCAACATTGAACAGAGATCCTAAGAGCAAGGATCATCAACCTGTGTACCCAACACCTGCGGGCATGAACGCAGCCCGGGCGGTCTGCACAACAGTGAGTATGGAAATGTAAATAAGGTACAGTAACCAAATCATAACTGTATGAAAGAATGACAGGGGCAAGTATAAAAATGAAATATCAGATCCTACCGTGCCATTTTAACTCATGAAATCAATCGTAAATTAACCGTTCTTTTCCTTTTTTCAATAAGAATTAACATCATATTCTTACATACATACTTAAGAGTTCGATCAAGTTTTTCCACATAACTTACATATCTTATATAACATAATTCGGAACTTTATGGAGGGACTTCTTATTTGGGGAGTTTACTTTGATTATCCATACGTGATAACGTAATCCGGCCCATTTGCGGGACTCGGTGTACAGATAAATCATGTGGCATAATCCGGCCCGCTTGTGGGGCTCGGTGTACAGTGAAATCATGTAGCATAATCCGGCCCGCCTGTGAAGCTCGGTGTAATGTGGAATCATGTAGCATAATTCGGCCCGCATGTGGGGCTCGGTGTACTATGGAATCACGTAGCATAATTCGGCCCGCCTGTGGGGCTCGGTTTACTGTGGAATCATGTAGCATAATCCGGCCCGCCTGTGGGGCTCGGTGTACTGTGGAATCATGTAGCATAATCCGGCCCGCCTGTGGGGCTCGGTGTACTGTGGAACCATGTAACATAATCCGGCCCGCCTGTGGAGCTCGATGTGATTTTCCTTACATAACATTTTAAACCACCCTTTTCTTCTTCTTAAGTCGTTATAACAACTTCTCATAAAGCTATTATAACAAACTTTCATTTTAGAGAACTTTAGGCACTTTTATTTCTTATTACACTAGGGAAACTAAACCCAAAAGTACTACGTACATACATACTTAAAAAGAATCATAAAACTCCTTTCTTTTTAAAACTCAAGTCATTTCCACTTATAAATTCAAGGCTTATAGTCTTAAAACTTCGTATCATATATTCTTTAAAATCATGTCACTTATACAAGTAAAATCATGCCATCTATACTTTTAGAAATCAAGTCTCATAACTTGAAAAATAAAGTTTCATATGATTCCAAAACCAAGTAACTTATCCTCTTTAAAATCATATAACTTTCACTTATAAAAACAAGTCCCTTTTCAATTATAAATTCAAGTCATTTTCAAATATAAAATCAACTTACTTACTTCAAATAAATCAAGGCACATAACTTTAAATCAAACCTCATAACTTCCTAACCATTCTTACCAACATCTCCCATAAGACTTGGTAAGGTAGTAGGATAATTTAGACATACCTTTAACTTAGAATCAACAACGTGGATACTTCTTAACTTATAAGAGTAGAAGGAATCATGAAATAATATCACATGGCTATTTCATATGTAGGATCATGCCAAAAGAAAGAAGAGGTTCACATACCTCGCGACGACTATCGACAAGTTGCAAAATGCTCCAAAGTACTTTAACCTTGATAACTATTCCACCCTTCAAGTAGAATACGCTATACGTAGCACTTCAACCTATAATAATCATAACATGCCCATCAACTCCTAGCTTATCAACGTGGAATATTACTAAGTGCTAAGTCTCTAATTCTACAGAAAATTGGGCAGAACGTCCTTTGTTTCTACGTACTTTTCCACTTTTTTCAAGGTCCGAAATCAATAACCAACATGCCACATTTAAGGCGCAACAACCCAACAATTCAAAGGGGATTACACGCCTTAACAGGACGTGTAAAATTCTGCCCCACAATTAATACAAAACAATCCAATATTAACTTATCATTCTCAGCTACAAAGTACAACCACATATAATCCTTTCCAATTCCTTTCAATCCATAATGTCGTCCTAACATGTTATATAGTCGCAAACAACTCTAACAACTATAATCCCTTCTTTATATAACATGCGACAACTAAAACTAATAACTAAATTGAATTACAATCTTAAGGCTAATCATGCAACTTTCGGATTAGTGGTTCCAATATCCATAACACTTATCAAACTTCATAACATATACCTCATGCTTGCTAATATCCATAACTACAACAATAAGTAATCTTCAATCATATCGACAAGATTGTTACCTTGATAAGCCCTTATATAACTCCAAGATTTAAAGTCGCTCCTTAGAAATTGTAGCTCCTTTCATTTACGCTCCAATCCGCTATTTGAAGCCCTTAGAAGTTCACAAACAACTTCCCTTCAATTTCCAACTTCAAAGTTGAAGAACACCTTAGGTTTTCGCCTTGCGACTACCGTGAAAACGTCGTTTTTCCGGGATCTTTCTATTGAGATATCCTTACAATACTCCTAGGAACCTTGGTTTAAAGTATTGTGATTATTGAACCACAAACGGAAATTTTTCTCTTTCAAAATAGGGCAAACCCGAGAGCTTGTTAACAAGAGCAAGATTTTCTTGAAATTTTTTCTAAGTGTGGAGACAAGTCTTGCTACTTAGGATGATTATATAATGCAATGGAGGGTCTAGATTAAAACATTTGTGTGGCTTGGATGAATTTCATTTAAAAATCTAGTCAAGTGGCTCATTGACTTAGTCAATTATCTCAAGCTCTAGCTTAGTCAAGACTTGATCATCTAAGCTTTGGTCAATTGACCTTTTTGCCCTTGGTCTATTTCGTCCAAGACCATCCAATGGGGGGTGACACGTGTCACCCTCCCATTCATCGTAATATTTCGTTTCCCAACGTTTCGATAATTTCGATAAATGTTTTACAAGTCTCAAATTTTAGCGTCCTGATTTCTTACGTATGTTTTTATATACATGTCCTGAAATTTCGGAGTGTAACATTCTTCCCCCCTTAGAAACATTCGTCCCCGAATGTTCTTTCGGAGCTCAATCTAACATTTCTCGGCATAGCCTCATAAAACTGCACTTAATGAAACCTAATTATGCCACATATGGCCCTAATACACCACACATGCATATCCATCCATCATAAGCCAAACGAGGAAACAAATCCAAAGTGTGCACCATCACTATTTACTCTCATTCATGGCCTAAAAGGATTATCTTTTCGTACTTCCAAACTTATTCTAGCATACGTACATAATCTCAATATTATTCGTTCATGACACTTAAACATACAACAACCTTATCATGCATACAAATCTCTAAAGGGTCAAAGATATACCTGAAATCATATAGGCGGTTCAAAGGACCGCTAAAACTGGGAACTTCCACTCGACCTGCACACACTGCCGCGCATGAACATCCCGCCTAGCATCAAGGCGGAGAACCCGCAATCGATCCAAAGAGATCGTGCTATCCCACCTGTAACCCTCCTACTAGGACAATCCCTCATCATATGGCCCTGACGGCCACATGTAAACAGTACGATGGCACGACAACATTCCCATGGTGACGGCCACATCGTGGAACACCGAGGAAGAGTGGTCCCGACTGCCTAGAACCCATGTGCACACGCGAATCCGAAACTCTGGAGCTCTGACCAGCTCCTGACTTACCTGGCTGATCCAACCTCCCGCCGTAAAATCGAAGGAACACTGCGGCTGAAATGTAGACCTAGCTCGCGAGGCTCTCCGCGAAAATCACCTGAAACCACGCTGCATCGCCTCTCTGGCCGCCTTGGTCTGGCTTGTCCTCTATCTCCCTGTCCTCAATCCCCTGTGCATATGCCTGCATCCTGACAATATCCATACCTGGCTGAAGGGCCACTCTCAGGCATGCAGTAACCATGTAGCGGTCTAGCCCCATTACATAGCGATGAACTCTATCAGCCATGTCAGCCACAATAGTGTGCGCATACCTGGCCAATGAGTCAAACTCCAAGTTGTACTCTCTGATGGTCCTCCCATTCTACCTTAATGACAAGAACCTATCAACACGGGTTCTCCTCATCTCAGGAGGCAAAAAGTGATCAAAGAAGGCCTCTGTGAACTCATCTCAAACAGCTGGAGGAGCACCCACACCCCTAGACAGTTCCCATGACTCAAACTAGTTCAACGCAATATCGCGTAACCGGTAAGAAGCTAGCACCACTGACTCGGTCTCCGAGGCCCTAAGTACCTGCATAGTCCGATGTATCTGCCGAATGAACTCCTGAGGATCATCCTCAGATCTCGAACCATAGAACTCGGGTGGACTACAACCCAGAAAATCCCAAATCCTCAAACTGCCGGCTCTAGGGTTAGCTACCTACTCCTGACGGCGCTGCCCTACCACTATGCTAGTCAATAACCTGATCTGCTCTCCATAATATCTATACTCCGCCCGGCCGAGGACCGAGGCCTGTGTATCGGAACCTCTGAGCCGCACGCCTGGCCTCTAATCATCGCCCAGAATCGAACTCGCCGCTGGACCACAACCTTAGGCATAGTCCGCCGCAGTCCTAGTAACCCTCAGTGTACCACTAGCAGCCTCGTCACGCTTTGCCCTTCTGGCCACAGTCGCCTCCGAGGCATAACTGATACATAATAATAGGTCAGAGAGGATTCAACCTAGTAAAACAGCTCTACTGCACGATCTTAGATTGAGAAGAATGGAAATCAATCCTAAATGTCATGCAGCCTCCTGGTTATAGATGTGGTGCACAACACACCGATAACCAAGACTCTACTAGACACGGTCTGTAGACACTTTCCGAGGACTAACTGCTCTGATACCACTTTTGTCACGACCCACCCGCTCGCGATCGTGCCCTATCTGGGCACCCTTACAGGTATACATCAGAGATAATCAGCGGAACATACATGAAACTTATAAAATAAATCAACAAGAATTAAACAACAGGTTAGCCGATAAGGCTACCTCCCTGGACGCATATACATATACATAACCAAACGCAGTTACATCCTTCTTCTTTACAAACCGACCCACAAGATATGACTACAGACCTCTAAGGATTACAATTGTGGCGGGACAGGGCCCCGCCATACCCCTGAATGTACATAAATCTACAACATCAGGGAAACCGTACCCAAAAGATAAGCCTCCGGAGTGAATGGAGCTTCTTCCCAAAACTGAACAGAGATCCTAAGAGCAAGGATCACCAACCTGTGTACCCAACACCTGCGGGCATGAAAGCAGCCCCCCGAAGGGGGTCAGTACAATAGGTATCGAGTATGGAACAGAAATAAAGTACAGTAACCAAATCATAACTATATGAAAGAATGACAGGGGCAAGTATAAAAATGAAATATCAGATCCTACCGTGCCATTTTAACTCATGAAATCAATCATAAATTAACCGTTCTTTTCCTTCTTTCAATAAGAATAAACATCATATTCTTACATACATACTTAAGAGTTCGATCAAGTTTTTCCACATAACTTACATATCTTATATAACATAATCCGACCCTTTAAGGAGGGACTTCTTATTTGGGGAGTTTACTTTGATTATCCATACGTGATAACGTAATCCGGCCCATTTGCGGGACACGGTGTACTGATGAATCATGTGGTATATGTCACGACCCGACCCCGGGCCCGCGACTGGTGCCCTACCTGGGCACCCTTACAGGTATACATCAGAGAAAATCAGCGGAACATACATGAAACTTATAAAATAAAACAACAGTAATAAAACAACAGGTTAGCCGATAGGGCTACCTTCCTAAACGTACATACATAAACGAAGCGCTTGCCTTTCCTTTACAACCGACCCACAAAATGTGACTACGGACTTAAGAATTACAATCGTATGGACAGGGCCCGCCATACCACGAATGTACATAAGTCTACCATATCGTGGAAACCGTACCAAAAGATAAGCCTCGTAGTGAAAGGAGCTTCTTTCCAAAATCGAACAGATCCTAAGAGCAAGGATCACCAACAGGTACCTATAACTGCGGCATGAACGCAGCTGGCGGGGTCGATAACAAGTACCGAGTATGGAACTGAAATAAAATGCAATAACCAATTCGTATTTGTATAAATGAATGTCCTTTTAACTCCTCAAATCAATCATATATTAACCGCTCATTTCTTCTTTCAATAAAATTAGGAACATATTCATACATACTTACTTAAGAGTTTAATTCACTTTTTCACATAACTTACATATCTTACATAACATAATCCACCCATTATGGAGGACTTCTTATTTGGGAGCTTACTTTGATTATCCATACGTGATAACGTAATCCGCCCATTGCGGGACACGGTGTACTCATAAATCATGTGGCATAATCCGCCCGCTGGGGCTCGGTGTCTTGTGGAATCATGTAGCATAATCCGCCCAGGGCTCGGGGCCTTGTGGAATCATGTAGCATAATCCGCCCGCTGTGGGGCTCGGTGTAAGATGACGTAACCCTATGTGAAGGCTCGGGTAATATGGCGTAATCCGGCCTATGTGTAGGCTCGGTGTATTTCATAACGTAATCCGCCTATTCGTAGGCTCCTGTATTTCATAACGTAATCCGCCTATTCGTAGGCTCGGTGTATTTCATAACGTGTCCGCCTATTCGTAGGCTCGGTGTGATTTTCCTTACATAACATTTTTAAACCATCTTTTCACTTCTTCTTAAGTCGTCATAACAACTTCCCATAAAGCTATTATAACAACCATTCATTTTAGAGAACTTATGTCGCTTTTATTCTTACAACATTTAGGAAAACGGGATCCAAAGATACTACGTACATACATACTTAAAAAGAATCGTATCGCTTAAAACTTCATAATCCTTAAAATACAATCAAAGTTCTTAGTCTTCATACTTCATAACATACTTCCTTTAAAGCCCAATTACTTATACAAAAACATATAAAGTTCCATACCTTCCCAAAACCAAGTAATTCATTCCCTTAAAATCATATAACTTCCACTTTTAAAATCAATCCCCTTTTCACATATAAATTCAAGTCATTTTCGAACATAAAATCCACTTACTTACTTTAAACAAATCAAGACATATAGCCTTTAAATCAAATCTCATAACTTCCTAACCGTTCTTACCAACGTCTCCCATAAGACCTAGTAAGGACTTAGGACAATTTAAACATACTCTTAACTTAGATTCAACAACGTAAATACTTCTTAACTTCTAAGAGTAGAAGGAATCTTGAAATACTATCACATGGAGATTTCATACGTAGGATCATGCCAAAGAAAGAAGAGGTTCACATACCTCGCGACGACTAGCGACAAGTTGCAAAAAGGCTCCAAAGTATTTCAACCTATAATGGTCACAATACGTCCATTAACCTCTTAATTCAAACGTAGAATATTCTAAGTGCTAAGTCGCTAAATTCTACGGAAAATCGGACAGCACCTCCTTTGTTTCTACTCACTTTGCCACCTTTTTCAAGGCCGAATACAATAACCAAACAGCCCCAATTGGCTCACAACAATATAGAAGGTAGTCTAGTACAATTGAATAACAAACTAATACAAACTACAAGTCCAAATTCGGCCACCTTGAGTTCAACAATACTAATTCTTATCCAATTTCCATTTCAATCCAACTTGGTAGCATAAAATAATATCTAGTCGCAACCAATTATAACTACTATAATCTTCTAGTCAATTACATGCGACGATTCTAATAACGATCAAATTGTATTCCAACTTAACATGACTTACTTTTCATTTCGAACTTAAGCTACAAGTAATCCATAATACTTACAAACTTTATGCTAGCAACATGTAAAGCTAACAACAACAATATAAATAATCTTGTAACACTTTTAAAGAACAAGATTATACCTCAACGAATTGTAATCCAATCTTCAAAACCGAAGTTGCTCCTTAGAAACCTAGAGCCTCATCAAGACACCTCAATCCGCTCCTTGAGACCCTTAGAACCACACCAACAACTTTCCTTCAAACCTCCAATCCAAAACCTAGAAAGCCACTAGGTTTTCACTTTGCGACTAACCCGAAAACTAACTTTTTCCGAGATTTTTCTATTGAGATAAGCTTACACTACCCTCAAGAACCTTGGTTTAAAGTGTGGAGTTTAATGGACAAGAAACAATTTTTTTTCCTTTTGAAAGGCATGGAACCCGAGAGCAACCTAGAGGGGTTCTTGAAATTCTTGCAAATTTTTCTAAGTGTTGTGCTCTCTCATGCTACTATTAGTATTATAAAGGGACATGGAGGGTCAAGATGCAAACAATTGGGTGGTTTGGATGATCTCTTATTAAATATCAAGGCTAAGTGGGTTCATTGACCAAGTCAATTATGTCAAGCTCTTCAAGTGCAAGACTTGTATTCCTAACAAGGGTCAAATGACCCTTATGTCCAAGATCAATTCGTCCAAGCTCACTTAAGGGGGGTGACACGTGTCGCCTCCCATTCGCCAAAAATAATACGTTTCGACAATTCCATAATTCCGTTAAATTTTTACAAGTCTCAAATTTAACACTCATGAGTTCTTACGCACGTTCTAAAACATGTCCCGCAATTACGGTGTAACAAGATAATCCGCCCGCCCGGGGCTCGGTGCATCGTGGAATCATGTAGCATAATCCGCCCGCTGTGGGCTCGGTGCATCGTGGAATCATGTAGCATAATCCGCCCTGTGGGGCTCGGTGTCTTGTGGAATCATGTAAGCATAATCCGCCCGCTGGGCCCGGTGTATTGTGGAATCATGTAGCATAATCCCGCCTTTGTGGCCTTGCATCTTGTGAAATCATGTAGCATAATCCGGCCCGCCTGTGGGGCTCGGTGTACTGTGGAACCATGTAGCCTAATCCGGCCCGCCTGTGGAGCTCGGTGTGATTTTCCTTACATAACATTTTAAACCACATTTTTCTTCTTCTTAAGTCGTTATAACAACTTCTCATAAAGCTATTATAACAACCTTTCATTTTAGAGAACTTTAGACACTTTTATTTCTTATTACACTAGGGAAACTAAACCCAAAATTACTACGTACATACATACTTAAAAAGAATCATAAAACTCCTTTCTTTTTAAAACTCAAGTCATTTCCACTTATAAATTCAGGGCTTATAGTCTTAAAACCTCGTATCATATATTCTTTAAAATCATGTCACTTACACATGTAAAATCATGCCATCTATACTTTTAGAAATCAAGTCTCATAACTTGAAAAATAAAGTTTCATATGCTTCCAAAACCAAGTAACTTATCCTCTTTAAAATCATACAACTTTCGCTTATAAAAACAAGTCTCTTTTCAATTATAAATTCAAGTCATTTTCAAATATAAAATCAACTTACTTACTTCAAATAAATCAAGGCACATAGCTTTAAATCAAACCTCATAACTTCCTAACCATTCTTACCAACATCTCCCATAAGACTTGGTAAGGTCGTAGGATAATTTAGACATACTTTTAACTTAGAATCAACAACGTGGATACTTCTTAACTTCTAAGAGTAGAAGGAATCATGAAATAATATCACATGGCTATTTCATACGTAGGATCATGCCAAAAGAAAGAAGAGGTTCACATACCTCGCGACGACTATCGACAAGTTGCAAAATGCTCCAAAGTACTTTAACCTTGATAACTATTCCACCCTTCAAGTAGAATACGCTATACGTAGCACATCAACCTATAATAATCATAACATGCCCATCAACTCCTAGCTTATCAACGTGGAATATTACTAAGTGCTAGGTCTCTAATTCTACAGAAAATTGGGCAGCACTTCCTTTGTTTCTACGTACTTTTCCACCTTTTTCAAGGCCCGAAATCAATAACCAACATGCCACATTTAAGGCGCAACAACCCAACAATTCAAAGGGGATTACACGCTTTAACAGGACGTGTAAAATTCTGCCCCACAATTAATACAAAACAATCCAATATTAACTTATCATTCTCGGCTACAAAGTACAACCACATATAATCCTTTCCAATTCCTTTCAATCCATAATGTCGTCCTAACATGTTATATAGTCGCAAACAACTCTAACAACTATAATCCCTTCTTTATATAACATGTGACGACTAAAACTAATAACTAAATTGAATTACAATATTAAGGCTAATCATGCAACTTTCGGATTAGTGGTTTCAATATCCATAACACTTATCAAACTTCATGATAGATACCTCATGCTTGCTAATATCCATAACTACAACAATAAGTAATCTTCAATCATTAAAACGACAAGATTGTTACCTTGATAAGCCCTTATATAACTCCAAGATTTAAAGTCGCTCCTTAGAAATCGTAGCTCCTTTCATTTACGCTTCAATCCGCTATTTGAAGCCCTTAGAAGTTCACAAACAACTTCCCTTCAATTTCCAACTTCAAAGTTGAAGAACACTTTAGGTTTTCGCCTTGCGACTAACGTGAAAACGTCGTTTTTACGGAATCTTTCTATTGAGATATCCTTACAATACTCCTAGGAACCTTGGTTTAAAGTATTGGGATTATTGAACCACAAACGAAAATTTTTCTTTTTCAAAATAGGGCAAACCCGAGAGCTTGTTAGCAAGAGCAAGATTTTCTTTAAATTTTTTCTAAGTGTGGAGACAAGTCTTGCTACTTAGGATGATTATATAATGCAATGGAGGGTCTAGATTAAAATATTTGTGTGGCTTGGATGAATTTCATTTAAAAATCTAGTCAAGTGGCTCATTGACTTAGTCAATTCTCTCAAGCTCTAGCTTAGTCAAGACTTGATCATCTAAGCTTTGGTCAATTGACCTTTTTGCCCTTGGTCTATTTCGTCCAAGATCATCCAATAGGGGTGACACGTGTCACCCTTCCATTCGTCATAATATTTCGCTTCCCAACGTTTCCGTAATTCCGATAAATGTTTTACAAGACTCAAATTTTAGCGTCCTGATTTCTTACGTATGTTTTTATATACATGTCCTGAAATTTCGGGGTGTAATAGATTTAATCAAAGAGGGAGTCATTCAGCTGAAAGATGTTCCTCTCAATGCAAACAATAACCTTCTTCCCGGTAGCTAAAGATGAAGAAAACAGTCTGGAAGGGACTATTACGCCAGCCCGAAAAAGGAAGAAAATCGAATCATCGACCAACCGCTAGAGAAAATGAGGTGCTCCTTGCCGGAAATTGTTTAACTGATGAATAAGTCATTTGTTTAGTTGTGTGCTGCAAATGATGATCCTGCTGAAGACTCAGCCATTGAAGACGCAGAGCAAGAAGATATTTTGAACAAGTGGACTCGTGCCTCTGCCTTGGCCCTCCGAGTCCTAAAATAGTTAGTTTAATATATTTTTGCGCTTTATCAATAATAAATGGAACTATGTTTGACCTGATTCCCTTGGCGGATATGTAGGCGGTCATTTCGGCTTCGGTCCCACCTTTAGAAATTACCCAATTTCGCTTGTAATGAACTACGTCATGACCTGATTCCCTCATGGGGATACGTAGGCGGCCTAATTCGGCTTCGGTCACACCATTAGGAAGTCTTCCCTTATTTTTTTTTTAAAAATAACGAAAATACACATAATATACAAGCAACCCCATTGAGACCCACTTTAGGCCAAACGCCCTTTGCATATTCAGAACTGGGACAAGGTAGGAAACCTGGCAGGGGTTATGAGTCCAAACAAGGCAGACGTCCGAGCATCAAGAGTCAAAACTACAAAGTCAATGCGAATCAACCGCCCCCCCCCCTCAAACTCACAAATTTTCTTTGAGCGCAGGTTCTTCATATTATCAGAAGCAGAAAATACAACAAAAGTTTTTCATATTAGCAGAAGTAGAAAATACAACAAAAGTTCTTTATATTAGCAGAAGCAGAAAGAAGCAGCAGAAGCAGACAGACATCAACAATCAAAGTTCAAATCCCGCAACAAAGTCTAACGCATCAGCTCGGGCCTAGAGTCAAATTGCAATCCATGCAGTGCACAAACGCACAACAAATACATCATGACAATCCATACGGTTCACAAAAATTCATTACAACAACATCTCAGCAGTTGCAACATTTAGCATGTCCGCTCGAGGAAAACATCACAGCATTCACAACACCCCACATATCATACAGGGACGACATCCCTACTCACAGAATTGCATTTCTCATATATTTATCATTCTGTTTTAACAGTTATACACTAATTTTTTTCAAGCTTAGCTTGTAGGAGCATTTATTCTACAGGAGCAGCAGCAACACGTCCAGGCAACGACGTCATCAGCATTACGTCCACGCAATGATGTCATCAGCATTATGTCTACGCAATGACGCCATCAACATCACATCTACGCAACGACGCCAGCAACACTACATCTACGCAACGACGCCAACAACAATACGTCCAAGCAACGACGTCATCAGCATTACGTCTACGCAATGACGCCCCCAACATCTGCAACAACGACCCCTTCGGCACATTACAACATCCCTACTCACAAAATCACATTCAAGCTCTATCATTTTTGTCTTAAAATTTATGCACTAATTTTTAAGCTTTAGCCTATAGGGTCCTTAATTTACAGGAACAATTCCAGCAAGACCGCGCATAAACTACATCAGCACTCGCAACATGCAGCAAGCATTCGTAGCATCCAGCAAGTCCGTGCAGAGGCTACATCAGCATTAGCAGCATTCAACAAACATTCGCAGTATCCAACAAATCCGTGCAAAGGCTACATCAACATTAGCAGCATTCAACAAACAATCGCAGCATCTAGCAAGTTCGTGCAGAGACGATATCGGCATCCGCAGCATCCCGCAAGTCCGTGCAGAGATGATATCGACATCCGCAGCATCCCGCAAGTCCGAGCAGAAACGACATCAGCATTCGCAGCGTCCCACACATCATACAGAGACGACATATTTACTCACAAATTTTTATTTTTTTCATATATTCATTATTTTGATTTAACCGCTATGCACATTTTCACAAAGTTTTAGCATGCAGGAGCATTAATTCACAAGAATAGTAGGATCAACACAATGACGTCTTCATCAACATCGTGTCCGAAAATGACGTCAGGTCCAAAAACGACGCCAGGTCCGAAAACGACGCCAGGTCCGAAAACGACATCGGGTCCGAAAATGACGTCAGGTCCGAAAACGACGCCAGGTCCGAAAACAACGCCATGTCCGAAAACGACCAAGTCCGAAAACGACGCCAAGTCCGAAAACGACGCCAAGTCCAAAAATGACGCCAAGTCCGAAAACGACGCCAATTCCAAAACGACGCCCGTCCGAAAAGATACCGAGTCCGAAAACGACACAGAGTCCGAAAAGTCGTCCGTACGAAAACGACGTCACGTCCAAAGACGACGTCATCAACATATCATTTCTACGCAAGGACACTTTCTCCACTCTCAAAATTTCATTTCTTATTCACGCTTTATTATTCTGTCTTAGCAGTTACGCACTAACTTTTTCTTGAGCTTTAGTCTACAGGGGCAGTTGCGGCAAGGACAACATATCCGCATTCACAATCGCAACACGTCCGTGCAAGGACGAAATCACAACATTTACAGCATCACATCAACACAATCGGCATCACATTTTACAGGATAACATTTCTATTCACACAATTATATTGCCTACAAATTCATGCGTTATCATTTTGCCGTAACAATTATGCATTAACCATTTGTTTAAGTCTTAGCATGCAGGAGCAGGAGCACAACATGAATTTTCTCTTACAGCGAACCGGGGCAATTTGTTGGGGGGCCAACCTTCCCAATGAATGGCAGAAGCGGCATCGAGCGTCGGCCCACTCATCCCACATCACCAATAAATCCAGCATCATCATAAGTCGATATCGGTATACCCCTAGGTTCAAGCTAGTTTATTTTTATTTTATTTTAACATCACGTCGACCCAGCGTAGTCATAACTCGACACTAGGGAAAATTTTGAATCCGCGTTAGCCCACCTTGGTGTTTTGACCATGGTAGCCCAGTGTCGTCATAACTCGACACTGGGACAAATTTTGAGTCCGCGTCAGCTCGCCTTGGTGTTTGACCATGGTAGCCCAGTGTCGTCATAACTCGACACTGAGACAGATTTTGAGTCCGCGTCAGCTTTATCCTAATTGCCCAGCATTTTTAAATTCTGAGGATCGAGATAAAATTGGCTATAAGTCAACGTCTTTGTCCGAAGACTCTTCCATCATCTCCATACAAAGAGAGACAAGTTGTTGACACCCAATTTTGACCCTCCCGTCCAGTCATTAACTATAAAATTACACTAATTTTTTAAAATATTTTTTTAATAATAAAATGCAATAATAAAACATTAATACAGGCATAAATAAGCGATTAATAACAACACTGCATTTTTACGTAGAGTATTAAGCACACCTTGAGTCTCACGTCCGCATTCGTCATTTTAATAACTAGTAATTTCATTAATATTATTTAAATTAATTTTAATTTAATACATGTGTTTTAATAATAGCGTCGCATTTATAAAATCATTAAGCAATCCTTAAATATCATATCTGTATTTAGCATTTAAATAATTTAATAATTTAATCTAAACCCCATTCAGTTTTAATTTAACATCGCAAAATACGCATAATAAATAAGATTTTAATAACGGCATCGCATTATAAAATATTAAGCATTAATTAAATAGCACGCTCGCATTTACTATTGTAATAATAAAAATCCAAGCTAAAACTAATAAAACACCTAGGGTTGTATTTAAATAATTTAATTTACCACTAATTAAATAATACACCTACAACTAATAACACACTACCCAAATTAAATATCTAATACCTAAAACTAACTTCTAAAACTAAACCCTTAATTTGCAGCCCACGAGGCCCAGAATCGTAAGCCCAAACCCCCATCCTCTTTATCCCTTAAACCCGCGGCCCACTATCCTATATCCCTCCCCTCATCGTCCATAACCCAGGAAAGGGAGAAAACCTAAAAAAAAAACCTAAACGAATCCGCCCCCCATCGCCGCGCCTTTTTCTGTCGAGATTCTCGCCTGAGAATTCGGCGACCTTCCCTTACCCATGCACACACAGCCAGCTCGCCCCTTACCATCTCCAAGAACCATGAAAACCATATCAAATCTTGCCATAAAAATCATCCGCGAATCAGTCCATAGAATCGTCCAAAATCAGTATCGAATCAGTATCCAAATCGCACAAAATCAGCCAAAATCGCACTATAAACCTTACCAAACTTAGAACCTAAAGTTGGACGATATAAGCGAAGCAATCCTTACATGCAGGAAAAAAAATCGGAGAAGGGGAACGGACAGGGGAGAAGATAGTCAAGAACTCCTTCAGCAATCGAGAGCATAGGTAAAACTCCTTAGAATAGCAAGGCAACCTCCAACCTCGAGGGAACCCCTTTACCTTTCATTCGAAACCAACAGTCAAAACACCCAAGCCATCACTTTTCTTCAAACGCATCGCAATACCATCCGAGTGGATCGATGACTTTATACGCTGCCTCGGTTCATTGTCCGGAGAAGGTAAACTAGAATTTCTCTCAGTCCCTTTTAATTACTGTGTTTTGTTTGCTGTAAATCAAGTATTTTTATGGTCAAGTGTTTGGTTGCATTTATTAGTTGTTAGTTAAACTCAGATTAGTGAATGTGGGTGCCAATTAGTATGATTAGATATGCAGTAATGTTTGGGCATGCATTTTTGGCATCATTGTGATCTGTTTAGTGATTTACATATGATCAATGTGTTATTGTCGAGAGTCAGATTCCTTCTTATGTGATGTGTGTGTTTGTTTAAGTATAAATGACATAGATCTAGCAGGCTAAATTGCTTATAAGATCATGTCGCACTCAACTTAAGCCCTCATATGTCTTACCTAGTCGTGAACTGTCTGAAAAGCTGGTCCAGTATCTTATTAAGGTATTAAGTTTTGTTATGGATCACTTCTTCATCATACTCATATAAATATAAAAGGGGGTCTGTTGAGTTACCATATCTGTGATGTGTAAATTGCTGCATGAATTGGTTCTTTGCATAAGTACAAGGTTGTCTACTGTTTACAACCATAATGAGGTGTATAGGTGCATGTCTTCTTTTGTGTTCAGATCATTCATGGATTAATTATGTTTGTTTGTTAGGATCTTATTTGGTAATTTGATGTTTAATGGCCATTGACATACCCCTGTTGTGATTCTGTCGTATATGTTCATACCATGCCCTTCCATCTCTCAAATAAAAAATTCAATAGCCAATGGAACTGTTAGTATAAGCCTTTTATCAATTGATGTGCATATACACATCCCTCCCTCTGTATTGGCGATAAAATGGCTCTTATTTGATCATTCATTTCTAACATAATTGCCTGACAGTCTGATCACAGTCTAACTATGCAGCCTGTAATTTGGATACTAATGATCCTCCATTGTATTTTAAAATCTTCTATATTCATACTTGAATGACTCATTGTTTGGCCTTTAGCTTAGATGACACAGAATTCTCTAAGTGTCATCTTCAATGATTGTTGGCTCCCTCACTGGAATCTGTTATTTTCTTAAGTTCTCTGTCCAAATATTGCATTACACCCACATCAGTAGGTAAGACCTTCAATGCTGACCAGTGCCACATTTTATCTATTAAAAAAAAATAGAACAAGTCTGCATATAGCATTTTGCATCTGGAGGTTAATCTGAATTACATCAAGCTATAGTTACTGTCTCATTTGGTGTGTGGTTGTGTTATAGCATGTGTAAAATGCTGAGCATGTAATTATCCAAAGGCATAGTTTTTAATTAATGCTGCTGCTTGCTGATTTGAACTTGTTTTCTTGTTTCCCTTCTTTAGGGACAAATCTGAAAGTTGTACGATGGGGCCAAGCCCTTATATTTGAAATTGTTGTTTGGAGGCCCATTCTTTCCTTTTAAAACTGAAATGAGTAAAAATATGTCAAGTCTTATATCAATGTTTACTTAGTTGTTTGGTAAAACCTAAGACATATACTAATCTTCATCTTTTCTTATTCTTACATGAACTGCAATGCCTTGGAGCAAAAGGAAGAGTCTCAATACGAGACTCGTCGCAACTCACGAAGACCCGCATTTATGTGATTCATCCTCTCCGCATCAGAAATTCCAAGCCATAGTCGAAATGACTTCGCCATTCCTTCGAGTATTTATTATTGACTCCCACTTCACCATTTATTTATTGTAACTATTTGTCTAACATTACGCTACTAGTAGAATATAATAGTTAAACATTGAAGCAATAAATTAGAAAATAGCTTCCCCTTCTTAAGCTATAGGAAACCATTTAATAATTTTCACTTGCATAATTATTTAGATAGCTAATATATTATTTCAACATGAGAAACCCATTTTTGCTATAAATCCTTATTAGCCTTCACGTAAGAAAATTATTTAAATCATAGGTTGCTAGCATGAAAGCCATTTTACATCCTATCTCATAAGCAAATATTTTGTCATAATAAATTTTGCATTATTACTCCTATTATACATAACATATATCTAATATGGTATTTAGGTACCTTAATGGCATATTTTTCAAAACTAACTTTGTCTTTTCTACACAAATCTCGTAATTTAAAAAAATATATATATCTTATACCTTCAAATTTCTTTTACTTAAATGTCTTTAAACATGTCTTTTCTTAGCATAATAATTAACCTATGTTTGAACGGACAACCGCAAGTTAGCGGATCTTAGAGGGTGTCTAACCCCTTCCCTCTAGATTAATAAAGAATACTTGCCCAGAATCTTACATAAATTTTGCAGACCATAAAAAATGAAGTTAATGTTAACTTTAGCCTAGTTGACATTTAGGTGTCCTAATTCACCCAAATTAATTAGGTGGCGACTCCGCGAACCCTTTAGCACTTTTAGCACCCTTTTAACATCTTAGCACCTTTTAACCATTTAGCATTTTATTTTATTTTCTAACATTTTTCTAAGCATGAGTTTTATAATGTCGCGGTCGAAAAAGGGCATGACAGAAATGGCGACTCCATTGGGGATTTAAGGTTCTTAACCACAACAGACCTATGGTTATTATTTGACATTATTTTTGCATTTAATTTGTGTACTGAATTTTGTTTTATTTTTTTAAATGCTATTTTGCTTTACTGCTTTTCTTAAACTGGCATTCCGCTCATATTTCTTCCACTCTGGAAAATTCACACTATCACACACTACACGCGAGGTGCGCTTGGTGCATCAGCAAAATTCTTTCTTCAAAATCCAAATTTAGAAGAGTTGGTAATATACGTGGAGTGTCCGGTCTAACCGGTGGCCGCGTAGCCTTCTCACTCGATTTGTCCGCTCGGGAACCTTGCGTCTAGTAAAGACAAATCTTAGAAACTCAGGATAGAGCTATACCACCCTTTATTTTAAGACATGCATGAATTTACCTTAGGTGGGTCGGTCCTTGGTATCGACACCACAATTAGGAAAAACACCAAACTTGTCGACGGGTTTCTCAACCCAACGACCAACCAGCATATTATGTGTAGCGTGACGGTGATAGACAAATCCAAACCTAATCATGACGTGCCAAAATTGGAAAAAGTGCACCGTCATTTGGTCGTCATTTCCAACCAAAGCATTACAGTTGGACGGCTTGGACAAATCTATCATAACCTCGCATATGTGACGTTTAGGCCTCCCTCTGGCGTAAAATAGATCCCAAACATGTTAGAGGACGCGCTTGATTGGCAATTTGCTTATTATTATATATTGTCTGCAACTCTTTGCATATTATACTAACTTGGTTTGCTTCATTTGTTAGAGGGTTATTTTGCCTAGCTTATCCCCAAAAGGTTGATTCGCGTTGATTGGTAGAAGCACAATCATCCAATAAATAACTAATCCAGAGGCACCAGAACGAAACAGCTTAAGACTCGTCCTCGTTCCTGTAGAGGACGCAGAGGCATTAGAAAGGAGAAACACCAATGATCAACACCTCGCCAAATTATTGCATCAAATGGAAATCATGCAAGCCGAAATAGAAAGGCTCCGAAATATGACAAACATGTCTATTAGTTTGAATGCACCACTCCCGGAACAAAGGATAAATGCAATCGTATCACAAGACCTTGAGCCTCCACTTCCACAAAACCCCCCGCAAAGGCCGCAACATACCAGCTCACACCAAAATGTCACCGGTCCGGTCAATTTGCAAGCCGACCTCCAAAATGATTTGTTTATTACATACATATCTCATCCTCCACCTACTTATATCTCCCCATTCAGTCCAAATTGCCAAGCCACCCAATACGAGCAGATGCCACACATCACTAGTCCTAACAAATAATATGGGGCATTAGCACATCCGACCGAAAGCCAACCATTATTATGCAAGAGACAGATCAATACAAGGAAGTGGAGCGGCAGACTCGAGCTAGAGCTGATGAAAATGTGGCAAAAGAAATCTGTATCATGAAAGAGGCATTCAAAAGAATTCAGATGAACAAGGGGGATGAAGGGTTAGAATATGAAAACTTATGTATGCACCCCGACGTTGAATTACTTGTGGGGTACAAAGTGCCCAAATTTGACATGTTCGACGAAAAGGGGAATCCCCGAGCTCATCTAAGGTCATATTGCGATAAATTGATTGGAGTTGGAAAAAATCAAGCAATCATCATGAAACTATTCATCAGGAGACTAACCGGCGAGGCGCTAGACTGGTACACATGCCAAGACCCTAAAAAATGGGACGGTTGGAATTCCATGGCACAAGATTTCATGGATAGATTCAGATTCAACACTGACACTGTCCCGGATAGATTTTATCTTATGAAACTTGAAAAGAAATCCACAGAAACTTTCAGGGAATACGCCCTGAGGTGGCGGTCAGAAGCAGCAAAGGTCCAACCTCCAATGGCAGAGAGTGAAATGACCACCTTGTTCATGCATTCGTTAAAAGACGCGACATATTATGAAAGGATGATCAGTGTAATTGGACGAAGTTTTGCAGAAGTCGTAAAAATGGGCGACTTCGTGGAATAAGGCATTAAGACAGGCATGATTACAAACTTGACAGCCCTACAAGTAACTAGCAGAGCAATGCATTCAGATTCCATAGGAGGTACCTTACAGAGGAAAAGAGATGCATCACCCTCTATCATGGTCATTCAGGAACATAGACCAGAACAACTTCCAGTGTATCAAAGCTCACCGTCTTCTTACTATAACTAAAACACTCAAAATCCACAGTCATATTATCAGCACTGCGCTACCCCATATCATGTTTACCATACCCAACCAGCATATCCAAAATACTCACCACAATCACGAACCCGTACACCAAACGGACCCAAACCCCATATAGATGCCGAAAGAAAATCAACCAAAACCTATACACCTTTAGCCGAACCCATAGCCCAGGAGTATGAGAAGCTGAAAGCCGCAGGAATACTCCAACCAATTCCTAGAAATACCCCCAGGCCTACTTTCCGAGGGCACGATAAAACCAAACATTGCGCATACCACTCCGGTGCCGAGGGACGCGACATCGAAAATTGCTATACACTTAAGGACAGAATAGAGGAGTTAATCAAAGAGGGAGTCATTCAGCTGAAAGATGCTCCTCTCAATGCAAACAATAACCTTCTTCCCGGTTATGAAGATGCCCATGTGAACATGATAGCTAAAAATGAAGAAAACAGTCTGGAAGAGACTATTACGCCAGCCCGAAAAAGGAAGAAAATCGAATCATCGACCAACCGCTAGAGAAAAGGAGGTGCTCCTTATCGGAAATTGTTTAACTGATGAATAAGTCATTTGTTTAGTTGTGTGCTGCAAATGATGATCCTGCTGAAGACTCAGCCATTGAAGACGCAGAGTAAGAAGACATTTTGAACAAGTAGACTCGTGCCTCTGCCTTGGCCTTCCGAGTCCTAAAATAGTTAGTTTAATATATTTTTGCGCTTTATCTGTAATACATTGAACTACGTTTGACCTGATTTCCTTGGCGGATACGTAGGCGACCATTTCGGCTTCGGTCCCACCTTTAGAAATTTTACCCAATTTCGTTTGTAATGAACTACGCCATGACCTGATTCCCTCATGGGGATACGTAGGAGGCCTAAATCGGCTTCGGTCACACCATTAAAAAGCCTTCCCTTATTTTTTTAAAAAATAACGAAAATACACATAATATACAAGCAACTTCATTGAGACCCACTTTAGGCCAAACGCCCTTTGCATATTCAGAACTGGGACAAGGTAGGAAACTAGGCAGGGGTTATGAGTCTAAACAAGGCAGACGTCCGAGCATCAAGAATCAAAACTACAAAGTCAATGCGAATCAACCTCAAACTCACAAATTTTCTTTGAGCGAGTTCTTCATATTAGCGTATGTAAAATACAACAAAAGTTCTTCATATTAGCAGAAGCAGAAAGAAGCAGCAGAAGCAGACCGACATCAACAATCAAAGTTCAAATCCCGCAATAAAGTCTTGCGCATCAGCTCGGGCCTAGAGTCAAATTGCAATCCATGCAGTGCACAAACGCACAACAAAGACATCATGGCAATCCATACGGTTCACAAAAATGCATTACAACAACATCTCAACAGTTGCAACATTTAGCATGTCCACCCGAGGACAACATCTCAGCATTCACAACACCTCACATATCATACAGGGACGACATCCCTACTCACAGAATTGCATTTCTCATATATTTATCATTCTGTTTTAACAGTTACACACTAATTTTTCTCAAGCTTAGCTTGCAGGAACATTTATTCTATAGGAGCAGCAACAACACGTCCAGGAAACGACGTCATCAGCATTACGTCCACACAACGACGTCATCAGCATTATGTCTACGCAATGACGCCATCAGCATCACGTCTACGCAACGACGCCAGCAACACTACGTCTACGCAATGACGCCAGCAACAATACGTCCAGGCAACGACGTCATCAGCATTACGTCTACACAATGACGCCCCCAACATCTGCAACAATGACCCCTTCGGCACATTACAACATCCCTACTCACAAAATCACATTCAAGCTCTATCATTTTTGTCTTAAACTTTATGCACTAATTTTTAAGCTTTAGCCTACAGGGTCCTTAATTTACAGGAACAATTCCAGCAAGACCGTGCATAAACTACATCAGCACTCGCAACATACAACAAGCATTCGCAGCATCCAGCAAGTCTGTGCAGAGGCTACATCAGCATTAGCAGCATTCAGCAAACAGTCGCAACATCCAACAAGTCCGTGTAGAGGATATATCAGCATTAGCTGCATTCAGCAAACAGTCACAGCATCTATCAAGTCCGTGCAGAGACGATATCGGCATCCGCAGCATCCCGCAAGTCCGTGCAGAGACGATATCGGCATCCACAGCATCCCGTAAGTCCGAGCAGAGACGACATCAGCATTCGCAACGTCCTACACATCATACAGGGACGACATCTTTACTCACAAATTTTTATTTTTTTCATATATTCATTATTTTGATTTAACCGCTATGCACATTTTCACAAAGTTTTAGCATGCAGGAGCATTAATTCACAAGAATAGTAGGATCAACACAATGACGTCTTCATCAACATCGTGTCCGAAAACGACGCCAAGTCCAAAAACGACGACAAGTCCGAAAACGACGGCAAGTCCGAAAACGACGGCAAGTCCGAAAACGACGGCAAATCCGAAAACGACGCCAAGTCCGAAAACGACGCCAAGTCCGAAAACGACCCCAAGTCCGAAAACGACGCCAAGTCCGAAAACGACGCCAAGTCCGAAAACACGGCAAGTCCGAAAACACGCCAAGTCCGAAAACGACGCCAAGTCCGAAAACGACGCAAAGTCCGAAAACGACGCCACGTTCGAAAACGACGCCAGGTCCGAAAACGACGTCAGGTCCGAAAACGACGCCACGTTCGAAAATGACGCCAGGTCTGAAAACAACGCCAAATCCGAAAACGAGGCCATGTCCGAAAACGACGCCATATCCGAAAATGACGCCAGGTCCGAAAACGACGCCAAGTCCGAAAATGACCAAGTCCGAAAACGACGTCAAGTCCGAAAATAACGCCAAGTCCGAAAACGACGCCAAGTCCGAAAACGACGCCAAGTCCGAAATGACGCCCGTCCGAAAACGATGCCGAGTCCGAAAAGGACGCAGAGTCTGAAACGACATCCGTACGAAAACGACGTCACGTCCAAAGACGACGTCATCAACATATCATTTCTACGCAAGGACACTTTCTTCACTCTCAAAATTGCATTTCTTATTCACGCTTTATTATTCTGTCTTAGCAGTTACGCACTAACTCTTTCTTGAGCTTTAGTCTACAGGGGCAGTTGCGGCAAGGACAACATATCCGCATTCACAATCGCAACACGTCCGTGCAAGGACGAAATTACAACATTTGCAACATCACATCAACACAATCGGCATCACATTTTACAGGATAACATTTCTATTCACACAGTTATATTGCCTACAAATTCATGCGTTATCGTTTTGCGGTAACAGTTATGCATTAACCATTTGCTTAAGTCTTAGCATGCAGGAGCAGGAGCACAACGTGGATTTTCTCTTACAGCGAATCGGGACAATTTGTTGGAGGGCCAACATTCCCAACGAATGGCAGAAGCGGCCTCGAGCGTCGGCCCACTCATCCACATCACCAATAAACCCAACATCATCATAAGTCGATACCGGTACACCCCTAGGTTCAAGCTAATTTATTTTTATTTTATTATAACATCACGTCGACCCAGCGTCGTCATAACTTGACACTAGGGCAAATTTTGAGTCCGCGTTAGCCCACCTTGGTGTTTTGACCATGGTAGTCCAGTGTCGTCATAACTCGACACTGAGACAAATTTTGAGTCCGCGTCAGCCCGCCTTGGTGTTTGACCATGGTAGCCCAGTGTCGTCATAACTCGACACTGAGACAGATTTTGAGTCCGCGTCAGCCTTATCCTAATTGCCCAGCATTTTTAAATTCCGAGGATTGAGACAAAATTGGCTATAAGTCAACGTCTTTGTCTGAAGACTCTTCCATCATCTCCATACAAAGAGGGACAAGTTGTTGACACCCAATTTTGACCCTTCCGTCCAGTCATTAACTATAAAATTACACTAATTTTTTAAAATATTTTTTAATAATAAAATGCAACAATAAAACATTAATACATGCATAAATAAGTGATTAATAACAACACTGCATTTTTACGTAGAGTATTAAGCACACCTTGAGTCTCACATCCGCATTCGTCATTTTAATAACAAGCAATTTTATTAATATTATTTAAATTAATTTTAATCTAATACATGTATTTTAATAATAGCGTCGCATTTATAAAAGCATTAAGCAATCCTTAAATATCATATCTGCATTTAGCATTTAAATAATTTAATAATTTAATCTAAACCTCATTCAGTTTTAATTTAACATCGCAAAATACGCATAATAAATAAGATTTTAATAACGACATCGCATTATAAAATATTAAGCACTAATTAAATAGCACGCTCGCATTTATTATTGTAATAATAAAAATCCAAGCTAAAACTAATAAAACACCTAGGGTAGTATTTAAATAATTTAATTTACCACTAATTAAATAATACACCTACAACTAATAACACACTACCCAAACTAAATATCTAATACCTAAAACTAACTCCTAAAACTAAACCCTTAATTTGCAGCCCATGAGGCCCAGAACCGTAAGCCCAAACCCCATTCCCCATCCTCTTTATCCCTTAAACCCGCGGCCTACTATCCTATATCCCTCCCCTCATCGTCCATAACCCAGGAAAGGGAGAAAACCTAAAAAAAAACCTAAACGAATCCGCCCCCATCGCCGCACCTTTCCCTGCCGAGATTCTCGCATGAGAATTCAGTGACCTTCCCTTACCCATGCACACACAGCCAGCTCGCCCCTTACCATCTCCAAGAACCACGAAAACCATATCAAATCTTGCCATAAAAATCATCCGCGAATCAGTCCATAGAATCGTCCAAAATCAATATTGAATCAGTATCCAAATCGCACAAAATCAGCCAAAATCGCACTATAAACATTACCAAACTTAGAACCTAAAATGGACGATATAAGCGAAACAATCCTTACATGCAGGAAAAAAAAATCGAAGAAGGGGAACGGACAGGGGAGAAGATAGTCAAGAACTCCTTCAGCAATCGAGAGCATAGGAAAAACTCCTTAGAATAGCAAGGCAGCCTTCAACCTCGAGGGAACCCCTTTACCTTTCATTCGAAACCAACAGTCAAAACACCCAAGCCATCACTTTTCTTCAAACGCATCGCAATACCATCTAAGTGGATCGACGACTTGATACGCTGCCTCGGTTCGCTGTCCGGAGAAGGTAAACTAGAATTTCTCTCAGTCCCTTCTAATTACTGTGTTTTGTTTGCTGTAAATCAAGTATTTTTATGGTCAAGTGTTTGGTTGCATTGATTAGTTGTTAGTTAAACTCAGATTAATGAATGTGGGTGCCAATTAGTATGATTAGATATGCAATAATGTTTGGGCATGCATTTTTGGCATCATTGTGATCTGTTTAGTGATTTACATATGATCAATGTGTTATTGTCGAGAGTCAGATTCCTTCTTATGTGATGTGTGTGTTTGTTTAAGTATAAATGACATAGATCTAGCAGGCTAAATTGCTTATAAGATCATGTCGCACTCAACTTAAGCCCTCATATGTCTTACCTAGTCGTGAACTGTCTGAAAAGTTGGTCCAGTATCTTATTAAGGTATTAAGTTTTGTTATGGATCACTTCTTCATCATGCTCATATAAATATAAAAGGGGGTCTGTTGAGTTACCATATCTGTGATGTGTAAATTGCTGCATGAATTGGTTCTTTGCATAAGTACAAGGTTGTCTACTGTTTACAACCACAATGAGGTGTATAGGTGCATGTCTTCATTTGTGTTCAGATCATTCATGGCTTAATTATGCTTGTCTGTTAGGATCTTACTTGGTAATTTGATGTTTAATGGCCATTGACATACCCCTGTTGTGATTATGTTGTATATGTTCATACCATGCCCTTCCATCTCTCAAATCAGAAATTCAATAGCCACTGGAACTATTAGTATAAGCCTTTTATCAATTGTTGTGCATATACTCATCTCTCCCCCTGTATTGGCGATAAAATGGCTCTTATTTGATCATTCATTTCTAACAGAATTGCCTGATTGTCTGATCTCAGTCTAACTATGCAGACTATAATTTGGATACTAATGATCCTCCATTGTATTTTAAAATCGTCTATATTCTTACTTGAATGACTCATTGTTTGGCCTTTAGCCTAGATGACACAGAATTCTCTAAGTGTCATCTTCAATGATTGTTGGCTCCCTCACTGGAATCTGTTATTTTCTTAAGTTCTCTATCCAAATATTGCATTACACCCACATCAGTAGGTAAGACCTTCAATGCTGACCAGTGCCACATTTTATCTATTAAAAGAAATTAGAACAAGTCTGCATATAGCATTTTGCATCAGTCTGGAGGTTAATCTGAATTACATCAAGGTGTAGTTACTGTCTCATTTGGTGTGTGGTTGTGTTATAGCATGTGTAAAATGTTGAGCATGTAATTATCCAAAGGCATAGGTTTTAATTAATGCTGATGTTTGCTGATTTGAACTTGTTTTCTTGCTTCCCTTCTTTAGGGACAAATCTGAAAGTTGTACGATGGGGCCAAGCCCTCATATTTGAAATTGTTGTTTGGAGGCCCATTCTTTCCTTTTAAAACTGAAATGAGTTAAAATATGCCAAGTCTTATATCAATGTTTACTTAGTTGTTTGGTAAAACCTAAGACATATACTAATCTTCATCTTTTCTTATTCTTACATGAACTGCAATGCCTTTGAGCAAAAGGAAGAGTCTCAATACGAGACTCGTCGCCACTCACGAAGACCCGCATTTATGTACTTCATCCTCTCCGCATCAGAAATTCCAAGCCATAGGCGAAATGACTTCGTCATTCCTTCGAGTCTTTATTATTGACTCTCCTTTCCCTATTTATTTATTGTAACTATTTGTCTAACATTACGCTACTAGTAGAATATAATAGTTAAACATTGAAGCAATAAATTAGAAAATAGCTTCCCCTTCTTAAGTTATAGGAAACCATTTAATAATTTTCACTTGCATAATTATTTAGATAGCTAATATATTATTTCAACATGAGAACCCCATTTTTGCTATAAATCCTTATTAGCCTTCGCGTAAGAAAATTATTTAAATCATAGGTTGCTAGCATGATAGCCATTTTACATCCTATCTCATAAACAAATATTTTGTCATAATAAATTTTGCATTATTACTCCTATTATACATAACATATATCTAATATGGTATTTAGGTACCTTAATGACATATTTTTCAAAACTAACTTTGTCTTTTCTACACAAATCTCGCAATTTTAAAAAAAATATATATCTTATACCTTCAAATTTCTTTTACTTAAATGCCTTTAAACATGCATTTTCTTAGCATAATAATTAACCTAGGTTTGAACGGACAACCGCAAGTTAGCGGATCTTAGAGGGTGTCTAACCCCTTCCCTCTAGATTAATAAAAAACTCTTGCCCAGAATATTACATAAGTTTTGCAGACCATAAAAAATGGAGTTAATGTTAACTTTAGCCTAGTTGACATTTAGGTGTCCTAATTCACCCAAATTAATTAGGTGGCGACTCCGCGAACCCTTTAGCACTTTTAGCACCCTTTTAACATCTTAGCACCTTTTAACCATTTAGCATTTTATTTTATTTTCTAACATTTTTCTAAGCAGGAGTTTTATAATGTCGCGATCGAAAAAGGGCGTGACAGTAGTGGATGGAAAAAGAGGATATCATAAGCACACGAATACCCGTAAATGAGAATAATAGGGGTCCCATAGGTAGAGAATTTTTAGTGGAGCTTGATAGGACAAGTTCTTGCGGGGAAGTATGTTCAATAAGTATGTGGTCATTTTTAGTGCATGGTGCCAAAATGAGGAGGGTAATGATGCATGGGAAAGAGATGTTCGAACAATATTATTTATATGGTTCGTATTTTTTGTTCCGTCTTCCCATTTTATGAGGATGTGTGGGGACATGAAAGGCGAAAGTTTAAACCATGAGAGTTGCAAAAATCCCAAAAATTCCTATTATCAAACTCCATACCATTGTCACATTGAATAGTTTTTATCGTCCGTTCAAATTGATTTTGGATGAATGCTCTAAATTTTAGAAATGTGAAAAAAAATTGTGATTTTTTAGACAAGAGAAACGTCTACAAAAAATTAAAGTAATCATCTAATGGAAGAAAATAATATATATGGCCCGAAGATCTCAAAACGGGTGAAGTCCAAATATCACAATGGATAATATCAAATTCATAAGTGTGTATGAATTAGAGAAAACAAATGGCAATTGAACATGTTTACCAAGTGGACATGAATGACACTTATTCAAAGTTTGTGTTTGAGTACAAGAAATAAAATTATTTTGTTTAAGGGAGGCTAACACATGTGCTCCCGAATGACCCAAACATTTATGCTATAATGGGGGTGCAAGAGCTGCAAAAGTGGTTGGTAACTTGGACTGTGTAATTGGTGAGGTTATTAGATAGATCCCTTCTTGACTATCACATCTCATGAGAAGCTTTCCCGTATGAAAATCCTTCACGAAAAATCCAAAAGGGTAAAAAACAATAGACACCCAATTATCAGTAGTAAACTTTCTAACATATACTAATTTTTTAATTAATTGTGGAGCGTGAAGAACATTCTTTAAGGTTAGTGGTGGGTTTGGTGGTGACAAATTAGTATAACCATAACCTCGAATTGGAATAGAATGATAATTTCCGATAATTATACCATTATTTTTGCTCAAACTAAAATAGGACGAGAGATTACCTTGGGAGGACGTCATGTGAGACGTTGCTACGGAGTCCATATAATAATTTTGCCTTGGGCGGATTAAGTCATAGAGTGTGCATGACGGACTCAATATCCGTTGGGTGGGCCACTACCGCCCTGTGCCTCCTACCACTGGGACGATAGTGGCCCAACACTGCCTGTACTGCTGCTGACTCTAGGCCCAAAACCGGAAGACCCAAAATGGTTCTAGAAATTTCCAGTGGACTGGCCTGGCCCAATTTCCCGTTGGGACTGGGCACGGTGGCACAACTCAAGGCCACTACCAGGCCCACTGGACTGGACCACCGTGGGGCTCCCACTGCTGGCCACCGGTACTGTTGATAGGTGTATTTTATATACACCTTTTGAGTCATTTTTAGTTAGTCTTTTGCCCATTTTGTACAAATATGTGTCGTGTTAGGATAGATTTTCTTTCTTTTGAGTCACAGTGGTTTAAAGTGGCACATTGGTGAGAATGAGCGAAAAGAGGGCAGAAACAGAGGTTCCAGAGCTCAAAAAGCTGAAAAGTTGACAACCCGGGCGAGAAAGCGAGGCGTGGCGCGCTGAGACCATCAATGAACCATGGCGCCCAAGAAGCAGACCAGCAGAAGTTTAGCGCCGCTGAGTTCGAACGTGCGTGGCGGAAATTGACAAATCCGAATAGGACTGGGTCAAAACCAAAGAGGAAAAGGTTTTACACGTTTTTTAGGATATAAATATGGCCTTTTAGGTCAGTTTTGAGGGTACCACACCTTACCATTCATCACAACATTAGATCAAGATTGGATACTATTTTAGTTCTTGACATGTCTATGGCTAGGAACTAACTTAATTTAGGGTTTTCCATGTCAAATCGCTTGAACCTCGTTTTATGAATTAATGCAAGATTTTGGTTTCTTCTTATTATTGTTGAGATTTATTCAATAATTCTTTTGATTGCTTGGTAATTAATTGATCACTAATTATCATCACTTATATGATTTCTAATCGAAATCTGAAAGGGGAGATTGTGAATATACTATAGTTGAAAAAACATAGGTTTAAATCGTGGAGAAAAGTACCCCCGATACTTGTGTAGCTTAATAGATTATTGCTCTTAATCCTCCTTTGTAGTCAATCTTGTCATCGAAAGATAGAATGGTTCTACATTGGGGTTGAGTGTTTATATTACCTTAACAAGAGTATAAAACGGCTTAGTTAACCTGTTATCTCGACATTGAAGAAGAACCTTAATTACTTGTATTAACGAGTAAAGCGAGCGGATAGTCGAGGAGATTTGGAAGCTCTATTTCCACCATATCTGGAGTAAAGTAAAGTAATTTAGTTAGCGTATATAATCATTAGCTATAAACAAACCATCAAATTATCGGTCACCAAATAGATACTACAGAATAGAGGTTGGTAATTGGACACTAATCCCTGAGGACGATAACTCGGTCTTCTAGACTATATTACTTGTCACGATACGTGCACTTGCGTTTAGCGTGTGTATAAATCGCACATCAAGTTTTTGGCGCCGTTGTCGGGGATTGACGTAGTTCAATATCATTCTATCTATTCTTAATTTCTAATTTGGTTTTTATTTTTCTTTTTATTATTTATTGTATTGGTGGAACCGTGTGCCGTGATCCGTTTGTTGATTTTGATCTGTTGCAGGCATCTAGTTTATGCGAAGGAGAAGAGCAGCAGATACACTTGTTCCCTTCAACCCTGAGATTGAAAAGAAAGCAGAACCGGAGAAACAAATGAATTTTGGCCTTAATAGCTATGGGAGGCTTGCAGAATAACAATGAGATGAACGAAGGGTTAGGTGATCATCAACCTAACCAGAGGATGCCCCAGAGGTTACCAATGGATGTGGAAGAAAGGGTCCAGGTCCAAGATGAGAGAAGCTTGGGAGATTATGTGCTGCCAAGGGTGAATGGAGCACAGACTTGCATCAGGCTCCCAGCAATAGGAGCAAATAATTTCGAAAACAAGCCTGCGATCCTGAGTATGCTGCAGAATACAGTTCAATTTGGAGGGTTGTCATCCGAAGACCCTCATATGCATATAGCAAATTTATTGGAGCTGTGTGCAACTTTCAAGTATAATGGCGTTCTGACGACGTCATCCGATTGAGGCTCTTTCCCTTCTCACTCAGGGATAGAGCAAGAGTTTGGTTGAATTCCCTGCCTACAGATTCTATATTCACATGGCAGGAGTTGGCACAGAAGTTCTTGGCAAAGTTCTTTCCACCTTCCAAAGCAGCTAAGCTAAGAGGAGAGCTGAACAATTTTTACCAGACTGATGGAGAGTCACTCTATGAGGCTTGGGAGAGATTTAAAGATCTGCAGAGAAAGTGTCAACATCATAGCATTGAGTTGTGGAATTTGGTCCATATTTTCTACAATGGGCTAAGTGGGACAACAAGAACCATCATTGGCGCAGCTGCAGGTGGAACCTTCATGAAAAAGACAGCACATGAGGCTCATGATTTGCTAGAAGACATGGCCGCCATAACCATGTGACAGATGATAGAGGGGTAAGTGGAAGGAGAGCGATAGGAGTTCATGAGATCGATGCCATTACAGCGTTAAATGCACAGGTTGCTCTCTTGACCAAGCAACTGCAGCAGAACACAGTGTCACTGAATGCAGTTCAGATGCCAATGAATTGTGAGATGTGTGGGGGTCCTCATATTTTTGATAGGTGCCCATCAGCAGACCCCAACAACATCCCTATTGAGCAAGCAGAATGTCAGGCAGTGGGGAATTACCAAAGGCCCCAGAACAACCCCTATTCAAATACTTACAATTCAGGGTGGAGGAATCGCCCTAACTTTTCATGGAGGGGTGATCAAGGGAAACATAACCAGTTCAGAGGCCAACATCAGAATCAACAACCATTTAATCATGCCTCATCTTTGCAGCGATTGATACACTGCTCGCGAAAGCGGGCGAATTGCGGCGGCGCTTGTTGACACTTACGAATTCACAAACCCAGTTCATGGCAGAGACAAGGTCCTCTATCAGGAACTTGGAGACGCAGGTGGGACAGAATATGGCAAATAACAGGCCACATGGCACTCTTCCTAGTAATACAGAGATGAATCCCAGAGAGCAGTGTCAGGCGGTGCAGCTGAGAAGTGGGAAGCAGCTAGAAGAGTCTACACCTCAGCCTGTGGTAGAATAAAGAGTTGAGCAAAGAGTAGATGCAGAGAAGGAGGGGGTTACTGAGGACCGCCCTATTTTAGATAAGGCTCCAACTGTTCCAGTGAGGGAATACACATAGAAGATTCCTTACCCTCAGAGGTTGCAAAGGAAAGCAGTTGATAAGCAATTCTCCAAGTTCTTGGAGGTATTTAGAAAGCTGCACATTAACATCCCTTTCATTGAGGTGTTGGAGCAAATGACTACTTATTTCAAATTTATGAAGGAAATTCTTGGGAAGAAAAGGAAGCTAGCTGAGTATGAGACAGTGGCATTGACAGATGAATGCAGTGTCATCTTGCAGAAGAAACTGCCCCCCAAGTTTAAGGATCCAGGGAGCTTCACATTTCCTTGCACAATTGGTAGGGTGGCATGTAATAGGGCCCTGTGTGATTTGGAGGCCAGCATAAATCTCATGCCCTTGTCCGTTTTCAAGAGGTTGGGTTTGGGTGAAGTCAAACCAACCACAGTGAACTTGCAGTTGGCGGATAGGACAGTGGTGCATCCCAGGGGAATAATTGAAGACATATTGGTTAAGGTGGGAAAATTCTTCTTTCCTGCAGACTTTCTCATCCTTGATATGGAGGAAGATGATGAAATCCCTATCATCTTGGGAAGACCATTCTTGACAACTGGGAGAGCCTTGATTGATGTGGAAAAAGGCGAGCTGAAACTTAGAGTTGAGGATGAAGAGATGGTGTTCAAGGTGTTTAAACTTTAAACACACTGTTGAACCCCCAGTCATAAGCAAGTGTTTTGTAGTCAGCACTGTTAGCACATCAGTTGAGCCAGCACAGGCCAAAGCGAAGGAAATCAGTCCGCCAGTACAGGTGAGCAACGCTAAACCTTCTCTTGAGAAAAAAGAGAAAAAGAAAAACAGAAGACGAAAGAGAAAAATGATTATGAAATGGGTAGGCTGTGGGGTTAAGTTATTCCATGCTTCTTGATAAGGAACCTGCGTCAGGCTAAAAGACGTTAAAACAGCGCTACTTGGGAGGCAACCCAAGGTTTTTAAATTTATGCAATTTAGTTTTAGTTAGAACAGTCTCGCAGAAGGTATTGTTGACATGTTGTGATGACAGGTACAGGGCTAAAAAGTGGAGGACGGAAAACGTGAGAGAGGAAAGAAATCAGCTCGGTGCCACGGCGCCCAGTAGAGGGCCATGACGTCGAGAATGCAGAAAGCCGCAGGAAGTTGGGCGCCACGGCGCCGAATCAGAGCGCCAAGACACCGAAAGTCTAGAGGGTCTCTGAAGTTTGGGCGCCACGGCGCCAAATCAGAGCGCCACAGCGCCGGAAGTTCAGAAAGTTGCGGAAGTTTGGGCGCCACGGCGCCAATCTCAGAGCGCCACGGCTCCGGAAGTTTGAGGGTCGCAGATGTTTGGGCGCCACGGCGTCGAGACGGAAAAACTGAAATTAAAAGAGCCCTAATTCGATTTCCCCTCTCCAAATCAAAACCCAAAAACCTTCCTCTCTCCAAAACCCACGAAATCAGCCTCCATTACTCAAAATCTTCCACAAACCAAACTCAATCACAACCAAAGTACTTCAATTCCTTGCACCCTTAACCATTTCAAACAACAACCCTCATTCCATTGCCTCAATCCATCACTAGGAACAAGAAAATTTTGAAGAACACCTTCCAAGGTAACTTTCATCATTTTTCTTGAAATTTTCAAAGCAATTAGGGGAGGTAATTCATAAGTTTGGGGATGTGCTTTATTGGTGGATATTGTGGGTGCGTGTTGAAATTTGGTGTTGGAAATTTTGCGGTAAGATTGTACGTAATGATGTGGGGTGTTGTACCTGTGATTTGAGTGAAGTTTGGGGGTTGAATGGTGTTGTATTTTGCTGATTGCGGTGTGTGTTGATTGGTGTGATTGAAAGTTGCTGGGTAATCTCACTAAAACAGAGGAAACGCTGCTGAAAATTTTCCAAAATGTCTGCCAGAAAAGAAGAGCTTCCACATCCGCCTCCGTTCCACAATATGACACTACTAGGTTTGTTAGTCAAAAAACAGAAGACAGATATTACAAACTTAGTACTAGACCCTTGATACCTGAGCGAAGAATGAAGTATCAAAGGGAGCCATTTGAGGATGGCGATGTCTATGAGCCTATTCGGGCAATGATATAGGCAATTAGGTGGAAGAGATTTGTTAATCCGGAGAGAATAGTACCACGGAAATTTTTCCAAAATGTCTGCCAGAAAAAGAAGAGCTTCCACATCTGCCTCCGTTCCACAATATGACACTACTAGGTTTGTTAGTCAAAAAACAGAAGACAGATATTACAAACTTAGTACTAGACCCTTATTTGCAGTTTATGCTCTAGACATGGAGTCCCAACCCTAGCTACTGATACATATGAGAAGGGCCAACCTCTTGTGACATATGGGATAGTGCATGCCTTCCCAGAACCAGTCCCTCCAGCAGCAAGAAGGATACCAGCACCAGCAGCAACAGAGGTTGCCATGGATGAGGATGAGGATGAGCCTGAGACAGAGGCTCAGCATGAGGCAGGTAGCAGCCGCCAGCAGCCCCTGGAATTGGAACCTCCGGTGCCTATGATGGAACAATTGCTCATGAACCAGCGGAGGATGATGCAGAGTTTTGACACGATGATACAAGGTCAACATGACCTGAGGCAAGGACAACAAGAAATAAGGCAGGAGCAACAACAGTTGAACCAGAGATTTGATGAGATGAGTTCCTTGTTCAACCAGTGGTCCATGCATTATCCGCCGCCACCGCCACCATTTTAAACCAAGTCTGTAAGTTGTCCCGTCTTTCTTTTATTTTTGAGTCTTGCACACATTAGGGACAATGTGTGATTTAAGTTTGGAGGGGAGTTCTTAGTTTATTTTTGATGTGTTTTTGAGTCTTTTTGTGTTATTTTCTATGTTTATTTGAGTCTAAGTTTTTTTTAAGATCATGCATGTTGTAGTTACTTGAAACGCCTAGTGAAGTAAAGTTAAATAATGTAAAGGAATTAGAAGCAACCATTTGAACACTTAGGTTAGATATGCCAAAAATTCATGAAGTCAAACTATTTAGGGTATCTTGCTTGATTTATGCATTGTTAGTGATTAAACCTATGTGTCTGCTTGCTTGCTATTTGAGGCGAAATAGTTAGGATATGCATGTTAGGGAGATGACCCAGACATTTCTTTGTTAGTCATTTCTTACCATTTTTGCATATCCCTGACATTAAAATTGTATCCCTAGTCAACCCCTTTGAGCCTAAAAATAAGATCTTTCTTTGACACCCTATAATTCCATACTTGTGTCATAAGTGAAGAAATTGATGTGTTTGGAATATAAAGTGTTGAAAAGAGACAAAAAGTGAGTGAATAATTTTGATGCACCCCAATGAAAAGTAATCATAAATAGGCAAAAACCTAAGTTTGGGGGTGCTTACTATTCATCAGACACCTCATTCTCTCAAAACAAAAGAGGGGAAAGATAGGTATGAGGTTAAAAAGAAAATCAAAAGAAAAGGGAAAATCGAAAGAAAAAGAGCTTATGGTACGTAAGATTGAGCCTAAAAGCCTATTTTTACCTACCCATGCCTAAGCCTACATTACAATCCTGAAAAACCCTGAAGATCTCTAATGAGTGTATCCATGATTAGTGGAGAATAGCAAGTGAACAGTGTCACGACCCGTTCGGGGCGTGGTAGTGCCTTAAGGGCACCCAGTAGTCATACATCGAGTAATCGGAAACATAAAGCAAGACATAAAGCAGTTTATAAAACAAGACACAGTTATGTGAGAAAACATCGCCTTCGGCGTATATATATAATCATGTTTTAGCGATTACATCCGACATCTGTACAACATGACTGACCTCTGAAATATACAACTATGGCGGGACGGGGCCCGCCATACCACTTGTACAAAACTATCTACAACAGGAGATCATACCAAAAGTAGAGCCTCGGAAGAGATGGAGCTCACGACACCAACGTAGAGATCCTGAGGATGCGGATCTAGCACACTTTGCCCGCCTGCGGCATGAGCGCGGCCCGAAGAGAGTCGATACAACGGTACTAAGTATGCAGCGTAAAGTACTTAAATGAAAACATATCATTTTAAAACCGGTTTACAAATATGTGTGAAACAACGAGAAAGCCGCGCATAGTGCCACATCACAAACAAGAGCAACAATAGGTAAGTAATGTCGTCTTGTCTAGGCTGCGAATGATCGAAAGCAGGGCCACTCGCCCACATCCTCATTCTGCAAGCCTAATCACGGACTCCGAGTCGCATAGGCCACTCGCGTGGGCCGCGTGAGTATAACCCGCGTCGAGGGTATTACTCCTCGGCGTAAATCTGGACTCATTGTCGCGTGGCCACATAGCCGCGTGAGGCATAACCCGCATACTAACACGGAACTCGTAGCTCGCATAGGCCCTGGACCCGCGTAGGTATTCTCGAATCATGGTCCCGGACCGCTGAGTCTACCGCGTCGGAGGCGACAACCCGGTATCATCTCGAGGTGAGTGATAGTATACTAACATAACAACTTATCTTTAAGTAACATAAGCATAACAAGGATACTCACCTATACAAGCGTTACAAGATACTAACACACGTAGCATCATATCATGTCTACCTATCAAACCATCTTATTATTCTTTTCACAATATAAGTGCATTATAAACACATAGGCAAACTTGTTTCTTTTCTCAATCTTAAGTGGTTATACTTACTTCCCATAAAGCTAGTATAACTCTTAAGCTTACATTTAAAAACCAATTAGTTCTCTTACATTTAATAAATGGTTCATGAGTCCTTTTGAAATGTTTTGATTCTTCTTTATTATTCGAGCTTAAGCGTGAGGCATTGCCGTCACGTATTATCGAGCTTAAGCGTGAGGCATTCCGTAAGTATTATTCGATTAACACGTATGCGTCACCGTACTATATACATATTGTAAAATATCATGCTTTAGGAAGAATCACATACCTTCTGTGAAATCCACCTTGAAGTCGAGTATGTCGTATGAGAGAATCGACTATAATAGTCACAGATATCTATCAAAGTCTAGACTATTACGTAGGTCATTCTAAGCAGAGGGTCCTCGATTCTACGGAAAGTCGGGCGGACAACCCTACGGTGAGCTATATAAGTCTCTTTGAAAGCGATCCTATGTAAATGCAGTTCGTATATTCTTCTTTATACCCTTCAGGTGTTCTGAGTTCAATTCTATTCCTTAATAACCTTCTAAGTATTTATACTTATTCTTATTCTACAACGGTAAGTATTCTCTAATTCAAAAGAGGTTAGGATTAGTTACCTCGGTAAGCCCAATAATATCCTAGAAAAGTCGCGCTGAGCAGGTTTTGCTCTAAGTTGTATGCTCGAGAAACCTTAGAAGTTCTTCACAACTTCTACTAAGTACTAAGGTATTTGGGCTAGGGTATTTTGGGCATTATAACAATACAAGAGGCAACTTTTCTACCAAGGGAGGGGTAGGTTTCGGCTAGGCTAGGGGTGGGGTAGCCTCGGCGAAGCTTCTCGAGGAGGGGGTGTGTTGGACGAATTGCTTACAAAGGGAGAGGGAAGGATTTTTAGACTTGGAAAGCTTTTGTGGATGAAGAACTCTTCATCTCAAGAGGGTATTTATAGGTCAAGACATGGCCAACCAATGGCCAAGATTTAGCCAAGTGCTAGGCAAGTGTAAGGTCAAGATTAGGGCAAGTGTACCTAGCCAACTTGCACACAAAATATCTAACCAACTTTATGACAAGGATGGTCATCCATTTGGCCTATTGCGTGACAAGTCCACCATGAGAGGGTGGCAAATGTCGCCTCTCATTGGTCCAAAGTGTTACGTCTCTCGGAAAAATCCGCAAAAATTAGAAATGACATAGCGGAATTTATCCTCTGAAAGTGTGGAAACGTTTAGTCGGAAAACGTTCGCTTTGTGAGTTGTGCCTAAAAATCGTCCAAGGCCTAACTTTAAGACCAAACTTTTATGCGTATTCCTTACGTACATACTGCTGAAATACGGTATAACATTCTCCTCGCCAGAAACATTCGTCCGAATGTTCCTTCCCAAACGGATAACGATAAGGTTCTTCAAAACTTAAGCGGTTTGCAAAAGCCACACACGGCCATAAACAACACTTAGGCATAAGCGATAATGAAGATTTACAAGTAGGAAAGTGAATTACGGAGGGTGGGAGCGGTGAGGATACTTACGCCTCATGTCCTCGCCGGCTTCCCACGTCATCTCCTCCCGAGCTCGTTCGCCACAAGACTTTGTGGAAGCCACGTCCTTCGTTCGCAGACGCCTAACCTGACGATCGATTATCGCTATGGGAATCTCCTCATACGATAATCCCTCGGTCACCTGGACATCGTCAATCGGATGTACTCTAGATGGATCCCCGATACATCTCCGCCGGCATAAACGTGAAACACGGATGCCTTTGCCTCGGATCGGACGGCAGATCCAACTCATGCAACCTTGCCTACCTGCGGATAATACGAAGCGGCCCGATGTACCTTGGTGAGTTTCCTTCTTCGAATCATCACACCGCCATGGGTGACACCTTCAGAAAACCCAATCATCAGCGCAAACTCGGATGTCGGCGGCGATGATCTGCATCGACTTACATCGACTACGGTATCGATAGCGCTCTCGGATAAGCTTCGCCTTATCCAGCACTGCTGCACCAAATCTGGTCCCACTAGCCGCACCTCGCCCACCTCGAACCAACCTATAGGCGATCTGCACTTCCTCCATACAAGGCCTCATAAGGCGCCATCGAATCTTTGGAGTGGTAGCTATTATTATCGCGAACTCAACTAGAGGCAAATGATCCTCCCAACTACCACGAAGTCAATAACACGGGCTCGCGACATATCCTCGAGAGTGCGGATAGTGCGCTCTGCTGTCCGTCTGCATGTGGATGAAATGCGATGCTCGGGCTCACTGCGTCCCTAAACCCCTCTGGAAGGACCTCCGAAGTTGGCGTAAATGGCGGGCTCCTGCATGCGATATGATCAGTAGGGACTCCATGCGATCGGCGATCTCTCGGATGTAAAGTGCGCATAATCCTCGGTAGAAAAGTCGTCTGACGGGAAGAAAGTGGGCTGATTTAAGTCGACTGTCGGCGATAACCCATATAGAATCATGTCTCCTGCGAGTGCGAGGTAATCCGTGATGAAGTCCATGTTGATTACCTCCCACTTCCGGTCGGGATCTCTATCGCTGTAACAAACCACGGTCTACGGTGCTCTACCTTCACTGCCGACAACACGGGCCGAGCTCACGAACTCTGCAGCGTCCTCTTCAAGCCATCCGCGATACACAGATCTAAGGTCGTGGTACATCTTGGTCGACCGGATGGATAGAGTAACGCGCTGTGTGCTTCCCAAGAACTGCTGCAGAAGTCTGAAACATCCGGAACACACAACGCCCTCAAACCTTAGCACCCCATGGTGCTACCTCAAAGGACCGCTTGCCTGCGAAGAGGCGTATCGCGATATCGAATCAAAGTGGATCCTCGAGCTGTTGCCTCTTCGCCTCCTCAGCGATGGAAGACTCGGCAACCTCGCGAACTCTAACCCCATTGCTATCGAGAATCAATCAAGCGGACACCAAGGCTCGCTGGCGGTGCAAATTACGAACCATGTCCCTTCTCTAGTTGCGCATCGATAGGCTCCCCATCGACTACGACTAAGGGCGTACGCCTGACATTGGCCTTGCGGGTAGTGCAGGATGTCCACATCGTAATCCTTAAGCAACTCTAACCACCGTCTGCATCGTAAGTTCGGCTCCTCTGGTGAAGATATCTTTGGAGGCTCTTGTGGTGCGTAAAAATATCCACGTGAACCCCATACAAATAGTGCCTCGGATCTTGGCGTGAATCACGGTGCGACTCCAATCATGGGTGGGGTAGTTCTCTCGTGTTTCTTGGTGTCGGGATGCATATGCTATAACTCTGCCATGCTGCGTCAACACACATCCCAACGATGCAGCGCATCACAATACCGCGACATAACCATCCGGACCTGCGGAAGAGTAAGAAGCGAGGCGGTCGTCGATCTCTCTTTCAAGAATGGAAACCACGCTCCAAGCATCGATCCATCTGAAACTTGTTGCGCCCGAGTCACCCTAGTCAATGGTGCGAAGATAGAAGCAAACTTCTCCACGAACCGATAATACCTGCAAGGCCCGAGCTGCGAACCTGCGCCGGAGTAGTAGGTGCAGGCCAAGTCTGTTGCCTCGATCTTGGCGTATCAACTCGAATGCCATCGGCCCGACAATATGCCCAAAAACGCATGAAGTTAAAAACTCACATTTGGAAAACTTGGCGTACAAGCTCTTAGTCTGGAGAAGCGTCGGCCAAGATCGCCAAATGCTCGCGTGCTCTGCTCTGGCGAGAATAAACCAAGATATCATCAATGAACACTATCACAAGCGTGTCAAAATGGTTTGAACACTCGGTTCATCAAATCCATGAATCTGCGGAGCATTGGTCAACCAGACATGACCACGAACTCATAATGCGTCTGACGTCGGAATGCGATCCTAGGACATCCACTTCTCGACTACTTTGATGATAGCCGATCGCGGATCAATCTTGGAGAAACATCTCGCACCTGCAATCGGTCGAACAAATCATCAATCTAGGAAGGGTATACGTTCTTAATGGTCACCTTGTTGTTGCAATGTCGACACATGCGCAGCGTCCCGTCCTTCTTCTTCACGAACAATACCGGCGCTCCCCAGGGAGAAACACTAGGCCTAATGAAGCCCTTCTCAGCAAATCCCTAAGTGATCCTTGACTCTCTCAACTCGGCGGTGCCATTACGTATGGCGGAATGGAAATAGGCGAGTATCCGCAACACATCTATACAAAACTCGATCTCCCTCTCGGGAGGATACGGGAGGTCATCGAAACACGTCGGGAACTTCGTGACTCGAATCGACGGAAAATCTGGTACCGCGGCTTCGGATCAACCACCGAGCGAGATGGTAGATATACCCGCCACGCACCATCTTCCTAGCCGAGGTAGGAAATAAACCTACCGCCGGCGTACCGTGCTCCTCCCACTCAACAATGGCTCGCCGGAAGCGGAACCGTACTATTCTCTCTGCGGTCTACATTGGCGTAGCGAGCTAGCCAATCCATCCCCATGATCACATCGAAGTCAATCATCTCGACTCTATCAAGTCGGCGGTCGGCGGCGTAAATGATCACGGGACAAGCTCACATATACCCGCGAGCTACCGAATCACCCAGCTGGCGTAGCTACCTCGAAAGGGTCTATGGACTCGGGCTCTATCCCTATCCTACTAGCAACAAGGGAGATATATGGGGCCAGTAGAACCGGATCTATCAAAGCATACATATCAAACCCGAAGCCCGATAAGGTACACGTGGCGACATCGGTGAGGCCTCACGATCTGTCGGTGGACAAAGCATAAATGCGGTTACGAGGACCGCTAGGCTGGACGAGCCACGGCCTGCGCGACCTGGCGACCCATGAGCACCACGCCTCGGCGAGTAAGCGTAGGAGATGATGAGCGGCAGCGAGAACACGAAGGTGAGCCCTACCACGGTGCCCCGGTCGGACGATCCTCGCAAAGTGACCTGCGGCCTGGCCGTAACAAGATCAAAAGTAGTACCACACTTCCCGTAATGGGATCTACGCATCGGCATTTGGGGTGGTCGATCGGCGATACCTCTGCTACCTGGGCGTCTGAAGCCACAGGGCCACAGTGCGCCCTCAGCGTGGCGTGTCTTGAGGGCGGTGCGAGTGCTCTGTCTTTGGCGTGGTGCGAATCTAGGCTAGCTTGAGGCCGCCCACGATAACTACCGAAGACCCTCCGTCTGGCCTTAACCTGCTTCTTTGTCCACTCGTCGACCTCTGCGCTCGCCGCGTCGAGGCGTGAGCTGCGTGCGGGTAATGTCCATACCGGTGGAGAAACCCCGCATGACTCGGCCATATAGTCGTCTAGCGGTGACATAGCGGTGCACATCCTATCCTCTGCTACCAATCTTTGGGACATATCGAGCGATGAATCAAACTCGACATTGTACTCACGGCGGTCGTCCTCTGCGCCTCGATGGTAAAAATCTATCGGCCCGCGCCTCCTCATCTGTGGAGGCAAGAAGTGAGTGAGAAAGCCTCGAGAACTCATCCCAGTAGGCGGGGACGCGTGCTCTCCCGGGATAACTCGTGAATCAAACCAATCATTGCGGTATCACGCGACCTATGTGACCAAAGATCACGGACTCGGTCTCGGCGCCACGATCACTCTCAAAATCCTCTGAAGGCGGCGGATGAACTCCTGCGGATCATCCTCGGCCTCGATCCATAAAACTCCGTGTTCTGACTCAAAAAGTCTCGTAGCCTCAAACTCTGCGCCTCGGGTGAACAACGGGTGCGGCCAAGCTGGGCTGGGCCAGGCTGCGCGCGTCGGCCTCTCGCCGTGTCGGGCCACAACTTTAGCCAAAATCTGGGCCATCTCCTTGTTCCATAACTCCTCCGCCCAGGTGTGGGGCGGGAGGTGTGAGTGCTTGTAGTCTCTTTGGGGCGGCGGCGTCATAGAACTCGCCGTCTACGGTATAGGCGGGCACGAGCCCTCGTGACTCTGGGTGTCTGCTAGCGGCTCCTCGTTTGCCTTGCCGCCACGGGCGGGTTGCCTACGTGGAGGCATAATCATTACGGGGAAAGGAATACGTTAGAGGTCGACCTATAACACGACTCACAAAGCACGATCTCGGAATGAGAAGAAGCGGAAACCAATCCTAAATATCCTATAGCCTCACGATTATTGGTGTGGTGCACAACACGCGATAATCAAGACTCTACTAGATACGATGCAGTAGACACTTTCCGAGGATTAATCGCTCGATACCACTTTTGTCACGACCCGTTCGGGGCGTGGTAGTGCCTGGGGCACCCAGTAGTCATACATCAGTGTCGTGAAACATAAAGCAAGACATGAAACAGTTTATAAAACAAGACCACAGTTATGTGAGAAAACATCGCCTTTCGGCGTATATATATAATCATGTTTTAGCGATTACATCCGACAATTGTACAACATGACTACAGACCTCTGAAATATACAACTATGGCGGGGCGGGGCCGCCATACCTGTCAGACAAAAACTATCTACAACGGGAGATCATACAAAAGTAGAGCCTCGGAAGAGATGGAGCTCGACACCAACGTAGAGATCCTAAGATGCGGATCTAGCACTGCTTGCCACCTGCGGCATGAGCGCACCGAAGGAGAGTCGATAACAGTACTAAGTATGCGAAGCGTAAAGTACTTAAATGAAAACATATCATTTTTAAAACCGGTTTACAAATATGTGTGAAACAACCAGGAAAGCGCGCATAGTGCCACATCACAAACAAGAGCAACAATAGGTAAGCGTATGTCGTCTTGTCTAGGCTGCGAATGATCGAAACAGGGCCACTCGCCCACATCATCATTCTGCAAGCCTAATCCTGGACTCCCGAGTCGCGTAGGCCACTCGCGTGGGCGCGTGAGGTATAACCCGCATCGAGGGTAGCTACTCCTCGGCATCGTCTGGACTCATTGTCGCGTGGCCACGTAGACCGCGTGAGGCATAACCCGCATACTAACACGGAACTCGTAGCTCGCATAGGCCCCTGGACCGCGTGAGGTATTCTCGAATCATGGTCCTGCATCACCGAGTCTACCGCGTCGGAGGCGGCTTAACCCGGTATCATCTCAAGAGGTGAGTGATAGTATACTAACATAACAACTTATCTTTAAGTAACATAAGCATAACAAGGATACTCACCTATACAAGCGTTACAAGATACTAACACACATAGCATCATATCATGTCTACCTATCAAACCATCTTATTATTCTTTTCACAATATAAGTCATTATAAACACATAGGCAAACTTGTTTCTTTTCTCAATCTTAAGTGGTTATACTTACTTCCCATAAAGCTAGTATAACTCTTAAGCTTACATTTAAAAACCAATTAGTTCTCTTACATTAATAAATGGTTCATGAGTCCTTTTGAAATGTTTTGATTCTTTATTATTGAGCTTAAGCGTGAGGCATTGCCGTCACGTATTATTCGAGCTTAAGCGTGAGGCATTGCCGTAAGTATTATTCAGTTAACACGTATGCGTCTACCGTACTATATACATATTGTAAAATATCATGCTTTAGGAAGAATCACATACCTTCCGTGAAATCCACTGCCAGTCGAGTATGTCATGTGAGAGAATCAGCTATAATAGTCACAGATATCTATCAAAGTCTAGACTATTACGTAGGTCATTCTAAGCGAGGGTCCTCAATTCTACGGAAAGTCGGGCAGCAACCCTACCGGTGAGCTATATAAGTCTCATGTGAAAGCAGTCTATGTAAGTACTGATTCGTATATTCTTCTTTTATACCCTTCTAAGGTGTTACAGTTCAATTCTATTCCTTAATAACCTTCTAAGTATTTATACTTATTCTTATTCTACAACGATAAGTATTCTCTAATTCAAAAGAGGTTAGGATTAGTTACCTCGGTAAGCTGATAATATCCTAGAAAAGTCGCTGAGCAAGGTTTTGCTCACAAGTTGTATGCTCGAGGAAACCTTAGAAGTTCTTCACAACTACTAAGTACTAAGGTATTTGGGCTAGGGTATTTTGGGCATTATAACAATACAAGAAGGCAACTTTTCTACCAAGGGGAGGGGTAGGTTTCGGCTAGGCTGGGGTGGGGTAGCCTCGGCAAGCTTCTCGAGGAGGGGGTGTGTTGGACGAATTGCTTACAAAGGAGAGGAAGGATTTTTAGACTTGGAAAGCTTTTGTGGATGAAGAACTCTTCATCTCAAGAGGGTATTTATAGGTCAAGACATGGCCAACCAATGGCCAAGATTTAGCCAAGTGCTAGGCAAGTGTAAGGTCAAGATTAGGGCAAGTGTACCTAGCCAACTTGCACACAAAATATCTAACCAACTTTATGACAAGGATGGTCATCCATTTGGCCTATTGCGTGACAAGTCCACCATGAGAGGGTGGCAAATGTCGCCTCTCATTGGTCCAAAGTGTTACGTCTCTCGGAAAAATCCGCAAAAATTAGAAATGACATAGCGGAATTTATCCTACGAAGTCGTGGAAACGTTTCGTCGGAAAACCGTTCGCTTTGTGAGTTGTGCCTAAAAATCGTCCAAGGCCTAACTTTAAGACCAAACTTTTTGTACGTATTCCTTTACGTACATACTCTGGAAATACGGGGTATAACAAACAGGCCATAGGATTTTGAAATTAACATGCATAGTTAGGTATTCTTACTTTCATTGAGCATGATTAAATTGAATTTGCGAAATATCTGACTTGAGTGTTTAGAATGCTAAAAATTCATGCTATATGTTCTTGCATATTATTCTACTAACCTTCATGCTTTTTCAAGTAACAATGATGCAGCAATTGATCAATGTCTTTGAGTCATTTTATTTTCTTTTCTTTCGTGTCTTTGTTTCTATTTTTGATCTTTACTCGAGGGCGAGCAAAGGTTAAGTTTGGGGTGTTTGATCGGTGTATTTTATATACACCTTTGAGTCATTTTTAGTTAGTCTTTTGCCTATTTTTGTACAAATATGTGTCATGTTAGGATAAATTTTCTTTCTTTTGAGTCACAGTGGTTTAAAGTGGCACATTGGTGAGAAGGAGCGAAAAGAGGACATAAACAGAGGTTCCAGAGCTCAAAAAGCTGAAAAGTTGGCAACCCGGTCGAGAAAGCGGCGGCCGTGGGGCGGACCATCGCAGCAATGAGCCACGACGCCTAAGAAGTAGACCAGCCGCAGAAGTTAGGGTTGGCGATGGGTGGCGGGCCAGGATCGGGATAGGCGGGCTCGGGGCGGTCGAGCGGAGGAGGGGAGGGCGGTGGTAGGCGGGCGGGAGAATGCCGGTACTAGCGGGGCGATCACGTGTCGTCCGATCTGGTCCGATGGGCATCGGGTCGGGACGGGACGGGCGGGTTTTTTTTTTTTTAATTTTTCCACTAAATTAAAAATACTAAATTACTGACAAAGTAACATATAGTCATATAGTGATAGTCATATACTCATATTATACTATTATAGTTTTTTTTTTTTTTAGGTAAATGCAAATATTATTACTATTATAGTATTATACTCATATATATTTATAAACTAAATAATTAAACAAAGACAAGAAGAGTGTAAAAAAACATCCCAAGACTGTTTTTGTGTCTCTTATATTATTAATTATTTCATTGAAATATACAAGATTCAGAATTACAACATTGTAGTGTACTGTTGTTGAAAAAATTTGCAAAAGACATAGAAAAAATTAAAAAAATACTAAAATTGCAATGAAATATATTACCAATTTGAAAATACTTTTTCTAGTTTCTTTATAATTTCGTGTGGTTCTTCGGTTGGAATTGGTATATCTTGGTCAAATTGTTCCACGTCGCTACTCATGTCTTCAGATAAGATGTCGTTGTAGTTTTCGTCTTCTTCTTCATTAATCTCTGGGTGACCACACCTTTTTCGCTCCGCTCGTATCCAATCTATGAATAGTACCGTCATCTCTAAGCTGTCTCCGGCTAATGAGTGTCTGTGCTCTCCTATTTGAAATCTGCCTGCAGAAAAAGCGCTTTCAGAAGCGATTGATGACGCTTGAATGTTCAAAATATCTCGGGCCATCATTGAAAGTGTCAGAAATGTCTTCTCATTCTGCATCCAATATTTCAGCAAGTCTTCATTTCCGTCTTCATTGACAACTGCTTGGTAAGGTAAAGTGCCCTGCAAAACAAAAACATCGAACTCGCTAATTTGGTTAGCAGTGCTACCACCGCACATTCTATTTCTGAGGCTTTCAATACTGTCCGCAGAAACAACATGTCTTTTTTGAGGTTGTGTTGAAGCAGAAGAAGATGGTACGAAAGCCGGTTGGTTACTAGCAGTTTCTTGATGGTAATGCCGATATACTTTTTTGCATTCATCTTCTACGTTATCCAACACTTCTTCTAGCGTTTGTTCAATAGGTGCCTCAACATTTAAATTTTTTGGAGTTGGAGGTGGTAGTACGTTCATACAATTATAAATATTTTCAATAAGACTTTTACAACCGTCTACTTTAATAGTCGGGTTTAATACATCACCAATAATATAAATAGGGGGAATAGGAATAAAATATTTCTTTAATTTCATAAACATTTTTAATAATTTGTCTTATAAGCAGATTTTTCCATATATTCTTTAAGAAGTAAAAATATTATAGCTATATAAAACAACATAGTTGAAATAGTAGGATAATATAAAGTAGAAAATTATTTTGTTGCTCGTTGAAAATTCTCTAGAAATACAATAAGTTCTTTAATTTTGTCTCAATCATTATCCATAATCATATCATTTGGATTTTGATTATGGGCGTTAAAAAATAAAGTGATAGATTTTCTATAGTCATAAGCAACAACTAGTTGGTCATATAAAGAATTCCACCTAGTTGGTACTTCTTCGGAAAATTTTCTGTAAGATAGTCCACAATCGTGACAAGTTTTTTTATATTCTTTTCTCTGTTGAATTCTATTATTTTTAAAAATAAAGTTTATAGCAAATTGTATTTTTTCAACAATATCTTGAAAAAAAGACCATCCTTTACAACTAAGTTATAAATATGACACACACATTTGATATGAAAATGTTTTGGAAAAGACGGAGTTAAAACTTCTTTTAAAACATAAATAACAGAATTGTTAGAAGCTACATTATCTAATGTAATACTCATAAATTTATCAGTTATTCTGTAATAATCGCAGACTAAATAAATATTTTGTGAAATAAACTCACCAATGTGTCTACTATCTATATATCTATATGCTAAAATACGTTTTTGCATAGACCATTTATAATCTATCCAATGACAGGTTACCGTTAAATAATCATGGTCGTTAATACTACGACCTATATCAAAAGTTAGAGCGGCTTTTCAATTTAAATGATATAATGAATAACACAAATATTGTTGATATTCATGTGCAAATTTAAACACCTCTCTCTTAACCGTTGATCTAGAAAAACCTTTATAAGCAGGATTATACATATCTCTAATATAATGAATAAAATCAGGCGATTCAGGAAATGAAAAAGGCAAACCCTCCACATCAACTAATTTTGCTAGTGCTTCCCTATCTTTATGTTTATCGTATTTAGGGCCTACAACTCCCCCCGTCATAGGGTTAATTTGACCATGTACTTTCTCCGGGACAGTATGTGAACCTTGTCCCGATTGAGAGGAAACGCTTGTTCACCATCTTTTTCAATAAGGTATTGGGCATGCAAGGCTTTGTGTTTTTGCAATAGGTGTCTTGCTAAACCCCCCGTCCCACCATTACCTTGTCCAGTTTTAAAAGAATAAACAGATTTACAAGTTTTACATATAGCTACTTGATTCGGTACGTCCCTGTGAAAATATTTCCATACAGCTGATGTTAATGGTCGTTTTGCTGGACCTCGTCTCATACTAGGGGGGATAGGAGACATTTCACTAGTGGGTGTATCATCATCTACATTAGTAGGTGTATCATCATCTAGAGTGTCATCTAAATTAAAACCTTCTTCATTTTGAGGATAAACATCTGTGTCAAGATCATATGGTATTTCAGGAAACAGTTCAGGATCTATAAAATCATCTTGTCTAGGAATACTAGAAGAAGTACCCTTGCCCTTGCCCTTCATACCCAAGGCCTTGCCCAAAATATTTGTTGCTCTTTTCATTTTAATTATGGTAAGAAATAGTTAAAGACTTAAAAAGTTAAAGATAATGAAATAAAATGTGCTAAATGAAATAAAAACAAAATAATAATTTAATGAGAGAACGAATGTACCAAACGGCGACGTAGAGTCAATGTGAAATCGAGAGATGTTGAAAATTGAAACTTTGCTCGATAGATTAATCCTCAAGCTAGTTGTAATTTCACTCCCAATTCTCAAATTAATAAATAGAGTGAATATGTAGTAGATAATGTTGTATAGAAATAGATTGATTGAGATTTGAGATATTAGAGATTGTAGGAAGATTTGTGAGAAATAAGAAGAGAAAATGAGGTATTTATAGTTGAAAAATTGGGTTAAAGTGTAAATATAATAACTTAGGGGTTAAAAATAAATATAAAGGGGGTAGGGGAGTGGGGGAGTGAGGGAGTGGGGGAAGCCAAAAATGGTCGTTGCAATAACGGCCAAAATGTAAAATGGTCGTTATTGCAATGACTATTTTTGGTAATTGGCGGGACTGGGGCTGGATCGGGAAGGGACCGGGATCGGTCGGGTCCTGGCGGGACCGAGTCGGGCGGGACCATACCATGTCCCTGATCGGTGTATTTTATATACACCTTTTGAGTCATTTTTAGTTAGTATTTTACTCATTTCATTTATGTTTAGTATAGTATTAGGGTCGTTTTCCTTTCTTTGTGTCACAGCGGTCAGAAATGGAGAAATGGCGAAAAGGAGATGAAATGAGCATAAATGAGATGGAATTGCACACTAAAAGGGCCAAGAAATGAAGCCTAAGTTAGGAAATATAGAAGAAATCGACGAAGACCAGGACGAACAAAGGACGAAGAAACGAAAAATGCGGAAGAATGCGTCACTGGCGCCTTGGCTATGCGAACAGCGCTGGCGCGGGATTTCTGAGTTTTGGGCCGAATTTGACACGTTTTCAGAGTCCAAAAGGGATAACTTTTCCTACCTAAATATTCCTTAAACCCTTTACCTAAAGGATTCCATAACTTTTCCTAAACCCTTTACCTAAAAGGATTCAATAACCTTTCCTACCTACATAATCCCTAACCCTTTACCTAAAGGATTCTTGGGCTATAAATAGTCTCTACATCATTAGAAGAATTCATCCATCCTTCATCACCCATTCCATTCTCCATCCACCATTCCATTCTCCATCCACCATTCCATTCCATCTTGTAAATATTCCACAACACAATCCTTGGATGCTAGAAGACTTGGAGACTTGTTCTTGAATATTTTTCTTTTCTTTCTTTTTGCTTTATTTATTTCAGTTCATGTATGGAGATTGTATTAGTTCTTAGCGTGACTATGGCTAGGAGCTAATTACTTTATTAGGGATTTCCTTGTGATTCACTTGAAACTCTATTCATGAATTAATATATTAGTTTGGTTTCTTCTTCACTTATTTAAGATTTATTCAATAGTTGTTTTGATTGCTTGATAATTAATTGATCACTAATTATCATAATCTATATGATTTCTAATCGAAATCCGAAAATGGAGATTGTGAATATGCTATAGTTGAATAAACATAGGTTTAAATCGTGGACGAAAGTACCCCGATACTTGTGTAGCTTAATAGGTTATTGCTCTTAATCCTCCTTTGTAGTCAATCTTGTCACCGAAAGGTAGAAGGGTTCTCCATTGGGGTTGAGTGTTTATATTACCTTAACAGGAGTATAAAACGGCTTAGTTAACCTGCTATCTTAACGTAGAAGAAGAAGTCAGTCTAATTGTATTAAGGATTGAATAGAGTGGATAGTTGATGATCTTGGAAGCCCTAATTCTCCATCATAACTGATTTAAATCAAAGTATTTTTATAATTAGTTTATTTCCTGCATTATTAGTTTAGAATTCCAATTCAATTAACGTTAACCAAATAGAAACTAAAGGATAGATAATCGGTACTTGAAAACCAGTCTCTGAGGACGATATTCGGTCTTACCTAGACTATATTACTTGTCACGACACGTGCACTTGCGTTAAGTGTGTGCATAAATCGCGCATCAAGTTTTTGGCGCCGTTGCCGGGGATTGGCGTACTTTCAATATCGATTTATCTATTCTTATTTCTAATTTGGTTTCTCCAAGAACATGTTTCTAACTTGTTCTGCGAGCATATTTTTATCACCTTTTATTGTTTTTCTTATTTTGCAGGTTAAATTCGAAAAAAAAAACGAAAAAAATATATATATACAGGTCCATGGACTACTACTTCTATCAGGGGCAGTGGAGTCATCAACAGCAGCTTAACCCACAGGTTCCAGAGGAAGATCTAGATGAGTTGCAGGCATGCATACTCAGGCTCACCAAGTTCCAAGCTCAGTTTATGAATGAGACAAGAGTGTCCCTCATAAATTTGGAGACACAAATAGGGCAACTAATGGATAGGATGAGCAATACACTTCAAGAAAGTCTGCCTAGCGACACCGTTGTGGAAAGTGATATGCAAATTGAGGAACCTGAACCACACCCAACTGTTGAGGAATCTGACGAGATAGTTGGTGTAGAGAAGGAAAAGATTACTGAGATCCAATTATTCACCATTTTGAATTCTTTGGAAATTCTTTTTCCTGTACCTATTGCAAAAGAAATATCACCAGCGGTCACTGTTGATCCCCAGATAAGAAGTTCATACCATCAAAGACATCCCCTAGAGTTGAGAGATGTTGGGAATCTCACTGATCCCTACATTATAGAGAGCCTAGAAGACAAGCATGTCTTGTGTACTTGGGGGATAATCTTATATCTGAAGCCCTTAGTTGAAAAGATTGTTGTAGGAAAAGTGAGACCTGCAACAATAACTATGCGGATTTCAAGCAGTTCGCAGAAGGATCCAATGGTCACTCGTAAAGGTTAACTGCGTCCGGCTAAAAGACGTTAAAGACAACGCTTGTTGGCAGGCAACCCAATGTTTTTAATTATGTTATTTTAATTTCTATTTTTAGTTTGTTTTATTTTATCTTGAACAGTCTCACGGTCTTGGGTTCTTGTTTTGTGTTGTTGGATGACAGGTGGACTAGGAGCAGACCCCGAACAGAAAAAGGAGCAAAAACGCTGAAAAAAGAAAAAGTCGTCGTGAGCGCCGCGGCGCCCAGAATCAGCGTTGTGGCGCCGGAACTTCAGAGAGCCATATTCCGTGCAAATTCCAGAATTTTCCTCTCATACCTCCGTTATGGCCGCTGTGTTGTGTCAGTAAGTTGTCCCTATTTTTTTGAGTCTTGCACACATTGGGGACAATGTGTGATTTAAGTTTGGGGGGATGTTTTATTGTTTTTGAGTCTTTTTGATTTGTTTTGATATTTTTGAGTATTTTTTTTGAGTAATAATTTTTTTTTAAGATCATGCATGTTGTAGTTACTTGAAACGCCTAGTGAAGTAAAGTAGAATAATGTAATGGAATTAGAAGCAACCATCTGAACACTTAGGTTAGATATGCCAAAAATTCATGAAATCAAACTATTTGGGGTATCTTTCTTGATTTGTGCATTGTTAATGATTAAACCTATGTGTCTACTTGCTTGCTATTTGAGGCGAAATAGTTAGGATATGCATGTTAGGGAGATGACTCAGGCATTTCATTGTTAGCCCTTTCTTACCATTCTTTGCCTATCCCTGACAGTCAAATTATATCCCTAGTCAGCCCCTTTGAGCCTAAAAATAAGACCTTTCTTTGACACCCTATAATTCCATATTTGTGCCATAAGTGGAATTATTTTTGAGGAGATTGGAATATAAAGTGTTGAAAAAGAGACAAAAGAGAGTGAACAATTTTGATGCACCCCAATGAAAAAATAATAATAAATAGGCAAAAGCCTAAGTTTGGGGGTGTCTGCTATTCATCATACACCTCATTCTCTCAAAACAAAAGATGAGAAAGATAGGTATGAAGTGAAAAAGAAAATCAAAAGAAAATGGAAGAGTTGAAAGAAAAAGAGCTTATGGTACGTAAGTTGAGCCTAAAAGCCTATTTTTACCTACACATGCCTAAGCCTATATTACAACCCTGAAAAGCCCTGAAGATCTCTAATATATGTATCCATGATTAGTGGAGAATAACAAGTAAACATGCAATAGGATTTTGAAATTGACATGCATAGTTAGGTATTCTTACTTCCATTGAGCATGATTAAATTGAATTTGCGAAATATCTGACTTGAGTGTTTAGAATGCTAAAAATTCATGTTATATGTTCCTACATATTATCCTACTAACCTTCATGCTTTTCTAAATGACAATTGTGCAGCAAAATGATCAGTGTCTTTGAGTCATTTTATTTTCCTTTCTTTCGTGTCTTTGTTTATATTTTTTATCTTTGCTCGAGGGCGATGATCGGTGTATTTTATATACACCTTTTGAGTCAGTTTTAGTTAGTCTTTTGTCCCATTTTGCACATATAAGTGTCGTATTAGGATAGTTTTTCTTTCTTTTGAGTCAAAGTGGTTAAAATGGCCAAATGGCGGAAAAAGAACAAAAAGAAGGCAAAAGAGGAGATGCAGTGGAAAGCAGAAAGTGGCGAGCGAGGAAAAATCAAGACCAGCGCGCGCGCCTCCTGCGATCAGCGGGCGGCGCCACTATCGAGAGGTCGAAGACTGTGCGCGGCTACCGAACAAAGCGGGGCGCGCGCTGAACATCAGGAGCTACAGAAGATCTGGCGCGCTGGCTACCGAACAGCGAATATCGGGCCGCGGCGCCAAAACACCTGAAGGATTGCAGAACTTAGCGCGCCCATGCGAACGCGGCGCCTCTGTGAAAAAATTAGGTCTTTTGGCGAAAATGCAGGTGGGCTGAAGGAAAAGAGGAGGCGGTTTGCAGCCTATAAAAGGAGAACCCTAGGCAGTTTTTAAGGGTTCCCCTTCTGGCACAACTCAAGACTTTTGCTTGGAGATTGGATACCATTAGTTTAGTAATTTCTTTTCCCTTTTCTTTACTTTATTTCAGTTTTTATGATGAACTTTGAATTAGTTCTTGTCATATTTATGGCTAGGAACTAATTCTCTTATAGGGTTTTCCATGTTGAATTGCTAGAAACTTATGTTATAAATTAATGCATGCTTGTGGTTATTTTTCTTATTGTGAGATCTATCCAATAATTGAGTTGAATTCTTGGTAATTAATTGACAACTAATTATCACTATATGATTTCTAATCAGATTCTGAAAAGGGGGGATTGTGAATATGCTGTAAGTTGGGTAGACATTCTTGGATTGGGGATGAAAATACCTCAATTATTTATGTAGCGTTGATGAGAGGCTTAACAACCCTAATTTTGTGCATTGTGTGTGACGGTCAACTAGGTTTTTGTTCTTAATCCTCCTATAAAGTTATCCTTATCACTGAAAGGTAGGTAAGGTGCGATACTGGGGTTGAGTATTTATATAACCCTAACGGGAGTATATAACGATTTCGTAAACTTGCTTTCTCCTAAAGAAGAATACCATAAGTTAATGCATTAGTAAGTAGCATAAGCGGATAGTAAGGATACATGGAAGCCCTATTCTCATCACCACTGAAGTAAATCTTTATATTAAAATAGCTTGCATAATTCGTAGTTATAACCAACAAATCAATCATAAATTCACCAAATAGATACCAAAAAATAGATAGTTGGTAATTGAACCCTAATCCTTGTGGACGATATTCGGTCTTACTAAGACTATATTACTTGTCACGATAACGTGCACTTGCGTTTAAAGTGTGTGCATCTTACCGCGCATCAAGTTTTTGGCGCCGTTGTCGGGGATTAGGCAATAGTTCAATATCAAATTTGTCTATTTTTAATTTCTAATTTGGTTTTTTTTTTTTTTTTACGTTTTTTTTTTGAAAATTCGAGGTGTCGTGATTTGTTGTCTGTTTTTGATCTATTTCAGGAAGTCAGTTTATGCGAAGGAGAAGAGGAGCAGACACTCTTGTTCCCTTCAATCCAGAAATTGAGAAAACCCGCAAGCGAGCGAAAGAATCGGATTGCAACCTTGTTAGAGATGAACGGAGTTCAGAACAACGGGATGGGAGAAGGGTTAGGAGAGAATCAACCCCATCCAGGAATACCTAGGCAGCGCCAATAGGCGTGGAAGAGAGAGTCCAAGTCGGCGAGCGAAGTTTGGGAGACTATGTGTTGCCAAGAGTAAATGGAGCGCAGACATGCATTAGGCTCCTGCACAGAGCTAACAACTTCGAGATAAACCGCAATTACGAGCATGGTAAAGACACGTGCGATTCGGAGGCTGCCGTCGGAGGATCACGTATGCACATAGCTAATTTCTTGGAGCTATGTGCAACGTTCAGTATAACGGCGTTCGATGATGCCGTCAGTTGAGGCTCTTTCCCTTCTCACTTAGGGATAGAGCAAAAGTATGGTTGAATTCCCGCCGATTCGATTTTTACATGGCAAAGAGCGCACGAAATTCCTTGCCAAGTTTTTTCCCGTGTAAAGCGGAAATTGAGAGGAGTTGAACAACTTTTACCAAGCGGATGGAGAGTCCTTATGAAGCTTGGGAAAGGTTCAAAGATCTACAGAAAGTGCCCACACCATTCGTTGAGTTGTGGAACTTGGTCCACATCTTCTACAACGGGTTGAGCGATACAACGGAACCATCATAGATGCGGTGGGTGGAGCATTCAGGAAAACGACAGCGCTCATGAGTTATTAGAAGATATGGCCACTAACAACCATGTCTCGGAAGAGAGGTCGACAATTGGGAGAAGAGCGGTGGAGTCCACGAAATAGATGCTATTCTTGCCTTGAATGCCCAGTGGCCCTTCTAGCGAAACGATTGCGGCAACATCTGATTTGATAAATGCGGTGCAGATGCCTAAAAGTCATGAGATATGTGGTGGCCCATACATTTGATAGGTGTCCTTCAATGATCCCAACAATATACCCATGGAGCGAGTGTCGGGCCATAGGTAATTATCAAAGGCAACAGAACAACCCCTACTCCAACACTTATAATCCAGGTGGAGGAACCACCCAAATTTCTCACAGAGGAGACCGAGCGGCAGAACCAGCAGAATCGCAACGAGGCGATAGAACGATGCTCGAGCGGCAGAATCGGTATAGGGGCGATGCGAATCGCCAAAGCGAATCAGCAACCCTTCATTCAAGCCCGCGGCCTCAGCGATTGAATGCCGGTTTGAAAAAGCGAGATGGTAGCGGTAGCGGCATTTGCCAACGCCCGACGCGATTCATAGCGAAGCTAGATCCTCATTCGAAACTTGAGACACAGGTGGGTCGGTAGCAAAGCAGCAACAAGAGCCACGAGGACATTGCCAAGCAATACGAGGTAAATCAGAGAAGCGATGTCGAGCGATGCGGTTGAAAGTGGAAGACGATTGGAAGCGGATCACCTCGGCCGATGGTGAGAAGGCGAGTTAGAAAAGAGAGGGTGATTGAGCCTAGCCCAACAAGAGAGAAAACTCCGGAGAAGAGTATACAGAGAAGATCTCTTTCCCCAAAGACTACAATGGCGGTTGATAAACAATTCTCCAAATTTTGGAGACATTGAAAATGCGTATCAACAGACCTGTCATCGAAGCATAAGAGCAGATGCCCTCCTATTTCAAGTTTATGAAGGAGATATTGGGGAAGAAGAAGAAGCTAGCAGAATACGAAATAGTAGCACTGACAGAAGAGTGTAGTGCTATCTTGCAGAAAAAGTTGCCACCAAAGCTAAAAGATCCAAGGAGTTTTACACTACCTTGCACAGTGGGCAGGGTAACTTGCAACAGAGCTCTATGTGATCTAGGGGCAAGTATAAACTAATGCCCCTATCAGTATTTAAAAGATTGGAGTTGGGTGAAGCCAAACCAACCATAAGCTTCGCAACTAGCCGACGGAATGGTGGTTCATCCAAGAGGCAAGATCGAGGACGTGATTGTGAAAGTGGGAAAATTATTCTTTCCTGCAGACTTCCTCATTATTGATATGGAAGAAGACGCGGAAATCCCTATCATATTGGGGAGGCCATTCCTAGCAACGGGGCGAGCTTTGATTGATGTTGAAAGAGGAGAACTAACACTAAGGGTGAAGTCTGAAGAAATGGTGTTTAAAGTTTTTAAACACGTCATTGAGCCACCAACAGTGAGTGGGTGCTTTGTAATCAGCACCATCAAACCCCCATGCGAGCCAATACAAGTCAATCAGAGAGCAATGAGCCCAAGAAAGCAGGCATGGTTTGCTAAAATGCCACTAAAGGAGGTAAGTATTCCTGAACTCCCCCTTACTGATAATGCTAAGAAGAAAAGAAGAAAAAGAAAACGCCAAATGTGGAGGAAATGGATAGGTTGGGGGCTTAATCCACCCCAGGGTTATTAAGGTTAAGGAACTTGCGTCCCCATTAAAAGGCGTTAAAGACGGCGCTTGTTGGGAGGCAACCAACGTTTTCAATTATGTTATTTTAATTTACGTCTTTAGTTTATTTTATTTTGTCTAAGAAACGATCTCACGGTCTTGGGTTCTTGTGTTTGTCTTTGTGATTGATAGGTCTGGAAATAAATCAAGGCGAAAAGCTGAATAAAGCGAAATTTCGAAAGCGGGTAGCGCCTTTTCAGGAAGCGAGCAGGCGGCGCCAAAAGAATCGAATAAGCGCGAAGTTTAAGCCGCGGCTGAGGCGAGTGGCGGCAGAAATCCAGAAAAATGTGCCAAGTTCAGCGCCGCGGCGCCCTGTAGCAGGGCCGCGGCGCAGGAAGTCCCGAAGGAGCGCAGGAGTTTAAGCGCCGCGGCGCCAAAAGCAGGGCCGCGGCGCCGAAGCGGGAATCCAGAAACTTAAAACACCCAGAATCAGACTTTCCCCAAATCCAATTTCAAAAACCTAACCCTTCCTCTCCAAAAACCCACGAAATTCCAAAAATTTGCCCACAAATCCTCCACAAATCCAACCCAACCACAACCTAAACTCTTAAATTTCCACAAACCCTTAGCCATCTCAACCAACAAAGCTCCATTCCATAGCCTCAAACCACCAATTGAAACAAGAACAAGCTTGAAGCTTCTCATAAAAAGGTAATTTTTTTCTGTTCTTGAATCCTTTACTGAAGTCACAGGAGGTAGTAGTTTGAAGGAGTATTGTAGTTGAAGTAATTGGGTAGAAAAGTTGAAGTTTGGGGGTGTTGTGTTCGTTGCTAGTTGTCAATTGTGTAGGAAACATTTGTGTCACTAAATTGAAAAGCTCCATAAAACTGTTTTAACCATGGCCACCAGGAAGAGAAGAGGCTCCACATCCACCCCAACCCCACAATACGATGAAAATAGGTTTGTGAGCTACGAAGCCTTCCAAAGATACAAAAAGATTGATACAGACCCATAATACCAGAAAGGGGAATGGACTACCAGAGGGAGTCATATAGGGAAGAAGATGTTTATGAGCCCATTCGGGCGATGATTGAGTTAAGGGATTGGGGAAAATTTGTGAATCCGGAGAAGATAGCACCAGTAAACACAACAATGGTGCATGAATTTTATGCCAATTTTCCGGAGAAGGTGGAAAGGGGATGCTTTGTAAGGGGACGCTATGTGCTGTGATGAGAGGATATAAATATACAATTGAAAGCGATTGATGTTGAAGAAAGAAGTGATTGGAATCACTTTAGAACACGGTCAGAGCGTTGACCACATCGATCGGAATGCCGCGAGACAAGTGAGCTATCATGGGGCTGTTTTTGATATCGGAAGAAATGGGTCAAGAGCACTGAACAGGTGCCAATTCAACAAAGTAGCCAAAGGTTGGCTATACTTCGTCAGCGCCCGCATGATTCCATCCACGCACTTCACCAGAGTGCCAGCGGATAGGATTAAACCGATATATGGAATTATGAGGGGGTTGACGATTGATGTGGGGAAAGAAATAGTGCAGAGCATTGAGGAAATCAGCAGGTTGGTAACAACAGGCGGATTGGGACATGACTCAGTTATCACCAAGCTATGTCACATGAGTGCAGTCCAAAAACTACCCACTGACACTCATGAGAGAAACCAACTGCCCGTGTCCTATGGGATAGTGCACTCTTTCCCAGACCCAAGCCCCGTGACGGGCGAGAGTACAACCAGCGGCAAGAAGCAGAGGCCGCCATGGGCGAAGATGAGCTGAAATAGGGGCTCAATATGAGGCGAGGACCTAGCCACCGCCAACCACGAGCGAACCTCCAGCGCCCACAATGGAGCAATTGTATCAAAATCGGATGAGGATGATGCGGACCTTGGAACCGATAGTACAAGGACAGCAAGAAACAAGGCAACAAATCAACGAGTTGAGTTCCTTGTTCAACCAATGGTCGATGCATTATCCACCGCCACCACCACCATTTTAGCCAAAGTTTGTAAGTGTCTTATTTCTTTTACTATCTTTGAGTCTACACACATTGGGGACAATGTGTGATTTAAGTTTGAGGGTGTTTTATTTGTGTTTTATTTTCTTTGAGTCATGTTATGTGTTACTTAAGTCTTTTTGATTGTTTTTATGTTTATTTTGAGTCACCAAATTTTTTTCTTTTTGAGTCATAATTGTCTGTCAAAGATCATGTATGCTGTAGTTGCTAGAAACACCTAGTGAAGTAAGGTGGAATAATGTAACGGAATTGAAGCAACTATCTAAACACCTAAGTTAGATATGCCAAAAAACTCACTGAATCTGTCTATTTGGAGTTTCTTGCTTAAATTATGCATGATAAATGATAAATGCTTATGTGTTATGATTGCTTGTTATTTGAGGCGAAATAGTTAGGATATGCATGTTAGGGAGATGACTCAGGCATTTCTTTGATAGCCAATTCTTACCATTCTTTTCTATCCCGTACTTTAAAAATATCCCTAGTCGACATTTGAGCCTAAATTTGAAACTTCTTCTTTGACACCCTATATTCCCACAAATTGTACCATAAGTGAAAATATGAAATAGTGGAATACATTGTGTTAAAAAAAATGAATAAGTCTGTTGCACCCCAAGCAAAAGTAATAAGAAATAGGCAAAAACCTAAGTTTGGGGGTGCTTATCATTATTATATACTTCACTCTCCCAAAACAAAAGAGGGGAAAGATAGAATCGAAATGAAGAAAAGAACAAAAAGAAAAAGGGAAATATTGAAAAGCTAAGGAGCTTATGGTACACGAAATGAGCCTAAAATGCCTATTTTTACCAACCCCTACCTAAGCCTACATTACAACCCTTAAAGTCCTGAAGATCTCTTTTATGCATATCCAGAATTAGTGGAGAATAGCAAGTAAGCATGCCATAGGAATTCTTGAATTTATATGCATGATTTAGTATATTGACTTCCATTAAGCATGATGAATATGAGTTTGCGAAATATCTAGCCTCATGTGCTTAGTGTGCTGAAATTTCATGCTATATGTTCCTGCATATTATTTTGCTAACCTTCATGTTTTTCTAGTTAACACTAATGCAGCAAAAGTGATCAATGGCAGTGAGTCTTTTTATTTTTTGTTCTTTGAGTCTTTTATTTTATTTCTTTCTATCTTTGCTCTAGGGCGAGCAAAGGTTAAGTTTGGGGGTATTTGATCGGTGTATTTTATATACACCTTTTGAGTCAGTTTTAGTTAGTCTTTTGTCCCATTTTGCACATATAAGTGTCGTATTAGGATAGTTTTTCTTTCTTTTGAGTCAAAGTGGTTAAAATGGCCAAATGGCGGAAAAAGAGCAAAAAGAAGTCAAAAGAGGAGATGCCAGAGCTGGAAACAGAGAAAGTGGCGAACGAGGGAAAAATTAAGACCATCACGCGCGCCACTGCGATCAGCGTGGCGGCGCCACTATCGAGAGAGGTCGAAGACTCGGTAGCCGCGGCTACTCGACAAAGCGAGGGCCGCGGCGCTGAACATCCGAGAGCTACTGAAGATCTGGCGCGCGGCGCTCGAACAGCGAGATATCGGGGCGCGGCGCCAAAACACTGAAGGATTGCAGAAATTCGGCGCGCGCTTTATGCGAGCGCGGCAGCGGAAAAATTAGGTCTTTTTGACGAAAATCTGGGCCAGGCCTGAAGGAAAAGAGGGAGGCGGTTTGCAGCCTATAAAAGGAGAACCTTAGGCAGTTTTTAAGGGTTCCCCTTCTGGCACAACTCAAGACTTTTGCTTGGAGATTTGATACCATTAGTTTAGTAATTTCTTTTCCCATTTCTTTACTTTATTTCAGTTTTTATGATGAACTTTGAATTAGTTCTTGTCATATTTATGGCTAGGAACTAATTCTCTTATAGGGCTTTCAATGTTGAATTGCTAGAAACTTATGTTATAAATTAATGCATGCTTGTGGTTATTTTTCTTATTGTGAGATCTATCCAATAATTGAGTTGAATTTTTGGTAATTAATTGACAACTAATTATCACTATATGATTTCTAATCAGATTCTGAAAAGGGGGGATTGTGAATATGCTGTAAGTTGGGTAGACATTCTTGGATTGGGATGAAAATACCTCAATTATTTATGTAGCGTTGATGAGAGGCTTAACAACCCTAATTTTGCGCATTGTGCGTGACGGTCAACTAGGTTTTTGTTCTTAATCCTCCTATAAAGTTATCCTTATCACCGAAAGGTAGGTAAGGTGCGATACTGGGGTTGAGTGTTTATATAACCCTAACGGGAGTATAAAACGATTTCGTAAACCTGCTTTCTCCTAAAGAAGAATACCATAAGTTAATGCATTAGTAAGTAGCATAAGCGGATAGTAAGGATACATGAAAGCCCTATTCTCATCACCACTGAAGTAAATCTTTATATTAAAATAGCTTGCATAATTCGTAGTTATAACCAACAAATCAATCATAAATTCACCAAATAGATACCAAAAAATAGATAGTTGATAATTGAACCCTAATCCTTGTGGACGATATTCGGTCTTACTAAGACTATATTACTTGTCACGATAACGTGCACTTGCGTTTAAAGTGTGTGCATCTTACCGCGCATCAGGCGAGCAAAGGTTAAGTTTGGGGGTATTTGATCGGTGTATTTTATATACACCTTTTGAGTCATTTTTAGTTAGTATTTTACTCATTTCATTTATGTTTAGTATAGTATTAGGGTCGTTTTCCTTTCTTCGTGTCACAGCGGTCAGAAATGGAGAAATGGAAAAAATGAGATGAAATGAGCATAAATGAGATGGAATTGCACACTAAAAGGGCCAAGAAATGAAGCCTAAGAAGTTCCGGGAAATATAGAAGAAATCAGACGAAGACCGGACGAACAAAGGACGAAGAAACGAAAAATCTGGAAGAATGCCGTCACCGGCGCCGCGGCGCCTGGCAGCAGCGCCGCGGCGCCGACCACTGAAGTCGTCCGAAAGCTCTCTGATTTTCAGGCGTCGTGGCGCCGACTGCAGGGCCGCGGCGCCGACGCGGGATTTCTGAGTTTTGGGCCGAATTTGACACGTTTTCAGAGTCCAAAAGGGATAACTTTTCCTACCTAAATATTCCTTAAACCCTTTACCTAAAGGATTCCATAACTTTTCCTGAACCCTTACCTAAAAGGATTCCATAACATTTCCTACCTACATAATCCCTAACCCTTTACCTAAAGGATTCTTGGGCTATAAATAGTCTCTACATCATTAGAAGAATTCATCCATCCTTCATCACCCATTCCATTCTCCATCCACCATTCCATTCTCCATCCACCATTCCATCCCATCTTGTAAATATTCCACAACACAATCCTTGGATGCTAGAAGACTTGGAGACTTGTTCTTGAGTATTTTTCTTTTCTTTCTTTTTGCTTTATTTATTTCAATTCATGTATGGAGATTGTATTAGTTCTTAGCGTGACTATGGCTAGGAGCTAATTACTTTATTAGGGATTTCCTTGTGATTCACTTGAAACTCTATTCATGAATTAATATATTAGTTTGGTTTTTCTTCACTTATTTAAGATTTATTCAATAGTTGTTTTGATTGCTTGATAATTAATTGATTACTAATTATCATAATCTATATGATTTCTAATCAAAATCTGAAAGGGGAGATTGTGAATATGCTATAGTTGAATAAACATAGGTTTAAATCGTGGACGAAAGTACCCCGATACTTGTGTAGCTTAATAAGTTATTGCTCTTAATCCTCCTTTGTAGTCAATCTTGTCACCGAAAGGTAGAAGGGTTCTCCATTGGGATTGAGTGTTTATATTACCTTAACAGGAGTATAAAACGGCTTAGTTAACCTGCTATCTTAACGTAGAAGAAGAAATCAGTTTAATTGTATTGAGGATTGAATAGAGTGGATAGTTGATGATCTTGGAAGCCCTAATTCTCCATCATAACTGATTTAAATCAAAGTATTTTCATAATTAGTTTATTTCCTGCATTATTAGTTTAGAATTCCAATTCAATTAACGTTAACCAAATAAAAACTAAAGGATAGATAATCGGTACTTGAAAACCAGTCTCTGAGGACGATATTCGGTCTTACCTAGACTATATTACTTGTCACGACACGTGCACTTGCGTTAAGTGTGTGCATAAATCGCTTGTCGATCCGTCCTCGTTCGAGCCGGACGCTAATTTTTTTAATTTAAGCAGGGCGATGCGGGACTGGATCGGATCGGGTCGGGATCGGGTCGGCCCGACCCACTGGCCCAGCCCTACACAGAAGTTTTGGCGCCTCGCCGCCGGTTGCAGGGCCGCGGCGCCGACGCGGGTAATTTGACAAATCCGAATAGGACTGGGCCAAAACCAAAGAGGAAAAGGTTTTACACGTTTTTGAGGATATAAATCGGGCCTTTTAGGTCAGTTTTGAGGGTACCACACCTTACATTCATCACAACATTAGATCAAGATTGGAGACTTATTTTTGAGTAATTTCTTGTTCTTTAATTTATTTCTTTCTAGTATATGTTGGATACTATTTTAGTTCTTGGCATGTCTATGCTAGGAACTAACTTAATTTAGAGATTTTCATGTCGAATCGCTTGAACCTCGTTTTATGAATTAATGCAAGATTTTGGTTTCTTCTTATTATTGTTGAGATTTATTCAATAATTGTTTTGATTGCTTGGTAATTAATTGATCACTAATTATCATCATATATATGATTTCTAATCGAAATCCGAAAGGGGAGATTGTGAATATGCTATAGTTGAAAAAATATAGGTTTAAATCGTGGACGAAAGTACCCCGATACTTATGTAGCTTAATAGGTTATTGCTCTTAATCATCCTTTGTAGTCAATCTTGTCATCGAAAGATAGAAGGGTTCTACATTGGGGCTGAGTGTTTATATTACCTTAACATGAAGATAAAACGACTTAGTTAACCTGATATCTCAACATAGAAGAAGAACCTTAATTACTTGTATTAACGAGTAAAGCGAGCGGATAGTCGAAGAGATTTGAAAGCTCTATTTCCACCATATCTGAAGTAAAGCAAAGTAATTTATTTAGCGTCTATAATCATTAGCTATAAACAAACCATAAAATTATCGGTCACCAAATAGATACTACAGAATAGAGGTTGGTAATTGGACACTAATCCTTGAGGACGATAACTCGGTCTTCTAGACTATATTACTTGTCACGATACATGCACTTGCGTTTAGCGTGTGTATAAATCGCGCATCAACTGTTCCGGCCATTATTTCTGCCGCCGACATCGGAATTTCGGTGGCTTCCATTTTGTTATTCCCGTGATTTCCTCCCCGATTTTTACCACAATTTCATCCTTTTTATCCTCGATTTTGTTGTGGTTCAAAATTAGTAGTATTTTCATCTGTCGAGGTGGTAATCGTGGCGAAGTTTGAAACGGTTGTGGCATTTTTGGTAAATCCCGCCTCTTCAAGAATGAGCATAGAGCGGACTTAGTAAAATAATGGGAGAGGATTGCTTTGTCGGATGAGTGTTCCCACGCCACTAGTCGGTAAGTCTGGCAATGAATTGTAGAACAAATCGATTGTTAGTAACCGGAGAACTAACATTCTTAAGTTGATCTGACAAAACTTTGAGGCGTTGACAATATGCCGACGCATTCAAAAAAATCGTCATGTCGGTGGTGAAGAATTCTTGCTCCAACGTGACGGCGCAGGAATTTTTGTTGTCTTGAAAAATATCCCGCAAGGGATTCCATGCCTCCATTGCCGTAGAATCAGGCTCCATGATTGTGTGAAACAAATCACTAGAGATAGTTACATAAATCCACGAGAGAACTGTGGCATCAAGTATTTTCCAAAGTTCTTTTTCATCATAGATTTTTAAGACCTTCTCTTTGCCTTTTTCCGATGGGATTATGTGATGAATAACCCGGTGGGAATGACAACTGATTTTAAAGACCTCTGCCCAAGTTGCATAATGAACATTTTCCATCTCAAGAGTTATGGAAATAAGTGTTTTGATATTAGAGACGACAAGAGCGGGATGAAATGTAGATTTGGATTCTGACATGGTTAACCAGAAAATGGAGGAAAAAATAGAAAATAAAAGTAAGGAAAAGTTTTGGTCGTCGGCCGGTAGAGGAGTGGTGGGAGGGGGGTGGCTGAATTTTTTGGAGTATTTTTGTGGAGGGTATGATCTTTTACTTAGAATTGATAGATTATTTTCGTCCATATTCATCGTCCACAAATGTGATTAATATACAACTATACAAAACTACAATTAAGTAAATGATAAGAAGAAGATCATGCCTAATTATCTTTCCAAAATAATGCTAATCTTCCTAATTAACTATTTTACCTCCTACCATATACATCTGATTTTATAATAATTACTAATTATTCTAATTATTCTATCACTCTTCCGCAGTCGAAGCGGAGGCAAACGGATGCAGAGACTGTCTCGAAACTCTTCAAATAACACCAACGGAATACCTTTAGTAAAAATATATGCAATTTGAAAACGATGTGTATTTTCAGGCAGCTATGGAGATTTACGATCGTTCAAGGTGCTAGAAATTAGAAAGGTTTTAGTATGATCTTTTCTGGAGAAAAAAAAGGGGAAAAAAGTAAGATGATAATAGCCATGTGTTGTTCGTTAATTCGATGTTTAGCCACATGAGCAACATGTAAATATCACACGCCTTATTTATCCTAGAGGCCAGCAATGAGGTGTTTAATAGACATATTTTGGACATACCTTAGGGGTTCAATAGGAAACAATGTCAATTAATACATATCACAATTTTTTTGAAAAGAATATCCTTAACGGATGTGGTTTGTGGTTTCTTCATTATTCGACGATTAGATAGAAAAAATGGTATTGATCTATTCATTTAGGTAGGTTCAAACAATATTCAATCATCTTCGCATCGATAAGAAAATTATTATATAACGATCCACATTGATTGTAAGATGATATTAATCTCCATTGGGGAGTCTTTCATTAATATCAAAGTATATATAGAGTACAATGTTCACCCCTTATATAATAGGAATTCTAAACCTATACAAAAGAGGAATCCTAGTCTTACCATAATTATATTTACACAATATATGAAAATATTCTAATTATGGGTAGGGATACAATTGTTTCTATAATATACATGTTTACACACCCCCTCAGTCGGAGCGGGAGGAGGCCGGACGCTGAGACTGGATCTGAAGTCAAGAAATAACTGTCTGGGAAGTCCTTTGGTAAATATGTCTGCATACTGATAGAATGATGGAATGTAACACTCTGACATGACCTAGTGCAACCTTCTCACAAACAAAGTGTAGTTCTATCTCAATGTGCTTGGTTCGCTGATGTTGAACCGGATTATGAGACAAATAGATGGCAGAGATGTTATCACAGTACACAATAGATGTCTGACGCAAAGGACACTGAAGTTCTAACAGTAAATTTCTGAGCCAACAAATCTCAACTACTACATTTGCAACACCTCTGTACTCAGCCTCGGCACTGGAGCGAGATAGGGTAGCCTGTCGCTTGGCAGACCAAGAAATCAGATTATCCCCTAAAAAACACAAAAACATGAGGTGGAGCGTCGCGTGTACGGACACACTGCCCAATCTGCATTCGTATATGAAAGCAACCTGTTTGGAGCAGAGGGGTATAGGTTGTTACACCCCGTAACTCCAGGACATGTTTAAGAGAATGTACGTAAGGAACTCAAGACTTGAATAGGGTACGAAAGGAAGAATTGTTTTTCCGACGAGAAATCTTCCGAACGTCGGAAAGGAGAAATGTTCGTTGGTGAGAATTAGATTCTCAAAATGCATTATTTAAGGAGTATGGAACTTATTAGCATTGTGGAAATTTATTTTTACGGATTTGGTCATGTGGGGCCCACCCGAGAAATTTTACGTTTTGTGGGGCCCACGAGGGTTACAGAATTATATGAACGAATGGGAGGGCGACACGTGGCACTCCCCCCCTATGGTCTTGGACGAATTAATGTAAGGGTAATATGGTCATTTGACCAATGTGTAGATGACCAAGTCTTGCAATTAGAGAGCTTGATATTATTGACTTGGTCAATGGGACCACTTAGCATGATATTTTATAGAGATGCATCCAAACCACACATATGTATTTATCTTATCCCTCCATTATTTGTTATATAAAGTACTAGTAGCAAGACAAGAGTTCTACACTTAGAAATTTTTCATGAAAAACTTGATATGGTTCTAGGAGCTCTCGGGTTTAGGGGGGTTTCAAGGAGAAATTTTTTTGTTTCTTGTTCTTTAAGCTCCACACTTTAAACCAAGGTTCTTGAGTATATTGTAAGCATATCTCAATAGAAAAATCTCGGAAAAAGATAGTTTTCGGGTTAGTCGCAAAGCGGAAACCTAGTTGTTTTTCTAGGTTTTGAATTGGAAGTTAGAAGGAAAGTTGTTGGTATTGTTCTAAGGGTCTCAAGTAGCGGATTGAAGTGTCTTGAAGAGGCTCTAAGTTACTAAGGCGACTTGGTTGGAGATTGGATTAAGATTCGTTGAGGTATAATCTTGTCCCTTAAAAGTGTTATAAGATTATTTATATTGTTGTTAGCTTTACATGTTGCTAGCATGAAGTATAGGTGTTGAAGTTTATAAGTATTATGGATTTCTTGTAGCCTTAAAATCCGAAATGTAATGTAAGCCATGTAAAGTTGGATTACAATTTGGTCGTTTACTAGAATCGTCGCATGTTACTTAATTGGAGATTATAGCAGTATAATCGATTGCGACTTGATATCTTGTCATGCTAACAATTTGGATTGAAATGGAAATTGGATAAGAATTGGTATTGTTGTACTCATTATGGCCGAAATTGGACTAGTAGTTGTATTAGTTTGATATCTATTGTGGGGCGGAATTTTACACGTCTAGTAGGCGTGTAATCCCCTATTGTTGATTGCATTGATTGGGTCTTAAATGTGGCGTGTTTGGTTATTGTATTCGGCCTTGAAAAAGGTGGCAAAGTAAGTAGAAACAAAGGAAGTGCTGTCCGATTTTTCGTAGAATTTTGTGACTTAGCACTTAGAATATTCTACGTTTGAAGTGAGAGGTTAATGGACGTATTGTGACCATTATAGGTTGAAGTACTAAGTATAGCGTATCCTACTTGAAGGATGTAATAGCTATCAAGGTTGAAGTACTTTGGAGCATTTTGCTACTTGTCGATTATCGTCGCGAGGTATGTGAACCTCTTCCTTCCTTTGGCATGATTCTATGTATGGAATATACATGTGGTATCATTTCATGTTTCCTTCTACTCTTAGAAGTTAAGAGGTAGTTGCGTGATTTACTCTATGTAGAACTTTTCCTATCTTTTGAGCATGACTAGTTGCACGTATGTAGTACGGTGAGCGTCTGACAACACCTTGATATCCTTTACTAGTTTTATGAATAGCCAAGTCGGGTGAGTTAGGAGATTAACTCACTTCTTTGAAAGAATAAAGGATGTCTTAAGTTTTATTTAAGTTAAGGGACTTGAAGAGTTTTAAAGTATGTGATACTTGTTCCGTTTTAAACGTATAAGTCCCTTGGATAGGAAATTATATTTTGGCTAAGGTATAAAGTGAATATAACGGCTTTATGGGAAGTTGATTATATTTGCTTTATGGAAAGATAAATGACTTGATTTTAGTGAAAAGGCAACTTGATTTTAAGGTATCAATTGCCTAAGGTTTTGTAGTAAAAGGAGTCACTTGATTTCTAAAGGTTAAGAGACTAATTGTATTATTTTTTTAAAAGTTAAGAGAATTGTTTTGAAAGTATATAATCCTTGGTTATAAAAGGAATGAGTTTTGTCTAAAACCATAAAGGGTTATAACGGCTTTATGGGAAGTTGGTTATAACGGCTTTATGGAAGGTTAAAAGAATGGTTTTCTCTAATAAGTAATCAAAGAAATAACTTGAATTAAGGAAGGGCAATGTGATTTAAAGGTATCACTTGCTTAAAAGCTTTAAAGTAAGGGTCACTTGATTTAGAAGCCGAGAAATGTATTTCTAAAAGTATCGTGACTTATGTGAAATGTACAAGCAGGATACTACGGGTGTTAGTATCTTGGGGTTTTATATGAAAAAAGGATCTTTTGAAAATAATGAAAGTACGTAGTACTTGGGGTTAAATTCCCGGATTTTGATGTGTAAAACGAAAGTGTCATGAGTTTATAAAAAATGGAAGTCTAAAGGTTTAATGAACTTGCCTGTATTTGCTTGTGACAGCTTTAAGTTCAAGTATTATATGTTACGTTGTCGTGACTCTCGGTTGGAGGGCCGGCTGTCTTGTTATAAGTTTACTTGGACGTACCGACAGTGATGTGGGATTCCACGGGTATGCTTCCATCATGATTGATCCTTGGACATGCTTATACGATGTGGGATTAGGCGTGTGACCAGGATGCGGGTTAGATGCCGGACATTTTATCGACGTCTGGCGGTGGGGATTCCACGGGTATCTTCCATTGTGATTGATCTTGGTCATGCTTATACGATGAGGGATGCCGAGGCATGCGACCAGGATGCGGGTTAGATGCCCGCGTTTTATTACTCCATGGTCATGCTTATACGATGAGGGATTAGGGCATGCGACCATGTTATATTATTACTCCGTGGGCTAGCTCCCGCGAAGACTGCACCTACGATGAGGACGCCGAGGCACGTTATGGCCATGCTTATACGATGTGGGATTAGGGGCATGCGGCGCGTTATATATATATATATATATATATATATATATATATATATATATATATATATATATATGTGTGTTGTATATGTATCTGTAAGCAGTGAGTGGGATGCCAGGCGCGTCACATGGTTATATTTTTACACTTATAGTTGTCGGCGGTGATGTAGGATTCCACGGGCGGGAGATATATGTATGTGTTGTATATGTATGCACGCGGTGAGGTGGGATGCCGCAGGCGCGTCACGTGGTTATATTTTACGCTTATAGTTGTCGGTAGTGATGGGGATTCCACGGACACGCTTTGATATTGTGTGACTTGATCGCGTCCCAGTTAGGCGGGTAGTATATCGTCCTCCATAAAGGGCGGATTGTGTTATGAAAGGTAAGTAAGTTAGATGGAAATGAACTTAATGACTTCTCCTAAGTATGTACGTAAGATATGGCTATAACTTTTATTGAAAATGGGAAAAGATAATAAGGTACGATTAAGTTCATAAGTAGTAATGACACGGCGGGATCTAGTATGTACTCTGTATATTTGTCCTGTCATTCTTTTATGCGATTATGATGCATTTCTTATGCGTTATTTACATTCCATATTCGTACTGTTATGCGACCCCGCCGAGGCTGCGTTAAATGCCGCGAGTTTAGGTACCCAGGTTGGTGATCCTTACTCTTAGGATCTCGGTTCAGTTTTTGGGAAAAAACTCCATTTGCTCCGGAGGCTTATCTCTTGGTACGGTTTTCCCTGAGGGTGTAGATTCATGTATATTCAGGGGTATGGCGGGGCCCTGTCCGCCACGATTGTTACGTTAAAACTCTTAGAGTGCAGTAGTCACATATTGTGGAGTGCATTTGTAAAGGTAAGGAAGCTTTGCCGTTTATGTATTTACTATCCAGGGAGGTAGCCTTATCGGCTAACCTGTTGATTTTGTCTTTGATGATCTATTTATAAGTTTCATGTATGTTCCGCTGATTATCTCTGATGTATACCTATAAGGGTGCCCAGGTAGGGCACCAGTCGCGGGCCCGGGGTCGGGTCGTGACATAGGTGCAAACCATAATCAAGAGTGCCCTTAATTTATCGAATGATATGCTTAAGAGCAGTGAAATGAAACTCCATGGGGGCATGCATGAATAAGCACGCCTGCTGAACAACATAAGCTATGTCTGGCCTGGTGAAGGTGAGATACTGAAGTGCATCTGCAAGACTCCTATACAGAGTAGGATCAGAGACTGTAGCACCATCCATGGCACTGAGCTTAGATTTAGAATCAACTAGAGTAAGCACCTCTTTGTAGTTTGTCATCTTAGCCCTGTACACAATCTCTTCTACATACTTGCGCTGACACAAGAACATATGATTGGCAGGTCACTGATATCCCCAAAAAATAACCCAGCTTCCCCAAATCAGTCATTGTTAATTCTGACTTAAGCAAGATAATAATCTCATTTTTCAATCCGTCGGAGGAGGCAGTAAGAACAATATCATCCACATAAAGTAATAAATAAGCAGTGCTACTACCTCGATGAAAAATGAAAAGTGATGTATCACTCTTACTGCATACAAACCCAATCTGCAAGATATACCTGGCAAAGCGATCGTACAACGCACGGGGGGGCCTGTTTCAGGCCATATAGTGACTTACGGAGACGACACACGTAGTGAGGAACTGCTGGATGAGTGAATCCTGGCGACTGATGCATGTAGACTGTCTCTCTCAGATCCCCATGTAAGAATGCATTCTTCATATCAAGCTGATGGATCGACCAGTGTTTGTCCATGACAATACTCAAAACTGTGCAGATGGTAGCCGGTTTGACAACCGGGCTGAATGTCTCACCACAATCAATGTCCTTCTGTTGATTTGTGTCATTAGCCACAAGTATTGCCTTATACCTCTCAAGATCTCCACCGTCTCTGAATTTGTGACGAAATAGCCACAGACAACGAATCACATTCACCCCCTTAGGTCTAGGTACTAGATCCCATGTGTGCTGTTTAGTTAGAGCATTGAATTCCTCAGTCATAGCCGCATTCCAATTAGGGTCTTGTTTGACCAATATAGGGTTCCTGGGACTTGATGAAATGGTTTGGGCAGAGTTTGAAGATTCCATGCTTTGCACGAGTTTCCATTTGGTGAGTGGGGATAGTAGGAGGTTCCAAGACGGAGGGATTTGTTGGATACGGAGAAGGAGGGACAGACGCCGGAGTAGGCACCGTGGCGCTGGAGGGAACCGTAGGCGGCGCCGTGGTGCCATGATCAAGTCTGCACTGGCTGGAGGACCCAGCAGACCTCTACGATATTTTAGCGCGGTGGCGCTCGGCCAGGCAGCGGTCTTTGTCGACGGTGAATTAGGGACCTGTTCGCAGGAGTTTTGGCGTCGTGGCGCTGACGCTGAAGAAGAATTGTTATGCTCTAGTAGACTTAGGATGATGAGAGAAATGGCAGGCTCGTCAAGAAAAGAGTAATCTGGTTTTTGGAACTTTTTAAGATTCGAAAATGAAAATGTGGTCTCATCGAATGTGACGTGACGAGAGATGTGGATATGATGAGTGGACAAGTCATATCATAGATAGCCCCTATGGTTCAGCGGAAAGCCTAGGTAGACACAAGGAGTGGACCGTACGGCTAGTTTGTGAGGGGCAGTAGAGGCAAGGTTAGGATAGCATAGACAACCAAATATTCGGAGATGATCATAAGAGGGGACTCTATGATAGAGAATTTTGGTAGGGGTCATATTGTGAACGGTGCTAGTTGGGAGAATATTTAGAACGTATTCTGACATTTTAACAGCATAAACCCAGAAAGATGGAGGTAGGGAGGCATGAATCAAAAGAGTGTGAATCATATTGTTAATTGTGCGGATGATTCTTTCAGCTTTACCATTTTGTGAGGAGGTGTGAAGGCAGGAGAAGCGAAAAACCATGCCATTATTAGTACAAAAACGATGAAACATAGAGTTTTTGAATTCACAACCATTATCGCACTGAAAAGATTTTATACCTTTTTCAAATTGTGTTTGAATGAATGTTCGAAACTCAAGAAATTTGAAAAACACTTCCGACTTAAATTTGAGAGGATACAACCAAACAAAGTGAGAAAAGTCATCTAGTAGGATAAGATAGTATTTATGACCGAGAGAACTAGCAACAGGTGATATCCATAAATCGGCATGTATAATATCAAAGGGTGCAAAAGTAACACTAGTGGATGACTTAAACGGAAGACGAGTATGTTTGCCTAAAGAACAAGAAACACAGTTTTGGGCAAGCTTCCCATTACAAGTAATGAAATTATTGCCTCTAAGAAAATTAAAAACTGGGGCTCCTGGATGACCAAGCCATTATGCCATGTGGAAGAAGAAATGGTCGCTAGAGAGACGGGAGATCTAGATCTGACAGCGGAGGTGAGAGTGAATGGATAGAGATCCCCCGTGCTATTGCATCTCGTAAGAGGTGTCCCGGTATGAAGATCCTTCATAGTGAAACCATAAGGGTCAAAATCTACGGAGACAGAGTTATTACGAGTGAATTTGCGGATAGAGATTAGATTCTTAATCATATGTGGGGCATATAAGGTATTTTGAAGGGGAAATAGATGAGGAGGTGGTGTGTAGGATGTACCATAACCCTTTACTGGAATGCGGTGACCACTACCAACTGTCACAAATTGAGGATGTTTTAAACCAAACAGTTTGAGAATATTACCTGCAGACCGGGTGAGGTGAGAAGTGGCTCCGGAGTCCATGTACCAGTTGTTGTCAGGTTGTTTCATGTTGAGACAGTTGAAGGCCTGACCCAACTCAGTGGGTGTCATCTTTGGGCGACGGTGTTAGGCTACTGTGGCTGTGGCGCTATGCACGGCTTGTTAGGCGCCATTGTGCTGAGGCCGAATTTGTGGGCCCTGTTGTTATTGCTGCTGATTCTGCTGTCCGTGACCCCTACCACGACAACGGCCTCCTCTGCCGCGACCCTTGCCATCGCGTCTCTGCTGCGGTTGAGAGTTTTCTAGCGGCGTTGGATCTTGATGGCGTGTTTCGACAGCTAACGTTTTCTGAGTGTGCTCATCCTGCTTAGCACGGCAAGTCTCTTCGAGCAACAGCTGCGAACGAGCTTTGTTAAAACTGGGAAGCGGATATTGAATTATGACGGCTAATGTATCATAGTAGCCTTTGGGAAGGCCTGAAATCAATTGCAACACCATCTTAGTGTCCGAGACAGGCGTGTCGACGTTGTAGAGTTGATCCGCCAGTAGTTTCAACTCTCTGTAATATTCAGTCATGTTGGAGAAATTTTCAAGACGTGTATTGTTAAATTGTTCCTCCAAATACACCGCACGAGTGTGCTTGTTATCTTGAAAGATTTTCTCCAAGCGGTTCCATAAATCACGGGTTGTGGCACCGGATTTTATGATAGTAAGAAGAAGATCCTGAGAGATACTACCATAAATCCACTGTTTGACGTCGGTGTCTAGACGACGTCAAGTAGACTCATCAACCTCCGGAGGGCGCGAAATAGTGTCGTCGATGTGGTCAAGCACGTTATAGAGACATACATGATTACGGAACAGTTCAACCCAAGGATAATACTTACTGTTTTCTTGATCAAGAAGAGTGAGAATATAATTCTTGATATTGGTAACACTGAGGGCGGGATGAAAAGAGGATGACGACGTGGTGGTGGGAGTTGTGGAGGTAGATGCGTCAGAATCAGAAGCGTAATCTTGAGTATCCATTTAGAGAAGAGAGAAAAGAAGAAGAAAAACCAAGAATTTTGGGAGGAGAAGGTGGAGGAACCGCGACGGAACTGCCCGAGGGGGGGGCTGATCGGCGGCGGCGGCTCACACAAAGAAAAATTCTAGGATTTTGTGTTAGGCTCTTGATACCATGTAAGATGATATTAATCTCCATTGGGGAGTCTTTCATTAATATCAAAGTATATATAGAGTACAACATTCACCCCTTATACAATAGGAATCCTAAACCTATACAAAAGAGGAATCCTAGTCTTACCATAATTATATTTACACAATATATGAAAATATTCTAAATATGGGTAGAAATACAATTGTTTCTATAATATACATGTTTACATTGATCATTCACAAAAATTTAAACTTCATTCTTTCATGTAAATTATTATGCAAAACTTTATTTTAATATTATTGATATTATTTTATAAAATCATGTATTACCTGAGTTGAAATACATGTGACTTGCATGTGTTGAGAAACTAGTAATTATAAAATATAGGGCAAACAATATCTCGAATTAATAAGATCTTTAACTGATATGAGTTAGAATGACTAACAAATTTTCTATGACAGAATACAGTGATCCAAATAACATGTACAAAATTTATAAATAAATCACTTTTAAATTAATAATCGTATATGAGAAATTGTGTGGGCATATAAGAAGGAATATGATTAGAAATAATGATATTTGAGACAAAGTGGAAGTGACATCGGTGGAGGATAAGATACGGAAAACCAGGTTGAGATGGTTTGAGCATGTACAAAGGAAAGACACAAATGTCCCAGTGCTGAGGTGTGAGAGGTTGACTATGAACGAGTTCATGAGGGGTAAATGTAGGTCAGAGAAGTATTTGGGAGAGGTGATTAGACGGGATATGACGCATGTACAACTTATTGAGTACATGACCTTATATAGGGGGTTGTGGAGAACACAGATTAGGGTATAAAGGTAGTAGGTAGTCTAGTGTAGTCCTACTTACGCTTGCAAACTGGTAGTTGTAGTGTTATTATCGTAGGTCCGCTTAGCCTATCGTACTTATAGGAACGATATGTCTTTATAGTCCACTGTAGTTTGATTTCTGCTACAATGTGTTCTCTAGTGTACTTTGTATACGCTTATTTACCTGCGCTAGTTACTGCTTACTTTTTCAGAATGTGCTATCTTGACTTATTTGCTTTTGATAACATCATTTTCATACTGATTGAATATGACCGTTTATCTTGCTTTGTTTGTGTTTTTTCTTTGCTTGTGATTATGCTCTGTCTTGAGCCGAGAGTCTTTCGGAAACAACCGCTCTACCTACCAAGGTAGAAGTAAGGTATGTACACTCTACCAGGGCCGTCTCAAATATTTTAAGGGGTCTGTTCTAATTCGTAAAAGTGGACCCTTAATATAAGTAAATATACGATTTCAATAATTAGAAATTATTTTAAATTGTAAATACAACTCAATACAACTTCAAATTAATCAACCCCTACTTTGATTGGGCTAAGACATGTGAATGATGAACTTTTATAATAAATTTTGGCTAATACTATTTAATAAAAAATGGAAAAAAGGAGTTCCTAAATTTTTTTTTCGCGGTTACATGCAGTACATTTCATGACGGACGAGGCAGTCCTGCACTCTATCCTCTCCCCATACCCCACGTTATGGAATTTCATTGAATATGTTATTGTTATTGTATATGAGTTACTGTAATAAAAATTACAACGTAGTCCTACTTACGCTTGCAAACTGGTAGTTGTAGTGTTATTATTGTAGGTCTGCTTAGCCTATCATACTTATAGGAACGGTGTCTTTATAGTCCACTGTAGTTTGATTTCTGCTACAATGTGTTCTCTAGTGTACTTTGTATAAGCTTATTTACCTGCGCTAGTTACTGCTTACTTTTTCAGAATGTGCTATCATGACTTATTTGCTTTTGATAACATCATTTTCATACTGATCGAATATGACCGTTTATCTTGCTTTGTTTGTGTTTTTGCTTTGCTTGTGATTATGCTATGTCTTGAGCCGAAAGTCTTTCGGAAACAACCGCTCTACCTACCAAGGTAGAAGTAAGATCTGCGTACACTCTATCAGGGCCGTCTCAAATATTTTAGGGGGTCTGTTCTAATTCGTAAAAGTGGGCCCTTAATATAAGTAAATATACGATTTCAATAATTAGAAATTATTTTAAATTGTAAATAACAACTCAATATAACTTCAAATTAATCAACCTTTACTTTGATTGGGCTAAGACATGTGAATGATGAGCTTTTATAATAAATTTTGGCTAATACTATTTAATAAAAAATGGAAAAAAAGAGTTCCTAAATTCTTTCGTTTTGCGGGGGCCCTATGCGGTAGCACAGCTCGCACGGGTCCAAAGACGGTCCTGCACTCTATCCTCTCCCCAGACCCCACGTTATGGAATTTCATTGAATATGTTATTGTTATTGTATACGGACAATCTTTCAATTTTCAAACTGCCTATCACGAATATTCAATAATTTATTATGGCATAACTTCAAGAACAACAAGGTAAAGTAGCAGCCAAATAGAATTTTAGGCGTTGAATGCTATTTAAGAAAAAGTATTGGAGCTGATATAAAGTTATTTATTTTCGTGAGCCAAACAAAAAGAAATATGAAAAAGGAGGAAAATACACATTAGGAAAATATGATTAGAAATGATGATATCTGAGACAAAGTGGAAGTGACATCGGCGGAGGATAAGATGCGGAAAGTTAGGTTGAGATGGGTTGGACATGTACAGAGGAAAGACTCAAATGCCCCAGTGCTGATGTGTGATAGGTTGACTATGGACGGGTTCAGGAAGGATAGAGGTAGGTCGGAGAAGTATTTGAAAGAGGTGATTAGACGGGATATCACGCATGTGTAAATTATTGAGTACATGATCTTAGATATGGGATAGTGGAGGACACAAATTAAGGTATATGGGTAGTAGGTAGTCTAGCGTAGTCCTACTTACGCTTGCAAACTGGTAGTTATAGTGTTATTAGTGTAGGTCCGCTTACTATCATACTAATAGGGACGATATATCTTTATAGTCCACTGTAGTTTGATTTCTACTACTATGTGTTCTCTAGTGTACTTTGTGTAGCTTATTTACCTGCACTAGTTATTGTTTACTTTTTTCAGAATGTGCTATCATGACTTATTCACTTTTGATATCATCATTTTCATACTGATCGGATCTGACGTTTATCTTGTTTTGCTTGTGCTTTTGCTTTACTTGTGATTATGCTCTGTCTCGCTCTAACTATCAAGGTAGAAGAAAGGTCTGCGTACACTGTATCAGGGCCGTCTCAAACATTTTGGGGGTCCTATTCTAATTCGTAAAAGTGGACCCTTAATATAAGTAAATATACAATTTCAATAATTAGAAATTATTTTAAATTGTAAATAACAATTCAATACAACTTCAAGTTAATCAACCAGTACTTTGATTGGGCTAAGAGTGAATTATGAATTTTTACAATAAATGCTGGCTAATAATACTTAATAAAAAATGAAAAAAGGGCCTTTAATTTTTAGAGCACAATTCGTACTGACCAAAAAACGGCCTGCAATCTGCCCTTTTCCAGACCCCATATTATGAAATTTAAGTGAATATGTTATTGTTGTTGTATATGAGAAGCTGTAATAAAAATTACAACTGACAACCTTTCAATTTTCAAACTGCCTATCACGAATATTCAATAATTTATTATGACATAACTTCAAGAACAACAAGGCAAAGTAGCAGCCAAATAGAGTTTTGGGCGTTGAATGCTATTTAAGAAAAAGTATTGGGGCTGATATAAAGTTATTTATTTTCATGAGCCAAACAAAAAGGAGGAAAATATGATTTTGCTGTTATCACAAACACAATCAAGAGTGCCTTTGAAGGTGTTGGATGCCACCATAGCAACCTTTGATGGAGTTTTTGAAAAGTTCAGAGCAGAGTCAACCATAAACAAAGCCAATTTCATCCTATTCTTGGCCCTTAGTTGGTGCCCTGGTAATTTCTATGCATTTAAACCACTTTCCCAAAGACTAATGTTCCCTTCTCCTTTTCTTTATAGAGAGAATAATTGTTTAAGTTTGATTAGTTTTAAAAACTAGCTTTTAATCCAGGATCGTAAGTTTGATTATGTTTAAGAATGTATTCTGTCAAGTAAATGGGATGCTCACATTTCTTGAGGTGATTATTACTATACTATGTAACTCTTTTTGTTCCTTAATACTTTGTTTGCGAGCAAACGTATATGTTAAACCTTTAGTGGTAGTTTGGTAGGGGTATACGAATAATACTACATAGGGTTTATCAGTAATGCTGATATTATTTTTTATGGACTGTTTGGTTTGTTTTATTAAATGACATTAATTGCATAATTTCTAAATAGTACTAAATAGGATGTATTAGAATACGAATGGTACTGGTATTGTTAATGTCATGGTTTACTATTTATAAGAGTAGAATTGTATAGGGTGGATAACTGTTAAATATACATACAATATACACATGATATACATGTATATTGTATGTATATTGATGTTATGTCAAAAGCCCAAAGCTGAGACACCTTGGGCCAGCCATTGTCCAGCCGTGTACAGTACAACCCATCACGTGTAGGATTTAGTTATGGTATATTTTGTATAATAGACTTGTATATTAATTAGTCTTGTAGTCTTACCATAATTGTATGATTAGTCTCCATATAGAATAGGGAATTAGATATAGAATAGAAAAATGATTTTTCTATTGTAACTTGTATATATACACCTTTCATCAATAAGAATAATCAAGGGATTATTTCTTTCAAGGGATTATTTCTTTCATGGTATCAGAAGTCTAGGTATTTTTTCCTTCATTGCTTCCGCTTCTCTCAAAAATACCTCTCGGTTTTTGTGCCACTTTCTCGGCCAAAAACAGTACCTTCCCTTCAAAATTCTTTCTCCCGAATCCCTCAATCACATACTGTTCTATTAATATGTCTACATCAAAGAACATGTTCCATCTTGCCCTTGCAGTTTCTAACATCAAGAATCACATCCCTCTTGTTCTTGAAATAGAAAACGTCCTATATGCGACGTGGACTGAACTGTTCAAGATTCACGCACGCTCGCATCAAGTCATACATCACATAATCCCCGCGGATCTGAGGATACTGAGGTGCCAAAACGCGAGGATGATCCAAAGGTGTGGACAACGCTTGATGCCATCGTACTTCAGTGGATTTACTTCACTATCTCTACCGACCTATTGCAAACGAGAGTCATGAGGAGAGTCATGTAGCAGACCTCTCTCTTTATGTCGAGGCACGTCGTCATGCTCTAACTTTGATTAGGAATTTAGGATCAACGGAGACATATGATCAGCTTTCATCTCCGACTGACTCTCGTAGAAAATCTACTTTAGAACTTTTCACAGGCACAGTGATGTGGGAGAAGGAATAAAATATCTCTCATTTTTTGCTAGAACTTATGAAATTTTCTTTGGGATGAAAGCATTGTCAAAATACGAATGCAATGTTCTATTGTTCCAGCATCATGTTCTTTTTCTTTAAAGTTATCTACGTCCAAATGTGTTTCACTTGTATCTGCATCTTTGGCTTATAGTCTACTTTGTCTGGTGCCTCCATTTCTTTTCTTGAGAATGATATTTTTTTTAGAATGGCGGTGCCTCCATTTTTATATGTAGGAATGCTGACATTTTGCAATTGTATCTTTATTATATTAATAAGGTATTTTTCTTTATGCATTTTCTTGCAATGCGATGGCATATATTAGATTCAAGCTGCCCTCTTGTTCTGCAGTTTCCTGTTTTTAGTAGAAGAACTAATTGCCCGGAAACATGACTGATTCTTCTTATCCGCATTTGGCTGCCAATTCCCTTATCTAAGGGCTCGTTTGGTACGAGGGATAATTAATTCCGGGATTAAATTTGGGTTGAGTTTATCCCATGTTTGATTGAGATAAAATCCCGGGAGATTAGTTATCCTAGGATTGGAGTGTTATTTTTATCCCCCATTGAGGGTTGGATAACAATCCTGGGATACCTAATCCTTGGATAACTTGAGCCCTAGGCTCGTTTGGTAGGAAGGATAAGGTATAATTAATCTCGGGATTAAATTTGAGATGAGTTTATCCCACGTTTGGTTGATATAAAATCATAGTATAACTAATCCCGGGATTATAGTGTTATTTTATCCCTATGGAAGGGTGAGATAACTAATCACAAGATAATTAATCCTGGGATAACTTGTTCCCAACCAAACGACCCCTTTCTTTAAGTTGTCTTGTTCAATTGCAAATTTATGGCCCTATAGTTCATGTAACATTCTTATTCTTTCATATTCATTTCTAAAAGTCTGGTCATATAGTTCATGTAACATACTTTTATTCCCCTTCCAATGGACCATTGACAATTTGAAGAGACTCAAACACCAGGGTATTTCAAAATTATAAAAATAAAGCAAGATCTTTAATAAATCTGACCTTGGTTAACTCAGAAGTTTCAATGTCAGGGGTCTGAGTGGAAGAATCAATTCCAGGGAATTAGTATCAGTATGAGCATCAAGTAGTGTGCAACCATCTAAGTTTACCCCAGACTAACTTTGTAATTCTCCTCTAAAAGTCTGAACCTACAATTGCCTTCGAGTTCGTAGCATTAAGCAATTATAGAGTTGGTCTCTCCTCTAGATACACACTTTTACTTTCTTAGACCTTTATCTCATACTTATTTAATTATATTTTTTAGATCTTTATTTTATTTGAACATGTAGCAATAATTTAATCAAGTAAACAGTAGCACAAGCACGATTGTGAGGCTTGAATCTTAGACCAGTTTAGCTAATTGAATCTTAAACATGGAGTTGCTAAGTTGTTTTTAGGCCCTCTTAATGGAGATCTGAAGTTGTTCTTCTGGATCAGTCTAACACAACACTTAATTAGCTTTTTGCATACATTTTGTTTTAGCGCCGAGTCAATTGTGTTGGAATGAGATTCAGATATTGTATTATGTTGGACCGGCATCCAGTTTTTCACTCCTTTTCCTTGTTTTTTAATTGCATTACTGTGACTTTGCAATAACTGCAGGTGCAATCTTTACGATTTGTGTTATTTGATGATTCTATTTGACATTGTTTTTCTATTGGGTAAGAGCGGAACCTGTGATTTACAAGACACTGGAAGCATCATCGGACGATATAGCACTGCTGTTGGAGACAGACCTACTTGGAGGACTCCACAGCACTCCATCTTTCATCCGGCTTGTAGTATAGAAATATCAGTATGAGTCTTGTTTAACATAAATCTGGATTAAAGATTAATAATTGAATTTATAATATAGAGTCACCGGCAAGTGAATTAACTCAAAGTCCTTCCGATAATACGAACAAGATTATAATAATACTAAATAGATACATAAACTGCGTGTATATGATGAAATAACAATAAATAAAGTAAGTAGAGAGAATTCTTATTGAAGAATTCGTGATTGCACTGAAGAACAATGTTGCTAATTGAGCAGCTGCGATCACTTGAATGCATAAGTGGTAAGAGTAATATAAATCATATCGGATACTTAATTTTACGTGTAGTCACTTTTTTATGATGAAATGTGTCGATCTATTTGTTCTTTCATATTCGTATTTCAAGATATATTAAATGCTTAATTTTTTTTCTAGATTTGAAATGGTGTATTATCGATAATTTTTAAAATTAAACAGAGGCTATCATTTTTTTTAGGTTTTATATTGACTTTTTTGTTTAATTATTAAAATTTGGTTAAGTTTGAACGTATACATGATTGAAGTATATTGTTAAACTAATAAAATAACTATCATGTGTTAAGATTATATCTCTGTCAATTTGACAATGACAGCTCGGTGCACAAAACATTCCGCGTTAACAGAATCCGAGGAAGCGCCGCACCCCAAGAGGTGTGATGTAGACAATTTGTCACTTATTACTAGACATATATTGACTTATCAACATTTTGTCTATAATTTCCAATAAAATAAGATTGAAATAGTTTTCATGCGACAAAAACAACCGAAGAAATCAAACTGACCAAACCGATATAGTTGATTTGTTTGGGATTTGATATAATTGAACCAAACCGATTCATGTACACCCCTAGTAACAATCTGTCATATCCATCACTGTAACAATGTCATCGATGCTTGAATTTCTTCTAATGTTCGTCCCTTTGTTTCAGGCACCAGTTTTGTGACGAACAAAATAATTGAGCCACAAACAAATGCAAACATAAAGAATACACCTGATAAGTTAAATTGTGGGTTTAGGCTCGATCAATCAAATAAAAGAGAAGTTGGACACAAACAAGCTGAGCAAGAGAGAATAGCAATTTACCTGATGAGCTCCATTGAAACAAGAAGTTAAAAGCATAAGTCACAATCCAGGAGCTAAACCAATTGCCTAATGTCACTAAAGTTCCACCTGGTCCCTTTATGTTAATAGGAAATATCTGAATGAAGAAAAGTCATTCACTAAATCTTATAGCAATTTGTAATTGTATGTTTTAACTCCATAACTGATTGTTGAAATACTACCTCTGACATAATAACCCATGGTGTACCACCCATACCAGCAGAGAAACATGCAGAATAGACCTAATTAAGGGGAAACAAATATCATCAGTAGTTAAATGATTGATCCATTTTATGATTCTTACCATCCAGAAATCGGCAACTTGAATTGAAAGTGAATAGGTTGCACAAGAACATTCTAATTGGAATGCTATGCTAGCTATTGACAACGACCATAGAAGCAAGTTGCTTAACATTGATTCTGGAGGTTATAGAAGAATCTCTTTGTATGAAAATTATTCATATGGACAAAATCAGTGCACAACTAAACAAATGAGCCAACTATTGAAAATTATCTTCCATATAGACTTAACATTAACTTAATTATTTGGTCTTATAAAACGTGCTAAACAGATATAGATTGTGGATCTTGTTTGGGCGTGACACTTATAGGTTATAAAAACATATTTTAACAATTGTGATTATAAATGAGAGATAATTACTTCCATTTTCTTACCTGATTTAACCTTTTTCTTACACTTTAAGCCTATTTGACAACTTTTTCTCTTTCCACCCTTTTCCCTTATCGATGCATTTTCTTTTCTCCATCTTCCTCAAACTAAAAACACAAGTCCCTTTCCTTTTCTTTTTTCCGGCGAAACCACACCAAACAACTCCAAAATCCGGCGAAAACCCGCTCCACCTAGCCACTGCCACACCGGATCTCCAAGCTTCGGATTTTGCTACTGCTCTTTGTCACGATACTATTTCGAACTATTTTATTTTATATTATTATTACCTTTTCCGACGATTTTCTCCTCGATCTACACAAGTACTCGACTTTTTGGTAAAAACTCAAGTGAAGAGTACTTCTGGTGCCAGTTAACAATACTGGTGAAGCGTGATTTTCGCCGACAAACAGGATCAATTCAACTGGAGTTGGTACCTCCGATTATCCGTATCCATTCTTTGTCCTTATGTTTGTTAAATTTTGCCGCTTCACTGTATTGATTCGTGACTTTACGTTTTTGCATTTGCCCTTCCTGTCTTTAGTTATAGCATTCTTGGCGTAGTGATTTTACTTGCCTCTAGATTCTTGTTAACTTGTGCTTTCACTTTGATCCCTTTTTGTTTTAAGGTAAACATTTGAGTAGTTTATTATTTTATAGTTGCTTTAGTGGCTTTGGTAACTGATGATAGACTAGGGTCATGTTCTCGGTCTGGGACGGGGGCGAGGGTTAGTGGGGTAAGAGGGGTAAGGGAGATGCTAGGCTGAGAATAGGGTCTGGGAACATTGAGACTTTAACAGAAAAGTTCATAGAGCTAGTTAAGATTCTTAAGAAGATGAGGATTAATATAGCTTATGTCCAGGAGACCAAATGCGTAGGACCTAAGGCTAAGGATGTGGACGGGTATAAGTTATGATTCTCGGGTATGTCGAGGTATATGAATGGGGTAGGCATTAGTAGACAACGAGTTAAGGGATCAAGTGGTAGAGGTTAGGAGGGTCATTGATGACGATTAAGTTAGTAGTTGAAGGGTTCACTATGAACATTATTAGTGCTTACGCGCTGCAGACATGCTTTAACGAGGAGGAGAAGAGACGTTTTGGGAGGACTTGGACGAGGTGGTGGGTGGTACCACCCACCGAGAAGTCATTTGTAGGAGGGGATTTCAATGGACATATCGGGTCACTTTTGGAGGGTTATGATGACGTGCATAGAGGCTTTAGCCTCGGGGACAGGAATGGGGGAGGCGTCTCACTTTTGGAGTTCGCTAGAGCTTCTGGAGTGGTGATAGCCAATTCAAATGAAGAAGGAGAAGCACTTGGTGACTTTTTGTAATTCGGTGGCTAAGACTCAGATCGACTTTTTGCTCATTAAGAAGGTTGACAACGGTCTTTGTAAAGACTGCAAGATTATTCCGATGGAGTATCTTACAACCCGACATAAATTTTTGGTGATCGATTTAGAGATCAAAATGGAGAAGAAGGGGAGAGTTGTGGATGACAGGTTAAGAATCAAAAGGGGAGTTTGACCATGGCGAGTGCAAAGGAGATGGGGGAGAGGTTGATGGCTAAGGGGGCTTGGGGGAGTAGTGGAGATGTGATTGGTATGTGGGATAAGACGATCAGTTTCATTCGAGAGGTAGCTAGAGAAGTGCTTGGGGTCTCGAGGGGTAGTATTGGTGTTCATCGAGGGGACTGGTGGTGAAATGATAAAGTTCAAGAGAAGGTGGAAGCGAAGAAAACGGCGTATGCAAAATTGGTATAAAGCAAGGATGAGGTGGAGAAGTGGACGAATAGGGAACTGTATAAGATGGTGAGGAAGGATGCGAAGCTTGCGGTTACGGCAGCGAAAACGACGGCTTTTGAACGCATGTATGTGGAATTAGAGGAGAAAGGCGGAGATAGAAAGTTGTACAAACTAGCCAAGGAGAGGAGGGTCGGTGACTTGGATCACATGAGGTGCATCAAGGACGAGGATGACAAAGTACTAGTGGGGGACGCGCATATTAGGCGGAGGTGACAGTCTTACTTCCGTAAACTCTTGAACGAAAAAGGAGATAGAGACATTGTGCTGAGTAGGTACCAGAATTTTAAGTATTGTAGAAGCATTAAGGTTGAGAGGTTAAGGGTGTTGTTCGTATGATGCGCAGGGGACGAGCGACCGGGCCTGATGAGATCTCAGTTGAATTTTGGAAGAGCACAGGCAGGGCAAGTTTGGAGTGGCTGATTGAGTTGTTTAATATCATTTTTAAGACGACAAGAATGCCCGAAGAATGGAGGTGGAGTACAATGATCCCTATGTACAAGAACAAAGGTGATATCCAGAGTTGCATTAACTATAGGGATAGCAATCGAGAAATGGTCGTAGAGATGAGGGTGAGAAGAGGCGTGTCTATTTCTGAGAACCAATTTGGATTCATGTCGAGGCGTTCGACCATAGAAGTCATTCATCTTATTAGGAGGTTGGTGGAGAAGCTATGAAGCACGGACACTTCATTTAGGGTGAGGTGTCCGTCACCGGACACGAAACGCCCCGGACACGTGTCCGGGTCGTTTCCCAGCAAAAAAAAAAAAAAAAAAAAAAAAATCGGACACGGCAGGGACACGCTGGGGACACGGCAGGGACTTTTTTTTTTTTTTTTTAGAAAAAGTTTAGTTTTAATTTTATTTGATTTATTTTAAGTAAATTTATATTTATTTGATTTATTTTAGTCTTGGGACATACTTATGTATTAGTTTATGGACTATGGTCTTATAAATTATGTATTGAATATTTGATTGATTGTCAATTTGTTATGAATGTTTCTTTTTAATTTGGTACATATTTAATTTGGTATTTTGGTTATTTGGTATATAACAAATTTGAATTAAATTTATAATTTATTTATGAATGTGAAGCTTTAATAATATTAATTTTAGTATTTTATATATTATATTATATATTATATATTATATATATATATAAATATTTTTTAATTTATTTTTACAGCTGTGTCCCTGCCGTGTCGTGTCCCCTATTTTTCAAAATTGTCGTTTCCGCGTGTCCGTGTCCGTGTCCTATCGGACACCTCTCGCGTGTCCGTGCTACATAGTGGAGAAGTATAGGGAGAGGGAGAGAAAGAGAGACTTGCATATGATTTTCATCGACCTCGAGAAGACATACGATAAAGTCTGTAGGGAGGTTCTATAGAGATGTTTGGAGGTTAGAGGTGTACTTATGACATACACTAGGGCGATCACAAATATGTATGATGGAGCCAAGACCAGGGTATTGATAGTGAGAGGAGACTCGGAACACTTTCCAGTGATGATGGGGCTGCACCAGGGATCAACTCTTAGCCCATTTTTATTTGCCTCGGTGATGGATGGACTGACGCGACAAATCCAATGGGATGTGTCATGGTGTATGTTATTTGCAGACGACAAAGCCCTAATTGATAAGACTCGCAGCGAAGTGAACGCTAAGATGGAGATTTGAAGAGACTCTGAAATCTAAAGGATTCAGGCTGAGTAGGATCGAAACAGAATACTTGGAGTGCAAGTTCAGTAACGGGAGTGACCTTAAGACAAGCGTGGAGGTGAGACTTGGTATTCAGGTCATTCCAAAGAAAGAAAGCTTCAAGTACCTCAGGTCTATTATCTAAGGGGAGGGAGAGATTGACGACGATGTCACATATCGTATCGGGGCAGGGTGGATGAAATGAAGGCTCGCATCTGGAGTCTTATGCGATAAAAATGTGTCACCAAAACTTAAAGGCAAGTTCTATAAGACATTGGTTAGACCGACTATGTTGTTTGGGGCGGAGTGTTGGCCAGTCAAGACTTCGCACATCCAACAGATGAAAGTTGCAGAGATGAGGATGCTGAGATAGATGTGCGGACATACAAGGAGGGATATGATTAGAAATGATGATATCTGAAACAGAGTGGGAGTGGCCTCGGTGAAGGATAAAATGCGGGAAGCGAGGTTGAAATGATTTAGACATATGCAGAGTAGAGACACAAATGCCCCAGTGCGGAGGTGTGAGAGACTGGCATGGACGGGTTCAGGAGGGGTAGAGGTAGGTCGAAAAAGTGTTGGAGAGAGGTGATTAGACAGGATATGACGCAGGTGCAACTTTCTGAGTACATGACCTTAAATAGAGGGTTGTGGAGGACACATATTAGGGTAGAAGGGTACTAGATAGTCTAGTGTAGTCCTACTTACGCTTGCAAACTGGTATTTGTAGTGTTATTACTATAGGTCCGCTTAGCCTATCATACTAATAGGCGCGGTATGACTTTATAGTCCACTGTAGTTTAATTTCTGCTACTACGTGTTCTCTAGTGTACTTTGTGTAGCTTATTTACCTGCGCTAAATACTGCTTACTTTTTCAAAATGCGCTATCATGACTTATTGACTTTTGATATCAGCATTTCAATATTGCTTTAAATATTTTCTAACCGTCTCTCTTGCTTTGTTTTTGTTGTTGCTTTGCTTGTGATTATGTTCTGTCTTGAGCCGGGGATCTCTCAAAAATAACCGCTCTACCTACCAAGACAGAGGTAAGGTCTGCGTACACTCTACCCTCTCCAGACTTCACGTTGTGAGATTTCGATGGTGGTTTAATTCGATGTTGATCCATTTGGAATACAAAATTTGGATTTGAAAATCAAGCTTCCTTATAATGGTTGAGCTAGAAAATCAAGTTTAAACTGTGATATTAGTGTTTATCTGATATTATGTCTTGATTTGGCAGGTTAGAACTTAAAATATTGATAGAGATACCCACACAAAATTGTAAACTTTGAATTTAAAATTCTAAATCCACAACGTGGATCTCAAGAGCAATGGTTAATGTTGTTGAGAAATTGAATTTTAGTGATGTTAAGTGGAAAATTCGATATTAATCACTATGTTGGCGAACTTTCTTCCGTTTCTTCCCTCTTTTTATTTTTATTGATACGGTGTTTGTATTATTATGATGGAATAACCGACTGTTATGGTGGTTTTGTGGTGGTGGTGCAATGGAGGATGTGTGAAAATGTGGTGGTATCTTGGTGTCTATTCATGAATTGATGTAAATGTATTTTGTATATCCATGTATAAATGTGTATACTAATTATAATACATGATTATACACTGAATATACAATGCTTATACATATATATATATATAGGGTGGAGGGCGTGAGGTGCTTACGTAGAATAGCTAATTAAGGAAAAAAATATTAAAACTATACAGAAGAGATACATTATCTATACACCAATGATATAGTGAGCTATATGGGTTGTAAACTAGATGTTTGGGTTGTATAGCTATACAGAACAAATACATTGTTTCACCGATTGCATTTTTGCTCTAATAGTGAATAATAGGTTACGCAAAAATCTTCTAATACTACAACCTACAGTTAGACCTTTCTATAATAACCGTCATCTATAACAACATTTTCACTATAACAGACAAGTTTTCCTTGAAACCGATTTTTATGTTATTTTACCTCTATAACAACCGTTTACTTATAACATCTACCGGTATAATGGGAACACTCTTTATAAAGCTCCCTCTTTATAACAACCTTACTCAACCTTATTAATATTGTATTACCTTCTTGTAAAATATTTCCATACATCCACCATTACGAATATTGTTTTAGCTTTTAATTGATGACATAATGCATATTATATTAAATTTTCAAATAATATAGTTTTATCATCTTTTATAGCATAAATAAATCAGAGAAAAAAAAGAGTTTTTGGGTAATTTTTGTCAACCATAAGTCACAACCAAATGAGATCTAAATGTCAATGTTGTTATATGATTATAACAATCAATTGCTATAAAAGACAACAAAAGGTGCGGACAAACAATGTTGTTATAGAGAGATTTGATTGTATATGGGATATACAAAATTATCTAGTAGTTATGCATTAATCTGAAGTTTAAATAAGAATCTTCTTGCATGAACTTCATGCCATTGAATAGATGGATAGAGTGAGTTAACTGCTAAGAATCTCCCAGCTTAATCATAAGAAATTATCACACTGGTTGTTACTACCTTTGCGCATTTTTTGTTACCAACTTGACAACAATGCAGGGTATTTTTACGTTTCCTAGCTATGATCCATTTCGAGCATGGTTAAAGGCGTGGTCAAGGGTAGAGTATCTTAATAGATAAAAGGAAAAAATAAAATGGAACCCATTGTCTATGAGTTAAAAGAAACAAAGTGAGTTAACAGCTAAACAAATGAGTTAACATCTAAACAAATGAGTTAATTATCACACACATTATCGCTACCTTCTCATATTGTTGGTGTTTTGCTTCTCTCTTTATTTACTTATCTATTTATTTGTTTGGATCAGCAAGTAAAAGTTCCAGTAATCCAGATATTTGGTAAAAAACATGAAAATAAGCAAAGAATTATAAGTTTTTGTGATCCCTTTATGGGTAGGGTGGCAATGGGGCAGGGAAAAAGCAGGGCGGGGCAGGTTAGGGGCTTAAAAGGGACGTACTTAAACGGGGCAGGGCAGGGCAGGGCGGGACAAAACACATTTTCAGAAAATTGTAATAGGGCATGGCAGGTAATAGGGGAAAACAAAGAAATATTTTCGCTTAAGAAAAAGTGTAGAAAAGTATACCAAATTAACAAATCAAAACAGGTACATACAAATTGGAACCAAAGAACAATAAAAATTGAAATTCTTCATTTTTTTTCTTTTGCATCTCTAATTGATCAATCACGTGATGGAGCGACATAATTAGTGCTTAATTTCATATATCAATCAAATCTTAATTCTAAATAAATATGCTTCTATTTTAAAACAAATGATATTGAATTAATTTGTTGATTTCAATCCACGTGACAAGTATGCCTTGCTTAGAAATTTTTCAATAGTGTAAGCTTATAACAAGCAAGGAGCCTAGCACACAGGAACACCTCTTTAGGTTAACAAATTCGATGTTATCAATTTCGTGTTTTAGTACAAGTCATTCATCAACATTATTAATCAAATTGTTGTGAAAGAAATATAATTTTAAATAGCGAAAGACTTCTTGTTGAATATTTTATGAGAATTAATACATTAGGGATATTTTCAATAGACTTAGTTAAAAGACAATTGTGCTTACAATAGGCAAAGGTAACAGATTGATTAATCAAATTGAGCAAAAACAAATACGAGATAGCAAATTGTAAATACTAGTAAATCTTTGTTATAGATAATTGTTTTGTTATAAACAATCTTATCAATAAAAGTGTAGAAAAATATGATATTTGTTTTGTTATAGAATTTCAATCAAAAAGAATTTCTTAAATTGTAGTGAATTTAATGTTGAAAAGTGAAAACAAAGAAAAAAATAAAAGATAACATAAATGGGGCAGGTCATGGCAGGGCTTAGCGGGAAAGGGCACGATAGGGAATTTTTTTGGACAAATCTAAACGGGGCAGGGCAGAACGGGTCAAAGTCTTAGTAGGTCAAAGCTTGTCCCGCCCTAACCCGTCCTAACCCTCCCTATTGCCATCCCTATTGCCATCCCTATTTATGGGCATAGCTATAGGACTGGTCTAGGGTAGAGTATCTTGCTAGATATAGGAAGCCTTATAGCTAGGTCATGTCAAATTATCACTACCTCCCACCTTTTTCTCTTGACAAGCAAGCAAACTTTAATAATCCACATCTTTTGGGCATTATAAGAAAGGAGCAAATTCATGTACCAGTATCCCGCTGAGCACCAATGTGGCAGTAAGCTGTTTTGACTGTTGATAGTCCTGCTCATCAAAAGCAAGTCTTTTAAGAAAAAGTTATAACACCAGTAGTACATGAATTTGGGACTTCAGATATCACTTGGCAATACCTGAAATAGAAACCCCAACCCAACCAAAAAGCTTCCTAAGCATGCTCCAGTTGCTGTTACCTGCAAGAACTTAGTTGCTGTTACCTGCAAATCCAGCTTTGCTATGAAGATCGGAAAACTATTTTGATGTGTACCATCAGAAGTGGGCGGCGTCCAGTATTATCCATCAATAGTACGCTAAGAGCAGCAAAAGGAAGCTGAAACTAGATTCTCATTAGTTATTTGAACTGTCTCAAGAAGACTTGTCGTTCATTTAAGGAAGAGTGACAAACCTGGATCATAGCCATCATTGTAGAGGCAAAACCAGTTGAACAACCTTGTCATGATTGCATATAAATTAAGATATTTAGCTCCTTCAAAAAACTATTATTCCAGTTTATTTACCACAATTTGTTGATTAGGACTCACCAGCAGCTTTGAATATTGAACCAGCAAAAGAGGAAATCCCATCTGTCCCCGCAAATTGTACCAGAAGCATTAGACCAACTCCAACCTAATAATTGTAGCATACAAATACAAGTAAGAAGTTATGGCAAGTAATAGAACATCATTTTCACACCTATTTATCTGCGGCTTACAATAAGTGAATGAGCATATTTTAGGTTGAATAAATCCAGAAATCTTGACTCAGTTAGCTGCTGACTGGTCTCTGTGTATTCCTTGAACGAAACAAAGCAAAAGCACAGAATCAAAAAATCGACTGATGGCTATATATGCTAACTGAATGACTCTCTATAATCAAATAGTTGAGTTGTTACTTTGATTTCATCAGCTTCTTGAGAAACATCAGAGTTATCGCCTCTTAGACGTCGTAAAGATGCCTCTACCTCCTTTCCTTTACCAACTTTTGCCTACAGTACAGTGCTTAAAAGCAAGCATCGTGAAAGTCTCCCCCTTGGCTTAGCTAATAAAGGAAATGAAAGATCTTTGTAGAAACTCACCAACCACCTCGGGGACTCTGGAATGAAGAAAATGCAGAGCACCTGAATGAAGGAAGGGATAGCACCTGAAAAGTAACAAATTGCAAGCCATAAGGAAGCAATATCCTCAAACCACATAAAATTGGCACTCTAATTCCAGCATGTTACCAATTACAGCCAACTTGCGCCAGGTGAAGAAGTTCCCAGCAAAGAACATCACAGAAAAGGCACAAGACACTGTAAACTGCAAATTTAGCAATCTATTTCACCATATATATAAATAGGTTTGGATTCAGTAACGACCAGATTGGCTATGTGCATTATTTTATTTACCGTAACGGCAGCTGTAGATCCACCTCGGATATTCTTAGGCGCTATTTCTGCTACATATATAGGTGCCTGCTTTATGATGAAAATTTGATTATATTCTAATCAAAGAGGAACATGAGAAGGTGTGTTGGGAAATTTCCAAAGTTTACCACATAGCAATGAAGTCCAGCTCCAATTCCCATCAATAATCTTCCAGCATTGAGCCACCAAACATTCTTTAAGTAAGTAGTCAAACATGTTATGGTAAATCTTGAAACTACCTTCCCTTAGATAGAAATATAGTCTCCGAGTTAATCTGTCCATTTAATTGTTACTTACTTATTGTCTTAGTTATGATAACCAATTGCACTTCAAGCTTTAAGAAAGTAACAATGAAAAAATACTTGGAATCGTACATTGAGTGTACAAATGAGGAACAATACATGTATCAATTCTACTTTCTTCAATTAGTTTCAACATGTACTAGGACTTTAGAAAGGTCAGTTATCATGTGAGAATCAACAGATACCTTTAGTCATAACTGTTAAATTTAAGAAAAGGATAACGTTTGGCACACACCTTTGCAAATATTATGGAAAGCCACCCTATGATAAAACATAACTCTAACAGCCACATTGTCTGCAATGAGGAATGTATCTCAGAGGAAATATAACAAGCATAAATATTTTGGAAGCCAGCGAGTATCCAAGAAAAGAAAATAACATACAACTCTTCGGCCAACAGACTCTGCTACTCTGCCACTGATAAGGGCACCAATCATTCCTCCAAGTGTCAGTATCGAACTGAAAGCTGAATACTTCAGAATGAGGTCGGAAGATAAGAATATCAGACAGTGGGGTGTAAGAACTAATTTACAGGTATTCATGTGTTTAAATTCATTAGCACTACGCTGCACATTGATCAAAAATAATATTAAATACAACGGCGGCATGATTGAAAATGTTCAAAAAACTGAAGTTGGTTTACTTGATGACACTTAATCCAATAGCTGCGACATCAGAAATGCACTATGCCCTTTTAGTTATGCGATTTTCTTGTAACACCCAACCATGCACACTACCATTAAACACATAGAGAAAGAAGTATTGTGAGGGTTTTAAACGGAATGCAAATCTTATTATGGAAGTGCTTCTATAAATTTTGTGAGGGAAAACCACTCGTGCCTTAAATTCATGTTCATGATTTATAGCAAATATACAATGTAATATAGAGCTCCATACATTCATTAACAGACTAGCAGTAGTTGAAAACATGCTTACGAAGCCACGGTAAAACAATGGCTTGCACTATGGTCTGTTGAAGTTAGCAGGGAAATTTTGCAACCTGCAATCTAGGGTTCCCTACACTGCAGTTGATACCATCCTGGTTGGTTTCACTGGTGGCCACAATCCTATTTACATCTTTCCCTTTCCTTTCCTAAAAATATACATGATGCTTTTTGTTGGAAACACATTTTCCAGGTTAGTCAAAACTCATAAGAACAAAACAAACCCTTTCCCCAACTAAGACACATACGCGTGGATTTTACATAATCATATCTATTTTTTTCTGTTTATAGGAGCCCTGGAGTAACGGGTAAAGTTGATGTCATGTGATCGGGAGGTCATGGGTTTAAGCCGTGGAAACAACTTCTTGCATAAATGTGAGGTAAGACTGCGTACAATAGACCCTTGTGGTCCGGCCCTTCCCCGAACCCCGCTCATAGCAGGAGCTTAGTGCACCGGGCTGCCCTTTTTTTATATCTAATTTTTTTCTGTTTATAGGAATGGGGTATGAAATAGGATGGAAGAGAAGAACAATAAAATAATTACTTCATCTGTGATATTTGTTTCACTCGCAACCATTTTAGCATTACTAGAGAAAGAGTCAACACACCTACTACGACACAGGGAATGTAAGTTTTTCCTAGTTGAAACAAAATATAAGAGATGCATACATCTGCAAGAGACAAGCCCAGATCATCCATGATTCCCGCTTCAGCTGGAGATGAATATCCAACCTAGAGTAGAAAAAAGTTAATATATATCCATGAGCACTAAATATTATTGCCCTGTAAGAACCAGAATCACTTGTTGATTCATTAATCCAGTACCAGAATCACTTGTTGATTCATTAATCCAGTTTATACATCACGTAATACTCACTGATATCTACATAGAGCTGCTACAGTTATAATCCTAAGTGAATAAACTTAACTTATTCGTGTTAATTCAAAATGTAGTTTCAGGTTACAATTTTATGCCTCTGAACCTTTCTTAGAGCAGGTCGGATTGTGCATGGATATTGATATCGTGTGTACATTTTGGGTGGCTATACTGCAAATAAAGGAGGAAGTCTTACTGGCTGAACGTGGACTGATTTTACCCAACATCTTAACAATAGGGAACAGTGTTTATATAGCATTTGGCTGCAGTTTCTTTTGGTTAAATGAGAAAAGCAAGTACTCTTCAACCACTAAAAAGAAATGACACTAATCAGCTCAGAATCACCGGGAGTTTGCATTGTAGCTCGAGGATATTTTCTTGAACACAGGAAGATGGACTTTTAAAGTAGCCATTATACAGAAAAGATGGCATTAGTCTAGAATGTGTAGTTCAACGAGCTACCACAGTACTGGATACAGATCACCACCACCTAGGCTACTATGTTTTATATGTTTTAACACAATGCACAAAGAGTGTGTATTCATGTAGATAGATCCACATGGTCAAGACGTAACAGTAACCTGTCAGTTAACATTCCACTTTATATATTTAGCTTGCATTAAGGTAGATTGTCTACATCACACCCTTAGGGTGTAACCCTTCCCTGGATCCTGCTAACTCAGAATGTTTTGTGCACCGTGTTTATAGCATTAGCTATGTGTATTAGCTAAAGGCCTGTGTACTTACAGAAAATCCATAGGCTATAGAACCGCAAGCAGCAGCAAATATACTAATTACAAGAACAAATGTTCTAGGCGTTGTGTTTTCCAGTTTGCTAGTGCTCCCAGTCAGCAATTTTTCTTCCATGCTTTCTTCCTACAATCAACTATTCAAAAAAGAAAAAAGAAAAACATGTCAAATTTTTTTGTAAACTGATAATTGGGCATTTCAACTTCAGTAAACCAACAGCTGTTGACAATTTCACCAAGTAAAAAAGGAAAAAAAAATCAATATTCAACCATTAATTACCAGGATCTAAAACTAAGAGAAGCATATCCCTCTCATATTTTAAATAAAGATCCATAAAAAGAAAAATAAAAAAAATCAATATTCAATCATTAATGAATTTATTTGTTTCCATTTTATCATTAATAGAATAAACATTTAACGAAAAAAGATTATAACTTGGATATAAATAAGGGTAAAGTAGTAAAAAACTCAGTAAAATAAAAAATCGACGGAGGGGAGGTAATTTCAGGCAGGCAGGGCAGTCTTGACAACACTGGTGAGAAGAAGCCATAAGCTTCAATTGAAATGACAATGAAACAAGAAGACAGGAAGTCCTAAATGAAAGCACTAAAGAAGCAAAGCTGGAACAAAATGAACTGCAAAATATATTACTGTCAGCTAAGCTTTGTGAACAACCATATCAGAGTTTTAGCTACCTGTAGGAATTACAAGTGCACTACTGTAGACAATAATGCTGGAAATGAGTTAGTTAGAACAACTGCTCTCCTCGGGGTAACATGAACTCCGCTCGCACAATACTCAGCCTACAAACTAACTTTTAGGGTTGAGTTATGCTAAAAATTCATTATTTACATGGTATCAGATTTAGAATCAATTCTTTGTTCATTGTACCCCAAATTATATTACTCATGCTTCGATTAACAATCTTCATACTACAAGCTAGTTTTTTGGTTGAGTTAGGCATAAGATCTATTCTTTACGCATAAATATTATTAAAATAGTCGAAAATAAAGAAAAATGTTTTCTAGAGCTGCCTTGTAAAGACAAAATGTTTTGTTGAAGTGCTAAAGTTTAACAGAACAAAGATGAAATTAGACGCGAAACCCCACCAGAATGTCTTGTCAACCGCAGAAGTCATCTGTAACGTCTTCTATTCATTAGACGCGAGACCCCACGAGAATGTCTTGTTAATCACAGAAGTCATCTGTAACGTCTTCTATTCATTTTCTTACTTTTTTGACGAATTCACGTCAAATATATATATATATATATATATATATATATTTTTTGATAATCCAGGTATGCAGGCTTGCGCCTGATTATTTCAAGTTTGAATATTTCACTAGTATTATCTAGACGTCCTGGAGATGATAGATTCGGTCCCTCATCGCTATCACCAAGGTAAACAGCGGAATGTGTTTTATTAGCCAGAGTCTGAGAGCGGACAACTGATCAAATATTTTAGAACTTTATCTTTAAATATCTATTTGACCATAGATTTTAAATTCTAAAAACTGATGCATACCACTTTTTGGAGTTTTAGAATTTATGGGTGTATTCAATTACAATTTTAAAATATTATTTATGAATGTAATGACTTAACAGATTTTAAAAAGACAATCAAAAAAAATTTTGTTTGAATTTTTAAAAATTTATCATAAGATTTATAAAAATTTAAAAGGACCACGTGTATTTTATATGTTAGTTTATTTCAGGGAACAACTTGCACGCAAGTTTCTCACCCTTTTTCATACTCTATTTATCCCTCAATGTTTTGGCTATTATTTTATCTTTCTGTCGTACAAGGTTCGTTTTCCAATTTATTTCTTTAATTCTGTGTTTTCCCCTTAATTCTGGAATTGGGTTTAGATTAGTTTTGATTAATTTGACGTATACTGTGATTAATTGATGAGGAACAAGAGAAAAGAATGTGAAAATATGTGCCCTAAACAGAGAAAGATGGAATCGGACCCATGATTCGGGATCTTCGATATCGAATTTAAAAACCCATTTTTCATTAGAGGAATGTTCAATAATGTTGAAAAATGGGGTAAGGAGGATGATGAAAATGTTTTGTAATGTTGTGAAGTAGAACCGCATAGTCTGATGGATTGCTCCGATGCAAACAAAATCATATCAAAGAATGTAGAGAAAATGAAACATGCAATTGGAAGATTAACACAACTTATTCACTCGTTTATTCTCAGTTTTGCAATGATGAGTTCGCTTATAAAGAGTCTCATAGGTAGCCGTTGAGAAATCCACTTATTTAAAAAAAAAGTTTGATCGGTTAGGATGAGATTGTTTATAGGGTTATGTATTTATACCTTCCATTAAAAAGTCAAACAAAATTCTGATTGTTTAGCAAGTTTTTGAATATCAAAAGACTTTTTGTCAATTGTTTAAAATTTCGATTGAATACCACTAAATTTGAACACCCTCTTTAAAATATCATAATAGTCTTGATTAAATACCACAAGACTTTTTAAGATATTTAAAAATATTAATTAAATACCATAAAATTTATTTATAAAAAAATAATCTTTTAAAATCTTAATTAAATATACCTCTTACATTCACAAATTTTTTATTTTTTCCAAAGTAAAATGCATGTCCAAAAGAATTTTGCCCTTTGGTTGATATGTCCTATTTCAAGACAATCTAAACTACAGAACTACGATGACGTGTTCTTTTCTCTCGGCGTATTCTAGCAAGGCTGCTATCGTGCACCTCGAATAGAGAAAACACGTAACATCGCCGGTAAGCTATCGGAAAAAGCTTGCTGTCACTGATGAAATTAGTTACACACGACGGATATTGCCATCTCTTACTTTCGATTGGCTCAGAAAGGTAAAACTCTATCTTATGTTCCTCCGACCACTATGTTAATATCGTGGAAGAGGATGTGAAATCTCAGGAATTATATTGGAAGAATGCGTTGATTGGGTTTGTAGTAAGGGATATTGCCCTATATGAAGTCGATGGAGAAGTATGTTACTCATTCATGGAAATTTGTTGCAAAACCTTGTACATGATGCTTGTTACTTTATTTTTAGGTTTGAAAATACAAAAAAGGCCAAATATTAACATCAATCATCTTTAATTGAAACAAAAAACTTGTGATGTTTCATATTGTCGACTACACTAGAAGTATAGATTACAAAAAAATAATAATGAAATTTTGACATAATTGCGATTAAGATGATGAATCAAATGGTTGAACTTTTACTAAGCTAACATGTTTTTTCTTGTTTCTGCATCACACCAATCAACTTCAAATTAACATAATTCATTCTCCTCAAAACATCATATATATTCAAGTACAACATCCGCAAGGATAGCCAAGTTGGTGTAGCAGTAGAGCGCGGGACTACAAAGTCACGAGTTCGATCCCCTGCATAAATCTTCTTGGTTGAGTCTGTCACACATGACTTGTCAAGTGTGGTTAATTGGCTGACGTGGTTTGCAGGCTATTGCGTCAGCCCGGGGTTTACCCTATGCGCACTCGAAAGAATAGTGGCTGCGGATTCCTTCGTCAAAAAAAAAAAAATACAACATGCATGCATGTAACACACTAATTCTATTATTTGATTAGACCTAATATTATATAGGCCAAATTTCCTATATCCTTGATTACCTTTGGCTCATGAATTGAGTGAAGCATGAATTTCCTCGAGCCTTCTGCAGGGATCATTTCGTAAAATAAACTTGTTTTCTGATAATATATAATTTCTGATGAGCTAAAAGCAACCCTTGTCAAGATTCCTAATTTTAATGTCTTTTTGCTCCTTATTAATGAACAATATTACTAACTCCACAACATGAGAAAGTTGAAAGTGCAAGAAATAACCCATGAACCAAACCAATTCATCAATGTAACTAAACTTCCGCCTAAAGGAAACACCTGCAACATAAGATCATCTTTTTGATTAATAGGATAGCCTACTTTCTAAGTAACATAAATGTTGAATACCTCATTCATAATGAGCCAAGGACCTGCCCCCATTCCTATGTAAAAATAAAGTCAGATTTTAATTTTTGGGAAAAAAAGAGTTAATAAGAAGAGCTTTATTATTGTTGGATGTTGGGTCATCTGTGTTATTGACGATGGTAGATTTCTCAACATGGTATCAAAGCCGGCCATCCTTATCCACTGATGCATGCATCGGTTAAAAGGAACTACAAGATCTGAGTTGCAACTACAAGATCTAAGGTATCCTGTGGTATCTTGAAATTCTTTGTTGTCTTGTTTTGTTGTGAAGTTTAGATCTCTGATACTGTTTGTCTCCGATAAATCTTGTTTAAATCTTGATATCTTTGATGTGATTAGTAGTTAGCTTTAAAAATGGTAACAGATCTACCCATTGAGAGTAGTTCATCCGAAGAGGGAGTTTCTGTACCCATACCTCGAAAAACTGCTGGTAGTACCTCTACCACCACTGTATTTGACCACAATCACCCTCTATTCTTACAAGCCTCAGATGTTAGTGGGGTTTCCTTAATATCCTTTCAATTACTGGGCTCTGAAAACTATACATTTTGGAGCAAGTCTATGAAAATTGCCCTACTTGGAATAAACAAATTAGGGTTTGTATATGGAAACTGTACGAAGGATCAATATGGGGTGGAATGGTGGGATCAGTGGGATAGAGTCAATGCTGTTGTACATGCATGGCTAATGAATGTTGTATCTAGTAGTTTGTTGTGTGGTGTTCTATATGCTGAAACAGTATATGAGGTTTGGGAAGATTTAAAAGAAAGATTCGACAAAGTTGATGAATCTAGAACCTATGACCTACATAGGGAAATTGCTACCTTATCACAAGGTAATGCTAGTGTGTCAGAATACTACACTAAGCTAAAGAACCTATGGGTGGAATTTCAAGCCATTGTGCCACCACCAAATTGTGCATGCCCTACATCTAGAGAGTTCACAAACTACCTGCAGAGACAGAAACTTTATCAGTTCCTCATGGGCTTAAATGAGAGTTACATGCAGGCTAGGAGTCAAATTCTGCTCATGTCACCTCTTCCAACAGTCAATAAAGCCTACTCCATGATAGTAAGTGATGAAAATCAGAAAGGAATTAGTGCTAAGTCTGTAGGTCTTCTTGGAGCTGGTCCAACCACTACTGTCACTACTGCTATGTATTCTAAGACTGTAGGAAACCAGAGGTCAAGAAGAAATACCAACTTATTCTGTGAGGAATGCAAAATGAGAGGTCACACAAAGGAGTTCTGCTATAGACTAGTTGGATATCCTCCTGGTTTCAAGTCAAAAAGAAAGGAATATGCTGCTCACAATGCTCACAACAGGGGTCCAGATTCTGCTCATAACAGAGGTCCAGATTCCTCCTCTGAAGACCCTAAAACCAACTGGCAAGTTGAAGGAGCACCAAAATTCTCTCAGAATCAGTATGACCAGATAGTACAACTGCTAAACAATAACCAGACACAGACAGGAGCTTCTCAGAACTCTCAAGGTATTCAATCATCTGCAAATTTAGCAGGTATATCAGAATTCAAAGCCTTACATGCTTTCAATATAATCAGAAATTGGATAGTAGATACAGGTGTCACAAATCACATGGTACATGACCTAAACATGTTAGATAAAATCACTGGTAAAAATGATTCTATCACACCAAAGAAGGTTTTCTTACCAAATGGTCAATCAGTTCAAGTTACTCACACTGGTATCAATACTCTCTCTAATAGAAGTACACTGGATAATGTTTTCTTTTTACCTCAATTCAACTATAATCTACTGTCTGTTTCTCAACTAACAAGAGAGCTGAAATGTGCAGCTATCTTTTACCCTGACTTCTGTCTATTTCAGGATCTCTACAGTGGGGAGGTGAAGGAGATTGGTAGACTCCAGGATGGGCTCTATATGTTAGTTAGTCATGATAATCTCATGCAGAACAAAGGAAAACGATCTTAAATGTACAAGATAGGCAAAAGAGAACTGTGACAGAAGAAGATATTAATCTCTGGCATAGAAGACTGGGCCATACTTCTAGTAAGGTACTGAGTAAACTGATCTGTGCTAGTAATGATGAAATTGCTAAGGCAATAAAAACTTGTAATGTGTGTCCATGTGCTAAGCAGTGTAGACTACCTTTCCTAAATAGTACTACTTACAGTAATAAAGATTTTGACATTGTTCACATGGACATATGGGGTCCCTATAAGGTTGGAACATATAATGGAAAAAGATTGTTTCTCACTATTGTAGATGATCACACTAGAATGACTTGGATATATCTGCTTAGACTTAAATATGAGGTCTGTGTGGTAATTAACTACTTTCTTAAATATGTATCTACACAGTTCAACCAAATGGTAAAGATAATTAGAACTGATAATGGGACAGAATTTGTTAATGATACCTGCAACACCCTTTTTCAAAACTTAGGTATTATTCATCAAAAAAGCTGTGTATATACACCACAGCAGAATGGTGTTGCTGAAAGAAAACATAGACATATATTAGAAATTACCAGGGCAATAAGAATGCAGGCTAATATTCCTTTAAAATTCTGGGGCCTATGTGTACAGGCTGCTGTATACTTGATCAATAGACTACCCTCCTCTATCACTCATACTACACCCTATGAGTGTCTTTATCATAAGAAACCATCATTAAGTCATATTAGAACTATTGGATGTCTATGCTTTGCTAATGACTTAACTGTCACTGATAAGCTTCAGTCTAGGGTTAAAAGGTGTGCCTTAATGGGATACTCTGAAACACAAAAGGGATACATTCTATATGATTTGCAGTCTATGACTCTCATTGTTAGTAGAGATGTTAAATTTAGAGAAACAGTTTACCCTTTTAAGGAAAATGTGTCTGAGAATCCCATTTTTCAGAATCTACCTAGTAACAATGATAATCAAAATATGTCCCAAGAAATCTCACAGAACAGCACTGATAAATCAGAAGAAGAATGTGGTAATACCACTAACATGGAACCTATTGAGGGTGGCAATCCCACTGAAAATGACTTAGTAGAAGGAAATTCAGATAAGGTACAATCTTTGAGTCACCCTGCTATAGAATTAATTGACAAATCAACTATGAGGTCCAGCAGACTCAAACAACCTCCTATATGGCTTAAAGACTTTGTCACAACAAATGCCAACAATGTGTTTTACCCCATTACTAATTACATATCCTATGATAATATAAAACCTACATATCAAGTTTTTTTAAGCTCCTTTTCAGTACTAACAGAACCCAAAAGCTACATGGAAGCCTCAAAAGATCCTAGGTGGGTAGATGCTATAAAAGCTGAAATAACTGTCTTACAAGAAAACCACACTTGGGAAATTGTTACTCTACCAAAAGGAAAACAACCAATAGGCTGTAAATGGATTTACAGAATCAAATATAAAGATACTGGAGAAGTTGAAAGACTGAAAGCTAGACTTGTTGCAAAAGGTTATAGTCAACAAGAAGGTATAGATTATCAAGAGACCTTCTCTCCTGTTGTAAAGATGGTAACTATAAGAACTATTTTGTCCATTGCTGCTTCCAGGGGGTGGTATATTCATCAAATGGATGTCTATAATGTCTTCCTTCAAAGAGACTTATTTGATGAGATTTATAGGACTCTTCCCCAAAGCTTCAGTAGTCAGGGGGCAGTAATCATGTGTGTAGACTTACTAAGTCCTTGTATGGGCTCAAACAAGCACCAAGACAGTGGAATTTCAAGCTTACAGAGGCTTTAATTCAAATGCAGTTTAGACAGTCTGAGTTTGACCATTCACTGTTTCTAAAACAAAATAATCAAGGTATAATATTCATACTTATTTATGTGGATGACATGTTAATTACAGAGGACAATATAAGGCTCATAAAGGAGACTAAACAATCTCTGCATAATGTCTTTAAGATGAAAGACCTGGGAGACCTAAGGTATTTTCTAGGAATAGAATTTGCTAGGTCTAGCAAGGGAATCATTATGCATCAAAGAAAGTATGCCTTAGAACTCATCTCAGAATTAGGACTAGTTGCCAAACCTATTAACACACCTCGACTCTACAATATGAAACTTACCACAAAAGAATATGATGATTATAAGAAAAAACAGGTTCCGGATGCAAGAAAACAGTCACTGGTGATGATCCAGTGAGTGATATCAGCTCATATCAAAGGATAATTGGTAAGTTGCTATACCTTACTCTCACTAGACCAGATATTGCTTATAGTGTGCAGACACTTAGTCAGTTTCTACAAAATCCAAAGAAAGTCACACTTTGATCTTGATCGAGAATAGTAAGATATGTGAAAGGTAAGCGGGACAAGAATGCTTGTTATCCAAGAATAAACAAGAGACACTAACTAGTTATTGTAATGAAAATTGGGCCGTGTCCACATCTGAGAAAATCATTACGTGTTACTTAGTCAAGTTTGGAGACTCTCGTTTCTGGAAGTCGAAGCGAATCTGATCTCACGAAGTTCTCAGCGAATATAGAGTCTTGCAAGACTTATTCTTTGAAATCACTTGGCTGCTGGGGCTACTGAAGGACATTGATGTGGATGTCGTGCGATGGCGTGTACACAGACAGTAAATCAGCAATACAAATGGCAGCAAATCCTGTGTTCCATGAAAGGACCAAACACATCGAGATTGATCTTCACTTCATTAGGGAGAAGATTCGAAAAGGAATGGTACAAGCTGAGTATATCAACACTACAGAACAGCCGGCAAATATACTTACAAAAGGGCTAACCAGACTACAACATCTTCATCTCTGTTCCAAGCTAGGATTGCTAGATATATTCGAGCACCCAGCTTGAGGGAGGCTGTTGAAGTACACAGAAAGCCCAAGCTAAATGTCTATTTAGGCCAGCCCATTAAAGAGGCCAGCCCAATGTAAAGGCCAGTAACCAGCAGCCCATTAGATGGAAAATATCTAATTACTATTAAAGGGGAAGGGAAGTCGTCGAAGGACAGATAAGAGAGACAGCTGTTAAAGCTTCTCGAATACTCTTCTCTGCTGTCTTCTTGAGTACTACGCTCTACTGTAGATTGTCACTTTCCCTTCTGTTCTCTCTCTCATCTGTATATCGATTCTTTCTGTAAACAATTCTTCATCAATGAAGTTGTTAATAAGAGTTGTGTAACTCTGTGCATCTTGTATGTGTACTGTATTATCAAAGAACTCAGTCTTGTAAACCCTAAGAGGACAAATCTCAATCATCACCCTCTCGTGCATGTCACCTGTGTTATTGACGATGGTATATTTCTCAACATAGTGACATACTTGTATTGTAGACCTTTCATATGAAATATCAGCATCTTTCCCCCTCAGCTTTCTTAGAGTTGCTTCAAACTCTTCTTGTTGTCCATTCATTTCCTGCTCCAACATATCACTTTCTCTTCATTTCTTATTACAAATAACATGTTTAAGTATGAAAATTACAATACATAAACAATTTAGAGAGCTTTTAATATTCTCACTTAAAAGAATAAACTGCACATATAGAACTTTTAAATGTAAGGAGATGGAGTAAAAACATTACTAGCCATCTTGGAGACTCAGGAATGAAGAAGAGACCCAAAAACAACAGGCCACATGGTATAACTCCTGAAATTACATAATGAATAAAATTAAATTAACAAAAAGAAGAGATGATGGAAAGAGAATTGGAGATTATGGAGGATAATAACATAACAGTACGTACCAAGTAACGCTAGTATCCTCCACCCCACGAACGCACCGATCGCGTTCACGGCCAACAAATAAAAAACGATTGATAGCTACGCATTGAGAAAAAAAAGTGATTTAATAATCTGTCAAACCAAGAACAACAACAATATACTCAAGTAAAATCCCACCATGTGAGGTATGAGGAGGGTAGGACGTACGTAGACTTACCACTATCCAGCTGTTCTGATAGATCATCGGCTCAAGATATTTATTACTCCTAATAGTAGAAAATGTCATACCTAAATTATGAGATTTTATAATTGGATTTTAACTTTTAGAAAGAGAAAAACTAGGAGCAGGCTTGTTGGTTAGAAACTTTTTGGATGTTCAATATAAATTTTTTAGTATCTTGAAAATACTTACCAACAGCCGGTATTTACACTGGTCAAATACTGTATTGGTATGAGAATACTTTTTAATAAGTCATAAATACATGATAGAAGTGTGTTTTAGAAGATGTATACCAGTATGTATTTATAGATTTAACATTCTTTCGTGAGTTTGTCACAAATGAACCATGGGATGATGGGAAAAAAAACAGGGGATCAAATTTGTAAATTTAAAAAATCTCCTAACCGCATTAGTTTAGTCTCTCATTATTAGCAAATTCCCATTTTGGTACCCTTTTAATTAAACTAAACATTTTAACCTGCAATTAATAGATTGGTAAGCTAGTCTCCCCATCCAGGGCATCACCAACAAACTCCTAAATAACTAATGAACATTAAAGTTAAAGGGTAAGAATATAAAAATAACTTTCTCTCAGCATAAATGGTTAATAGTTATAGAAGTATATGTTGAAAATTTATTAACATGAAATAAAGTTTAATCTATTATTTATGATTCAAATAATTGGAGCTTCGCACGTCAGAAACGTCGTTTTCACACACATGCACACGTTGTACCAAAGATCGTAAATTTTCTTAGTGAAAGAGATATTGGTACGTAAATAAAATGTTTGAGACATGAAATGATAGACTGTTATTGGCCAAATAACGAGTGTTTCATGTTGGTAAATGAAGGAAGAAGTGTACGATGTGTAAAAGATGAAACGAGTCGGAAAACGCCGCAAAGCCGTGAAGGGCCGCGGCCCAGCATCGTCGGAGACGCGGCGTTGGTTGGCTACTGGATCACATGCGCCGCGGGCCGCGGCGCCTCGATGGCAGAATACTCGATTTATGACTTTTGGGCTGGTTTTGGAGCATTGATCCTCCATTACTTGACACTTCAATTCGGCCATTATTTGGTTGAATTATAACCCCTCAATAAGTGTCATTACATTTCTATTGAAAGACATTACTTGGCTAGTTGGGAAGTCATCTTCATCACACTATAAATTGAGACCCTTGGTTCAATTGAAGGACACACTTGCAATCAGAAATTTCTGAGTACTTTTTCCTCTCTAAGATTTCTTTCACACACTCAAAATGTTTTTTTATGGTAAACATTTGAGTTTTTTTTGCTCACTTGTTCATTGTTGTTTTATATTAGGAGACAAGTTGCCAACTACCGTAAAATGATACATACGGGACAATATTGTCTTAAGGACATATTGAATATCACTCGACTCAGCAAACCTCTTATTTTGTTCTTATTTTCAGATTGTAACCCTTTGTAATAGTTACTTACATTTCCGTTCATTCCATTATCGTAATTGTTGTACTAACAATTTACTCACAATCTTAAGACAATATTCGTTGTAAGTGACAACAAAGATGACTGGAGGCGAACAATTTGTTGTTGGATCTTCCATTGTTGCTCAAGGCACACCTAGTGCCCTCCCCACTAATGCTCAAGGCTCACTCAACGCCTTCCATGCTGCTCAAGGGAACGGTATTGTCCCTTCTCCCAATGGGTTCCACCATAAACGTCATGGGAAGTTCATGGGGACCAATTTTAAGAGATGACAACAAAAGATGCTATTTTACTTGACTGTTATGGGAATGACTCGTTTCCTAACAGAAGATCCTCCATAATCTGGAGATAAAACGGACCCTCAGCCAAATGAAACGGATGGAGGGGGCCAAGATATCCATGTCATTAATGGCATGAAGATGACTCTTGATGCATGGAGTCATAGTAATTTCGTCTGTCGAAATTATATTCTGAACTATTTGCCTAACCCTCTCTACACGATGTATTGCACAATTGGTACCGCCAAAGATTGTGGGATAAACTGCAGAAAAAAGTACAACGCACAAGATGCTGGTACTAAGAAGTTTATCATTGTGAAATTTTAAATGGTGGACAGCAAAACTGTGATGTCCCAAGTCTAGAAATTCTAAATGATTTACATCACATGGATTTGGAAGGAATGAAACCAAATGAACAATTTTGATTGCCTCATTAATTGAGAACTTACCTCGTGAAATGAGTTACTTAAAACTCAAAACCAATGAGATGACCCTTGAGGAACTTATTATCAAACTCCAGATTCATGAGGATAATAAGAAGGTCATGCCTAAGAGTAAGCAATTCGCTGTCGCAAAGGCGAATCTGGCGGAGGCTAAAGGGAACACAAGCAAAACACGCAACTTCCAGAAAGATGGTAAGGCCCCAACAACTGTTGAGAAGTTTAAGGGACTTGTCATCACTGTGAAAAATCTGGTCACATGATCAAGGATTGCCGCAAACTCAAGAATGAAAATAAAGAGAAGGCCAAGGGCAAGGCTAAGGCTAACATCATTGAAGACACGCTTCTTGACGATATGATTGAGGAATTATCAGCGGTGGTACTTGAAGCAAACCTTGTTGAGAATCCTATGCAGTGGTGGATGGACACAAGTGCTACCCGTCATATCTGTTCCAACAGAAAAGCCTTCTCCACATATACCCCAGTCACAGACAAAAAGTTGTTCCTGGGCAACAACGCTTCCTATGAGGTGTTGGGGTAGGGAATGTAATCTTGAAGTTGACTTCCGGAAAGGATCTTACTCTGAAGGAGGTGATGCATGTCCCGGAAATTAGAAGAAATTTAATTTCTGGACCTTTATTGGTGAATATTGGTTTTAGGCTAGTGTTTGGGTCCAATCAATTTGTAATCACTAAGAATGAAACATTTGTTGGAAGGGGCTTCGTCTGTGAATGTCTCTTTAAAGTTAATGTTTTGTCTGTAATGCCTTCTTCTATTAATAAAATTAAATCTTCTTCTTATTTGCTTGGGTCCTCTAATTTCTGGCATCATAGATTAGGACATGTAAACTATCAATCTATACAAAGATTGGTAAAGTTGGAGTTGTTGTCGTCTATCGACGTAAACCCTCAACGTAAGTGTGAGTTGTGCGTAGAGGCAAAACTTTCAAGAGTCCCTTTAGATCCGTCGAAAGGGAAACCGCTTCTCTAGAACTCATTCACACCGATCTATGTGACTTGAAGTTCGCACAAACTAGAGGGGGGAACAAGTACTTTGTGACTTTCATAGATGATAGCACAAGATATTGTTACCTTTACTTATTAAAAAGTAAGGATGAAGCCTTTGAAGCAATCAAACACTACAAAGCAGAAGTTGAGAACCAACTAATCGTGCAGATTAAATCAATCTGTAGCGATAGAGAGAGAGAATACGTAGCGCATTTTGAAGAATATTATGCCCAGTTGGGTATTGTTCATCAAACGATGGCTCCTTACTCACCTCAATCAAATGGTGTCGTTGAACGCAAGAACCGTACTTTGAAGGAAATGATGTATGTCTTGCTCATCAATTTCGGCCTTCCCCAAAACATGTGGGGAGAAACTGTCCTTACCGCTAATAAGATTCTTAATAGAGTCTCACATAAGGGTAAGGACAAGACTCCATACGAGCTATGGAAAGGAAAAAAACTCACCTACAAAGGTGTGAGATTGTCTGGAAAATGTTGAAGTACCTAAGCCAAATCAGGTCAAGATTGGGCCTAAGACTGTAGACTATATATTCATCGGATATGCAAATAATAGTAGTGTTTATCGCTTCTTAGTGCATAAGTCAGATGTACCAGACATCCATGGAATCAAGGAATGCCAGTTTCTTTGAGGACTGATTTCCTAGAAAGAAAAGAGACATAACCTCTTGCAAACGAAGTTATGAACAAAGCTCTCAGGATCCAGGAGTCGTTGACTGCCCGGATCTAGGTGGTTCAAATCTAGTGGACTCCGAAGTGGCTGATTATCCGGAATCTAGTGTTCCAGATTCTCAAGACTTGGAGGCTCCAGAGATGGAACTAAGACGAAGCAAAAGGGACACGAAGGATATGTCCTTCGGTCCGAACTTTGTGGCTTATATGGTTCATGATGAACCATGAACAATTGCTGAAGCATTTTCAACTCCATAAGCATCGCTCTGAAAAGAAGCTATAGAGAGTGAGATAAACTTCATTCTGCATAACTATACTTGAGAGTTGGTTTATCTTCCTCCGGAAAATAAACCGTTTGGTTGTAAATAGATACTCAAACGAAAGTTGAAAGCAGATGAATCTATTGACAAGTACAAGGCCAGGTTGATAGTCAAGGACTATCGACAAAAGGAGGGCCTTGATTACTTTGAAACATATTCTCCGGTGTCTAGAATGACGTGCATATGAGTATTCATAACTATCGCCATGTTGCGGGATCTTGAAATACATCAAATGGATGTCAAGACAGCCTTCCTAAATGGTGATTTAGAAGAAGAAATCTATATGGACCAACCCGAGGGATATGTGGTTCCAGGACCAGAGAAGAAAGTCTGTCGGCTTGTCAAATCTCTGTATGGGCTAAAACATGCCCCGAAGAAATGGCACGAGAAGTTTGATAGTACTCTGCTATCGAAAGGATTGGTCATTAACGAGTGTGACATTTACACTTTTCTCAAAGAAAGAGAAAATGTTGGCAGTTCAGGCTTTAGATGGAATTCAAGGATAAATTCAATAAGACAGAGCTTCCTCTGAAATAAAAAACCGAAAGAGAGAGAAGACAGTCAGTCCAGCTAGCAACTGAATTTCATGCTTTCAAGCTTAATGCGTTCATTCCCTCTAGGGTCATGTGAAAGGTAATGCTGAAATTTTGATCACAGGGGGCAGTCCTAGGTTGATCCTAGAGACTAAGAACATGTTGTAACAATATTTTGACAAGAAGGATATGAGTATTGCAGATGTCATCTTAGGGATCAAGATCTCTAAGACATCTGGAGGACTGGTCTTATCTCAGTCTCACTACATCGAGGATGTTGAGAAAATTTGAGATGTTGACAGTTCGGCAATAATGTCACCACTGGATATAAATTAAAAGATTGATAAAAATCGTGGTGTGTCGGTGTGCCAGGAGCGATATACGCAGGTGATTGGTAGTTTGATGTACATCACAACTGCACTCGACCTGATATCGTTAATGAAGTCAACAAGTTGGCTAGGTTCACCCGTAATCCAAGTGATGATCACTGAAAAGCGTTGAGTCGGGTACTACGATACCTAAAATACACGCAAAACTATGAGTTGCATTATTCGAGATATCTAGTTGTACTATAGGGGTACAATGATGCAAAATAAATATTTGATATAGAGAACACCAAATCCACCAGTTGGTATATATTTATAATTGGTAGTGGGGTTGTGTCTTGAAAATCCTCTAAGCAAACTTGCATCGCCCGATCCACGATAGAATCAGAGTTCATTGCTTTAGAAAAAGCAGGAGAAGAAGCTGAGTGGCTTCATGACTTCTTATAGGATATCACTTGTTGGGATAAATTCGTACCTTCTGTAGTGATTCACTGCGACAGCGAGTCGGCTCTAGGAAGGGCACAGAGTTCTATGTACAACGACAAGTCTCGTCATAATCGACGGAGACATAAGACGGTTAGGCAGCTGATCACCACAAGTATTATTTCCATTGATTATGTAAAATCAAAGAAAACATAGCAGACCCTTTGACTAAGGGCATACTCAGAGATCAGATGTTCTGCCTGTCTAGGGGATGGGCTTAAAACCCAATCAATAAGAACTAATACGATAGATACCCAACCTTACTGACTGGAGATTCCATGAATTAGGTTCAATGGGAAAACTAAATCATAAAGGTTCAGTTGAGCGCTTCGGTGGAAGCAAAAACACTTTGGATAATGATTTCTGAAAAGAAACATGAATTCAAGGTCATTCCCGTGATAGACATAAAGTGTTATCTGTAGTGTAGGTAGAGGTTAAGTTTCCAAAACCTTTAATGATCCTCAACAGTTGAGGTTAGGTTTGAGGAAACTTTTAATGGTTCCTAACACTTCTGAAGTGGAGTATAACATGATACCTTGTAGGATACCGCCTATTTAAGTGCGAGGACATGCCGCCTCAAATGAACGTACTTAAGAATAAAAGACGTGTCCACGACCATAACAAACAAAACATTGAAAAAGAACAGAGTAAGGAAAGTTGTTGTGTTGGTACCATTGTCTTGTCTTACACTAAACACTGACGGTTCAAGACATCACGTTCACCATGCAGTAAGTAAGTCTGATGGTATTCAACTATGGAAGGTTCAAAGCCACGGCTACCTATCCATATGCAACACCGATCCGCCGAAAGATTGCTAGAAAGACACCATGTGAGTGCGCCAAAATCTCTTTAAAAACCTTTCTCGAAAAAAAGAAAGAGGACTGAAATCTATACATTGATTCACCCATAAGTAGAGGATGAAACCCTTTCTTGTTTATCCTGACGAGGGTTTATGAGGGTATCATTAGGGACCCCTCTCAACTAGGTATTCGGCCTAAGGAGAAATTGCATTGAAACGAGCTTAAGATTCGCCATCAAGAGACGGAAGAGCCTTGACTTTAGGTTAGGCCGGTCTCAGGGGATTGTTGGAAATTTATTAACGTGAAATAAAGTTTAACCTATTATTTATGACTCGAACAATTGGAGCCCCACACGTTGAAAACGTCATTTCCAGATGCACACGTTGTACCAAAGATCGTAAATTTCTTTAGTGAAAGAGATATTGATACGTAAATAAAATGTTTGAGATATGAACTGATAGACAGTTATTGGACAAATAACGAGTGTTTTACGTTGGTAAATGAAGGAAGAAATGTACGATGTGTAAAAGATGAAATGAGTCAGAAATCACTGTGGAGCCGTGAAGGGCTGCGACGTAGCACCGTCGGAGCTACGGCGCCGCGGCGCCTCCAACCTAAGTCGCGACGCTAGGTGGCTGGTTGGCTACTGGATCACAAGCGCCGCGGTGCAAGCAGGGCCACGACGCTTCGATGGCAGAATGCTCGACGGAAGATGAAAGGTTTCTGATTTTTGGGTTGGTTTTGAAGCATTGATCCTCCACTACTTGACACTTGAATTCAATCATTATTTGGCTGAATTATAACCTCTCAATAAGTGTCATTACATGACTATTGAAAGCCATTACTTGGCTTGTTGGGAAGTCATCTTCACCACACTATAAATTGAGACACTTGACTCAATTGAAGGACACACTTTCAATTAGAAATTTTTGAGTACTTCTTCCTCTCTAAGCTTTCTTTCACACACTCAAAAGGTTCTTCTTTTGGTAAACATTTGAGTTTCCTTTGCTCATTTGTTCATTGGTGTTTTATCTTGGGAGACAAGTTGCCAACTACCGTAAAAGGAACATACGAGGCAATATTGTCTGAAGGACAAAGTGAATATCACTCGATTCAGCAAACCTCTTGTTTTGTTCTTATTTCCATATTATAACCCTTTGTATTAGTTACTTACATTCCCGTTCATCCCATTATTGTAATTATTGTACTCACAATTTACTCACAGTATATTTTTAACACTTAAAAATTTATTAAATATGCAAAAAAATGTTAAGGAGAGCACTTAAAGCACAAAATGCTCTCCCCCTGTCTTAATTTATGTGACATTTTTATTTTTTTAGAGTCAAACAAAAAATCTTTAATCGTGATTTATTCGTATGCCCTTATATATTTTAAATTATTAATTATTGTGACTTATAATACTTTTTATGTAGTTTTTAAATTGAAAAATTATTTTTCAAAAAAATTAAAAATTGTATGTCCAAATTCACAGTAAAAATAAAAAAGTTTAACTCTAGAAATCTAAACTTATTACATAAATTGGAAGAGAGAGATTACTAATTAAAGATTGAAGTACTTAGATATGAAGATCCAAGATAACCTATAAATAAAGAAATAAGCAAGGGAGCAAAATCTTAATTTTCTTTAATGAGAAACTCCAATAAAGTATTTACTTTAATTTTACCTACCCACCAAGGTGGAATTATGCTGAACAAACACCAGTCTACTGCTAGTATAACGTTTATAAATTTAAAGAAATATCAAGAAGGAGCCAAATTCAAAAACATAAAAATACGCCTCTTGGTACTCTCTTTTACCAGAAACCTCTATTAACTTTTTTGTTATGCTTGTAGATGTTTTCATGAAAGCCCACGTAGGGGCTCAGAAGTTAAAGACCTATAAGAAGACATCTTCAAAATAAAATAAGGTGACGGTGAGTTGCTCTGGAGTTTTGTAGAATGATTCTAGAGAGAAAGATGTTTCCTTCGATACTGGAGGACTAGTCTACAACACCATTCAATGATAGTTAAAACCCGAACAACTTTGACACCTCATGGAAATAGAAAGAAAGCTTGTAGGAGTTCCCAACTCAAAATGTGTAATGAAATATATCACCGGTATACATCCAAAATACCGATTGAGGATGATTAGAAGACTTCAATGTCGTCCGAAGAAAGAGGTCGGTTTCAGGATAGTCTATAAACATTCTGGATTTTGACTGAAGAAACGTCAAGAATTGATTCGAGTGCTACCCAGTACCTTCACAGCCGACAATGGTTGGGAAATCGAATAATGTCCGAACTAACCAGGGACTAGGGGAAAGCTATACACATGATCATCAAGACCCCTTCGAAAGAGGTAGGGTTCCCGAAACAGATGGAATACAACTTCAGTATCATCCCAGTTGAGTTGTCCAGGTTATGAGAAATATCAAAAAAAAACCAATGGCCCAAGGACATACATACCGACCCCGGCAAGAGGAATATGAGCTTATGGTGTGACTTCTATGGGACCCATAGATATCTGGCGTTAGATTGTAAGCACTTGCGTGCCGAGGTAAGACACTTGCTTATGGAAGGTCATTTGAGGGAATTCGTAAGTGACCGTGGCAAGCAGAATTATAACAAGAGTCGGGGCGGAGATGAACCTCAGAAACCTCCCTCTCCAAAGCACACGATTAATGTGATATTCTGAGGAACAAAGGTCAATGGTATAGCTTACATAGCGTCTAAGAAAATAAAAGTTTTAGTTACCTTATGTGTCTTCCTAGGTTATAGTTCAAAGGACAAAGACCACTTATGTCACTATTCCCCTATCAATCAGACGTGCATTTATCTCCATGTGATATTTGACAAGGATAAATTTTATTATCCTTACTATCACATCTCTCCTTCTAATCACCATGAGGATCACCCGAACCTCTTTAATTGTTTTCACCCCCTTTGACTCCACTTCATGCTATTCTTTTTCTTTTCCACTGCCTATTCAACCTTTACCCACTACTCTTCCAATCACAGCCTTTCCAACAGCTTCTCCAACACCGCATATCACTCCTACCATTTCATCAAACCCTTCTTCCACATTATTTCAGCATGTTGAATCATCCACTCACCCCATGACAAGTAGAACCCAATCAAATTTCCTCAATAAGTAAGGAAGTTGTATTCTCCCCTAACTAGCTTTGTGCCATGAACATTGAGTATCAAGCGCTTATTCATAATTTCACCTAGACATTGACTCCTTGTCCACCCAATGCAAACGTGGTGGATTATAACCGAATTTTCTCTCTCATGTAGTTTTTAAAGGGTGGGTGATGGTCAGTCTGAAATGCATATATTTAGCCTTTTTTTGTCTCACATTTTAGTACTTTAATTCGATGTTTGAGTATTAATTATAGTGATTTGTGTTTAATATTGTATTTTTACATTATAGGAAGTGTGTGAAAACGAATAAGTAGGAGCAAGAATCCAAGAAATATAGATGAAGTATGGATTCAGGCTAGGCCACCATTTGGCAGTGTCTATGGCGCTGAAACCAGAAGGTCATCAGAGGTGGAAAATTTCTAGTTTCATCTAGGGCTGGCCAGTGGGCCGGGCCGACCCGACCCCGTCCCGGTCCCGACCCGACCCCGACCCCGACACGACACCGGTATTAAAAAAAAAAAAAAAAAGCGGGACCGGGGCTCGAACCGGGGCGGGACAGGGTATGGTCCCGCCAGGCCCGACCGCAGCCCGATCCCGCCGACCCGCCCCAAATCCCGCCTCGACCCTTTGCACAAAATAGCGTTGTCCAACGGCTATTTTACATTTTGGCCAGTTGACAACGGCCATTTTAGGCCTCCTCCCCAACCCCTACCCCTTTATATTTATTTTTAACCCTATAAATACCTCATATTCCTCTTCTTATTATTTTCACAAATCTTTCTACTCTAATCTCTCAATCAATCTCTAATTCTCGATACAACATTGTCGACAGATTCAATCTATTTATTAACTTGCGCCTTGGGAGTGAAGGTGGCAACTAAACGAGGATTATCTATCGAGCAAAGTTTCAATTTTCAACCTTCGATTACACGTCGACTTACGTCGGCGTTTGGTACATCGTTCTCTCATTAAATTATTATTTTGTCTTTATTTCATTTAGCACATTTAATTTCATTATCTTTAACTATTTATTAGCATAATTAAAATGAAAGGACTAAGAGGCGTGTTGGGTAAGGGTAAGTCGCTTACAGTAGGGGTGGTAACAAGAGCAGTACTTTTCTAGTATTCTGTTCGTTATTCCAGACAAGATGATTTTATAGATCTGAAATGTTTCTGAAATACCATATGATCTTGACACAAATGATTATCCGAAATTGAAGAAGATTTTAATTTAGATGACACTCTAGTTGATGATACACCTATTAATGAAGATGATGATACACCCACTAGTGAAATGCCTCCTATCCCCTACTATGAGACGAGTCGGCAAAACGACCATTAAAATCGGTTGTATGGAAATATTTTGTGAGGACGTAGCTAATCAAGTAAATTTGTATGTAAAACTTGTAAAAATGTTTATTCTTTTAAAAGCTGGACAAGGTCGTGGTGGGGCGGGGTTTAGGAAGACACACTGTTGCAAAACACAAAGCCTTGCATGCCCAATACATCATTGAAAAAACCGGTGAACAAACGTCCTCTCAATCGGGACAAGGTTCACATACTACTATCTGGAGAAAGTACAGGTCAAATTAACCTCATGAGGGAGTTGTAGGCCACAAATATGATAAACATAAAGATAGGAAGCACTAGCAAAATTAGTTCTTTGTGGAGGGTTTGCCTTTTCATTTCTGAATCTCTGGTTTTATTCATTATATTAGAGATATGTATAATCCTCGCTTATAAAGGTTTTCCTAGATCAACTGTTAAAGAGATGTATTTAAATTTGCACATGAATATCAACAATATTTACGTTATGCATTATATCATTTAAATTGCAAAGTTGCTTTAACTTCGATATAGGTAAGTAGTACTATGGCCATGATTATTTAACGGTAACTTTGTCATTGGATAGATTATAAATGGTCTATGCAAAACGTATTTTAGCATATAGATATATAGATAGTAGGCAATAATGGTGAGTTTATTTCGAAAATATTTATTCATCACGATTATTACGGAATAACCGATAAAGTTATGAGTATTACATTAGATAACGATCTTCTAACAATTACGCTATTAGTATTTTAAGAAATGTTTTAACTTCGTCTTTTCCAAAACATTTTCATATCAAATGTATGCCATATTTATAACTTAGTTGTAAAGGATGGTCTTTCACTTTTCAAGATATTCTTGAAAAATACAATTTGCTATACACTTTATTTTTAAAAATAATAGAATTCAACAAAGAAAAGAATATAAAAACTTGCCACGATTGTGGACTATCTTCTGAGAAAAATTCAGAAGAAGTACCAACTAGGTGGAATTCTTTATATGACCAACTAGTTGTTGCTTATGACTATAGAAAACCTATTACTTTATTTTTAACGCCCATAATCAAAATCCAAATGATATGATTGTGGAATCGATTGGGAGAAAATTAGAGAACTTATTGTATTTTTAGAAAATTTTCAACGAGCAACAAAAGAATTTTCTACTTTATATTATCCTACTATTTCAACTATGTTGTTTTATATAGCTATAATATTTTTACTTCTTAAGAATATATGGAAAAACTCCTTATCTGCAGCCTATTAAAAAATGTTTATGAAATTAAAAATATTTTATTCCTATTCCCTATTTATATTATTGGTCTTGTATTAAACCCGACTATTAAAGTAGAGGGTTGTAAAAGTCTTATTGAAAATATATATACATGTATGGACGCACTACCACCTCCAACTCCCAAAAATTTAAATGTTGAACCACCTATTGAACTAACGCTAGAAGAAGTGTTGAATAGCGTAGAAGATGAATGCAAAAGTATATCGGCATTACCAGAAGAAAGTGCTAGTAACCAAACTTTTGTATCATCTTCTTCTTCAACACAACCTAAAAACGACAAGCGCTTTACGTGGCTAGGCTAATATTAATTCTATTGAAAGCCTCGTAAATAAAATGTGCGGTGGTAGCGATGCTAACCAAATTAGTGAGTTCGATGTTTTTGTTTTGCAGGGTAATTTACCTTACAGCGATTATCAATGAAGAAGGAAAGGAAGACTTCTTTGAAATATTGAGCGAATGAGAAGACATTTCCGACACTTTCAATGATGGCGAGATATTTTGAACATTGGCGTCGTCGATCGCTTCGAAAAGCGCTTTTTCTGGCAGATTTCAAATAGGAAAGCAGACACTCATTAGCGGAGCGACTTGGAGATGGCGGTACTATTCAGAGATTGGATCTGAGCGGAGGCGAAGGAGTCTGATTAACGGTGCGAAGAAGATGGCGACAACTACAACGACATTTTATCGAAGGCATGAGTAGCGACGTGGAACAATTTGATCAAGATATACCAATTCAAGAAGAACCACAAGAAATTATAAAGAAATTAGAAAAATATTTTCAAATTGGTAATTTATTTCATTGCAATTTTTAAATTTTTCTATGTCTTTCACTCTTTTGCAATTTTTTCAACAACAAGATAATTACAATGTAATTTTGAATCTTGTATATTTGATATTTCAATGAAATTAATAATATAAAGGCAGCAAAAAATGACCTGCAACAATGGGATGTTTTTTTTACACTATTCTTGTCTTTGTTTAATTATTTAGTTTATAAATTATAACTTTATACTTTATACTTTATAGTTTATACTTTATAGTTTATAGTTTATACTTTATACTTTATAAATATATTATAAATTATAATACTATAAGTCTATAATATGACAAGTATATGTTATACTTAATGTTACGTTGTTAGTACTTAGTAATTTATTATTTTTAATTTAGAGAAAAAATTAAAAAAAAAAAAAACCGCCAACCCGTCCCCGCCCGACTCCGACCGCCCCGACTGCCCCGACTTCTACCCAACGGATCGGATCGGACGGGACATGGTATGGTCCCGCCCGACCCGACTCTCCAGCCCGCCCACTGACCCGCCTTTTCTCGGCCACCCCGCCCGACCCGCCAAACCCGATCCGGTGGTCTGCCCCGCCATCGCCACCTAGTTTCATCTATGACTTTTCATACACCTATAAATAGTCCTTAAACCCGAATTTTACATAACTTTTGACCGGGCGAAAGCTAGGAGCGTCCTGAAGGCCGAAGTTTATTAGGTTTGAACTTTTCTTCTCAATATAATTAGTTTTTGTGTTTTTTTGGATTATCTATGTGGAGCTAAACTTCTCTTTATAGGAATATGATTCTTTTATGATTTTTGATAATCGAAAATTTATTTAATTAATTAAGTTATTACATTGATTTATTTATTTAATTCTCTTATTATTGATCTTGATTTATAGACATATAGGCTTATGTCTCTACGGAATACTGGGAGTAATATTAACCCTATTGATTAATAATCTAAATAACTTAAGTTGAATAATACAAGGTGATTATTAGATATCTCATAGCCCTAGATCGATTTTATCTCATTGTTAACATAAAATACTGCAGTTTCTTGGTTAAAGTTCATTATTTATTTTATTTTAATTTTAAGTAATTATAAATTATAACTTGGATTTTATTTCTTGATTAGATAACAACATTAATTTATTTTAGTTGATGGTTAACACAAGTATTTGTGAGACGATATTCGATAATCTTATCACTTTATTACTTTTACTATCGCATGTACTTATCTGCATGTTTGGGAGCAAAAGTTCTTTAGAAATTGAATGTCAATAATGCATTCTATAATCATCATATATTATTATGTGATCAACCACAAGGCATTTTTTATAATTTCGAGAAGAAAAAATATTTGCCCTCCAATTATTTTTTAAGAATCACATTTGTGATCCGTTAAAGTTTGGAATAAAATATTTCCTCTATTCTATCAAAGTTGTCAAATATATTCTCAATTGGACACAATCCCATGTGGAGTCACATGGGCGTGTTCATTAACCTCTGCCGCCACTTCTCTGCCATCTCCACCATCGGAGCACTGCCTCCGCCAGTTTTCTCCACCGCCAGCGGTATCATCTCCACCAGCTAGTTCTCCACTACCTGCGGCTTCTCCTTCTCCACCAGTTAGTGATCCACCACCGGCTACTCCACCTCCACCGGCTACCCCACCTATATCTACACCTCCACCAGCTGTAACACCTGCACCGGTTGCTACTCTGCCAGCTTCAACTTCGGCTACTGCGCCTGCTCTGATGACAAAAGTAGCTACATCTATGGTTTCAGATTATTGAGTCCTCCATCACCACCTATGGGTGCTCCGTCACCCAGTACTCTTTTAGCTTTATCTCCTGCTCCATCAGCCAGTGATACCACCATTAAAACAACCGCCTCCACACCCCGTCCCCCCACCACCATAGTCACAATTCATACTTTCCTTGCTAAATAGGCATCTAAAAACAAAGTCATGTCTTAAAGAGAGCAAGACAAAACTTGTTGGGATGGTGTTTTCTGGCCCGACAATGATGTTGCTTCTTTGGCATTCGTCGAACAGTTGGGGTACACGATCGTAAAACTTTGAATTAATGCAGGCTGAAAGAAGCACGTTAAAGGAAACTACTGATCTAAGGGTACATAAATCATCCATTTGGAGATACATTCTAAGTGCCTGATCAAACATTCCAGCTAATCCATAGGAATGAATAATGGAGGAAAGGATGGGTTTTTTGGTAATTCGTCATTTTGTGAGATTCGAGGAAGGATTCAATGTCGGAGTAATGGTGAGACTTAGCGAGACGTTTGACAGTGTATTCTTGAGCATAACGGGAGGATAAAGGGGAAGTGTAATGGTTAGAAACAGAGGAGTATATTTTTAGGGCTTTGTCTGGACCGCGTTCGAATTTCACCTTAGATTTTGCTTTGGAAATAGAAATGGTTGTGCTGGATGTTGAAGCAGTGGCGGCGGTGGTGGGGGAAGTGGTGTGGAGGCAGTTGTTTTAATAGTGGTGGCAGAGGCAGTGCTCCGATGATGGAGATGGCAGGGAAGTGGCGACAGAGGTTAATGAACATAGGATATCCCACGTGGATCGAACGTGTTATCCACATGGAATTTCCGTCCAAGTGAGGGTATATTTTATAACTTTACTAACGTGGAGGGTATATTTGATCCCAGACTTTAACGAATGTCAAATGCCTTAAAATATAATTGGAAGACAAATCTGACCCTTTTCCATCTAGAAAATTATGTCAATTGTCTAAAAGCTTTATAAAGAAATCCCCACATGATTTCTCAAACTCAAAACTGCCTCTTCTCGTATTGGTATATTTCTAATTAATCAGACTTATCCATGTATGTCCATTATATTATCTTTCTTATGTAATCGCCAACAAAGAGGGAAAATGAAGAAATATTTAGTGGGTCGAACCCACAAATTGTTGGAATATGTAAAAGGAAACTACAAAACTATCAAGTGCTTTATGAGCTTGCTAGAAGGGTGTGTAATTACTTTGCAACACCATTGAGCATTGAATTCAGGAACATGAACCTGAAAATGCTCATGGGTACAAAGAAGAAATTTGGAAATGCAAGGCTAGGAAACAACAGGAGCAGTCTGTGCCAAGCTAGTGAAGCATCCATACATTATACTGTCACTATAGTTAACTTGTACAAACCAGAGGCTCCATACGTTAAACTCAATTTAGATGAAAGCTGCTAAAATGAAAATTGTGGAGGAGGAATTATCAGAAATTACCAAGGAAAGATCATTTTTTCTTACTATAAGATGATATTAATCTTCCTTAGGGAGTCTTCTCATTAATATCAAATATATATAGGTGTATCATGTTCATCCCAATTACAATACGAATTCTAGTCTCATATATGATGCGCGGTAAGATGCACACACTTTAAACGCAAGTGCACGTTATCGTGACAAGTAGTATAGTCTTGATAAGACCGAATATCGTCCTCAAGGATTAGGGTTCAAGTACCAACTATCTATTTTTTTGTATCTATTTGGTAGATTGATATTTTGATTTGTTGTTTATAACTAAGAATTATAAAAGCTATTTAACTATAAGGGTTTACTTCAGTTGTGATGAGAATAGGGCTTCCACGTCTCCTCACTATCCGCTTATGTTACTTATTAATGCAATAACTTATGGTCTTTTTCTTTTGGAGAAAGCATGTTCACTAAATCGTTTTATACTCCCGTTAGGGTTATATAAACACTCAACCCCAGTATTGCACCTTACCTACCTTTCGGTGATAAGGATAACTCTATAGGAGGATTAAGAACAAGAACCTAGTTAACCGTCACGCACAATGCGCAAAATTAGGGTTGTTAAGCCTCTCATTAACGCTACATAAATAATTGAGGTATTTTCATCCCCAATCCAAGAATGTCTATCCAACTTACAAAGATATTCACAATCCCCCTTTCTAACTGATTAGAAATCATATAGTGATAACTAGTTGTCAATTAATTACCAAGAATTCAACTCAAATATTGGATAGATCTCACAATAAGAAAAATAATCATAAGCATGCATTAACTCATAACAAAAGTTTCTAGAGATTCAACATGGAAAGCCCTATAGAGGAATTAGTTCCTAGTCATTGATATGATAAGAACTAATCCCATGTTCATCATACAAAATCGAAATAAAGTAAAGAAAAGGGAAAAAATTACTAAACTATGGTCTCCAATCTCTAAGCGAAGCCTTGTGTTGCAAGAAAGGGAACCCTTAAAACCGCTGGTTCTCCTTTATAGCCGAAACCGCCTCTTTTCCTTCGTGCCCGCCTGCAATTTCGCCCAAAACCTAATGTTTCGTCAGCGGCCACGAAGTTCTCGCAATCCGTGTTTTGGCGCCGCGACACGATATTCGCTGCTCAGGCGCCGCGCCGCAACTCCCGTAGCTACCGGATGTTTAGCGCCGCGCCTCGTGATTCGCTGCTCGAGAGCGCGCTGGGTCTTCGCAGCCTCTTCGAATAGTGGCGCCGCGCTCGCTGATCGCAGGAGGCCGCGGCTACTGGTCCGATTTCACCTCGTCGCCACTTTCTCTGCGACCTGCATCTCCTCTTTTGCCCTCTTTTAGCTCCTTTTCCGCCATTTGGCCATTTTAACCACTTTGACTCAATAGAAAGGAAAACTATCCTAATACAACACTTATATGTGCAAAACGGGACAAAAGACTAACTAAAACTGACTCAAAAGGTGTATATAAAATACACCGATCAATATACAAGAAGAATTCTAGTCTTACCATAATTATATTTACACAAATATTCTAATTATGGGTGAGGATCTACACCTACACGTTTACACACCCTCTCAGTCGGAGCGGAAGGAGGCCGGACGCTGAGACTGGATCTGAAGTCAAGAAATAACTGTCTGAGAAGTCCTTTGGTAAATATATCTGCATACTGATAGGATGATGAAACATGTAATACTCTGACATGGCCCAACGCAACTTTCTCACGAACAAAGTGTAGGTCTATCTCAATTTGCTTGGTTCGCTGATGTTGAACCGGATTATGAGAAAGATAGATGACAGAGATGTTATCACAGTACATAATAGATGTCTGACGCAAAGTACACTGAAGTTGTAACAGTAAATTTCTGAGCAAACAAATTTCAGCTACCACATTTGTAACGCTTCAGATCACTCGATCGAACGAGATAGGGTAGTGCGCCGCCGCGGACCAAGAAATCAGATTATCCCGTAAAAATACACAAAAGCCAGAGGTGGAGCGTCGCATGTCCGGACACCCTGCCCAATCTGCATCCGTATAAGAGATCAACCTGTTTGGTGCAGAGGGGTATAAGTGCAAACCATAATCAAATGTCTCCTTAATGTATCGGATGATACACTTAAGAGCAGTGAAATGAGACTCCCTGGGGGCATGCATGAATAGGCATACCTGCTGAACATCATAAGCAATGTCTGGCCTTGTAAATGTGAGATACTGAAGTGCACCTGCAAGTCTCCTATACAGAGTAGGATCGGAGACTGGAGCACCATCCATAGCACTGAGCTTAGATTTTGAATCAACTGGATTAGGTGAAACTTTGCAATTCGCCATCTTAGCCCTGTACACGATCTTCTCTGCATACTTACACTGACACAAGAACATGTGGTTGACAGACCTGGTCACTGATATCCCCAAAAAATAACCCAGCTTCCCCAAATCAGTCATTGCAAATTCTGACTTAAGCAAGATAATAATCTCATTTTTCAACCCGTCGGAGGAGGCAGTAAGAACAATATTGTTACACCCCGTAATTCCATAGCTACTAAGTGAGAACATGGTTATATAAATAAGATTTGAATGTAAGAAGGAAATGATGTTTACATTTCCTTATACGAATTCTTTTTGAGTTTAATGTGATGACAAAAATTAATTCTAGTAATGGAATTATTTTTCATTAGAATTATGGACTTAGTGGATTTATTAAGTCTTGGTATACTATGTTACATGTCCATCGAAATGGGATGAAAAATAACTAAGTGTGGATGAAATATTTTTTTGTGAAGAAATACTTGGCCAATAGGAGGGTAGCAAGTGCCCTCCCCACTTGTCTTGTGAAGACTCCACACACCATTATATAGATAAGTCTTGAAGACTTAGAACAAAAGATATTCATCCATACAAACCCTCATCTCTCCAAAAACCTAGAGCAATTCGAAATCCCCATATCCAAAGACAAGATCAAGATCAAAGTATTTTTCTTTCCAAGATTAAGCACCTAGACTAAGTTCTAAGCCAAGTTTAACACACCAAAGTGTGGATCACGGTTTGGCCAAGAACAAGGACTTGAAATCCTTAACTTGTTATGAACTTTTTGGAAGAACAACAAGAAGATAATATGATTACAAACTCGTAGAAGTTACATGCGTGTGATTGTAACGTGAAGAAGTGGTGCAAAACTGTGTAGTGTGTGCCGTGACTTTGAGACTGTTTTGGCTACGATTTGTGGTATGTTTTCTTCTTCCTCTTGAAGTAATTATATATTACATGTTGTGGTAGTTAGGGGAATAACTTGTAACAAGAAAAATGGAGTATAAGAAACCTATGTGACATGTTTGGTGTTCTGGATTTTACGGACAGTTTTGATCAATATCGGATTCGTTGGTTATTGTTGTTGTTTAACGTCACTAATCGCATGTTAAATGAAGGGATTATGGTTGTTACAAGTTGATGTTGTTTGTATATAAATTTTGAAATACGAATTGGATCATAAGGAGTTATAAAGAGGACTTTGGTTGTAGTAGTTGGCCGGAAAAACTGCATGAAACTGTGAGGCGTTGTTGTGCAGTTTTAGGGACTGTTTTAGACGTGTTGTATGATGGAAAATCAGCCCCTATATTTCATGTTTAATGTAGTAGATTGCTAATGAAAACTCCGAAGGAATAAGGGTGTGAAAAGACGTTGAAAGGCCTCACATTCCACCCTCGTTATAGTTAATTATGGATTGTTTTAGGGGCTGTTTTGGTATGGTTTTGGGGCAGAATTTTACACGTCCTGTTGGGCGTGTAATCCCCTTTGATTAGCTGAGTTGGTTGTGCCTTAAATGTTGTGTTTTGGTTGATGAATACGGGCCTTGGAAAAAGTGGAAAAGTACGTAGAAACAAAGGAAGTGCTGCCCAAATTTCGGTAGAATTAGAGGGCAATATTTGGTACAAGTCTTATACTAAGTAACCATGATATTGATAGAAGTGCTATCGTCATTATAGGTTGAAGTACTACGTGTAGCATAGTCTACTTGGCTTAAGGAATAGCCGATGAGGTTGAAGTACTTCGGAGCATTTTGCTACTTGTCGTATGAGTTAGTCGTCACGAGGTATGTGAACTCCTTCCTTCTATCGACATGACTATCCTTGAAGTATACTTGCCTTGTCATTTGGAGTATACTTGACTTGTTTCTTGAAGTATACTTGCCTTGTTATTTGGAGTATACTTGACTTATTTTCTTGAAGTATAGTTGCCTTGTTATTGGGGTATATGTTACACCCCGTAAATTCAAGAGGATAGGTTAAGAACGTACGAAAGGAAATAAGATTTGAATTTGGGAAGTTGGGATGGAAAAATGTTGTAGGCAGACGTTCAGTCAACTCTGGAGCGGTATATCCCCTAATTCTTTAGGAGTTTTGAGGTGTTTTAAAACACTAGTATGAAGTTCGTTGAGTCTAGTTTCCCACGCAACAAACCACTCGTCGATTGGACATCGGGGTAGGAAGTTACGGGCGTTAGAAGTTCTGTGGTGGCGCAGGGGCGATTTCCCAGCCGGCCGCGCAGCGCCGTCAGCGAACGCTGGCGCCGACATTTATGAAAATCCTCTGAGGTTGCAGCGCCGCGGCGCCAAGGCGGGATTTGTACGCGGAAAGGGGCGAAAAACAGGGGATATTTTGATAGAAGGCCTATGAGAGGGTGACAAGTGTCCCTCCCATCTTTTTGACCAAGGTAGGGTCTTATTTTAGGACCAAGTCTTCAAGACTTGGCCATTTTCAAGGGTTTCCTTAAGAAAAAATCATCTTTTCTCACTCAAATTGATGAACCCGGTGAGATTTTTGGAAAGGCTTCAAGAAGGAAAAGTGTTGGCAAGCTTGTAGAGGGTTCGTGTGGGTAATTTTAAAGTGAAGAAGATTTCGGAAAGAGGGCTTCTTGAGGTAAAAATCTTCACCTTCTTGTGTAAATGAAGATTTCAAGTTATAGTATTTAAGAAATGAGCATGTGGTTGTTATATTAAAGTTTGAAAAGATTTGGATCTTGTCGTCTTATTGAAAACCGAAAATGGGCATGTGAGCCACTCATGTTGCAATCAATTCGGTTGTTAGCTAAAAATCGTTGCATGTTATAAATAGGAGGGTATATAATTGGTTATGATTTATATAACATGTTGGAATAACGAGTTGGATTAAGAGGAAATTGAAAGGAAATTGATAATTGTTGTGATATTGTAGCCGAATGTGGCTTGGAATTATTGGATTGTTTTGTATTATTGTGGGGCAGAATTTTACGCGTCCTGTAAAGGCGTGTAATCCCCTTTTGGTTAGCTGAATTGTTGTGCCTTAAATGCGACGTTTGATTATTGAATTCGGACCTTGAAATAGGTGGAAAAGTACGTAGAAACAAAGGAAGTGCTGTCCAATTTTTCCCGTAGAACAAGGGACTTTACATTAGAATATCCTACGTTGAAGCTAGAAGCTAATAGACGAATTATGGTCATTATAGGTTGACATCTACGGACGGCATACTGGACTTGACAAGTGGATTAAACATAAGATGTATGTGGAAACTTTCTTATCTCTTGAGCATGAGTAGTTATAACTGTATGGTACGATAGACGTACGTGATTTAAATAAGATAAAGTCATTTTGATATACTTGACTTGTTTTAAAGATGCCTAGTCGGTTGAGTTAGAGGACTAACTCACTTGTCCTTGAGGAAAGGTTATAAGAATGGGTTATTCTAATGGGGTAGACAAGGACTCCTTGATGTGAGAAAGTATAAAGATAAGAACTTGTTTTCTAAGTTAAGAACTTTGTCTTCTAAAGTAAAGAGACTCGAAGCATTTTGAACGTTGTGTAACTTGATTTGAAGTACAAGTCTCTTGATCATAAAAAGAACGAAGTTGTCTAGAGCATAAAGTTAGTATAACGGCTTTATGGGAAGTTGGTTATAATAACTTTATGGAAGGTTAAAGAAATGGTTTTCTCGAATAAGTAAACCTAGATGAAAGAATTGAAACTAAGAAGGGCAATTTGATTTAAAGGCATCAATTGCTTAAAGTTTAAAAGGAGGGTCACTTGATTTAGAAGCCCGAAGCATATTTCTAAAAGTACAGTGACTTGTTGAAATGTAGATAAACCTTGATACTACGGGTGTTAGTATCTTGGGGTCTTATGTGGAAAAGGGATCTTTGGAAAAAATAGAAATATATAGTACTTTGGGTTGAATTTTCCCCGGACTTGTTAAGTGATATGAAAAGTGCCTTAAGGTCATAAAATGAGATCCATTTTGTATGTAATGAAAGTCTAAAGAAGTTATGATTTTACTTGGATGTACCGGCAGTGATGTGGGATTCCACGGGTATGCTTCCATTGTCTTATTGTGAACTTACTTGGGCGTCTGGCGGTGATGCGGGATTCCACGGGTATGCTTCCATTGTCTTATTGTGAACTTACTTGGGCGTCTGGCGGTGATGTAGGATTCCACGGGTATGCTTCCATTGTCTAGTATGAGCTTATCCGGGCGTCTGGCGGTGATGTGGGATTCGGGTATCTTCGGTGTGGTTGATTCTTGGACATGCTTACGATGAGGATTAGAGGCATGCGCCTTGGGCGTGCTACGATGAGGATTAGAGACACGCGACCGAGATGCGGGTTAAATTCGGATCGATTACTACTCCATGGATTAGCTCCCGTGAAGTCATGTACGAGATGAGGATTCCACGGGCGTGAGATATATATATAGGTTTATATGTGTTGTATGTGTATGCGCAAGCGGTGAGGTAGGATGCCACGGGCGCGTCACATGGTTAGATTTTACACCTAGCGGTCGGCAGTAATGGGGAATCCCACGGGCGCACTTTGATATTTGAGGGCTGGTGTTCATAGCCCTGGTGTGACTATCGTTCATATGTTGAAATAGGCTGTACAGTAAACCGACTTTCATTACTTCCACTTGATGAGCCTGATATGCATTAATTGGGTTATCATATATGTCTTGGTGTATTTTGACTATTATGATTTAAATTACGATTTTCGATTTTGCATACTTGGTACATATTTTATCTTGACCTCGCCGGGCTGCGTTCATGCCGCATGAGTTGAGTACATAGCTTGTTGATCAAGACTCACAGGATCACGGTTGATTCTGAAAGCTCCATTTCTCGGAGGCTTTGTCTTTGGTATGGTTCCTGAAGTTGTTGGCTTTTGTACATTCAGGGTATGGCGGGCCACTGTCGTCACGGTTGTTATGTAAACTCTTAAGTGCATGAGTCATATCTTGTGGGTCACTTTATGATTTTTTTGAGTGCTTGCTTTTGGATTTGTTTATATCCAGGGAGGTAGCCTTATCGGCTAACCTAATATTTATTTCATTATTAAGTTTGTGTATGTTCCGCTGATTATCTCTGATGTATACCTGTAAGGGTGCCCAGGTAGGGCACCATCGAGCGGTCGGGGCGTGACAAAAGTGGTATCGAGCGATTAGTCCTCGGAAAGTGTCTGAGGCCAGTGTAGTAAGTCTTGATTATTGATGTGTTGTGCACCATCTATAATCGAGGAGGCTGAGGACATTTAGGATTTGTTTCCATTCTTCTCTGCGAGATCGTGCGATGAAAGTCTACTAAGCTGAATCCTTTCTGACCTATTCTTATGTATCAGTTATGCCTCCACGGAAGGCGACCAGGGCCCAGAAGGGCAAGGCATCAACAAGATTAGTTAGTGGTACCCAGAGGATTTCTAGGAATCAGGCCCAGACTATGCCTGAGGTTATGGGGGGATCGGCGAGTTCACCACGCGGCGATAGAAGGCCAGAGCGGCAGTAGCACGAGAGGTTCGTACACGAGCCTCGATCCAGCGGCCGGTGAGTATAAGATTACGGAGAGCGGTCCGGTTATTGACTAGCATTGTGGCGAGCGGCACGACAGGCCGTAGCTAACCCAGGCCGATAGTTTGAGGATTCGGGACTTTCTAAGTTGTAATCCACGAGTTCTATGGTTCGAGTGCGAGAGGACCTCGGGAGTTCATTCGGCAGTCGGCCAGACTATCACGGTGCTTAGGGCCTCGGAGAGCGAGTCCGTTGTGTTAGCTTCATCTGGTTCTGCGATATTGCGTTGAACTGGTTTGAGTCGTGGGTGTTGTCGAGAGGTGTGGGTGCTCCTCCAGCTGTTTGGGATGAATTCACGGAAGCCTTCCTCGGTCACTTTTTGCCTCCTGAGACGAGGAGAGCCCGCCTGGATAGGTTATTGGCCTTTGTGTGAGAATGGGAGGACCATCGAGAGTACAACACGAATTTGACTCATTGGCTGTGTCGCACTATTGTGGCGGATATGGCGGACGAGTTCACCGTATGTGATGGGGCTAGGCCGTTATATGGTTACCGCGTATGCAGGAGTAGCTCTTGACGGTATGGATATCGCCAGATGCGAGCTTATGCGCGAGATTGAGATAGGAGAGAGAGGCCGGCCAGGACTAGTCCGGCCAGAGGCGGGGCAGCGAGTTTGAGATAGCTTTCGAGGCGGACAGCCTCAGCAACAGGCTAGGTCTACATTTCAGCCGACGTAGAGTGCTCCTTCTCGGCCTTCTGGCGGGTGGTTTGACCGCCAGGGATATTCGGGAGCGGTCGTGGGCTCGGGTGCAGTTCACGGATATGCAGGGATAGTAGCGGGAGGCCACCTTTGCCTCGGTGTGGTCACTGGTAGATCTCATTTTGGGAATGTCGGACTAGGTCGACAACTTGTTACGCTGCGGCCCAGCGGGGCCATTTGGCAATTTGTCGGAGCCGAGGTGGTCTTTGGTGGGAGTATACGATCTATTGGATCGATTGCGGGTTCTTCGCCTTGATGTCTCAGCGGGATGTTCATGCACCGGCAGGCCGCGTCAGAAGTCGTGGTAGCAGTTCCCAGTTTTAGCGGTCCTTTTACCCGCCTATGCGATTTCAGGTATATTTTTGATCCTTTAGAGACTTGTATGCATGATAAAGTTGTTGTATGTTTAAGTGTAATGAACGGATTATATTGAGACTATGTATGTATGCTAGAAGTAGGTGGGAAGTACGATAAGAGAAGCATTTTAGGCCTTGAATGGGAGTAAATAGCGTTGGTACACCCTTGGGATCTGTTTTCTTGGTTGACAATGATTGATGGGTATACGAGTGCGACATCTTAGGGTCATAAGTGGCATAATAAAGTTCCATAAATTGTAAGTACGAGGAGTATTAAATTGACTCCAAAAGAACATTCGGGGACGAATGTTTCTAAGGGGGGAAGAATGTTACACCCCGTAAATTCAAGAGGATAGGTTAAGAACGTACGAAAGGAAATAAGATTTGAATTTGGGAAGTTGGGATGGCAAAATGTTGTAGGAAGACGTTCAGTCAACTCTGGAGCGATATATCCCCTAATTCTTTACGAGTTTTGAGGTGTTTTAAAAGACTAGTGTGAAGTTCGTTGAGTATAGTTTCCCATGCAACAAACCACTCGTCGATTGGACATCGGGGTAGGAAGTTACGGGCGTTAGAAGTTACGTGGGTGGCGGAAGGGACGATTTCAGTGAGCGTCGCGGCCAGCGCGCAGCCGTCAGCGGGGCATGGCCGATATTTCTGAAAATCCTCTGAGGTTGCAGCGCCGCGGCGCCTGCTGCAGGGCCGCGGCGCCAAGGCGGGATTTTTACGCGGAAAGGGGTGAAAAACAGGGGATATTTTGATAGAAGGCCTATGGGAGGGTGACAAGTGTCCCTCCCATCATTTGACGAGGAGGTCTTATTTTAGGACCAAGTCTTCAAGACTTGGCCATTTGCAAGGGTTTCCTTAAGAAAAATTCCTCTTCTCTCTCTCAAATTGATGAACCCTGGTGAGATTTGTGGAAAGGCTTCAAGAAGGAAAAGTGTTGGCAAGCTTGTAGAGGGTTCGTGTGGGTAATTTTAAAGTGAAGAAGATTTCGGAAAGAGGGCTTCTTGAGGTAAAAATCTTCACCTTCTTGTGTAAATGAAGATTTCAAGTTATAGTATTTAAGAAATGAGCATGTGGTTGTTATATTAAAGTTTGAAAAGATTTGGATATTGTCGTCTTATTGAAAATCGAAAATGGGCATGTGAGCCACTCATGTTGCAATCAATTCGGTTGTTAGCTAAAAATCGTTGCATGTTATAAATAGGAGGGTATATAATTGGTTATGATTTATATAACATGTTGGAATAACGAGTTGGATTAAGAGGAAATTGAAAGGAAATTGATAATTGTTTTGATATTGTAGCCGAATGTGGCTTGGAATTATTGGATTGTTTTGTATTATTGTGTGGCAGAATTTTACGCGTCCTGTAAAGGCGTGTAATCCCCTTTTGGTTAGCTGAATTGTTGTGCCTTAAATGCGGCGTTTGGTTATTGAATTCGGACCTTGAAAAAGGTGGAAAAGTACGTAGAAACAAAGGAAGTCTTTGTCGATTTTCCGTAGAACAAGGGACTTTACATTAGAATATCCTACGTTGAAGCTAGAAGCTAATAGACGAATTATGGTCATTATAGGTTGACATCTACGGACGACATACTGGATTTGGCAAGTGGATTAAACATAAGAGGTATGTGGAAACTTTCTTATCTCTTGAGCATGAGTAGTTATAACTGTATGGTACGGTAGACGTACGTGATTTAAATAAGGTAAAGTCATTTTGATATACTTGACTTGTTTTAAAGATGCCTAGTCGGTTGAGTTAGAGGACTAACTCACTTGTCCTTGAGGAAAGGTTATAAGAATGGGTTATTCTAATGGGGTAGACAAGGACTCCTTGATGTGAAAAAGTATGGAACTATTATAAAGATAAGAACTTGTTTTCTAAGTTAAGAACTTTGTCTTCTAAAGTAAAGAGACTTGAAGCATTTTGAACGTTGTGTAACTTGATTTGAAGTACAAGTCTCTTGGTCATAAAAAGAACGAAGTTGTCTAGAGCATAAAGTTAGTATAACGGCTTTATGGGAAGTTGGTTATAATAACTTTATGGAAGGTTAAAGAAATGGTTTTCTCGAATAAGTAAACCTAGATGAAAGAATTGAAACTAAGAAGGACAATTTGATTTAAAGGCATCAATTGCTTAAAGTTTAAAAGGAGGGTCACTTGATTTAGAAGCCCGAATCATATTTCTAAAAGTACAGTGACTTGTTGAAATGTAGATAAGCCTTGATACTACGGGTGTTAGTATCTTGGGGTCTTATGTGGAAAAGGGATCTTTGGAAAAAATAGAAATATATAGTATTTTGGGTTGAATTTTCCCCGGACTTGTTAAGTGATATGAAAAGTTCCTTAAGGTCATAAAATGAGATCCATTTTGTATGTAATGAAAGTCTAAAGAAGTTATGATTTTACTTGGACGTACCGGCAGTGATGTGGGATTCCACGGGTATGCTTCCATTGTCTTATTGTGAACTTACTTGGACGTACCGGCAGTGATGCGGGATTCCACGGGTATGCTTCCATTGTCTTATTGTGAACTTACTTGGACGTACCGGCAGTGATGTGGGATTCCACGGGTATGCTTCCATTGTCCTAGTATGAGCTGATCTGGACGTACCGGCAGTGATGTGGGATTCCACGGGTATGCTTCCAGTGTGGTTGATCCTTGGACATGCTTACGATGAGGGATTCCGAGGCATTCGCCTTGGACATGCTTACGATGAGGGATTCCGAGACATGCGACTAGGATGCGGGTTAAATTCCCGGATACGATTACTACTCCATGGATTAGCTCCCCATGAAGTCATGTACCCGAGATGAGGGATTCCACGGGCATGAGATATATATATATAGGTTTATATGTGTTGTATGTGTATGCGCAAGCGGTGAGGTAGGATGCCAGGCGCGTCACATGGTTAGATTTTACACCTGGCGGTCGGCGGTGATGGGAATCCAGGCGCACTTTGATATTTGAGGTGGTGTTCATAGCCAGTGTGACTATCGTTCATATGTTGAAATAGGTGTACAAGGTAAACCGACTTTCATTACTTCCACTTGATGAAGCCTGATATGCATTAATTGGGTTATCATATATGTCTTGGTGTATTTTGACTATTATGATTTAAATTACGATACTTTCGATTTGCATACTTGGTACATATTTTATCGACCTCCGGGCCGAGCTGCGTTCATCTGCGAGTTGAGGTACATAGCTTGTTGATCAAGACTCGAGATCACGGTTCAGTTCTCGGAAAGCTCCATTTCTCCGGAGGCTTTGTCTTTGGTATGGTTCCCTGAAGTTGTTGGCTTTTGTACATTCAGGGGTATGGCGGGGCCCTGTCCCGTCACAGTTGTTATGTAAACTCTTAGAGGTCTGTAGTCATATCTTGTGGGTCACTTTATGAAATTGTTTTTGAGGTAACTGCTTTTGGATTTGTTTATATCCAGGGAGGTAGCCTTATCGGCTAACCTAATATTTATTTCATTATTAAGTTTGTGTATGTTCCGCTGATTATCTCTGATGTATACCTGTAAGGGTGCCCAGGTAGGGCACCAGTCGCGGGTCCGGGGTCGGGACGTGACAGTATACATGACTTATTCTTGAAGTATACTTGCCTTGTTATTGGAGTATACTTGACTTGTTTTTTGAAGTATACTTTCCTTGTTATTTGGAGTATACTTGACTTGTTTCTTGAAGTATACTTGCCTTGTTATTTGGAGTATACTTGACTTATTTTCTTGAAGTATACTTGCCTTGTTATTGGGTATACATGACTTATTCTTGAAGTATACTTGCCTTGTTATTTGGAGTATACTTGACTTATTTTCTTGAAGTATACTTGCCTTGTTATTGGGGGTATACATGACTTATTCTTGAAGTATACTTGCCTTGTTATAGGAAGTATTCATGTTATTAATTTTATGCTAAGGCATGTCTAGAATATTCCTAAGTTCTTACCAAGTCTTATGGGGATGTTGGTACGAGTCGTTAGGAAGTATTAGAGTCGAGTTGACCTTGGTAAATTACTATACTAATGAGAATAGGTATCAAACAAGCCATTGCAGCGTTAATGAAAATGTATCGACAATCAATTATATTGAAATGAGTAGAATTCTCCATCTGCATAGAAACTAAGATAAGACAAAATTGTATTACATTTTCTAGATCATGGCTGATTTAACAAGATCGTTATAAATGAGAATAACCTATTCACGGCTCATAAAAATATTAATTTTGTAAGTACATGAGGCTTGATTTTCGAAAGTACTTGGGACTTGAATTTCGAAAATGTGTAGTAACTCAATTTTAAAAGTATAAGTTACTTGGTCTTAAAAGTATAAGTTACTTGAGTTTAAAAAAGTAAGTAACTTGGTTTTAATGGTGAAAGTATTTTTGGGTCCAACACCCTAATATTTCATGAAATGATTCTTTTATAAAGAATAGATGTACAAAGTACTTTGGGTTCAATTCCATTACGTGGCATGATAATGCCTTGGTTTTTTATAAAAGGGAAAGAGGTAATAGTGTGTTAGTTGTCTAAAAATGAAGTGGTTATAACGACTTTATGAGAAGTTTGTTATAACAAGTTTTAGTGGAAAGTCAAGGGATGGTTTAAAATGTTTTAAGGAAATCGTGCGAGAATGTCCATGATTAAGTCCATAATATAATACATGATATGTGGCACTTTGATGTTCAAGATGTTTTAAAGTAACACGTGAGGTCTAGTGCCTTGATTTGCCAAAACCATGTCTTAGAAGGATACTTGGTACGATAAGTGTCTCGATTTTCTAATGATGGTTTCAAAATGATACATGTATTGGATCCTACTTCCTAGCGATACATGTAGTACTTGGGCTTTCCTAAAATGGAAATTTAGTTCATAAAGTGAATGTATGGCTCACGTACATTGTCGTAATGGACTTTAATCCTTAGTAATGCAAGGTGTGTTAGTGCCTTGATAGTACTTTGGCTTGCTTAATGATGCGCGATTTAATGCACACACTTTAACGCAAGTGCACGTTGTCGACTCAAGTAATATAGTCTAGGTAAGACCGAATATCGTCCTTTAGGATTGGTTTTCAAGTACCGATTATCTATCCTATGGTATCTATTTGGTTAACGTAAATTGAATTGGAATTCTAACTAATAATGCAGGAAATAAACTAATTATAAAAATACTTTGATTTAAATCAGTTATGATGGATAATTAGGGCTTCCAAGATCATCAACTATCCACTCTATTCAATTCTTAATACAATTAGACTCGACTTCTACGTTAAGATAGCAGGTTTACTAATCCGTTTTATACTCCCGTTAAGGCTATATAAACACTCAACCCCAGTAGCGCTCCTTTCTAACTTTCGGTGATAAGGATGACTCTATAGGAGGATTAAGAACAAAAACCCATGTTAACGCTACACAAGTAATTGAGGTATTTTCATCCCCAATTCGACCTATGTCTACCCAACTACAGCATAGTCACAACCTCCTCCTTTCGGAGTTTGATTAGAAATCATATAAATAATGATAATTAATGATCATGTAATTACCAAACATTCAAAACAACTATTGGATAAATCTCAAACAAGTGAAGAAGAAATCAACTAATATATTAATTCATGAATAGAGTTTCAAGTGAATCACAAGGAAATCCCTAATAAAGTAATTAGCTCCTAGCCATAGTCACACTAAGAACTAATACAATCTCCATACATGAACTGAAATAAATAAAGCAAAAAGAAAGAAAAGAAAATACTCAAGAACGAGTCTCGAGCCTTAAAGATCCAGGGTTGTGTTGTGGAATATTTACAAGATGGATTGGTGGATGGATGGATGTAGAATGGTGAATGGTGGAATGGAGAATTGAAGGATGAATTCTTCTAATGATGTAGAGACTATTTATAGACCAAGAATCCTTTAGGTGAAGGGTTAAGGATTATGTAGGTAGGAAAAGTTATTAGAATCCTTTTAGGTAAGGGTTTTAAGGTAGGAAAAGTTATCCCTTTAGGTAGGAAAAATTATCCCTTTAGGACTCTGAAAACATGTCAAATTCGGCCCAGAACTTCATAAATCCCGCGTCGGCGTCGCGGCGCCTGAAAATCAGCAACTTTCGGAACTTTCAGCACTTTGGGCGCTGCCGTATGCGCCACGGTGACGTTTTAGCGAATTTCGTTTAGTCGTCGGACCGTCGACCTCCTCTATAATTCCCGGAACTTCTTAGACTTCATTTCTTGGCCCTTTTTGTGTGTAATTCCATCTCATTTATGCTCATTTCATCTTCTTTTCGCCATTTCTCCATTTCTGACCGCGGTGACACAAAAGAAAAGAAAACGACCCTAATACTGTACTAAACATAAATGAAATGAGTAAAATACTAACTAAAAATGACTCAAAAGGTGTATATAAAATACACTGATAACTTAAATGATAGTTATTCTATTTTGTGCCTTGATAGTACTTCGGATCTCCTAAATGGTATTATCTTGATTTGTTGAAAAAGAAGGCATGTAAATTGTCTTAGTTTGTTAAAATGATGGTTTATTCATTTTATGATGTTGAGAGTCAGAGATTATCTTAACTTGCATATGTTGTTCATGATAGCCATTGGTGCTAGTGTTATGAGTATAAATGCGGGATAAACCCCCAAGACGTTATACACCTCCTGAGTATAAATGCGGAGTAAACCCCCAAGACGTTATACACCTCCTGAGTATAAATGCGGGGTAAACCCACAAGACGTTATACACCCTCTGAGTATAATTGCGGGGTAAACCCCCAAGACATTATACATCTCCATGGATTTACTACCCATGATGCGAGCATGACATATATGCTCATTGCGGGCCCGTAGGGCCTAAGTGGGTGAAATAGTCCTGTGCGGGTGAAATAGTCCTATGTAGGACAAATTGTCCTATGCGGGGTAAATTGTCCTATGCGGGTCCACAAGACCCTTGCGGGTGAAACAGTCTCAGGAGTAGGTTTGCATAATGATACTACGGGCGGGTGGCCCTAGATTGATCATAAGCTTCCTATTTTAAAGCATGTAAAGTTTACTCTCATTGTTAAAAAGGCACAGTGTGCGGGTAGTTGTATGTTATACTTGTTACATGCTGACAGTGATGTTGTATTCCACGAGCATGCTTCTATAATATGTTGAGGGCAGGTGTCCCGGATTTTGATATGACTTTCATATTTTAAAGTGGTGCGATTATTCTGAGTACTGATGATACAAGTCTGATTGGCTCTGATTTTTATATGACACGGTAGGATATGGTATTTGATTTTCATACTTGCCCTTGTCATTCCTTGTATAGTTATGATCTTAATTGCTGTACTTTATTTCCGTTTCATACTTAGTACTTGTTGTACTGACCCCCTTCGGGGGGCTGCGTTCATATCCGCAAGTCTAGGTACACAGTTGTGGATCCGCGAGCTTAGGATCCTGGTTCAGCATTTTGAGATGGCTCCAATGTTCCGGAGCTTGTCATTATGGCTAGGTATATTCAGGGGTACGGCGGGGCCTTGTCCCGTCAGAGTATTTGTCCAAACTCTTAGAGGTCTGTATTCATATGTGGGTTGGAATGGCTAGAGTTGTATTTACATTATTGAACAGTGTAGACCCTTTTGGGTGATTTATATTATGGCAGCCTTATCGGCTCTGCCTTTTTTTTTAAAAAAAGAGTGTTATTTATCTTCCGCGGTTTATTATGTTGTATGAATAGAAGGGTGTCCAGGTAGGGCACCAGTCACGGGCCCAGGGTACGGGGTGTGACAGAGTGGTATCAGAGCAGTTAGTCCTCGGAATGTCTACAGACCGTGTATAGTAGAGTCTTGTTTATCGGTGTGTTGTGCACCACATCTATAAACAGGAGGCTATAGTACATTTAGGATTGGTTTCCCTTCTTCTCACTCTGAGATCGTGCGATAGAGATGTGTTGTTAGGGTAGTCTCTCCCTAACGTATTATTGTGATTGCAGCTTTGAAAAAGGCAACAGTGACCCAGAAAGGATTATATGGATTGCGTATCCAGGTTCGTAAAATTATCGTATAGATGGTATTATGATGATGTATACATGTACGAGCGTCTTTATTTGGGGCTATGTGTGTTGCCTAGAATGATTATAAATTTCCATGAATTGGTTAAGCCTTAGTAAATTCTTGGAAGGTGTGGAACAGTTATTAAATCCACACCTAGGCTTTATATATGTACTGATTTGGAATATCAGGAGGTGATGAACTGTCTAAGATTGTGTTAGGCTCTTAAAAGAGGTCATGTTTGATTGGTTTGATAGCATACCATGTCGTTAAATTAAGCCGTGTTGTACGCTTAAGTGATTGTGTGAATAATAACGGTATGGAGTAATTAGAGTTGTTGTGAGTAAGACAACATGTTTGTGAGATATTGAAAAACTACATTTCCCGTATGTGGGGATTGATAATGTAAGCTTGGGACATAGAAAAATTGTAAACCTTGGAATATTGATGACCGCTGAGACCTTAGATGTACAGGGCCTTCTCGGGTAGAAAGATTTATTACAGACCAAGAATGAGAATTAAGTGCGACCATGTGGCAGATGGAGGACCAATTACGGGTCAACCCGTGGCATTAAATTGAGTAGGGTCGGTTTGAGGTGGTCCCGCTATGTGATAGGGTCACGAGGGTGCAAGGCCCAAGTCTAATTAATCGTTGTACGAGTTCGTGGACGTATTCCTCCAGAACAGGGTCGTGAGGGCCGAGAAGGGCCTTAACGGAAATTGAATCTGAGTATAATGAACAAGTTTGGATGTAGTAACTCCAAAGGATTGGAAACAGAGGCAATATGCGAGATTACGTACGTATACTAGAATAAAGGTTGGAAGTACGAGAAGAGTACGACAAGTAAGAAAAGGAACGAACAAGTGTTAAAGGAATTGAAGTGTTTATAGTAATGACTAATGAAAGTGCAAAAGAAGAATCCTTTTAGGCCATGAGATGGAGTAAATAGTGATGATGCACACTTGAGATTTGATTCCTCGGTTGTCTTATGATGGGTAAATATGCATGTGCGATGTATTAGGGCCATATGTAGCATAATTGGTTTCATCAAGTATAGTGAGGAGACTATACCGAGAAATGTTTAGATCGAACTCCGAAAGAACATTCGGGGATGAATGTTTCTAAGGGGGGGGGGGGGGGAGAATGTTACACCCCGTAATTCCATAGCTACTAAGTGAGAACATGATTATAGAAATAAGATTTGAATGTCAGAAGGAAAGGATGTTTACACTTCCTTATACGGAATTTTTTTGAGTTTAATGTGATGACAAGAATTAATTCTAGTAATGGAATTATTTTTCATTAGAATTATGGACTTAGTGGATTTATTAAGTCTTGGTATACTATGTTACATGTCCATCGAAATGGGATAAAAAATAACTAAGTGTGGATGAAATATTTTTTTGTGAAGAAATACTTGGCCAATAAGAGGGTAGCAAGTGCCCTCCCCACTTGTCTTGTGAAGACTCCACACACCTTTATATAGATAAGTCTTGAAGACTTAGAACAAAATATATTCATCCATACAAACCCTCATCTCTCCAAAAACCTAGAGCAATTCGAAATCCCCATATCCAAAGACAAGATCAAGATCAAAGTATTTTTCTTTTCAAGATTAAGCACCTAGACTAAGTTCTAAGCCAAGTTTAACACACCAAAGTGTGGATCACGGTTTGGCCAAGAACAAGGCCTTGAAACCATTAACTTGTTATGAACTTTTTGGAAGAACAACAAGAAGATAAGATGATTACAAACTCGTAGAAGTTACATGTGTGTGATTGTAACGTGAAGAAGTGGTGCAAAACTGTCTAGTGTGTGCCATGACTTTGTAAAGTCTTGAAAAACCTTATGTTACGATCATATTCACATTCGAGGACGAATGTTATTTAAGGAAGGGAGAATGTAAGGTCCCTAATAATTTAAAAGAAAAAAAAACAAATAAAAAAAAAAAAAATAGAAAATAAGGTTGCACGTCCAACTCATCCCCTCAACCTTGCCCTCCACTCCCCATTTCAACTCCCCACGTCCCAAACTAATTGTGCAGTATGCACACTGCATAGATATATACACACAGGACACATAACACACACATACACTACTATATGAAATAAACCAAAAGGGGACAGAACATAGAAGAGGAAGGGAAAAAAATAGTTAAAGAGAACAAGGATAAGCAGAAATTTGGGGAAAATCATTCGTTGTACGAAGCAACAAAGGTGAGTTTTCTCACTCAAAATTCTTAGTGAAATCCTGTAGTTTAAGTTCTATACATGTTAGAATGTAATTCGTGTGTTAAAAGAAAAATTATGAACTTAGATTTCTTAAACAACTAGTTCGGGACATGAACGTTACAAACTGTTTTTCGGAGTTATACTTGTTTTAATTAGATAAAATTTTGTATGGATGTAGATATTTCCGTTACAAATAAATCAAACTAAAGAAGAGGTAAAACAGACTTACGGTTTAAGAGTTATCATAGTTTAAACTTTCTGCCACAGATTTGGACGAAATCTGGGGGCAAGTAGAATTACGAACTATTTTTCCTGAGTTTCACTTGTTGGAATTAGACGAAATTTGGTATGGTTGTAAATAACTTTGTTACGAACATATTGAACTAAAGAAGAGGTAAAATGGACTTACGGTTTAAAAGTTATCGTATTTTAACATTTCTGCGCCGGATCGGTTGAAAGTCCGTAAGGCAGAATATAAACTGATACAACTGTATTAGTTGGTACCGAATATAGAAATATGTTTCAAACGAGAATTCTATATTTACCTTTCCTCGTCAGTTTGATACCTTACGGATATTGATCCGACTTACGGATAAGAAGTTATGACTGTTTTAAGATTGTGTATTGTTATGATAATAAATTCGGCGAAACAGTTCTTAATGTAATTGTTAAAACTGAAAATTGGAATGTTTCGGTGGGGAATTTAAAATTTTGTGCTGAATAAAAGTTCTAGATTATTCCGTTCTCGACAGTTTGAGACTTTACGTACATAAATCCGACTTACGGTTTGAGAGTTGTAACCCATACAAGTGGGAAGGGCGGAATATTGAAAGAAGGAAATATTAATTGAGCCTTTTGAACATATAACATATACAAATACAAATAAATAAATGCATTTGTAAATGCATCGGATCGGGTTGCACGCCGCAACAAATATGTAAATGCATTTGTAAATGCATCGGATCGGGTTGCACGCCGCAACAAATATGTAAATGCATTTGTAAATGCATCGGATCGGGTTTCACGCCACAACAAATATGTAAATGCATTTGTAAATGCATCGGATCGGGTTGCACGCCACAACAAATATGTAAATGCATTTGTAAATGCATCAGATCGGGTTGTACGCCACAATAAATATATAAGTGCATTTGTAAATGCATCGGATCGGGTTGCACGCCGCAACAAATGTATAAATACAAAGGAATACTTTAATATGTAACATGAGATAAAACATGTATGTTGGTTAAGCTGAGTACGTCTTGAAACGAATTGAAAGAGAATATTATTGTGTGAATACTTGATTATGATACATTGAAAATGTTGAAGTTTTTTTCATAACATGGTTATTGTGTCCTAATATGTTTGTACTTAAAATATTGTGAGATTACTTTGAATTATAGGGTGAGGTTCTCACTCAGCCCCGGATGGTAGGGCTGACTCTTTTATTTAACATATTTCAGGAAAGCGTGATAGAGGAAAAACTCCGCAACAGGGCTAGCGATCGTCCCACATCCTCTTTGACCCACCAATCCATTATTTCGGATTTGGTGAAAGTTATTCTCATAAAGTATGTTTAAAGAACTAGGTTCCATTATCTCGGGGAATGCCCCACACAAGATTGTTCTTTGTAAGCTTTGAATTGCTTATTATTATATATATATTATTTCCGCACTTAAATACATGTTTAATCTAGGAAGCAAAGAAGTTAACGGCTCACCTGGAAAATAAATAATTGTCCACGTGCCATCACGCCTTAAGGAAAGACTTACGAAAAGTCGGGGCGTGACAAGTTGGTATCAAATCTAAACCAGGTTAGGAGATTCTAGGAAATTTCATTGAGTTGGGTGTTTGAACGGTTACTTATTGCGACGGTGTGCGCGCCACCTTAGTAATAAGTGAAAAGAATAACATCCTAAGCAGTTTCACTTCTTTCATAGTCTTCTCGTGCCTATCTTGAGTCTTTTCAAAGACTTGATTCTCGTACTACCTCCTTCAAATGATTGTTGAAGGGGATGTGCAACGATAAACTATGGACGACGCAGGGGTGAGGTGAAGAAATTTTAGAAGAAATTATCTATGAAGTCACCACCGATGACGTGGGGAGAGTTCAGAGCCGCATTCATTGAAAAGTACATGCCTAACACCCGAAAAAATATGCTCAGGCGTTTGAACTGTGGAAACAAGGAGACCACAATGTGAAATAATACAATACCTAATTCATGTGATTGTCAGCATACAACACATATTATTCCTACAGAAAGGAAGAAGGTCAAAAGATTTGTTGAGGGTTTAAACTCGAACTTGGTAGAGAAGGTAGTGGTATTAGCCCATGATTGGGCATATTTTCAGATCATCGACATGACAATGAGGGTAGAAGGTTTTGCTAAAGCAAAAAAAAAAGTATTCACAGAAGATGTTTCGTTCGTCGAGATACTTTAATCAGAATAAAAACCAGAGGCAAGAAGGTAGTAGGAGTACTTCAAAAACTGAGTCAGTCAGTGGGCCAGTCTCATTATAGGCCCCAAGGGCATAAATAATTTGATCATCCATGTAGCAATGCTAAGGCCACCAACCCCAACACAGGGAGTCATAAACCGGTCTGTAAGGTTTGTCAAAATAGATATTTTGGGGAATGTTGGTTCTCACCGAAAGGATGTTATAATTGCGGAGAACTAGACCACTATGCCAAGAATTTCAAGAAGAGAACCCAAACATAGACTATTCAGGGGAGGTCAGAAGCAACCACAGCTGCCTACAAGGGAAATCAGGAAAACCAGTACCGACAGGGCCAGAGAGGTCAACAATCCAACAATTCTAGTCGGTTCTACGCTTTGCCACAAAGGAATGAGACGGAGGCATTTAATGCGGTGGTCACAAGTATTTTGCTAGTCTCGAGTATTCCTGCATTTGTACTATACGATCCAGGCTCTACCTTTTCATATGTGTCAATGGGTTTTGCTAAGAATTTACATGTAGAACCTTCCTGTTTAAGTGAACCCTTTGAGGTCATGACACCAGTGGAGGCCTCAGTTTGAGCCTCCCAGTAATTAAAAAAAAATCCGTTAGAAGTGAATGGTAGAGGAACGATAGTAAACCTAGTACTACTTGATATTGTAGATTTTAACATCATTTTGGGTATGGATTGGTTGTCAGCATGTTATGCCATGTTAGATTGCTGACGAAAGATAGTGAAATTGTCTTTTCACGGGGAACCAGAAGTTGTTATAAATGGCAGGATTGAAATATCCTCACGTCAGCTTATTTCCTACCTTAGGACTCAAAAGTTATTAAGGAGTCACAAAGTGGAGTACGCATATTTGGCTAATATAGTAGATACCCAAAAAGAGTCCCCAGCGGTGCATGATGTCCCTATTGTTTGAAAAATTTCGAAGGTTTTTCCTGAAGATCTCCCAGGCCTTCCTCCGGATAGAGAAGTAGAGTTCGCTATAGAATTAATTCCGGGTACAAGACCTATTTCTATTCCTCTATATCGAATGACCCCAACTGAATTGAGAGAGTTAAAAGAACAGTTGAAGGATCTTCTGGATAAAGGATTTATAAGGCCTAGTGTTTCCTCCTGGGGCGCACCAGTCCTTTTTGTGAAGAAGAAAGATGGATCGCTCCGAATGTGCATCGATTATCGACAACTCAATAAGGTCACGATCAAGAATCGATACCCTTACCAAGAATCGATGATCTTTTTGACCAACTTCAGGGAACCAGTTATTTTTCCAAGATTGATCTTCGTTCGGGATATCATCAGATGAAAATAAATTCGAATGATATATCAAAAACAGCCTTTAGGACCCGATATGGCTATTATGAGTTCTTGGTCATGTCTTTCGGATTAACCAATGCCCCAGCAGCTTTTATGGATCTCATGAACAGAATCTTCAAACCATTCTTAGATTTATTCGTGATTGTATTCATAGATGATATCCTAATTTATAGCAAGAGTGTGGAAGAACATGAAGAGCATTTAAGAGTAGTGCTTCAAGTCTTGAAACGGGAGAAATTGTATGCTAAATTCTCAAAGTGTGAATTTTGGTTGGAAAAGGTAGCCTTCTTGGGCCATGTGGTGTCAAGGGATGAAATTATGGTAGTCCCCCAAAAGATAGAAGCAGTAAAGAACTGGCCAAAACCTACCACTCCAACAGAAGTTAGGAGCTTCTTGGGTTTGGTTGGGTATTATAGAAGATTTGTGAAGGGTTTCTCTAGTCTTGCTGCTCCCTTGACCCGATTGACTCAGAAAGCAGTTAAGTGCCAGTGGTCAGAAGCATGTGATGCAAGTTTTCTGAAACTTAAATTGTTGACTACCGCACCAGTTCTAACCCTACCATTGGGACAAGAGGGATTCACAGTCTATTGTGATGCATCTAGGGTGGGGTTAGGATGCGTCTTGATGCAATTTGGAAAAGTTATTGCGTATGCGTCTAGACAATTGAAGGTACATGAGAAGAATTATCCAACTCATGACTTGGAATTGGCCGCGGTGATGTTTGCCTTACGAATATGGAGACACTATTTGTATGGGGTGCATGTAGATATATTTACAGATCATAAGAGTTTACAATACATAACCACACAAAAGGATTTAAATCTCCGACAAAGAAGATGATTAGAGTTGCTTAAGGATTATGACCTTAGCATTTTTTACCATCCTGGAAAGGCTAACGTGGTGGCGGACGCACTCAGTAGGAGATCAATGGGCAGCTTGGCCGATTTGGCAATACTAAAGAGAGGCATTGTTCGTGAGGTACAAAAGTTGGGGAGTCTCGGGGTTAGTTTAACTGAGGTCGGTGAAGGTAGAGTGGTGGTACATGATACCTCGCAGTCAGACTTAGCTTCAGAAATAAAGGAAAGTCAGTTTGAGGACATGGAATTTGTTGGATGTCGAGAGAGGATTCAACAGGGAAAACCTTCACAGTTTACATTAGGAGAAAATGATGGTACCCTTCGGTATAAGGGCAGGTTGTGTGTTCCTAAGATAAAAGATCTAAGAAGAAAGATCTTAAATGAAGGTCACAACACCAGGTATTCCATTCATCCAGGATCAACGAAAATGTATCATGATCTCAAGGCAAATTACTGGTGGGAAGGAATGAAGAGAGATGTTGCAGAGTTTGTCGAAAGATGCCTTACGTGTCAACATGTGAAAGCTGAACATCAAAAACCCGACGGACTACTTCAGGACATTAGCGTCCCCATGTGGAAATGGGAGGCCATTCATATGGATTTTGTAACTGGTCTACCAAAAACAAAAGAAGGTTATGATTCTATATGGGTGATTGTTGATCGGCTTACAAAGTCAGCTCATTTCCTACCGGTCAAGACTACATATCGGGCACCGCGATATGCACAAATTTATTTGAAAGAAATAGTGAGGTTACATGGGATTCCATTACAAATTATTTCGGATAGGGGTTCCCAGTTCACCTCACACTTTTGGCAAAATTTCCAGCAAGGCCTCGGGACAAAGGTCAAGTTGAGTACGACTTTCCATCCACAAACTAACGGACACGCTGAACGAACAATTCAAACATTGGAGGATATGTTGCGGTCGTGTGTGCTGGACTTCCAGGGCAATTGGATGGACCATCTATGTCTAATTGAGTTCGCTTACAACAACAACTTTCATGCTAGTATACAGATGGCCCCGTTCGAAGCATTGTATGGGAGAAAATGTAGATCTCCACTTGGATGGTTCGAAGTGGGCGAAACACTACTGTTTGGACCCGAAGTCATTCAGGAAACAACTGATAAAGTGCAGATAATTCGGGAGCGGATCAAGACAGCTCATAGCCGCTATAAGTCTTATGCGGATAATCGCAAAAGAGATCTTGAGTTTCAAGAAGGAGAGAAAATATTTTTAAAAGTCTCTCCAATGAAGGGAGTGATGCGATTTGGAAAGAAAGGGAAGTTGAGTCCAAGGTTTATTGGACCATATGAAATCTTACGAAGAGTGGGGAATGTGGCTTACGAACTAGCCCTTCCACAAGAATTAGAAGCAGTACATCCGGTGTTTCATGTATCAATGTTACGAAAATATATGCATGATCCAGGTCACGTCATCCAACCCCAAGAGATAGCCCTGAATGAAGAGCTTCAATATGAAGAAATTCCGGTCGTAATACTGGATAGACAAATTAAGCGTCTTAGGAACAAAAATATTATTTTCATGAAAGTTTTATGGAAGAATCACTCCACAAAAGAAGCGACCTGGAAGCTGAGGACGCGATGAAAGTCAAATATCCATTCCTCTTTGAGTAAGGTAATAAAATGTGTTAAGATGTGTTCATTACGTGTAGTTTGTGTGACGTGCATGTATTACAGTGTTATTCACTTTCGATGTCGAATGTTGTTTAAGGAGGAAAAAAAATGTGTTAAATTGTACTTTATGTGTGTGCAATAGTATGACTATGTGTTTTGTTACGACCTTATTCACATTCGAGGACGAATGTTATTCAAGGAAGGGAGAATGTAAAGTCTTAAAAAATATTAAAATGTTCTATTATATCTGTATTCACATTCGAGGACGAATGTTGTTTAAGGAGAAGAGAATGTAAAGTCTTGAAAAACCTTATGTTACGACCATATTCACATTCGAGGACGAATGTTATTTAAGGAAGGGAGAATGTAAGGTCCCTAATAATTTAAAAGAAAAAAAAACAAATAAAAAAAAAATAGACAATAAGGTTGCACGTCCAACTCATCCCCTCAACCTTGCCCTCCACTCCCCATTTCAACTCCCCACGTCCCAAACTAATTGTGCAGTATGCACACTGCATAGATATATACACACACGACACATAACACACACATACACTACTATATGAAATAAACCAAAAGGGGACAGAACATAGAAGAGGAAGGGAAAAAAATAGTTAAAGAGAGCAAGGATAAGCCGAAATTTGGGGAAAATCATTCGTTGTACGAAGCAACAAAGGTGAGTTTTCTCACTCAAAATTCTTAGTGAACTCCTGTAGTTTAAGTTCTATACATGCTAGAATGTAATTCGTGTGTTAAAAGAAAAATTATGAACTTAGATTTCTTAAACAACTAGTTCGGGACATGAACGTTACAAACTGTTTTTCGGAGTTATACTTGTTTTAATTAGATAAAATTTTGTATGGATGTAGATATTTCCGTTACGAATAAATCAAACTAAAGAAGAGGTAAAACGGACTTACGGTTTAAGAGTTATCATAGTTTAAACTTTCTGCCACAGATTTGGACGAAATCTGGGGGCAAGTAGAATTACGAACTATTTTTCCCGAGTTTCACTTCTTGGAATTAGACGAAATTTGGTATGGTTGTAAATCACTTTGTTACGAACATATTGAACTAAATAAGAGGTAAAATGGACTTACGGTTTAAACATTATCGTATTTTAAAATTTCTGCGCCGGATCGGTTGAAAGTCCGTAAGGCAGAATATAAACTGATACAACTGTATTAATTGGTACCGAATATAGAAGTATATTTCAAACGAGAATTCTAGATTTACCTTTCCTCGTCAGTTTGATACCTTACGGGGATTAATCCGACTTACGGATAAGAAGTTATGACTGTTTTAAGATTGTGTATCGTTCTGATAATAAATTCGGCGAAACAGTTCTTAATGTAATTGTAAAAACTGAAAAACTGAATGTTTCGGTGGGGAATTTAAAATTTTGTGTTGAATAAAAGTTCTAGGTTATTCTGTTCTCGACAGTTTGAGACTTTACGTACATAATCCGACTTACGATTTGAGAGTTGTAACCCATACAAGTGGGAAGGGCAGAATATTGAAAGAAGGAAATATTAATTGAGCCTTTTGAACATATAACATATACAAATACAAATAAATAAATGTATTTGTAAATGCATCGGATCGGGTTGCACGCCGCAACAAATATGTAAATGCATTTGTAAATGCATCGGATCGGGTTGCACGCCGCAACAAATATGTAAATGCATTGGATCGGTTGCACGCCGCAACAAATATGTAAATGCATTTGTAAATGCATCGGATCGGGTTGTACGCCACAACAAATATATAAATGCATTTGTAAATGCATCGGATCGGGTTGCACGCCACAACAAATATGTAAATGCATTTGTAAATGCATCAGATCGGGTTGTACGCCACAATAAATATATAAGTGCATTTGTAAATGAATCGGATCGGGTTGCACGCCGCAACAAATGTATAAATACAAAGGAATACCTTAATATGTTACATGAGATAAAACATGTATGTTGGTTAAGCTGAGTACGTCTTGAAACGAATTGAAAGAGAATATTATTGTGTGAATACTTGATTATTATACATTGAAAATGTTGAAGTTTGTTTCATAACATGGTTATTGTGTCCTAATATGTTTGGCCTTAAAATATTGTGAGATTACTTTGAATTATAGGGTGAGGTTCTCACTCAGCCCCGGATGGTAGGGCTGACTCTTTTATTTAACATATTTCAGGAAAGCGTGATAGAGAAAAAGCTCCGCAACAGGGCTAGCGATCGTCCCACATTCTCTTTGACCCACCAATCCATTATTTCGGATTTGGTGAAAGTTATTCTCATAAAGTATGTTTAAAGAACTAGGTTCCATTATCTCGGGGAATGCCCCACACAAGATTGTTCTTTGTAAGCTTTGAATTGCTTATTATTATATATATATATATATTATTTCCGCACTTAAATACTTGTTTAATCTAGGAAGAAAAGAAGTTAGCGGCTCGCCTGGAAAATAAATAATTGTCCAGGTGCCATCACGCCTTAAGGAAAGACTTAAGAAAAGTCGGGGCGTGACAGACTTTGAGACTATTTTGGCTAAGATTTGTGGTATGTTTCCTTCTTCCTCTTGAAGTAATTATATATTACATGTTGTGGTAGGTAGGGGAAGAACTTGTAACAAGAAAAATAGAGTATAAGAAACCTATGTGACATGTTTGGTGTTTACCGATTTTCTGGACAGTTTTGGTCAATATCGGATTCGTTAGTTATTGTTGTTGTTTAACGTCACTAATCGCATGTTAAAATGAAGGAATTATGGTTGTTACAAGTTGATGTTGTTTGTATATAAATTTTGAAATACGAATTGGATCATAAGGAGTTATAAAGAGGACTTTGGTTGTAGTAGTTGGCCGGAAAAACTGCATGAAACTGTGAGGCGTTGTTGTGCAGTTTTACGGACTGTTTTAGACGTGTTGTATGCTGGAAAATCAGCCCCTATATTTCATGTTTAATGTAGTAGATTGCTAATGAAAACCCCGAAGGAATAAGGGTGTGGAAAGGCGTTGAAAGGCCTCACATTCCACCCTCGTTATAGTTAATTGTGGATTGTTTTAGGGGCTGTTTTGGTATGGTTTTGGGGCAGAATTTTACACGTCTTGTTGGGCGTGTAATCCCCTTTTATTAGCTGAGTTGGTCGTGCCTTAAATGTGGCGTTTTGGTTGATGAATACGGGCCTTGGAAAAGGTGGAAAAGTACGTAGAAACAAAGGAAGTGCTGCCCGAATTTCGGTAGAATTAAAGGGAAATATTTGGTATAAGTCTTATACTAAGTAACCATGATATTGATAGAAGTGCTATCGTCATTATAGGTTGAAGTACTACGTGTAGCATAGTCTACTTGGCTTAAGGAATAGCCGATGAGGTTGAAGTACTTCAGAGCATTTTGCTACTTGTCGTATGGGTTAGTCGTCACGAGGTATGTGAACTCCTTCCTTCTATCGACATGACTATCCTTGAAGTATACTTGCCTTGTGATTTGGAGTATACTTAACTTGTTTCTTGAAGTATACTTGCCTTGTTATTTGGAGTATACTTGACTTATTTTCTTGAAGTATACTTGCCTAGTTATTGGGGTATACATGACTTATTCTTGAATTATACTTGCCTTGTTATTTGGAGTATACTTGACTTGTTTCTTGAAGTATACTTGCCTTGTTATTTGGAGTATACTTGACTTGTTTCTTGAAGTATACTTGCCTTGTTATTTGGAGTATACTTGACTTATTTTCTTGAAGTATACTTGCCTTGTTATTTGGAGTATACTTGACTTATTTTCTTGAAGTATACTTGCCTTGTTATTGGGTATAGATGACTTATTCTTGAAGTATACTTGCCTTGTTATTTGGAGTATACTTGACTTATTTTCTTGAAGTATACTTGCCTTGTTATTGGGGGTATAAATGACTTATTCTTGAAGTATACTTGCCTTGTTATAGGAAGTATTCATGTTATTAATTTTATGATAAGGCATGTCTAGAATATTCCTAAGTTCTTACCAAGTCTTATGGGGGATGTTGGTAAGAGTCGTTAGGAAGTATTAGAGTCGAGTTGACCTTGGTAAATTACTATACTAATGAGAATAGGTATCAAACAAGCCATTGCAGCGTTAATGAAAATGTATCGACAATCAATTATATTGAAATGAGTAGAATTCTCCATCTGCATAGAAACTAAGATAAGACAAAATTGTATTACATTTTCTAGATCATGACTGATTTAACAAGAACGTTATAAACGAGAATAACCTATTCACGGCTCATAAAAGTATTAATTTTGTAAGTACATGAGGCTTGATTTTCGAAAGTACTTGGGACTTGAATTTCGAAAATGTGTAGTAACTCGATTTTAAAAGTATAAGTTACTTGGTCTTAAAAGTATAAGTTACTTGAGTTTAAAAAAGTAAGTAACTTGGTTTTAATGGTGAAAGTACTTTTGGGTCCAACGCCCTAATATTTCATGAAATGATTCTTTTATAAAGAATAGATGTACACAGTACTTTGGGTTCAATTCCATTACGTGGCATGATAATGCCTTGGTTTTTTATAAAAAGGAAAGAGGTAATGGCGCGTTAGTTGTCTAAAAATGAAGTGGTTATAACGGCTTTATGAGAAGTTTGTTATAACAAGTTTTAGTGGAAAGTCAAGGGATGGTTTAAATGTTTTAAGGAAATCGTGCGAGAATGTCCATGATTAAGTCCTTAATATAATACATGATATGTGGCACTTTGATGTTCAAGATGTTTTAAAGTAACACGTGAGGTCTAGTGCATTGATTTGCCAAAACCATGTCTTAGAAGGATACTTGGTACGATAAGTGTCTCGATTTTCTAATGATGGTTTCAAAATGATACATGTATTGGATTCTACTTCCTAGCGATACATGTAGTACTTGAGCTTTCCTAAAATGAAAATTTAGTTCATAAAGTGAATGTACGGCTCACGTACATTGTCGTAATGGACTTTAATCCTTAGTAATGCAAGGTGTGTTAGTGCCTTGATAGTACTTTGGCTTGCTTAAATGATAATTATTCTATTTTGTGCCTTTATAGTACTTCGGCTATCCTAAATGGTATTGTCTTGATTTGTTGAAAAAGAAGGCATGGAAATTGTCTTAGTTTGTTAAAATGATGGTTTATTCATTTTATGATGTTGAGAGTCAGAGATTATCTTAACTTGCATATGTTGTTCATGATAGCCATTGGTGCTAGTGTTATGAGAATAAATGCGGGGTAAACCCCCAAGACGTTATACACCTCCTGAGTATAAATGCGGGGTAAACCCCCAAGACGTTATACACCTCCTGAGTATAAATGCGGGGTAAACCCCCAAGACGTTATACACCTTCTGAGTATAATTGCGGGGTAAACCCCCAAGACATTATACATCTCCATGGATTTGCTACCCATGATGCGATCATGGCGTATATGCTCATTGCGGGCTCGTAGGGCCTAAGCGGGTGAAATAGTCCTGTGCGGGTGAAATAGTCCTGTGCGGGGCAAATTGTCCTATGCGGGTGAAACAGTCCTAGGAGTAGGTTTGAATAATGATACTACGGGCGGGTGGCCCTAGATTGATCATAAGCTTCCTATTTTAAAGCATGTAAAGTTTACTCTCATTGTTAAAAAGGCACAGTGTGCGGGTAGTTGTATGTTATACTTGTTACATGCTGACAGTGATGTTGTATTCCACGAGCATGATTCTATGATATTATATGCTGAGGGCAGGTGTCCCGGATTTTGATATGACTTTCATATTTTAAAGTGGTGCGGTGTTACAGTAGTACAATGATACAAGGTACAATTGACTTTGATTTTTATATGACACGGTAGGATCTGATATTTGATTTTCATACTTGCCTCTGTCATTCCTTGTATAGTTATGATCTTAATTGCTGTACTTTATTTCCGTTCCATACTTAGTACTTGTTGTATTGACCCCCTTCGGGGGGCTGCGTTCATGTCCGCAGGTCTAGGTACACAGTTGTGGATCCGCGAGCTTAGGATCATGGTTCAACATTTTGAGATGGCTCCAATGTTCCGGAGCTTGTCATTATGGCTAGGTATATTCAGGGGTACGGCGGGGCCTTGTCCCGTCATAGTATTTGTCCAAACTCGTATAGGTCTGTATTCATATGTGGGCTGGACTGACTAGAGTTGTGTTTACATTATTGAACAGTGTAGACCCTTTTGGGTGATTTATATTATGGCAGGCTTATCGGCTTTGCCTTTGTTTTTTTTTAAAAAAAGTGTTATTTATCTTCCGCGGTTTATTATGTTGTATGAATAGGCGGTGCCTGTAGGGCACGATGCATGCCCGAGTACGGGCGTGATAATATCATCCACGTAAAGTAATAAGTAAGCAGTGCTACTACCTCGATGAAAAATGAAGAGTGATGTATTACTCTTGCTGCATACAAACTCAATCTGCAATATATACCTGATGATCATACCACGCACGTGGGGCCTGTTTCAGGCCATATAGTGACTTACGGAGATGACACACATAGTGAGAAACTACTGGATGGGTGAACCCAGGCGGCTGATGCATATAGAATGTCTCTCTCAGATCCCCATGTAAAAATGCATTCTTCACATCAAGCTGATGTATCGGCCAGTGTTTACCCATGACAATGCTTAAAACAGTGCGAATAGTAGCCAGTTTGACAATCGGCTAAAAGTCTCACCACAATCAATGCCCTCCTGCTGATTTGTGCCATTAGCCACAAGTCGTGTCTTATACCTCTCAAGATCTCCACTGTCTCTGAATTTGTGACGAAATAACCACATGCAACGGATCACATTCACCCCCTCAGGTCTAGGTACTAGATCCCATGTATGCTGTTTAGTTAAAGCATTGAATTCCTCATACATAACCGCATTCCAATTAGGGTCTTTTTTGGCCAATTTAGGGTTCTTGGGAATTAGAGAAATGGTTTGGGCAGACAAGTTGAATTGGACTTTGGGTTTAAAGATTTCATGCTTGGCACGAGTTTCCATTTGGTGAGTGGGGACATTTAGTGGATGTGGAGTCTGAGTGGCGGGAGCAGAAGGCATTATTGGGTAAGGGGATGGAGGCAGAAAGTCCGTCGAAGGCGCCACGACACCGCGATCAAGGGCTGCGGTGCCAGAGGGCTCTGTCGAAGGCGCCGCGGTGCCACTATCAAGGGGCCGCAGCTCTAAATGTGTTTCGAGAACTGGGTGTTCACTGGAAGAGAGGCGCCGCGGCTCATCCCCGAGGGGCCGCGACTCTAATTCCCTGGAAGAATTTGGGTGCTCACTGGAAGGGAGTCGCCGCAGCGCTGACGGCTGGGAAGATTTAGTGAGATGATTAAGGATAATGGGAGAGATGACAGACTCGTCAAGAAAAAAATAGTCTTATTTTTGAAATTTTTGATGGTTCAAAAATGGGAATGTAGTCTTGTCGAATGTGACGTGACGAGAGATGTGAATTTGACGAGTTGACAAGTCGTAGCATAGATAACCCCTATGGTTTGGCGGGAAGCCAAGGTAGACACAAGGAGTGGATCGGGGAGCTAACTTGTGAGGGGCAGTCGAGGCAAGGTTATGATAACATAGACAACCGAATATCCGTAGATGGTCATAAGAGGGGACTCTATGATAGAGGATTTCGGTAGGGGTCATATTGTGAAGGGTGCTAGTTGGAAGAATATTGAGAACATATTCTGACATTTTAGCAGCATAGATCCAGAAGGACGGAGGTAAGGATACATGAATCAATAGAGTGTGAATCATATTGTTAATGATGCAAATGATTCTTTCAGCTTTATCGTTTTTGGGGAAGTGTGGGGGCAGGAGAAGCGAAAGACCATGCCATTATTAGTACAAAAGCGGTGAAACATAGAGTTGTTGAATTCACGACCATTATCGCACTGAAAAGATTTTATACCTTTTGTAAACTGTGTTTGAATGAAAGTTCAAAACTCAAGAAATTTGGCAAACACTTCCGATTTAAACTTGAGAGGATACAACCAAACAAAGTGAGAAAAATCATCTAGTAAGATAAGATAGTATTTATGACCGAGAGAACTAACAACAGGTGATGTCCATAAATCGGCATGTATAATATCAAAAGGTACAAAAGTAACACTAGTAGATGATTTAAATGGAAGACGAGTATGTTTGCCTAAAGAAAAAGAAACACAGTTTTGGGCAAGCTTCCCATTACAAGTAATGAAATTATTGCGAAAATGAAAAACTGGGGCTCCTGGATGACCAAGCCTATTATGCCATGTTGAAGAAGAAATTGCCGCTAGAGAGACGAGAGAGCTAGATCTGGCAGCGGAGGTGGGAGTGAATGGATATAGATCCCCCGTGCTATTGCATCTTGTAAGAGGTGTCCCCGTATGAAGATCTTTCACAGTGAAACCAAAAGGGTCAAAATCAACAGAGACAGAATTATTACGAGTAAATTTGCGGATAGAGATGAGATTCTTAAACACATGTGGGGCATATAGGGCATTTTGAAGGGGGAATGGATTAGGAGGTGGTGTGTAGGATGTACCATAACCCTTTACTGGAATACGGTGACCACTACCAACTGTCACAAATTGAGGATGCTTTAAACCAAACAGTTTGAGAATATTACCTGCAGACTGGGTGAGGTTAGAAGTGGCTCCGGAGTCCATGTACCAGTTGTTGTCGATCGTTGCATATCGAGACCGGCCAAGGCCCGCCCTAACTCAGATGGGTGTCATCGCCGACGAGGGTCAAACCGGCCGCATGAAGTGGGCTTGCCGCGAGCATCGACTTGTCGATGGCCGAGCAGGCCCAACAACCCGTGGGAGAACTGTTGGGCGGTTCCGCATTAGAATCGCGCGCGCCGTAGTCTTTATCGGTTCGGTTGGGCGCCGCATCACGAATCGATTCTGAGGGCCCTGTTGTTGTTGCTGTTGATTCTGGTGGCCGCAACCCTTGCCATGACCACGACCTCCTATGCCTCGGCCCTTGTCACCTAGTCCTTGTTGCAGTTGAGAGTTTTCTGGCGGCGTTGGATCTTGAGGGCGCGTTTCGACAGCTAACGCCTTCTGATTGTGCTCATCCTTCTTAGCACGTCGAGTTTCTTCGAGCAACAACTGTGAGCGAGCTTTGTTAAAATTGGGTAGCGAATGAATCATGGTGGCTAACTTATCATAGTCGCCTTTGGGAAGGTCTGCAATCAATTGCAACACCATTTTAGTGTCCGAAACAGGCGTGTCGACGTTGGATAGTTGATCCGCCAGTAGTTTCAACTATCTGCAGTACTCAGTCATGTTGGAGAAATTTTCAATGCGTATATTGTTAAACTGTTCCTCCAAATACACCGCACGAGTGTGCTTGTTATCTTGAAAGATTTCCTCCAAGCGGTTTCATAACTCAAGGGCTGTGGCTCCATATTTTATGATAGCAAGAAGAATATCCTGAGAGATACTACCATAATTCCACTGTTTGACGCCGGCGTCTAGACGCCGCCAAGTAGAATCATCAACCTCCGGAGGGCGCGGAATAGTGTCATCGATATGATCTAGCACGTTATAGAAACATGCATGATTACGAAACAGTTCAACCCAGGGAGAATACTGACTGTTTTCTTGATCAAGAAGAATGAGAATAAAGTTCTTGATGTTTATAAAAGTTAGGACTGGATGAAAAGAGGATGACAACGTGGTGGTGGGATTTGTGGAGGTGGAAGCGTCAGAGGTATTGGAAGAATCCTGAGTATCCATTAGAGAAGAGAGGAAAGGAGAGAAAACCAAGAATTTAGGGAGGAGAGGGGTGGCACCGCGGCGAGAAGCCCGGAGGGGGGGGGGGGGGCGGCGACTGCTGCAGAAAAAATTCTAGGATTTTTGTTTTAGGCTCTTGATACCATATAAGATGATATTAATCTCCCTTAGGGAGTCTTCTCATTAATATCAAATATATATATGTGTACAATGTTTATCCCAATTACAATAGGAATCCTAGTCTCATATACAAGAGAAATCTCAGTCTTATCATAATTATATTTACACAAATATTCTAATTATGGGTGGGGATCTACATCTACATGTTTACACTTACTCTATCAAAATAGGGCCTGGCACCAGTAACCTTGTTGAGGTAATGGCGTTATTATATGGCTTGCAATGGTGCCTAGGAATTGTTTCACAAGGATATAGGGAGAAACTTATTCTATGTTGCTTGCTATGCATATCAAAGGAGATTGGAAACCTTCTTGGATAATTCTCAATCAAATTATGGAGATACAAAGATTAGGTGAAGAGCATAATTTTATTATTAGTCATCACTTTAGAGAACTCAATAAACCAGTAGACAAACTTGCAGCTTTGAGTCATGGTTTTATTGAAGACCATATCTTCAACTCTTTTGCTACTCTTGCTAGTTCTGCTACACTAAAGGAGGTGATGATCATTATGCTCTCGTGGTCATTGAAGACTGTGGCTCTAACTGTGAGAAGAACGTCAAAAAATTCTGAGGACTCCTTCAAATAAGTGTTATTAAATTAAAAGACAAGTTAGATCTTTTTTCAAAGAATAGACTCATGTCCTTGATGTTCACCTTAATTGGTGAGTATCAGAATATGAGCACTAAAAGAGTTGACTCCTTCAGTTCCTTAACTAGTCTATAGGAAGACTTAGTAGAGGTTTGTCACGACCCCACCCGACGGGCCGCGACTAAACGTCCTAATTGGACGTCATTACTGACCTGTCACTCTTAATCCAATTAATACCGAGATCTATAGAAATTTTGGCAGCACAACGTTGCTTTTATAACATGTCCCCAAATAGGCGAGCCGACAAGGCTGCCTTACACAGCTAATCAACAAACAAAACAGGCTAGCCGACTAGGCTGCCACCAAACAACATCATATACATAAAGGGATAGTCAAAATAGGCAAGCCGGCAAGGCTGCCACTAGATAACAACAGGAATAACCGAAAACATCCCAACACAGGGTATAACAACATCAAAAACCAAAACAAAGTACAAACGTCCAACCCACAACTGTCTACAGACCTCTAAGAGTGCAATACTGACATATGACGGGACAGGACCCCGTCGTGCCCAAAATATGCATAAGTCTGAAAGATAAAGGTCTGTACCAAATTAGCTGGCTCCGGAACAAAGGAGCTCTCCAACTGCTGTACATAAATCCTAGACTGGAGGGTCACCTATTCAACACTGAACTGCGGGCATGAACGCGGCCAGGAAAGGGGTCGATCTGAAATAATGTACCGAGTATGTAAGCATGAAATCATGTAAATAAGATCAAAAATGTGTCCTGTAAGGTAGAGAGTCAACTTTATCATAAAAGAATGAGAGTCATACCAGTACCCATGCATGCTTAGTCATAAAATCATCAGATGCAAATAAATGAATAAATTGTCCGGCCCTTGGGTGAGGGACGCGGTGAAATATACTGTCATGGGTATCTGTACCTGCATCACGGATGCCTGTCCGTGGAATCATCATATATGTATACATAAACTGCACGGCCCTCTAGTGAGGGACACGGTGAATCATCCTGATATATATGCACGAATCTGCCCGGTCCGGGACGCGGTGAAGTGGAAAAATGACTCTTAGCACGAGTAGATATCATGAGCAATTGTATGCAATTTAAATCATTTATTTGACTCTCATTAAAATCATTAAATAACCTTTTACAAGAAGATCACATGTACTTTTCATAACTCAAATTACTATGAATAAGACTAGGAAGAAGTCATGTACGTTCGCCGTACATTCCCTTGTATAATATTCATGTCGAATGAAGAATCAATAATTCACAAAATCATGCCAAAAGAAAGGAAGATAGACTCACATACCTCTTAGGCGAACTAATCAACTCAATATTAAGGTATGCCTCGTCTAGTACTTCAACCTATAATAATGAATAATACGCTCGTCAAATCTATGATTTCTAATGTAAGTTATATGAATAACGACTTCCTATTTTACAGAAATTTGTGCATCACTTCCCCTGTTTATATGCATATCTACAATTTACCAACAAGCCAACCAACACCAATAATCCAACATTATTCCAGGATATAATTAAGTTAAGCCCAACATACTTCATATACGCTATCCTATAACCTTCATTCTCTTTATATCCATGAAAGACAACAAATTCAACAATCAAGTGACTATCACACTTATTTATCATGGTTATTCAATCCTTAGTCATGTTAAAATAGTTCATAAAAGCAATCTCAAACCTCTATCAACATTTAAGAATTCAAGAAGGTGAAATTTACACTTTCCTATACTTTAATTCTTCTAAGACACGTATAGGTGATTACCACAATACATATGCTTGATTTCCAACATTATAATCTTAACAAGTAGTCCCTAATACAACACAATCACGTTCAATAATTCCATCAACCTTTCGGCCAACCCATTATTCAATTCCAACACCTTTTCTTAATTCTTTAGAATCTAATTTCATATTTCAATACTTCCACATTACTAATTACAACTTAACTTCAAGATTTCTTTTCAATTCTCAACATGCACTCAGTGATAAGAATAACATCTCAACGCTCCATTCCAATGTACATAAAATAGTCTTCAAGTATATCCAACAACATACTTTCATAACTCATTTCTTTACTCCTTAAAATTCAACTTCATATTTCAACATTCTTATATAAACAACTAAAACTTAAATCTCCATGTTTCCTCCAAATTTGTAACATGCAATTATAAACAATAACAACAATACTTGACTTCAATTTTACACCAAATCAGTCCCACAATCGGCTACAATCAATGTCACCACAACACATGCAAATTTCACTTCCATTCCTCTTAATCTTAGTTTAATTCTCAACACAAGTTCCAATCTAACATTTACAACAACATGCAATTTAATCTATACCATAAGAAGAAGAATTTCATACCTTAAAAATTGTCCAAAAATCGCATGAACACTGCCCAGATTTTTAACCCAAAATTTCATCAATTTCTTGTCCGATTTTTCAGTTCATCAACTCCATTTCAACATGCAACCATTCTTCAATGTTAGACCAACATTCATACACGTTTTTCTTCCTAAAATTTGCTCCAAAAACCTGGAAATTTCGGACCTTGAAATCGCCTAATTATCGAATTTTTGCCATCGTTGGGTCAAACATTTGGCTTCTAATTGTGATGAATTAATCTAGTAAGAAGATGGTAATGTGACTTCAACTCTTGGCTATGGATAATGAGATTTTCGGATTTGGAATTGATAAAAAAAGATGAAGATTTGGGTGTTTAAGAATGAAAATAGTATTGAAATGAAAAAGGGTTTGGGTATTAAATCCAAATCTGAAAATAGTTTTTAAAAATTACACTTTGGCCCTTAAAAGCCTTCTTTTCTCAAGACAATCCCCAAGTAATAAATCTTAATCATACTTCTATTAATCTCAACACTCGTTGCCTTAAATTCTTATCGTCATATCTTCTATACGTCACTAATCCATGACGGAATATATACGTATATATAAACCATTATTATTAAAGATATTTCCGGCGTCGTATACGCCATTACCGAAAATTAATCCGTATTATCATAAAAAAAAACTTAAATTCGAAAATTAAATCTTAATCCTTAATGACGTTCTTAATCATTGTCTTAACTTACGAGGTGTAACATTCTTCCCCATTAGAAACATTCGTCCTCGAATGTTCATAACCAGTCTTATGTTCTAGAAATTTCGACAGAGCCTCCTTTATAATTGTGTCTAACCATCTATATTCAGCAAACCAACAGATGCCACAGAGGGCCACAAATAAACACGCATATACAGTTTACAATTACTATGATCAACTAAGGGAGTTAGATTGAATTACCTGAAGGCACAGGGAACAAATGAGGATACTTCTTCTTCATCTCCTCTTCTACTTCCCAAGTCATTTCCTCTCTATTGTTGTTCCGCCATAACACCTTGACGGAGGCTACATTCTTGTCCGTAATCTCCTGACCTGGCGATCAAGTATGGCCACAGGATTCTCCTCATAGGATAATTCCTCTGTCACCTGGACATCGTCCACTGAAAAGACTCTGGAAGGATCACCAATACACTTCCGTAGCATAAACACATGAAAAACTAGATGTACTGCTTCCAAGTCTGAGGGTAATTCCAACTCATAGGCAACCTGGCCTACTCTGCGAATGATCCGATAAGGCCCAATATACCTTGGGCTATGTTTCCACCTCTTCCCAAATCTCATCACACCCTTCATGGGTGATACCTTCAAGAATACCCAGTCGTCGATCTGAAACTCTAAGTGCCGACGCCGATTATCAGCATATGACTTCTGTCGACTCTAAGCTGCCAGTAATCTCTCCTGTATGAGTTTCACCTTGTCGACAGCCCGTTGAACTATGTCTGGACCAATCAACTGAGTCTCACCTACGTCAAACCAACCAATGGGCGACCTGCACTTCCTCTCATACAAAGCCTCATACGGGGCCATCTGAATGCTAGAGTGGTAACTGTTATTGTAAGCAAACTCAATAAGTGGCAAATGATCATCCCAGCTATCTCTAAAATCAATAATACAAAGCCCTCAACATATCCTTCAGTGTCTCTATGGTTTACTCTGCCTGCCCATCCGTCTGAGGATGAAATATTGTGATGAGACTCACATGCATTCCCAACCCCTTCTGAAATGATCTCCAGAAGTTAGCCGTGAACTGGGCCCCTCAGTCAGATATGATAGATACGGGAACCCCATGTAGTCTCACTATCTCCCTGATGTATAATCTAGCATAGTCCTCAGCTGAATAAGTAGTCCGGACTGGAAGAAAATTGGCTGATTTTGTCAGCCTATCAACAGTAACCCAGATGGAATCACACTTCCGCTGCGTACGAGGCAAATCTGTAATAAAATCCATATTAATCACCTCCCACTTCCAAGTCGGGATCTCTATCTCCTGTAGTAGCCCCCCGGGCTTCTGATGCTCGACATTAACCTGCTGTCAATTCGAGAACTGAGCAACAAACTCCGCTATATGTCTCTTTTCATGCCATCCCACCAATACAAGCATCTAAGGTCATGATACATTTTCGTCGACCCTGGATGAATATAATAATGGGCATTGTGTGCTTCACCCATAACCTGCTGTCGCAGTCCTGCAACATCCGGTACACATAACCTACCCTCATACCGTAGCACACCATCAGAGGCCACCTCAAATAAAGTCTTCTCCTTTCGGAGAGCTGCATCTCTATATCGTGTCAGAATAGAGTCCTCATACTGACATCTCTTTACCTCTTCTATTATAGAGGACTCAACAACTCCTCGAACAAGAATACCACTATCTTCAGAATCCGCCAACCGGACTCCAAGACTAGCTAGCCTGTGAATCTCTCGGACCATCTCTTTTCTGTCCGGCTGCACATCTGACAAGATACCCATATATCTTCGGCTAAGAGCATCTGCCACAATATTGGCCCTCCCTGGGTGGTACAAGATATCAACGTCATAATCCTTCAACAACTCAAGCCACCGCCTTTGTCTCAAATTCGCCATTTCGCTAAAGATGTATTGAAGACTCTTATGATCCGTGTAAATATCAGCATGAACACCATACAAGTAATGTCTCCATATCTTCAAAGCATGAATCACCGATGCTAGCTCTAAATCATGAGTGAGATAATTCTTTTCATATTTTCAGAACTGTCGGGAGGCATAAGCTATAAATTTTCCATGCTACATCAACACACAACCTAACCCGATACCTGAAGCGTCACAATAAATCGCATACCCATCTAGCTCCTCAGAAAGAGTCAAAACTGAAGCCGTAGTCAACTTATCTTTCAATAATCAAAAGCGTGCTCACAAGCACGGCCCACCGAACTTAGCCGCTTGCAGGTTAGCCTAGTCAAAGGCGCTGAGATCGAGGCAAAATTTTCCACAAACCTCCTATAATACCCTGCTAGACCTAGAAAACTGCAAACCTCAGTAGGTGTAGTGGGCATGGGCCATGTCTTCACCGCCTCAATCTTCTGAGTATCCACCCGAATACCATCGGCCCCGACAATATTCCCCAAGAATGCTACTGAAGCCAACCAGAACTCACATTTCAAAAATTTGGCATACAACTATCGGTGCCGGAGGACTCCAAGTATTGTCTTCAAATGATCTGCGTGCTCCTGCTCTGAGCGAGAATACACCAAGATGTCATCAATGAATATTATAACAAATGTATCCAAAAATGATTTGAACACCTGGTTCATTAGGTGTGAACATTGCTGGAGCATTAGTCAACCCAAACGACATTACCATGAACTCATAATGTCTGTACCGGGTCCTGAATGCAGTCTTCGGGATATCTGCCTCTCTAACCCGTACCTGATGATAATCGGATCGCAGGTCTATCTTCGAGAAATACTTAGCACCCTACAACTGATCGAACAAGTCATCAATCCTGGGAAGAGGGTACCTATTCTTGATGGTCACCTTATTCAGCTGCCTATAGTCAATGCACATCCGCAGCGAACCATCCTTCTTATTTACAAATAATACCGGCGCACCCCAGGGAGATGTACTAGGCCTAATGAAGCATTTTTCTAATAAATCCCTCAACTGCTCCTTCAACTCTTTCAACTCGGCAGGTGCCATTCTATAAGGAGGAATGGATATAGGTTGGGTGCCTGGCAATACATCTATGCTGAAATCTATCTCCCGCTCTGGAGGAAGACCTGAAAGATCATCTGGGAACACATCCGGAAACTCACTGACTATCGGAATCGATCAAGAGCTGCACCTCTACCGTATCATGAACCCGAACTAAGTGATAAATACACCCTTTTCGAACCATCTTCCTTGCCTTGAGGTATGAAATAAACTTACCCCTCGCCGATGCGGTATTCCCTTTCCATTCAATAACCGGCTCGTCCAGAAACTGGAATCGAACCAACTTCTCTCGGCAATCAACGCTGGCAAAACAAGAAGCCAACCAATCTATACCCATAATAATGTCAAAGTCGGTCATATCCAACTCTATCAAATCTGCCAGTGTATGACGGTTGTATATTACCACCGAGCAATTCTTATACACACACATGGCTATCACTGAATCTCCTACCGGAGTAGCTACCTCGAACGGTTCTATCGGCTCAGGTTTATCCCTATTCTACTAGCAACAAGAGGGGATATATAGGACAAGGTGGAACCTGGATCAATCAAAGCATACACATCATAGAAAAAAATCGATAATGTACTGCGGAAAACATCCGTGACGCCTCGGTCGCGCTTCATCGCATGGCATAAATGCGGTTCGGAGGACCGCCAGAACTAGAACCTCTGCCATGGCCAGCTGATGTCTGAGTACCCTGCCAGATGGGGCGCATAGTTGTGGATGACGAACCCGCAACAGAACCCGTAGGCTGAGCCATGCCCCCCGCACCATCTCTAGAGGGACATTCTCTCATCACATTGTTGACATTCCCAATATTAGCCGAATGTACATGTTAAATATTTCCAATATTGGCCAAAGGGGTAAGGATATTATGTCATCCGATAAGTTCAGAAGTTACATTGTTATTCATGCATTATATATATATATATATATATATATATATATATATATATATATATATATATATATATATAAAACATATATTGGGACGGGTTGCACGATCCGCAACACTTAACATATATTGGGATGAGTTACACAATTCGCAACACTAACATATATTGGGACGGGTTGCATGATCCACAACACTAACATATATTGGGACGGGTTGCATGATCCGCGACACTAACATATATTGGGATGGATTGAGCGATCCGCAACACTAACATATATTGGGAGGGGTTGCACGATCAGCAACACTAAAATATATTGGGACAGGTTGCACGATCCGCAACACTAACATATATTGAGACGGGTTGCACGATCCGCAACAGTAACATATATTTGGATGGATTACACGATCCGCAACACTAACATATATTGGGATGGGTTGCATGATCTGTAACACTAACATATATTGGATCAAGTTGCACGTTCCGCAACATATATAACTATTTATATGTATACTGCATTTGCATTGTGCATAACATTTAAGCATATATATTAGGACCCTCAGAGGCATTTACTACTGGTCAACTATTTTTGTTTCAGTTATTGTTAAATCCATGTTATGCTATTATTTATGCCTAACATACTCAGTACATCAGTCGTACTGACATCCCTTTTATCGGGGGACACTACATTTCATGCCCGCATGTTCACATAGATAGGAAGACGATTCACGTTAGTAGGTTGCTGATTCAGCGGATTTTGGAGCACTTCTCTTATTTTAGAGTGTCGGTTTATTTTGGTACGGTAATTTTTATGTCTATATATGGGTATGGTGGGGCCCTATCCTGACCTTTTATTGTTTTGTACTTTCTTAGAGGCTTGTAGACATGTGTCTTGTGTGTAGTAGTCTTGTATTGTCTTGTCGACCTTGGGGCTGTGTATAAAAATATAAGTTGACTTTTCTGATTAAAATTTTACACAGTCCTTTTTCGGCTTAGTTTGTATTAAATTGTGATCAAGTGTTGACTGTACGATTATTGGCGGTACCCGACGGGTGGGAACCGGGTAAAGCCCGTCGCGACCCTCCGACATGGGTCGTGACATTGCCATTGGGTTATTATGCCAACTTGGCAATACTCCTATCCACGTTATTACATCAATATGTGCCTTTAATACCATGGTACCTCCTCGTCGAACTAAGTAAAATAAGATAGCAAAAATAATGTGTCACTTCTCAGCACTACTCCGAAAACAAGTTAAATCTGGGGCATACAATGAATATGGATATCGGAAAATTCCGTCTTCCTTAATTTGAATATTGACTTCCTTTGCCATGAGACTTTTTTTATAGTACCGACTTTGTGTTCTCTTCCAGGTTTCCCAGCCCGTTAGCTTGATTTACTTTATTCTAGCCCCTTTTGTGTTGTCATTTTCCATCTAAATTCTCTCTTGAGAGTTGTGAGCACTTACTAGTGAGGTTAAAACTTCATGCTACTAGCCCATTTTGTATTGCAAGAAAAATCCCGTATCGATTGTTGGCTCTTCCGGACTTATGGATAACCTTCTTCTAGGTTCTACAAATATCATCTTCCATTTTAACTCAATTGGCCCCTATCATTCATTAATTCAGAATATCATTTTGGGCTTATATACCTTTGTCTTTACTTACAGACTTCTCCCTTTTTTTTTGAGTCTCATATATTTAGTGGATCTTATCACTTTTCTTTTGTCATTCATTTCTTGGCATTGATACTTACATCTCATGTCACATTCATCGAATTTGGATGACACTGTATTATTCTTTCTGAAACTTCTTTGCCATAACCTTCTCTGCCATAACCTTCTCGTCTTTGTATTAAACCATCATATGAGTTTTATATTGATCCTTCATCGTACTACCTTACCTAGGTGAGGAGGACCACTATCTGTGCTCTGAGATTTTCTGTCATGAAAAGTCTTATTGTTGCCTCAACTCCATTAATACTTCTGCGATCTTTTGATAACTTATAATTTGCTCCTACACCATTCCCTCTTACAAGGGACTTTTAAACCATTTACCCAGATAGGACGTCATATGTTCGTAACTAGCATTCTTCTCAATAGACTCCTTATCTTCTAGTTAAGTCATTTAAACTTGGGGATTCTTTCTGGATAACCTTTAAGGATTACCCCCTTTCTTTTGCAGTGTATTCTCTTACTGTCTAATTGCTCACCTTGTAACTTCTCAATATCATTCATTATAAATGTTTCGTGGTTCCAACTGTCATTCCGTTTAACTGAGAAAATTTCTCAATATCGATGCTTTTTAATTCAGAGAGTTAAATCACCTGATCAGTATGTTCTGTTGATATTTAGTCATTCAATTCTCATGTGAATACTTAGTCTCATAACACATTCATTTCCTCAACTCAGTATTTACTTCTTCTTATCTTCTGGTTTACTTGGCTACCATCTTGTCATTTTACTCTATCTTATCATATAACTCTCTGTTATTCCTTACATGGCTCATGTCCCACCAATAATTGTATCATCTCTTTTTCTATCAATCTCATTTCTTAACTTAGTACAAATATTTGTAACAAAACATTCATTCGCTTTTAACTCCTCCTTCTTTAATCATTTTTTTCCTTCAACGCACTTACTATTTCTACTTTACTTTAAACAAAAGCCTCTCTGAGAGGAAACAATTCCTTGCACACCAAGGTTGAAATACCTGGACCTTAAATCTTCAAGGGCCATATCCAACTAATAATTCTCGAGTAATTATATTATTTTCCAGTACTGCCCATGATAACAATAATTCTAACCTTCACAGCTCCAGACATCTCACTTCTTTCTAAAATAACATTTATCGATATCAGTAAATCGCAATCTATAATAGGTATCTCTTATTGTAGTTCTACCATCACTGACGGAAACATGACAATACTTATATCAATCTACATGAATATCAATCTCCTTAAAATCCTCTACATTCAGGTGCTTTGTACTTCCTTTACTTCATTCTTTTTTTGTATCCCAAAACAAACATTTTGCTTCTCATGCTTTCATTATCTCTTCTGTATATGAGTGGGACTATTACTTACCCCAGAAACATCAACATAATACTGCACTTCTGGCATATTAATAGTTTGGTAGAAGTCACTCATGTATTGACTATAAATATGAACTAGCCGAAGTCTTTTTGGTAACCGACATTACTGAAATAGTATCATGCACGAGTTTAACTCGAATTCTTAAGACTCAGCTCCACTGCACGATCTATGATATGAAAGAATGAAACTGTACCTAAATGCCTCGCAGCCTCCTGTTTATAAGTGTGGCGTGCAACACATCCATAAATAAGACTCTACTAGACACGGCTTGCAGACTCCCTAGAACAGACATTCTCTGACACCAAGTTTGTCATGACCCAAATTGGAGGGCCATGACATTGGTCCTGACCCTACCAGCTGGATGAAACTCCTCACATATTTACTAGCTAATTGTAATCAATCATGGCCACAAGGACCGTTATCAAATATCCTACTAACACACATCACGGCCTACAAGGTCATACATGACTACTATACATAAGACATTCGTCTACAAGCATTTAAAGTGTACATGACACTATAAGGTCGGACAGGGCCCCGCCATACCCATATGCATATGCAAATATCATACCACGACCAGACTGTAACTCTGGAACAAGTAGAGTGCTCCAATATAAGTTGAACCAACAACCTACTAGCACGAACCGACCCCTTGTGTACCTGAGTCTGCGGGCATGAAACGTAGCATCCCCAAACAAAAGAGACATCAGTACGAATAATGTGCCGAGTATGTCAGACATGAAAAAAAGCATAACAGGGATATAACATTAAACTGAAATAGAAATAGCCGACTGAAATTAAGATTATGCACAACCAAAGGGATGTTAAACTTACCTTAATCAGTACATATGACTCAAATCCCATCGCTGGGTCAGCTTACAAATACCCTAAATCATACCATAATACCATAGACTTATTGTTCTTGTGGTTTCCAACACTTTGATGAAATATTGGATTGATTTCTCTTAAATTTGGATTAAAACCTTGGATACATGTAGATAAGGATGTCGGAGAGTTGTGGACGAAGTTTGGTGAAGAAATTAGGTGAAATTGAGTCTACATCTTAATTTAAAAGGCCAAAGGTCGGCCACTACCTTGGGACCCAGGCGACTGCTTTGCAGTGTGTTTTTAAAACACACTGAACGATATATGATGAACCCCATAACAACTTATATAATAGGAGACATACCCCCAACAATTTGGACCAAAAATTAGTTCTGGAATTCCGTATGTCTTTCCCCGAGTTTTGGCGAACTTAGTTTCTTTGATTCGTTTGACCCCGAAATCTTACGAAGCTTTTGTAACACTTGTTTAAACTTATTTTCATCCAAGTATGGGATATTAGCCTCATTTGGTTTTATGTTACTTTACTTACGATGCATACGAGCGTGAAAATATGGGGTATAACATCCTTCCCCCTTGAGAACATTCATCCTCGAATGTTGGTGAAAATTCTAACTCTCAGGGTTTCTAAAATTTCGGCAGAGTTTTCTCTATAAGCAGGACTGTCCAAAACATGTCAAGCAGCCAAAATACATATACAATGCCACATAGGGCCATAAAATAATATAACATAATGATATTGGCCCCACACTTAATTTAAAAGGCCAAAGGTCGGCCACCGCCTCGAGTGGGACCCGGGCAGCTGCTTTGTTGTGTGTTTTTAAAACGCGCATAAGGTTTTCTACACAGCTCTGTTTGACAAACGGTTTATTGCATTGGAAAGTATACTCACTAAATTTGAATTAAATATGTTATGCACCCCATAACAACTTATATAATAGGATACATACCCCAACAATTTGGGCCAGAAATCAGGTCTGAAATCTGTATGTCTTTCCCAGAGTTTCGGCCAACATAGTTTTTTTGATTCGTTTGATCCCGAAATCTTACGAAGATTTTGTAACACTTGTTTAAACTTATTTCATTCAAATATGGGATCTTAGCCTCATTATTTTTTATGTTACTTTACTTGCGATGCATACGAGCGCGAAAATACGGGGTGTAACAGACCTCATGTATTGCCTCTATGCCTTTAACTATATCGGAGGTCTCATCTAAGTTCTGATCCTTCTTAGTATCATTGGATGCTACTACTGTCATAATAAAATCATCACTAGACAACTTCTCAATACTGTTTTCATCCTCAACAACAGTACTTGACATCTCCTTAGCTACTTGAGAGTCTAAAGGATTTTCTGTTTGCCCATTTGCATTTACTCCATCATTTATTGTCAGCTCTTTTCACTATAAGAAAAACGTTTCTTTCCACTCCTTTCCTTTTAAAGTGATTTTTTTCTTCAAGCATTCAAAATGTATGAACTCAACCCACTTGAACAACCTGTCCATCAACAGCAGGATGAGACGTCCGCCCCCGGTCAAAAATTCTATCTTATTAGTCAAGCGCTAACGAGCAAGAAAAGGGATATGCCCTAAGAAGCAAGGGCTTTCGTGCAGCTGCTGCGCCCTGTCAAGTCCGTCACGGAATCGGGAGAGAAAAAAAACCTCCCTACTGGACGAACGACCTAAATCTATTGCTATCTATTGCTGGCATGCTCATACTAACTGATCTTCATCCAACATCTGAAATAGCAGCGATTATTTGAACAAGAGCTGAAAGACGTGAAAGCAAGTCAAATCCCTTGTGTGGCCATCTATCTGACCTGACAAGGAGGTCGATTTTGATATCTCACCCCTGATCTCTACGGTTGGTTGAAGGTGTCTTGGAAGATGGGTCGAAATCAGATCTGGTACCTAAGGTGACAACAGAGTGTGACAGTTTATTCAACTGTCACATAGTGTGACAGTTTATTCAACTGTCACATAGTGTGACAGTTTTTCCCTTGACTTCTTGGTCAATAAACACTTATGACATTTGTGTGATAGGTATTTAAATTGTCATAAAATTATGATAGGTATTTACACCGTCACATGTTGTGTGACGGTTTTATAGAGTTGACCTTTTTTTAACCCGACCCAACACGTAAAAATCGGCCCAATTAGACCGTGACCCGACCCATCACATCCTTTAAGTGTAAAAGACATACGTCAAAATCAATTTTTCCGCAATTATTTTATATTTAAATTACATTAATTAAAATTTATTTAAAAATTTCCCGCCAAAAATATATATTAAATTAATAAAATTCAAATATTTTACCGCCATAATTTTTAAATACCCGAGAAAATCTGTGATGGTTTATGCCCGTCACATATTATGTGACGGTTGGTGAAACCGTCATCTATTCGTGATACTGGCTACAATGACACTTACAGAAATCATCATCCACCCCTTCAGATGACAGTTTGTAATTGTCACCGTATGTCCTTTTTCTGGTAGTGTTTGGAATATGTATACCAACACACTTGTCTGATTGATCATTAATCAGCTCTCCAGCATTAGCCTAGGCCTTTGATTCATGAGACTCAACAGACATACATGTTTTACCAACAACATTCACACTATTAGGACCTTCATCACCAACAGACTTGCATGTTTAATCAACATCATCCATAATATCAGTACCTCATCATCATCATTTGACACCTCCCCATTCATCTCATTATCTGCATGATCAGCATCATCCACCATACTATCTCTACATTTCTCCCATGATTTCTGCAGCCTCTCCATGTTAAAACATATTTGATCAGCTGTAACATCACCCCCGACCTTGATAGATTCATAAACTTATTACCAACCTCTCCAGGGCCATGCACCTTCTCATTAATGATTTCACCTTCTTCTACCTCCTCTTCCTTCATCTCCTCAGCCCAAGATTTATTTTGATTTCTTCCATCAACTTGTACACTTTCATTTTAATTGCTTGTAAAAGCCCTACTCCACCCAATTTCTGGTGTTTTCATGAGGTTTTTGCCTCTCCTGTCTCTCCTGAGTATTTGAGGTATTCCCTGACTTCTTTCCATTTGATTCTTGAGTAGATTTGATGGCACAAATTGATTCATCACTGCTCTCAACATTATCATTGCTTCTCCCAGTCTCAGAACTGTGCTGATTTACTTTATTTTGTTCATTCTCCTCAATCTTATTTAAGAGATCAAATTTATTCTATATTTGAACCTGCATTGCTGCTCATGCCTCCTTCTTTGCATTTTCATCTTCTATTTCCATCATCAAAACTTGGGTAGATCAGCTAGCAAATCCACTTGCACCTTAATCTCTACTCATTCACCCACATAATCACCACCTATTATGAAATAATCTTTCGTTAACCTAATAAACCCAGACAAGTATATATGACTGGTCGATGACTAAGTTAGTTAGAGTCAACATTTTCAAAATAACCAAAAAAAGTTTTTGCTAATTACCAGTTGAGCAAGTGGAATGACACAATTGAAAGTATGTATGTCCTAAAAACAATTATTTTAGGGACAAATGTACTTGAACATATTCATATTATTAATGAGATTAATAAAATTTGGCATTTGCAATTTTTGAATTATGATTTTGATTACTTGTGATTATTCATTAATATGCATCCCTTGAGTTAACATTGTCATTGATAAAGTGAGATATTAATGATAGAACGTAACTCTCAAAATATCATTGACTGGTGATCATTGTGAATGAGATATCAATGATATAGTATAAGTCATTACGTGGTCTGCATCACATTCTTAGAGAATGTAGTATATCTCACTTACTACTAGTATGATTACTAGTGATGGACACATGGATACTCTTAGACGGTATTGGTATACCCTGCTGATAAACTATTTGTTATACATGTCAGTATTATCAACATGTGGGATATAGAGGTCCTTTGACTTGAGGTCAATACACACCTAATTTATAGAGTAATATACTTTGACCCTGTCCTAAGCTTAAATTCCTTATAGGATAAGACATGGCTTGAGTTAGGTACATTGCGATGTAAACAAAGGTGGTAGTTGAGCCAAGAATAAGATTCATTCCTCGATTGGATATTCGAGAGATAACACTCAGCTTCTCAGTAATATTAGGTCGACCAAGTCATTGGCCAATGCAAAAAACATATTTAGGATATGGTCTAGTTGTCGACTAATATAGATGAGATAAATTTATCAAGCCATTTGGATAGACACATGGCAAATCCTAAGCTTGATCAAGTGTGTCGCGAATGAAAGGAATGTATCATCTCACATAAAAGTTGTGTTTACAGGAGTCATGTAAACGTACTTCACATATTGAGTTTGTCATATGGCGCAGTCTACGAGTTCTGTGTGAACCTTAATTTGATTATTGTCGATGTGTGAAGGCCTAAAGGACCACACTAAGTCGATTGTCTTTTCGGTCTAATGGTATATTGAGAGAATGTAAAATACTTGATTTTGAATCAAGATATTTAAACTAATAATAAATTATGGGATAATTTCTATTTGATGAAAAATTATTTAATTAAGTCAAAATTGAATTTTGGATTTAATTAAATCAAAACGCACTGAAAATATTAAAAAGGGCGGGAGCGCCGCGATACCTGTACGGCAGTGGGCCTAGTCCGACTGTGCCACGGCATCTCAAATTTTGGGTCAGGTTTTAAGCCTAATCCTAATCTGATTTGTAACCTAACCTCCCCTATATATTTAGTACTTAACCCCATTATTTTGGTTACTAAAATTGATAACTCAAATCTTACTTTCTGAACTCAGAGTTCAAAAAATAAAATTCTCTCAAACCTCTGTCAAGATTTCCTAGCTTTCCTGATAGAGGAATATACCACAACAAGGCTTGCGGTCGAAAGGATACTCGCGTGCGCTCCCTTTAGTAAAAACTCCAAGGATATCAACTGTAAGTTTATATCTCATGTCTTTACAGGTTTCAATTGTAACGTAATCATACCAGAGACGAAATTTTGTCACGACCCAAGTCACAAGTCGTGATGGCACCTACCCTATTCCCCAGAGTAGGCGAACCACGTTCTCATTAACAAGTTAACTCAGCGGAAAATAAATAAAGAACAAGAAGTTATAAGTCTTAATACTTATCATCCCTAAAATTGTCACGACGTTCCTCAAAATCTGATCAAAATGGTACAAGAGCGCTAAACAGAGTTTGGAATAAACGTCTGAAAAATGCCCGAAGGCTACATACTGTCTGTCAACTAACGAAAGTAAATGGAATTAACTAGGAAGATCTTCAGGGGCCACGGATGATCAAGTAGCTCACCCTGAATGACTGAAAGATATCACCCTCGCGAATTAACCACGGGGCGTAGAGCTGAAACCTGGATCGTACTCTGCACTCAACAAAAGTGCAGCAAGAGTAGTATCAGTACAAAACTATTACCGGTAAGCATCATAAGCCGACAATGATTAGATAACACATGAAGAAGTTGAAACCAACAAGTAGCACATAGAGCACACAGGCATGGTCACATATCATATACAGGTAAAGTATAAGAAATCAAGAGTCAATCAAGACATATATAATTCACCAATGATCAGTCAAATATAAAAGTGGATGAATGAAATGCAATGCAATAGTCACCTCTCTCACTCCACTCTCGTACACACATGCTAAGGTAGCGCCTCAAGCCATGACCCATGGGGGACCCGCGAAGTCCATGTATCACTCGTGCTCTCCGGCGTAAACCTCGGAGGCTATCAATCGCTCTCAATCTCCGGCAAAGACCTCGGGGTCACTCAATCACTCTCAATCTCCTGCAAAGACCTCGGAGTCACTCAATCACTCTCAATCTCCGGCAAAGACCTCGGAGTCACTCAATCACTCTCAATCTCCGGCAAAGACCTCGGAGTCACTCAATCACACTCAATCTCCGGAAAAGACCTCGGAGTCACTCAATCACTCTCAATCTCCGGAAAAGATCTCGGAGTCACTCAATCACTCTCCTCACCAACATCACAAAATAATATAGAAAGTATGGCAGACATGATATCAGTCAACACATTATCACTAATATACAATCGACAAGTACAAGTCATATCGCGGTCCTATGTTTAATTATCAATATCACAATTCTTTAAATTTCCCGTGACAAGTGAGCTAGTATGCGACGGAGATACAATCAGGTGATAATCATAGAAAATAACACATATGGCGGCAAGCCCACATAACAGCTGATGAAACCAACGTAATTGTAATTTATCTCCACTTCATGCCCGAAGGCCTATCATGCTATCCCCGTCACTTCCTACAACTACATACGATTCTCTAATCAGAGTCTAACTAAAGTAGACCGTAACCTACCTCAATGTCGAGCGGGTGCCACAAATAATCAAACTAATGCCTTCCATTTGCGTAGAGCCTATGAACGCTTAAAATCTAGCAAACATGCGAACTACGTTAGAATACAAATCTAAGGACACTCATATGATAGTACTTAGTGTAGCTGATGAAAATTTACGAAAGAAACAATCCTATGAAATATGTGTCGCCAGAATTTTTGTAAAATAAGGCAGAAACTTTAAACAGTCATAACTTTCAAATCATAAGTCGGATTTATCTCTGTAAGGTCTCAAACTGACGGAAACAGAGAACTCTACAACTTTTACTCAGCACATACTTTTATATTCTTTCCGGATTTGTACAGTTTTCACGTTTTACATGATGCTCGTCTGGATTTCGATTGATTCGAGGCAGAAACTTTAAACAGTCATAACTTTCAAACCATAAGTCGGATTTATCTTCGTAAGGTCTCAAACTGACAGGAACAGAGTAATCTGCAACTTTTGTGCAGCACATACTTTTATATTCCTTACGTATTTGTACAGTTTTTATGTTTTATATGCTGCTGTAATCATTATGCCATGATAAATCCCTCAAGTTCTCTATTCAAGTGGATTGTGGAATTTCCGTGTAATGACCTCTTTGAAATTTGGTTTCGTTCTACCACACATTATTATAGGGATCATAAATAGATTAACTCAACCATGTAATATAGAATCTAACCTGAACTTAATTGAGCACTTCCTCCTCGTCTAGTTACTAGTATTTTCTTTCTTTTCTTTCTTTCCTTCTCCTCTCTTTCTTCCCTCTGCGTGTTGCGTCCCTTTTTCTCTCTTTTTTTTCTTCTCCCTTCCCTTGCTGCTGTTGCTTTCCCCCTCCCTTTTCTTTTTCTGCCCCCGTTTTCTTTTCCCATCTTTCCCCCTTTTGTTTTGCTGCGTTGCCCTACCAAGGGTAGTGGGCTTGGCCCACTTTATTTCCTTAATTAAAATTCTGCACTATATGTATATTAAAAAGTTATATAATTAATTACCCTATAGTCCCATACCCTTTTCGTAATTTTAAAGTTCTAAACGACCAAACGGATCGTTATAAATTGTTGGGTAAGTAAGTTAAACAAATTTTAAACTTCCGTTGTACCTTACTTACGTGGTTTAGACCCAACAAAACCCTACAACAATGACTTCCCAACAAAATGTATACGCCTAAATGATCTTCAATGTCACAATATTTCTCTTCGAAATAAAAAATGGAGAATGATTGTTGCTGAAGGTCAGCTAATAGAGATTTGGGGGCTGAAATTTGCAAAAATGGGAGCTGAAGGAGGCAAAAGTCACAAGCTTTAGGAGAGAAAGGAGGAAAATAAAATTGATTTTGTTTCTAATTTTACAAAAAAAATGTTATTTATACTATGGACTATTTTATATTTTTCAAGAATTTGGAGCTGGGTGTAAGACATGTTAAAGGTAATTACCTTACTAAGTTATCCCTATTTATTAGATTATTTTGAGAATTGACCAGTATTAGAAGAACTACTTCTTATTGTTAAAACTATAGTTAGAAATAATTGCCACTTTTAGTCTTAAATTTCTAAAGTGACTATTATTTCATTTTTTTTTTGTGCGGGTTGTCCCTCAAACGTACTGGTATTTAATTTGTGTCCTTCATATCTATGGTCTTTAATATTTGCCCCTGCTATTTATTTTATGAAAATATACATGTCTACTTCGCAAGGCATAGTCTCTATAATATTTTTTCTTCGAAAAATGATTTTTTGTCTCGCGCGGCATAATTATGTAGGAATTAAGTTAGAGTCATAGTTTTATAGTAATTTCTTAAATTATGTTGAGGGTTGGAAATTATGCCTTATCCAAAATAGTTTGTGTATATGTTATGATACATATTTTGAAATTAAACGCTAACTATGTCCGTCGAAATATGAAATTATATTTTCTTTTTATATTATGTTGAGTGTTGATAGTTATGACTTATTCGGCATAATATGTGGGTTGTGTATGATACATATGCCGAAAATAAATACTAATTATGCCAAGCGAAATTCTAACTATGCCGCGCCAAAAATAATAAAGGGAAAAAATTAAAGAACTCAAATTTGAAGGGCAAAAATTAAAGACCACCCCAAAATATGGTCATTTGTGCGAATGACTTCTATTATTTTGAGCTAAAGCGATAATTAAAATAGAACGATGCAATGCTATATTTTTCTTATATGTACATACCTAACTCATATATATTTTAGGTAACAGCAATAATAGCCAATTTTGAATAATAAAATTCAGTTTCTTGGAAGAAAGGGCAACTTGAATTTCGCAACAATGTAGCAAACTTTGAATTACAAAATTCAAACACCGAGTAATGGGCGGTTGTTCAAAATCTTGGTGAAGGAAATGCCAGTAGTATTTATGCATGCTAGAGGGCAGAGGCTATGTGGAATAATGCTTACGGGATTTCCTTCTCCTCTCATCCAAATTTTTCCTTTTTACTTAATAATTACTAGGTGTTAATTAGAGTGTTGCTTTTTGACAAGCCTCGGTCGAATTTATCTTCAGTATTGTCGAGATCGCGGTTCCCATGAGAATATAAATGGATAATGCAATTCCGGGAGAACCGAGGATAATAAAGGAGAAAAATATGGTCGATAGTGGATGGCGTGTTGGCACTATTAGCTAACATCTGAATGAAGCACAACAATCTCCAAATTTGGAAGCAACTTGCCCCAAGAAAACCTGATATCGACGACAGATGTCCTCGATAATCTTTAGAACTGAGAGGTGAAAATCAACGGTGAACGGATAGGTGTGAACCATCGAAAATCCTTCTACATGATGGTTCATTCGCGAAGTAGGGTTTACTATCTTGACATCGGTATTTGGGATCAAAGTTGCAGTATTTAAGGACTTCAGGGAGGACCTTTGCAGTTATCATAGACTCTATCTCCTCCACAAATTTGAAATGTTCTTTGACGTGAAAGTCCCCAGAAAATCAAACCCTACAGGGAGAATTTCTGTGGCAAGAGAGTGCAGGTCAGTTTCATAACTTTGGAGAAAAGCCGGTTCATTCCCTGGACGTCGGCTTGGAGGAGAGTCGTCATTATTCATGGGAGAATGTGAAGGGAAAGAGTTGGAAGATGACATTATAGTAAGAAACAGACAGAAGGAAGAAGAATTTTGAAGGGTTTATAGACTTTGGAAAAATGAAGGATCTTAGTTGCCCTTTGTAAAGAATTTTGGCCTCCTATTTATGGAATGAAAAAGTAACGATTAGGGACTGAAGAGACACGTCTCAACACATTTCCACAACTTTACGTCGATCAGAGTGAGTGTGTCACGACCCGACTTCGGGCCCGTGACTGGTGCCTTACCCCGGGCACCCTAGTGATACAACATCAGAGAAAATCAGCGGAAATAAAAACTTAAACAGGAAACAAGATATAACATCGTAAAACAAAGCAACCAAAACGGTCACCTTCATGTATATATATAACCGAACAGTTACATCCTTTACAAACCCTGCCCACAACAGTACTACAGACCTCAAAGAGTGTAACCATAACTATGACGGGACAGGGCCCCGCCATACCCCTGAATGTACAACTACTTACAATGACAGGGGACTATACCAAAGATAAGCCTCCGGAGAAACGGAGCTTCCCAAACCGCTGAACTGTGATCCTATGAGCGAGGATCCACAACCGATGCACCTCTACCTGCGGCATGAACGCAGCCGAAGAGGTCAAGATAACAGTACCAAGTATGTGGCGAAAATCAGAAATGAAATCATGACGATCTATATAAAACGGAGACATGTATGATAACCAAACTACGCTTTACTACATAAAAGCAATCATGTCAAGTCGTGGACTCACGCCTCAGTCATCCTCACGCGTGGAACTCCTTCCTCACTGCCGGTAGTCTACATATAAATCGTGTGATACGTATAACATGTCTCGGCCCATCCCGTGGGACTCGAGGTGGAATCGTATGGTCACATTCCCGGCCCATCTCATGGGACTCGGTGTCGGATCGTATGGTCACATTCCCGGCCCATCTCATGGGACTCGGTGTCGGATCGTATGGTCACATTCTCGGCCCATCTCATGGGACTCGGTGTCGGATCGTATGGTCACATTCCCGGCCCATCTCATGGGACTCGGTGTCGGATCGTATGGTCACATTCCCGGCCCATCTCATGGGACTCGGTGTCGGATCGGGTGGTATACATGTCTCGGCCCATCTCATGGGACTCGAGGTAGAATCGGCCATAACATTTAAACCCTCTTCTAAGACAGATTTAAGACACTACCATGCCTTCCTTTTAAACCAAAACACTTTCCCTTTTTAAAGTCAAGTAACAACATTCTTTTCCAAAAGTTCAAGTTGCATAATTTCAAATACTCAAGTCGCTTATTTTCGAAAGATTTCATAGTTCATAGTCTCAATCACTTAATAACGTAATCTCTTTTAAAACAATTTGAGTAACATATGCCTATGTGTTAGTAGGTTATACTTGTTTATAACAATCTTATTAAAGCAGCCATGATCTAGGAAATGTAATACAATTTTGTCTTATCTTAGCTTCTATGCAGATGGAGGTTTCTACTGGTTTTAATAATAATTAATTAGTCAATACATTTTCCTTTATTAACGCTGCAGTGGCTTGTTCGATACTTATTCTCATTTCCGAAATCAGTAAAACATTATTCTTTAAAAACCAAGTACTCATTACTCACGAATGAGGTTTCACAACTTTTTAACAAAATTCATATCAAGCCAATTAAGTCAAGTCTCTTATCTTTCAAGATCAAGTCTCTTAACTTCTAAAATCAATAAACCATTCTTTTACCTACATAAAGTCGTTATAACTAACTTCCCATAAAGCTATTATAACACTTTATGTTTTAAACCAACCAAGCCTCGTTTAGCACACGTACGTCTACCGTACTACATAGTTCACAACAATCATGCTAGAAAACATAGGAAGAGGTTCACATACCTCGCGACGATTATCGACAATTAGCAAAACGCTCCAAAGTATTATAACCCTGCTAGCCTTTTCCACCCTTCAAGTAGAATACGCTACTCGTAGAACTTCAACCTATAAAGGTCACAAAACGTCTATCAACCTCTAGATCTCTTCGTAGAACAATTCTAAGTACAAGGTTCCTAATTCTACGGAAGATTCGACAGCACCTCCCCCCCCGCAACCACATAAATCTCCTCCTCTATCAAGGCCCGCTACCAAGCCAACAACTCCAAGGGGGGGGGGGGGGTTACACGTCTAACCGGACGTGTACAATTCTACTCCAAAATAATACTACAAGTCTACTGTAAATACAGTCCAAATGTAAATACAGTTCAATTCTTTATAAACATCCTTCCATATATCTTATACTCAATTCTAAACTACTACAACATGTAATATCCAATTACAATAGAAGGACTAAGATCATTACCTCGATAAGCCCAAAATTATCCAAGATTAATAAGTCGATCCTGAGCAACGTTTAGCTCCAATTCCTTACGTTCCAACCCGCTCCAAGCAACCCTTAGAAGCTCCTAACCAACTCATCTTCAAGATCCAACTCCAAAAAGTGAAGAACACTTAGGCTCAAACTATGGCAAGTTTCGGCCAAGGCAAGGTTTCTAGGCTAGGGGTGTGAAATATTTTCCAACTCTTGGTACACAATCTTCCTAACACCCTAAGGAAGAACACTTAAAAGTTTAAGAATTTTTGGACAACATTTGCTCAAGAAATCAAGGAAAAGCCGAGAGCATTAATCAAAGGGGAGGGAGTATTTGTCTTGAAAATTATCACAAGTGTGGATGAAGAAGTCTTGCTATCAATGGGGGTATTTATAGAGAATTCAAAGGCCAAGATCAAGGCAAGTGTGTGGTGAGATTGGGGTACAAGTGTGGTGCCACAAGTCTACACAAGACTTGTGACAAGTGGCTAGACACTTGGCAAGCCATCAAGGACACATGTCATCTATATTTCGGCTACAAGCCACCTAGGGGGTGACACGTGTCGCCCTCCTACTCGTCCAAAATATTTCATCTCCCGAAAAATATCCAAAATATCAAAAAACTCGAAAACAAAGTGGGCCCCACAAAACCGTAAATTTCTCCCTGGGCCCCACGTGACCATTTCCGAAAATAAAATTCCATAATTCTAATATAATCCAAGAAGCCCAAATACCAAATCTGGGAATCCAATTCCCATCAACGAACCTTTTTCCTTCACAAAACCCGGAAACTTTTCCGTCGAAAAATCACATCTTTCTTCCTTTCCAATATTACTGTCGTATTCTCGTACGTACGTCCTCACATACATACCCTGGAATTACGGGGTGTAACAGAGTGAACGGTTGTCGCGTTTCAGAAACATTAAATGGAATGCGACGTTTGACGTTTAAAGTCAGAGTAATCATTGCATTTCAGTTTTCCCACCAAGGAATAGGGTTTTTGGTTTTTCCGGTAATCAAATCCACTTTCCGAGCACGCAAAAGACACGTCCGGAATGTGTGAGGACTATCTATATAGGGCGAAATTTGTGTTAAACAGTTGGACAAATTATGTTACGACACGTGGCAAGCGGCAATGAGTCATATCCACCTCAGTGTTCGGTGCTACCGGTTTAGCAGGAATGGAACTGGAGAAGGATCGGGTGACCGGTTTGAATTCCGACGGACAAACGTTACTTGGCCAATTCTACACATTCCAATGGTGCATTAATGACATTTATAAATATACTAATTGTCCAATTATTACAGAATTCATTTATTTGTACTAATAGGGACATAAATCTTGGAATGTGTACCCCGCGAGCCCTAGTATAAATAGGACTTATTATCTCATTGTAAAGGGATAATATTCAAGTTATTAAAATGCTACTTTTCGATTTATATTCTTTGTCTCAATACTTGTGCTTTCATACTAACAGGCTCTATTTGCACTACAAGAAAAATGATCTACGGTGACAGTCAGAGTGTGACAGTTTTTTCAACTCTCACATAGTGTGACAGTTTTTCCTTAACTTTTTGGTCAACAGGCACTTATGACATGTGTGTGACGGTTATTTAAACTGTCATAAAATTATGACAGTTATATGACGGATATTTGCACTGTCATATGTTGTGTGACGATTTTATAGAGTTGACCCATTTTTTTTAATTGACCCGACCCAACACGTAAAAATCGGCCCAAATACCCCCTTTTAATGCACAAAAGAGGGTGAGACCCTTCTCATTTGTAATCACAACCAAAAGGGCAAACCCTAGCAGCCTTCCTTTATTCCTCTCTCTGATCAGCTATCGTACTTCTCTCTCTTCGCCATGGAGCCACTACGAAGGTAATAGCCCCCATCTCTTTTGCTTTTTCTGAGCGCTCTTAATATCCCTCATCTCTTTGCGTCTTAACGAATCCAAAGTTTATCTCATTTGTTTTGAATTTTAAAAATAGATCTGAAAGGGTTTTGTGATTTCACATCTCCCACATCGATTTGAAATTTGAATTTGGGATACATCAAGTGTTGTTGAGTTAGAACTTGCTGACTTTGAAAGAAACATAAGTCATTGTGAAACCCAGACCCGAATTGTGAAACCTCATCCCTCTTCTATTTTTAAAGGTTTAATTAGTCCTAAATTTTATCTTTTCATTCGTGTGGCTGAGTTCGTGATGGGATTAAGAAGCTTTCCATTTGGAGTTCTCGATCAAGGCTGCACATAAAGAATGTGAGTTCGAATTCCTCCTATCCGTTTTATTTATAACATTAAATAGTAGTTTGAGCATGTTTAGTTTTCATAGATTGTATGTTAATTAAGTTCTGTGTTAGGATTAAAATTTGTTCTGTAATTATTCGGAGAATGTTGATGAGTTGTTGAGATTATGTTAGATATGTTTAGCCTAGAATGAGTTCATGATAAGAATTTATTGCCTTAAGGATGTTGTTTTTAGGCCACATGACTTGTGAACATGTTTATTTAAGTATAGTATGAATATCATAAGTTTAAGATGCATCATTTTGCAAACTTATTCCACGAGGTTGGTTTATTACAGTCTGTATATTTGTGTTTAGTTCTTAGGAATAAGCTGCTACATTTCATAAATATCTCAGCAATTGCATGTATCTGACATGTAGATTTTTTACTTTAAACAGGCTGGTCTTCCTCCAGGTGTTCTAAATATTGTTTCTGGTTTCGGACCAACTGTTGGTGCAGCACTTGCTAGCCATATGGATGTGGACAATATCAGTGAAAAACTCTTATCTGCTTTATCAATTAAGTTCAACTTTTTTGCAACTTGCAGTAACGATATAAATCTGAATGATTTGGAGGATGAATTTTACCCGGTGACAGCAATAATAGCCAATTTTGAATAATAAATTTAGTTTCTTGGAAGAAAGGCCAACTTGAATTTTGCAACAATGTAGCAAACTTTGAATTACAAAATTCAAACTGAGTAATGGGCGGTTGTTCAAAATCTTGGTGAAGGAAATGCCAGTAGTATTTATGCATGCAAGAGGGCAGAGGTTATGTGGAATAATGCTTACGGTATTTCCTTCTGCACTCATCCAATTTTTCCTTTTTACTTAATAATTATTAGTTGTTAATTAGAGTGTTACTTTTTGATGAGCCTCGGTCGAAGTTATCTTCATCATTGAAGAGGTCGCAGTTCCCATGAGAATATAAATGGATGATTGTCACGATCCAAATCAGAGGGCCATGACGGGCACCCGAACCTTACTTTCCGAGTACCACTAACCATATATTTACCACCTAATCATATGTTTAGCATATAATCGTAATTTCTCATGGCACACGAGGGCCGCCACGAGATACCCTGCTCACATATGGAAATAGTAACTGGAAAATAGCTATGTAAAACTCTGCAACCAGAAGGACCCAACCTATATACATATAGATACCAAGGCCGACAGGTCCATACACGATTACTATACAAGACAACTGTCTACAAGCCTCTAAAGAGCATGTGATAACACAAAGGTCGAGATAGGGCCCCGCCATACCCCCATGCATATCAAAAATATCGTACCACGACTAGACTGCCACTCTGGAACAAGTAGAGTTCTCCAATATTAGCTGAACTAGCAATCTACTAGTGCGGACCGTCACCATGTCAACCTGAGCTTGCGGACATGAAACGCAGTGTCCCCTGACAAAAAGAATGTTAGTACAACTGATGTACCGAGTATGTCAGGTATGAATAATAGCATACTAGAGTCCTGAAAGTAACATGAGACAAGAAACAACCAACCAGTAGAAAATGTCTCTGAGGGCCATAATATGCATAAGTATCATGCCTGTGCAGAATGCCTGTGAGGGTCATAATATGTACAAGTATCATATCTGTGCAGAATGCCTCTGAGGGCCATAATATGCCTAAATGGCATGCACCATGCGGTCATACATATACATATGCATACGTAACGCCATCAAGCCTCTGTGGGCATCCCATCATATCATATCTACGCAGAGTAATCATTATCGTATATCCGCATGCTCGCAGTGCGCAGATATATAACACCTTCCCTTTTTCGCATACCCCATACATATATATAATCTATACATATAATCTATACTATAGTAGAGTATATAACTCCTTTGAGGTCAAGGTATGTACATGAATATAATGCATGAATGATATGATAATACGACACTATAAGTTTATCGGAGTGACGTAATGTTGCTTTACCTCCGATTAAAATTATAATTATTAACACTTTTTCCATATACCTCTATAAGAATTTAGGAAAATATTTAGACATGCTTTGACAATAGGAATGAATAACATGAACATCTTAACTACTAAGAGTATAATCATTTATGGGACAATATCACGTTTACGCTTCATACTTAGAAAGTGCCAAAAGAAAGAATGATTTGCCTTAACATACCTTTTGTAACATCCCGTACTTTCGGGAGGTGATTTTAACAGCTAGACATATGCAAGTAGACCTGAGACCGGGGAAATTTTATTATATTAGGGTATGCACATCAAGAGCTTAGTGTATAAAAGGATGAAGTCCCAAAATAATTTTAGGACTTAAAAGTGTGACGACATGATTAGAAAAAATATTTGGTGTTTGTAAAATTAGGATACGAACTAGTATTATATCACATGACCATAATAATTGGAATTGAATGGATAACCTTTAGGGGACATCTCCATGTGAGTCACGGATAGGTGGTACTAAGATGATATGTGTGTGTATATCTACATAAGTGATGGCACATTATAGAGATTAATGTAAAGTTATGGGCAATAAGACCCCACATGTAAGGACAATGATACATTATGTATGATACATCAATTTGGTTGCAATTATTTAAGTGTGTAATTCATTAAGGAGATATGTTTGCTGCATTATAAGGACAAAAACGTGTCAGCAGTTGTTTTCTTATCTTGGAAAATATTTCAAAAGGGACAAAACGTGCAGCAACCATATTTAAGTTTGACAATTCATCTAGGAGGTACTCACGACCACAATATGCTACAAGAGATGAATTTGTATAATTTCTTCAACACTAAGAAGTTTTTTATGGAAAAAGAGGATTTAATTTCAAAGGTTGTTGGACGTTATTCTGTATTAGTGAAGTGCATTACGGGCTATTTTAGTTGTATTGTGGACACAAAATGACTAAGGTATGTTAAGGCAAATCATTTCTTCTTTTGACATGTTCTAAGTACGAAGCGTAAGCGTAACACTGTCCCATAAATGATTGTACTCTTAGTAGTTAAGGATATTCATGTTATTTGTTCCTATTGTCAAAGCATGTCTAAATATGTTCCTAAATCCCTATTGAGGTATATGGGAAATATGTTAGTATTCATAATGTTAATAGGAGGTGGATCGATATTACATTACTCCGACAAAATTATAGTGTCTTATTATCATATCATTCATGCATTATATTCATGTATATACCTTGTCCTCAAATGTATGGAGATGAGAAACGGGATACGTCGACACCTGCAGCTGGTACAGATATACACGATAATGATTATGCCCACAGAGACTGATATGATATGATGCCCACAGAGGTTGTTATGGTAAGGAAGATGCACAATGAGGCCAATGGTGTAATATATATATATATATGTATGACCGTATTGTGCATGATACTTAGGCATATTATGGCCCTCAGAGGTATTCTACACAGACCTGATACTTATATATAGTATGGACCTCAGAGGTATTCTCTACAATTGGTTGTTTCTTGTATCGTGTTACTTCCAGGTCTCTATTATGCTATTCTTCATGTATGAAATACTCGGTACACTAGTTGTACTAACGTCCCTTTTGTCGGGGAACACTGTGTTTCATGCCCGCAGGCTCAGGTAGACAAAGTGATGGTCCGCACTAGTAGGTTACTGGTTCAACTGATATTGGAGCACTCCATTTATTCCAGATTTATAGTCTAGTCTTTGTACAATATTTTGGATATGCATAGGGGTATGGAGGGACCCTGTTCCGACCTTATGATGTCATATACTCTTTAGAGGCTTGTAGATAGTTGTCATGTGTATAATAATCATGTATGGCCCTGTCGGCCTTGGTATGTATATGTATATAGGTTGGGTTCTTCCGTTTGCAAGAGTTTACGCAGTAGTTTATTATTCCCATGTGTCACTAGGTGTCACGACCTAAATCTGTTATACCCCGTAGTTCCAGGGTATGTATGTGAGGACGTACGTACGAGAATACAACATTAAATTCGAAAAGGAAGAAAGATTTGTTTTTCCAACGGAAAATATTTCGAATCTCGTGAACGAAAAAGGTTTATTATTGGGAATTGGATTCTCAATTTTGATATTTGGACTTCTTGGAATATAAGAGAATTATGGATTTTATTTTCCAGAATTGGTCACGTGGGGCCCAATGGAAAAATTTACGGTTTTGTGGGGCCCACATTATTTTCGAGATTTTGGCCATTATGGATGTTTTTGGGAGATGAAAATATTTTGGACGAATAGGAGGGCGACACATGTCACCCCCATGTGGCCATGTTGGCCGAAATTGTTGGACAAGTGGACAAGCCAAGTGGCTTAAGTCTTGTGTTGGACAAGTGGCTTGTGGGACCCACACACACTTGTCTCCAATCTCAACCACACACATGCTTGCATCCTAGCCCTTGGTTGTCGTATAAATACACCCTTGTATCAAAACTTCATCCACACTTAGAATAATTTCCCAGACAAAAATTATACTCCCTCTCTTGAGAGCTCTCGGCCCATCACCCCCTAAGGCTTAGAATTTGTGAAATTGTTGTTGATAAATCCCAACACTTAAACCAAGTGTCCCTTGTATTGTTCTAAAGATATCCCAACACAAAAATCCCGAAAATACTACGTTAATCCGTTAGTCGCAAAGTGAAACCCTAAGGTGATCTTCATATTTTTGGATGAAGTGTTAAGAGAAGTTGGTTAGGAACTTCTAAGGGTTGCTTGGAGTGGATTGGAACGTAAGGAATTGGAGCTAAGATTCCTAAGGATCGACTTTTAATCATTGGAAAATTTTGGGCTTATCGAGGTAATGATCTTTGTCCTTCTATCAGAATCGAGATTACATGTTGTTGTAGTATATAATTGAGTATGTGATAAGTGGAGGGAAGATTGGAAAAACTTGGACCTTAAAAAGTTGTTAAAACATTACCTATTACTTGTTGACAGTTAATAACAAGTTATTATAACTTATATAAAGATTGGAATATAAGTTGGAATAATAAAGAAGTAATGAAACAAGTATTGTCATACTAACCGAAAACTAGACAGTTTTGATTGTAGTAGTTGTCCAAGAACACCAACTAAAGAACCGAACTAATGGATGGTATTAGTGGACTTAATGGACTGTATTTACATTGGACTGTATTTACATTGGACTGTTTTTACTTTGGACTAATGGACTATTTTGTATATTGTGGGACAGAATTTTACACGTCCAGTTAGGCGTGTAATCCCCTTTGAGTTGTTGATTTATTGCGCCTTAAATGTGGCAATTGGTTATTGATTTCGGGCCTTAAAAAAAGGTGGATAAGTACATAGAAACAGGGGAAGTGCTGCCCAATTTTCCGTAGAATAAAAGACCTTATACTTAGAAATATTATACAAAGAAAACTGGAAGTTGATAGACGTGTTATGGTTATTATAGGTGGATATTCTACGCGCACAATATTCGACTTGGCAAGTGGATTTAGCCGAAGAGGTATGTGATTCTTCCTATCCTCTTGAGCATGATTGTTGTGAAATATATAGTACGGTAGACGTACATGTGTTAAATGAATTTGGTTTCATTTTGATGTCCTTGACTTGACTTCTAAATCTTAAGGGCCTTGAATTATTCTAAAAAGTTGTGAATCATTATTTGGAAAGAAATTGATACTTGGTTTTAAAAGAATAAGTTCTCTTGGTTTTCCAAATGATTGTAGTTGTTTTGAATTGCTTGAAAAATAAGTGTTATAATAGCTTTATGGGAAGTTAGTTATAACGACTTGAGGAGGATAAAAGAACGGTTTACTTACTTGATTTTAAAGGCCTTGTAAAGATTTTCTGAAGGTGTAGTAATTTGATTTGAAAAGAAAACGTGTTTTGATACTACGGGTATTAGTATCGTGTGGCTTTTACGTAAAAAGGGATTTTTTGAAAGAATTAAAGTATGTAGTACTTTGGGGTTAAAACCCGGATTGTTGGCATAAAATGAAAGTTTAGAAGTATGGTAACTTGCATATGCTTGCTTGTGATAGCCTTGTTGTGCAAGTGTTGTATTCTTATGTTACCGCGTCTCTCGATGGAGGGTCGATCATCTTGTTATTTACTTGGACATAACGACACTGCTGGATGGTCCACGGGTATGCTTCCACTATGATTGTTATCTTGTTATTTACTTGGACATACCGACACTGTTAGGAGGCCCACGGGTATGCGTACACTATGATTGTTCCATGGTCATGCTTACACCGATGAGAAATTCCGGGGGCATGCGGCCATGGTGCGGGTTCAATTCCCGGGTCATGTTATTATTCCATGGACTAGCTATCCATGAAGCTTGCCGCAATGATGAGTGGTCACGGGATTGATTTGTACATGTAGTTACAGACACACATTAGATACTTGTCTTGGTCATTTCTCGTGTATCGGCAGGCTCTGGTAGATAGCTTAAGATACTTGCCCCGGTCATATCTCGTGATACGGTAGGCTCTGGTACGTTGGCTTAAGATACTTGCCGCGGTCGCGCGACGCAGTCGATCTCGTAGTCGCTTCCGCATTTCGCCCGTTAAGTTTTGGCGACGCAGCCGGATCCGTAGTTGGCTCTTCTACTTGGCCCGATCGGTTTTATGACGCATGCGGGATCTAGTGCTCAGGTACACATATGGGTGTTGTTTTACATCATGGACTGCCGACAGTTAGGAAGGAATTCCACGGGCATGATTGATATTGTGGGCGTGAGACCCATAGTTATATGTGAGTAATGATTTTGAGGGCATGCGTCTCTGACTTGACATGACTGCTTATATATTATGTGAAATTGTCTTTTAAAAGGATGAAATGTGATTTCATTACAGTATTTTCAGTTTCACATACTTGGTACATGTTATCGACTCCTCGGGCCGCTCATGCCGCAGGTAGAGGTACACCGGTTGTTGATCCTCGCTCATAGGATAATGGTTCTGCGTATTGGGAAGCTCCGTTTCTCCGGAGGCTTATTGTTATACCCCGTAGTTCCAGGGTATGTATGTGAGGACGTACGTACGAGAATACGACAGAAATTTTGGAAAGAAAGGAAGATGTGATTTTTTTCGACGGAAAAGTTCCGGTTTTTGTGAAGAAAAAGGTTCGTTAATGGGAATTGGATTCCCAGATTTGGTATTTGGACTTCTTGGATTATATTAGAATTTTGAGGTTTTATTTTCAGAAATGGTCACGTGGGACCCACGGGAGAAATTTACGGTTTTGTGGGCCCGCTTGTTTTTGAGATTTCAGATTTTGGATATTTTCGAAGACGAAATATTTTGATTTAATTGGGGCGACACGTGTCACCCCATGTGGCACTTGGCGAATGGGTGGACAGTTGGCCAGCCACTGTCCCTCGCCGACGGCCTCACACTTGGCACCATTTTCGCTTGGCCATGTGGTGTGGTGGGACCCACACACACATGGCCCAATCTTGACCCTACACTTATATTGATCTTGCCTTGGTTCTTCTATAAATACCCTCGCTTGAAGAGTAAAATCATCCTCACTTGAAAGCTTTCCAAAGCAAATGTTTTCCTCCCTTTGTGTAGATTTCGCCCTCCCCTCTTGTGTAGAAAATACTTGGTGTATTGTTGTATAATCCCAAATACCTTGGCCTAGTATCCCTAGTAGTATTCCAAAGTTATTTCAATACTAGAGCCTAAATACTACTTTATTCCAATAGTCAGAAACGAAACCCTAGAAAAATCTTCCTAGCTTGGTGGAAGTATTTAGAAGTTGTTTAGAAACTTCTATGGTCGCTGAGCGGGTTGAGCGTAAGGATTGGAGCTAAACGTTGCTCAGGATCGACTTATAACTTGGATAATTTTTGGGCTTATCGAGGTAATGATCTATGTCCCCTATCAGAATTGGATATTACATGTCAGAGTAGTTATACTGAGTATATTATATTGGAAGGATGATTATAAAGGATTGAATCGTATTTACATCGACCGCATTTACGAGACTTGTGTAAGTATTATTGTGAAGATATTTGAACACGTCCGGTTAGACGTGTAATCCTCAGGAGTTGTTGGCCCGGTAGCGGGCCCGGTTAGTGAGGAGATTTATGTGATAATGGGGGAGGTGTCGAAATTTACGTAGAATAAGGAATCTTGTGTTTAGAATATTCTACTGAGAGTGCTAGAAGTTGAATTATATATTGTGGTTGTTATAGGTGGATCTTTCACGCGGCATACTTGACTTGGCTTGTGGTTTAAGCTAAAGGTATGTGATTCTTCCTATACTCTTGAGCATGATTGTTGTGGAACTATATAGTACGGTAGACGTACGTGTGTGAAACGATTTTTGTTTGTTTTAAAACATAAAGTGTTATAATGGCTTTATGGGAAGTTAGTTATAACGACTTTATGAAGATAAAAGAAAGATTTGGTTTTGACAAGAAACGACTTGATTTTGAAAGTTAAGAGACTTGATCTTGAAAGATAAGAGACTTGACTTATAACGACTTGTTTTGGAAAGGAGAAGTAACTTGATTTAAGTATAGGTTACTTGTTTTGAAAAGAGTAAGTTAATTGGGTTTTAAAAAGAGTATACTTGATGTTGTTCTAAAAGAAAAGCACTTGGTTTATAAAGTATAGAGTACTTGATTTTAAAAGCCTTGTAAAGATTTTTACGAAGTTGTAGTATTTTTGTTTTAAAAGTAAAAAGTGTTTTCTTTATATACTACGAGTTTTATTATCATTTGGCTTTTACATAGAAATAGGTCTTTTTGATAGAAGGAAAGTTTGTAGTATTTTGGGTTTGAAACCGGATTGTTGATTAAAATGAATGTATGTTAAACTTGCCTACGCTTGTTGTGATAGTCTTTGATGTGCAAGTGTTTTGTTGATGCATCGCCGTGACTCTCGAGGGCTTATCCGATTGATTGACCGACATACCGACGTTGGGTGGTCCACGAGTACGCGCCCACTTTGAGTATCGATCGGTTGTTTCAGATCGCCGTGACCTCCGAGGGCCATTATCCGATTTATTTCCTTCGACATGCCGACGTGATGGATGTTCCACGCACGCGCCCGCAGGAGGGTTTCATGGCCATGACTTCCGAGGTAAGATGCCGGGCACGCGGTCATTGTGAGGTTCGATCGTTAGTCCACGGACCGCTAATCCATGAAGCTTGCCGCGCGACGAGCGATCACGGGCTTGGTTTGTATGCGTGGTTCGTGCACACTTTAGATACTTGTTCGGTCATTTTCTCGCACCAGAGCCTCGCAGATAGCTTAAGATACTTGCCTCGGCCATATCTTGTGAGACGGTAGGCTATCAGACGTTAGCTTAAGATACTTGCCTCGCCAGTTGCGTGGCTAGCTTGGGATCGGTAGTGCTTCCGCATTCCTGCCCGTGATGGGATATGACTAGCTTGACCGGTAGTTGGCTATTCTACTCGCCCGTCGGTTTTGATGACGCAGCAGATCTAGTGTTCGTTCACATACGGGTGTTGTTTTACATCATGTACCGCGGTGAGGAATGAGTTCCACGGGCATGAGTGGTATTATGGGCGTGAGACCCATAATTATGTGTGAGTGATTATTCGGGGATATCGTCCCACTTACGACATGCTTGTTTACTTATTGCGAAATGGTTTTATAAAATGATGAAATGTGATTTCATTCTGATATTTTCATTTCACATACTTGGTACATTATGCGACCTCCTTCGGGCTGCGTTCATGCCGCATGGTAAGTACACAGTTGGTTGATCTCGCCATAGGATCGCGATTCAGCGTTGAAGCTCCGTTCCTCGGAGGCTTATCTTTTAGTATAGTCCACTGTCATTGTAGGTACTTGTACATTCGTGGTATGGCGGGCCCCTGTCCGTCATAGTTGTTGTATATCTTAGAGTGCATGCTTTGTTGTGGCGTGGTTTGTAAAAGGATAACCGTTGGGTTTTATGTATATATCTGAAGGCGGTTGGGTTGCTTTGTTTATTTATTTATGTCTCTCATTTCATGTGTAAAGTTTTTATTTCATTGGTTTTCTCGATGTTGTATCACCAGGGTGCGGGTAAGGCACGATGTGGGCCCGGTTACGGGCGTCACAAGTGGTATCGAGCGATTAATCCTCGGAAAGTGTCTACGAACCATGTCTAGTAGAGTCTTGATTATCGGTGTGTTGTGCACCACATCTATAATCGTGAGGTGCAGGACATTTAGGATTAGTTTCTATTCTTCTCACTCGAGATCGTGCCTTAGAGCGATGTTGTAAGTTGGACTCCTTACGGCGTGTTCTTTTACGCGATTATGCCTCGCGCAAGGCAACCGGGCCCGAAGGGCAAAGCGGCCGTGGGAGCCGCTAGTGGGACACGAGAGAATGCAGCGCGAGCGGTCATTACGAGATAGTTCTTGACGGCGAGTTTTGCGCGCCGCCCGGCCAGCAGAGATTAGAGCGCAGCGGTGGGCTGCAGAGACCACGGTACACGAGCCTCGGTCCAGCCCACAGGCGAGAGAGATGGGTTACAAGGAGATGGCGATTCGGCGGGATCGTGGCGAACACGAGGAGAGGCTGGCGATTCAGATTCGGTAGCCCCGTAGTTCATCCCAGATCGGATAGTTTGAGGCTACGGGATTTTCTGAGTTGTATCCCGCCAGAGTTCTACGGGTCGAGGCCTGAGGATGATCCGCAGGAGTTCATCCGTCAGTTACAGAGGATCATGCGAGTGATCAAGGCTTCGGAGACCGAGTCCGTGATTTTCGGTTCGCATCGGCTGCGTGATACCGCAGTCGACTGGTTTGATTCATGGGAGCTGTCCCGGGGGGAGCATGCGCCCCCAGCTGTTTGGGACGAGTTCTCGGAGGCATTTCTCAGCCATTTCTTGCCGCGCGAATGAGAGAGACGCGGGTAAGCGAGTTTACGATCTTGAGGCGAGGAGGGCGCGTCGGGAGTACAACGTAGAGTTCGACTCGTTGGCTCGATATGTCCTCGCGTTAGTAGCTAATATGGAGGGCGAGTGCACCGCTACGTCACGAGGGCTTGATGACTTGGCGAGTCTTGTTCGGTGTATCGTCACGGGCATGGACATCGCCCGCACGCAGCTCATGCACTAGGGTGTGAGGCGGAGAGACCGACGGATTGACCAATATCGCCAGAAGAGGGCGGGACAGCAGGTCCTTGGTAACTTTCAAGGCGGACCGCCTCGTGAGACAAGTTATACGCGCGCCCGACAGAGTGGTCCTCACGCCTTGAGGGCCTCGAGTATTGAGGAGCAGTCGAGCTCCAGGTTGAGTTTTGGGGAGTTGGGGTCGGCGGAGGAAGCCACCCGACCTAAGTGTAACGGTGTGGTAAACCCCATTCGAAGTGTCGAGGACTTGTTTTACATGTGGCGGCGGGGCCATTTGCGAGAAATTGCCCTACCAGAGGTAGCGCGGATGTTGAGACTCACGCCGGGATCATTGCGGGTTCTTCGCGCCCGATAATGGCGTGGTGTTCATATACGGCAGCGAGGCGGTCGTGGTGGAAGTTCCCGATTATAGCGGTCCTTGAAATCGCTTATTTGTTTTTGTGATATCGGTATATCCTTGACCTACAAGAGACTAGTGTGCATTTGTATTAAGATAAGTATATTTTTAATTATTATGTTCGATAGCATTATGTTGGTGTGATAATTCCATGGGTAGTGTAAGATGGAAGTGGTAGCTTTGGCGTGAATTAGTAAGATTGTTCGGATCGGGAGCGAGAGAGATTGGGCGCGATGGCGGGTCGGGTTGAGGCCAAGTCGCGGGTCAACCCGGCCGGATTGAGGTGGGTCGATTCGAGGTGGTCGTAGGGTGGTAGGTCACGAGGGTGCTAGGCCAAGTTTAGGTAACCATCGTATGAGTTCGGGGATGTGTTCGATCAGAATCGGATCGTGAAGGCCGGAGATAGGCCTTAGAGTAAATTGAAGCTAGTAGGAGCTGTTGTGAGATTAGAAATGATTTCCTCGTTAGCTTGGATTTGTATGTTATACTATGGCCATTGATGGCGTGATTGGTTTCGTAAGTATAGTAGTGAAGACTATACCAAGCTGCGTTCGTTTGGAGACTTAGAAGGAACATTCGGACGAATGTTTCTAAGGAAGAATGTTATACCGTAGTTCCGTGGTATGTATGTGAGGACGTGCGTGCGAGAATACGTAAATTTTGGAAAGAAAGGAAGATGTGATTTTTTCGACGGAAAAGTTCCGGTTTTTGTGTGAAGAAAAAGGTTCGTTAATGGGAATTGGATTCCCAGATTTGGTATTTGGACTTCTTGGATTATATTAGAATTTTGAGGTTTTATTTTCAGAAATGGTCACGTGGGACCCACGGGAGAAATTTACGGTTTTGTGGGGCCCGCTTTGTTTTTGAGATTTCCGGTATTTTGGATATTTTCGGAAGACGAAATATTTTGGAAGAATTTGTGGGCGACACGTGTCAACCCCATGTGGCACTTGGCCGAAATGGGTGGACAGTGGCTAGGCCACTGTCCTCTGGCCGATTGGCCTCACACTTGGCACCATTTCGTTTGGCCATGTGGTGTGGTGGGACCCACACACATGGCCCAATCTTGACCCTACACTTATATTGATCTTGGCCTTGGTTCTTCTATAAATACCCTTGGCTTGAAGAGTAAAATCATCCTCACTTGAAAGCTTTCCAAAGCTAATGTTTTCGCTCCCTTTGTGTAGATTTCGTCCGCCTCCCCTCTTGTGTAGAAATTACTTGGTGTATTGTTGTATAATCCCAAATACCTTGGCCTAGTATCCCTAGTAGTATTCCAAAGTTATTTCAATACTAGAGCAGGAAATACTACTTTATTCCAATAGCCAGTAAGCGAAACCTCAGAAAAATCTTCCTAGCTTGGTGGAAGTATTTAGAGAAGTTGTTTAGAAACTTCTAAGGTCGCTTGGAGCGGGTTGAGCGTAAGGATTGGAGCTAAACGTTGCTCGGGATCGACTTATAACTTGGATAATTTTGGGCTTATCGAGGTAATGATCTATGCCCCTATTGTAATTGGATATTACATGTTGTAGTAGTTATACTTGAGTATATTATATTGGAAGGATGATTATAAAGTTGAACTGTATTTACATCGACTGCATTTACGATAGACTTGTGTAAGTATTATTGTGAAGATATTTGAACACGTCAGGTTAGACGTGTAATCCTGGGAGTTGTTGGCACAGTAGCGGGCCCAGTTAGGAGAGAGATTTATGTGATAGCGGGGAGGTCTTTCAAATTTACGTAGAATAAGGAATCTTGTGTTTAGAATATTCTACGAGAGTGCTAGAAGTTGAATTATATATTGTGGTTGTTATAGGTGGATCTTTCACGCGGCATACTTGACTTGGCTTGTGGTTTAAGCTAAAGGTATGTGATTCTTCCTATACTCTTGAGCATGATTGTTGTGAACTATATAGTACGGTAGACGACGTGTGTGAAACGATTTTTGTTTGTTTTAAAACATAAAGTGTTATAATGGCTTTATGGGAAGTTAGTTATAACGACTTTATGAAGATAAAAGAAAGATTTGGTTTTGTGATAAAGCGACTTGATTTTGAAAGTTAAGAGACTTGATCTTGAAAGATAAGAGACTTGACTTATAACGACTTGTTTTGGAAAGGAGAAGTAACTTGATTTAAGTATAGGTTACTTGTTTTGAAAAGAGTAAGTTAATTGGGTTTTAAAAAGTATACTTGATGTTGTTCTAAAGAAAAGCACTTGGTTTATAAAGTATAGAGTACTTGATTTTAAAAGCCTTGTAAAGATTTTTACGAAGGTGAAGTAATTTGGTTTTAAAAGTAAACGTGTTTTCTTTATATACTACGAGTATTAGTATCACGTGGCTTTTACATAGAAAGAGGTCTTTTGAAAGAAGGAAAGTATGTAGTATTTTGGGTTTGAAACCGGATTGTTGATTAAAATGAATGTATGTTAAACTTGCATATGCTTGTTGTGATAGTCTTTGATGTGCAAGTGTTTTGTTGATGTCGCCGTGACTCTGCAGGAGGGCGGCTATCGATTGATTATTTGGACATCACGGCGTTGGGTGGTCCACGAGTATCGTCCACTTTGAGTATCGATCGGTTGTTTCAGATCGCGTGACCCTGCAGGAGGCCGGCTATCGATTTATTTCCTTTGGACATGCCGACGTGATGGATGTTCCACGGGCGTGCGTCCGGATGGGAGGTTTCATGGCCATGACTTCCGAGGTAAGATCTTGGGGCACGCGGTCATTGTGAGGTTCAGATCGTTAGTCCATGGACCGCTAATCCATGAAGCTTGCGCGGTGATGGCGATCACGGGCTTGGTTTATGCGTGTGGTTCGTGCACACTTTAGATACTTGTTCGGTCATTTTCTCGTGTCTGTAGCCTCGGTAGATAGCTTAAGATACTTGCCTCGGCCATATCTTGTGAGACGGTAGGCTATCAGACGTTAGCTTAAGATACTTGCCTCGGCGATTCGTGGCTAGCTTTTGGATCGTAGTTGGCTTCCGTACCTTGCGTGATGGGATATGACTAGCTTTTGACCGGTAGTTGGCTATTCTACTTGGCGTCGGTTTTGATGACGCAGCGTGATCTAGTGTTCGAGTTCACATATGGGTGTTGTTTTACATCGTATGCTGCCGTGATGAGGAATGAGTTCCACGGGCATGAGTGGTATTATGGGCGTGAGACCCATAATTATGTGTGAGTGATTATTCGGGATATCGTCCCTTACTTGACATAATCATACTTATTGCGAAATGGTTTTATAAAATGATGAAATGTGATTTCATTACGATATTTTCGATTTCACATACTTGGTACTGTTGCATCGACCTCGCCCGGGCTGCGTTCACGCCGCAGTAGAGTACACGATTGGTTGATCCTCGCCATAGGATCGCGATTCGGCGTTAGGAAGCTCCGTTCCTCGGAGGCTTATCTTTTGGTATAGTCCCTGTCATTGTAGGTACTTGTACATTCGAGGGTATGGCGGGCCTGTCCGTCATAGTTGTTGTATATCTTAAGTGCATGCTTTGTTGTGGCGTGGTTTGTAAAAAGGATAACTGCTCGGGTTTTATGTATATATACAGAAGGCAACCGTTGGGAAGCACGCTTTATTTATTTATGTCTCTCATTTCATGTGTAAAGTTTTTATTTCCGCTGGTTTTCTCTGATGTTGTATCACTAGGGTGCCCGGGGTAAGGCACCAGTGACGGGCCCGGGTTACGGGGCGTCACACTTATCTTTTGGTATGATTCCCTGTCATTGTAGGTACTTGTACATTCAGGGGAATGGCGGGGTCCTGTCCCGTCATAGTTGTTATGTCAAACTCTTAGAGGTCTGTAGTCCTGTTGTGAGTTGAGTTTGTAAAGGATGTAACTGTTCGGGTTTTGATATATATATATGCAAAAAGGTGACCTTATTGGTTAGTCTGTTTCTTATTTTACATTGTTCCATGTCTATGAATTATTTTCGCTGGTTTTTCTCTGATGTATGATCACTAGGGTGCCCGGGGTATGGCACCAGTCGCGGGCCCGAGGTCGGGTCGTGACAAAAGTGGTATCATAGCAGTTAGTCCTCGAAAAGTGTCTACAGACCGTATCTAGTAGAATCTTGATTATCGGTGTGTTGTGCACCACACCTATAATCAAGAGGCTATAAGATATTTAGGATTGATTTCCATTCTTCTCACTCTGAGATCGTGCGATAGAGCTGTGTTATAAGTTGGACTCCCTCGGACGTATTTTTATGTATCAGTTATGCCTCCACGCAAGCGACGGGGCCCGAAGGGCAAGGCGAAGGAAGTCGCTAGTAGAACACAGAGGTTTACGAGGCACAGCCCGATCATTACGAGATAGTGCTTCAGGCAGCGAGTTCCCACGACGCCGGCCCAAAGAGTTTAGAGCAGCGTCAGCAGCTACAGAGGCCACAATACCTGAACCTCCAGTCCCATGGTCTGGAACAGAGGATATGGGTTACAAGGAGATGGCCCAGTTACTAGTTAGGATTGTGGCGAGGCATGAGGACAGACGGGAGCCAGTGGTTCCGGCAGTACCGGTGGTTCACCCCAGAACCGATAGTTTGAGGCTTCGGGACTTCTTGAGTTGTAATCCACCAGAGTTCTATGGATCGAAAATTGAGGATGATCCTCAGGAGTTCATCAGACAGATGTAGCGGATCATGAGAGTGATTAAGGCCTCGGAGGCCGAGTCAGTGGTATTGGGTTCTCATCTGCTGCGTGATATTGCAGTCAACTAGTTTGATTCATGGGAACTGTCCCGGGGGGAGTATGCGCTTCCAGCTGGTTGTGACGAGTTCTCGAAGGAGTTTATTAACCACTTCTTGCCTCCACAGAAGAGGATAGCCCGGGTGGATAGGTTTATGATGTTGAGACAGAATGGGCGGACAATTCGGGAGTACAACATAGAGTTCGACTCATTAGCTCGGTATGCCCCCACTCTAGTAGCGGACATGGAGGATAGAGTGCACCGATATGTTACAGGACTTGATGATTATCTAGCAGAGGGTTGTACGGGAATAACTCTTCAGCCTGGCATGGACATTGCCCACACACATGCTTAAGCACAGGGGACTGAGGAACGTAGAGGTCGACGAAATAACCAAGATCAGCATAAGAGGGCCAAGACAGCAAGGTCCTTTGGTAACTTTCGAGGTGGACCGCCTCAGCAGCATGCTAGTTATGTGCCTCCGCCAGTACAGAGTGGTCCTCCGCGCCTTCGTGACGTTCGGGTATTCAGTGGTCGTGGCTCTGTGGCTTCGTGTTTCGGGAGCGGGTGTTAGCCAGATGAAGCCACCCCTACCTCGGTGTGGCCAATATGGTAGACTCCATGCTGGGGAGTGTCATGGTGTTCAGAGAGCTTGTTTTACCTGCGTCCAGCAGGGCCATTTTGCGAGGAATTGTCCGACAAGAGGTAGCACAGATGTTAAGACTCATCCTTCGGGATCGGTGACTGGTTCATCACCTTCTATAGCTATGCGCCCTGCAGGACAGGATTATGATTAGAGCGACAAAGGGAAAATGAAGCAATAGTTACAGTATATCTTTAACCCTTTTGAGACTAGTATGCGTTGATAAGATGGTTATATGTTAAGTGTTATGTACGGGTGGTATTGTGTAAATTGTGATTAAAGCAACCTGGTTAGAAGGAAAGGTAAGTTTGGGGACATGGAAATAGTGAGTCTTAGAATATTGTTAACCGTTGAGACCTTAGATACAAGGCCATCTTGAGTGAAAGATTTTACGGTTGATCTTGGTCGAAGTATGTCACGACCCGTTCCGGGGCCCGTGACCGGTGCCTTACCCGGACACCCAAGTAGTCATACATCAGAGATATCAGCGGAATATAAAACAAGACCTGAAACAATATAAATGAGACACAGTTTCTGGGGAAAAGTTGCCTTTCGGCATATATATAAATACCCAAATGAACAGTTACATCCCAATTTTACAACAGGACTACAGACCTCTAAGAGTTTATAACAACAATGGCGGGACAGGGCCCCACCATACCCCTGAATGCAAATACCTACAACGACAGGGGACCATACCAAAATGCTAAGCCTCCGGAGAAACGGAGCTTTCCCAACCGCTGAAACGGTGATCCTAAGAACGGGGATCAACAGTAGGAGTACCTCTACCTGCGGCATGAACGCACCAAGGAGGTCAAGACAACAGTACCACGTATGTGAAATCAGAAAGTACTTTAAATGAAATCAAAGTATTTAAAACCATTTGCAAATACAATTAGTTCAATTTGCACATAGTGCCATATCACAAACAAGAGCAATAATAGGTAAATCAGAATGTGTCTTTCCTAGGCCGCGAATGATCGAAGCAAGGCCAATCGCCCATAGTATCATTATTCAAGCCTAACCTCGACTCCGCGACCGCATAGTCACACATAGACCCGCATGAGATATTCTCGCATCGGGGTAGCTAACCCCTGCATTCTCCTCGACTCCGCAGTCCGCATAGTCTCAATAGACCGCATAGTCACATTGCACCGCATGTGGCATCCCCGTGACGGATAAAACACCGGAATGATCAACCTCGAACTCCCGCACCCGCATAGTCACGCAGACCGCATAGCCGTATAGACCGCATCGCGGTGGCAAGCCCTCGGTATAACAAGTCAAGGGGGTATGTGATATAATAACATAACAGCTTATCGTTAAACAACATAAGCACAACAAGGGAAACCCCTTTACACAAACATCACCAGATACTAACACACGTAGCATCCTAACATGTTTACTTATGAAATCAACAAGAAAGTATTACAAGGCTATCACAAACCAACACAATCAAGTTATTCACACAAGGTACTTTCTACTTTATGTTAACAATTTCGGGTTTTTATCCCCAAAGTACTTCATACATTAACTCTTTTTAAAAGGTCCGTTTCTTTCAAAAAGTCACACAATACCCGTAGTATAAAAATAGAGTGACTACCCTTTTAAGTAAACCAAAACACTTCCCTTTGTAAATCAAGTAACAACATTATTTCTTTTACAAACGTTCAAGTTTGCCTAATTTCAAATGTTCAAGTTTCTCATTTTCGAAAGGTTTCGTAGTTCATAGTTTTAATCACTTAATGATATAATTCTCCTTTAAAACAATTTGAGATACATATGCCTTATATGTGAGTAGGTTATTCTTGTTCATAATCAATCTTATTTAAGCAGCCATGATCTAGGAAATGTAATATCATTTTGTCTCATCTTAGCTTCTATGCAGATGGAGGTTTCTACTGGTTTTAATAATACTTTATTAGTCAATACATTTCCCTTTATTAGCGCCGTGGTTTGTTCGATACTTATTCTCATTTCCAAATCAAGAAACATTATTCCTTTTACAAACCAAGTACTCATTACTCACGAATGAGGTTTCACACAAAAACTCATATTAATTACTTAAGTCAAGTCTCTTATATTTTAAGATCAAGTCTCTTAACTTCTAAAATTAATAAACCATTCTTTTTATCTCTCTTAAGTCGTTATACCTAACTTCCCATAAAGCTAGTATAACTCTTAAGCTTTTCGAACCAAGTATTACTCTTCTTTCAAAAAGGTTTCTTAATTCTTTTGAAATACTTCAAGATTCTTATTATTCAGGCTTAAGTCAAAAGACATTGCCGTACAACTACGTTCAGTTAACACACGTACGTCTACCGTACTATATATATATTTCTTTAAAATATCATGCTCAAGAGGATAGGAAGGATCACATACCTCGCGACGATTATCGACTATAAGCAAAACGCTCCACGGCTATAACCCGGCTAGCCTCGTCCACCTTTCATGTAGTACACGCTACTTGCAGTACTTCAACCTATAAGGGTTATACAAGTCTATCAATGCCTAGACTACTCTTGTAGAATATTCTTCTGATGTGATTCCAGTTCAAGTCTATTCTGTAATATCCTTCTATTACAGTTCAATTCTCTTCTATGAATCTTATATTCATTTCTATACAACTACATGTAATTTCCAATTACAATAGAAGGATAGGATTATTTACCTCGGTAAGCCCAAAATTATCCAAGTTTAATGTCGATCCTGAGCAACGTTTAGCTCCTACTCCGGGTGCTCCAACCCGCTCCAAACAACCCTTAGAAGTTCTACGAAACTTCTTCCTAATACTTCAACCAACTGTGAAGATTTTTCCAAAGGGTTTCATTTTTTGGCTAAATGAAAGTATAATAGTATTTTCCGGGCTTTTCGTATAGAGGGTACTTGGAAATACTACAAAGGTTTTGGGCTAGAGTATTTTGGCATTATAACAATACTTGGAGAAGTATTTATCAACCACGGGGGGGGGGTGTTTCACGAGAACAACACTCAAGAGAGGGTGTGTCGCCAAGGCCTTCACAAGTGGGAGGGGTTTCGGCTAGCACAACTAGGAAGGGGAGAAGGGTGCTCTCGCCAGAGCTCTAAGAGTGGGAAGGGATTTCAAGACTTGGAGAGTGATTTGTGGATGAAGAAAACCTTCAAGTTAGGGGGGTATTTATAGGTCAAGCAATGGCCAACCAATGGCCAAGATGAAGCCAAGTGCAAGGCAAGTGTAGGGGGAGGATTTACCCAAGTGTCCTTATCCATCTACTACACAAAAATATCCTACCTAACCTTGACTAAAGAAAAGCCAAGAAATCGTCCAACCAAGGCCATGTTTGCCGTCCACTTGAGGGTGACAAGTGTCACCCTCTCGTTGGTCCAAAATGTTTCATCTCTCGAAAAAATCCGCAAAAATAATAAATGACATAGCCATAATTTTCCCTACGCAAGTCTTGGAAAACGTTTCGTCGGAAAACACTTCGTTTCGGTACTTGTGAACAATAATTTTTGGTCCTAGCCTAACTTAAGGCTCAAACTTCTCTACGTATGTCCTCACGTACATACTCTGGAAAATATGGGGTATAATAAAGTACATAGTATACGTGGAGTATATTAGTGTAATAATTCCATGGGTTATGTGGAATGAGAGTGGGTAGTTAAGCTAAGAAGACCACTAGACTTTCATGACTTGAATAGTAAGATTTGTTCCGGACCAGGAAGGAGAATTTAGTGCGATAATGGGTCGGGTTGAGGACCAATCGCGGGTCAACCCGCAACCCAAAATGAAGTGGGGTCAGTTTGAGGTGGTCCCGCTGGGTGATAGGGTCGCGAAGGTGCAAGACCCAAGTCTGGTTAATTGTTGTACTGGTTCGTGGATGCGTTCCACCAGAACCAGGTCGGGAAGGCTGGGGATGGCCTTAAAGGAAATTGAAGCTAGTATAATGACCAAATTTGAAAGTGGTGACTCCAAGGTTTTGAGAACTGAAGCGATGACTGAAATGTGGTGCGTGTACTAGAAAGAGTTCGGGTGTACGAGAAGGGTACGACGAGTAAGAAAAAAAGAGAACATGTGTTAAAAGAATGGAAGTGATTATTTATGTGAAGTGAAGTGATCGGTGTATTTTATATACACTTTTCGAGTCATTTTTAGTTAATCTTTTGTCCCTTTTTGTACAAATAAGTGTCGTATTAGGATAGTTTTTCTTTCTTTTGAGTCAAAGTGGTTAAAATGGCCAAATGGCGGAAAAGGAGCTAAAAGAGGGCAAAAGTGGGGGTTCCAGAGCTTAAAAGACGAGAAAGTGGCGAATCAGGCAGAACCTGCATCAGCCGCGACGCCTCGCTGCCGAAGCGGCCGCGCGCCTAATCATCGAGAGGTCGCAGAGGTTCCAGGCCGCGCGCCACATGCCAGAGAGATCTGGCCGCGCGCCAAATCACCCGGCATCGCAGGTTCCCGCTGCGCGCCGATAGCAGTGGTCGCGGCGCCGACGCGGAAAATCAGTTTTAGATGAAATTTCGCCAGCTCAAGGAAAAGTTGGAGGCGGTTTTCAGCCTATAAAAGGAGAACCCTAGGCAGTTCTAAGGGGTTCCCTTTCTTGCACAACACAAGGATTCTTGCATTGAAGATTGGAGACCATAGTTTAGTAATTTTCTTTCCTTTTCTTTTCTTTTATTTCAGTTTTGTATGATGAACCAAGAATTAGTTCTTGTCATGTCAATGGCTAGGAACTAATTCTTTTATAGGGCTTTCCATGTTAATTTACTAGAAACTTATGTTATAAATTGATGCATGTTATGGTTATTCTTCTTCTTGTTGAGATTTATCCAATAATTGCTTTGAATGGTTGGTAATTAATTGATCACTAATTATCATTATTTATATGATTTCTAATCAAACTTCGAAAGGAGGAGGTTGTGAATATGCTGTAAGTTGGGTAGACATATTTTGGATTGGGGATGAAAATACCTCAATTATTTATGTAGCGTTAATGAGAGGCTTAACAACCCTAATTTTACGCATGGTGCGTGACGGTTAACTAGGTTTTTGTTCTTAATCCTCCTATAGAGTCATCCTTATCACCGAAAGGTAGAAATGAGCAATACTGGGGTTGAGTGTTTATATATCCTTAACGGGAATATAAAACAATTTCGTAAACCTGCTAGCTCCGAGAGAAGAAAGCCATAATTCATTGCATTAATAAATAACATAAGCGGATAGTTGAGGAGACATGGAAGCCCTATTCCCATCACAACTGAAGTAAACACATTAGTTAAATTAGTCTTTATAATTATTAGTTATAAACAACAAAATCAAATATCGATTGCCAAATAGATACCAAAAGATAGATAGTTGGTACTTGAACCCTAATCCTTGTGGACGATATTCGATCTTACCAAGACTATATTACTTGTCACGATAACGTGCACTTGCGTTAAAGTGTGTGCATCTTTTCGTGCATCAAGTTTTTGGCGCCGTTGCCGGGGATTAGGCATAGTTCAATATCAATTTTATCTATTTTTAATTTCTAATTTGGTTTTTAATTTTACGTTTTTTTAGATTTCGGTAAAAATCAGGTTGCCGTGATTTGTTGTCTGTTTTTGATCTATTTCAGGAAATCAGTTTATGTGAAAGAGAAGAGGGGCAGACACTCTTGTTCCCTTCAATCCAGAGATTGAGAAAACTCAGAAACGTAATGAAAGAATCGGATTGCAACCTTGTTAGAGATGGGCGGTGTTCAAAACAACAACATGATGAGAGAAGGGTTAGGTGAAAATCAACCTAACCCAGGAATACCTCGGCAAGTGCCTATAGATGTCGAGGAAAGAGTTCAAGTCCAGGCAGAAAAAAGCTTGGGAGACTATGTGCTGCCGAGGGTGAATGGAGCACAGACATGCATTAGGCTCCCTGCAATAGGAGCAAACAACTTTGAGATAAAACCGGCGATTCTGAGCATGGTACAGCACACAGTACAATTTGGAGTACTGCCATCGGAGGATCCACATATGCACATAGCTAATTTCTTGGAGCTATGTGCAACTTTCAGATATAACGACGCATCGATGATGCCGTCAGATTGAGGCTCTTTCCTTCTCACTCGTGGATAGAGCGAAAGTATGGTTAAATTCCCACCGATTCGATTTTTACATGGCAAGAGTCGCCCGTAAATTTCTAGCCAAATTCTTTCCCCCATGCAAAGCAGCAAAATTGAGAGGGGAGTTGAATAACTTCTACCAAGCAGATGGAGAGTCCTTATATGAAGCTTGGGAAAGGTTCAAAGATTTACAGAGAAAGTGCCCACACCATTGTATTGAGTTATGGAACTTGGTCCACATCTTCTATAACGGGCTGAGCAGTACAACCAGAACCATTATAGATGCAGCAGCAGGTGGGGCATTCATGAGGAAAACAGCCCACGACGCTCACGAGTTATTAGAAGATATGGCCACCAACAACCATGTCACAGAAGAGAGATCAACGAGTGGGAGGAGAACAGTGGGGGTCCACGAAATAGATGCCATTGCTGCCTTGAATGCCCAAGTGGCCCTTTGGCTAAACAATGCAAAGAACATACAGTATCAGTGAATGCAGTGCAGATGCCTAAAAGCTGTGAGATATGTGGTGGCCCACATACATTCGATAGGTGTCCTTCAGCTGATCCTAATAATATACCAATGGAGCAGGCAGAGTGTCAGGCCGTGGGTAATTATCAGAGGCCACAGAACAACCCCTACTCCAACACATATAATCCAGGGTGGAGGAATCACCCAAATTTCTCATGGAGAGGAGACCAGGGGCAGCAGAATCAATATAGGGGCCAGTACCAGAACCAACAGAACCAGAGTCAGCAGCCCTTTACTCAGGCCCCACCTAGTCAACAGTTCAATGCACCGGTTCAGCAAGAAAAGCCAGACGAGCTGAGAGCAGCTTTGTTGGCACTCACCAACGCCGCACTCCGGGCCAGGATGAAGCTAGATCCTCGTTCAGGAACTTGGAAACACAAATGGGTCAGCTAGCAAAGCAAGCAAACAACAGGCCACAGGGTACATTGCCAAGCAACACGTGAATCCAAGGGAGCAATGCCGACAAGACAATCGAAAGCAAAGGCAAACGGTTGGAGCATGTTCCTCACCAAGAATGAGCAAAGGACAGAGATAGAAAAAGAGAAGGTAGATGAATCTCGCCCAGTAGTAGAGAAAACTCCAGAGAAGGAGTATACAGAGAAGATCCCATTCCCCCAGAGATTACAGCGGAAGGCGGTTGACAAACAATTCTCCAAATTTTTGGAGACATTCAGAAAGTTGCATATCAACATACCCTTTATAGAAGCTTTGAAGCAGATGCCCTCCTATTTTAAGTTCATGAAGGAGATCTTGGGGAAGAAGAAGAAGCTGGCAGAGTATGAAATAGTAGCACTGACGGAGGAGTGTAGTGCTATCTTGCAGAAGAAGTTGCCACCAAAACTAAAAGACCCAGGGAGCTTTACACTACCTTGCACAGTGGGTAGGGTGACATGCAACAGGGCTCTGTGTGATTTAGGGTCAAGTATAAATCTGATGCCCTTATCGGTATTTAAACGATTGGAGTTGGGTGAGGCTAAACCAACCACAGTGAGCCTGCAGCTGGCCGATAGGACAGTGGTTCATCCAAGGGGGAAGATTGAGGACGTGATTGTCAAAGTAGGAAAATTCTTCTTTCCTGCGGACTTCCTCATTCTTGACATGGAAGAAGATGCAGAAATCCCTATCATATTGGGGAGACCATTCCTAGCGACAGGGAGAGCTTTGATCGATGTAGAAAGAGGAGAGCTGACATTAAGGGTGGAGAAGGAAGAAATGGTGTTTAAAGTATTTAAACACATCATTGAGCCACCAACCATGAGCAGGTGCTTTGCAATCAGCACCATCAAACCCCCCTGTGAGCCAGTACAAGTCAACCAAAGGGAGATGAGCCCACGAAAGCAGGCATGGTTTGCCGAACCTCCACAGAAGCAGGTATGTGTTCCTGAACTTCCCCTTAACGATAATGCTAAGAGGAGAAGAAGAAAAAGAAAATGAAAAATGTGGAGAAAATGGATTAGTTGTGGGGTTGATCCACCCCACGTTTATTAAACTAAGGAACTTGCGTACGGCTAAAAGACGTTAAAGACAACGCTACTTGGGAGGCAACCCAAGGTATTTTTGATTTATTTTGCTTTAATATAGTAATTTTTATTAAGAACGGTCTCATAGAGGTAGTGTTTGTGTTGTGATTGACAGGTATAGGTCAATAAATTGAAGGGCAGAAAACTGAGGAACAACAGGGATTTCAAAAACGGTAGCCGCGGCCCAGAGCAGGCGAGCCAAAAGAGCGAAAAGGCGCTGTTTAGCGCCGCTGGCCAGAGCAGTGGTCGCGCGCTAAAAAGCCGTAAAATTGCAAGTCTAGCGCGCTACCAGAATGGCGCGTAAAATTCCCGGGCGAGTGCAGAACATTGGGCACCGCGCGCTAGCAGGCTGGCGTAAATCCGTAAATTAAAAGACGCCTAAATCAGATTTTCCCAAATTTCAAAACCAAAACCTAACCCCCTTCTCCACAAAACCCACGAAAATCCACAATTTACCCACAAATCCTCCACAAATCAAACCCAACCACAACCAAAACTCTTAAATTCCTAAAACCCTTAGCTATCTCAACCAACAAAACTCCATCCCATTGCCTCAAATCACCATTAGAAGCAAGAACACCTTGAAGAACACCATCAAAAGGTAATCTTCATCTTTTCTTGAAAGCTTTCAGTAGTTAAAGAAGGTAGTAGTTTGGAGAAGTGTTGCATTGTGAAGTAGTTGGGGTGCTGAAAAATTGGTTGTGAAGTTTAGAGAAGGAGTAGACAAGGAGGGTGTGGGTATTGGGTAGTAGAGTTGAAGTTTGGGGGTGTTTGTGTTTTAGCTGCTAAATTGTTGATTGTGTTGGAGAACATATGTGCTAATAAGTTGTAAGCTGCAGAAAGTGTTTTAACCATGTCCGCCAGAAAGAGAAGAGCCTCCACATCCACCTCAGCCCCGCAATACGATAATACTAGGTTTGTGAGCTACCAAGCCTTCCAAAGATACAAAAAGCTTAGTACTAGACCCTTAATCCCTGAAAGGGGAATGGACAACCAGAGGGAGTCGTTTGGGGAGGAGGATGTTTATGAGCCCATTCGGGCAATGATTGAGATAATGGGGTGGAAGAGATTTGTAAATCCGGAGAAGATAGCACCAATGAACACAACGATGGTGCGTGAATTTTATGCTAACATTCCGGAGAGGGTGGACAACAAATGTTTTGTGAGGGGAAGATACATGCCTGTGACAGCAGACGCGATAAATATGTCTCTAAAAACAGTTGATGTTGAAGGAGGAATTGGTGATTGGAGTCATTTTAGAACATGGTCTAGGAGCACCAACAACATCAACTGGAACACCGTCGCAGACACAGTGAGCTACTCTGGGGCTGCTTTTGATATTGCAAGAAATGGGTCAAGAGCACCGGCGGTGCGGTTCAACAAAGCAAGGGCGGTTATATATTTCGCAATACCGCATGATTCCATCCACGCACTTCACCAGAGTGCCAGAAGATAGGATTAAGCTGATATATGGAATTATGAGGGGGATGACGATTGATGTGGGGAAAGAAATAGTGCATAGCATTGAAGAAATCAGCAGGATGGTGACAACAGGTGGATTGGGACATGACTCACTTATCACGAATTTGTGCCACATGAATGGGGTCCCAGTCCTACCCACTGATACTCATGAGAGAAACCAACTGCCTGTGACATATGGGATAGTGCACTCTTTCCCAGACCCAAGCCCCCCAGCAGCAAGAAGAAGAGCACCACCACCAGCAGCAGCAGCAGAGGCCGCAATGAACGAAGATGAGCCTGAAATAGAGGCTCAATATGCGGCAGGACCTAGCCACCAGCCAACCACAGAGTCAGAACCTTCAGTGACCATGATGGAGCAGTTACTCCAAAATCAGATGAGGATGATGCAGAGTTTGGACACGGTGATACAAGGACAACAAGAAACGAGGCAGTAAATTAATGAGATGAGTTCCTTGTTCAACCAGTGGTCCATGCACTATCCCATGCCACCGCCACCACCACCATTTTAGCCAAGTCTATAAGTGTCTTATTTCTTTTATTGTCTTTGAGTCTACACACATTGGGGAAAATGTGTGATTTAAGTTTGGGGGGGTGTTTTATTTGTGTTTTATTTGTGTCTTGTTATAACTATGTTAAGTTTTTTTTGTTGTTTTTTGTGTATTTTTGAGTCACAATTTTTTTTTCTTTTAAGTCATAATTGTCTGTCAAAAGATCATGTATGTTGTAGTTACTAGAAACACATAGTGAAGTAAGGTGGAATAATGTAATGGAATTAGAAGCAACTATCTAAACACCTAGGTTAGATATGCCAAAAACTCACAAAATCTGTCTATTTGGAGTTTCTTGCTTAAATTATGCATGCTAAATGATGAAAACTTATGTGTTATGATTGCTTGCTACTTGAGGCGAAATAGTTAGGATATGCATGTTAGGGAGATGACTCAGACATTTCTTTGATAGCCAATTCTTACCACTCTTTTCTATCACGGACTTTAAAAGTATCCCTAGTCAGCCCCATTGAGCCTAAAAATTGAAACTTCTTCTTTGACACCCTATATTCCCACAAATTGTGCCATAAGTAAAAATGTGAAATAGTGGAATAAATTGTGTTAAAAAAGAGACAAAAAGAGTGAACAACTGTGATGCACCCCAATAAAAAAAAAGTAATAAGAAATAGGCAAAAGCCTAAGTTTGGGGGCGCCTGTTATTATGATACACTTCACTCTCCCAAAACAAAAGAGGGGAAAGATTGATTTGAAGTGAAGAAAAAGAATCAAAAGAAAAGGGAAACACTGAAAAGCTAAAGAGCTTATGGTACACAAAAATGAGCCTAAATGCCTATTTTTACCTACCTATACCTAAGCCTACATTACAACCCTTAAAGTCCTGAAAATCATTTTTATGCATATCCAGGATTAGTGGAGAATAGCAAGTAAACATGTCATAGGATTTTTGAATTTTACAAGCATGATTCAGTATGTTGACTTCCATTAAGCATGATAAAAATGAGTTTGCGAAATATCTAGCTTAATGTGTTTAGTGTGCTAAAATTTCATGCTATATGTTCCTGCATATTATTCTGCTAACCTTCATGTTTTTCTAGATAACACCAATGCAGCAAAAGTGATCAATGTCAGTGAGTCCTTTATTTTCGTTTCTTTGAGTCTTTTATTTCTTTCTTTCTATCTTTGCTCGAGGGCGAGCAAAGGTTAAGTTTGAGGGTATTTGATCGGTGTATTTTATATACACTTTTCGAGTCATTTTTAGTTAATCTTTTGTCCCTTTTTGTACAAATAAGTGTCGTATTAGGATAGTTTTTCTTTCTTTTGAGTCAAAGTGGTTAAAATGGCCAAATGGCGGAAAAGGAGCTAAAAGAGGGTAAAAGTGGAGGTTCCAAAGCTTAAAAGACGAGAAAGTGGCGAATGAGGCAGAAACCCGGACCAGCGCCGCGGCGCCTCCTGCAGTCAGAAGCAGGGCCGCGATGCCTAATCATCAGAGAGGCTGCAGAGGTTCCAGCGCCGCCACGCATGCCAGAGATCGTGGTCGCGTGCCAAATCACCCGGCATCGCAGGTTCGGGCCGCGGCGCCGATAGCAGGGTCGCGGCGCCGACGCGGGAAAATCAGGTTTTTAGATGAAATTCTGGGCCAGGCCTGAAGGAAAAGTTGGAGGCGGTTTTCAGCCTATAAAAGGAGAACCCTAGGCAGTTCTAAGGGGTTCCCTTTCTTGCACAACACAAGGATTCTTGCATTGAAGATTGGAGACCATAGTTTAGTAATTTTCTTTCCTTTTCTTTTCTTTTATTTCAGTTTTGTATGATGAACCAAGAATTAGTTCTTGTCATGTCAATGGCTAGGAACTAATTCTTTTATAGGGCTTTCCATGATAATTCACTAGAAATTTATGTTATAGATTGATGCATGTTATGGTTATTCTTCTTCTTGTTGAGATTTATCCAATAATTGCTTTGAATGCTTGGTAATTAATTGATCACTAATTATCATTATTTATATGATTTCTAATCAAACTTCGAAAGGAGGAGGTTGTGAATATGCTGTAAGTTGGGTAGACATATTTTGGATTGAGGATGAAAATACCTCAATTATTTATGTAGCGTTAATGAGAGGCTTAACAACCCTAATTTTACGCATGGTGCGTGACGGTTAACTAGGTTTTTGTTCTTAATCCTCCTATAGAGTCATCCTTATCACCGAAAAGTAGAAAGGAGCAATACTGGGGTTGAGTGTTTATATATCCTTAACGGGAATATAAAACGATTTCGTAAACCTGCTAGCTCCGAGAGAAGAAAGCCATAATTCATTGCAATAATAAATAACATAAGCGGATAGTTGAGGAGGCATGGAAGCCCTATTCCCATCACAACTGAAGTAAACACATTAGTTAAATTAGTCTTTATAATTATTAGTTATAAACAACAAAATCAAATATCGATTGCCAAATAGATACCAAAACATAGATAGTTGGTACTTGAACCCTAATCCTTGTGGACGATATTCAGTCTTACCAAGACTATATTACTTGTCACGATAACGTGCACTTGCGTTAACGTGTGTGCATCTTTTCGCGCATCATGAAGGTACGAAAAGAGTATCCTTTAGACCATGGGTGGGATCTAATAGTGATGTTACACTTTAGAGGTGATTCCTCGTTGGCTTGGATCTAAGTATTGCGCGTGTGTTATATTATGGCCATATGTGGCATAATTGATTTTGTGAGTATAGTAGTGAAGACTATACCGACGCATGTGTTATTGGAGACTTAGAAGGAACATTCGGGACGAATGTTTCTAAGGGGGGAAGATTGTTACAGCCCGTAGTTCCAGGGTATGTATGTGAGGACGTACGTACGAGAATACTACATTAAGTTCGAAAAGGAAGAAAAATTTGTTTTTCCGACGGAAAATATTCTGAATCTCGCGAAGGAAAAAGGTTTATTATTGGGAATTGGATTCTCAATTTTGGTATTTGGACTTCTTGGAATATAAGAGAATTATGGATTTTATTTTCCAGAATTGGTCACGTGGGGCCCACGGGAAAAATTTACGGTTTTGTGGGGCCCACATTATTTTTGAGATTTTGGCCATTATGGATGTTTTTGGGAGATGAAAATATTTTGGACGAATAGGAGGGCGACACATGTCACCCCCATGTGGCCATGTTGGCCGAAATTGTTGGACAAGTGGACAAGCCAAGTGGCTGAAGTCTTGTGTTGAACAAGTGGCTTGTGGGACCCACACACACTTGTCCCCAATCTCAACCACACACATGATTGCATCCTAGCCCTTGGTTGTCTTATAAATACACCTTTGTAGCAAGACTTCATCCACACTTAGAATAATTTCCAAGACAAAAATTATACTCCCTCTCTTGATAGCTCTCGGCCCAACACCCCCTAAGGCTTAGAATATGTGAAATTGTTTTTGCTATATCCCAACACTTAAACCAAGTGTCCCTTGTATTGTTCTAAAGATATCCCAACACAAAAATCCCGGAAATACTACGTTAATCCGTTAGTCGCAAAGTGAAACCCTAAGGTGGTCTTCATATTTTTGGATGAAGTGTTAAGAGAAGTTGGTTAGGAACTTCTAATAGTTGCTTGGATTGGATTGAAACGTAAGGAATTGGAGCTAAGATTCCTAAGGATCGACTTTTAATCATTGGAAAATTTTGGGCTTATCGAGGTAATGATCTTTGTCCTTCTATTGTAATTGGAGATTACATGTTGTTGTAGTATATAATTGAGTATGTGATAAGTGGAAGGAAGATTGGAAAAACTTGGACCTTAAAAAGTTGTTAAAACATTACCTATTACTTGTTGACAGTTAATAACAAGTTATTATAACTTATATAAAGATTGGAATATAAGTTGGAATAATAAAGAAGTAATGAAACAAGTATTGCCATACTAACCGAAATCTGGACAGTTTTAATTGTAGTAGTTAACCAAAGAACACTAACTAAAGGACCGAACTAATGGATGGTATTAGTGGACTTAATGGACTGTATTTACATTGGACTGTATTTACATTGGACTATTTTTACTTTGGACTAATGGACTGTTTTGTATATTGCGGGGCAGAATTTTACACGTCCAGTTAGGCGTGTAATCTCTTTTGAGTTGCTGATTTATTGCGCCTTAAATGTGGCAATTGGTTATTGATTTCGGGCCTTGAAAATGTGGAAAAGTACGTAGAAACTGGGGAAGTGCTGCCCAATTTTCCGTAGAATAAGAGACCGTATACTTAGAAATATTCTACGAAGAAAACTGGAAGTTGATAGACGTGTTATGGTTATTATAGGTGAATATTCTACACGCGGCATATTCGACTTGGCAAGTGGATTTAGCCGGAGAGGTATGTGATTCTTCCTATCCTCTTGAGCATGATTGTTGTGAAATATATAGTACGGTAGACGTACGTGTGTTAAATGAATTTGGTTTCATTTTGATTTCCTTGACTTGACTTCTAAATCTTAAGGGCCTTGAATTATTCTAAAAAGTTGTGAATCATTATTTGGAAAGAAATTGATACTTGGTTTTAAAAGAATAAGTTCTCTTGGTTTTCCAAATGATTGTAGTTGTTTTGAATTGCTTGAAAAATAAGTGTTATAATAGCTTTATGGAAAGTTAGTTATAACGACTTGACGAGGATAAAAGAACGGTTTAGTTACTTGATTTTAAAGGCCTTGTAAAGATTTTCTGAAGGTGTAGTAATTTGATTTGAAAAGAAAACGTGTTTTGATACTACGGGTATTAGTATCGTGTGGCTTTTACGTAAAAGGGATCTTTTTGAAAGAATTAAAGTATGTAGTACTTTGGGGTTAAAACCCGGATTGTTGGCATAAAATGAAAGTTTAGAAGTATGGTAACTTGCCTATGCTTGCTTGTGATAGCCTTGTTGTGCAAGTGTTGTATTCTTATATTACAGTGTCTCTCGATGGAGGGTCGGTCATCTTGTTATTTACTTGGATATACCCACACTGCTGGATGGTCCATGGGTATGTTTCCACTATGATTGTTATCTTGTTATTTACTTGGACATACCGACACTGTTGGGAGGCCCACGGGTATGCGTCCACTATGATTGTTCCATGGCCATGCTTACACCAATGAGAGATTCCGGGGGCATGCGGCCATGGTGCGGGTACAATTCCCGGGTCATGTTATTAGTCCATGGACTAGCTAACCATGAAGCTTGCCGCAGTTATGAGTGGTCATGGGCTTGATTTGTACATGTAGTTACAGACACACTTTAGATACTTGTCCTGGTCATTTCTTGTGTATCGGCAGGCTCTGCTAGATAGCTTAAGATACTTGCACCGGTCATATCTCGTGATACGGTAGGCTCTGGTACGTTGGCTTAAGATACTTGCCCCGGTCAGTTGCGTGACGCAGGTTGGATCTGGTAGTTGGCTCTTCTACTTGGCCCGATCGATTTTATGACGCAGGCAGGATCTAGTGTTCAGGTACACATATGGGTGTTGTTTTACATCATGGACTGCCGACAGTGAGGAAGGAATTCCACGGGAATGATTGATATTGTGGGCGTAAGACCCATGGTTATATGTGAGTAATGATATTGAGGGCATGTGTCCTTGACTTGACATGACTGCTTATATATTGTGTGAAATGCGATTTCATTACAAAGATTTCGGGCCACATACTTGGTACTTGCCAGATCGACTCCTTCGGGAGCTGCGTTCATGCCGCAGTAGAGGTACACGGTTGTTGATCCTAGCTCATAGGATCACTTGCACAGATTGGGAAGCTCCATTTCTCCGAGGCTTATCTTTTGGTATGGTTCCCCGTCATTGTTGTACTTGTACATTCTGTGGTATGGAGGCCCCGTCCTGGCCATAGTTGTTATGTCAAACTCTTAGAGGTCTGTAGTCCTGTTGTGCGTTGGGTTTGTAAAGGATGTAACTGTTCGGGTTTTGATATATATATATATTTTCAGAAAGGTGACCTTATTGGTTAGCCTGTTTCTTATTTTACATTGTTCCATGTCTATGAGTTATTTCCGCTGGTTTTTCTCTGATGTATGATCACTAGGGTGCCCGGGGTAAGGCACCAGTCGCGGGCCCAAGGTCGGGTCGTAACAAAAGTGGTATCAGAGCAGTTAGTCCTCGAAAACTATCTACAGACCGTATCTAGTAGAATCTTGATTATCGGCGTGTTGTGCACCACACCTATAATCAGGAGGCTACAAGATATTTAGGATTGGTTTCCATTCTTCTCACTCTGAGATCGTGCGATAGAGTTGTGTTATAAGTTGTACTCCCTCGGACGTATTCTTATGTACCAGTTATGCCTCCACGCAAGGCGACCAGGGCCTGGCGGCAAAGCGGCGAGAGGAGTCGCTAGTAGAACACAGAGGGTTACGAGGGCACAGGCCCAGTCATTACCTGAGATAGTGCTTCAGACGGCGAGTTCTACGACGCCGCTAGCCCCAGCAGAGTTTAGAGCAACGACAGCAGCTATAGAGGCCACAGTACCTGAACCTCCAGTCCCACGGTCTGGAACAGAGGATATGAGTTACAAGGAGATGGCCTAGTTACTAGCTAGGATTGTGGCGAGGCATGAGGACAGACAGGAGCCAGTGGTTCCGTCAGTAACGGTGGTTCACCCCAGAACCGATAGTTTAAGGCTTCGGGACTTCTTGAGTTATAATCCACCAGAGTTCTATGGATCGAAAACTGAGGATGATCCTCAGGAGTTCATTAGACAGATGCAGCGGATCATGAGAGTGATTAAGGCCTCGGAGGCCGAGTCAGTGGTATTAGGTTCTCATCGGCTGCGTGATATTGCAGTCAACTGGTTTGATTCATGGGAACTGTCCCGGGGGGAGTATGCACTTCCAGCTGGTTGGAACGAGTTCTCGGAGGCGTTTCTTAACCACTTCTTGCCTCCACAGATGAGGAGAGCCCGTGTGGATATGTTTATGATATTGAGACAGAATAGGCGGACGGTTTGGGAGAACAACATAGAGTTCGACTCATTAGCTCGGTATGCCCCCACTCTAGTAGCGGACATGGAGGATAGAGTGCACCGATATGTTACGGGACTTGATGATTATCTAGCAGAGGGTTGTACAGGAGTAGCTCTTCAGCCGGGCATGGACATTTCCCACATACAGGCTTATGCACAGGGTACTGAGGAACGTAGAGGTCGACGAAATAACCAAGATCAGCATAAGAGGGCCAAGACAGCATGGTCCTTTGGTAACTTTCGAGGTGGACCGCCTCAGCAGCAGGCTAGTTATACGCCTCCGCCAGTACAGAGTGGTGCTCCACAGTCTTCAGGACGTCCGGGGTATTCAGGGGCGGTCGTGGCCTGTGGCTTCAAGTTTCCAGGAGCGGTGTTAGTTGAAGCCACCCCTACCTCGGTGTGGCCAATATGGTAGACTCCATGCTAGGGAGTGTCATGGTGTTCAGAGAGCTTGTTTTACCTGCGGCCGGCAGGGCCATTTTGCGAGGAATTGTCTGACCAGAGGTAGCACAGATGTTAAGACTCATCCTTCGGGATCGGTGGCTGGTTCATCACCTTCTATAGCTATGCGTCCTGCAGGGCAGGATTATGATTAGAGCGACAAAGGGAAAATGAAGCAATAGTTATAAGTATATCTTTAACCCTTTTGAGACTAGTATGTGTTGATAAGATGGTTATATGTTAAGTGTTATGTACGGGTAGTATTGTGTAAATTGTGATTAAGGCAACCTGGTTAGAAGGAAAGGTTAGTTTGGGGACATGGAAATAGTGAGCCTTAGAATATTGTTAATAGTTGAGACCTTAGATACAAGGCCGTCTTGAGTGAAAGATTTTACGGTTGATCTTGGTCGAAGTACATAGTATACGTGGAGTATATTAGTGTGATAATTCCATGGGTTGTGTGGAATGAGAGTGGGTAGTTAAGATAAGAAGACCACTAGGCTTTCTTGACTTGAATAGTAAGATTTGTTCCGGACCAGGAAGGAGAATTTAGTGCGATAATGGGTCGGGTTGAGGACCAATCGCGGGTCAACCCGCAACCCGGAATGAAGTGGGGTCAGTTTGAGGTGGTCCCTCTGGGTGATAGGGTCGCGAAGGTGCAAGGACCAAGTCTGGTTAATCGTTGTACTTGTTCGTGGATGCGTTCCACCAGAACCAGTTCGGAAAGGCCGGGGATGACCTTAAAGGAAATTGAAGCTAGTATAATGACCAAATTTGAAAGTGGTGACTCCAATGTTTTGAGAACTGAAGTGATGACTGAAATGTGGTGCGTGTATTAGAAAGAGTTCGGGTGTACGAGAAGAGTACGACGAGTAAGAAAAGAAGCGAACATGTGTTAAAAGAATGGAAGTGATTATGTGAAGTGAAGGTACGAAGAGAGTATCCTTTAGACCATGGGTGGGAGCTAATAGTGATGTTACACTTTAGAGGTGATTCCTCGTTGGCTTGGATCTAAGTATTGCGCGTGTGTTATATTATGGCCATATGTGGCATAATTTGTTTTGTGAGTATAGTAGTGAAGATTATACCGGCGCATGTGTTATTGGAGACTAAGAAGGAACATTCGGGACGAATGTTTCTAAGGGGGGAAGAATGTTACATCCCGTAGTTCCAGGGTATGTATGTGAGGACATACGTACGAGAATACAACATTAAGTTCGAAAAGGAAGAAAGATTTGTATTTCCGACGGAAAATATTCCGAATCTCGTGAAGGAAAAGAGTTTATTATTGGGAATTGGATTCTCAATTTTGGTATTTGGACTTCTTGGAATATAACAGAATTATGGATTTTATTTTCCAGAATTGGTCACGTAGGGCCCACGGGAAAAATTTACGGTTTTGTGGGGCCCACATTATTTTCGAGATTTTGGCCATAATGGATGTTTATGGGAGATGAAAATATTTTGGACGAATAGGAGGGCGATACATGTCACCCCCATGTGGCCATGTTGGCCGAAATTGTTGGACAAGTGGACAAGCCAAGTGGCTTAAGTCTTGTGTTGGACAAGTGGCTTGTGGGACCCACACACACTTGTCCCCAATTTCAACCACACACATGCTTGCATCCTAGCCCTTGGTTGTCTTATAAATACACCCTTGTAGCAAGACTTCATCCACACTTAGAATAATTTTCAAGACAAAAATTATACTCCCTCTCTTGAGAGCTCTCGGCCCAACACCCCCTAAGGCTTAGAATTTGTGAAATTGTTGTTGATAAATCCCAACACTTAAACCAAGTGTCCCTTGTATTGTTCTAAAGATATCCCAACACAAAAATCCCGAAAATACTACGTTAATCCGTTAGTCGCAAAGTGAAACCCTAAGGTGATCTTCATATTTTTGAATGAAGTGTTAAGAGAAGTTGGTTAGGAACTTCTAAGGGTTTCTTGGAGTGGATTGGAAAGTAAGGAATTGGAGCTAAGATTCCAAAGGATCGACTTTTAATCATTGGAAAATTTTGTGCTTATCGAGGTAATGATCTTTGTCCTTCTATTGTAATTGGAGATTACATGTTGTTGTAGTATATTATTGAGTGTGTGATAAGTGGAAGGAAGATTGGAAAAACTTGGACCTTAAAAAGTTGTTAAAACATTACCTATTACTTGTTGACAGTTAATAACAAGTTATTATAACTTATATAAAGATTGGAATATAAGTTGGAATAATAAAGAAGTAATGAAACAAGTATTGTCATACTAACCGAAAACTGGACAGTTTTGATTGTAGTAGTTGGCCAAGAACACCAACTAAAGGACCGAACTAATGGATGGTATTAGTGGACTTAATGGACTGTATTTACATTGGACTGTATTTACATTGGACTGTTTTTACTTTGGACTAATGGACTGTTTTGTATATTGTGGGGCAGAATTTTACACGTCCAGTTAGGTGTGTAATCCCCTTTGAGTTGCTGATTTATTGCGCCTTAAATGTGGCAATTGGTTATTGATTTCGGGCCTTGAAAAAGGTGGTAAAGTACGTAGAAACAGGGGAAGTGTTGCCCAATTTTCCGTAGAATAAGAGACCTTATACTTAGAAATATTCTACGAAGAAAACTGGAAGTTGATAGACGTGTTATGGTTATTATAGGTGGATATTATACGTGCGGCATATTCGACTTGGCAAGTTGATTTAGCCGAAGAGGTATGTGATTCTTCCTATCCTCTTGAGCATGATTGTTGTGAAATATATAGTACGGTAGACGTACGTATGTTAAATGAATTTGGTTTCATTTTGATGTCCTTGACTTGACTTCTAAATCTTAAGGGCCTTGAATTATTCTAAAAAGTTGTGAATCATTATTTGGAAAGAAATTGATACTTGGTTCTAAAAGAATAAGTTCTCTTGGTTTTCCAAATGATTGTAGTTGTTTTGAATTGCTTGAAAAATATATGTTATAATAACTTTATGGGAAGTTAGTTATAACGACTTGAGGAGGATAAAAGAACGGTTTACTTACTTGATTTTAAACGCCTTGTAAAGATTTTCTGAAGGTGTAGTAATTTGGTTTGAAAAGAAAACGTGTTTTGATACTACGGGTATTAGTATCGTGTGGCTTTTACGTAAAAAATGATCTTTTTGAAAGAATTAAAGTATGTAGTACTTTGGGGTTAATGTCACGACCCGACCCCGGGCCCGCGACTGGTGCCCTACCTGGGCACCCCTTTCGGTATACATCAGAGAATAGCAACGGAACATATACAACAGATAAAATGCTTAAACATAAAAATAACAACAGGCTAGCCGATAAGGCCACCTTCCGTAAAATATACGTAATAGAACAGTACATTTTTTTTTTACAACCCAAACCACAATGTGACTACAGACCTCTAAGAATAACAACTCTGGCGGGACAGGGCCCCGCCATACCCCTGAATGTACAACAACCGACAATACCAGGGATAAGCCTCCGGAATAGAGGAGCTTCTCAACAGCTGAACAGTGATCCTAAGAGCAAGGATCAAGAATCAGACTACTGCGTGAGCGTTTAACGCAGCCCAAGGAGGTCGATACAACATGTACCAAATATGTGAAACGAAATCAGTAATGAAATCATAAGTCAATAATAAAACTGGAGACAGGTATGATAACTCAATTAACAGTACACAGTGCCTTACTAACAATGAGAGTAATCAAAAGTATAGGTAGCAAATCCACGGAAAACAGGTGGTATAACTATCTTGGGGATCTACCCCTCAGATATACTCTTACCATGGAGAAGGTGGTAAGCGGTGGTATAACTATCTTGGGATCTACCTCCGGATATACTCTTACCCCGAGAAGGTGGTAAAGCGGTGGTATAACTATCTTGGGGATCTACCCCTCAGATATACTCTTACCCTGGAGAAGGTGGTACATCAGGTGGTATAACTATCTTGGGGATCTACCCCTCAGATATACTCTTACCCTGGAGAAGGTGGTACAGCAGGTGGTATAACTATCTTGGGGATCTACCCCTCAGATATACTCTTACCCTGGAGAAGGTGGTACAACAGGTGGTATAACTATCTTGGGGATCTACCCCTCAGATATACTCTTACCCTGGAGAAGGTGGTACAGCAGGTGGTATAACTATCTTGGGGATCTACCCCTCAGATATACTCTTACCCTGTCTCAACTGGCCATCAAACAAAACATAAGCACTACCGGCCTATCATACAATAAGTAAGCAAGTTAAGAAATCCCCCTAACTTCTTATTAGTCTTATTCATATACACTCTCATTTTAGTTTACCTAAGGCACTAACATGTCATTATAAATCCGGGAGTTTAACCCAAAGTACTACGTACTTCTATTCTTTTAAAATGACTCATTTTCATATAAACTTCCAAGATACTAATAACCGTAGTATCAAGTCATAACTACATTTTAAGACAAGTCACAATACCTTTTTAGAAAAATACATTTTCGGGCTTCTAAATCAAGTGACTTCTTTCTTTTAAAAACCTTAAGCAATTGATGCCTTTAAATCAATTTGCCTTTCGTTATTTCAAATCATTTAACATACTTAAATTACTTAGAGTAAACCACTCTTTTATTAACTTTCCATAAAGCTATTATAACCAACTTCCCATAAAGCCGTTATACTAGCTTTATACATTAGCAACTTACATACTTCTTTATAACCAAGAGACTTAAACTTTCCAACAAAACAAGTATCAATAATACTTTCAACATACTTAAAGTCTCTTATCTTTTGAAAACCAAGATATCCTTAATATTTAAACAAGTGAGTTAATTCCCTAACTCAATCAACTTGGACATTCTTAAAATAAGCCAAGGATATCAAATGGACCTAGATTATCAAAATCTTGTACGTCTACCGTACTATACATTTACAACCTATTCATGCTCAAGAGATAAGAAAGTTCCACATACCTCTTCGGTTTAATCCACCTGCTAAGTCCAATTCGCCGTACGTAGTATGTCAACCTATAATGACCATAGTACGTCTATTAACATCTTACTTCAAACGTAGAATATTATAAGTGTAAAGTCTCTAAATTCTACGGAAAATCGGATAGCACCTCTTTTGTTTCTACTCACTTTGCCACCTTTTTCAATGCCGAATTTAATAACCAGACACGCCACATTTAAGGCCCAATCAATGCAATTAATAAAAGGGGATTACACGCCTACTAGACGTGTAAAATTCCGCCCCACAAAAGATACCAAACTAATACAAACTATTAGTCCAATTCGGCCACATTGAGATGCAACAATACCAATTCTTATCCAATTTCCATTTCAATCCAAGTTGTTAGCATAACATGATATCAAGTCGCAATCGATTATAACTACTATAATCTTCAAGTAAGTAACATGCGACGATTCTAATAAACAACCAAATTGTAATCCAACTTCACATGGCTTAAATGACATTTCAGATTTAAGGCTACAATCAATCCATAATACTTATAAAACTTCAACACATAAACTTCATGCTAGCAACATGTAAACCTAACAACAATATATATAATCTTGTAATACTTTTAAGGGACAAGATTATACCTCAACGAATCTTAATCCAACTCCAAATCCGAAGTCGCTCCTTAGCAATTTAGAGCCTCTTCAAGACACTTCAATCCGCTACTTGAGACCCTTAGAACAACACCAACAAATTTCCTTCAAACCTCCAAACAAAACCTAGAAAGCAACTAGGTTTTCACCTTGCGACTAATACGAAAACTGTCTTTTTCCGAGATTTTTCTAGTGAGATACACTTACAATACACTCAAGAACCTTGGTTTAAAGTGTGGAGCTTAATGGACAAGAAACAATTTTTTTTCCTTTTCTTCTTGAGTGAACCCGAGAGATAGCATAGTGAGCTCTTCAATTTCTTGAAAATTTTTCTAAGTGTTAAGCTTGTCTTGCTACTACTAGTATTATATAGCACAATGGAGGGTCAAGATGTGAACAAATGGGTGGCTTGGATGAGCTCTTATTAAAAATCAAGACTTTGTGGACCCTTTGACTTAGTCAATATTCTCAAGCTCACTACTTGCAAGACTTAGTCATCCAACAAAGGTCAAATGACCCTTAAGCCCTTGCCCATTTCTTCCAAGGCAACCATAAGGGGGTGACACGTGTCGCCCTCCCATTCGTCACAATATTTCGTTTTTTGACAATTCCATAATTCCGATAAATTCTTACTCGTCTCAAATCTTAACATTTTTAAGTTCTTACGTACGTCCTTATAAACATATCCTGAAATTCCGGGGTGTAACATTCTTCCCCCCTTAGAAACATTCGTCCCCGAATGTTCTTTCGGGAGTCAAACTTAAAGATAGCGACATAGTCTTCTTTTACAACCCCCTACATACCAATAATACCACACGAGGCCACACTACAATACTCATACTAAAATGTCAAGCTGAACCCCATGTGTCAATGTCGGTTATCTACATAAAGCTTCTGCTGACTCTAAGCTTACTAATAATCTTTCCCGGATAAGCTTCGCCTTATCCACAGCCCGCTGAATCAAGTCTGGACCAAATAACTGAACCTCGCCTATGTCGAACCATACAACCGGCGATCTACACTTTCTTACATACAAGGCCTCACACAGGGCCATCTGAAAACTGGAAGGGTATCTGTTATCGTACGTAACACGACAAGAGGCAATTAACCTTCCCGGTTATTTCTGAAATCAAAAACACAGGCCCGCAACCTATCCTCAAGTGCCTGGATAGTACGCTCTGCATGCCCGTCGGTCTGAGGGTGTAATGCAACACTGAGACTCACCTGTGTCCCTAAAACCTTTCTGGAAAAAAAAACCTCCAGAAGTTATCTGTAATCGAGCTCATCTGTCTGACATCATAAACGTAAGAACCCCGTGCAGTCTCACAATCCCCCTGCTATAAAAACTAGCATAATCCTCAGCCGAGTAAGTGGTCCTAACCGGAAGAACACGACTGGTTTCGCCAGCCCATTTACCATAACCCCCAGGGAGTCGCACTTCCTCCGAGTACGATGCCACCCTGTAACAAGATCCATATTAATTACCTCTCATATCTAGGTTGGGATTTCAATCGCCTGCAATAGCCCACTGGGCTTCTGGTGCTCAACCATGACCTGCTACTAACTCGGACACTAAGCAGTAAACTCCGTTATGTCCCTTTTCCGGTCCTCTTTCCCATATATACATCTAAGGTCACGACACAACTTAGTCGACCCCGAACAATTAGAACAATAAGCACCCTATGCCTCTCCTAAAACCTGCTGACTAGTCCTGGAGTACCGGGTACACGCAATCTATCCTCATCTCACAGCACCACATCCGGTGTTACTCAAACAGGCTCATCTCTTCTCGGAGAGCCGTATCTCGATACCGTATCATCACTAGATCCTCATATTGTCGCCTCTTTACCTCCTCAACGACGGAAGACTCGGCAACCTCTCGGATCTAAACTTCCTTAACTTTGGAAACAATAATCGAACCCCCCGGTTCGGGAGCTGATGAATCTTACGGACCACGTCCTGTCTATCTGGCTGCCCATCTGGCGGACTACCCTTAGATCCACGACAAAGAGTATCTCAGAATCGCTTGGCTTTCCCGGATGGTATAGGATATCAATATCACAATCCTTGAGTAACTCTAACCACCATCGCTGTCGCAAATTTTACTGCCTTAGTCTGCAGATATACCGGAGGCTTTTGTGGTTTGCACAAATATCCACATGAAGTCTATATATACGTCATGCTCCCCAAATCTTCAATGCACGATTTAACTGTCGCCGGCTCTAAATCGTGAGTGGCGTAATTTCCTTTCCTGTTTCCCTAACTACCGGGAAAATATAGGCTCCATCCTGATCGGGTTGCGTCAGCACACAACCTAGCCCAACACCCAACGTGCTACCATAATAACCTAACCCTCTAGTCTCACATGAGGGGTTAGAACTGTAGTCGTGGTCAACTTATCTTCCAATAACTGAAAGCCTTTCTCATTCCTGCGAAATATTCGGGTATTCTTAATCTCGCCTATGGTTCCTGTTTCCTTTTATCTGTTGTAACCAAACTTGGTCATTAACTTAGATTTGATTCTTTTGCTTGCCTCCTGGCTAAGACTTCCTGTCAATAATAATTTAGGGGGGGAGATTTCCTTGATCTCGCCAAGTAGTAACCCGATGCTACCACCTTTCCTCGAGGTGTTCTTACTGCCCATTATTTACTAATGGTCTTACACTAGTCTGGGGTAAACATATCTCGTACAACTTACATAACCATAGTTGTATTCTCTTTTATCATTCTGGTCATAACCTTACCTTATGCTCATTATTAGCAAAAGTATTTCTATCTTGATTCATAATCGTACAGTTTCATACAAGCGTACAACCTGCATTTATATCTTTACGATATTCCCCTGACCAATTCGTACGTCGTTCTTAATTTACCCAACACAACACTTTTCCCACGGTTATCCACAATTGTAACATATGGCATGACGATACTGAAGACTTTACCAGTCTCATATCCTTCGTCTAACAACATGGGTACACGCAACCCCATAATACGTAAATATGTCCTTTTACGTAGGGGAGAGAACTTATCTCCCTTACTTAAACTTTCCTTGGAGTCACAACCCTAATTACAGGGTCCTCTCGCGGTCCAGTAAATATCTAATCATCACGCACCTCCTTAAAGTCATGTAGATTTTCAAAACCTACCAAAGATGCCCTCAGCTTTCCGCCGGCAGCACTCGTACTTATTTTATTCTTGCCTTGTACATTTTCATGAAATTATCCGGAAGGTCGTGGCCTTGACCGCCACACCAAACCAACCCCAAGTACCTACAAGGGCACTTAACATAAATTCCTTCAAATTCAATTATTACTTACTTTCTGCGTCAATTTTCCTCAAGTGAACAAGTCACACAGACTTAAAAGAAAAACATGATGCCAAAGAAGGAAGGATAACTCACTGGTTACTACCACTTCTCTTCCTTTACATCGATAATCACTACCGTAAACCGAATCGAGCCAATCTCTCTCTGCAGTCAACGTTGGCATAACAAGAGGACAACTAGCCCGTACTCATAATGACCTCAATGTCTGTTGTCACGCCATTTTTCGATCGCGACATTTATTTTTTAGCGAACCCTCCTGCTTATTTAAAAATGTTAGAAAATAAATAATAAAATGCTAAATGTTTAAAAGTGCTTAAAAAGGTGTTAAAATGCAAAAGGTGTTATATGCTAAAGTGCAAAAGAATGCTAAAAGGTGCTAGAAAGTGCTAAATGCTAAGGGGTTCGCGGAGTCGCCACCTAATTAATTGGGTGAATTAGGACACCTAAATGTTAACTAGTTTAAAGTAAACATTAACTCCATTTTAATGGTCTGCTAAACTTAATGAGATTCCGGGCAAGGGTTCTTTATTAATCTAGATGGAAGGGGTTAGGCACCCTCTAAGATCCGCTAACTTGCGGTTGTCCTGCCAAACCTAGGGTAATTGTTATGTTAAAAATGCGTGTTTTGAAAATATAAAAGATGCTTCAAAATATTTTATAAAAGGGGCATGTTGATAAAAATGCTATAAAGTTTTAAAGTGTGCATTTATATTGTTTATGGTGCAAAGTCGATTTATGGACTATAGATATGCATTTATCTGCGAAATCAAAGAAGTGGTGCGTTAGTTTCAGATATGCAATTTTAACGATTAGGCAAAAGATTAAATATGAATGACAGGCCTAAGATAGATAAATTAGAAGTGTGTTTCAAGTTTTAAAGCTAACCACCCCATTTCATGTATTCAAGGATTAATTGTTCTAGACAACCTATTAATTACAAAGTTAAATAATTAGGCAACAATTTAAACAAATAAGATAAAAGGTGGATATGATCGCGCTTTCAAGATGTGTATGGCGACATCATTTTATCCTATTTTGTCTTAGGAATTTCTGAAGCGGGAATGCGAATGCGGATGCACATAGACGCAGGTTGCCATTTGAAGTAGCTCGTGATGAGTCTCGCCGGGAGACTCTTCATTTTTTGCTCCGGTGCATTTCATGTAGCAAAAAGAAAGATAAGGATTAGTACATGCCCAAATTTATTTAAATAACAGGCAAGCATTTAATGCAAAGTTTATGTTTAATCAGATATAGGGATCAACAGATGGCACAATAAATGGACAAGTATACATACACGTAAATCAGCTTCTAATACTAGATATAGTTCAGAATTTAGGTCTGCTACAGGATATCGCCATGCCTTGATTTCACAATATAGGTACTGATGCAAAACATCTAAAATATAACTTGCATAGAGGCCAATGTATTAATATGCACATCAAATACATATACCCTTTTTTAGAATGAAAACCTGCAGCTGAATTAATCATAATGCAAAGGCCAAGGTATTCAAAATATGGCATGTGGCTATGTCAGGATCCTAATCCTGTCTCATCTGCTAGATGGGAAGTAAATAAAAATGGATCAATATGAGCATGTAGGCAGCAAACTAAAGTTGAGATAGGTCAAAAAAGAGAGGGGGGAAGGCAAGATGATGAGACAGGGGACTACTTAGGCCACCCTAGACAACCTGAATGCCTTTGGGCTTGTAACAGCATACAAGATCAATTTGGAAAATATGTGAAAATCCAGGGATGTCCAGGGGCCTACACAGTGGCTATTCTGGCCAGAATTAAGTAGAACCACATTTATTTTGCATAGCATCATATCAATAGACAATTTAATCATATGGGCAGTCATTTTCAATTTAACAGACAGGGTAAGGCACACATATCATTTGGTAATTTAGTGGACATATCAAAAACTTCCTACATTGAACCTAGTGATACTTAAGGTACAACCTGAGAAATGCTAACAAATGCTAAATAACATATGCGGGCAGATTATATGATTAATAAGAAACAAAATATGATGATTCCTTCATGTAAGGTATGCGGTTAGATACAAGGCAGATCAGAATACTCCACACGACAACAGAGAACTATTTTTTTGACACTGGTTTGGACAGCATGGAGCACAAGTATTGTATTATACTAACCTATCGTGTTAAGCTAATGCAAATTAGGCAAATCATAACAAGACTAAATGGCTATGCTCATTCCATGAAATTATCTGAATAGTCAAAATGCTTAATAACACGCATTTACTAAGTAAATAAGGCTTTAAATCAAGTGCAGACAAGGTATAATACTACCACAACACTTAACTTAACGACCCAAACTTGACGCGACTATCGTTATATTGACAAAAATGGACACAGAGGCCCTGTTGGCAGATCAACAGATAATTTAACACAACGACGTAGTAGGGAGATTGTTAACACGAGAATTATATAAGGAGATTGTTAACACGAGAATTATATAAGCAGATTTGAACCAACATGCATTAAATCGAAATTAAAGGAAAAGGGTTTGATTTTACCTTCTCCGAGCAAATAACTGTGGCAACAGCGTATCAAGTCGTCGACTCGCTCGGGTTTTGGCTTTGTGATGTGAATAAAAGGGCAAGGTTTGTTTGCTGATTTCTTGGCTGGAATTGAAAGAAAAGGGGTTTCGAACTTCCCGTTCTTGTGAAGCTAATGGTCTGGATGCTGAGCCCCCCTAACTCCCGACGCTCTTCCCCCGATGTTCTGCTGCTTAATTTGTTTATTGCTATTTGACAGCTCTCCCTACTGAGCTCTGCTGCTCTCGATTCTCCTCCTCTCGCTCTGAGTTGTTGACTGCTGCTAAGGGGTGTCCAATCGATGCCTATCGGTTTTGCATGATCTCCCCTTTTATAGTCCCAATCTTGGGTTCTAATGTTGGTAAGTTATCGATATCATTCTGGACTGATTTGTTTCCATTTCTATGGTAAGTACAGAGGCTTCGATATGGTAGTGGATTCGTGGGGGTGATTCGCCGGATTCTCCGGCGAGAATCTCGGCATGAGCGATGGGAGTGCGAGGGAGAGGTGCGGTGATTGCTAGGGTTTTTCCATTAGGTTTTTAGGGCTGCTTTTTTTATGAAAAGGGTGAAGCGTGGAGATAAGGGAAAAGGCTGAGGATGGGTCATGCGTGAAAATGAATAAAGGGGCCAGGGAGTCGCCGGTCGCGGTCTTTGGAAATTAAATGGGGTGGGCTGAAGGTAAAGCAAAGGGTATTGGGCTGGTAATTAATTAATTAGTGGTGAATTAAATTAGTAAATTGTGATTAAATTATTTAGGTGCTTTATTAGTCTAAGTTTGAGTTTAAAATTACTACAAGAATAAAAATGGGCGTGCTATTTAATTAGTGCTTAATTTTTATAATGCGATGCTGTTATTAAAACTTATTTATTATGCGTATTTTATTATTATTTAAGCTAAGATTGAATTATCTTAATGTGACTTTAGGCTCTACAATAATTATGAAATTGCTTTGCGTATTAATAAATACGACTATGCTATTTAACACGACGTCATTGCTAAATTGTTTGACAGGGCTTAAAATTAATAAATGCGGGCGCGAGACTCTAAGTGCTTAATACTCTACGTAAAAATGCGGTGTTATGTCTGTATTAATGTTTTATCGCTGCATTTTATTATAAAAATTTATAAGAAATTATTTTGCAAAATTAGTGTAATTTTATAGCTAATGACTGGACGGGATGGGTCAAAATTGGGTGTCAACAACTTGTCCCTCTTTGTATGGAGATGATGGAAGAATCTTCGGACAAAGACATTGACTCATAGCCAATTTTGTCTCGATCTTCAGAATTGCAAAAATGTTGGGCGGGTAGACAAGGCTGACGCAAAATCAAAATCTGTCCCAGTGTCGAGTTATGACGACACTGGGGCTGCCAGGGTCAAATACCAAAGCGGGCTAACGCGGACTCAAAATTTGTCCCAGTGTCGAGTTATGACGACACTGGGTTACCATGGCCGAAATGCCAAGGCGGGCTAATGCGGACTCAAAATTTGTCCCAGTGTCGAGTTATGACAACACTGGGTTACCATGGCCGAAACGCCAAGGCGGGCTAATGCGGACTCAAAATTATCCCAGTGTCGAGTTATGACGACACTGGGCTGCGGTGTAAAAAAATAAAAATAAAATAAATCGCTCAACCTAGCGCACGCAGATCGACTTATGCCGGGTGTATGGTGATGTGGAACGAGTGGACCGACGCTTGAGGCCGCTTCTGCCATTCATTGGGAAGGTTGCCCCAACAAATTGCCCCGTCACAGAAGAGAAAATCCACGTTGCTCCCGCTCCCGCATGCTAAGACTTAAACAAGCGGTTAGTGCATAATCGCTGAGGCAAAATGATGATGCATAATTTTTAAAAGTAATGCAACCGTGAGTAGAAAATGTTATCCGCAAAACGTGTGATGTCAGGTTGATGCGATCGCAAATGCCGTGATTTTGCCTCGCATACGCACGTGTTGCGATTGTGAATGCGGATATGTTGTCCTTGCCGCAATCGCCTCAGACTAGAGCTCAAGGAAGAGTTAGTGCATAACTGCTAAGACAGAACAATAAAGCATGAATAAGAAATGCAGTTTGAGAGTATAGAAATCGTCCTTGCGTAGATGTGATATGCTGATGATAGCGTCGTTTTCGGACTTGTTGTGCTGATAACGTCATTTCATGGACGTGTTGCTGCTGGCGTCGTTGCGTAGACATAATGCTGATCACGTCGTTGTCTGGACGTGTTGCTGCTGGCGTCGTTTTTGGACTTGCTGTGCTGATAACGTCGTTGCCGGGACGTGTTGCTGCTGGCGTCGTTGCATAGACATAATGATGATCACGTCGTTGTCTGGACGTGTTGCTGCTAGCGTCGTTTTCGAACTTCTGCGGCCGATAACGCCGCTTTCTCGGACGTGTTCGCCGGGCGCCGTTGCAGACATACGCCGATCACGCCGTTATCCGACGCGTGTTCGCCGGGCGTGGTTTTCGGACTTGCTGTGCTGATAACGTCGTTGTCGGACGTGTTCGCCGGGCGTCGTTTCGGACTTGTTGGCCGATAACGCCGCGTTCTCGACGTGGCCGCCGCGCTGCCCGCAGACATAATGCCGATCACGCCGTTGTCCGACGCGCCGGGCGCCGCCGGACTTGGGCCGATAACGCCGCTTTGGACGTGTTCGGGCGCCGCGTTGCGTAGACGCAATCGACGCACGCCGTTCGGACGTATTCTGCCGGGCGCCATTGCGTAGACGCACGCCGGCGATGTCGCGTTCGACATACGCCGATAACGCCGCCGCTCGGACGTATTCGATGGCGTCGCGCGTAGACGCACGCCGATGATGTCGCGTTCGGACATAATGCTGATAGCGTCATTGTCTGGACGTATTGCTGCTGGCGTCGTTGCGTAGACGCAATGTTGATGATGTTGTTGCCTGGACATAATGCTGATAACGTCGTTGCCTGGACGTATTGTTGATGGCGTCGTTGCGTAGACGCATTTCTGCTGGCGTCGTTGCGTAGACGCAATGCTGATGACGTCGTTTCCTGGACGTATTGTTGCTGGCGTCGTTGCGTAGATGCAATGATGATGATGTCGTTGCCTGGACGTATTGCTGCTGGCGTCGTTGCGTAGACGCACGCCGGCGATGTCGTTGCTGGACATACGCCGATAACGCCGCCGCCGACGTATTGCCGCTTCCCGTAGAATAAATGCTCCTGCAAGCTAAGTTTGAGAAAAATCAGTGTATACCTGTTTAAACGAAATGATAAATACGTATGAGAAGTGCAATCCTATGGGTAGAGATGTCGTCCCTGATATGCAAGATGGTGCGAATATTGAGATGTTGTCCTTGCACGAACATGCCGCAACTGACGAGTTGTCATGATGCTTTTGTCGCGTGCGATGCGTGGGTTGCATATTTGACTTTGCGCCCGAGCCGATGCGCTAGACTTTGTTCGAGTATTTTGAACTTTGATTGTTGATCGTCGATGTCTCTTTCGCTTCGCATGCGTTCTTTCGCTTCCCGCTAATATGAAGAAACCTGCGCTCAAAGGAAATTTGTGAGTTTGGGGGATGGTCGATTCGTATTGACTTCGTCGCTCCGCTTCTTGACATCTGCGCGTCTGGCCTGTTTAGACTTGCAACCCCTGTCTGGTTTCCTTGAGGTGTTTGGTAATGTCCCAAAGTATTTTCTAAAATGAAACATTTTCATGAGGTATGCACAAAACATTTTTTTAGAAATAAACATTTATATGACATGCGTATAAAGTGTAAAAGTCTAGTCGATTTTGCTGAATATGACATATATTCCGACCAAACGAACATCTTTGGAGTCCTCATTATGATCTCTTCGTGACGCGTAAAATTGTCCCAGTTTCGTTATGTGGGCGTGTGGGCGAGACTTAACTCTGATGAGGATTGTTCATATCTCCTTTGGAATAACCAACACATTCTACTGCACGCGGGCTAATGGGGAGATTCCTAATGGTATGACCGAAGCCGATTTAGGCCGCCTACGTATCCCCATGAGGGAATCAGGTCATGACGTAGTTCATTACAAGCGAAATTCGATGAAGCTAAAATTTCTAAATGTGGGACCGAGGCCGATGTGGCCGCCTACGTATCCGCCAAGGGAATCAGGTCGAACGTAGTTCCAATGCAAGCAAAACAAAAGAAAACATTATTAAAGCTTAAATATGAGTTTTTCTTTTTCTTAATCTGCTAAGCTAAATTGCTCTTTCTTATCCGGGCTCTAGGCGGACCAGAACAAGGGTGCAAATCCAACTAATATGTCTTCTTGCTCTGCATCATGGCTGGCTGGGTCTTCATGCTCTGCTATCAGTACCTCCTTCTTGCGCGGTGCATGCTTGGATGAATGACTGATTCAGGCGGAGCGGGTTCTGGCCAGGGAACACCTCTCTTCCTTTGGGGTTCATTGTACTCATTTAGGGAGGCCTCCTCCACCTGAATGACTCCCTCTTTGATTAACTCTTCTATTTTGTCCTTGAGTGTATAGCAATTTTCGATGTCGTGCCCCTCGACACCGGAGTGGTATGCGCAATGTTTGGTTTTATCATGCCCTCGGGAAGTAGGCCTGGGGGTATTTCTGGGAATTGGCTGGAGTATTCCTGCGGCTTTCAGCTCCTCATACACTTGGGTTATGGGTTTGGCTAAAGGTGTATAGGTTCTGGTTGGCTTTCTCTCAGCATCTATGCGGGGTTTGAAGATGTTTAGTGAACGGGCCTTTGGCTGTGGCGTATACACGGATGGGTATCGCAAGGGGTTGTCGTATGCATTGCGAAAGTAGGTTTGTGGTGGCCTTTGGTTTGTGTTTGGCTGGAGTATGGTAGGCATTTGTGTGGGATATATGGGTGCATTGTATATTGGTTGAATGGGATATGTAGTAAGCGGGTACTGGTAATAATTTGGAGGATTTTGGTTATTTGCAGTGACGAGTGCTTTAGTGATGTTCGAGCCTTACGATTTCGGCTGCGAGGTTGCCATTCTTTGCGTAATCGGGCGAGGTGTTCGATTGGATCTGCCGCTTTTCTTTCGAGACCCTGCCGCTATAGGAACCAAGACAGGTTCCGACTCGTTCTGCTCAAATGCCCTTGAATCAGTCATGTCGCTGGACCGTGCCTTTGATCTTGTGAGATATCGATGCTCTGTCATTGCTTAGTCAAATACAAATCGACCTTTGGGGAAGATGATAAATCCTTTAGACAACATGTAGCAAACTGCGTTAGCACGTGATTTTGCAGAAGTATAAATAACTTTTAGCAAGTACATGTTGCACATAAATTGTCACATTGCAAGCAAGTCCTAACATGCGTGGGGACCTCTTTATGCCAGAGGTAGGCCTAAACGTCACATATGCGAGGCTGTGACAGATTTGTCCAAGTCGTCCAACTGTAATGCTTTTGTTGGAAGTGGCGACCAAATGACGGTGCACTTTTCCCAATTTCAGCATGACATGATTAGGTTTGGATTTGTCTATCATTGTCACGCTACACATAATATGCTGGTTGGTCGTTGGGTTGAGAAACCCGTCGACAAGTTTGGTGCCTTCCTAATTGTTGTGTCGATGCCAAGTACCGACCCACCTAAGGTAAATGCATGCATGCCTTAAAATAAAGGGTGGTATAGCTCTATCCTGAGTTTCTAAGATTTGGCTTTACTAGACGCAAGGTTCCTGAGCGGACAACTCGAGTGAGAAGGCTACGCGGCCACCGGTTAGACCGGACACTCCACGTATATTACCAACTCTCCTAAATTTGGGTTTTGAAGAAAGAATTTTGCTGATGCACCAAGCGCACCTCGCATGTAGTGTGTGATTGTGTGAATTTTCCAGAGTGGAAGAAATATGAGCGGAATGCCAGTTTAAGAAAAGCAGTAAAGCAGGTAGCAATTAAAATAAATAAAGCAGAATACCGCACACTAAATTTAAATGCAAAAAGTAATGTCAAATAATAACCCTAGGTCTGTTGTGGTTAAGAACCTAAAATCCCCAGTGGAGTCGCCATTTATGTCACGCCATTTTTCGACCTCCACATTTATTTTTTAGCGAACCCTCCTGCTTATTTAAAAATGTTAGAAAATAAATAATAAAATGCTAAATGTTTAAAAGTGCTTAAAAAGGTGTTAAAATGCAAAAGGTGTTATATGCTAAAGTGCAAAAGAATGCTAAAAGGTGCTAGAAAGTGCTAAATGCTAAGGGGTTCGCGGAGTCGCCACCTAATTAATTGGGTGAATTAGGACACCTAAATGTTAACTAGTTTAAAGTAAACATTAACTCCATTTTAATGGTCTGCTAAACTTAATGAGATTTCGGGCAAGGGTTCTTTATTAATCTAGAGGGAAGGGGTTAGGCACCCTCTAAGATCCGCTAACTTGCGGTTGTCCTGCCAAACCTAGGGTAATTGTTATGTTAAAAATGCGTGTTTTGAAAATATAAAAGATGCTTCAAAATATTTTATAAAAGGGGCATGTTGATAAAAATGCTATAAAGTTTTAAAGTGTGCATTTATATTGTTTATGGTGCAAAGTCGATTTATGGACTATAGATATGCATTTATCTGCGAAATCAAAGAAGTGGTGCGTTAGTTTCAGATATGCAATTTTAACGATTAGGCAAAAGATTAAATATGAATGACATGCCTAAGATAGATAAATTAGAAGTGTGTTTCAAGTTTTAAAGCTAACCACCCCATTTCATGTATTCAAGGATTAATTGTTCTAGACAACCCATTAATTACAAAGTTAAATAATTAGGCAACAATTTAAACAAATAAGATAAAAGGTGGATATGATCGCGGCTTTCAAGATGTGTGGCGACATCATTTTATCCTATTTTGTCTTAGGAATTTCTGAAGCGGGAATGCGAATGCGGATGCACATAGACGCAGGTTGTCATTTGAAGTAGCTCGTGATGAGTCTCGCCGGGAGACTCTTCATTTTTGCCCCGGTGCATTTCATGTAGCAAAAAGAAAGATAAGGATTAGTACATGCCCAAATTTATTTAAATAACAGGCAAGCATTTAATGCAAAGTTTATGTTTAATCAGATATAGGGATCAACAGATGGCACAATAAATGGACAAGTATACAGACACGTAAATCAGCTTCTAATACTAGATATAGTTCAGAATTTAGGTCTGCTACAGGATATCGCCATGCCTTGATTTCACAATATAGGTACTGATGCAAAAAATCTAAAATATAACTTGCATAGAGGCCAATATATTAATATGCACATCAAATACATATACCCTTTTTTTAGAATGAAAACCTGCAGCTGAATTAATCATAATGCAAAGGCCAAGGTATTCAAAATGTGGCATGTGGCTATGTCAGGATCCTAATCCTGTCTCATCTGCTACATGGGAAGTAAATAAAAATGGATCAATATGAGCATGTAGGCAGCAAACTAAAGTTGAGATAGGTCAAAAAAGAGAGGGGGGAAGGCAAGATGATGAGACAGGGGACTACTTAGGCCATCCTAGACAACCTGAATGCCTTTGGGCTTGTAACAGCATACAGGATAAATTTGGAAAATAGGTGAAAATCCAGGGATGTCCAGGGGCCTACACAGTGGCTATTCTGGCCAGAATTAAGTAGAACCACATTTATTTTGCATAGCATCATATCAATAGACAATTTAATCATATGGGTAGTCATTTTCAATTTAACAGACAGGGTAAGGCACGCATATCATTTGGTAATTCAGTGGACATATTAAAAACTTCCTAGATTGAACCTAGTGATACTTAAGGTACAACCTGAGAAATGCTAACAAATGCTAAATAACATATGGGGGCAGATTATATGATTAATAAGAAACAAAATATGATGATTCCTTCATGTAAGGTATGCGGTTAGATACAAGGCAGATCAGAATACTCCACACGACAACAGAGAACTATTTTTTTGACACTGGTTTGGACAGCATGGAGCACAAGTATTGTATTATACTAACCTATCGTGTTAAACTAATGCAAATTAGGCAAATCATAACAAGACTAAATGGTTATGCTCATTCCATGAAATTATCTGAATAGTCAAAATGCTTAATAACACGCATTTACTACGTAAATAAGGCTTTAAATCAAGTGCAGACAAGGTATAATACTACCACAACACTTAACTTAACGACCCAAACTTGACGCGACTATCGTTATATTGACAAAAATGGACACAGAGGCCCTGTTGGCAGATCAACAGATAATTTAACACAACGACGTAGTAGGGAGATTGTTAACACGAGAATTATATAAGCAGATTTGAACCAACATGCATTAAATCGAAATTAAAGGAAAAGGGTTTGATTTTACCTTCTCCGAGCAGCGAACCAGGGCAGCGTATCAAGTCGTCGACTCGCTCGGGTTTTGGCTTTGTGATGCGAATAAAAGGGCAAGGTTTGTTTGCTGATTTCTTGGCTGGAATTGAAAGAAAAGGGGTTTCGAACTTCCCGTTCTTGTGAAGCTAATGATCTGGATGCTGAGCCCCCCTAACTCCCGACGCTCTTCCCCCGATGTTCTGCTGCTTAATTTGTTTATTGCTATTTGACAGCTCTCCCTACTGAGCTCTGCTGTTCTCGATTCTCCTCCTCTCGCTCTGAGTTGTTGACTGATGCTAAGGGGTGTCCAATCGATGCCTATCGGTTTTGCATGCTCTCCCCTTTTATAGTCCCAATCTTGGGTTCTAATGTTGGTAAGTTATCGATATCATTCTGGACTGATTTGTTTCCATTTCTATGGTAAGTATAGAGGCTTCGATATGGTAGTGGATTCGTGGGGGTGATTCGCCGGATTCTCCGGCGAGAATCTCGGCATGAGCGATGGGAGTGCGAGGGAGAGGTGCGGCGATTGCTAGGGTTTTTCCATTAGGTTTTTAGGGCTGCTTTTTTTATGAAGAGGGTGAAGCGTGGAGATAAGGGAAAAGGCTGAGGGGATGTGGGTTGCGGGCTGAAAGGAAATAAAGGGCACAGGGAGTTGGTCGCGGGTCGTGAAATTTCGGAAATTAAATGGGGTGGGCTGAAGGTAAAGCAAAGGGTATTGGGCTGGTAATTAATTAATTAGTGGTGAATTAAATTAGTAAATTGTGATTAAATTATTTAGGTGCTTTATTAGTCTAAGTTTGAGTTTAAAATTATTACAAGAATAAAAATTGGCGTGCTATTTAATTAGTGCTTAATTTTTATAATGCGATGCTGTTATTAAAACTTATTTATTATGCGTATTTTATTATTATTTAAGCTAAGATTGAATTATCTTAATGTGACTTTAGGCGCTACAATAATTATGAAATTGATTTGCGTATTAATAAATGCGACTATGCTATTTAACACGACGTCATTGCTAAATTGTTTGACAAGGCTTAAAATTAATAAATGCGGGCGCGAGACTCTAAGTGCTTAATACTCTACGTAAAAATGCGGTGTTATGCCTGTATTAATGTTTTATCGCTGCATTTTATTATAAAAAATTATAAGAAATTATTTTGCAAAATTAGTGTAATTTTATAGCTAATGACTGGACGGGAGGGTCAAAATTGGGTGTCAACATCTGTCATAACAGCCCTGCTAGGTCCAACGATTGTATCGTTACCGGCGATTATTATCTAACCGCACAGCTACCACCCAACACTCACGGGTGTAGTCACCTCGAAAGGTTTTCATAGATTCCGGCTTTATTTCTTTACACTTGGTTGCTCTCTTTCTTACTGGTCGTTCCCCTCCCGCACTTCCAAACTTATTCATGCGTACGTACATAGCCTTCCTACTGATTCGGGCCTCCAATCTTTGGAGTTACAATTCTAAACAACTTAAGGCCATTTCCGGCTCTCTCAACCTGGTTCCGATGGAACGCGTCCACGAACTCGTAAAATGATTAACTAAACTTGGGCCCTGCACCCTCGTGACCCTGTCACGTAGCGGGACTACTACCAACTGATCCCATTTCATTTCAAGTTATGGGGCGACCCTTAATAGATCCCCAACCCGACTCGGCGTCGTATTTAACTTTTTTCCTTGGTCTGTCTTAACTCTTTACTACCCGAGAAGGCCTTATATATCTAAGGTCTCGGTGGTTATCAGATTCTCAGGCTCGCAATTTCCATGCTCCATGCCTACCTTATCAGTCCCCCCGTAAACGGGTACAAAACTTATCGTAATACCATGATCGTGTTGTCTTGACCACAACAACTATACTTACTCCATACGGATCTCACCCGTACCATTCTCGAAATCCTACTACGTAGCTTAATCTATTAACACAGTCTTCCATTAATTCCCTTAATAATAACTTCTTAAGGGTCCATTTCCTTCTCAGACAACTCATCATTTCCTAATTATCTCAAATTAGTACGTAAAACCTTGATGAGAATTCATTAAACTATTTCATACCTCCCCGGTATTTATTTAGTCCTTACCAAATCCTGGTAATCTAAAATCATTCTAGGCAACACGCGTCTGACCCTCATACATAAATCCGCATAGTTGTATGTCACAATACCAACTACAAACATTACCAACCTGGATACGTAATCCACATAATCCTTCCCGGTCACTTTGCGCTTTCTCGTGGCAAGAACAATCATAACTTGTTAGGGAGCGACCACTAACCATACAGCTCTATCGCACGATCTTAGAGTGAGAAGAATGGAAATCAATCCTAAATGTCCTGCAGCCTCCTGATTATAGATGTGGTGCACAACACACCGATAATCAAGACTCTACTAGACACAGTCTGTAGACACTTTCCGAGGACTAACTGCTCTGATACCACTTTTGTCACGACCCGGCCGGGCATCGGTGCCCTACACGGCACCCCTTTCGGTATACATCAGAGAATAGCAGCAAAACATACACAACAGATAAAATGCTTAAACATAAAAATAACAACAGGCTAGCCGATAAGGCCACCTTCCGTAAAATATACGTAATAGAACAGTACATTTTTTTTTTCAACCCAAACCACAATGTGACTACAGACCTCTAAGAATAACAACTCTGGCGGGACAGGGCCCCGCCATACCCCTGAATGTACAACAACCGACAATACCAGGGATAAGCCTCCGGAATAGAGGAGCTTCTCAACATCTGAACAGTGATCCTAAGAGCGAGGATCAGCAACTTGTACTCTACATGCGGCATGAACGCAGCCCCCCGAAGGAGGTCAGTACAACATGTACCAAATATGTGAAATGCGTAATGAAATCATAAGTCAATAATAAAATCGGAGATGGTATGATAACTCAATTAACGATTACCACGTTGTCTTACTAACAATGAGAGTAATCAAAAGTATAGGTAGCAAATCCACGAAAAACAGGTGGTATAACTATCTTGGGGATCTACCCCTCAGATATACTCTTACCCTGGAGAAGGTGGTAAAGCAGGTGGTATAACTATCTTGGGGATCTACCCCTCAAATATACTCTTACCCTGGAGAAGGTGGTAAAGCAGGTGGTATAACTATCTTGGGGATCTACCCCTCAGATATACTCTTACCCTGGAGAAGGTGGTACAGCAGGTGGTATAACTATCTTGGGGATCTACCCCTCAGATATACTCTTACCCTGGAGAAGGTGGTACAGCAGGTGGTATAACTATCTTGGGGATCTACCCCTCAGATATACTCTTACCCTGGAGAAGGTGGTACAACAGGTGGTATAACTATCTTGGGGATCTACCCCTCAGATATACTCTTACCCTGGAGAAGGTGAGTGCGGGTGGTATAACTATCTTGGGGATCTACCTCGGATATACTCTTACCACTGTCTCATTGGCCATCAAACAAAACATAAGCACTACCGGCCTATCATACAATAAGTAAGCAAGTTAAGAAATCCCCCTAACTTCTTATTAGTCTTATTCATATACACTCTCATTTTAGTTTACCTAAGGCATTAACATGTCATTATAAATCCGGGAGTTTAACCCAAAGTACTACGTACTTCTATTCTTTTAAAAATGACTCATTTTCATATAAACTTCCAAGATACTAATAACCGTAGTATCAAGTCATAACTACATTTTAAGACAAGTCACAATACCTTTTTAGAAAAATACATTTTCGGGCTTCTAAATCAAGTGACTTCTTTCTTTTAAAAACCTTAAGCAATTGATGCCTTTAAATCAATTTGCCTTTCGTTATTTCAAATCATTTAACATACTTAAATTACTTAGAGTAAACCACTCTTTTATTAACTTTCCATAAAGCTATTATAACCAACTGTCGCGCCCCTTTTCGACCGCGACTTTATTCTAGCGAATCTCCTGCTTAAGTAAAATGTTAGAAAATAAATAAAAGTGTTAAATGTTAAAAATGTTAAAAGGGTTCGCGGAGTCGCCACCTAATTAATTTGGGTGAATTAGGACACCTAAATGTTAACTAGTTTAAAGTAAACATTAACTCCATTTAATGGTCTGCTAAACTTAATGAGATTCTGGGTAAGGGTTCTTTATTATCCTAAAGGGAAGGGGTTTGTTACACCCGTAGTTCTGAGACATGTTTTAAGAGCGTCGTAAGAACTTCATGAGTGTTAAAATTTGAGGCTGTAAAAAAATTAACGGAATTATGGAATTGTCGGAAACGTATTATTGTGTGAATGGGAGGCGACATGTGTCACCCCCTTAGAGTGCCTTGGACGAAAATGGCATGGCCAATATGGTCATTGACCATAAGTCTTCTATGGCTAAGTCTTGCAAGTAGTAGCATGAGAATATTGACTAAGTCAAAGGTCCCACCTTTGTCTTGATATTTAGCAAGACTACATCCAAACCAACCATTTGTTTGTATCCTAACCCTCCAGTGCTACTTATATTACTACTAGTAGAGAGGGAGCTTAACACTTAGAAAATATTACACAAAAATTGAAGAACATGGGCAGTGAGCTCTCGGCTACACTAAGGGAAAAGAAGGAAATTTTTGTTTGTGATCCATTTAGCTCCCCACTTTAAACCAAGGGTCTTATGTGTATTGTAAGCAAGTCTCAATAGAAAAATCTTGGAAAAGATTGTTTACGGGTTAGTCATGAAACGAAAAACCTAATGGTCTTTCTAGGTTTTATTTAGAGTTTTGAAGGATTATTGTTGGTATTGTTCTAAGGGTCTCAAAAGCGGATTGAAGTGTCTTGGAGAGGTTCTAAACTACTAAGGAGCGACTTGGTTGGAAGTTAGATTGAGATTCGTTGAGGTATAATCTTGTTCTCTTTAAGTGTTACAAGATTATGTATTGTTGTTAGCCTTACATTTTACTAGCATGTAGTATATGTGTTGAAGTTTTATAAGTATTATGGATTGCTTGTAGCTTTAAATCCGAAGTGTAATGTAAGTCATGTTTGGTTGGAATATAATTTGATCGTTATTGGAATCGTCGCATGTTATTGACTTAAAGATTATGGTTGTTATAATCAAATGCGACTTGATATCATGTTATGCTACCAATTTGGATTGAAATGGAAATTGGATAAGAATTGGTTTTGTTGAACTCAAGGTGGCCGAATTTTGGACTTGTAGTTTGCATTTAGTTGGTTATTAAATTGTGAGCCAATTGAAATTTTTTAGTTAGTCATTTGTATTGGACTACTTTCTAAATTGTGAGCCAATTGGGCTGTTTAGTTAGTCATTTGTATTGAATTATCTTACATAAATTGTGAGCCAATTGGGGCTGTTTGGTTATTGTATTTCGGCCTTGAAAAGGTGGCAAAGTAAGTAAAAACAAAGGAGGTGCTGTCCGATTTTCCGTAGAAATTAGTGACTTAGCACCTAGAATATTCTACGTTTGAAGTAAGAGGTTAATGGACGTATTGTGACCATTATAGGTTGAAGTACTTAGTATAGCGTATCCTATTTGAAGGATGGACTAGCTATCAAGGTTGAAGTACTGTGGAGCTTTTGCTACTTGTCGATAATCGTCGCGAGGTATGTGAACCTCTTCCTTCCTTTGGCATGATTCTATGTATGGAATATACTTGTGGTATCATTTCATGTTTCCTTCACTCTTAGAAGTTAAGAGGTAGTTGTGTGATTTACTCTATGAAGAACTTTTCCTATCTTTGAGCATGACTAGTTTCAGCGTGTAGTGCGGTAGACGTCTGACACCTTGTTATCCTTTACTAGTTTATTGAATGGCCAAGTCGGGTGAGTTGGGAGATTAACTCGCTTCCTTGAAAGTATAAGGGATGTCTTAAGTTTTATTTAAAGTTAAAGGGACTTGAAGAGTTTTAAAGTATGTGATACTTGTTCCGTTTTGAACGTATAAGTCCCTTGGATAGGAAATTGTATTTGGCTAAGGTATAAAGTGAATATAACGACTTTATGGGGAGTTGGTTATATTTGCTTTATGGAAAGGTAAATGACTTGATTTTAGTGAAAAGGCAACTTGTTTTTAAGGCATTAATTGCCTAAGGTTTTATATAAAATGAGTCACTTGTTTTCTAAAGGTTAAGAGACTAATTGTATTTTTGAAAGTTATGAGAATTTATTTGAAAGTATTTAATACTTGGTTTCAAAAAGTAGAAGTCTCTTGGTTATAAAAGGAACGGGTTGGTCTAAACCATAAAGGGTTATAACGGCTTTATGGGAAGTTGGTTATAACGGCTTTATGGAAGGTTAAGAGAATGGTTTTCTAATAAAGTAATCAAGAAATAACTTGTGTTAAGGAAGGGCAAATTGTTTTAAAGGTACCAATTGCTTAAGGTTTTAAATAAGGAAGTCACTTGATTTAGAAGCCGGTAATTGTATTTCTAAAAAGGTATTGTGACTTGTCTTGAAAGGTGAATAGGACTTGATACTACGGTTGTTAGTATCGGGGAAGTTTTATTTGGAAAGGAGTCTTTTGAAAAGAATGTACGTACGTAGTACTTTGGCCTGTTTAATTGAGAATAATTCTATGTGATGCCTTGATTAGTACTTTGGCTTGTTAATTGAGAATTATTCTATTTGTGCCCTGATAAGTACTTTGGCTTGATTAATTGAGAATTAGTCTAAATGTGCCTTGATAAGTACTTTGGCTGGTTAAATGAGGATTTATTCTATTTGTGCCTTGATTAGTACTTTGGCTTGTTAATTGAGAATTATTCTATTTGTGCCCTGATAAGTACTTTGGCTTGATTAATTGAGAATTAGTCTAAATGTGCCTTGATAAGTACTTTGGCTTGTTAAATGAGAATTTATTCTATTTGTGCCCGGATAAGTACTTTGGCTTGTTAATTGAGAATTATCCTATGTGTGCCTTGATAAGTACTTTGGCTTGGTTAATTGAGAACTTGCCTATATGTGCTGGTAATAGCCTTTGAGTGCAAGTATTATGTTTTATTAAGTTGCCGCGACTCTCGGTTGAAGGGTGTTTGTCTTGTTATGAGATTCTTGGGGACGTCAAAGCGGTGATGTGGGATTCCACGGGTATGCTTCCGTTATTTGGAGTACTTGGGTTAAATTCTGATTCTTATAGAAGACATGGTAGTATACATTTGTTTGTGGCCGGTTGAGATAGGGTAAGAGTATAAGTGAGGGTAGACCCCAGATGCTATACCACCTTCTCGAGTTAAGAGTATAAGTGAGGGTAAACCCCAGACATTATACCCCGCTTGTTTTGTATAATGGTCGGTTGAGATAGGGTAAGAGTATAAATGAGGCGAGTCCCAAGACGTTATACCACCTTCTCCAGGGTAAGAGTATAAGTGAGGGTAGACCCAAGATGCTATACCACCGCTTTACCACCTACTCCAGGTAAGAGTATAAGTGAGGTAGACCCCAAGATGCTATACCACCGCTTTACCACCTTCTCGGGGTAAGAGTATAAGTGAGGGTAGACCCCAAGACGCTATACCACCGGTGGGACTTGGTGTTCATGTATGCCTATTGGTGTATTATTATACCTGGATCGGCGATGATGTGGGATTCCACAGGCGGGATATATATATATGTATTGTGTATGTACGCCCGGCGGTGAGGTGGGATGCCACAGGCGCGTCACGTGGTTATATTTTACACTAATAGGTATCGGCGATGATGGGGATTCCACGGGCATGCTTTGATATTAGTGTGACTTGATCGCGTCCCAGTTGGGGGTAGTATATGTGTCCCTCCGTAGTGGGCGGACTATGTTATGAAAGATAAGTAAGTTATATGGTAATGAACCTAATGATTCTTTTTCTAAATAATATGCGTAAGAATGTGACTATAACTTTTATTGGGAATGGAAAGGATAATAAGTGCGTTTAAGTTCATAAGTGGTAATGACACGGCGAGGATCCGGTATGTATTTTTATACTTGTCCTTGTCATTCTTTTGTCTGATTATGATTTGTTTATCGACGTTATATTCTGTTCCATATTAAATTTTGTTATGCGGCCCCGCTTGAAGTGCGTTCATGCCCGCAGTTTAGGTACGATTGTGGATCCGCGAGCTTAGGATCCGGTTCAAAGTTGAGATGGCTCGGTGTTCGGAGTTGTCACGTTTATGTTTATTGATGCGGCGGGGCCTTGTCCCGCCACGATTGTTATGTCTAAACTCTTGAGAGTGCAGTCACATATTGTGGGTCGATTTGTAAAAAGAAAGGCAACCGCTTGGTTGTTTTTATATATGTTCGGGAAGGTAGCCACATCGGCTAACTTTGTTGTTTTACTTACGATGTTTTATTTTTAAGTTTCATGTATGTTCCGCTGATTTTCTCGATGTTTACTGTAGGGTGCCTGTGTAGGGCACGATCGCGATCGAGTCGGGTCGTGACAAAAGTGGTATCGAGCGATTAGTCCTCGGAAAGTGTCTACTGAGCGTGTCTAGTAGAGTCTTGATTATCGGTGTGTTGTGCACCATCTATAATCGGAGATTTGCGGGACATTTAGGATTAGTTTCCATTCTTCTCACTCGAGATCGTGCGATAGATTTGTGTTGTTAGGGTCGTCTCTCCTAATGAGTTATGTTGATTGCATTACGAGAAAGCGTGATGATCCAGGAATGACTATGTGGATTGTGTATCCGGTTGGTAATGATTATAGTATAGTTGGTATTGTGACATACATCTATACGGAGTTATGTATGAAATCGGGCAGCGTGTTGCCTAGAATGATTTTAGATTACGAGAATTGGTAAAGACTAACTAGATCTGGGAAGGTATGGAATAGTTAATGAATTTTCGCGAAGGTTTTGTGTTTTATTTGAGATAATTGGGAAAGGATGAGGTCATGCGATAGGGTAGTGAACCCAGAAGCCATATTAAGGAACCTAACGGAAGGTCATGTTAATAGATTAAGGCTGCGTAGTAGGCTTAAGAGAATTGTACGGATGAGGTCCGTATGGAGTAAGAAATGGTTGTTGTGATCGAGACAACATGGTTTTGGTTTTATAAGAAGTTTTGTACCCGTTTACTGGGGGACTGGTAAGGTAGGCTTGGAGCATGGAAATTGCGAGCCTAAGAATATTGATTACTGCCGAGACCTTAGGTATATAAGGCTTTCTCTGGCAATAAGATTTTAAGTCGGACGAGGATAAGAGTTAAGTGCGGCCGAGTGGTTGAGGACTATTCTGGGTCTCCCATGGCACAGAATGGAGTGAGATCGGTTGGTAGTGGTTCCGCGTGGCGAAGTCACGGGCGCAAGGCCCAAGTCTAGTTAATTGTTTTAAGGGTTCGTGGACGCGTTCCACCGGAACCAGGTCATGAAAGCCGGAAATGGCCTTATGTTGTTTTATAGAGTGACTCCAAAGATTTGAGGCCAAAATCAGTATGGAAGTTATGTATGTATGATAGAAGGAGTTGGAAGTACGAAAAGGTAACCTCGTTTGGGCTTATGATGGACAGATATGCGTGTGCGAGGTATTAGGGCCATGTGTGACATTGTTGGTATGTCGAGGTTGTGAAAGGAAACTATGTCGCTAATTATAAGTTTGACTCCGAAAGAACATTCGAGGACGATTGTTTCTAAGGGGAAGAATGTTACACCGTATTCTGAGGACATGTTTTAGAACGTGCGTAAGAACTTCAAGTGTTAAAATTTGAGGCTGTAAAAAAATTTTAACGGAATTATGGAATTGTCGGAAAGCGTATTATTGTGTGAATAGGAGGCGACATGTGTCACCCCCAGAGTGCCTTGGACGAAAATGGCATGGCCACTATGGTCATTGACCATAAGTCTTCTATGGCTAAGTCTTGCAAGTAGGAGCATGAGAATATTGACTAAGTCAAAGGTCCCACCTTTGTCTTGATATTTAGCAAGACTACATCCAAACCAACCATTTGTTTGTATCCTAACCTCCAGTGCTACTTATATTACTACTAGTAGAGAGGAGCTTAACACTTAGAAAATATTACACAAAAATTGAAGAACATGGGCGGTGAGCTCGGCCACACTAAGGAAAAGAAGGAAATTTTTGTTTGTGATCCATTTAGCTCCCACTTTAAACCAAGGGTCTTATGTGTATTGTAAGCAAGTCTCAATAGAAAAATCTTGGAAAAAGATTGTTTACTGGGTTAGTCATGAACGAAAAACCTAATGGTCTTTCTAGGTTTTATTTAGAGTTTTGAAGGATTATTGTTGGTATTGTTCTAAGGGTCTCAACAAGCGGATTGAAGTGTCTTGGAGAGGTTCTAAACTACTAAGGAAGCGACTTGGTTGGAAGTTAGATTGAGATTCGTTGAGGTATAATCTTGTTCTCTTTAAGTGTTACAAGATTATGTATTGTTGTTAGCCTTACATTTTACTAGCATGTAGTATATGTGTTGAAGTTTTATAAGTATTATGGATTGCTTGTAGCTTTAAATCCGAAGTGTAATGTAAGTCATGTTTGGTTGGAATATAATTTGATCGTTATTGGAATCGTCGCATGTTATTGACTTAAAGATTATGGTTGTTATAATCAAATGCGACTTGATATCATGTTATGCTACCAATTTGGATTGAAATGGAAATTGGATAAGAATTGGTTTTGTTGAACTCAAGGTGGCCGAATTTTGGACTTGTAGTTTGCATTTAGTTGGTTATTAAATTGTGAGCCAATTGGGGCTGTTTAGTTAGTCATTTGTATTGGACTACTTTCTAAATTGTGAGCCAATTGGGGCTGTTTAGTTAGTCATTTGTATTGAATTATCTTCTATAAATTGTGAGCCAATTGGGGCTGTTTGGTTATTGTATTTCCGGCCTTGAAAAAGGTGGCAAAGTAAGTAAAAACAAAGGAGGTGCTGTCCGATTTTCCGTAGAAATTAGTGACTTAGCACCTAGAATATTCTACGTTTGAAGTAAGAGGTTAATGGGCGTGTGTGACCATTATAGGTTGAAGTACTTAGTATAGCGTATCTATTTGAAGGATGGACTAGCTATCAAGGTTGAAGTACTTTGGAGCTTTTTGCTACTTGTCGATAATCGTCGCGAGGTATGTGAACCTCTTCCTTCCTTTGGCATGATTCTATGTATGGAATATACTTGTGGTATCATTTCATGTTTCCTTCTACTCTTAGAAGTTAAGAGGTAGTTGTGTGATTTACTCTATGAAGAACTTTTCCTATCTTTGAGCATGACTAGTTGCAGCGTGTAGTGCGGTGAGCGTCTGACACCTTGTTATCCTTTACTAGTTTATTGAATGGCCAAGTCGGGTGAGTTGGGAGATTAACTCGCCTTGAAAGTATAAGGGATGTCTTAAGTTTTATTTAAAGTTAAGGGACTTGAAGAGTTTTAAAGTATGTGATACTTGTTCCGTTTTGAACGTATAAGTCCTTGGATAGGAAATTGTATTTGGCTAAGGTATAAAGTGAATATAACGACTTTATGGGAGTTGGTTATATTTGCTTTATGGAAAGGTAAATGACTTGATTTTAGTGAAAAGGCAACTTGTTTTTAAGGCATTAATTGCCTAAGGTTTTATATAAAATGAGTCACTTGTTTTCTAAAGGTTAAGAGACTAATTGTATTTTTGAAAGTTATGAGAATTTATTTGAAAGTATTTAATACTTGGTTTCAAAAAGTAGAAGTCTCTTGGTTATAAAAGGAACGTGTTGGTCTAAACCATAAAGGGTTATAACGGATTTATGGGAAGTTGGTTATAACGGCTTTATGGAAGGTTAAGAGAATGGTTTTCTCTAATAAAGTAATCAAGAAATAACTTGTGTTAAGGAAGGGCAAATTGTTTTAAAGGTACCAATTGCTTAAGGTTTTAAATAAGGAAGTCACTTGATTTAGAAGCCGGTAATTGTATTTCTAAAAGGTATTGTGACTTGTCTTGAAGGTGAATAGGACTTGATACTACGGTTGTTAGTATCGGGGAAGTTTTATTTGGAAAGGAGTCTTTTGAAAAGAATGTACGTACGTAGTACTTTGGCCTGTTCAATTGAGAATAATTCTATGTGATGCCTTGATTAGTACTTTGGCTTGTTAATTGAGAATTATTCTATTTGTGCCCTGATAAGTACTTTGGCTTGATTAATTGAGAATTAGTCTAAATGTGCCTTGATAAGTACTTTGGCTGGTTAAATGAGGATTTATTCTATTTGTGCCTTGATTAGTACTTTGGCTTGTTAATTGAGAATTATTCTATTTGTGCCCTGATAAGTACTTTGGCTTGATTAATTGAGAATTAGTCTAAATGTGCCTTGATAAGTACTTTGGCTTGTTAAATGAGGATTTATTCTATTTGTGCCTTGATTAGTACTTTGGCTTGTTAATTGAGAACTATCCTATGTGTGCCTTGATAAGTACTTTGGCTTGGTTAATTGAGAACTTGCCTATATGTGGTAATAGCCTTTGAGTGCAAGTATTATGTTTTATTAAGTTCGCGACTCTCGGTTGAAAGGTCTTTGTCTTGTTGTAAGATTCTTGGGGCGTCTTAAGCGGTGATGTGGGATTCCACGGGTATGCTTCCGTTATTTGGAGTACTTAGGTTAAATTCGGATTCTTATAGAAGACATGGTAGTACTTACATTTGTTTGTGGCCAGTTGAGATAGGGTAAGAGTATAAGTGAGGGTAGACCCAAGACGCTATACCACCTTCTCGAGTTAAGAGTATAAGTGAGGGTAAACCCCAAGACATTATACCCCGCTTGTTTTGTATAATGGTCGGTTGAGATAGGGTAAGAGTATAAATGAGGGCAAGTCCCAAGACGTTATACCACCTTCTCCAGTAAGAGTATAAGTGAGGGTAGACCCCAAGATGCTATACCACCGCTTTACCACCTTCTCCGAGGGTAAGAGTATAAGTGAGGGTAGACTTCAAGATGCTATACCACCGCTTTACCACCTTCTCCAGGGTAAGAGTATAAGTGAGGGGTAGACCCCCAAGACGCTATACCACCGGTGGGACTTGGTGTTCATGTATGCCTATTGGTGTATTATTATACCCTGGACTGTCGGCAGTGATGTGGGATTCCACGGGCAGGATATATATATATGTATTGTGTATGTATGCGCCCGGCGGTGAGGTGGGATGCCAGGCGCGTCACATGGTTATATTTTACACTAATAGTTGTCGACAGTGATGGGGGATTCCACGGGCATGCTTTGATATTAGTGTGACTTGATCGCGTCCCAGATTGGGCCGGGTAGTATATGTGTCCCTCCGTAGTGGGCCGGACTATGTTATGAAAGATAAGTAAGTTATATGGTAATGAACCTAATGATTCTTTTTCTAAATAATGTACGTAAGAATGTGACTATAACTTTTATTGGGAATGGAAAGGATAATAAGGTACGTTTAAGTTCATAAGTGGTAATGACACGGCAGGATCTGGTATGTATTTTTATACTTGTCCTTGTCATTCTTTTACTGATTATGATTTGTTTCTCAGACGTTATATTCTGTTCCATATTAGTACTGTTATGCGACTTCTTCGGGCTGCGTTCATGCCCGCAGGTTTAGGTACACAGTTGTGAATCCGCGAGCTTAGGATCCCGGTTCAGCAAGTTGAGATGGCTCCAGTGTTCCGGAGTTGTCACGTTTATGTTTATTCAGGGGTACGGCGGGGCCTTGTCCCGCCACAGTTGTTATGTCTAAACTCTTCGAGGTTTGTAGTCACATATTGTGGGTCAGTTTGTAAAGAAAGGAGGCAACTGCTTCGGTTGTTTTTATATATGTTCAGGAAGGTAGCCCTATCGGCTAACTTGTTGTTTTACTTACGATGTTTTATTTTTAAGTTTCATGTATGTTCCGCTGATTTTCTCTGATGTTTACCTGTAAGGGTGCCCAGGTAGGGCACCAGTCGCGGTCCCGGGGTCGGGTCGTGACAGGGTTAGGCACCCTAAAGGATCCGCTAACTTGCGGTTGTCCGTTCAAACCTAGGGTTAATTATTATTGCTAAGAATACGTGTTTTGAAAAATGTAACGGATGCTTCAAAATGTTTTATAAAAGGAGGCATGTTGATAAAAAGTTTGTAAGACTAATACTATAAAAAATAAAGTTTTAAAGTGTGCATTTATATTGTTTATAGATATATGCAATGTTGGTTTATGATCAAAGATATGCTTTTAAAATCAAATATATATGATATAGTGCAAAAGGTGATTATTTTATAATTTTATGATAAAAAGGCTATTCAACATAAATTTTTTATATTATGCTAATAAAAGAGCTTATGAGAAAAATCAATTTATTTTATCACGACTTTTATAAGAAGTAATACGTTAGTTGTGAATTAAATTGTCTATTTTAGACATGCATGACAAGCCCTTGAAATAAGTAAATTTAAAAGTGCATTTCTGATTTTAAAACTAACCGCCCAATTTATTTATTCCAAGACTAATTGCTCTATGTCTCCTATTAGTTACAAAGTTAGCTAATTAAATTTCAACAAATAAACAAATAAACAAATAAATATATATAAGACGTAAGAGATCAAGAGGCCAAAAGGATGCTTTTAGGGGGGTGACAATGTCGTCTCGTCCCCCTTTTTGTTTGGGAATTCTGAGGCGGAATGTGGTGGACACAGGTGCGGGTACTCATTTGAAGTAGCTCGTGATGAGTCTCGCCGTGAGACTTTTCGTGTAGCTCCAATGCATTTCATGTAAAATAAAGGAAGATAAGGATTAGTATACACTCCAACTTGTCAATTAATAAATAAGCATTTAGCAAACTTCAACACACAATTTATATCAAAACCCGTATATTCGTGAATAAACAGTGAGGGTCAGTATGCAATAGACAATGAGAAGCAAGTAGAGGGGACTTAACCCAAATATACGCATGGGCCAACTAATAATGCAAAGGTAAGAATGAATACTCATGGGCCTAGGAAGACCTATTACAACTTGTTAGGACAGCTTAAGGGTCACAGGTATGGGTTGAACCCAGTATGCCTATGTACGGTAGCCAGATATGAATGTTACAATGATATACCTAAAGTTATTGAATAAGACAGTCAGTGCATTTAGTGTATATTCAGAGCAAACAGAGAATCAGTGACAGAAGTTGATGTCCAGAATCATCTTTTAAAAAAAAAGAAACAGAACAATATATAATATCAAGTAGCGAATAAATCACGACCCTAACAATCACACTGGATCGAGTCTAATTTAAAATAAGCAAGTGATATCGATATTTGACAGGGATCATGTTGTGTATTCCTTAACCTCTTTATCAACTTAGCCAAATTTAAGCTCATAAGCACATTTGATAACCTCTCTGGGGTTTAAATACAGTTATAAACTAGCATGATGTGTCAAATCCCAATTGTTGCGTCTCAAAGAAACGCACAAGCCTAGATATACAGTATTACTTATACAAACCAGATGGGAACTTTAGGCTTTTGCAAGAGAGGTTCAACCGCACAATATTATGATTTCGATGAATCAGTACCACATGACTTGAGGTTAAGGCACTAATACTATATTGACCCAAATAAACTTCTGCACTTCATATATATGCTTCTTTGGCATTACTAATTTGAAATACTTCAAAGCAATAATAGACAACAGGTCACTTTGCATATAAATCTATTGATTTGTATAGATTCCAGATTTATACGTTCCTTTACGAGATACAAATTCCGACATTTTTAAGCTTAGTGAAATGAGATCAACACATTAATACCAAAAAGTCACTCAAGTATGCAGGGGTGCCCAATAAGTAAACTAAATGAATACACACGAATAACAAATGAAATCTGAGACAGAAAGGGTGATAGATTTACCTTCTCCGGACAGCGAACCGAGGCAGCGTATCAAGTTGTCGATCCACTCGGAGATTTATATTGCGAAGCGATTGAAAAAGGACTTAGGCTTCTTGATTTTTGCTCTTAGGAATTCTATTAGGTCTTTACTGGTTTTCCCTTTTGTTCTTCTTGCGGATTGGGATTCGTTTCTCTGGTATTTTACTGATTGATCGATATTCCAGAGATTATTCACTGTCTTCCCCCCTTTTGCATGTGCCCATTGGAACCATTTATAGCCCCATTTTGCGTTTAAAATCAGTACGAAATCCTCATGATTTCCTCCAGATTTCGTGTGGTGATTTTCTACCAAAGTTAGTAGGGATTTTATGGTAAAGTAACTCGATTCTTGGGTGCTGATTTTATTGCTGTGTTCGGTGCTGATTTCGTGAGATTTTGGGTCTTGATTCGTGCAATTTGAACAGGTAAGTAAAACGATTTGAAGGATTTGGTTTACTTATGGTAAGAACAGGATATATTTCGGTTATGGTAACTTAATATTCTGGAGTGATTTTCGATGGCTATTCTGGTTGGAACGATTTGGTTATGAATGAGGCGAAGGTTTGATTTGGTTATGCCAGGTTTCCCGACGAGATTCACGGATAAAAGTGCGTCACGGTGGGTGAGGGCGAGGTTTTAGGGTTTCCTAAGGTTGGGGAAAGGGGCGACGGGGAAAGGTAAAGGAAGGCTCAGGGGCTTTGGGCTGCTGGTGATGGGGAAATGATACAAGGCTTGGGCTGGGCGGAAGGATAAAGGGCAGATGGGGCGTTGGGCGTTGGGCCACGGGTGTTGGGCCAAGGGAAGCTGGGCTGCGGGTTGGGTATTATTTAATGGGCTGATGGTATTAATTTAGGTGGGTTATTAGTGTTATTAGTTTAGGTAAAATTAATTAGGTATTAGTTATTTAATTAGTTAATTAGTGGTAAAGTAAATTAATAAATGATTAGATAATTTTAGGTGCTTTGTTAGTCTAAGTTTGAGATTAAAAATAAATACGGGTGTGCTATTTAATTAGTGTTTAATGTTTATAATGTGATGTCGTTATTAAGACTTATTAAATAAAAATTAGGACTTCTTAATTCTTTTATGCATGCTATTATTAAAACGCGTGTGTTATATTATTATTTTATGTATTTATTATTTATTATTAAATTGTTTATTTATGCCTGTATTAATGTATTATTGTTGCATTTTATTATTATAAAATTGTTTTAGAATTAGTGTAATTTTATAGTTAATGACTGGACGGGAGGGTCAAAATTGGGTGTCAACAGTTGTCCCTCTTTGTATGGAGATGATGGAAGAATCTTCGGACAAAGACGTTGACTCATAGCCAATTTTGTCTCGATCCTCAGGATTGAAAGGTTTGGGCAATAGACAAGGCTGACGCAAAATTTTAAACATTGTCCCAGTGTCGAGTTATGACGACACTGGGCTACCATGGTCAAAACACCAAGGCGGGCTAACGCGGACTCAAAATTTGTCCCAGTGTCGAGTTATGACGACACTGGGTTACCATGGTCAAAACACCAAGGTGGGCTAACGCGGACTCAAAATTTGTCTCAGTGTCGAGTTATGACGACACTGGGTTGTGATGCTAAAAGAAAATAAGAATAACTGGCTTGAACCTGGGGTGTACTGCTATCGACTTATGATGTTGGGTTTTATGGTGATGTGGAACGAGTGGACCGACGCTTGAGGCCGCTTCTGCCATTCGTTGGGAAGGTTGGCCCCCCAACAAATTGTCCCGGTTCGCTGTAAGAGAAAATCCACGTTGTGCTCCATCTTTTGCAGTTCCTGTAGATCAAAGCTAAGATAGAAGCATTAATGCATAACTGTCAAAACAAAACAATGTAAGAATGTGAATTTTGTGTTGTGGTTGTAGTCAAATGAAATGGTGTGATGATACGCCGTCTTGTATAGGCGAGATGTAGATGACGCCTTGTATGGGCGGGATCGTCGAAAAATGCAAATGTTCGTCGTTGTATAGACGAGATGCAAATGACGCCTTGTATGGGCGTTGTCGTCGTTGTATAGATGAAATGCAAACGTTCGTCGTTGTATAGACGAGATGCAAATGACGCCTCCTAGGGCATAGATAAAAATTGTTTTATATATGGAGTTGTGCCGCAATTCATGCGTAATCAAAACTAGATGAAATAATTAAAGTGTAAATGATGTAGCCTGTGATTTTTGCAAGATGTATTTGATGTAGACTTGTTGCAGTTTGACTTTGCGAGCGAATCTGTTGTGTTGGAATGTTGCTATTGGCGTCGTTTTCGGAGTTGTCGTCGTTTTTGGATTTGTTGTGTTGATGACGTTGTTGTCTGGACGTGTTGTTGCTGCCCATGTAGACTAAAGCTCAAGAAAGAGTTAGTGCATAACTGCTAAGACAGAATAATAATAAAGCCTGAAATGAGAGAAAAATGCAATTTTGAGAACAGAGAAAATCGTCCCTGCGTAGATGTGATATGTTGATGATGGCGTCGTTTTCGGACTTGGCGTCGTTTTCGGACTTGTCGTCGTTTTCGGACGTGGAGTCGTTTTCGGACGTGGAGTCGTTTTCGGACTCGGAGTCGTTTTCGGACTCGATGTCGTTTTCGGACTGGGCGTCGTTTTCGGATGTGGCGTCGTTTTCGGACTTGGCGTCGTTTTCGGACGTGGCGTCGTTTTCGGACGTGGCATCGTTTTCGGACGTGGCGTCGTTTTCGGACTCGGAGTCGTTTTCGGACTCGCCGTCGTTTTTTGGACGTGGTGTCGTGGCGTCGTTTTCGGACGAGTCGTTTCGGACCGAGTCGTTTGACTCGGCGTCGTTTTTGGGCGTGGTGTCGTTTTGACCGAGTCGTTTCGGACCGAGTCGTTTGGACTCGGCGTCGTTTTGGGCGTGGTGTCGTTTGGACTTGGCGTCGTTTCGGACGTGGAGTCGTTTCGGACCGAGTCGTTTGGACTCGGCGTCGTTTTGACGTGGTGTCGTTTCGGACTTGGCGTCGTTTTGGGCGTGGCGTCGTTTCGGGCGTGGTGTCGTTTTGGACTTGGCGTCGTTTCGGACTTGTCGTCGTTTTGGGCGTGGCGTCGTTTGGACTCGGCGTCGTTTTGAACACGGTGTCGTTTTCGGACTTGGCGTCGTTTTGGACGTGGAGTCATTTTCGACTTCGAGTCATTTGGACTCGGCGCCGTTTTGGACGTGGCGTCGTTTTCGGGCGTGGCGTCGTTTCGGACTCGAGTCGTTTCGACTTCGGCGTCGTTTCGGACGTGGTGTCGTTTTGGACTTGGCGTCGTTTTGGACGTGAGTTGATGCTCCTGTATAATAAATGTTCCTGCAAGCTAAGCTTGAGAAAAATTAGTGTATAACTGGTAAGACAAGATGATAAATATATGAGAAATGCAATTATGTGAATAAGGATGTCTTCCCTGTATGTTGGGTGTTGTGAATGCTGAGATGTTGTCCTTGGCGGACATCTTTGGATGTTGCTGGACAATTGCCATGATGCCTTTGTTGTGATGCATTTGTGAACCATGTGGATTGTCATGATGTCTTAGTCGTGCGTTTGTGCCTTTGCATGAGTTGCAATTTGACTCTAGGCCCGTGATGCGCTATAATTTGTTGCGGGATTTGAACTCACGATTGTTGATGTTTATGCGCCTGCTGCTTCTGAAGAATTTTGTTGTATTTTCTGCTTCTGCTAGTATGCAGAACTTTGTTGTACCTTCTGCTAATATGAAGGACCTGCGCTCAAAGAAAAATTTGTGAGTTTGAGGGGGGCGGTTGATTCGCGTTGACTTTGTAGTTTTGACTCTTGATGTCGGACGTCTGCCTTGTTTGGGACTCATAACCCCTGCCTGGTTTCCTACCTTGTCCCAGTTTTGAAAAGGGTGTTTGGCCTAAGGGGGTCTCAATGGAGTTGCTTGTATGTTATGTGTATTCTTGTTATTTTCAGAACGAAGGGAAAGTTTCCTAATGGTGTGACCGAAGCCGATTTAGGCCGCCTACGTATCCCCATGAGGGAATCAGGTCATGACGTAGTTCATTACAAGCGAATATGGGTAAAATTAAAATTTCTAGATGTGGGACCGAAGCCGAGACGGCCGCCTACGTATCCACCAAGGGAATCAGGTCAAACGTAGTTCCAATTATAAAGGGCAAAATGCATTAAACTAACTATCTCAGGACTCGGCGGGCCGAGGCAGGGGCGCGAGTCCACTTCTTCTTGCTCTGTGTCTTCGATGGTTGAGTCTTCAGCAGGATCATCTCTGGCAGCGCACAACTAGACGAATGACTTATTCAATAGTTAAACAATCTCCGGCAAGGAGCACCTCCTTTTCTCTGGCGGTTGGTTGTTGATTCAACTTTCTTCCCTTTACGGGCTGGCGTAGTAGTCCCTTCCAGACTGTCTTCTTCATTTTCAGCTATCATGTTCACATGGGCATCCCCATAACCCGGAAGAAGGTTATTGTTTGCGTTGAGAGGACCATCTTTCAGCCGAATGACTCCCTCCTCGATTAACTCCTCTATTCTGTCCTTGAGGGTATAACAATTTTTGATGTCGTGTCCCTCTGCACCGGAGTGGTATGCACAATGTTTAGTTTTATCGTGCCCTCGGGAAGTAGGCCTGGGGGTATTTCTGGGAATTGGCTGGAGTATTCCTGCGGCTTTCAGCTTCTCATACACTTGAGCTATGGGTTCGGCCAAAGGTGTATAGGTTTTTATTGGTTTTCTTTCGGCATCTATGCGGGGTTTGGGTCTGTTTGGTGTGCGGATTTGTGATTGTGGTGAGTATTTTGGATATGCTGGTTGGGTATGGTAAACAGGATATGGGGTGGCGCAGTGCTGATAATATGACTGTGGATTTTGAGTGTTTTGGTAAGAAGGTGGTGGGCTTTGATATACTGGATGTTGTTCTGGCCTATGCTCCTGAATGACCATGATAGAGGGTGATGCATCTCTTCTCCTCTGGGAGGTACCTCCGATGGAATTTGATCGCCTTTGCTCTGCTAGTTGCCTGTAGGGCTGTCAGGTTTGTAATCCTGCCTGTCTTAATGCCTTCTTCCACGAAGTCGCCCATTCTTACGACTTCTGTAAAACTTCGCCCAATTACACTGATCATCCTTTCATAATATGTCGCGTCTTTTAACGACTGCACGAACAAGGTGGTCATTTCGCTCTCTGCCATCGGAGGTTGGGCCTTTGCTGCTTCTGACCGCCACCTCAGGGCGTATTCTCTGAAAGTTTCTGTGGATTTCTTTTCAAGTTTCATAAGATAAAATCTGTCCAGGACAGTGTCAGTGTTGAACCTGAATCTATCCATGAAATCTTGTGCCATGGCATTCCAACCGTCCCATTTTCGAGGGTCTTGGCATGTGTACCAGTCCAGCGCCTCGCCGGTTAGACTCCTGATGAATAGCTTCATGATGATTGCTTGATTTTTACCAACTCCAATCAATTTATCGCAATATGACCTTAGATGAGCTCGAGGATTCCTTTTTCCATCGAACATGTCAAATTTGGGCACCTTGTACCCCACAGGTAATTCAACGTCGGGGTGCATGCATAAGTTTTCATATTCTAAACCTTCCTCCCCTTTGTTCGTTTGAATGCTTTTGAATGCATCTTTCAAGCTACGGATTTCTTTTGCCATATTTTCATCAGCTCTGGCTCGAGTCTGCCGCTCCACTTCCCTGTACTGATTTGTCTCTTGAGAGGATGCATGCATAATAAATGGTTGGCTTTCGGTTGGATGTGCTAATCCCTCATATTGTTTGTGTGTCATCTGCTCGTATTGGGTGGCTTGGCAATTTGGGTTGAGTGGGGAGATATAAGTAGGTGGAGGTTGAGATGTGTATGTAGTGAACGGATCATTGTGGAGGTCGGTTTGCAAATTGACCGGGCAAGTGACGTTTTAGTGTGAGCTGGTATGTTGCGGCCTTTGCGGGGAGTTTTGGGGAAGTGGAGGCTCAAGGGCTTGTGACACGATTGCATTTGTCCCTTGCTCTGGGAGTGGTGCATTCAAGCTAATAGACAGGTTTGTGATATTTTGGAGCCTTTCTATTTCGGCTTGCATGATTTCCATTTGCTGCAATAGTGTGGCGAGGTTTTGATCATTGGTGTTTCTCCTTTCCAACGCCTCTGCATCCTCCACGGGAACGGGGACGAGTCCTAAGTTGTTTCGTTCTGGTGCCTCTGGATTAGTCATTTATTGGATGATTGTGCTTCTGCCAGTCAACGCGAATCAACCTTTTGGGGATAAGCTAGACAAAAATAACCCTTTAACAAATGAAGCAAACCGAGTTAGTATAATATGCAAAAAGTTGCAGCCAATATATACTAATAAGCAAATTGCAAATCAAGTGCGTGTTCTAACATGTTTGGGACCTCTTTATGCCAGAGGTAGGCCTAAACGTCAAATATGCGAGGTTATGATGGATTTGTCCAAGTCTCCCAACTGTAATGCTTTTGTTGGAAATGGCGACCAAATGACGGTGCACTTTTTCCAATTTCAGCATGACATGATTAGGTTTGGATTTGTCTATCATCGACACGCTACACATAATATGTTGGTTGGTCGTTTGGTTGAGAAACCCGTCGATAAGTTTGGTGTCTTCCTAATTGTGGTGTCGATGCCAGGGACCGACCCACCTAAGGTAAATGCATGCATGCCCTAAAATAAGGGTGGTATAGCTCTATCTTAAGTTTCTAAGATTTGGCTTTTCTAGGCCTTGAGTTCCCGAGCGGACAACTCGAGTGAGAAGGCTACGCGGCTGATCAGATGAACCGATCTAACTCCGCGCAGGCGCCAACTCTCTTAAAATTTGGATATTTTTTGAAAGAAATTTGCGGGTGCGCGAAGCACACCAGCGCGTGAGTGTGTGATAGTGTGAATTTTCCAGAATGGAAGAAATATGAGCGGAATGCCAGTTTAAGGAAAGCAGTAAAACAGGTAGCAATTAAAACAAAATACAGCACACAAAATTTAAATGCAAAAAAGTAATGCCAAATAATAACCCTAGGTCTGTTGTGGTTAAGAACCTTATATCTCCCCAGTGGAGTCGTCATTCTGTCGCGCCCCTTTTCGACCGCGACTTTATTCTAGCGAATCTCCTGCTTAAGTAAAATGTTAGAAAATAAATAAAAGTGTTAAATGTTAAAAATGTTAAAAGGGTTCGCGGAGTCGCCACCTAATTAATTTGGGTGAATTAGGACACCTAAATGTTAACTAGTTTAAAGTAAACATTAACTCCATTTAATGGTCTGCTAAACTTAATGAGATTCTGGGTAAGGGTTCTTTATTATCCTAAAGGGAAGGGGTTAGGCACCCTAAAGGATCCGCTAACTTGCGGTTGTCCGTTCAAACCTAGGGTTAATTATTATTGCTAAGAATACGTGTTTTGAAAAATGTAACGGATGCTTCAAAATGTTTTATAAAAGGAGGCATGTTGATAAAAAGTTTGTAAGACTAATACTATAAAAAATAAAGTTTTAAAGTGTGCATTTATATTGTTTATAGATATATGCAATGTTGGTTTATGATCAAAGATATGCTTTTAAAATCAAATATATATGATATAGTGCAAAAGGTGATTATTTTATAATTTTATGATAAAAAGGCTATTCAACATAAATTTTTTATATTATGCTAATAAAAGAGCTTATGAGAAAAATCAATTTATTTTATCACGACTTTTATAAGAAGTAATACGTTAGTTGTGAATTAAATTGTCTATTTTAGACATGCATGACAAGCCCTTGAAATAAGTAAATTTAAAAGTGCATTTCTGATTTTAAAACTACCCGCCCAATTTATTTATTCCAAGACTAATTGCTCTATGTCTCCTATTAGTTACAAAGTTAGCTAATTAAATTTCAACAAATAAACAAATAAACAAATAAATATATATAAGACGTAAGAGATCAAGAGGCCAAAAGGATGCTTTTAGGGGGGTGACAATGTCGTCTCGTCCCCCTTTTTGTTTGGGAATTCTGAGGCGGAATGTGGTGGACACAGGTGCGGGTACTCATTTGAAGTAGCTCGTGATGAGTCTCGCCGTGAGACTCTTCGTTTCGCTCCAATGCATTTCATGTAAAATAAAGGAAGATAAGGATTAGTATACACTCGAACTTGTCAATTAATAAATAAGCATTTAGCAAACTTCAACACACAATTTATATCAAAACCCGTATATTCGTGAATAAACAGTGAGGGTCAGTATGCAATAGACAATGAGAAGCAAGTAGAGGGGACTTAACCCAAATATACGCATGGGCCAACTAATAATGCAAAGGTAAGAATGAATACTCATGGGCCTAGGAAGACCTATTACAACTTGTTAGGACAGCTTAAGGGTCACAGGTATGGGTTGAACCTAGTATGCCTATGTACGGTAGCCAGATATGAATGTTACAATGATATACCTAAAGTTATTGAATAAGACAGTCAGTGCATTTAGTGTATATTCAGAGCAAACAGAGAATCAGTGACAAAAGTTGATGTCCAGAATCATCTTTTAAAAAAAAAGAAACAGAACAAGATATAATATCAAGCAGCGAATAAATCACGACCCTAACAATCACACTGGATCGAGTCTAATTTAAAATAAGCAAGTGATATCGATATTTGGCAGGGATCATGTTGTGTATTCCTTAACCTCTTTATCAACTTAGCCAAATTTAAGCTCATAAGCACATTTGATAACCTCTCTGGGGTTTAAATACAGTTATAAACTAGCATGATGTGTCAAATCCCAATTGTTGCGTCTCAAGGAAACGCACAAGCCTAGATATCTGATATTACTTATACAAACCGGATGGAACTTTAGGCTTTGCAAGAGAGGTTCAACCGCACAATATTATGATTTCGATGAATCAGTACCACATGACTTGAGGTTAAGGCACTAATACTATATTGACCCAAATAAACTTCTGCACTTCATATATATGCTTCTTTGGCATTACTAATTTGAAATACTTCAAAGCAATAATAGACAACAGGTCACTTTGCATGTAAATCTATTGATTTGTATAGATTCCAGATTTATACGTTCCTTTACGAGATACAAATTCCGACATTTTTAAGCTTAGTGAAATGAGATCAACACCTTAATACCAAAAGTCACTCAAATATGCAGGGGTGCCCAATAAGTAAACTAAATGAATACACACGAATAACAAATGAAATCTGAGACAGAAAGGGTGATAGATTTACCTTCTCCGGACAGCGAACCGAGGCAGCGTATCAAGTTGTCGATCCACTCGGAGATTTATATTGCGAAGCGATTGAAAAAGGATTTAGGCTTCTTGATTTTTGCTCTTAGGAATTCTATTAGGTCTTTACTGGTTTTCCCTTTTGTTCTTCTTGCGGATTGGGATTCGTTTCTCTGGTATTTTACTGATTGATCGATATTCCAGAGATTATTCACTGTCTTCCCCCCTTTTGCATGTGCCCATTGGAACCATTTATAGCCCCATTTTGCGTTTAAAATCAGTACGAAATCCTCATGATTTCCTCCAGATTTCGTGTGGTGATTTTCTACCAAAGTTAGTAGGGATTTTATGGTAAAGTAACTCGATTCTTGGGTGCTGATTTTATTGCTGTGTTCGGTGCTGATTTCGTGAGATTTTGGGTCTTGATTCGTGCAATTTGAACAGGTAAGTAAAACGATTTGAAGGATTTGGTTTACTTATGGTAAGAACAGGATATATTTCGGTTATGGTAACTTAATATTCTGGAGTGATTTTCGATGGCTATTCTGGTTGGAACGATTTGGTTATGAATGAGGCGAAGGTTTGATTTGGTTATGCCAGGTTTCCCGACGAGATTCACGGATAAAAAGGGGTGCATGCGGTGGGTGAGGGACGAGGTTTTAGGGTTTCCTAAGGTTGGGGAAAGGGGCGACGGGGAAAGGTAAAGGAAGGCTCAGGGGCTTTGGGCTGCTGGTGATGGGGAAATGATACAAGGCTTGGGCTGGGCGGAAGGATAAAGGGCAGATGGGGCGTTGGGCCACGGGTGTTGGGCCAAGGGAAGCTGGGCTGCGGGTTGGGTATTATTTAATGGGCTGATGGTATTAATTTAGGTGGGTTATTAGTGTTATTAGTTTAGGTAAAATTAATTAGGTATTAGTTATTTAATTAGTTAATTAGTGGTAAAGTAAATTAATAAATGATTAGATAATTTTAGGTGCTTTGTTAGTCTAAGTTTGAGATTAAAAATAAAGACGGGTGTGCTATTTAATTAGTGTTTAATGTTTATAATGTGATGTCGTTATTAAGACTTATTAAATAAAAATTAGGACTTCTTAATTCTTTTATGCATGTTATTATTAAAACGCGTGTGTTATATTATTATTTTATGTATTTATTATTTATTATTAAATTGTTTATTTATGCCTGTATTAATGTTTTATTGTTGCATTTTATTATTATAAAATTGTTTTAGAATTAGTGTAATTTTATAGTTAATGACTGGACGGGAGGGTCAAAATTGGGTGTCAACACCAACTTCCCATAAAGCCGTTATACTAGCTTTATACATTAGCAACTTACATACTTCTTTATAACCAAGAGACTTAAACTTTCCAACAAAACAAGTATCAATAATACTTTCAACATACTTAAAGTCTCTTAACTTTTGAAAACCAAGATATCCTTAATATTTAAACAAGTGAGTTAATTCCCTAACTCAATCAACTTGGACATTCTTAAAATAAGCCAAGGATATCAAATGGACCTAGATTGTCAAAATCTTGTACGTCTACCGTACTATACATTTACAACCTATTCATGCTCAAGAGATAAGAAAGTTCCACATACCTCTTCGGTTTAATCCACCTGCTAAGTCCAATTCGCCGTACGTAGTATGTCAACCTATAATGACCATAGTACGTCTATTAACATCTTACTTCAAACGTAGAATATTATAAGTGTAAAGTCTCTAAATTCTACGGAAAATCGGACAGCACCTCCTTTGTTTCTACTCACTTTGCCACCTTTTTCAAGGCCGAATTCAATAACCAGACACGCCACATTTAAGGCCCAATCAATGCAATTAATAAAAGGGGATTACACGCCTACTAGACGTGTAAAATTCCGCCCCACAAAAGATACCAAACTAATACAAACTACTAGTCCAATTCGGCCACATTGAGATGCAACAATATCAATTCTTATCCAATTTCCATTTCAATCCAAGTTGTTAGCATAACATGATATCAAGTCGCAATCGATTATAACTACTATAATCTTCAAGTAAGTAACATGCGACGATTCTAATAAACAACCAAATTGTAATCCAACTTCACATGGCTTAAATGACATTTCGGATTTAAGGCTACAATCAATCCATAATACTTATAAAACTTCAACACATAAACTTCATGCTAGCAACATGTAAAGCTAACAACAATATATATAATCTTGTAATACTTTTAAGGGACAAGATTATACCTCAACGAATCTTAATCCAACTCCAAATCTGAAGTCGCTCCTTAGCAACTTAGAGCCTCTTCAAGACACTTCAATCCGCTACTTGAGACCCTTAGAACAACACCAACAAATTTCCTTCAAACCTCCAAACAAAACCTAGAAAGCAACTAGGTTTTCACCTTGCGACTAATACGAAAACTATCTTTTTCCGAGATTTTTCTAGTGAGATACACTTACAATACACTCAAGAACCTTGGTTTAAAGTGTGGAGCTTAATGGACAAGAAACAATTTTTTTTCCTTTTCTTCTTGAGTGAACCCGAGAGCTAGCATAGTGAGCTCTTCAATTTCTTGAAAAATTTTCTAAGTGTTAAGCTTGTCTTGCTTCTACTAGTATTATATAGCACAATGGAGGGTCAAGATGTGAACAAATGGGTGGCTTGGATGAGCTCTTATTAAAAATCAAGACTTTGTGGACCCTTTGACTTAGTCAATATTCTCAAGCTCACTACTTGCAAGACTTAGTCATCCAACAAAGGTCAAATGACCCTTAAGCCCTTGCCCATTTCGTCCAAGGCAACCATAAGGGGGGGTGACACGTGTCGCCCTCCCATTCGTCACAATATTTCGTTTTTCGACAATTCCATAATTCCGATAAATTCTTACTCGTCTCAAATCTTAACATTTTTAAGTTCTTACGTACGTCCTTATAAACATATCCTGAAATTCCGGGGTGTAACAGTTAAAACCCGGATTGTTGGCATAAAATGAAAGTTTAGAAGTATGGTAACTTGCATATGCTTGCTTGTGATAGCCTTGTTGTGCAAGTGTTGTATTCTTATGTTACCGCGTCTCTCGATGGAGGGCCGATCATCTTGTTATTTACTTGGACATACCGACACTGTTGGATGGTCCACGGGTATGCTTCCACTATGATTGTTATCTTGTTATTTATTTGGAAATACCGACACTGTTGGGAGGCCCACAGGTATGCGTCCACTATGATTGTTCCATGGTCATGCTTACACCGATGAGAGATTCCGGGGGCATGCGGCCATGGTGCGGGTTCAATTCCCGGGTCATGTTATTAGTCCATGGACTAGCTATCCATGAAGCTTGCCGTAGTGATGAGTGGTCACGGGCTTGATTTGTACATGTAGTTACAGGCACACTTTAGATATTTGTCCTGGTCATTTCTCGTGTATCGGCAGGTTCTTGTACATAGCTTAAGATACTTGCCCCGGTCATATCTCGTGATACGTTAGGCTCTGGTACGTTGGCTTAAGATACTTGCCCCGGTCAGTTGCGTTACGCAGGTTGGATCTAGTAGTTGGCTTCCGTACTTGGCCCGTTAAGTTTTATGATGCAGGCTGGATCTGGTAGTTGGCTCTTCTACTTGGCCCGATCGATTTTATGACACATGCGGGATCTAGTGTTAAGGTACACATATGGGTGTTGTTTTACATCATGGACTGCCGGCAGTGTGGAAGGAATTCCACGGGCATGATTGATATTCTGGGCGTGAGACCCATGGTTATATATGAGTAATGATTTTGAGGGCATGCGTCCCTGACTTGACATGACTGCTTATATATTGTGTGAAATGGTCTTTTAAAAGTATGAAATGTGATTTCATTACAGTACTTTCAGTTCACATACTTGGTACCTGTTGTACTGACCTCCTTCGGGGGGCTGCGTTCATGTCGCAGGTAGAGGTACACCGGTTGTTGATCCTCGCTCATAGGATCACGGTTCTGCGTATTGGGAAGCTCCATTTCTCCGGAGGCTTATCTTTTGGTATGGTTCCCTGTCATTGTAGGTACTTGTACATTCAGGGGTATGGCGGGGCCCTGTCCCGTCATAGTTGTTATGTCAAACTCTTAGAGGTCTGTAGTCCTGTTGTGAGTTGAGTTTGTAAAGGATGTAACTGTTCGGGTTTTGATATATATATATATATATGCAGAAAAGTCATCTTATTGGTTAGCTTGTTTCTTATTTTACATTGTTCCATGTCTATGAGTTATTTCTGCTGGTTTTTCTCTTATGTATGATCACTAGGGTGCCCGGGGTAAGGTACCAGTCGCGGGCCCGAGGTCGAGTCATGACAAAAGTGGTATCAGAGCAGTTAGTCCTCGGAAAGTGTATACAGACCGTATCTAGTAGAATCTTGATTATCGGCGTGTTGTGCACCACACCAATAATCAGGAGGCTATAGGATATTTAGGATTGGTTTCCATTCATCTCACTCTGAGATCGTGCGATAGAGTTGTGTTATAAGTTGGACTCCCTCGGACGTATTTTTATGTACCAGTTATGCCTCCACGCAAGGCGACCAGGGCCCAGTAGGGCAAGGCAACAGAGGGAGTTGTTAGTAGAACACAGAGGGTTACGAGGGCATAGGCCCAGTCATTACCTGAGAGAGTGCTTCAGACGGCGAGTTCTACGACGCGCCAAATTTCAAAGATAGTTTAGAAGCGGACAGAGGCCACGATGCACGAACCTCCGGTCCACGTGCGGAACAGAGGATATGGGTTACAAGGAAATGGCCCAGTTACTAGCTAGGATTGTGGCAAGGCATGAGGACAGATGGGAGCCAGTGGTTCCGACAGTACCGGTGGTTCACCCCAGAACCGATAGTTTGAGGCTTCAGGACTTCTTGAGTTGTAATCCACCAGAGTTCTATGGATCGAAAACTAATGATGATCCTCAGGAGTTCATCAGACAGATGCAGCGGATCATGAGAGTTATTAAGGCCTCGGAGGCCGAGTCAGTGGTATTGGGTTCTCATCGGCTGCGTGATATTGCAGTCAACTGGTTTGATTCATGGGAACTGTCCCGGGGGGAGCGTGCGCTTCCAGCTGGTTGGGACGAGTTCTCGGAGGAGTTTCTTAACCACTTCTTGCCTCCACAGATGAGGAGATCTCGGGTGGATAGGTTTATGATGTTGAGACAGAATGGGCGGACGGTTCGGGAGTACAACATAGAGTTCGACTCATTAGCTCGGTATGCCCCCACTCTAGTAGCGGACATGGAGGATAGAGTGCACCGATATGTTACGGGACTTGATGATTATCTAGCAGAGGGTTGTACGGGAGTAGCTCTTCAGCCGGACATGGACATTGCCCATCTGAGCTTATGCACGGGGATCGAGGAACGTAGGTCGGCGAAATAACCAAGATCGCATAAGAGAAGACGAGCGAGTCCTTTGGTAACTTTCGAGGCGGACCTCCTCAGCAGCAGGCTAGTTATGCGCCTCCGCCCGACTGAGTGGTCCTCGCGCTTTCAGGACGTCCGGTATTCGGCGGTCGGGCTCCAGGCTTGTGGCTTCGAGTTTCGGGAGGCGGGTGTTAGCCAGATGAAGCCACCCCTACCTCGGTGTGGCCAATATGGTAGACTCCATGCTAGGGAATGTCATGGTGTTCAGAGAGCTTGTTTTACCTGCGGCCGGCAGGGCCATTTTGCAAGGAATTGTCCGAGCAGAGGTAGCACAAATGTTAAGACTCATCCTTCAGGATCGGTGGCTGGTTCATCACTTTCTATAGCTATGCGCCCTGCAGGACAGGATTATGATTAGAGCGACAAAGGGAAAATGAAGCAATAGTTACATGTATATCTTTAACCCTTTTGAGACTAGTATGCGTTGATAAGATGGTTATATGTTAAGTGTTATATACGGGTAGTATTGTGTAAATTGTGATTAAGGCAACCTGGTTAGAAGGAAAGGTAAGTTTGGGGGCATGGAAATAGTGAGCCTTAGAATATTGTTAACCGTTGAGACCTTTGATACAAGGTCGTCTTGAGTGAAAGATTTTACGGTTGATCTTGGTCGAAGTACATAGTATACATGGAGTATATTAGTGTGATAATTCCATGGGTTGTGTGGAATGAGAGTGAGTAGTTAAGCTAAGAAGACCACTAGGCTTTCATGACTTGAATAGTAAGATTTGTTCCGGACCAGGAAGGAGAATTTAGTGCGATAATGGGTCGGGTTGAGGACCAATCGCGGGTCAACCCGCAACCCGGAATGAAGTGGGGTCAGTTTGAGGTGGTCCCGCTGGGTGATAGGGTCGCGAAGGTGCAAGGCCCAAGTCTGGTTAATCGTTTTACTGGTTCGTGGATGCGTTCCACCAGAACCAGGTCGGGAAGGTCGGGGATGGCCTTAAAGGAAATTGAAGCTATTATAATGACCAAATTTGAAAGTGGTAACTCCAAGGTTTTGAGAACTGAAGCGATGACTAAAATGTGGTGCGTGTACTAGAAAGAGTTCGGGTGTACGAGAAGGGTACGACGAGTAAGAAAAGAAGCGAACATGTGTTAAAAGAATGGAAGTGATTACTTATGTGAAGTGAAGGTACGAAGAGAGTATCATTTAGACCATGGGTGGGAGCTAATAGTGATGTTACACTTTAGAGGTGATTTCTCGTTAGCTTGGATCTAAGTATTGCGCGTGTGTTATATTATGATCATATGTGGCATAATTGGTTTTGTGAGTATAGTAGTGAAGACTATACCGGCGCATGTGTTATTGGAGACTAAGAAGGAACATTCGAGACGAATGTTTCTAAGGGGGGAAGAATGTTACACCCCGTAGTTTCAAGGTATGTATGTGAGGACGTACGTACGAGAATACAACATTAAGTTCGAAAAGGAAGAAAGATTTGTATTTCCGACGGAAAATATTCCGAATCTCGTGAAGGAAAAAGGTTTATTATTGGGAATTGGATTCTCAATTTTGGTATTTGGACTTATTGGAATATAAGAAAATTATGGATTTTATTTTCCAGAATTGGTCACGTGGGGCCCACGGGAAAAATTTACGATTTTGTGGGGCCCACATTATTTTTGAGATTTTGGCCATTATGGATTTTTTTGGGAGATGAAAATATTTTGGACGAATAAGAGGGCGAAACATGTCACCCCCATGTGGCCATGTTGGCCGAAATTGTTGGACAAGTGGACAAGCCAAGTGGCTTAAGTCTTGTGTTGGACAAGTGACTTGTTGGACCCATACACACTTGTCCCCAATCTCAACCACACACATGCTTGCATCCTAGCCCTTGGTTGTCTTATAAATACACCCTTGTAGCAAGACTTCATCCACACTTAGAATAATTTTCAAGACAAAAATTAAACTCCCTCTCTTGAGAGCTCTCGGCCCAACACCCCCTAAGGCTTAGAATTTGTGAAATTGTTGTTGATAAATCCCAACACTTAAACCAAGTGTCCCTTGTATTGTTCTAAATATATCCCAACACGAAAATCCCGGAAATACTACGTTAATCCGTTAGTCGCAAAGTGAAACCCTAAGGTGATCTTCATATTTTTGGATGAAGTGTTAAGAGAAGTTGGTTAGGAACCTCTAAGGGTTGCTTGGAGTGGATTGGAACGTAAGGAATTGGAGCTAAGATTCCTAAGGATCGACTTAATCATTGGAAAATTTTGGGCTTATCGAGGTAATGATCTTTGTCCTTCTATTGTAATTGGAGATTACATGTTGTTGTAGTATATAATTGAGTATGTGATAAGTGGAAGGAAGATTGGAAAAACTTGGACCTTAAATAGTTGTTAAAACATTACCTATTACTTGTTGACAGTTCATAACAAGTTATTATAACTTATATAAAGATTGAAATATAAGTTGGAATAATAAAGAAGTAATGAAACAAGTTTTGCCATACTAACCGAAAACTGGACAGTTTTGATTGTAGTAGTTGGCCAAGAACACCAACTAAAGGACCGAACTAATGGATGGTATTAGTGGACTTAATGGATTGTATTTACATTGGACTGTATTTACATTGGACTGTTTTTACTTTGGACTAATGGACTGTTTTGTATATTATGGGGCAGAATTTTACACGTCCAGTTAGGCGCCTTGTTCCGAACTTATGATGTCACATACTCTTTAGAGGCTTGTAGATAGTTGTCATGTGTATAGTAGTCATGTATGGCCATGTCGGCCTTGGTATGTATATGTATATAAGTTGGGTTCTTCCGTTTGCAAGAGTTTATGCAGTAGTTTATTATTCCCATGTGTCACTAGGTGTCGCGACCCAAATTGGAGGGCCATGACAGGGACCCGAAGCCTACCTGTCGGGCACTGCTGATCACATATTTACCAGATAACCGTAATTAAGCTTGGCCACGAGGGTCATCAGGAGGTAACTTGCTGACACATAGAATGACAAACCGGAAAGGTGTTATATAAAATCCTACAAACATAAGCACCCAACATATACATATATACATACTATGGCCGACAAGGCTATATATGACTACTATACACAGGACAAATGTCTACAAGCCTCTAAAGAGTACGTGACATCATAAGGTCGGGACAGGGCCCCTCCATACCCCTATGCATATCCCAAAATATCTTACCACGACTAGACTGCAACTCTTGAACAAATAGAGTGCTCCAATATCAGTTGAACCAACAACCTACTAGTGTGGACCGTCACCTTGTCTACCTGAGCCTACGGCTAACGGACATGAAACGCAGCGTCCCCCAACAAAAGGGACGTCCGTACGACTAATGTATTGAGTATGTCAGACATGAAGAATAGCATAATAGAGACCTGAAAGTAACATGAGACAAGAAACAACCAACCAGTAGAGAATGTCTCTGAGGGCCATAATATGCATAAGTATCATGTCTGTGCAGAATGCCTCTGAGGGCCACAATATGTATAAGTATCATGTCTGTGCAGAATGCCTATGAGGGCCATAATATGTCTAAATGGCATGCATAATGTGGTCATACATATACATATGTGTATATAAGGCCATCAAGCCTCTATGGCCATCCCATCATACCATATCGGCCTCTGTAGGCATAATAATCATTATCGTGTATATTTGTACCAGCTGCATATGGTATGCGTATATAACACCTTCCCTTTTCCCCATATCCCATACATATATATAATGCATACATATTGTAGAGTATATAACTCCTTTTGAGGTCAAGCTATGTACATGAATTTAATGCATGAATGATATGATAATAAGACGCTATAAGTTTATCGGAGTGATGTAATATCGATCCACCTCTGATTAACATTATGAATACTAACATCTTTTCTATATAGCACAATAGGGATTTAAAAATATATCTAGACATGTTTTGAAAATATAAATGAATAATATGACCATCCTTAACTACAAATCATTTATGGGACAATATTACGTTTACGCTTTATACTTAGAACATACCAAAAAAAAAAATTGCCTTAATATATCTTAAGAGACTCTTCAATAATGACAATAAAATCCACCTCCTTTACCAGTTAATCTCGGAATGGAATACAAAATTTTTGCATATGTTTCTACCCAAGTACATCGCTGTGGAAGTACGTAGCTGCCTATATATCTTAGGAATAAATTTAACTATGAAAGTCTTGAATTTACTCTTACTTAATCACACCTACTCACTTTTCACGTTTTGGCTACCCTAGAACAAAAAAAATATTCGTTGCCTCCTGTTTCTCTTACTTATCATCTCCCTCCCTTCCACTAACTAAACAAAAATGAAATATATCTTAATAAATAGGGGAGGGTTAGGCACTATCCACTTACTTAGGTTGTGTCCATCCACACCACTTTTACTACTAATTAGTACCAAGATGCCACCACTAAAGTATAAGTGCATAGTCACTACTTGCTTCCTTATATGGGAACGCGTGTATTTCACACTTAATCCAACAGTTATCCATTAATTATTTCCATATCATTATACACTCCGTATTTAATAAATTATATCGATATCTAATTTCTGATCACCATCGTCACACTTTCAAAATCTTAAATTATTTTGGAACCATATCCTTTTATATCCTAAGCTCTTTTATTTACATACGTCTAGATGCTCAAACCATCGCTCAAAAGTATGGAATGTTACATAATTTCCCCCTTAGAAATATTCATCCTCGAATGTTGGGGTGACACATCCAATCTCCATCACGTAACCAGAAAATACAACTACTTCTTCATAGGATCATATAATATAACATATCTCATTATACCAAACATCATATGGTCCTCAAGCATTAATTATAATAACATAAAGTAGAACTCACCTTATGTTTCTCTAGGAACTTCAGCGTTGGTCTAAAATAGGTAGGGATATTTGTGTTTCATCTCCTTTTTCGCCTCCCATGTCATTTCTTCTACATTCTCATTCCGCCACAAAACTTTCACGGAGGCTGCTTCTTTATTTCTCAATCTGCATACTTTTCGATCTAAGATAGCAATAGGAACCTCTTCATATGATAGGTCATTTGTAACCTTCATATCATCAATCGACACAATCTGGGAAGGATCCCCAACACACGCTCTTAACATAGAAACATTAAAAATCGTATGAACAAATTCCAACTCCGAAGGAAAGTCTAATTCGTAAGCTACTTGGTTGATTCATTGAATTATGCAATATGGCCCAATATATCTTGGGTTGAGCTTTCCCTTCTTTTCCAAATCTCATTACACCTTTCATAGGTGAATCTTCAAAAAGATCCAATTATCTACTTGGAATTCTAAGTCTCGCCGTCGCACATTTGAATACTACTTCTGACGACTCTGGGCGGTTAACAACCGTTCTTGTATAAGCTCCACCTTCTCTATGGCTTGGTGTACTAAGTCAGGCCTAAATAACTCTGATTTGCCTACCTCGAACCATCCGATAGGAGATCTACATCTCCATCCATAAAAGCCTCGTATGGATCCATTTTAATGCTAGCATGATAACTTTTATTGTACGCAAACTCAAGGGGTAAATGATCATCCCAATTTCCCTTAAAGTACAATACACAAGCTTATAACATGTCCTCGAGCGTCTGACGCACGACCTGCCTGTCTATCTGAGGGTGGAAAGTTGTGCTAAAATTAACTTGAGTGTCTAAATCTTTTTGAAATGATCTCCAGAAATTAACTGTAAACTATGCACCTCGGTCAGATATAATAGAAATAGGCACACCATGAAAGCGAACAATCTCTTTAACATATAATTCCGCGTAGTCCTCGGTTGTGTATGTAGTTTTGAATGCCAGGAAATGAGCTGATTTGGTCAGTCTGTCAACAATTACCCAAATAGAATCAAACTTATGATAAGAGCGAGGTAAACCCGTAACAAAATCCATATTAATCATTTTCCATTTCCACATCAGAATCTTGATGTTCTGCATCAAGCCAGCGGGCCTTTGGTGCTATATTTTTACTTACTGGCAATTAGGACACTGAGCTACAATTCCGCAATGCTTCTCTTCATGTCATTTTACCAATAGATACTCTTGAGATCATGATATATCTTAGTAGATCCAGGGTGAATGGAATATCATGAGAAATAGACCTCTGTCATAATCTTGTCTCGTAATCCTGCTACATTGGGAATGCACAAATGGACATTCCACCTGAGGGTCCCTCTCCCATTATACTCAAAGGTTGCGGTTCTCTTTAAATATCATTCTCGATCTTCTCTAAAAATGGGATCTTCATCATGACGTTCATTTTCTTCTAGTACGAGGGATGACCCTGTTGTATTCTGAGTCATAGGGCTATCAGTATCTGAATCCTCCAGTCGAACTCCCACTTAACTAAACTCTGTTCAACTTCTCTCCTTAGTCCTTACATTAGTCAAGTCGCTTGTGGGTGAATGGTCCTATTGTCAACTTAGCCTTGTGTCACGACCCAAATCGGAGGGTCATGACGGGCACCCAGATCTTACTTGTCGAGTACCACTAATCATATAGTTAACACCTAGCCATAATCAATCATGGCCACAAGGACCGTCACCAAGTATCCTGCTGACACATACATCAAGGTCGACATGGCCATACACGACTACTACATACAGGACAACTGTCTATAAGCCTCAAAATAGTACATGACATCACAAGGTCAGGACAGGGCCCCGCTATACCCATATGCATATGCAAAATATCACACCACGACAAGACTGAACTCTGAAACAAGTAGAATGCTCCATTACCATCTGAACCAACAACCTACTAGTGTGAACCGTCCCTATTGACACCCAATTTTGTCTCATCTTTACCGACTATTTGTTTGCGAACACTTCATTCAGATCGTCCTTTTATCTTTAATTAATTTCACTATGCTTCTAAGTCTTGAAATTCTAAAAAAATAAAATAAATCATTTTAATATTTGCACTAAATACAGCATAATCTTAAAATATCGGGTATTATGTTTTATGATTAAAATACCGGCAAAATATTTTTAATATCTCGACATCGACATTGATGATTGATTTTCACTTAATATTTTCATCAATTGCCAAATTAATCATTTTTATATGAATATTATAATTTCTACTTAAACTAAATATATATATATATATATATATATATATGTATATTAAATCACCTATATCATAATTTATGTGTAGGTGCACTTTTTAAATTTTATTAAGACGAAAGAAGCATATTTTAATTAATTGGATTAGTTTAATTGGACTAATTTTCTCCCAATATTTTATACCCTTTTCTTTTTTAGAAATCAGCCCAAAGCCCAATAACCTAATTGACCCGGTCCACATCATTTTCTTCAACTAAAATCATCCTTCAAAAACCCATCGTTCACTTCTAACAAAACAAAAAACCAAACCAGAACCTTCCTCTTTCAACGTTCAAAATCAGAAAATCCACCTGCTCCCATCACCTCCAAATCCGCTGCCATACCCCTGTCCCAAACAACTCATCTCTGTCACCCGACACACGCCCAAACCCTGCATTCCCTTAAATCCAGCGTTTTTGAACCAACAAATGGTCAAAAGAATCAGACCTCCAACGGCTGTAATTCGAATTTGAAAAGCTCAAATTTTTGCCTATAAAACCCCCCTCATTTGTTCTCCATGAAAGGGGTCCAGATTTATGGTTTCGGAAAGCTATTCCCTTTGTTCTTCACCAAAAGAAATTCAGGGACTTGATTTGAAACAAAGAATAAGATTCACATTATGGCCACCATTTCCAGAGCTTAAATTCAAAATGAAAGTCTTTTACTCTCAGGTTTGAATTCGAACAAAATCCACAAATCTTTAAAATTTTCCCCTTTTTAAATCGCATAGCAGTAAAACATATCCGAGTGGAATCGACGAGTCGAAACACTCCTCGGTTCGCTACCCGGAGAAGATAACCTCTTTCCCTTTAATTTTCTATTTAATATGCCTAGTATAATCTGCATTGTATGTTTACATGTTTATTAGTTGTCGTTTTGAACCCGTTAGTTTAATTATTAGGTATGTCGGTTATATTATGACTGTTTTGAATCTTTAACTGCATTTATCAAGTTGTTACTTGCTATTTAGGTTACTGAATGTAGTAATGCATCTCTCAATACTTGTTTAGACTTTTACGTGCTTGACACGTGCTCTTTGCTAGTCTAGACTTAAAATTATTCAATCCTTAAGGTTGTGTTAGCTTAATGTATGAATTACACAAGTCTGTGGATCTGGTTTATTTGTTTCGCTGATCTGAAGTATATATCCTTAAGTTCTAAATTATATGTTAAGCCTGAGATGAAGTTGCACATGCCTTTAAAATGGTGTTAATATACTGATATGTGCCTCTGTATTCATCTTACTGGTTTTAAATTGATATAGCATCCATTTAATTTTCTTGAGAATGTTATGGCATTGTATCATAAACATTGCAGCTTATGTATATTTGGTTAGTCCTGTTAAGTTTAGAGCTTATGTGGGGTCTATCATCAATCTTGAAATGTTAGTCATGATAAATTTATCTGTCTTGGGGTCTTTAAGTTAGTCAAATTCAGGAAATCATCGACATGCTAAATTTGATTATGCCTGAGTTACCTATTTGCATTATATAGTGCTAGGGTGTCGCTAAGATGGTGTATATTGACTGCTGAAATAGTGTATTTTGCATGAACATCTGGCCTAAAATAATTCAGATATTTTCCTCACAGTCCATTATAACTGGAACTCGCAGTTGTGCATTATCTTGTATTTCTAATCTATGTAGTGATACTCATTTAATTAGTGAGAAACTTTTATTCCATTTAGCTACTATTTTATTGGAAATTATTGCGGAATGCTCATTCTTTACCCTCTTCTTTCTTTGTATGACTTGGGGGAGTTCTCCACTCGTCAAAATGCCATCGATATGCTATTAAAACTCGAGATGACTTGTTGTTGCACTTTGAATCCATAGCTACTGTTTCATTATAAATTGGTTGCTGCATTCTGGGGATAAAAATGTCCTTCTGAGGGGGATTACTACATCTTGGTGAACAAATGTCTGATGAATCTGTTATTTTCACTTAAAACTTAAAAGAACAATGCCATACTTGGTTCGTCACTGCAATTCTAGGTAAGCTATTGCTTCAAAGTAGCAATTGTGTGCAGCTCAGAAGTTGCAACATCTTGAGCTCTTTGAACTCTGTTACTGTTTCTATAAGTTTGAGTGATATGTTTGTTTCCTCTCCTCCCTTCCATCTTACGTCTTGTTCCTGTCTTTATTTGAGATCTTTGAAATATATATATGTCATGTTCTATACTTATCTTGTTATGTTGGTTTGAAAGCCAAGGCGAGCTTTGTGTTGGTTTAGCCTCCCCGGTTAGCCTGCCATGCCTAAAGTTTTAGAAACTTTTTTATCTTGTTGCGACATCGGAAATGGATGGTGGTAGCCCCTTCACTATTTTTGTCTTTTAAAATTTAATGTTTGACATGTTGTTTAGGATCAATCTTGAAGTTTCTCTTTTAAGTTGTGTCATATTTCCTTTAAGTTGTGACATTCCATGTATCTCTTGTTATCCCTTTTCCCCTCCCCTCCTCGCATGATTCGGGGGTTTCTCCAATCCTAAAATGATGGAATGAGCTACTAATGAACCTGGGGACATCTTGCACTTGTGTGGTTCTAAAAATGTTGTACTTTGAGAAATGATCTGCGCATTGAGGTAAGTCGCTGCTCTTTATTGTTCACTTGCTGTTGCATCTGGGGAAACTGATGTGCTTTGAAACTTGTTGTTACATCTTGTAAATTATTGTGCTTTGAGGATCTTTGCTGCATGTGGTCGGGCAGATCACTGCTGCTGCTATACTTGAAATGTTTCATTTATAAATCTGATGGATAAGACTGCAGTTTGTTGATTTTACTTTCACTGGTTGTGCCTGTCCTGTGCTATATTCTATTGCTGCAGTCTCAAGTGAACATATATTACTGATTTGTCGTGTTAGTCGAGCTGCTGCTTCTTCCTTGGCTACTTATCTACCACTGCTTTACTAATAGGAATAACTTAATGAAAAGACACATATGTCTAGCAGTGGTTACTGCATTTTGCTAAATTGTTACAACACAGAAAGGTTGTTTTGGGGTGATATGTTGCACTTTGAACTGCTGTGTTGTTGCTACATCTTAACCACTGATGTACTTGAAAACAGTTGCTGCATTTCTTGACTAAAAAGTACCATCTCTTGAGAAAATCTGGGGTCGAAATGACTACGGTACTTGGGGTAAATTAAGGCCTTTTGTTGCTGTATTTTTAGCCCGGTTACTGCTGGTTTCTTGGCCAAAATTACTATTTTAGGGTTGTTCCGGACAGTTGAAATACCTCTGAATTACTAATACTACACTTAGGCCAATGAAATTGAAATTGAGGCCACGTCCCTTCGGTTTTGGTATAAATACTTATTTGAACATGATACTACATGACCCTTCCGGAAAGGTTGTCCCTCGGTTTGCTTTCCTTAGGAAAAATAGTAATGATGACACTTATGGATTTTTCACATATATATTAGATACCAACATTCTTTGGGGGCGACTAGATTAACTGACAAGTCACTAGGACACACCCATGACTTGTTTGAGATGTCCTTTCACAAAATATAGATCTGAGCCTTCCGTAATTAAAACTCCTATTGTTTTATTACGGATCCGAAAGTTTTACTCGTATTTATTCATTTTACTAACTCTTTTACTAAGTGTCTTTTGTAGGTACCCGGAGGCGCATCCTAAAGTTAAAGCCCGCGCAGAAAAGAAAAAGCGAAATACTGCTAAGTTCTCTTCACTCCCTCTTTATTTGATTTTTTATTTATTGTTAAATGCATATCTTATTTAAATATTCGCATACCTAGTTTAAATATCTCTTAGTTTAATAATTGTATAACACCTTTAGAATTGTGAATACATATTGGCACAATAATACCAACCTAAGTTTGACCGGACAACCGCAAGTTAGCGGATCCTATAGGATGTCTAATCCCTTCCCTTTAGGATAATAAAGAACCTTTGCCTAGAATCTCATAATTTTTCGCAGACCTTAAAAAATGGAGATCATTTGTAGCATTTTATGCTATATTTAGAAGTGTCCTAATTTACTAGACTAATTAGGTGGCGACTCCTTAAAACAAATTTAGGTATCAACCATACGTAGTACACCGTTTTGACTCCGATTAAAATGGGGTATTACAGCATGGCAACTCTGCTGGGGATATTTATGTTGTTAACCATAACAAACATAGGTTAATTATTGTACTTTATTTTTCTTTATTTTGATTATTTGCTTAATTTCTTCTTTTGTGTTTCACACTTATTTGCTTTGCCTAAACTATTCTACTTTACATATAAATACTTGATATTGTCTTAATTGCTATTTGTTACCGCTTTCCTTAAACTGGCATTCCGCTCATATTTCTTCCCTTACGGAAAATTCACACTATCACACACTACCCGCGATGTGTGTTTTGCGCACCCGCAAATTTCTTTCAAATATCCAAATTTAAGAGAGTTGGCATTTTTCGCGGAGCGTCCGGACCATCCGGTGGCCGCGTAGCCTTCTCACTCAAGTGTCCGCTCGAGAACCTTGCTTCTAGTAAGCCAAATCTTAGAAAACCTAAGATAGAGCTATATCACCCTTTATTTTAAGTCATGCATGCATTTACCTTAGGTGAGTCAATCCTTGGTATCATCTCCACAATTAAGAAATCCACCAAAATTGTTGACGGATTTCACAACCCAACGACCAACAACATACTATGTGTAGCGTGATAATGATAGACAAATCCAAGCACAATCATGACATGCCGAAATTGGAAAAAGTGCACCGTCATTTGGTCGTCATTTCCAACAAAATATTGCAGTTTAACAGCTTAGACTAGTATATCATAATCTCGCATATCTGACGTTTAGGCCCACCTCTGGCATAAAAAAGATCCCAAACATGATAGGATGCGCATTCGATATCTATATAGTCTGCTTACTATTGTAATGTTTGTTGCTTTCAACTATGTGCACTCTAGTACAGTATTTTGCTACTTCAACATTGTGCGTTCGCTTAGCATTAATTACGAGCTATACTAGCTTGTTTTTTCTGGGGCTATGTTATTCCTTGCGTTATCGGCGCGATACGCGAGAAGCCCATATCCCAGAAAATAATTTTCTCAAAATTTCGTCACATTCGAAACTACGTTATGACCTGATTCCCTCAGTGGGATACGTAGGCGGTCCATACGGGCTTCGGTCCCACTTTTAAAAATCTTATAATTTCCCTTGTTTGTAACGAACTACGTTATGACCTGATTCCCTCAGCGGAATACGTAGGCAGCCTATATCAGCATCGGTCTCACCGTTAAAAAAATCTCATTTGCTTTGCATATAACAAAATACACGTTTTTTTAAATTATTTTGATAGGGTAGATGAACAAACCCCGTAAGACTTGGTTTCGGACAAGAACTCTCGCATACTTGAAACTGGGACAATTTTTAGTGTTCCCCGCAAAAAGACGTCATTAAACACATAAATGTTGATCTTAAAAATCCGACAAAAACCTTCTCTTAAGCACTTTGTTTTCAACACAGTTGTCGTTAACAGCTAACCAAGGCAGGAAACCAAACAGGATTTGCATGTCCAAACAAGTCAGGCGCCCAACGTCAAGAGTCGGGGCTACAAAATCAACGTGAATCAACCGCCCCCCAAAACTCACAAGTTTCCTTTGAGTGCAGATTTTAGGTTAACAGAAGCATCAAAATCGCAACAATGATGTGTAATTCCGAGGAATTTCTGCATCGTAATTCAGCCCAAAGGGATCACGCTCCTATTAGGCGGCTACGCAAAATTGACCTACATGGTCCAACGACATTATGCTTGCACAAGGATGATATTTCGGCTCACAGGACCACATTCTTATCCTCATTCATTCATTTCGCATATCTATATATTCATGCACTAACTATTTCATCTATCTTTGGTTTGTAGAAAATTTCGCATAGCGGCTCAGCCCGCAACGCCACAATTGCACGTGTCTGTCAATATGGCATTTGGCTCAGGGGGCCACACTCTTATCCTTATTTCTCAATCACTTTACGGCTCTAACTATTTTATTCGGTTTATATTTTGCAAGTAATTTCATCATAGTAGCCTAGCCCACCGGGTCGAAGACATCTTATTACGTCTATCAACGACTTCTTCTTATTATGTACGCATAACGACGTTAGCTTAATTACGTCTATCAGCGACGCTTCTCTTATTACGTCTATTCAACGATGTTGTCTTATCATCTATCAATGACGTTCTCTTATTATGTCTATTCAACGACGTCCTATTACATCCATCAATAACGTTCTACTATTACGTCTATCAACGACGTCTTCTTATTACGTCCGCACAACGACGTCATTTTATTATGCCTGTGCAACGGCATTATCTGTATTTCGTCTACTCAACGACGACATCTACAACACGTCTATTTATCGACGTCATTTTATTATGAATGTGCAACGATATTATTTATATTTCGTCTACACAACAGATGACATCTACAACACGTCTATTCAACGACGTCATTTTATTATGCATGTGCAACGGTATTATCTATATTTTGTCTACGCAACGACGTCATTTTAATACATCTGTGCAACGGCATTATCTATATTTCGTCTACTCAACGACATTATCTATACTTCGTTTACTCAACGATGATATCTACAAAACGTCCATCCAACAACGTCATTTCAACTCAGGCGGTTCCCAAACTCACAAATTCCTTTGAATGCAGGTTTTTAGGTTAACGGAGACACCTTCGACCTCAGGAAATACCCTTAGAGGCACCTGATCGCGTTTCATATATATTCATGCTTTATTTTTATCATCTTAACAATTATGCACCAACTTTTCTTAAGCTTTAGCCTACAGGGTCCCTAATTTACAGGAGCGTTTACAGCACGTCCGTGCAAGGACGACAATTCAGCATCCAGCAAGTCTGTGTAAGGATGACATCTCAGCATTTGCAGCATCACATCAACACAATGACGCCAGTATCACGTCAACACAATGACGACATCATCAACTTGATCATGTATCTCAGCATCTGCAACCACGACCAAATCAGCACATTATGTCTACATAAAACGATATTCATACTCACATGATCGCATTTCTCATATATTCATGTTTTATCATTTTTTGTCTTAACAGTTATGCACTAATTTTTCTTAAGTTTCATCCTACATGAGCCTTAATTTACATGAGCAAGAGCACAATGTGGAACTATCTCTTATGGAGAACCCAGGTAATTTGTACCTCGAACGTCGATCCGCTCTCCTCCAGCATCTCGCAAAACCAATGACCCAGTGTCATCATAATTCGACACTGGGACAAAATTTTATTAGTCGGCGTCAGCCTGTCTTTAATTTTGGCATCACAGCAACCTAGTGTCATCATAATTCGACACTGGGACAAAAATTTTGAATCCACATCAGCCCCGCCTTTAATTTAGCATCACAGCGACCCAGTGTCTTCATAATTCGACACTGGGACAAATTTTGAATCAGTATCAGTTGTGCATTCAATTTCCTAACATCAGAAATCCCCTTTTCTTCTTAAAAATCCGGACAAAATTGGCTACAAGTCAACATCTTTGTCTGAAGACTCTTACATCCTCTCCATACAAAGAGGGACAGCTGTTGACACCTAATTGTTTCCCATCTTTACTGATTATTTGTCTGCGAATACTTCATTCAGATCGTCCTTTTATCTTTAATTAATTTCACTATGCTTCTCAGTCTTGAAAATTCTAAAAAAATAAAATAAAAAAATTTAATATTTGTACTAAATACAGTATAATCTTAAAATATCGGGTATTATATTTTACAATTAAAATACCAGTAAAATATTGTTAATATCTCGGCACCGGCATTGATGATTGATTTTCACTTAATATTTTCATCAATTGCCAAATTAATCATTTTTATATGAATATTATATTTTCTACTTAAACTAAATATATATATATATATATATATATATATATATATATATATATTAAATCACCTATATCATAATTTATGTGTAGGTGCACTTTTTAAATTTTATTAAGACGAAAGAAGCATATTTTAATTAATTGGATTAGTTTAATTGGACTAATTTTCTTCCAACATTTTATACCCTTTTCTTCTTTAGAAATCAGCCCAAAGCCCAAAAACCCAATTGACCCGGTCCACATCATTTTCTTCAATTAAAATCATCCTTCAAAAACCCATCGTTCCCTTCTAACAAAACAAAAAACCAAACCAGAACCTTCCCCTTTCAACGTTCAAAATCAAAAAATCCACCAGCTCCCATCACCTCCAAATCTGCTGCCATACCCATACCTCTGTCCCAAACAACTCCTCTTTGTCACCCGACACATGCCCATACCCTGCATTCCCATAAATACAGCGTTTTTGAACCAACAAATGGTCAAAAGAATCAGACCTCCAACGGCTGTAATTCGAATTTGAAAAGCTCAATTTTTTGCCTATAAAACCCCCCTCATCTGTTCTCCATGAAAGGGGTCCAGATTTATGGTTTCGAAAAGCTATTCCCTTTGTTCTTCACCAAAAGAAATTCAGGGTCTTGATTTGAAACAAAGAACAAGATTCACATTATGGCCACCATTTTTAGAGCTTAAATTCAAAAAGAAAGTCTTTTACTCTCAGGTTTGAATTCGAACAAAATCCACAAATCTTTAAAACTTTCCCCTTTTTAAATCGCATAGCATTAAAACATATCCGAGTGGAATCGACGAGTCGAAACACGCCTCAGTTCGCTACCCGGAGAAGGTAACCTCTTTTCCTTTTAATTTTCTGTTTAATATGCCTAGTATAATCTACATTGTATGTTTGCGGGTTTATTAGTTGTCGTTTTGAACCCGTTGGTTTAATTATTAGGTATGTCGGCTATATTATGACTGTTTTGAATCTTTAAGTGCATTTATCAAGTTGTTACTTGTTATTTAGGTTACTAAATGTAGTAATGCATCTCTCAATACTTGTTTAGACTTTTACGTGCTTGACATGTGCTCTTTGTTAGTCTAGACTTAAAATTTGGTTAAAATCCAATCCTTAAGGTTGTGTTAGCTTAATTATGAATTACACAAGTCTGTGGATCTGGTTTATTTGTTTCGCTGATCTGAAGTATATATCCTTAAGTTCTAAATTATATGTTAACCCTGAGATGAAGTTGCACATGCCTTTAAAATGGTGTTAATATACTGATATGTGTCTCTGTATTCATCTTACTGGTTTTAAATTGATATAACATCCATTTAATTTTCTTGAGAATGTTATGGCATTGTATCATAAACATTGCAGCTTATGTATATTTGGTTAGTCCTGTTAAGTTTAGAGCTTATGTGGGGTCTATCATCAATCTTGAAATGTTAGTTATGATAAATTTATCTGTCTTGGGTCTTTAAGTTAGTCAAATTCAGGAAATCATCTACATGCTAAATTTAATTATGCCTGAGTTACCTATTTGCATTATATAGTGTTAGGGTGCCTCTAAGAGTGTGTGTATTGACTGCTGAAATAGTGTATTTTGCATGATCATCTGGCCTAAAATAATTCAGATATTTTCCTCACTGTCCATTATAACTGGAACACGCAGTTGTGCATTATCTTGTATTCCTAATCTATGTAGTGAAACTCATTTAATTAGTGAGAAACTTTTATTCCATTTAGCTACTGTTTTATTAGAAATTATTATGGAATACTCATTATTTACCCTCTTCTTTCTTTGTATGAATTGGGGGAGTTCTCCACTCGTCAAAATGCCCTCGCGATGCTGCTAAAACTCGAGATGACTTTTTGTTGCACTTTGAAGCCATAGCTACTGTTTCATTATAAATTGGTTGCTGCATTCTGCGGATAAAAATGTCCTTCTGAGGGGGATTACTACATCTTGGTGAACAAGTGTCTGATGAATCTGTTACTTTCACTTAAAAGAACAATGCCATACTTGGTTCGTCACTGCAATTCTAGGTAAGCTACTGTTTCAAAGTAGCAACTGCGTGCAACTGATAAGCTACAACATCTTGAGCTCTTTGAAATCAGTTATTGTTTCTATAAGTTTGAGTGATAAGTCTATTTCCTCTCCTCTCTTCCATCTTACGTCTTGTTCCTGTCTTTATTTGAGATCTTCGAAATATATATGTCATGTTCTATACTTATATTGTTATGTTGGTTTGAAAGCCAAGGCGAGCTTTGTGTTGGTTTAGCCTCCCCGGTTAGCCTGCCATGCCTAAAGTTCTAGAAACTTTTCGATCTTGTTGCGGCATCGGAAATGGATGGTGGTAGCCCCTTCAATATTTTTGTCTTTTAAAACTTAATGTTTGACATGTTGTTTAGGATCAATCTTGAAGTTTCTCTTTTAAGTTCTGTCATATTTCCTTTTAAGTTGTCACATGTCATGTATCTCTTGATATTCCTTTTCCCTCCCCTCCTCGCATGATTCGAGGGTTTCTCCAATCCTAAAATGATGGAATGAGCTACTAATGAACCTGGGGACATCTTGCACTTGTGTGGTTCTAAAAATGTTGTACTTTGAGAAATGATATGCGCCTTGAGGTAAGTTGCTGCTCTTTATTGTTCACTTGTTGTTGCATCTGGGGAAACTGATGTGCTTTGAAACTTGCTGTTATATCTTGGTAAACTATTGTGCTTTGAGGATCTTTGCTTCATGTGGTCGAGCAGATCACTACTACTGCTATACTTGAAATGTTTCATTTATAAATCTGCTGGATAAGACTACAGTTTTTCAATTTTACTTTCACTGGTTGTGCCTGTCCTGTGTTATTTCCTATTGTTGCAGTCTCAAGTGAACATATATTGCTGATTTGTCGTATTTGTCGAGTTCTTTATACGCCTTGGCTACTTATGCCCATTGCTTTGCGATAGGAATAACTTAATGAAAAGACACATATGTCTAGCAGTGGTTACTGCATTTTGCTAAACACTTACAACACCGAAAGGTTGTTTTGGGGTGATATGTTGCACTTTGAACTGTTGTGTTATTGCTACATCTTAACCACTGATGTACTTGAAAACAGTTGCTGCATTTCTTGACTAAAAAGTACCATCTCTTGAGAAAATCTGGGGTCGAAATGACTACGGTACTTGGGGCAAATTAAGGCCTTTTGCTGCTGTATTTTAGCCCGGTTACTGCTGGTTTCTTGGCCAAAATTACTGTTTTACGGCTGTTCCGGACAGTTGAAATACCTTTGAAATTTGCTGATATGAACATTAATACTACGCTTAGGCCAATGAAATTGAAATTGAGGCCACGTCCCTTCGGTTTCGGTATAAATACTGATTTGAACATGATACTACATGACCCTTCCGGAAAGGTTGTCCCTCGGTTTGCTTTCCTTCAGAAAAAGGGCAATGATCTGACACTTATGGATGTTTCACATATATATTGGATACCAACATGCTTGGGGGCGACTAGATTAACTGACAAGTCACTAGGACACACCCATGACTTGTTTGAGATGTCCTTTCACAAAATATAGATCTGAGTCTTTCGTAATTATAATTCCTATTGTTTTATTACGGATCCGAAGGTTATACTCGTATTTATTCATTTTACTAACTCTTTTACTAAGTGTCTTTTGCAGGTACCCGGAAGCGCATCCTAAAGTTAAAGCCCGCGCGGAAAATGAAAAGCTAAATACCGCTAAGTTCTCTTCACTCCCTCTTTATATGATTTTTGTTTTCTTGTTAAATGCATATCTTATTTAAATATTCACATACCTAGTTTAAATATCTCTTAGTTTAATAATTGTAGAACACCTTTAGAATTGTTAATACATATTAGCACAATAATACCAACCTAAGTTTGACCGGACAACCGCAAGTTAGCGGATCCTATAGGATGTCTAACCCCTTCCCTTTAGGATAATAAAGAACATTTGCCTAGAATCTCATAATTTTCGCAGACCTTAATAATGGAGATCATTGTAGAATTCTATGCTATATTTAGAAGTGTCATAATTCACTAGACTAATTTGGTGGCGACTCCTTAAAACAAATTTAGGAATCAACCATACGTAGTACACCGTTTCGACTCCGGTTAAAATGTATTCTGATCACTGTCTACCCGAGCTGCGGGCATAAAACACGCTTTCCCGATAAAAAGATGTCGATGATCGATGTACCAAGTATGTCAAGCATGAAACATAGCATAATAGAGATATAACAATAAATTTAAACAGAAACAGCCGACAAACATAACCGACATGAATAGCCGACATAGACAGCCGGTAGCAACAACCGATAGAAATAACTGACTAGTAATGCATGCTTCTGAGGGCCTTAATATGCCTAAATATCATGCACAATGCAAATGTAGTATATATATATATATATATATTGGCCTCATCGGGCATCTTCCTTCTCATAACAGCCTCTGTGGACATCTTATCATTTCGGCCTCTATGGGCATCATCGTTATCCTATTGGCCTCATTGGGCATCTTCCTTTTCGTGATAGTATGTACCAGTTGCAGGTGGTGTATATGTATAACGTCATTCCCTTTTCCTCATCCCCTACATATAATTCATACTATGTAGTAGTGTATATAACACATGTAGGTCCAGGGTAATACATAAATATAATGCAAATACATAAATGACAATGAAACATTTTGAGCTTATCGGAAGACATAATATCTTTGTATATTAGATTAACATTGAGAATCTTAACATCTTTCTCATATACCTCAATAAGGATTTAGGAACATATTTAGACATGCTTTTAACATATGAAAAAATAACATGAACATCCTTAACTACTAAGAGTAGAACAATTTATGGAACAATATCACGGTTACGTCATTACATGAAACATGCCAAAAGAAAGAAGAATTTGCCTTAAAATACCTTGCTGTTAACGACTCCACATACGGCCTATAGTATTTCTACCTACATCAAGGTATTTGAACTATGGTTAATGCCACGGAAGGACCCAAACGTATTTCTAAGCTAGTAGCTCTCTTGCGGAAAATCGAGCAGCATTTCCCCTACATTTCCTCACTTCCCCAAATTCAAAACAGCACCAAACAATGATATTAACAATATCAATAACCAATCCCATACATCCAGCCCCTCATCAATATAAGAAAAATTATGACAATTCAAACAACATCAATACAATTCACAATAAGCTTTCTGATTTCTTCAACAACCATTTTGAGCGAAAAGCTCATTTTTACGAATAACAAGCATAATTCGAATCCAACTCTTATTCCATAAATCCGTTCACAACCTTCCATCCACATACTTATGTCTACCATATGATTCCTGGTTTAAAACATCTACAACATGCCTTCCAAAACAGTCCACAAGTTATCCTTTAAACTCTACTATCTATTCGTAGTTTTTATATGGTTTCCATTCCATTTCACTTAATTAATAGATGAATAGTCTTAACAACAATAATCACAATATAACCAGATGATATTCCATAATTTCCAGCCATTAGAACCCATATTTATAATCTCAAAACAGTCCAACAAAACAATAACCATAGCTTATGCTATCTTGTAGTGTTTTACTTCAACAACCTCACCAACATGGAACTAAGATTATGCACAACCAAAGAGATGTTAAACTTACCTTAATCAGTACATATGACTCAAACCCCATGGCTGATTCAGCTTACCATAACCCTAAATCACACCATAATATCATAGACTTGTTGTTCTTGTGGTTTCCAACACTTTGATGAAAGATTGGATTGATTTCTCTTAAATTTGGCTTAAAACCCTCGGAGACATGTAGATAAAGATATTGGAGAGTTGTGAACGAAGTTTGGTGAAGAAATTGGGAAAAATGAAGTTTACATCTTAATTTAAAAGGCCAAAGGTCGGCCACCGCCTCGAGTGGGACCTAGGCGCCTGCTTTGCAGTGTGTTTTTAAAACGCGCATAACCTTTCTACAGAGCTCCGTTTGATGAACGATTTATTGTATTGGAAAGTAGACTCACTGAACGTGAATTTAAATATATTATGCACCCCATAACAACTTATATAATAGGAGATATACCCCCGACAAGTTGGGCCAAAAATTAGGTCTGAAATTCCATCTGTTTTTCCCCGAATTTCGGCGAACTTAGTTTCTTTGATTTGTTTGACCCCGAAATCTTACGAATCTTTTTTAACACTTGTTTAAACTTATTTTCATCCAAATATGGTATCTTAGCCTCATTGGGTTTTATGTTACTTTACTTACGATGCATACGAGCGTGAAAATATAGGGTGTAACATCTTGTTTACTAAATGGAGTGCTGAAAACTCTAATATTTGTAGTATCTCAATTGTGAACACTTTATGGACAATGTCATTCGAATTTGAAGTGCGCGTATCATCGTAGTTAACTCTCATTCATGATATGAAAGGAATCATTTTTTTTCTTCTGTACCTTCTCACTACTCGTAATTATAAGAAACTTCATTTCTTTACTTATTTTGGCACTTGTTCACTCATTTTCTTACTTGTCATACTCTTCTTGATTATAAATTATTCTGGTATACATATGTACTCTCAAACATTTCTCCTGATTCCAATTCTTAGCGTTACTACCCCTTAAGAGATGAATTGGTATTCCCTTATTCAGTACGTAGAAGATTCTGAAGAATTACATTACATGACGTTGACCTACTATCTCCAAACATGGTCATTATACTTAGATTTAAATTCCTTCACTTGTCTCATGGTTAAGGCTTTCTTTCAATGGCGCTTTGGAAAACGATTTCCCTTGATCTCGTTAAGCTATAAACCCATTACCTTATCTATCTCGTAGAACCTTTGGTCAGTTCAAAAATGATCATAGACATCTGTATTTACCTGACAATTTATCTTCATTATAATGTAATTATCTCTTGTCATATATCTTTAATGCCTACCTTGTATCCATAGGCGTCATTGGCCCCTTTTCACATGTTTAGGTGTTGAGCTCGAGCTTTACTTACTGTTACTTCCGTTTACATACTTTCTGAGAGGTACGACTGCATATGTTGTTGAACCGATGCTTCGTATGTTTAGATCTACTTCACGATTTTATATAATCTAATAACTTGTCAATCTTTCTTGTCTTATCATTATTAGATCTCTCATCAATCGAGTGCTCACTCGTCTTACCTTTACATTTCCATTTCAAATTTTCTTGGAAAGTTCCTTATCTCAAAATATTTCTCATACTATCTTCCTGAACATCAGAGGTTCATCACCTTTGGCCGAAGACTTCTTACGGTCCTTCCTCTATCATTGGTCTGTACGCTGTTCTAGAGTAATCATACATTTGTGAAACCTGCATAACTATAATCTCACTCACCTTTATCCTTCTCGTCGTAATCCTTCATTCTGCTCGTCATTAAATGAAAAACATTTCTACCTTGATACTTGATCATACCATTCCATTCCTACTTATTCACTGTTTTCATATTTCTTACAACCATTTTTCGATTGTTCCATAGTTCTTGTCCTCAATTGCCCTCAGTAAGCTATTGTTATCTAGAGGTTATTTAGAATTTTAACATGTTGCACAATGAAACTGAAGACCTTACCAGTATAATACCTATAGCATGCCTTAGCATACTATCATTGATACATGTAATTATCAATACTACGTGGTATGGCCCTTTATGCACGGACGAGAGGCTTCATGTCCCCTTCCACTACCGTGGATAACTCGATCCTTATAAATGACTTGGGCTCACTATTCTGGGTACATCACTTTCCGTGATCTTCTTAAATTTACTAATGGTAACTCTTCAGACGATTCGATTGTGGCAATCCATTCTCATTAATGATATCCTGGGATAATTCCCAATCTATTCTAAGTAAGACATTACAATTTAGATCGCACGTACATAACATATTCCTTCATTCTAATCAGCAAGAGTCACTGTAAAATGTGGAGATTTGCATAGCCTACTAAACCTTCCAATTATGTCTTCTGCTTTTCATTTGTACAACTCATAATCATTTTATTCTTACATTTGTGCATAAACTTAGGATACTTCGAAATGTTGTGGCCATAGTTGTCACATTGAACCAACCCCCTTTACCTTTGCGGCATAATTCGTCATGCGCTCGACCACACTGATTACAAGATGGTTGGACTGTCTCACTCGACCTTTACAACTTTGACCCTAAGATATTGGCATCTTTAAACCCTTTAAATATCGGTAATCCCTGATTAACAAACTCCCTAGGTTATGAGCTCTCTGACCCTTCAAGGGGCTTATCTCTATCAGATGCTCTAGGATGAAGTCGTGCCTGGGAGGCAACCAATTGATTCAATACCTGCACCGCTCTCCTTACATCCTTATCAGACGGAGTCGATGGTGTACAAAAGTTTCCCTCAACTCCTCTAGTACAACTAGATTCGTCGATACCTAGGAAAGCAACTTACTCATATCCTCTGACCGATTTATCTCAATAGAGATCATACTACTCGCATTTACACTTAATCCAACCTCAATGTCCCTGCTAATCATAGCCCTGTTGGAATAAGGGATTGTTGTAATCATAAACACGATAAAGTTTACAGAGGAAATTCTTACAACTCAGCTCTATAGAGCGATTCTAGATCAAGAAGGAAGGTAACCATCATCCTAAATGACTTGTAGCCTCCTGTCTATAAGTGTGGTGCACAACACACCCATAAACAAACCTCTACTAGACACGGCTTGTAGACTTCATAGGACAGACCTGCTCTGATACCAAATTTGTCACGACCCAAACTGGAGGGCCATGACGGGCACCCGGACCCTACCTGTCGGGCACCGCTGATCACATATTTACCAGCTAACTATAATTAAGCATGGCCACGAGGTTCGTCACGAGGTAACTTGCTGACACATAGAATGATAAAATGGAAAGGTGTTACGTAAAATCCTGCAAACATAAGCACCCAACATATAAACATATACATACTAAGGCTGACAAGGTCATACATGACTATTATATACAGAACAACTGTCTACAAGCCTCTAAAGAGTATGTGACATCAGGGACAGGCCCCTGCCATACCCCTATACACATCCCAAAATATTATACCACGACTAAACTGCAACTCTGGAACAAATAGAGTGCTCTAATAACAGCTGAACCAACAACCTACTAGTGTGGACCGTACCTGAGTCTGCGGGCATGAAATACAGCGTCCCCCGACAAAAAGGATGTCAGTACGACTAATGTACTGAGTATGTCAAGCATGAAGAATAGCATAATAGAGACCTGAATGTAAGATGAGACAAGAAACAACCAACCAGTAGAGAATGCCTCTGAGGGCCATAATATGCATAAGTATCATGTCTGTGTAGAATGCCTCTGAAGGCCACAATATGTATAAGTGTCATGTTTGTGCAGAATTCCTCTAAGGGTCACAATATGCCTAAATATCATGCATAATGCGGTCATACATATACATCTGTGTATATAATGTCATCAAGCCTCTGTGGGCATCCCATCATATCATATCAACCTCTATCGGTATAATCATTATCATGTATATTTGTACCAGCTGCGGGTGGTGTGCATATATAACACATTTCTTTTTCCCCATATCTCATACATATATATAATACATACATATAGTAGAGTATATAACTCCATTTGAGGTCAAGGTATATATATGAATGTAATGCATGAATGATATGATAATAAGACAATATAAGTTTGTCATGATGTAATATCGATCCACCTCCGATTAACATTATGAATATTAACATCTTTCCTATATAGCTCAATATAGATTTAGGAACATATTCAGACATGATTTGAAAATAGAAATGAATAACATGATCATCCTTAAATACTAAGAGTAGAATCATTTATGGGACAATATTACGTTTACACTTCATGCTTAGAACATGTCAAAAGAAAGAAGTATTTGTCTTAACGTACCTTTTAAGAGAACCTTCAACGATGACGATGAAATCAACCTCCTTTACCAGTTAATCTCGAAACAGAATACAAAATGTTTACATATGTTGCTACCCAAGTACGTCGTTGTGGAAGTGCGTAGCTGCCTATATATCTTAGGAAATTTATTTAACTAAGAAAGTCTTGAATTTACTCTTACTTATTCACCCTACTCATTTTTCACATTTTGGCTAGCCTAGAACAAAAAAAAAAAATTGCTACCTCCTGTTTCTCTTACTTATCCTCTCCCTCCCTTCCACTAACTAAACAAAAATGAAATATATCTTAATAAATAAGGGAGGGTTAGGCACTATCCACTAACTTTAGGTTGTGGCCATCCACGCCATTTTTACTACTAATTAGTACCAAGATGTCACCACTAAAGTATAAGTGCATAGTTACTACTTGCTTCTTTATATGGGCACGCCTGGATTTCCACTTAATCCATGCAGTTATCCATTAATTATTCCCATATCATCATACACTCCACATTTAACAAATTACACTGATATCTACTTTTCTCGTTACACTTTCAAAATTTTAAATTATTTTGGGACCACATCCTTTTTATATTCTAAGCTCTTTTATTTACATACGTCTAGATGCTCAAACCATCATCCGAAAGTACGGAGTGTTACAACAGATTACCTCGTGACAGCCCTAGTGTCCATACTTAAATACGGTTAGCTGGTAAATTTATGTGATTAGTGGTGCCCGACGGGGAGGCTCCTGGTGCCCGTCATGGCCCTCCGGTTTGGGTTATGACACATTTGAGGCCAACCTCCTACTATGTTGTGAATAATCTCCTCTACGCCTCAATCTTAGATGTCAAGAACAAGCCCTCCTTCCACCTTATTTCACTACAAAGTAACCTTAAATTTGCTATGACCCCAAGGACAATCAGTGTTGAATTATGTAATCGACATAGACATAATTTCTATGTCGTTCTCTATATTTTTACTACTGCGTAGAAAAAATTGATGTCTCCAGAAAATCAAACCCTACGGGGAGAATTTCTGTGGCAATAGAGTGCATGTCAGTTTCATAACTTTGGGGAGAAGCCGAATATCCCTAGATGGAGGCTCGGAGGTGGGTCGTCATCATTCTTGGGAGAATATGAAGGGAAAGAGTTGGAAGAGGACATTATGGTAAGAAATAGTCAGAACAATTTTTAAGGGTTTATAGACTAGAAAAATGAAGGATCTTAGTTGTCCTTTGTGAAGAATTTTGGCCTTTTATTTATGGAAGGAAAAAGTAATGATTAGGAAGTGAAGAGACACATCTCAACACATTTGCGCAACTTTACGTCGATAAGAGTGAATGGCCAATTGCCACGTTTCAGAAACATTAAATGGGATGTGACATTTGACGTTTGAAGTCGAAGTAATCATTGTATTTCATTTTTCCCGCCAAGGAATAGGGTTTTTGGTTTGTCCGATAATCTAATCCACTTTCCGAGCTCTCAAAAGACACGCCCGAAAAGTGCGAGGACTATCTATATAGGGCAAAATTTGTGTTATACAGTTGGACGAATTATGTCGTGACACATGACAAGCGGAAATGAGTCAGATCCACCTCAGCGTTGAGCAGGAATGGAACTGGAGGTATCAAAAGGTCACGAGGTCCCAGAAAATAGGAGGATCGGGTGACCGGTTCGAATTCCGACGGACAACCGTTACTTTGCCAATTCTACAACTTCCAAGGGTGCATTAATGACGTTTATAAAGACACTAATTGTCTAATTATTACATAATTCATTTATTTGTATTAATAGGGACATAAATCGTGGAACGTGTACCCGCGAACCCTAGTATAAATAGGACTTATTATCTCAGTGTAAAGGGATCATATTCAAATTATTACAACGCTACTTTTAGATTTATATTCTTTGTCTCAATACTTGTGCTTTCATACTAGCAGAATGCTCTATCGTGAAGTCTTACCAAGGAGCTTCTAGGACCAATTCTCTCTTAAACTCTCTGTGTTACTTCTTATTTGCATTATTTATCAGCTAATATATTCATCAAATCACTTACTTAAAATCCACATGTCCATAATCATGTGTATAAATTCAAGGGTAAACATGTTGTATAGAAAAACAAACAACAGGATCTTAATAACTGGCACAACTACTTGTGACAAGTTCTTTTGCAGAACTCTTCCAATTAAAAACCATGGTGATACATTCTGTACATGACTGAAGACAATATATTTGTTTTGAAATGGTGATGTTAAGATAGAAGAGGGGGAGAGATATAGAGTGCAAAATAAATAAATAAATAAATAACTTTTTAGGTTTCACACTGTTAAATGAGAACATGTGTGTGTTGCAAAAACTAGTAAGATAAATTCTGGGGAAGAGGTTGGACGATGATTGGTACAATAAATCTCTTATTTACAACCATTTTGATAGCATTATGTCACATGAAGTAAATGAAGTGTTCAACAACCCTATTTTTGTACTATAAAAATTCATCTAAAAATATTAATTCATATGTCTTAACGGGTTAACATTTTACCCAATAAAAAAATTGAGTAATTAGCTCCTGCATCGATAAATCGTTAAATATAATTTTTTCTTTCTTTCACCAACAGTTAATCTGATAACTCAATATTGAATAAGCAAATAAGTCAATTTTGTGGTTGGTTTATCGATTACGGTTTGATTTTGAACAACCCTACTCGAAACTAAATTGTTATACGTACCGTTGAAACGCATGACAATAGGCACTACCACTTTTTGCAGTCTCCACCCATTCACCCATATTAATCACCACCAACTATAATATACTAGAGATTTACATTATGAGAGTTCTGGTTAATCTAAAAACTTTTCTCAATACATACAAAAAACTGTTAAAGACACCAAACATACAAGGCAAGACATACATAGGAGAAGATACATATACGAACAAAATAAAATCATAAGACAAACCCAAATAGAAGAATAACGTGTCTTTTGAAAATTTTCGCCAACAATACAAGAAATTATTATTGACTTGATAATACAACAAACTCCTTATATATGATTGATTTTTTGTCTCACAAAACATATTACTTCCTTCACGTTCTCGATTCATAACCTCCATATACGGTATCCATTATTCTATATCACTGCTGTAACACAAGAATTAATGGCAATTAAATAATCAATTTGAACAATAGCATATTGTTATTGCCATATCCATACATATATGAAAATATAGAGTGAACAAAAAATTGTGACAACTAGAATGACAAATTCTCTTTAGAGTGAAATAGCACAAGAATCAAATTTGCATATCTCCTCCACTTTTCATATTTTTCCTACTGCTTTAGTGTCGCCCGTAGTTCTGAACAACAACACATTTAAATTGCTAGTAATCAACTTTGGTTGTTTTAATATGCCAAAGAATGTCTTGTTTGCAACATGGACGTTATAGCATCTCGTAATGATCCGACACAAAATTAAAAAGAAACAATGAGGAATATGAAATTTATATGCAATTGTATCATGCAGGAAATAAACAACTGGAAAAATCCTTTTACCCTCAAAGCAAGAGAATGGAAGTGTCAAATTTACCAAGTGGATGACATGTTTATGAACGAAAGAGAATAGTCTCCTCCTTATTTTCATTAATGAAAGGATTTATATACAACATATACTATATGTAATTATGGAAAATAAATCTACATTTTCCTAAGACTACTACATTTTCCTAATACAAAACTATTACCATAATTATACATGTACAAGAATTCTAATAATTATGGTAAGTAAATATATATATTACAAGGGCCATATACGGCCGATATACACGGTTTGTCGTGTATTGTCCTTCACACCCCTGCAGTCATAGCGAGCGATTGTCGTACGCTGAGACTGTACCTAAAATCTTCAAACATAACTAAGGGAAGATCGTTAGTAAATATGTCAACAATTTGGTACCGTGAAGGGACATGCAAGACACGTACTTGTCCACAAGCTAACTTTTCGCAAATAAAGTGAATATCCATCTCGATATGTTTAGTACGCTGATGTTGGACCGGATTTCCAGAGAGATAGACCGCACTAACATTATCGCAGTATACCAAGGTAGTTTTCTGAATAGGAAAGTGAAGATCTAATAGGAGATTACGCAGCCAACAGGACTAAGACACCACATTGGCTACCCCTCGATACTCGGCTTCCGCACCGGATCGCGATAAAGTAGCATGGCGTTTAGCCGACCAAGAGACCAAGTTATCACCAAGAAATATACAATAACCAGATGTCGGTCGGAAGTCTGGTATCTGAACATCCACCCCAATCAGCATCTGTATAAGATACGAGAGTAGATACAGAGGATGTATATAGGTGCAAATCATAATCAAGAGTGTCATGAATGTAACGCACAATGCATTTAAGAGTATACATGTGCTCGTCCCTTGGATCATGCATAAATAAACACATCTGTTGTACTGCATAAGTAATATCGGGCCTCGTGATAGTGAGATACAGAAGAGCCCCTGCAAGACTGCAATGTGGAATGGGTCCTCGTAAGGTGTGCTAGAATTAGCACTCACCTTTGGGTTGGTGTCCACCAGAGTAGGAGAGAACTTACAGGATGACATGTCAGCCCGTTTAATAATCACAGCCGCTTATTTCTCTGGGAGAGAAGCAGACCACCTGTCACGACCCGACCCCGGGCCCGCGACTGGTGCCCTACCTGGGCACCCCTTTTGGCATACATCAGAGAATAGCAGCGGAACATACACAACTGATAAAATACTTAAACATAAAAATAACAACAGGCTAGCCGATAAGGCCACCTTCCGTAACTTATACCAATAAAACAGTACATATTTTTTTACTTTACAACCCAATCCACAATGTGACTACAGACCTCTAAGAATAACAATCCTGGCGGGACAGGGCCCGTACCACGAATGTACAACAACCGACAATACCGAGGATAAGCCTCGAAATGATGGAGCTTACCAGCGGTGACGGTGATCTAAGGCGAGGATCGGCAGCACATGCTTTACTGCGGCGTGAGCGGCCCGAAGAGGTCGATCAACATGTACCAAATATGTGGCCAGAAATGCGTAATGAAATCATAAGTCTAAAATAAAGCGGAGACATGTATGATAACTCGATTAACGATTGCTGTGCCTTACTAACAATGAGAGTAAATAGGTGTATACTTACAATATAAAGTAGGAAGCTCACGATCAAAACAGGACCACCTGTCCGCAGTATCATTAAGCAATCCTATTCCTGGGACTATTTCACCCGCATAGATCGCGTGGACCCGCATGAGGTATTCCTCGCATGGGACTATTTCACCCGCATAAGCCCTTACGGACTCGCATGAGGTATTCCTCGCGTAAATTTGGACCGCCCGCGTGGGACTATTTCACCGCGCATAAGCCCTACGGACTCGCATGAGGTATTCCTCGCATCGTGGGTAGCAAATCCACGGAAATATGCAATGCCACAAACCCGAGGAATGACCCCGCAATTATTACTGAACTACTAGCACAAATCCGGCTATCACACATAACATAAGCACTACCGGCTTATCATACAATATATAAGCAAGTTAAGTAATCCCCTAACTTCTTATTATTCTGTTTCATATACACTCTCATTTTAGTTTACTCAAGGCACTAACATGTTCTTTATAAAAAAATCCGGGAATTTAACCCAAAGTACTACGTACTTCTATTCTTTCAAAATGACTCATTTCATTATAAAACTTCCAAGATACTAATAACCGTAGTATCAAGTTACAATTTCTTTTCAAGACTAGTCACAATACTTTTTAGAAATAAAATTAGGCTTCTAAATCGAGTGACTTCTTCTCTCGTAAAAGCCTTAGGCAATTGATGCCTTTAAATCAAATTGCCTTTCAATAAATCAAGCCATTTATCTTTCCATAAAGCCAATATAACCAACTCCCCATAAAGTCGTTATATTCACTTTATACCTAAGTCAAGTACAATTTCCTATCCAATGGACTTATACGTTTAATACGAAACAAGTATCACATTCTTTAAAACTCTTGAGTCCTTAACATGCTTAAATTACTTAGAGTAAACCACTCTTTAAACTTTCCATAAAGCTATTATAACCAACTTCCCATAAAGTCGTTATACTAGCCTTATACATTAGCAATTTACATTTTCCTTATAACCAAGAGACTTAAACTTTCCAACAAACAAGTATTAAAATACTTTCAACATACTTAAAGTCTCTTAACTTTTGAAAAATCAAGATATCCTTAATATTTAATCAAGTGAGTTAATTCCCTAACTCAAACAACTTGGGCATTCTTAAAATAAGCCAAGGATATCAAATAGACTAGATTTGTCAAAAATCTTGTACGTCTACCGTACTATACATTTACAACTTAATCATGCTTAAGAGATAAGAAAGTTCCACATACCTCTTCGGTTTAATCCACTTGCTAAGTCCAATCGCCGTACGTAGTATGTCAACCTATAATGACCATAAATGCGCCTATTAACTTCTAGTTTCAAACGTAGAATATTCCAAGTGCAAGTCACTAAATTCTACGGAAAATCGGACAGCACTTCCTTTGTTTTTACTAACTTTGCCACCTTTTTCAAGGCCGAATACAATAACCAAACAGCCTCAATTGGCTCACCACAATTTATAAGGTAGTTCAATACAATTGAATAACCAAACATCCCCAATTGGCTCACCACAAACGATAACAAACAAGTCTAAACTATAATGTCAATTCGTGATTAGGCAATACAAATCGTTTCCAATTCCCTTTTTAATCCAAGTGGTTTAGTATAACATGATATCAAGCCGCAATCGATTACAACTACTACAATCCTCAAGTAGGTAAACATGCGATGATTCTAATTAACGATCAAAATTGTATTTCAATTTCAAAAGGCTAATCATGTCCTTTTCGGTTCTAGGCTTCTACAATCCATGTCACTTATCAAACTTCATAACACAAATCACATGATCACATATAACTTATCATAACATGAAATCTTCAATTACAAAAGTAAAACGAAGATTATACCTCAATTAGCCCAAATATGATCCAAGAGTACAAGTCGATCTCTAGCACCTTTAGCTCCTCCTTTCGACATTCCAATCCACCCCAAGCCACCCTTAGAAGCTTATGAAAAACTAATCTTCAAGTTTCAACTTCAAAGTTGAATAACCCTTTAGGTTTTCGTCTTGCGACTAATACGAAAACACCATTTTTCCGGAATCTTTCTATTGAGAAACACTTACAATACCCTTAGGTACCTTGGTTTAAAGTATGGGAATTATTGGACAAAAATTGCAAAATTTTTCATTTGAAACCCTAGGTTGGCCGAGAGCACCTCTTCAAGTTCATCAAATATTCTTGAAAATTTTCTAAGTGTTTGCCTTGTCTTGCTACTAAGGAGCTTATATAAATATATGGAGGGTCAAGATTAGAACAAATGGGTGGTTGGGATGCATTTCTGAGATCAAGCCAAGTGGCATTGACTTAGTCAACAATGTCAAGCTAATTGTCTTTGCAAGACTTGGTCTTTTAAATTGTGGTCAAATGACCATTTCCTCCATGTCATTTTCGTCCAAGACCATTAAGGGGGGTGACACGTGTCGCCCTCCCATTCGTTGCAATATTTCGTTTTCCGACAAATTCCAAAATTCCGATAAATTTTACTCGTCTCAAACCTTAACATTTTTGAGTTCTTATGTACGTTCTTAGAAACATATCCTGAAATTTCCGGGGTGTAACACCACCTATATTACGAGTTACAGTTATACCCAGAAATAACTCAAAGACCCCAAGTCTTTCATAGCAAATTCGTAATTGAGAAGAGACATGATAGACTTGCACAGTTTATGAGAAGAGACATGATAGACTTGCACAGTTTATGAGAAGAGGTAGTCAATATAATATCATTAATATGTAACATAATGTATGCCAGAGAAGTACCACGATGATAGATGAACAAAAAATGATCAGACATGTCGTGAGAAAACCCAATAGTAGACACATAATCTGCAAACCTTTTATACTAAGCCTGAGGGGCCTGTTAAAGCACATACAAGGACTTCTTCTGCATACAGACATGGTTAGGATGATTGGGGTCCCTAAAACTCAAATGCTGATGCATGTATACTTTCTCCTTGAGATCACCGTGTAAGCAAGTATTTTTCACATTCAGTTGATAAATAGGTCATGCTTTCGAGAGGGCCAGACTGAGAACAGAGCGAATGGTTGTCGGTTTGACCACCGGACTAAATATCTCTCCACGGTCCATGCCAACCTATTGAGTTTTGTCATCACCTATAAGCCGAGTTTTATGCCTCTCAAATTAACCATCAGATTTTTTCGTATAAGTAAAAATCCATATAGAACGAATAACATTGACACCGGGCGGGTGGGGCACCAACTCCCACGTCTTATTTTCAATATGAGCATTATATTCATCATACATGGCCATTTTCAATTCAGGTCATGAAGGGTAAACACTGAGTTACGTGATAGGGGTGATTTAGTGACATTAAAATTAAGATTAAAATGTCGTTTCGATTTAAAAATACTATGTTGGCTACGTGTAACGTGCCCTTGACTCGGAATAGAATTGGACCGGACCTGGGTCGGTGTTTGGACTTCTCGGGATTGGCGTGACGGTGGGCTGTTGGCGATAAACTGGATGACGGGTGAGAAATTAGGCTAGCAGCGGTGGTCTTCTTGGCGAGATCTTTGGACCGAAAGTGAAGAAATTGGGCCAGCAGGTAGTGGTCCTGTTGGCCGAGAAACCAAATCGAGATAGGGGATATTTGGGCCAGTAGGCAGTGGGCCTGTGTCACACCCCGACTTTTCTTAAGTCTTTACTTAGGGCGTGATGGCACCTGGACAATTATTTCCCACTAGGAGCACCATTTAATTCTCTTTATTTAAAAATTTGAACTTATATTCAAATACGGAGCTATTAATAAAAATAACAATAAATAAATCTGTTTATGACTTTATTAAAAACATAACGCGAGCCCATGCTCGTGCAAATATTGTTTCTACCTAGACATACTGACAAAGATTATTCTAAGTTGGAAGGGAGATCATTCCACACGGGCATTTTCCGAGACACTTTGGGCGACATCACGAACTTTGACGAATACCAAGCGGCGATGGACTTGGTATGACAAGAGGCTGAGACGATCGCTAGCCTTGGCGTGGAGTCTTTCCTCTATCACACTTTCTGAAACATGTTAAATAAAGTCACCCTACCATACGAAATGAGTGAGAACCTCACCATGCAATTCAAAGTAACACCACAATATTCCAAGCGCAATCACATTATAACGTAATAAGCATATTGCAAAAACATATCAGGTTACAACATTTTTAAATATGCAACAACTCCTCATAGGAAATTCTCGGTTTAACTAACACTTCATTTTATCTCGTATTATACGTTAAGACATTCCCCTGCATTTCCACATATTTATTACATTTATATATTTGTGAACGCGTATTCACTTTTCATATTTATATATAGGTGAACATGTATTCATCTTTCATATTTGTTGCGGCGTGCAACCCGATTCATTATATTTACGTATTTGTGAGCACGTATTCACTTTACGTTTTGTTGTGGCGTGCAACCCGACCCATTATATTTACGTATTTGTGAACGCGTATTCACTTTACGTTTTGTTGCGGCGTGCAACCCGACCCATTATATTTACGTATTTGTGAACACGTATTCACTTTACGTTTTGTTGCGGCGTGCAACCCGATCCATTATGTTTACGTATTTGTGAACACGTATTCACTTTACGTTTTGTTGCGGCGTGCAACACGATCCATTATGTTTATATTTATATATTTATCATTTATGTGAACACGTATTCACTTTTCATATTTTTCAGAAGATCGAATAAATAATATTCTTTTTCCCAACATTCTGTCATTCATACTTGTAATGATTATAACTTTTTAACCATAACTCCAACTAAGGTGTTTCTCAAGAGGAAACTAAGGTAAGACGGGGATCTTTCACTGTACCAAATTTCATTTAAAACTACTTTGGGTAACTAACACAAATTTATCCTCAAAACAGCCACATAAAATTTGTTTCGCCAGAATTTTTATTAAACAGAACTCAATCTTAGAATAGTCATAACTCCTAATCTGTAAACCCGTGCAAGCCCCATAAAATCTCAAAACGATGAGAACAGAGAGCTACACGTCTCCATGTGAACCATCCTTTCATATTCTGTACCATTTGGTACAGTTTTACACTTTTATTCGCTGCCCTTCCTGGATCTCGATAGATCCGAGGCAGAAACTTTAAACAGCGATAACTCTCAATCCGTAAGTCGTATAGACCCCCGTAAGGTCTCAAAATGTCCACAACAGATAGATCTAGAACTTTCATTTAGCACTAATTTTCATATTCCCCACGGATTAGTACAGTTTTACGTTTCAACGTCCTGCCCTTCTGGATTCCGATGAATCCGAGGCAGCAAGTTCAAACTACAATAACTCTCAACTCGTAAGTCCGTTTTAATAGATCTTTATCTATATCTGTCCGTAACAGATAGATTTACAACCATGTAAATTTTCATATAATTCTAATAAGTAAAACTCAATAAAAACAGTCTGTAATTATGTCTTTCCGAATTTCGGCCAAATCTAATGCATGAACTTTGAACTATGATAACTTTCAAACCGTATGTCCATTTTACCTCACTTTTGGTCCTATATGATCATAATAGAGAGGTGTACCACTCTTCCTAATTTCATCAAATTCTAACAATTATAACTCAGTGAGAACAGTTCGTAAAGTTCATGACGCAACTAGTTGTCTAAACAATCAAAAGTTCAATATTTCTTTTCAACACTCAATTCTTATTCTAACATGTATTGAACTTAAAATAAAGGATGTTACCAAGAATTTCTGAGTGAGAAGACTCACCTTGTAAGTTTGAAAAAGGATTGTGGTTCGGTTGCTACAAGTGGTCCTTGCTCCTTAGTGTTCTCTAATTTTCTTGTTCTCCTTCCTCTCTTGATATTTTCTTGATTTTTTTCCCTCTTGTTCACTTGATTATTTTCCTGATTTATATTCCTTGTACTATGTACTTTATTTTGTGCTAAATACACTATATAAGTTGAAGTGTTTGTATAACATATGAGAGGTGGACGGACAAGAGTTGGAGGGGAAATGAAAAGGTGGGTGAAGGGGTAAAGGGAAGACGTGCATGCTGCATGTTTTCTTTCTTTCTTTTTTTTTCTTTTTTTTTCTTTTGTTTTTTTGTTTTCTTATTTTCATTTCATCTATCTATTTATCCAACTTTAACACTAACTCTATCCCATGTAATTTATTCTTTGTTTTCTTATATATATATATATTTTTATTAACTCAACCACAACTATATATTATTATTTTTTTCCGGATTTCACATTCTCTCCTCCTTAAGCAACATTCGTCCTCGAATGTGAATAAGGTCGTAACATAATCACATAGACACAATAATGTTTATTGTTATTGTAACAAATTTGGGGCTTCACATTCTCCCTTCCTTAAGAAGCATTCGTCCTCGAATGAGAATAAGGTTGTAACACATGCATATAGACACGCAAATGACACACATATGAAGTACTATGTAACACATTTGTTTTTATTACCTTAGTCAAATAGGAATGGATATTTGACTTTCATCGCCTCTTCAGCTTCCCAGGTGGCTTCCTCTGTGGAGTGATTCCTCCATAGGACCTTCACGGAAGCAATATCTTTATTCCTAAGGCGCTTAACCTTCCTATCAAGTATTTCCACCGGAACTTCTTCATATTGAAGCTCCTTATTAAGAATTATCTCCTGGGGAAGGATGACGTGACTTGGATCGTGCAAGTATTTGCGTAACATTGACACATGAAATACCGGATGCACTGCTTCCAGCTCTTGTGGAAGTGCTAATTCGTAAGCCACATTCCTCACTCTTCGCAAAATCTCATATGGCCCAATAAACCTTGGGCTCAATTTCCCTTTCTTACCAAAACGCATCACTCCCTTCATTGGGGACACTTTTAAAAATACTTTCTCCCCCTCTTGGAATTCAAGATCTCTTTTCCGATGATCCGCATAGGACTTATGACGGCTATGAGCTGTTTTGATCCGCTCTCGAATCATCTGTACCTTATCATTTGTTTCCTGAATGACTTCAGGTCTGAAACGATTCGTCTACCCACTCGAACCATCAGTGGAGACTACATTTTCGTCCATATAATGCTTCAAGCGGGGTCATCTGTATGCTAGAGTGAAAACTATTGTTGTGGCGAACTCAATTAGACATAGATGGTCCAACCGAACTTCGGAAATCTAACACACAAGATCGCAACATGTCCTCAAGTGTTTGAATTGTTCGCTCGGCCTTGCCCGTCATTTGCGGGTGGAAAGTCGTGCTTAACTTAACTTTTGTCGAGACCTGCTGGAAACTTTGCCAAAAGTGTGAGGTGAACTGGGAACCTCTATCTGAAATAATTTGTAAAGGAATCCCGTGTAACTGCACAATCTCCTTCAAATAAATATGTGTGTATCGTGGTGCGCGATACGTAGTCTTGACCGGTAAGAAATGGGATGACTTTGTAAGCCGATCAACAATCACCCAAATAGAATCATACTCTTCTCGAGTTTTCGGTAGACGATTCTGAAATCCATATGAATCGCCTCCCATTTCCACATGGGGACTCCAATGTCTGAAGTAATCCGCCGGAGTTTTGATGTTCGACTTTCACTGTGACATATAAGACACCTCCGACAAACTCCATGGCGTCTTTCTTCATCCCGTCCCGATGGTAATTTGCCTTGAGGTCTGATACATTTTTGTTGATCTGGATGAATGGAATATCTTGTGTTGTGACCCTCATCTAAGATCTTCCTCCTTAGATCCTTTACCTTAGGAACACATAACCTACCCTTATACCGAAGGGTTCCGTCATTATCTCCCAATGTAAACTGTGAAGGTTTTCCCTGTTGGATCCTCTCCGAAATTCAACAAACTCCGTATCCTCAAACCGACTTTCTTTTATTTACGAAGCTAAAGCGGTGCGAGTATCATGTACCACCACCCTACCTTCACCGCGATCTCGGTTAAGCTAACCGAGGTTTCTCGATCTTTGTACCTCGAACAATACCCATCTTTTGTATTGCCAAATGGGTCAGCTGCCCGTTGATCTCTCTTCGAGTCGTCGGCCACCACGTTAGCTTTCGAGGATGGTAAAGAATACTAAGGTCATAATCCTTAAGCAACTCTAACCATCTTCTTTGTCGGAGATTCAGATCCTTCTGTGTGGTTATGTACTGCAAACTCTTATGATCTGTAAATATGTCCACATGCACACCATACAAATAATGTCTCCATATTCGTAAGGCAAACACCACCGCAGCTAATTTCAAGTCATGAGTTGGGTAATTCTTCTCATGTATCTTCAATTGTCTAGATGCATACGCAATAACCTTTCCAAACTGCATCAAGACACATCATAATTCATAACCCAACTCTAGAGGCATCATGATAGGCGTGAATCCTTCTGTCCGATGGTAAGGTTAGGGTAGTGCGATGATCAACAATTCCTTTAGTTTCTGAAAACTTGCTTCACATGCTTCTGACCACTGGTACTTAACCGCTTTTTGAGTCAACCGGGTTAAAGGAGCAGCAAGACTACACCAGTCGTTGATCCTCGCTCTTAGGGTCACAGTTCAGCGTTTGGGAAAGCTCCGTTTCTCCGGAGGCTTATCTTGGTATAGTCCCCTGTTGTTGTAGGTGCTTACATTCAGGGGTATGACGGGGCCCTGTCCCGTCGTTGTTATCATATCATTCGTAAGTGCAGAAATCTTGTTGTGGGCGAGTTGTAGAAAGGGATGTATGTATTCAAATTGTTATTTATATATCTTGTGATAAGTTTTTGGTTGCTTTGTCTTCTTATTTCACTGTCTTCTTACATTGGTTTCATGTATGTGTTTTATGTTCCGCTGATTACTCTGATGTTGTATCACTAGGGTGCCCGGGGTAAGGCACCAGTCACGGGCCCGGGTTCGGGTCGTGACAAAAGTGGTATCAGAGCAGTTAATCCTCGGAAAGTGTCTCTGACCAGTATCCGATAGAGTCTTGATTATCGGTGTGTTGTGCACCACACCAATAATCGGAGGCTATAGGATATTTAGGATTGGTTTCTATTCTTCTCACTCGAGATCGTGCCTTAGAAGTGTGTTGAAAGTTGGACCTCTAACGTATTTCTTTCCACTTACGTTATGCCTCGCGTAGGCAACGGGCCCGGGAGGCTAAGCGGCAGGAGGCTGCGAGTAGAGTTGAGAGGTTCACGAGGCACTGAGCCCAATCATCACCTGGGGTGGTGCTTCATTCGGGGAGTTCTGCGACGTCACTAGCCCCAGCAGAGTTTAGCACGGTGGCGGCAGTTCCTACTGCGACCATGACATTTGAACCTTCAGTTCCACGACCAGGGACAGAGAATATAGATTGCAAAGAGGCGACCCTGTTACTAGCTATGGATTTGGCTACCAGAGAGCATACCGATGTCTGCGAGTCTTGATGACTACCTAAGAGAGGTTGTGCAAGAGTAATTCTTGGTGAAGGCTTGAGCACGGCGGCGTATGCGGGCTTATGCGCGTGGCCGAAAGCGTAGAGATCGGCGGGTTAACGAATGACATCGAGAAGAGGCGGAGCGGGGTCCTTTGGTAACTTTCGAGGCAAGTCGCCTCGCGTGGTAGATTATGCACACCCGCGGTCGAGAGAGGTCCTCCACGGGGTTCAGGACGTTCGGGGTAGGCAGGAGTTGGTCAGAACTCCAGGGCTTCCGGTTCACAGTGTGACAGACGTCATCCCGGAGAATGTCGTCTTTTAGTTGGTACTTGTTGTACCTATGACCGTCAGGGTCTGATGTCGAACGAGTGTCCTAGTAGGAGGACTTAGCCTTCAGGATCGGTGGGTAGTCGTCACGCCAAGCTATCGCCTACAGGCGAGTTTGATTGGAGCGACTTAAGGGAGTGGAGCGATGAATCTGAGTTTATCCTTAACCTACAGAGATTAGTACGTATGATGAGATGAGTATATCTTAAGTGCTATGTTCTGATAGTAGTGTGTAATTTGTGATTAGAAATCATGGTTAGTAACCGGGGAAGATTGGGGGGATAGAGAAAGTGTGAGCCTTAGAGTGTTATACGTGGAGGCCTTAGAGGTAAGGCCATCTCGAGTAAAAGATGTATTGTTTATGTTTGACCCTTATAGGAGTGCATAGTGCACGTGAGTTATGTTTGCGGGATAAGTCACGAGTAGTGTGGAATGAAAGAGGGTAGTTGAGCTAAGAAGACGCTAGGTTTTAATAGCGTGATTAGTGAGTTTTCCTTGGGAGCTAGCGTTTTGCGGCGTTAGGGTCGGGTTGAGGCCACGTTGCGGGTCAACCCGCGGCATGTATGGTGGTGAGTCGGTTGTGGTGGTCGCTGTGGGTTAGGGTTATGAGGTGTTAGGCCCAAGTTTAGTTAACCACGTCTGAGTTCGTGGACGTTCGACCGATGGTCGGGCGAGAGGTCGGCCGTCTTGTCTTCTAGCAAAGACCATTTACTCGGCGGTGTTGATTTATCGAGAAAGGTTGTAAGGCTGCGCGGGTGCCTACCTTCACCTTATGACAGATGGAGCCAGTGCGGCTGTTTTGTTTGGAAGTTTTACAGCGGGGTTAAGAACTGGTGAGTCTCAGAATCGCGTCGCCTCGGGCGGTGTGTGGATTTGAGGGTAGTTGTAGGGATTGTTGTCTCTGTGGAGGAGTGTTTAAGCTACCATTTCGGTGTTCGGATGTCGCCTTATGAAGCCTTGTAGGGCGGATGTGTAAGTCGTCGGTCGATTGGTTCGATGTTGGCAAGATTCGAGATAGTTGGTTGAGCTTGTTCCAACGGTGTGGATAGGGTAAAGCTTGTCTAGAAGAGGTTCGGCGGCTCGGAGAAATCGTGCGGATAATCGGCGGCGACGCAGGGTTGAGTTGACGGTCGGTCTTCTTGAAAGTACCACCGGTTAGGGTGTGAGTTTTGGAAAGCGAAGGAACTTAGCCCGAGTTACTTTGGGCCGCTTGAGTTCATGTGAAGAATAGGCGGGTTGCCTATATGTTAGCTTTGCCGTCCGACTTAGGAGGCAATACGTCCGATCTTCGTATTGTTATGATCGGGAAAGTATCGGAGATCCGTCAGTGTTCCCGATTAATGATGACCACGTTAGAGATAGTAACCCGAGTTTTGGGAAGGCTGACGATGTCGAAATGTGGTAAGAGTTCGAGTGTCACAGCCTCGGGGATCGCATGCGGCCGGTACCATTTGTTAGGTCGCGGGTGACACTAGAACCTCGCGGCAAAGTGACAAAAGTGGTATCATTTCTTTTGTAAAGAGAAGGTGCGAAGGACGTTTATTTTAGACCCCGGAGAGAGGTGTTTGTGGTGATGTTAGAGGTGTTTCCTCGTGGACTTGGAGGTAAGTATTTTGCGCAAGTTGGTTCCAGTGGCCATGTGTGGCAGGTTTGTTCTCGTAAGTATAGTGGTGAAGACTATACTGGCGCGCGTTTGTTTTGAGACTTAGAAGGAACATTCGGGACGAATGTTTCTAAGGAAGGGAGAATGTTATACCGTATTTCGGTATATGCGTGAGGACGTGCGTAGAAAAGTTTGAACTTTAAAGTTGGCTTAGACGATTTTTATTTGTGCCTGACACCCGATTAGAGTCGTTTTTAAATGAAGCGTTTCCTGACTTTCGTAGGAAAATTCGGCTATGTCATTTATTATTTTTGCGGATTTTTCCGAGAGGCGAAACATTTTGGACCAACGGGAGGGTGACATGTCACCCTCGCATTGGAAGAGAGAGTGGCGGATTGGACGATTTGGGCTAGTGGGAGTTGGTAGGATATTTTGTGTTGGTTGGTGTGGTAGATGGATAAGGTGTACTTGGATGAATGCACACCCTACACTTGCACTTGGCATGATCTTGGCCATTGGTTGGCCTTTGCTTGACCTATAAATACCCCTCCCCTTTGAAGACTTCTTCATCACAAAATGTTTTCTAAGTGTTAAATCCTTTCCCCTAGCAGAGCTCTCGTCTAGCCTCCCCACTTTTGTGAGCCCTTGGCGAGAGCCTCCCCATGGCGAAAGTATCCCCCTCACAGGGGTGCTAGCCGTGGTACACACCCCTCTTGAGATGTTGTTCTCGTATAATACCCTCTCTTGGGAGAAATACTCTCCAAAGTATTGTTCTTATACCCAAAATACCTTGGCCACTTATACCTTGTAGTATTCCAAGGTTATACTTATCTGGCAGGAAATACTATTATACTTCCCTTGGTCCTGGCAGGAACCACAGAAAAATCTCCATAGTTAGTTGGAGTATTAAGTAGAAGTTGGTTAGAACTTCTAAGGGTGGTTTGGAGGCGGGTTGGGCCTTGGAGTTGGAGCTAAGCGTTGCCGGGATCGACTTTATACTTGGATAATTATGGGCTTATCGAGGTAATTATCTTGTCCCCCTATTTGTAATTGGAAATTACATGTTGTTAGAATATATAGTTGAAGTATACTATATATAGAACTGAACGTTGTTATCGGCAATGTCTTTGGACTTAAGCCTGAATAATAAGAAACAGTTTCGAAAGAAGAGTCTTTGGCTTGTAATTACATAGGGTGTATTCTGATGACTTGTGTAGCTTTTACGTGAGGTAGAATTGTGCACGTCCGGATTAGGCGTATAACCCACTGGTTGGCTTGGTAGCGGCCGATAGAGGAGGAGATTTGCGCTTGATTGCGGGGAAGGTCTTTGAATTTTCTGTAGAATATTCTACATTGAGATCTAGGATGTTAATAGGCGCCTTGTGGCCTCTATAGGTTGAAGTACTACGTGTGGCGTGATCTACTTGGCTTAGGAGTAGCCAGCGGTTTGAGGTACTTGGGCGTTTTGCTATTAGTCGATACTCGTCGCGAGGTATGTGAACCTCTTCCTACCTTTTCTAGCATGATATGTGTATAACTATGTAATGCGGTGAGCGTACATGTGTTAAATGTATTTGATTGGTTTGAAACATAAAGTGTTATAACGGCTTTATGGGAAGTTGGTTATAACAGCTTTATGTAAGTAAGAAAATGCTTTGTGGTTTTAAAAGGAAACTGATTTGACTTAAAAAACACGTGATGTGTAATAAAAAAGAATCTTTAAGTATTTCAAAGAATCTTTGAATCATTTTTAACGGAAGAATAATACTTGGTTTTGAAAACATAAGAGTTATACTAGCTTTATGGGAAGTTAGGTATAACGTCTTAAGAATGGTAAAATGAATGGTTTATTGATTTTTAAAAGTTAAGAGACTTGATCTTAAAAGATAAGAGACTTGACTTGAATGAATTAATATGAGTTTTGTGTGAAACCTCATTCGTGAGTAATGAGCACTTGGTTTTTTTTAAAAAAGGAATAATGTTTTACTGATTCGGAAATCAGAATGTGTATCGACAAACCACTGCAGCGTTAATAAAGGAAAATGTATTGAATAAATGAAGTATTATATTTAAACTAGTAGAAACCTCCATCTGCATAGAAGCTAAGATGAGACAAAATGATATTACATTTCCTAGATCATGGCTGCTTAATAAGATTGATTATAAACAAGAATAACCTACTCACATATAAGACATATGTTTCTCAAATCCTTTAAAAGAGAATTATGTTTTAAAGGATTAAGACTATGAACAATGAAATCTTTCAAAAATGTGACTTGAGTAACTGAAACTAGGCAAACTGGAACTTTAGGAAAAAGGAATGTTGTTACTTGACTTTAAAAGAACGTGGGTTGGGTTACTTAAACAGGTGGGTCACTCTATTCTTATACTACGGGTATCGGGTGACTTTTGAAAAAGGAATGGATCTTTTAAAAGGATTTAACGTACGTAGTACTTTAGGGTTAAAACTCGGACCTTGTCATAAAATGAAAGTACTTTAAGTTATGTGTAACTTACCTATGTTTGCGTGTGATAGACTTGTTGTGCAAGGAATGTATTTCACTCGACTAGGTTCATCAGGAATGTATTTCACTCATTCTAGGTTCATCAGGGAATGTATTTCACTCGACTCTGGGTTCATCAGGAATGTATTTCACTCGACTAGGTTCATCAGGGAATGTATTTCACTCGACTCTGGGTTCATCAGGAATGTATTTCACTCGACTACCGGTTCATCAGGAATGTATTTCACTCGACTCTAGGTTCATCAGGAATGTATTTCACTCGACTCTGGGTTCATCAGGAATGTATTTCACTCGACTCTAGGTTAGGTAGGATGAGCAGGAATGTATCCTGCGTTTACATCACGACCGAACCGGGCGTGGTAGTGCCTACCGGGCACCCTAGTGATACAACATCGAGAAAATCAGCGGAAATAAAAACATGAACATGAATTAAGAAAAGATAAATAAGCAGGCCAGCAAGCGATTGCCTTCATCGTATATACATAAATACGACGATTATCCTTTTTACAAACCACACTTGCAGCGGTGCTCACAGACCTCTAAGATTTTTACAGCGGCTATGACGGGACGGGGCCCGCCATACCCCGAATGTATAAGAATCTCTGACTCGAGTAACATACCAAAAGATAAGCCTCAGAAGGAACGGAGCTTCCCAACCTTTGAAATGTGATCCATAAGCGGGGATCGGCGATCGATGTACCTTTTACTGCGGCATGAGCGGCCCGAAGAGTCGATACAAGTACCAAGTATGTGAAAGCGTAAAATCACGTAAATGAAATCATAATAGTCTATAAAGCGGGAGACATGTATGATAACCAAACTACGATTCCTGACATAAAGCGATCGTATCAAGTCGAGGACTCGCGCCTAAAAGTCATCCTCCGTGCGTGGAACTCCTTCCGCCACTGGCGATCTAGGTACAAATCATGTGATACGTATAACGAGCCTCGGCCCATCTTATGGACCCAATATAGAAAGCGTGTGGAATACATTCGGTTCGTCCCATGAACCGTAGTCGAGTGAAATACATTCCGGATGAGCCGGTAGTCGAGTGAAATACATTCGGATGAGCCGTGTCAGGTGAAATACATTCGGATGAGCCGTGTCGGTGAAATACATTCGGATGACCGGTAATCAAGTGAAATACAATACTTGCACAACAAGGCTATCACACGTCACATGGTCAAGTTTCATAACAAGCATAAGCAAGTTACACACAACTCAAGGTACTTTCATTTTATGTCAAAGTCGGATTTTTAACCTTAAAGTACTACGTCAGATAAATTCCTTTTAAGATCCATTTCTTTTACAAAGGTCACCCGATACAGTAGTATAAAATTAGAGTGATTAACATTGTTAAGTAAACCAAAATGCTTTCCTTTGTAAATTCAAGTAACAACCTTATTTTCCAAGCGTTCAAGTTTGCCTAATTTCAAATGCTCAAGTTTCTCATTTTAGAAAGGTTTACGTAGTTCATAGTTTTAAATCCTTTAAAACATAATTCTCCTTTAAGCGTTTTGAGAAACCTATGTCTTATAAGTGAGTAGGTTATTCTTGTTTATAATCAATCTTATTAAGCGACCATGATCTAGGAAATGTCATTTTGTCTCATCTTAGCCATGCGGATGGAAGTTTCTCTTGGTTTTAATAATACTTAGTTATTCATTACATTTTCCTTTATTAACTGCGATGGTTTATTGATACACGTTCGATTTCGAAATCGGTAAAGCGTTATTCCTTTTAAAACCAAGTACTCATTACTCACGAATGAGGTTTCACAAAATCCATATTAATTCATTTAAGTTAAGTCTCTTATTTATAAGATCCAATCTCTTAACTTTTGAAATTAATAAACCATTCATTTACCACCTTAGGCGTTATACCTAACTTCCCGTAAAGCTAGTATAACACTTATTGTTTTAAAACAACCAAATACGATTAACACGTATGCGTCTACCGTACTACATAGCTCACACATATCATGCTAGAAAAGATAGGAAGAGGTTCACATACCTCGCAACGATTATCGACTAATAGCAAAAGCGCTCAGTACCTCAAACCGTCGGCTACTCCTAAGCCAAGTAGATCACGCCATACGTAGTACTTGACCTATAGAGGCCACTGGCGCCTATTAACATCCTAGATCTCAATGTAGAATATTCTACGAGAAAATTCGCGACACCTCCACATGGCGTAAATCTCTCTCTATCGGTAGGCTACCAAGCCAACCGGGGGTTAACATCTAACCGGACGTGTACAATTCTACTACACGGTAATGCTACCAAGTCTCATGTCTGATCCTATGTAATTCTGATTCACTCACTTTTTAAATTCGGGCTTAAGTCGCGAAGACATTGCGTAAGTATTATTCGAGCTTAAGTCAAAAGACATTGCCGCACAACTATGTTCAGTTCTATATATAGTATACTTAACTATATACTCTACAACATGTAATTTCCAATTACTGAGAAGGTCGAAGTGTTTACCTCGTTAAGCCCAAAATTATCCAAGTTATATGTCGATCTGAACAACGTTTAGCTCACTCTCGGCGCTCAATCCGTTCAACCAACCCTTAGAAGTTCTAACCAACTTCTACTTATGACTTCAACTACGGGTGAAGATTTACTTAGGGTTTCGTTTTTGTGTGAGGAAGTATAATAGTATTTTACGGGCTTGTAAAAGTGTAACCTTGGGAAAACTACAAGGTATTTGGGCCAAGGTATTTGGGCATTATAACAATACTTGGAGAGTATTTCTATACCACAAAAGGGGTATTTATACGAGACAACTAGGCTAGGGGTACCACGGCAAAACACCACAGGGGAGGAGGTGGCTCTCGGCGAGGGCTCTCGAAGGGGAGGGGTGTGGTGGGCGAAAGCTCGAGGAGAGGGAGTATTTTGAGACTTAGTTAGATTGCTCAAGTTTTGGATGAAGAAAGTCTTCAACTAGAGGGTATTTATAGGTCAAGTGAAGGCCAACCAATGGCGAAGATCCATCCAAGTGTTAGGCAAGTGTAAGGCTAAGATTAAGCCAAGTACACCTTATCCATCTACCACCAAAATATCCTACCTAACCCTTGACTAAAAGCCAAGGCCAAATCGTCCAAGGGCGCCTCGAAGTGCTCGATTAGAGGGTGACAAGTGTAAGCCTCTCGTTGATCCAAAATGTTTCGTCTCTCGGAAAAATCCATAAAATTATAAATGACATAGCGGAATTTTCCTACGAAAATGGAAGCGTTTAGTCGAAAAACGACTGTCGGGTGTTGTGTACAAATTTGAAACTAGCCAACTTTTAAGGCTCAAATTATAATCGTCTGGCGCTCACGTACATACTGCGGAAATACGGGTATAACATTCTCCCCTCGCGAAACATTCGTCGAATGTTCCTTCTAACCTCAAAACAAACATGCGCGATATAGTCTTCACTACTATACTTACGAGAACAATCACGCGCTGGCCCACGAAATACTGCGCAAATACTTACATCCAAGTCCACGGAAACACCTCTAACATCACAAACTTTTGTCACTTTGCGCGAGGTTCTAGTGTCACTCGTGACCCGACCAATGATGCGGTTGCGTGCGATTCACGAGGTCTAAAATATACATCCTTCGCATTCTCCTTTACAAGAAATGATCATATCTATGCTCGCAATACATGCTCGCCTCTACCCTTACTCGTCGTACTCTTCTCGAACTCTTGAACTCTTCCGATATCGTACCACACTTGATCATCGCTTGATTCTCCAAACCTTGGAGTCACCACCTCCACTTGGTTATCTTACTAGCCTCAATCTTCCTAAGGCCCTTAGGCCTTCACGATCCGCCGGTCGAATATATCCACGAACTCATCGATGGTCATCTAAACTTGGGCCTAGCACCCTCGTGACCCTACCGCTGGCGGGACCACCCGAGTGACCCACCTCATTCAGACTCACGGGTTGACACGCAACACGTCCTCGGCGAGCCTCTGTCACGCCCGACTCTCGTTTCTCGATCCGGAACAACCTTGCTAAATCACATCATGAAAGATACCACTTTCATTTACCCAACCAGGACTTATCACCTGATATATTCTAGGCATAAAATGCACTCGACAAGGATCACTCGCGAAATCTTGTACTCAAGACGGCGCACATCTAAGGTCTCAAGCGTAATATTCTAAGGTTCATCATTTTCTCACTGAGCTTACCCTTTTCCCCCGGGTGTTCCTAAATCACATTTTAGCACAAAGCTATCGAACATAACACTTAACACATTAACATAACATCAAAACATACAAGCCTCAGAGGTTAAGGATATACACGAAGCTACCGCTCCACTCTAATCATAAGTGCGCCTGCGGCGCATGCGTATGAAAGCGATGAACACGCCATCGATCCGGTAAGGCTGCGCCAAGCTGCCGTACCTCTCTATAAGCGATCTCTCGTCACATGGCCGACGGCGCGTGTGAAACAAGCACCGATAAAAACGACATTCCGGGATGATGTTTGCCACATCGTGCATTTGAGGGGACACGAATCCGGTGGCTAGCACTCGCGTATACTGTGAACCGGAAGCCACGGAGCTCGACCAGCTCGAATACCTGAGCGTCACGAAGGCGGGAGGACCACTCCGTCTTGGCGGAGGTACATAACTAGGCTGCTGGCTTGGCGGTCCGCCTCGAAAGTTACCAAGGACCTGCTTGCGGCCTCTTCTGGCGATCTCGGTCATTAGTCGACCTCTCCGTGCCTCGCATCCTGGTGCGTGAGCTTGCGTGCGGGCAATGTCCATGCGGTGAAGAGCTACACCGTACAAGCCTCTGCGGTAATCGTCGGCCGGTGGCGTGGCGGTGTACTCGTCATCCTCCATATCCGCTACTCTGGCGGGAACATACCGAGCTAATGAGTCGAACTCCATATTGTACTCTCTGGCCGTCGCGATCTGCCTCAGCGTCAAAAATCTGGCCGAGCCCTCGCCATCTGTGGAGGCAAGAAATGTGCAAGAAATGCCCTCGAGAACTTCGTCCCAAGCTGCTGGAAGTGCATGCTCTTCCCGGGCGGCTCGCGAATCAAACCGATCAGCTGCGGTATCACGCGGTGATGCGAACAATACCACCGACTACGCCTCGAGGCTCGATCACTCTCATGATCCTGTAGGCTGTCGGATAAACTCACGGTCATCCTCGGCTCGATCCATAGAACAACTGGCGGGCTACAACTCGAGAAGTCACGTAGCCTCAAACCATGCGCTCGGGGGTGAACTACGGGTGCTCTGGGTGGAGCTGCTGCGTCCGGCCTATCCTCATATCGGCCCGACCACGGCGATGGCGCCATCTCCTTGTACCCCGTCTCCCGGCTCCGGTGTGGGGTGGAGGCTCAGTCTTGTAGTCTCGGCAGCCAACTGCTGCGGCTCTAAACTCTCTTTGGTCTTGTGGCGTCGCGAAACCAGCCGTCGGGCCTTGTCTCAGTCTTGGCCGGGCTGCGCCACCGTACTCCTCTGTATCTCGCATGACTCCTCATTGCCTTGCCCATACGGGCACAGGTTGCCTACGCGAGGCATAGCGGTAAAAGAAAGGGATACGTCGGAGGGCCCAACTTATCACACGACTGCAGGCACGATCTCGAGAATGAGAAGAATGGAAACCAATCCTAAATGTCCTATAGCCTCACGATTATAGATGTGGTGCACAACACACCGATAATCAAGACTACTGAACACGGTCTGTAGACACTTTCAGAGGACTAAGCGCTCGATACCACTTTTGTCACGACGAACCGGGCCGTGGTAGTGCTACCGGGCACCTGGTGATACAACATCGAGAGAAAATCAGCGGAAATAAAAACATGAACATGAATTAAGAGAAAAGATAAATAAGCAGGCCAACCAAGCGATTTGCGCCCATCATATATACATAAATACGACGGTTATCCTTTTTACAAACCACGCTTGCGATTACTCTGGACCTCTAAGATTTTTACAGCGGTATGACGGGACGGGGCCGCCATACCACGAATGTATAAGAATCTCGGACTCGAGTAACATACCAAAGATAAGCCTCGAAGAACGGAGCTTCCAACGGCGAAATGTGATCCTATGGCGGGGATCGGCGGTCGATGTACCTTTTACTGCGGCGTGACGCGGCCCGAAGGAGGTCGATCTGGCAATTGCAGTATGTGAAGCGTAAAATCGTAAATGAAATCATAATAGTCTATAAAGCGGGAGACATGTATGATAACCAAACTACGATTCACAACATAAGAGCGATCGTATCAAGTCGGGGACTCGCGCACAAAAGTCATCCTCGTGCGTGGAACTCGCCGCCAGCTGCGATCTGGTACAAATCATGTGATACGTATAACGGGCCTCGGCCCATCTTATGGACCCAATATAGAAAGCGTGTGGAATACATTCCCGGTTCGTCCATGAACCGTAGTCGAGTGAAATACATTCCGGATGAGCCGTAGTCGAGTGAAATACATTCGGATGAGCCGTGTCGGTGAAATACATTCGGATGAGCCGTGTCAGGTGAAATACATTCGGATGAACCGTGTAATCAAGTGAAATACAATACTTGCACAACAAGGCTATCACACGTAACATGGTCAAGTTTCATAACAACAAGCATAAGCAAGTTACACACAACTCAAGGTACTTTCATTTTATGTCAAAGTCGGATTTTTAACCTTAAAGTACTACGTCCGATAAATTCCTTTTAAGATCCATTTCTTTTACAAAGGTCACCCGATACGTAGTATAAAATTAGAGTGATTAACATTGTTAAGTAAACCAAAATGCTTTCCTTTGTAAATTCAAGTAACAACCTTATTTTCCAAGCGTTCAAGTTTGCCTAATTTCAAATGCTCAAGTTTCTCATTTTAGAAAAGGTTTAGTAGTTCATAGTTTTAAATCCTTTAAAACATAATTCTCCTTTAAGCGTTTTGAGAAACCTATGTCTTATACGTGAGTAGGTTATTCTTGTTTATAATCAATCTTATTAAGCGACCATGATCTAGGAAATGTCATTTTGTCTCATCTTAGCTTACATGCGGATGGAAGTTTCTCTTGGTTTTAATAATACTTAGTTATTCATTACATTTTCCTTTATTAACATTTGCGGTGGTTTATTGATACACATTCGATTTAGAAATCGGTAAGCGTTATTCCTTTTAAAAACCAAGTACTCATTACTCACGAATGAGGTTTCACACAAAATCCATATTAATTCATTTAAGTTAAGTCTCTTATTTATAAGATCCAATCTCTTAACTTTTGAAATTAATAAACCATTCATTTACCACCCTTAAGGCGTTATACCTAACTTCCCATAAAGCTAGTATAACACTTATTGTTTTAAAACAACCAAATCTGATTAACACGTATGCGTCTACCGTACTACATAGCTCACATATCATCATGCTAGAAAAGATAGGAAGAGGTTCACATACCTGCGACGATTATCGACTAATAGCAAAGCGCTCCAAGTACCTCAAACGTCGGCTACTCCTAAGCCAGTAGATCACGCCATCGTAGTACTTGACCTATAGAGGCCACTGGCGCCTATTAACATCCTAGATCTCAATGTAGAATATTACGGAAAATTCGGCACCTCCCCACATGGCAGCGTAAATCTCCTTCTCTATCGAGTGGCTACCAAGCCAACCAGGGGGGGGGGGTTAACACGTCTAACCGGACGTGTACAATTCTACTACACAGTAATGCTACACAAGTCTCATGTCTGATCTATGTAATTACTGATTCACTCACTTTTAAATTCGGGCTTAAGTCGCAAGACATTCTGTAAGTATTATTCGGGCTTAAGTCAAAAGACATTGCCGCACAACTATGTTCAGTTCTATATATAGTATACTTAACTATATACTCTACAACATGTAATTTCCAATTACTGAGAAGGTCAAGAGTGTTTACCTCGTTAAGCCCAAAATTATCCAAGTTATATGTCGATCTGAACAACGTTTAGCTCTACTCGGGCGCTCGATCCGTTCCAACCAACCCTTAGAAGTTCTAACCAACTTCTACTTATGACTTCAACTACGGGTGAAGATTTACTTAGGGTTGGCTTTTTGTGCCTGTGGGAAGTATTATAGTAGTGTCTGGGCTTGTAAACGTGTAACCTTGGGAAATCTACAAGGGATTTGGGCCCTGGTATGTGGGCATTATAACAATACTTGGAGAGTATTTCTATACCATACACGGGGGTATTTATACGAGACAACTAGGCTAGGGGTACCCGGCAAAACACCTGAAGGGGAGGAGGTGGCTCTCGGCCAAGGGCTCTCAAGGGGAGGGGGTGTGGTGGGCCAGCTCGAGGAGAGGAGTATTTTGAGACTTAGTTAGATTGCTCAAGTTTTGGATGAAGAAAGTCTTCAACTAGAGGGTATTTATAGGTCAAGTGAAGGCCAACCAATGGCCAAGATCCATCCAAGTGTTAGGCAAGTGTAAGGCTAAGATTAAGCCAAGTACACCTTATCCATCTACCACCAAAATATCCTACCTAACCCTTGACTAAAAAGCCAAGGCCAAATCGTCCAAGAGGACGCCTCAAGTGCTCCAATTAGAGGGTGACAAGTGTCGCCCTCTCGTTGGTCCAAAATGTTTCGTCTCTCGGAAAAATCCGCAAAAATTATAAATGACATAGCCGGAATTTTCCCTACGAAAGCTGTGGAAACGTTTCGTCCAAAAACGACTCTAATCGGGTGTTGTGTACAAATTTCGAAACTAGCCAACTTTTAAGGCTCAAATTATAATACGTACGCGCTCACGTACATACTCTGGAAATACGGGGTATAACAGTTTCTATACTTGACATGACTGCTTTTATGTTGTGAACTGTAGTTTGGTTATCATACATGTCTCCTGCTTTATATAGACTATTATGATTTCATTTACAGTATTTTACAGTTTCACATACTTGGTATCTGTTGTACTGACCTCCTTCGGGTGGCTGCGTTCATGCCGCAGGTAAAGGTACACCAGTCGTTGATCCTCGCTCTTAGGGTCACAGTTCAGCGTTTGGGAAAGCTCCGTTTCTCCGGAGGCTTATCTTGGTATAGTCCCTTGTTGTTGTAGGTGCTTACATTCAGGGGTATGACGGGGCCCTGTCCCGTCGTTGTTGTCATATCATTCGTAAGTGCATGTAATCTTGTTGTGGCGAGTTGTAGAAAGGGATGTGCTTGTTCAAATTGTTATTTATATATCTTGTGAGAACCGTTTTTGGTTAGCATGTCTTCTTATTTCACTGTCTTCTTACATTGGTTTCATGTATGTGTTTTATGTTCCGCTGATTACTCTGATGTTGTATCACTAGGGTGCCCGGGGTAAGGCACCAGTCACGGGCCCGGGTTCGGGTCGTGACAAATCACTACCCTCAGATGCTCTTCATGTTCTTCAACACTCTTACTGTAAATTAGGATATCATCTATGAACACGATCACGAACAAATCTAGGAATGGTTTGAAGATTCTGTTCATTAAATCCATAAAAGCTGTTGGGGCATTGGTTAACCCAAAAGACATGACCAAGAACTCATAATGGCGTCTTAGGGTTCTAAAGGATGTTTTGGATATATCATCGGATTTATTTTGGTGATGATATCGACGAAGATCAATCTTGGAAAAATAGCTAGATCCCTGAAGTTGGTCAAAAAGATCATCGATTCTTGGTAATGGGTATCGGTTCTTGATCGTGACCTTATTGAGCTGCCGATAATCGATGCATTGGAGCGCGATCCGTCTTTCTTTTCACAAACAGAGTGCGATGGTGCACCCCAAGGGGAAACACTAGGCCTTATAAAGCCTTTATCCAGAAGATCCTTCAATTGTTCTTTTAACTCCCTCAATTCAGCTGGGGCCATTCGATATGGAGGAATAGAAATGGGTCTTGTACCCGGAATTAACTCTATAGTAAACTCCACTTCTCTATCCGGAGGAAGGCCTGGAAGATCTTCAGGAAAAACCTCCGGCAAATTTCGAACAATAGGAACATCATTCACTGTTGGGGATTCCTTTTGGGTATCCACTATATTAGCCAGATATGCGTACTCCACTCTGTGACTTCTCAATAACTTTTGAGCCCCAAGGTAGGAAATAAACTGACCTAAGGATATTCCAATCCTACCCCTTATAACAACTTCTGGTTCTCCGGAAAAAGTTAATCTCACTATCTTTCGCCGACAATCTAACATGACATAACATGTCGACAACCAATCCATGCCCAAAATGACATCGAAGTCTACCATATCAAGTAGTACTAGGTTCACCATTGTTCCCCTGCCATTCACTTCTAATGGAAAATTATTTACCACCCGAGAGGCCCAAATTGAGGCCTCTACTGGTGTCATAACCTCAAAAGGTTCACTTAAATAAGAAGGTTCTACGTGTAAATTCTTAGCAAATCCCATTGACACATATGAAAATGTAGAGGCGGGATCGTATAATACAAATGCAGGAATACTCGAGACTAGCAAAATACCTGTGACCACCGCATTAGATGCTTCTGCCTCATTCCTCTGGGGCAAAGCGTAGAGCCGATTAGAATTGTTGGGTTGTTGACCTCCCTGACTCTGGCGGGGTTGGTTTCCCTGATTTCCCCTGTAGGCAGCTGTGGTTGCTTCTGACCTCCCCTGAATAGATTGAGTTTGGGTCCTCTTCTTGTAATCCCTGACATAGTAGCCTGACTCTCCACAGTTATAACATGTTTTCGTTAAGAGCCGACATTCTCCATTGTGTTTCCTTTGACAAATCTTACGAATCGGTTTGTCACCTCCTGTGTTAGGGTTGGTGGCCTTGTCCTTGCTACCTTGGTAATTAGACCAACTGTGCCCCTTAGGCTTGAAATAAGACTGGCCCACAGATTGGTTCGGTCCTGAAGATCTTTACTAAACTCCCGCTCGATTTTGACTCTGGTTAAATGATCCTGACGTCCGAAATCTCTTCTGCGAATATTCTCTTTTTGCTTTAGCGAAACCTTCTACCCTCAAAGCCATATCGACAATCTGAAGATAAGTTCGATCGTTGGCTAACGCCACCACCTTCTCTGCTATGTTCGGGTTTAAACCCTCTACAAATCGCTTGACTCTATCCATTTCTGTAGGGACGACATGTGTGTTGTATGTCGATAACCTCACGAACTGTGTATCATATTCTTGTACACTACGGTCACCTTGTTTCAATTTTTCAAACTCCCGTCTGAGCGCATCCTTGCGCGTATTAGGCATAAATTTCTCAATGAATGCCGCTCTGAACCCTCCCCAAGTCATTGGTGGTGACATCGGGGGACGATTTTTCCTAAAATTCCTCCACCACACCCCTGCATCATCCACTAGTCGTGCGCCTACCAAGTTGACGCCATGCGTCTCCACGCATCCCAATGTGAACATTAAGTCTTCAACTTCATCGAGGAATACTATCGGGTCGGCTTTGGGGTCCTTCCCTGAGTACAGTGGTTCTCTTCTCCTCATAAAATTTGCCCATAGCCTATCAGGTACTGCTTGAGCATCTACACTCTCGGTCCGTGGTGCAGTCGCAATCGGTCCCTGGGCCGTCTGTTACAGTCGGGGCTATGGCGAGAGACACTAGGTGCGGGCGGAACCATGTGTGGAGCTGCGGTATCATTAACTCTATGAGTCTATCTAGTTTTTGTTCCGTTTCTTGGGCCATTTGACTCTCGTTCTCTCAACATTTTCTCGACATTTTCTCCGCTCCTTCGGACACCACTACGTCAATCGGAGGTACATGAGAGCCGTGATGAACCTCTCTTGAGCCCCGGGATTTGTGAATTCACCATTTTCTTCTGAGTCCATCTTACGACGCATGAACTTCATCTGAGCTCTCATTCCCTTTGCCTGTTCCATGAGTACTTCCCTCTTTGTTGGAACTCGCCTTATAATCGCCATCTACACAAATCATATTAGTCAGTATAACGTTGTACAATCTCCTTTTCTAACCCGTGTGAAGGAGGTAGTACGAGAAATCAAGTCTTTGAAAAAACTCAAGGTAGGCACGAGAAGAGTACGAAAGAAGGGAAACTTTAGGATGTTATTCCGTTCACTTATTACTAAGGTGGCGCGCACACCATCGCAATAAGTAACCGTTCAAACACCCAACTCGAAGAAAAACTTCCTAGAATCTCTTAACCTGGTTTAGCTCTGATACCAACTTGTCACACCCTGACTTTTCCTAAGTCTTTACTTAGGGCGTGATGGCACCTGGACAATTATTTCCCACCAGGAGCACCATTTAATTCTCTTTATTTAGAAATTTGAACTTATATTCAAATACGGAGCTATTAATAAAATAACAATAAATAAATTTGTTTATGACTTTATTAAAAACATAACGCGAGCCCATGCTCGTGCAAATATTGTTTCTACCTAGACATACTAACAAAGATTATTCTAAGTTGGAAGGGAGACCATTCCACACGGGTATTTCCCGAGACACTGGAACTGACATCCTGAACCTGACGAATACCAAGCCCAAAGCAATGGACTTGGTATGACAAGAGGCTGCGGGACGATCGCTAGCCTTGGCGTGGAGCCTTTCCTCTATCACGCTTTCCTGAAACATGTTAAATAAAGAGTCAGCCCTACCATCCAATTTGGTGAGAACTACCTGCAATTCAAAGTAACACCACAATATTCCAAGTGCAATCACATTATAACATAATAAGCATATTGCAAAAACATATCGATTCTGACATTTTTAAATATGCAACAACTCCTCATAGAAAATTCTCGGTTTAACTAACACTTCATTTTATCTCGTATTATACGTTAAGACATTCCTCTGCATTTCCACATGTTTATTACATTTATATATTTGTTAACGCGTATTCACTTTTCATATTTATATATAGGTGAACATGTATTCATCTTTCATATTTGTTGCGGCGTGCAACCCGATCCATTATATTTACGTATTTGTGAACACATATTCACTTTACGTTTTGTTGCGGCGTGCGACCCGACCCATTATATTTACGTATTTGTGAACGCGTATTCACTTTACGTTTTGTTGCGGCGTGCAACCCGACCCATTATATTTACGTATTTGTGAACACGTATTCACTTTACGTTTTGTTGCGGCGTGCAACCCGATCCATTATGTTTACGTATTTGTGAACACGTATTCACTTTACGTTTTGTTGCGGCGTGCAACCCGATCCATTATGTTTATATTTATATATTTATCATTTATGTGAACACGTATTCACTTTTCATATTTTTCAGAAGATCGAATAAATAATATTCTTTTTCCCAACATTCTGTCATTCATACTTGTAACGATTATAACTTTTTAACCATAACTCCAACTAAGGTGTTTCTCAAGCGGAAACTAAGGTAAGACGGGGATCTTTCACTGTACCAAATTTCATTTAAAACTACTTTGGGTAACTAACACAAATTTATCCTCAAAACAGCCACATAAAATTTGTTTCGGCAGAATTTTTATTAAACAGAACTCAATCTTAGAATAGTCATAACTCCTAATCTGTAAACCCGTTCAAGCCCCATAAAATCTCAAAACGACGAGAACGGAGAGCTACACGTCTCCATGTGAACCATCCTTTCATATTCTGTACCATTTGGTACAGTTTTACACTTTTATTCGCTGCCCTTCCTGGATCTCGATAGATCCGAGGCAGAAACTTTAAACAGAGATAACTCTCAATACGTAAGTCGTATAGACCCCCGTAAGGTCTCAAAATGTCCAAAACAGATAGATATAGAACTTTCATTTATCACCAATTTTCATATTTCCCACGGATTAGTACAGTTTTACGTTTCAACGTCCTGCCCTTCTGAATTCCGATGAATCCGAGGCAGCAACTTCAAACTACAATAATTCTCAACTCGTAAGTCCGTTTTAACAACTCTTTATCTATATCTGTCCGTAACATAGATATTTACAATCATGTAAATTTTCATATAATTCTAATAAGTAAAACTCAATAAAAACAGTCTGTAATTATGTCTTTCCGAATTTCGGCCAAATCTAAGGCAGGAACTTTGAACTATGATAACTTTCAAACCGTATGTCCATTTTACCTCATTTTTGGTCCTATATGATCATAATAGATAGGTGTACCACTCTTCCGAATTTCATCAAATTCTAACAATTATAACTCAGTGATAACAGTTCGTAAAGTTGATGACGCAACTAGTTGTCTAAACAATCAAAAGTTCAATATTTCTTTTCAACACTCAATTCTTATTCTAACATGTATTGAACTTAAAATAAAGGATGTTACCAAGAATTTCTGAGTGAGAAGACTCACCTTGTAAGTGTGAAAAAGGATTGTGGTTCGGTTGCTACAAGTGGTCCTTGCTCCTTAGTGTTCCCTAATTTTCTTGTTCTCCTTCCTCCCTTGATATTTTCTTGATTTTTTCCCCTCTTGTTCACTTGATTATTTTCCTGATTTATATTCCTTGTACTAGGTACTTTATTTTGTGCTAAATACACTATATAAGTTGAAGTGTTTGTATAACATATGAGAGGTGGAAGGACAAGAGTTGGAGGGGAAATGAAAAGGTGGGGGAAGGGGTAAAGGGAAGACGTGCATGATGCATGTTTTTTTTTTTTCTTATTTTCATTTCATCTATCTATTTATCCAACTTTAACACTAACTCTATCTCATGCAATTTATTCTTTGTTTTCTTATATATATATATATTTTTATTAACTCAACCACAACTATATATTATTATTATTTTTTTCTGGATTTCACAGCCTGCTAGCAAAATTAGGTCACGGGAATGTTGTGGGCCAACATGCAGTGGGCCTGTTGGATGATTTTGGTCTCGGGTCTACTGGTTCATATCCCGAGGTGGGGGTCGGACTAAATGGTGGACCAGATACAGGGAGAGCCCATCATCAAAAAATATATAAGAATTAGACACGGAATTACACATTTTAGCAAATGAAAAATAAGTTTTATCAAAAGTAGCATGACGACTAATTATGATTTTATTATAGGATAAATCAAAATATTTGTAACCATGGTGATTCGGCGGATAACCCAAAAACACCCAAGCGATAGAACCGGCTTGAAGTTTATTAATTGTAGTGGATGTGAAGAGAGGATAGCACAAACACCCAAACACCCTAAGATTAGAATACAAAGGATCTTTATGATAAAGATTTTTTAGTGGAGATTGGTATGCTAATCCTTTAATAGGGAGTATGTTAAGGAGGTAAGTAGTCATTTGTAATGCATGATGCCAAAAGGAATGTGTTAATGAAGCATGGGCTAGTAAAGTCCGAATAATATTATTAATGATACGAATTCTTCTTTCGAGTTTTCCATTTTGTGAGGACGTATAAGGACAAGAAAACCTAAAAGATATGCCATTATCATTACAAAATTCCTGAAATGGCCCATTGTCAAATTTCCTTCCATTATCACATTGAATGTTTTTAATTTTTTGTTCAAATTGGGTACGGATGAATGCTCTAAATGATAGAAAAGTGGAATATACTTCAGAATTTTAGAAAACGGAAAAGTCCGCAAATAAATAAAATAATCATCCAAAAATAACACATAATAATGATGGCTCAAAGAGCTCAAAATGGGAGATGTCCACAAATCACTATGAATAATATCAAATAGCATCAAAGTACAAGAATTTGAAGCAATAAATGGTAACTTAACATGTTTTCCAAGTGAACAAGAAGGACAAACATTAGTACTGCGTGTACTATTACACTCAATAAAATTATATTTTTAAGAGAGGAAATAACAGATGCCCCCGGATGACCCAAACGTGCATGACATAAGGAAGGTGCGAAGGCGGCAAACGTTGATGGTATGGCTTGATTAGTGGTGGTGGTGGTGATGGTGGAAGTGGTGACGGGATAAATCTCGCTCCGACTATCACATCTCATTAGAGGTATCTCCATCGAAAATTCTTTCACAGAAAATCCAAAAGGGGCAAAGTCAGCAGAAACCCAATTATTAGTTATAAATTTTCAAACAGACAGTAAATTTTTAATTAAGTGAGGGGCACGCATGATATTTTTTAAGATGAGATGTGGGTTCGGGGGAGATAAATTTATGTGATTATAACCACAAATTTGAATTGAATGACCATTACCAACAATTATGCCACGAGTTTTGCTCAAATTGAAATAAGATGAGAGATTACCTGGTGCGGACGTCATGTGAGAAGTAGCACCAGTATACATGTACCAATTTGCATCAGAGAGATTTAATCCAAGTGTATGCATCACTGCCTCGATATCCGTGTGTGTCGAGTGCCGTCTTGGCGGCAGCGAGGGCTGCGAGTGAGGCCCAAACAAGCTGCCTAGTGCACAGGCGTCGCATCGCCCATTTGTGTTCTGTCGTAGCTTGCCAGAATTGGTCCTGGCCCAGTTGTTTGAAGGAAATGGGCAGGGCGGCATGGGCCACTGCCTTTTGGCCTACGACATAGCCCAAGCCTGCTTCCACGAGTGCAGTGGCCACGTACCCTGTGGGCCGCCACTATCTGCCAGTCTACCACTACTACCGCCATTGCCACTACCACCACGGCCGCCACCCTTACCACCACCATGTTCGCCGTCGTGATTTTTTCCATGGTTGACCCTTTTGCCACCCATGTTGTTACAGTTTTGACCATAATTTTTGGAGAATAATTGAGAGTCATTGCTTTCACGGGACGTGGGCACCATCATAGCAGAATTAGCTCTGGTATCCCCTTTTTAGTCAATCCTATTTCTTTTAAGGTGAGCATGGAATGTGCTTGGTCGAATGGCGGGATAGGATTTCTTTGATGAATGAGGGTCCCAATGTCATTATATGCCTCGGAGAGGGCTGCAACTATCTGAAGAACAAGACGATCATTAGTAACAGGCACACTAACATTTTTGAGTTGATCCGACAACTCCTTGAGCCATTGACAATAAGAGAAGGCATTCGAAAAATCTTCCATATTTATGTGGGAGAATTCCTGCTCAAGAGTCACGTCACATGATTTTTTGTTGTTTTGGAATATATCACGCAATCTATTCAAAGCTTCCATTATCGTAGCGTCGGTTTTTGTCTTTAAGAGGTCCATAGAGATGGTGAAATAGATCCATTGAAGGACCGTAGCATCAAGAGTTTCCCACATCTCAATTTCATCATTTGTGGAAGAAACCTTCTCCTTGCCTATTTCCGATGGGACGATGTGATGGAAAACTCTATTAGACTGTGCATGAATTTTAAACAGTTCTGCGCATGTCGCGTATTGGGCGTTTTTCATCTCAAGAATAATCAGAATGTTGTTTTTTATATTGGTGACTGCAAGGGCAGGATGAAAGTTGTTCTTTGTGGTAGAAATAATGGAAGAACAAGAGGAGAATTAGGGATTTGGATAAAATTTGAAGGGAGGGGAGGGGGTCGTCGGCCGGCAGTGGCCGAGAGGCTGTCAGTTAGGGTGGCGGAAGAGAGGTATTAGAGAAGGTAATTTGCCCTAGGATACCATGAAAGAGAATAATCCCCTCCTTATTTTCATTAATAAAAGGGTTTATATACAACATATACAATATGTAATTATGGAAAATAAACTTGCCTTCCTAATACAAGACTACTACCTTTTTCTAATATAAGACTATTACTATAATTATATATGTACAAGAATTCTAATAATTATGGTAAGTAAATATATGTATTACATAGGCTATAAACGGCCGATATAGATGGTTTGTCGTGTAATGTCTTTCAGTGAAAATATGTACAGAAATATAAAGAAAAAAAGACAAGAATATCAAAATATTGGGAGAAATTCTAGAAATTCAGCCATATATAAGAAAAGAAAATCTTGAGAAATATTTTGTTTTTCTAAAAGATCACATACGACATTTATGACAAAAATGATATAAGACATAAGAGTTTAGATGTGAAAGTTTATTACTTCTAACTTTTAGTGAAAGACAAAGGAGATAGCAAATCAGCCACCATGGTGTATGGTGATTGGTGAGAGCAGGGTCGGCCCAAGACATAAGTGAACTAGACCTTTGCCTTGGGCCTCAAAACATTTGGGCCTAAAAAAATTATAATGATCTATAAATTTGGCCTAAATAAATGTGCTAATGGCCTCAAAATGCTAATCTGGGCCTAAAAAATGTGCTAATGGCTTCAAAAAACTGATTTGAGCCTAAAAACAAATTTATAATACAATAAGTAAATATTTATCAAAGTATCAAACCTACTTTGCCTGTAATTTTTTTTTCCTTCAACGATTCATTCTTTCTCCAACAGCTGCAAGCAAAAGTTTTTCTTCTCCATTCCAACTATCATTTGACTATTTGAGCAAGACTCCAAGATCATTTTTCCACGCCACCACCAAAAAATAAAAGTAGGTTTTATTTATTTAACGATTTCTCATTTAGTTTTTAATTATAATCCTTTTATTTGATTAATTTAATTATTTTCTATTTTATTTTTTGTTGAATTTTATTTATTTTATTTTAGAGTAATGTCAACTCGAAAATTTGAATCACGGGGTCGAAACTAAAAAAAAAAAGAAAAGAGTTGAAGCTTTAACTGAATCACAAAAGGGATCTATAGATAAATTTATCAAAACAAACAAAAAAAGTAAATTTGAAAATTTATGCGATTGTTCATCGAATGAACAAGTTAACAATGTAGAAACCAACAATATAGTCACAAACGAAAATGAAAATGAAAATAGAGATTTATTAGTAGAAGAAGTTAACATTGTAGATGAAGTTAAAAATTTAGGGTTTGATAGTGTAGATACCACTAAAAAATATATATGATCCAAGTCAGTGGACAAATATTAGTACAAGTTTGAAAAATTTATTAGTAGAAAAATGTCCGATTAAAGTTACCAATATAGATTTTTCTAAGGACGAATCCTCAAGACACTTTTCCTCCTCATTTTACACTCAAAAGTTGTCAAACGGAGAAAAACGTGAAAGAAGATGGTTAATATATTCTCAAGATTTGAATAAAGTATTTTTTTTGTTGTTGTAAATTGTTTAGTACACTTTCTAGTATAAGCAAATTAGCAAGTGATGGTATTAGGGATTGGAAAAATATGAGTAATACGTTAAGGAGTTATGACATGAGTAACGAGCACATTGTTAATATGGGTTCATGGATTGATCTAAAAATGAGATTGTTAAAAAATAAAACAATTGACATACATGTCCAGGAACAAATAAATAGAGATAGATAACATTGGAGAAATGTATTGTTTAGAATAATTGCGGTTGTTAAAACTCTTGGAAAAAATAACTTAATCTTTCGCGGAACAAACGAAAAAATTTACCAAGAACATAATGAAATTTTTTAAGTCTAATTGAAATGATCGCTGAATTTAATCCTATAATGCAAGAACACATTCGCCGAATTAAAGATAATAAATCCACAATCATTATCTTGGACATAAGATACAAAATGAATTAATAAGTTTGATAGCAAATGAAATTAAAACAAAAATTATTTAAAAAATTTTGAATGCAAAATATTTTTCAATTATACTTGATTGTACTCCTGATATAAGTCATCAAGCGCAAATGACTTTTGTATTATGTTGTGTGAATATTTCTTCTACTCCAATACAAATATTTGAACATTTCTTAAAATTTTTAATAGTAAATGATACAACTGGAAAAGGTCTTTTTGATGCAATTGTGAATGAAATAAATACTATTGGACTTGATATTAGTACCTTAAGAGGGCAAGGTTATGATAATGGGTCTAATATGAAAGTAAAACATCAAAGTGTGCAAAAAAAGGTTTTTAGACATTAATCCTAGATCATTTTATACTCCATGAAGTTGTCATGGTTTAAATTTAGTACTTTGTGATATGGCTAATTGTTGTCCTAAAGCTACATTTTTTTTTGGAGTGCTACAACGTATATATACAATATTTTCTTCTTCTACTAAAATATGGAAAATTCTACAAGATCATATCCCTAGCCTAACACTTAATCATTGTAACAAACACGTTGGAAAAGTCGTATTGAAAGTGTAAAAACTTTGAGATTTTAAATTTTACAAGTAAGAGATGCTTTATTGAAATTATTTGAAATTACTGATGAACCTTTAATAAAAAGTGAAGAAGATTGTTTAGCGACTTATGAGCTTGAAAATTTTGAGTTTTTGTTAGGCATGATTGTTTGGTATGAGATATTGTTTGCAGTAAACTCTATTAGTAAAAATATGCAATCAAAAAATATGTGTATTGATATTGCTATAAAACAATTGAAAGGTCTTGTTTCATTTTTTAAAAAGTATAGGAAAGATGGATTTGAAAATGCTTTGATTTCTGCAAAAGAAATTGCTATTGAAATGGATATACAACCTAAATTTCATGAAAAACATATTATTTGTAGAAAGAAACAATTTGATGACATTATTGACAATTAAGTTATAAAATCTCTCGAAGAATCATTTAAAACAGATTACTTCTTATATTTAATAGATCAAGCAATCACTTTGCTTCAAAGTAAGTTTGAACAATTTAAAATATATAATGATATTTTTGATTTTTTATTTAGTATTAAGATATTAAAATCCATTGAAAATTTAAAAGAAAAATATTTTAACCTTGAACAATCATTGAAACATAATGACAAATCCGATATTGATTGATCAGATGTATTTATGGAACTAAAAAAATTAAGAGAAATAATACAAGTGAAAAATGATACACCAATTAATATACTTAATTATATAAAAAAATTGATTCTTTTCCAAATGTGTATATTGCTTATAGAATAATGTTAACAATTCCTATAACGGTTGTGTTATAGAAATAAGTTTTTCAAAATTAAAGTTAATAAAATCTTATTTAAGATCAACAATGTCTCAACAAAAGATTAAATGGATTGGTTTTATTATCGATTGAAAAAGAAATGTTAAACAAAATCGATTATTTAATTTAATTAATGATTTTGCATCTCATAAAGCTCGAAAAGTAAAATTCTAAACAAAAAAATTAACGAATAACTAAAAAGGCCTCATTTTGAAATTCGTCTAAGGCCTCAACATGTGTTGGACCGGCCCTGGGTGGGAGCCTCCATTTTCCCAATCAACATAGTCATTCCAAGTGCTTTGTGGGACTCTGACTACCTATTAGATCACAAATCACAAAAAAAAAATATTTAGCAAAAGTAATGAAAAGAGTGAGAAGAAGAAAAGCAAAAAAAAGGGGGGAAACGAAGAGGGGGAACCCACCTTGTATGTTTTTCTTTGATTCCCTGTTGATTTCATTCTCTGCTTGGGTTTTCAGAAAGTGTGACGTTTTGTAACTGATAGGAACATGGATGGGACGAAGAGTAAATACATTTAGTGAGGATATATAAGACGACGTGTAGGTTTGAGCGAAAGTAAATTAGAAGGTGGTATGCAAAGAGTAGGGAACAATATGACGGGTTAGGGCGGAACAAGCTTTGACCTATTAAGATTTTGACCAGCCCTGCCCTGTTCCGTTTAACTTTGTCCAAAAAAATGTCCTACCCTGTCTTGCCCCGCTAAGTCATGTCTTGCCCTGCCCCATTTATGTTATCTTTTATTTTTTTTCTTTGTTTTCACTTTTCAACCTGAAATACACTATTTATACATTGATTAAACATTAAAACTTAATATATAATCGATGTATAATCAGTATATAGTCTATATATAAACATTATAAGATGAGGATAAACTGATATACATTGAATATTCAATAGTTATACATTGACTACTGATATAATACATTGTATATACATTGATATATAGTACACTTGTTAAAGTATATGGGCCAGTGGCCCAGCCGAGAGTCCATCGTGGGGCCTCCCTTTCCTTTGTATATTTGGTGAATATTAGACTTAAGTTTGTACCTTAATTAGTAGTGTAATATTACCATAATTATAAAGTTAGTATTCTTATAGAATAGGAATTTCTAGTTAGAATAGGAAGAAGATTTTTCTTGTAACTTGTATATATATGTCTTTCATAAGAATAATCAAAGGATTATTTCTTTCATGGTATCAAGAGTCTAGGTTCTTTTTAACCTGCTTCCGCTCATCAAAATTTCTTTTTCTTTTCTCGATTTTCTAGCCCTAGCGTCGCAGCCCTCTTCTCGGTTTTCTTCCGAAGTCGCGGCTCTTCCCTCCAGAAAATCCCATCTCCAAATTTCCTTCTCCGAATCTTGTTGTTCTATTCCCTATGGCTGATAAGAACAATTTCCACCCTGCCCTCACAGTTTCTAACATCAAGAGCGGCATCCCTATCGTTCTTGACCTAGAAAACGTTCAATATGGGACGTGGGCGGAATTATTTAAGATTCATGCTTTGGCACATAAAGTCCTCCACCACATCATTCCTCCAACTCCTACAAATGAGGGTGATAGGGCGTCTACTTCTACGACTGTTGTGCCACTAAAGAAGCAGATCCAAAATTATGGGTCATGCTTGATGTCAAGGTTCTTTAGTGGATTTATGTCACTATCTCCTTAGATCTTTTACACACGATTATGGAACCCAACTCCACAGCTATGGCGGCGTGGGATCGATTGCGAGACATCTTCCAAGATAACAGTCATTCTCGAATTGTTATCCTTGAGCAGGAATTCTCACAGGTGGCTATGGCGAGTTTTCAAAATGTTTCTTCTTATTGTGAACGCCTCAAGGACTTGGCAGACCAACTCAGCAACGTGGGTTCTCCTGTTTCTAATAGTCATCTAGTTCTTGGATGTTTGCGTAAATGTCGAGGCTATAAGCGGTGTTGCTTGATTTATTCGTCGAGTAACCCCGGCGAGATTTTATTAAGCCCATTCTATGCTTACATTGAAAGAAGCCGGATTGGCTAAGAAAGTAGCGATTGGGGCCAGTCTTGTCGTCATGATGACTGCTTCCAATTTTTCTCCTTCCAATCCAGCCAATGTGACCCAAAATTACAACAACGGGGGTGGTAAGAAGGGTCAAAATCGAAAGAATAATAGCAAGAATTGTGGCGGTAACAACGGGGGCAACCGTCAACAGCAGCAGCAGTTCTGGAGCCCACAGAGGGCCCCTGGACAGCGCCAGTAGGTCCCAGCGCCTTACAGCACCGCGGCTCATCCTTCTGACTGCGGTGCCTCGATATCGGCGATCTGCGCGCGACCGGCCGTCCTGTGTCGTACTGCAGAGTTCGGACCGTATGGCGAAGCAACGATCCGATATACTGGTCGCACCCATCGAGGCCCGCGCGGGTGCGCGCTCGACGACATTGAAGCGGCGATGCACACACAGCGGCTTCGGCGGACCACTGGTGAGTACATGAACCGAAGCGCCTACCCGCGTGACATCAGGCGAGTACTCTCTCGTCTTATTCCAATTTGAGCACTAATCGTGGTATAACTGTTGGTAATGACAATTTTATTCCAATTAAGGGTTATTGTCATAAAACTGCATCCCCTCCTAATCCACCACTTGTCCTGAAACATACCCTTCATGCCCCAAAATTGATTAAAAATTTGGTGTATGTCCGTAAATTCACCACTGATAATTGGATTTCTATTAATTTTGATCCATTTGGGTTTTCTGTGAAGGATTTCAAGACGGGGAGTCATCTCATGAGGTATGACAATAGGGAGGATCTTTTTCCAATCACACCGAGTCTCGGCATCTCGCGTCAAGCTATGTCATCCACTTTTGCAGCTCTTGCTCCTTCCTTGTGGCATGCTCATCTAGGTCATTCGGGGTCGTTTATTTTATCTTCTTTAGATAGACATAAGTTTATTTCTTGTAAGGGTACACGTAGTACTCCACTTTGTCAACCCTGTGCTTTGGAAAAAATTATTAAGTTATCATTTGTAGCTTCGAATTCTAATACTTCAATGTCATTTGATATTATTCATAGTGATTTACGAACATCTTTGGTTCTCAGTTCTATGGGTCATCGTTATTATGTTTTATTCGCAGATGACTATTTTAAATATTTATGAATGTTTCCGATTGTGAAAAAATCTCAAGTTTTTTCCATTTTCATAAAATTTAGAGTTTTCATAAGAACACAATTCGAACGGAAAATAAAAACATTCAATGTGATAATGACAAAGAGTATGACAATGGTGAATTTAGGGAGTTTTGTGCTCAAAATGGGATAAATTTTCATTTTTCTTGTCCTCATACGTCTTCATAAAATGGGAAAGCTAAGCGAAAAATTCGTACCATTAATAATATTGTCCGCACTTTATTGGTTCATTCTTCCGTTCCTCCATTATTTTGGTATCATGCGCTACAAATGGCTACCGATCTACTAAATATTCTTCCCTCTAAAGGTTTGACATATTCATCCCCTCTCAAAGTCTTATACAATAAGACTCTGTCATATTCTCATCTTAGGGTCTTCGGATGCTTATGTTATCCACTGTTTCCATCCACTACGGTCAACAAACTTCAGGCACGTTCTACTCATTGTGTATTTTTGGGTTTTCCGTCAAATCACTGTGGTTATAAATGATTTGATTTGTCCTCTAAACGAATCATCATTAGTCGTCATGTTATCTTTGATGAATCTCAATTTCCCTTTTCTAAAGTACAAAAATCGTGCCTAGTTCTTATAATTTTTTGGATGAGGATGTCTCCCCTATGTTCTCCGTCATTTTCAAATTCTTCAGAAAAATCGACGTCAGCGTCGCGACCGCCAGGGAGCGCGCGGCGCTGCCAACCGATGTCCAAACAATTTCAATCCGTCGATGCGGCGCGACCCACGCCTTGCGTCGTAGCTTTTCCCACGGTAATTTCCAAAATTCAAAAAATTCCCTCAATCCAGTCCAGAGTCATGGTCCAGTTACTCGCAGTCAACGGAGTATTTTAAAACCAAAAAGACATTTTAATTTGAATTCTAATATTCTTAAATCCCCATTACCCCATAATCATGTGTCTGCCTTAAATGACCCTAATTGGAAAATTGTCATGACCGAGGAATATAGTGCTCTTATTGATAATAAGATGTGGGAGTTGGTACCCCGTTCATCTGATGTTAATATTAGTCGGTCTATGTGGATTTTTGTTCATAAGGAAAATTCTGATGGTTCATTTGCAAGACATAAGGCTAGATTTGTAGGTGATGGTAAGACTCAGCAGGTTGGTGTGGATTGTGGTGAGACATTTAGCCCGTGGTCAAGTCGGCTACCATTCGCACGGTGCTCAACTTGACTCTTTCAAAATCATGGCTTATTCATCAGCTAGATATGAAGAATGTTTTCCTACATGGTGATCTTCAGGAGACAGTGCATATGCATCAGCCTTTGGGGTTTAGGGATACTAGATATCCTAATCATGTTTGTCTATTGAACTTGTATGGGCTTAAGCAGTCTCCACAGGCTTGTTATAAGAGGTTTGCTGATTTTGTTTCGACTATGAGTTTTTCTCACAGCAGGTCTGATAATTCATTATTCATATATCGTCGGGGTTCATCCATAAGATACATTTCATTATATGTTGATGATATTATTTTGACTGCCTCTTCTGATGCTTTGCGAAATTCCATTATGACACTGCTCAGTTCTGAGTTTGTCATGAAGGACTTGGGCCCATTGAGTTACTTTTTGGGGATTGATGTAACTCGTCATACAGGTGGATTGTTCTTATCACATAGGAAGTATGCAGCATAGATCATTGATAGGGCTGAGATGTCATCCTGTAAGTTCACTTCAACTCCAGTTGATACTAAACCCAAGTTGAGTCTTTGCGGTAGCTCTCACTATGAGGATCAGGCCCGTATCGTAGTCTTGCAGCGCCGCCCGATATCAGATGTTCACACGACCTGATATACATATGTCATACAGTAGGTGTGTTTGTTTATGCATGATCCTAGAGTTGAACATATGAATGCGCTCAAACGCATGTACATTCAGGGAACACTTGAGTATGGTTTGCATTTGTATCCTTCATCGCTATACAGATGCTGATTGGGGTGGTTGTCCTGACACCAAACGGTCTACGTCTGGATATTGCATATTTTTAGGTAATAACTTGGTCTCATGGTCTGCCAAACGTCAATCCACGCTTTCACGTTCAAGTGCAGAGGCCGAGTATAGAGGGATAATCAATGTTGTTTCTGAGTCATGTTGGTTACGAAATTTACTTTTAGAGCTTCATTGTCCTATTGAGAATGCTACCTTGGTATATTGTGATAATATAAGTGTCATCTACCTTTCTGGTAATTCAGTTCAGCACCAGTGTACTAAACACATAGAGATGGATATCCACTTTGTTCGAGAGAAGGTAGCTAAAGGACAAGTACGTATCTGTCATGTCCCTTCAAGATATCAAATCACAGACATCTTTACAAAAGATCTTCCCTCGGTCCTTTTTAAAGATTTTAGAGACAGTCTCAGAGTACGAATACCGATCGCTATGACTGCGGGTGTGTGTTAAAGTATATGGGCCAGTGGCCCAGCCGAGACAAGGGCCCAGCCGAGAGTCCACCGTGGGGCCTCCCTTTCCTTTGTATATTTGGTGAATATTAGACTTAGGTTTGTACCTTAATTAGTAGTGTAATATTACCATAATTGTAAAGTTAGTATTCTTATAGAATAGAAATTTTTAGTTAGAATATGAAAAGAATCTTCCTTGTAACTTGTATATATATGTCTTTCATTAATAAGAATAGTCTAAGAGATTATTTCTTTCAACCCTATCTATACATTGACTACTATGATTTTTAGCGAGCAACTTTTTGTTGTGAGCTAAGGAGCAGAATCTTAAAGTTAAGGAACGGAGACTATCCTGCATCTAAAGCCACTCAATCCTGCAGCTTTGTACAGTTTCAGGCAACAACCAAATGAAGGCTGCTAGTTCGATTGAGTATCTGTTGGGGACTGTTTTTATTTTTATCGCCTCTGGCAACCCATATATTTCTGCTCTTCCTTAATCATCCTTTTATTGAAACTGAATAAAAATAACTTAAATAATCAGTTTATATTGAAACTGAATTGAAATATAAGTTAATTTTAATTTGAACTAATTTTAGAATTAAAAATATTAGAGGGTTTTTAGATTGACTTATAATTAACTGTCTTTGTTTTGCCCTATTACCTGTCCTGCCCTATTATAATTTTTTAAAAATGTGTTTTGATATGTTCTGCCTCGCCCTGTTTAAGTACTCACTTGCCCTGCCCATTAAGCCCTTAAGCTGCCCCACCCTGCTTTTGTCGTGCCTCATTGCCACCTCTAGCAAAGAGTCTATATTTAAGCCCACAAGAATTAAGTCATTTACAATAATAAAATAATAAGTTCAAAAATAAGTAAATGTTGCGGAAGCCGAATATATAGAGAGTGATTAAATCACAATTACTATATCTAAAGACAATTAATAAATAGTAATAGAGACAACAATAAAAAAAGCATCAATAATTTACGAGGTTCGGCAAAATTGTAGTTTTACCTAGTTCTCAAACACAACCAACTTAAATTTTATTTCACTCCAAAATTACAAGTTAAATATTACAAGTTAAATATTACAAGTTAAATATTACAAGAAGATCCAAATGCCTTAGAAGATGAGAAGGCAAGTGATGGATGGTTTCAAATAAACAAAATCTTGCTATTTATAGAAAAAAAATTGTCTCACTAATGTCATGCATGACATCACTTAGAATGTGATTATACAATGTAAATGCATGAAAAATACATTTACCTATTTCATGCTACAAAAGTGACTTTTAATGTTCACATTTGTTCACAGAATTTTGACAAATTTAACAAATCTCCACTTGGCAAAATTCTGCATTTTAAATTTTCTCTCAATGAATTTTGGTTATGTCTTCAACTTCAATCTTCAATGTTCAACAATGTTGATCAAGTTCAAACAATGTAGAAACTTGACCGCAGTCACTACTTTCGGCAGCATATCAATATAATTATCTGTAGTCCGAACTTTTTGCACCATGAATTCACTTTCTTTTATAATGTCTTGTATAAAGTGATACCAAACATCAATATGCTTCGTCCTTACCTGATAAACTTGGTTCTTTTCTAATTGGATAGCACTTTGACTATCACATAATATTGTGATGTTTTTTTGTTCAATACCAAGCTCTCTAAGCAATCCTTGAAGTCAAATTGCCTCCTTCACAACCTCCGTAATCGTCAAGTACTTTGCCTCAGTTGTAGACAAAGTAACTGTTGATTGCAAAGTAGACTTCCAACTAAGTGGTGCACTTGCAAGAGTGAAAACATAACCAGTAGTTGATCTTCGTTTGTCCAAACCACCCGCATAATCTGAGTCACAATATCCGACTAGATACTGACTTTCTTTCTGCGCAAAAATCAATCAACCTCTACATTATTACAAATATACCGTAGAATCCATTTCACAACTTGTCAATGTTCCTTTCCTGAATCATGCATATACCTACTTACAACTCCAACAACATGTAAAATATTTGATCCTGTACAAACCATTGCATACATCAAGCTACCAACAACATTTGCATGTGATACTCTTGACATATATTCTCATTCAGCTTCATTCTTCGGCAACATAGCGTCACTAAGCTTAAAATTAGGAGCAATTGGAGTGCTAACTGACTTCATTTTCTCATTCATGTAAAATCGATCTAGCACCCTCTTCAAGTATTCTTTCTGAGATAAATTTATTTATCTCCATGTCAAATTTTATTTCCTCATTCAAATCCTTCATCTCAAATTTCTTTCTTAGTTGAAGCTTCAACTCATAAGTAGATGATTGCCATGAACGAAGAAATGTAGTCCTTTCATCAGAATTGCACATGAAAATTGGCTAAACTCCCAAATGGTATGAAAGTAATTGGGTGCAAATGTCCACAAAGAGAGAAGAATTTCCTAACCAAGAAGATATTCGTTAAAAATCAAGAGTAGTGGCAAAATGATACACTCAAAATGAGGGAATTAATTATACTGAGGTATTTTCTCCAGTCGTGAAACACTCCTCAATTAGAGTTTTGTTAGATTTGGTACACACTTGAATTTGGAACTAGTTCATTTGGTTGTAAAAACTGCATTTTTACATGAATATTTGAAAGAATAAATCTATATGACTCAGCCAGAAGGATTTAAAATTGCTGAAAAGAAAAATATGGTGTGCAAACTTGAAAAATCATTGTACAGATTAAAATAACCTTCTAGAAAATGGTACAAACGATTTGACAAGTTTATGTTGCAACAGATGTATAGAAGAAGCAAATACGATCATTATGTGTATTTGCGCAAGCTTGAATATGGATCATTAATATATCTTCTCCTATATGTTGATAATATGTTAATAGCTTCCAAAAGTCAAATCTGAATTTTGAACTGCATCTTTGTAAGTGATCGGGATACCATCATCTACAATTGAGGCTGCACAAGCCACCATATCAATAAGATGAGGAGATTTTCTTATTATTCTTTTTGGCTTGCCAGTTGCTATTTATTCAAGTTGTTGTTGAGGTTCCTGAGTTGGAATCTCCCTCTCAACTGGCTCTTCTTCCATAGGAAAATATTATGTTGTTTTCTCATTTTCTCTTCATGTTGGGAAAAATATTTTTTCCTCAAACTCAACCTACTTTGAAACACTTATCAGTTTGTTTGACATCTTCAATTGTTGCCTTATTAGTTATGGTAAATTCATCAACGGTAACATTCATGCTGAATATAATTTATCTTGTCTCTAGACAACATAAGTGGTATCCCTTGACTCTAGAAGTAATCTATATATTCTTTGCTCTCGGATTCAATTTTGGCTCTTTTACACGATAATATGCAATTGAGCCAAATATATGCAAAGAATCATAATCTTCAGTAGATTTTCCGTACTATTTTTCAAATGGTGTTTTGCCACCAACAGCGGCAGAGGGTAGACGATTAATGAGATTACATGCATATGTTATTGTCTCACACAAAATTCTTTTCCCAAGCCAGTATTGGAAAACATACCCTGAAACTTCTCCAGTAAAGTCTGGTTCATACGTTCTGTCACTCCATTCCGTTGTGTATTCTGATGGTGAAATGCCTGACGATGTCATAATTTTCACAAATCTTATTAAAAAATTATTTTTGTATTCTTCAAGACATTTGATCTTTCTGCTTGTTTGAGTCTCCATCATCGACTTTCATTTGAGAAAAATTCCCAACACCTTATCTTTAGTTTTTATCGTATACACCCATACTCTCTGGAAAAAGTCGTCAACAAAGGTTACAAAAAAGTGTTTCCCACCTAATTAAGGTATTTTGAAAGCACCCCAAACATCAGAGTGAACATAATCCAAAATACCTTTAGTATTATGAATAGTTATTCCAAATTTAACCATTATTTGTTTCCCCTTGACACAATGCTCACAAAACTTCAAATTGCAAGTCTTTACTCCTTTTAACAATCCTTGATTTGATAAAGATTTCAAGAATTTTCCTCTAGTATGTCTCAAGCGCATGTGTCATAGCCTTGTCATTGCTACCTCCTTGTCATCACTAGATGTCACTATCGTTGTCTCAATAACTATACTACTGTGATAGTGGTACATGTTATTTTTTCAAATTTCCTTCATTACCACTAGTCTACAGGAGCATATTTTAATTATCTCATTTTATAGCAACGACTTTGAACCCCTTTGACTCTTGGGCTCCCATATAAATAAGATTTTTCTTCAAATTCGGTACATATCAAACATATGTTAATGTTCTGATTGATCTATCATGGTTCCTTAATCGGATTGAACCAATATCATATGCGGTAAGAGGATTATTATTTACGGTGTGAATAACTCCACATTCTCCTTTTTAAAAATCAATTAATAGTCCTGATTGGGACATATATGATAGCTACAAGCTGAGTCCATCAGCCATACGTTAGATGGTCTGGATGGCTCCATTGTAACTAGTGAGAAATCTGAATCATCGTATTCAGCTACATTTGAATCCATGACAGCCTCCCATTGTTAGGTTTGACTAGGGTTGTCTAATGGGGCGGGGCTACCCGACCCTACCCTGATCCCACCCCGACCCTACCCCAACCTCGCTTGATCCGGTATCGGATCGAATACAAGTATTCGATGTCGGTTTGACGGGGTTTGGAATTTTCCCGACGCCCGGCCAACCCTACCCCGCCGACCCCGCGCGTGGCACAATGACTATTTCACAATTTGGCCGTTGTGCAACGACCAAATTTCACCCCTTTGACCCTACCCCTTAATATTTATTTTTAACCCCTAAGTTATTATATTTACACTTTAACCCAATTTTTTCAACTATAAATACCTCATTTTCTCTTCATATGTCTCACAAATCTTCCAACAATCTCTCTAATAATCTATCAATCTATCTCTCATTCTCTCTACATTGTCTACTAAATATTTAGTTTTATTTATTCATTTGGGAGTGAAGTTGGAAACTAGCTTGAGGATCATCCATCGAGCAAAGTTTCAATTTTCAACCTCTCGATTACACGTCGACGTTATGTCAGCGTTTGGTACATTCGTTCCTTCATTAAATTATTAGTGTGTCTTTTTTTTATTCAACACACTTAATTTCATTATCTTTAAGTATTTACTAATATAATTAAAATGAAAGGATTTAGAGATATGATTACGGGTAAGGGTATTACTTCTTTTAGTAGGTGTAATAAGGGTAAGGGTACTTCTTCTAGTCATCTTATTCCTCCTAGACAGGATGATTTTGTTGATACTGAATTATTTCATGAAATACCATTAGATTTAGACGAAGAACTATTTTCTGGAACTCAACAAGATTTTAATTTAGAAGATAATCTAGATGACATACCCACTAATCTAGATGACACACCCACTAGTGCACCTCAAACTGAACCGCCTCCTATTCTCTCTAGTATGAGACGAGGCCCACCACAACGAATATTAACATCAAATGTATGTTTTTTTTATAGGAACGTAGAAAATCAAGTAGCTAGATGCTAAATTTGTAAAAATATTTATAAATTTAAAATGGGAAAAGGTCAGAGCGGGATGGGAGGTTTAACTACGCATTTGAATAGATTTCACAAATCTAGGTGAGAGGAATACCTAGATAAAAAGGTGGGTGCGTCAATGCCCTCTCAGTCGGGACTAGGGGTGTACAAAACAGGACCGGATCGGAAAAGGACAGCAGGGCCGGAATGGGCCGGACGGTCGGACCGGTGGATTCGGTCGGTCCTCGATCGTCAAAATGGTGGTCCGGTTTCGTCGATCCGTAAAAACGGAATTTTCCGATCGGGCCGGATTTTTTTATAAATTGAATTTCCAATATTGAAATTGACATTCGGATGCGGTGCCGCACGATTTTACGTTGAAATCAATTGTACATCGCGAGATATTTAGATTTGAAAAGAAACAAACGTAACGATTTGGGGGAAAAGTGAAATTGAGGGGGCAAGATGGGCGTTTTTGGAGAAATCGTGAATCAAGCTGTTTATACGATTTGTCCACCCCGTATCGAAAAAATCGCGAAATCAAAACAAAATTAGGTAAAATGGACGTCCGAGCGCAAAGTTATGGCCAGTATAAAGTTTGATCAATTTACAACCTATATTTGATATGTCAATACGTCCATTTGGCGGGAGAAATTTGGCGGGGGTGTGCAGGTGGATGGCTGGCTGGGGGCTGGCGGGGGTGGTGGTGGTTGGGGGCTGGGGCAAATCATTCGGTCCGAGTAATCTGTAATTTCGGTCTTCGGTCCGGTCCAGTTTTAACCTTTTGTGCATCCCTAGTTTCAGGAATTTTCAAATAGAAAATAGAAAATATAAATGTGGTGTGTAACTTTAATTAATGAGTAGTTCAGTAGTTCGTATACGAACCAAGTACATTTGGTGATTTTCTTTAAGTTAGTCATATTAATGAAATAAAGTTTATTGAAGGATAAGGAAAAAAACAAACATATTTAATGAGATTGATAAACGAACACATTCTTAAAAATTTATAATTTAACAAAAAAAAAAAAAAAAAAAAAACGGTCCAAAACCGGGACCGGACCGGAATATTCCGGTCCAGTCCATTCCGGTTCCGGTCCGGTGCGGTCCGGTGAACACCCCTAGTCGGGACAAGGTTCATATACTGTCTCGGACCAAGTACATGGTCAAATTGACCCTATGACGGATGGGGGGGGGGGAGGGATTGTAGGCCCTAAATACGATAAACAAAGAGATATGGAAGCATTATCAAAATTAGTTGCAGTGGAGGGTTTGCCTTTTTCATTTCCTTCCTCTTCTGATTTTATTCATTACACAAGAGATATGTATCATCCTGCTTATAACGGTTTTCCTAGATCAACTGTTAGGAGAGACGTTTTTAAATTTGCACACGAATATCAACAGTATTTACGTTATTCATTATATCATTTTCCTGGCAAAGTATCTATTACGTCTGATATAGGTCGTAGTACTAACGACCATGATTATTTAACGGTAACATGTCATTGAGTAGATTATAATGGTCTATGCAAAAACGTATTTTAGCGTATATATATATATATATATATATATATATATATATATATATAGTAGGCACACTAGTATTTTTATTTCATATAATATTTTTTCTGTTTGCGATTATTATGGCATAACTGATAAAATCATGACTATTACATTAGATAACGTTTCTTCTAATATTTCTGCTAGTAGATTATTAAAAAATATTTTAACTCCATCTTTTCCAGATCATTTTCATATAAAATGTGCATGTCATATTTATAACTTAGTTGTAAATGATGGACTATCACTTTTTGCAGACATTCTTGAAAAAATATAATTTGGTATAAACTATATTTTTAAAAGTAATAGAATACAACGAATAAAAGATTATAAAAAAACTTGTCACGATTGCCAACTACCTTATAGAAAAATTCCCGAAGAAGTATGCACTAGGTGGAATTCTTTATACGAGCAACTACGTGTTGCTTATGAGTAGAAGACCTATAACTTTATTTTTTAACGCCCATAATCGAAATCCCACTGATATGATTGTAGATTCCGATTGGGATTCAATTTTAGAACTTATTACATTTTTAGAGAATTTTTTTTAGCTACTAAAGATTTTTTCGGTATTTATTATCCTAATATTTCATCATTGTTGTTTTATATAGCTCTAATATTTTTATTATTTATTGAATATATGGAAAAATCAGTTTATAAGGCACCTATTAAAAAAATATTTCGAAAAATGAAAAAATATTTTATTGCTATTCCCCCAATTTATATTATTAGTGTTGTATTAAATCCGTCTATTAAAATAGAAGGTTGTAAAACACTTATTGAAACTATTTATGATTGCATAGATAAACTTCCACCTCTATCTCCCAAAAATCCAAATGACCCACCACCTATAGAAAAACTAGAGAAGAAGAGTTGTCTAGCATACGAGATGAATGTAAAAAAGTATATACACATTACCAACAAGAAAGTGCTAGCAACCAACTGACTTCCATGACATCTTCTTCTTCTTCTTCAACATAACCTCAAAAATGACATGTTGTTTCTGTGGTTAGTATTGAAAGCCTCAGACATAGAATGTTTAGTGGTAACATTTCTAACCAAGTTAGCGAGTTTGATGTTTTTGTTTTTCAGGGCGTTCTACCGTACGAAGCAATTGTCAATGAAGAGGGACGTGAAGACTTGCTAAAATACTGGAGGGAGAATGAGAAGACATTTCCAACACTATCTAAGGACCCGAGATGTGTTGAACATTCAAGTGTCATCAACAACGTCTGAAAGCGCTTTTTCGGTCGACAGATATCAAATAAGAGAACACATACTTTCATTGGTGGGAGACTCATTGGAGATTGCAGTTCAAATCATAGAATGAATTCGTGCGGAGCGTAGGAGGTGCGACCAACTAGATCAATGAAGAAAAATATTACAACTACAACGAAATCTTATCCGACGGAGGTGGAAGCGACGTTGATCAATTTGACCAACAAATATCAATTCCAACCGAAGAACCACATGAAATTATAAAGAAACTAGAAAACGTGTTTCTTAAAATGTAATTCTTTTAATTGTAAATTTACTATGTTATTTATTTGTAACTTTCAATATCACGAAGTTGCAATTTTGAAATTGTATTACCAAAAAAAATCATACTTCTATTAAATAATATAAGAGACACAAAAACAGCCTTGAATGTTTTATTAAACTATCTTGTTATGTGTGTGTGTGTTATTTTTTAAATTTAAGGACAAAAAAAAATGACCCACCCCGACACCTCGGAATCGGGATGGGACGACGACAGACCCCGCCAAACCCCGACCCTACCCCCAGTCCCGCCGAACCCCGACCTCGCCAGCTCCGCCCCACCCCGCCCCATTAGCCACCCCTAGGTTTGACTTTGTTTTTCAATTTTGGACAGTCTTTCTTTCAGTGCCCTTTTTCTCGACAAAAAGCGCATTCATCTTTGTTGAGTCTAGATCTTGACTTGGATCTTCCTTTCTTCGTTCTCATTTTATTTTGAGAACGACCTCTCACGACTAGTGCTTCTCCTTCTCCACTTTTTTATTTTTCTCTATTTTGTTGTTCATAAATGTACATGGCAGAACAAACTTCTTTGAGAGATACTTCTTCATTCTTATGAAGTATAGTAGTTTCGAGGTGCTCGTACTCATCAGAAAGTGAACTTAACAACATTAAGGCCATATATCCATCACTAAAAGTCACATCCATATTCTGCAAAACTGTCGCCAACTTATTAAAACTGGTGATATGATTATTCATTGTGGTACCAAGAACATATGTGAAGCGTAACAACCTTTTTTCATGTAGAGTTTATTTTGAATGTTTTTCTTCAAGAATTTATCCTTCAATGCATTACACAATTTACTTGCACAAGTTTTCTTCATGTAAGAATACTTATGTGCTCTTACAAGGTAAGATCGAATGGTACCATAAGCAACACATTTGATAATCTTTCATTCTTCTTCTCTTGTACTGTCTGATTTTTTTTCTTATATGGCAATATCTAGCCCTTGTTGAAAAAGAACATCAAGAACCTCGCCTTGCCACATCCGGAAATGTCCTTATTATCAAAAATTTCAACTACAAATTTTGCATTTGACACAATTCTTGTCATAAGCGAATACACCAATGACGTATTAGTTACACCCAATGTGGATTCTTTATTTTTCTGTCTTCCATTTCTACTTATTTATCAGCTGACAATACAGAAAACAAAAGTAATTCTTTTATGATGTGGAAGTTCAGACTGTGATGCAACCGTAGAGCATAGTCAGACAGAACCTTAGCTCTGATACCAATTGTTGTGAAAGCCGAATATATAGAGAGTGATTAAATCACAACTACTATATCTAAAGACAACTAATAAATAGTAATAGAAACAACAATAAAAAAGAACACCAAGAATTTACGAGGTTCGACAAAATTATATTTTTGCCTAGTCCTCGGACACAACCAACCCAAATTTTATTCCACTCTAAAAATACAAGTGAAATACTACAAAAAAAAAAAAGAGAAGACAAGTGAGGTATGATTTCAAATGAACAAAACCTTGCTATTTATAGAAGGGAATTACCTCACTAATATCATGCATGACATCACATACATCACATAGAATGTGACCATGGAATGCAAATGCATAAAAATGCATTTACCAATTTTGTGCTATAAAGTTACTTTTAATGTTCACATTTATTCACATAGAATCTTGACATATTTAACAATAAATGAGTCATAATACTCATCAGGAGAGCCGAATGGATGTAAACCAAATACAATATTATCTGATAATAATGCATCATAATACAGTGAATGACATAAAGGTGTTTTTAATATATATTCTTTGTAGATTTTTTGGACATCATATAAAGGGAAAATACAAAAAATGAGAAAAATAAATAAAAATGGTGATCATAGAGAGCTGTATCACCTTGTTTATGCCTAGCATTATTATATAAATAGATTATGCCATCAACCTAATAAATAGCTTTAATCGTTTCTGTTAATATATAAAACCATTCATCTACTAAGTCTTAGTATTTAATTTGTGTATATGTTGTTTAGATTTCTAAGATAGTAAAAACTTTATTTTCATTACTGATAGTGTATCAATTTATGATTGTAGTTTTAAAATTGTAGCCAACAATAATTCTTTAGTGGGAATCAAAGTCCAAAATATTTAACAAAATCCTAATATAATTACGTTGATTTTAAGATTTAAGTTTTAGTTCAGTACAAGTGCTAGATATTAGGAAAAAAGTTAACATTACAATTTTACCCAATATGCTATTTAGCGAAAATTTTAACTTAAAAGGGTATAAAAATCGTTCGAAGTATATTTTGGTCAATCAATATTTATATTTATGCTTTTAAAATAATCTACTTCAGTTCTTTTTTGTGTAATTTTTAATGATTTCATGCTTCTTTTTGTTATAATTTTTAATTGGTGATAAATTCGGATAACAGATTGCAGTGTTTGCTTACTGTTTTATTTTGTTTTATAGAGCGGGTCAGAGCCGACCCGTGACCCATAGGGTCAAGATCAGGGTCGGAGAAGCAAAAAAAAATAGGGTGCAAGCCGAAAAAAAACCACTTGACCCGACTTTGACCATGCCCGATCCAAGCTTTGAACAGGTCTAGTTACGGTTAACATATTTTTATAATGACAGAGCAAGGAGAGAAAGTTTTTGTTAATGAACAAGTGAAATGACGCAATAACTTCCCAACAAAATTTATACACCCAAAAGACCTCCAATGTCGCAATCTTCCTCTTCGATAGAAATAATGGGGAATTACAGTTGCTGAAGGTGAGCTAATAGAGCAATGAAAAAAATGAGATTCCTGAGAGCACACTAGCTGTCATTGGGGCAGTGATTTTCCGATTTAGGGGCTGGAATTTGCGCCGAAAGTGGGAAAAGTCAAGAGCTTTAAATGAGAAGGGAGGGAACCAAAAATGATTTTGCAAAATATGTTATTTATACATAATTATGGACTATTTTTGTATTTTCAAGAATTTGGCTGGGTGTAAGACATTCAAGAAATAATTGTCAAAATTTCTATGGACAATTATTTTCAACTAAAGTTATATAATTAAATAGAACGAGGCACTACTATATTTTTTATATTCAGGTAAACTAACAGCAATTGGATATAATTTTCTTGGAAGAAAAGGGCAAATTGTATTTCCCAACAACATAGCCAAGTTTGTATAATAAAATTCAGTTTCTTGGAAGAAAAGGGCAACTTGAATTTCCAACTATGTAGCCAATGTTGATTATAAAATTCAAACACCGAGTAATGGGCGATTGTTCAAAATCTTGGTGAAGGGAATGCGAGTAGTATTTATGCATGCTGGATGTGGAATAATGCTCATCAGATTTCCTACTCCGCTCATCCAATTTTTCCTTTTTAATAATTAGAGTATTAGTTTTTTTTTGTTAACAAAAACAGCTTCTTCGAAGAAAAAGGAATTACCGTATTACTTTTTGGAATTATTGAACGCTGATTTTATCGATAGTAGTGTTGACAGACCGATATTACTATCTCGATAACGGAATATAAAAAAAAAGGTGAAAACCATTCAAAATCGCTTGGGTTTTTACCATCAAGGAATATACAAGTACTAATATTTTAGATAGAGAAATGGGGAATTGTTTATCGGATGTTGAAGGTGGGAAACAAGCAGTAGGAGGAGTGGGCTACCACATGGACCCAACAGCCGCCTATGTTGGTGGTGGTGGTGGAGGGCCCAATGATGCTGTTGAATTGTACTATCGGACAAAGGGTCTTCTCGCTCTTTACACGTCAATCGAGGTCAGTCTACGCGTCTTTTTTCATAACTTCCACCATTCTTCTAATTTTAATATTACTACTATATCCATTGTTATTATGGGTGAAAGGGACATGAATCATCTCATCTAAAAATTTACATTTATAGATAAAACATATTTTAATATATTAATTAATTCTTTAACATGTCTCCTTCATAAGCTCTTGATTCTTTTTCATCATTCAAACACGCTGAAATTCTTTTTATAATAGATGGCGGGGAGATTCGATTTTAGAAAATCTTTACCTGCTCTTTTACTATATTGAAGTGTGTGAAAATATATGTATGTCCTACAGACAATCTGTATTAGGGCAAAATGTACTTTATACACATTCATATTTATATATTAATGATGATTAATATTATGACATTTGCATTTGTTGAATTATTAGTTGATTGCTTATAATTTATAAATGCATCCCTAGAGTTCACGTGTTTATTAATGATGTAAGAATTAATATTATAACGTAACTCTTAAACTACCTTGACTAATGATCATCGAGATTGAGATACGATGATATGCGATACGCCGACATGTGGTCTGCATCATATCCTTAGGGGATGTAGTATGTTTCACTTGCTACGAGTTATGGCAACTCGTGATAGACGCATGAATACTTGTTGAAGTATTGATATACCATGCTGATGCACTGTTTTGTTATATGTCTATAATGTCATCGGCATGTGGGAGATAATAATCCTTAGACTTGAGGTTGATACACACCTTATTCACGGAGTAATGTACTTTGATCCTGTCCTAAGCTCAAATGCCTTATAGGTTGAGACGCGACTTGTTTTGGGTACGTTACAAAGTGGATTAAAGGTGATAGTCGAACCAAGATTAGAATTCATTTCTTGAATATATATTCGAGAGAACACTCAGATACTCATAAGATATTAGGTTGACTAAGTCGTTGGCCAACGCAATGGACATGTCTGTGATATGGTCCTGTTGTCAACTAATATAGATGAGTTATAATGATCAAGCCATTTGGATAGACACTTGACAAATCCTAAGCTTGATTGAGTGTGTCGTGAATGAAAAGATTTTATCTTCCCATATATATGTTCAGTTCACATGTTTCGTGTAGCTAAACTTTACATATTGGGTTCGTCTTCCGCCAGCTTCAGAGTTAGTGAAGATCCTAATGTAATTAGTGACGATATGTAAAGGCCTGAAGGGTAACACTAAGTCAAATGTTCCGTCGATTGAATGATATAATTAGAAGGAGATTATATATATATATATATGTTCGGTTGATAACCGGGACATTAGAAATGGGAACAAGAGAGAAAATTGGGACAGGACCGCGGTGCCGAAACGCGTGTAGGCACCGCGGTGCCACTTACTCAGGGCCGCGGTGCCGAGGCGCGTTCTGGCAGTCCGAACTGGCCCAGTCTGCTGACTTGTTTGCTGGGCCTGGCCCATGGGAACCCTAAAGTTGAACTCTTCAACTATAAATAGAGGGCTTCCCCCTACCATTTCACTACACCAAGGCAAGAGACCAAATCTCTTCTAAAGCTCTGCTAGAATCCCTAGCATTCTAGACGTAGCAAATTACATCAAAGTTTCCTGAAATTGCAAATCGAGGGACGTTTGCATGTGCACCCTCGGACTACACAAGGCTTCAAGATTTGCGGATTGCTATCTAAAAAAATGTAAGTCTTTTGTCGAAGTATTACATTATGCTTTGTGTTTATTTTACATCATATATTCATACTACAGTTTGACCGAAAGTCAGATTTGAAACATAAATTTTCAAATTCCGCTGCGTGTACGTACCCGACTAAAACGCATACAATGGTATCAGAGTCTGGACTGTTTTGTGTGTTTATATGATGAATATTAATGATAATATGGGTTAGGATTTGTTTATATCTATATTTTATGTTATTAAAAGCTTTAAAATCATAAATCTTTAGAACACATGGTCCTTGTGGCCAGATCTATTGAAACAATTATGTATTTGAGGAAGTCAATCCAATAAATAACTCTTCTAATTTGATATGCGTTATCCGGCTAAAAGCATGGTGCATTGAAATGAAGAACGAGAAGAAAATTAGATTTGATAGTTGATGAGCATATTATTTAATGGTGATGGAGATACAAGTGATACATCTGAAAATCTGACCCTAAACCAGTTTAGAAGTTTGTATTTTCGGGATTTGTGATTACGAGGTAAGCGCACCGCGCTCGTTTCAGAAACCGCAGCCTCGCTAGGGTTTTTGTGGCGGCACCGAGATTCCACTACGGAACACCGTGGTACTGCCCAGATGAAGCAGAGGCATCGCGGCTCTGTTCAAGAACACCTCGGTGCTGTTCATCCAGAAGCTTAAAAATTAATTTTCCGGACATTCTGCCTCTGAGGCACCGCGGTGCCACCTGTTAGGACTGCGGTTCCAACGACGATAATTTTGGGTTTGCTCACTTCTTCTGAGGCACCGCGGTGCCACCTGTTAGGACCGCGGTGCTAATTAGTTTTTTGCAGATCCAGTGACACACTGCCTTCAAGACACCGTGGTGCCACCTGTTAGGACCGCGGTGCCGACGACGGTGATTCAAAAAAAAAATTCAGAAATCAGAAATAGAAGTTTAAAAGTTTCAGATTCTGAAGTTTTAAAAGTCTCAGTTTCTGAAAATAAATTTTTGAATCGAACAAGTTTGGTCCTTTCGGACAAATCTGTAATTAAAATAAGTTTCTGAAAATTGGTTTAAGTTCTGGAAATTGCAAACAGGTCCCAGAAACTTGAAAATATTTTCCGAGGTTTAAAATTGTATTTTCTGAATTTATAGGGGTGCAGAATTGAATTTTTAAATTCTTAAGGGACTAAACTGTAAAATTTTAAAAAGTTTGCAGAATTCCTGAAATCAGAAAATGTTTAGGGACTGTTTGACATAGATATAGATTATAGAGTTTAGACAAATAGACCCATAATTATCATTAATGGTATATTATTGTATACTATACAAATGTGCTAAGTGATTGAATGTGATGCATTTAAATTATTAGCATAGCGTCCGCAATTATTGTCTGGATAGGCGGCGTCCAGTAATTGTTTAATTTCAAATGACCGCTATAATCGCTCGGGCAGGTACGCCCAGTATGTGATTAAAACCATCTTATATCATGCCTATTGGGTTTGATGGTTTTCCATCTAAATGTGTTTAGAAATTGCATGATAGGTTGTCATATGATGTATGACTTGATTGTTGATCTTGAATAAATCCCCGAAAATTGAAAATATTCCCCAAACATTAAATACAAGTCTAATTATAACGCATCGTCCATTATAATTGTTAGAGTGCTAAATCCTCTTCGGCGATACGAGTATTTATGCCAAAGCATTTGCTCTAAGTCTACGGGGACCAAGGCCTTTTCATAGATGTGTTAAAATGAAAGTAGATAATAAACTTTTGTAGGTATTTACACCAAAGTGTTTTCTTGCAAAAGCTAAATTTACTTAGACATTTAAACGCAGTCGTGTAATGGGGTTGACTTGTTTAGATGAATCTTGGCGCCAACGTGTCGGACTAATCTAAAGACGTAAGATTAAAATGAAAGATATTTAATCAAACCAAGAGTTGTAGAGTTGCTTTACAATTGGTTGAAGACTTACCAAAGTGTGCTATTGAAGTTATCAGCCAAAGCAAACGCGGATATAACATATATTTGGATCTTGGCCCATTATGACCTTTAAAATGTTTTAGGTCCGTATTCTACCCTGGAGTCGTAGAAGTATGCAAAATAGTGGGTGCTAATTAAAACAAAAGGCCATGTTAAATTAGCAAATAATGAATGTGTATAAATTAGGAGAATGAGTGTTGATTGCATTTTTCTGTTCTATCTATTAACTTTAGATCTTCAGAATGTCGAGTTTTTCGTTGAAAATGCTTATGGAGTCCAACAGACTCACTGGACCCAATTTCATAGACTGACTCAAGAATGTAAGAATTGTCCCGAGACATGAAAAGATTGAATATACATTGGACAAGATATTCCCCACAGCTCCTGCGGAGGACTCTGCTGAGTATGCCACCTTCGATAAGGTTGCTTACGAGAAACATTTTCAGGATGCCACTTCAGCTCAATGTTTGATGTTGTCTTCTATGTCTCTACCATTGCAAAGACACCATGAGCACATGGGGCCCAACGAAATGTTAGCACATTTGAAGAGTCTTTATGACTCGTAGTCTCAGATAATGGAGTATGAACTGCTCATAGAACTTTTCAAATGTATGCTAAATGAAGGGGGCCATGTGTCACCTCATGTGTTAAGAATGATTGAGTTGATTGAGAGATTGGCTTCCATCGACATAAAGTTTCATGACAGAGTCTCCACCACCCTCATCCCGCACTCACTTCCTAGGTAGGTCGTTTGAGAGTTTCATTGTTAACTATAATATGAATGAAACTAAATCGACATTGCCAGAGTTACATAATATGCTGAAAACTTTTGAATCTTCGACCTCCCGAAGCAAATCGGTACTCTTGGTTGACTCTTCTACTCATCCCAAACCGAAAGGGAAGGGACTACAACAAAAGAAGAAGGGCAAAGTTGTGGCTGCTGCGGCCCCAACGATGAAGCCCAAGGGAGGGGCGAAGAAGAAGAAGAAACTGTCGGCATTGGATGTTTGCATGAATTGCAACAAGAAGGGGCATTGGAGAAAGGACTGTACTGCTCCAGGCGGAGGAATGACACCAGGTGCCTCAGTCTCTACTGGGCAAGGTATGTTTGTAATTGAAATTAATCTATCTGTAAATGGTTCTCATTCCTGGGTACTAGATACCGCTTGTGGCTCACACATTTGTACAAATGTGTTGGGGCTAACTGATAGTAGGAAGGCCGGGCCTCGAGAGGTGGACCTGCGCGTCGGAAATGGAGCACGAGTTGGTGCTGAGCGCGTGGGAACTTATAGACTAGATTTACCTTCCGGCAAAACTTTAATGTTAAACAATTGTTATTATGTTCCTTCTTTGACAAGGAACATTATTTCCATTCCTGTACTTGACACTGAGGGCTTTTCCTCAAGCATTAATAATGGCAATATGATTTTGGCTTTCGATAATGTTGTGTATGGAATTGCGCCTCTTGTGAATGGATTGTATACATTAAACTGCCGCAGGGAAATTTTCAATATACAAAATAAGAGAGCTAAGTTAAATGAAAGAAGTTCTACCTACTTGTGGCATTGCAAACTTGGTCATATCAATCAAACAAGGATAGAACGGTTGAAGAAATTAAATTACCTTGAATCATTTGACTTACAATCTTATGGTAATACACGTATACAAGAATCTATGTATTATTTTATGCAGAATATAATATGAAATAAAAATGTGGGTATTAATAATACATGAATTAAAACTACTAGGATGACAAAGGTGGCCTTTATATTATAAACAATAGTTTGTTTTTGTTAAAAAATGAATAACTATTTTAAATTATTCAGTATATATACTGTCAATCTCAATTTATGTGGCACAATTTCCTTTTTAGTAAATACGAAAAAGAATGTCACATTTTGATATTTAGAAATAATTTTAACTTTATTTTTTTATTGTACTATTAAAGATATGATTTATAGCCACACAATTGTCTTAAGGCTTATTCTAGACCATATGTTTCACAAAATTCGTTCTTTCTTAAACACCGTTCCCATTCAAATAGTGCCACATAAATTGAGACAAAGGGAGCAGTTTTTTATGCAACAAATCAAATATCTAATAATAAATAATCCCTACATTCTAATCCATGTATTTAAATCTTTAGATTACAACATTCCTAATTCCTACGTTACAATCCCTGCATTACTAATCCTTGTATTACAATTCCGACATTACTAATCCACACATTACAATTTCTGCATAACTTGCTCGCAAACCAAATCAACTCCACCAAACTTATGAATCAACCTCAACGTAGTTGGAATTTGTTATATGAATCTTCAATATTCATTTCGCTCCATTTCGACCCGTTCGATGCCAATACTTAATAGTGTTGGATTTTCTAATGCTAGAGGTTTTCAACATCTTTTACTGTAAGATGATATTAATCTCCCTTAAGAAGTATTTCTCATTAATATCAATATATATAGTGTACAACATACATCCCTTATACAATAGGAATCCTAGTTCTAATTACAAGAGGAATTCTAGTTACCAAACAAGTTAAGAGCAGTGAAATGAGACTCTCTGGGGGCATGCATAAAGAGACATACCTGCTGAACAACATAAGAAAGTAAATGTGAGATACTGAAGTGCACCTGCAAGGCTCCTATAAAGAGTAGGATCGGAGACTGGAGCACCATCCATAGCACTGAACTTGGATTTTGAATCAACAGGAGTAGGCATGATTTTTTAATTCGCCATCTTAGCCCTGTACACAATCTCCTCTGCATACTTACGCTGACTTAAGAACATGTGATTGACAGACCACTGATATCCCCAAGAAGTAACTCAACTTGTTCAAATCAGTCATTGCAAATTCGGTCTCAAGTAAAGCAATAATCTCATTTTCAACCCATCAGATGAGGTAGTAAGGACAATATCATCCACATATAGTAGTAAGTAAGCAATGCTACTACCTCGATGAAAAATGAAAAGAGAATTATCACACCTGCTGCATACAAACTCAATCTACAAAATATACCTGGCAAACCGATCATACCACGCACGAGGGCCTGTTTCAGGCCATGTAGTGACTTACGGAGGCAGCACACATAGTGAGGGACTGCAGGATGGATGAACCCAGGCGGCTGATGCATGTAGACTGTCTCCCATGTAAAAATGCATTTTTCACATCAAGTTGATGTATCAACCAGTGTTTGCCCATGGCTATGCTCAGAACTATGCGAATGGTAGTTGGTTTGAGTCGTTTGACAACCGGGCTAAATGTCTCACCACAATCAAATGCCCTCCTGTTGATTTGTGCCATTAGCCACACGGCGAGCCTTATATCTCTCTAGATCTCCATTGTCCCTGAATTTGTGATGAAATAGCCACATAAAACGGATCACATTCACCCCTCCGGTCTATGTACTAGATCCCACGTGTGCTGCTTAGTTAAAGCATTGAATTCCTCAGACATAGCCGCATTCCAATTAGGGTCTTGTTTGGCCAATTTGGGGTTCTTGGGAATTGGAGAGATGGTTTGGACATACAAGTTAAATTGGATTTTGGATTTGAAAATCCCGTGTCTGGCACGAGTTTCCATTTGGTGAGTGGGGACAGTGGGTGGTTGCGGCGGCTGAGTGGCGAGATCCGAGACAGATGGTATGGTCGAATATGGAGAGGGTGGTGGTAGTTCCGTCGAAAGCGCCGCGGTGCCGCGATCAGGGGCCGTGACGCCTGAGGTCCAGTGGCTACTGGAGTTTAGGCGCTGTGGCGCCTCCCCAAAGGGCCGCAACCCTGACGACGATGGGCAATCACTGTGGTCACTGGAATGTAGGCACCGCGGCGCCTCCCCGATGGGCCGCGGTGCTGAAGACGGTGATAAGGAAACAGTGGACACAGGTGGCAGAGGGGATGTTTTGGTGATGCTAGTGTTGAGTTGACTGAGAATGATGGGAGATATGGTAGGCTCGTCAAGAAAAAAGTAATCCGGTTTTCGAAATTTCTGATGATTTGAAAACGGGAATATGGTCTCGTCGAACGTGACGTGACGGGAAATGTGGATTTGACGATTGGACAAGTCATAACAGAGTAGCCCTTATGGTTCGTCGGAAAGCCTACGAAGACACATGGAGTTGTCCGGCGTGCTAGTTTGTGAGGGGCGGTGGAGGCAAGGTTAGGATAACCGAGACAATCGAATATCCGTAAATAATCGTAAGAGGGGACTCTGCGATAGAGGATTTCGGTGGGGATCATATTGTGAAGGGTACTAGTCGGGAGAATATTGAGAATGTATTATGACATCTTAGAGGCATATACCCAGAAAGAGGGAGAGGCATGAATCAATAGAGTGCGAATGATTCGTTCAACTTTACCGTTTTGTGGGGAGGGCAGTAGAAACGAAAAACTATGTCATTATTTGTACAAAAGCGGTGAAACATAGAGTTATTGAATTCACGCCCATTATCGCACTGAAATGATTTTATACCTTTTTCAAATTGTGTTTGGATGAATATTCGAAACTCAAAAAATTTGGCAAACACTTCCGATTAAATTTGAGAGGATATAACCAAATATAGTGGAAAAAATCATCTAGTGTGATAAAATAATATTTATGACTGAGGGAACTAGCAATATGGGATGTCCATAAATCAGCATGTATAATATCAAATTGTGCAAAGGTAACAGTATTAGATGATTTAAATGGAAGACGAGTATGTTTGCCTAAAGAACAAGAAACACATTGTTGGGCAAGCTTCCCATTATTATACATAATAAAATTATTGCCTCTAAGAAAATTGAAAACTGGGGCTCCTGGATGACCAAGCCTATTATGCCATGTGAAAGGAGAGATAGCCGCAAGAGAGCCGGGAGAGCAAAATCTGATAACGGAGGTGGATGTGAATGGATAGAGATCCCTTGTGCTATTGCATCTCGTAAGAGATGTCCCCGTATGAATATCCTTCACAGTAACACTAAAAGGGTCAAAGTCAACAAAGACAGAGTTATTACGAGTAAATTTACGGACAGAAATTAGGTTCTTAATGACGTGTGGGGCATATAGGATATTTTTAAGGGAGAAGGGTGGATGAGGTGGTTGTGTGTAGGATGTACCATAGCCCTGTATTGGAATGCGGTGGTCATTGTCAACTATAATATATTGAGGATGCTTTAAACTAAACAATTTGAAAATATTACCTGCAGACCGGGTGAGGTGAGATGTGGCTCCCGAGTCCATGTACCAAGTGTTGTCCGGTGGCAAAAGTTTGCTAAAGGCACGCCCCAATCCAGGCCGGGCTACGCCAGCGCGGCTTGAATCTGGGCATAAAGTGGGCTTCTTATCTGGGTCAGTTCAGGAGTCTTGAGCCGGGCCCAACAACCCTTGTTGAGCATACGCCGGGCGGTCGCCATCGTATCGCTGAGGCGCCGCGACACTCTGCTGGAATTGTTGTGGCGCCGTGGCCCAACCGAATTGGGGACTGGGCATTGGCTGCTGCTGCTGGTTTTGCTGGCCGCGACCCTTGCCACGAGCACGGCCTCCTCTGCCGTGGCCCTTGCCACCCCTGCCGCGGTTGGGTGTTTTCCAGCGGGGTTTGGCCGGCAGGAATCTGATTTTGAGGAGGCGTTTCGACGGCTAACGCCTTTTGATTATGTTCATCCTATTTAGCACGACGAGTTTTTTCGAGCAACAATTGCGAACGAGCTTTGTTGAAACTTGGTAACGGATCTTCCTGTTGAATCATGGTGGCTAAAGTATCATATTCACCTTTTGGGAGTCCTGCAATCAACTGTAAGACCATCTTAGTTTCTGAGACAGGCGTGCCGACGTTGGAAAGTTGATCCGCCACGAGTTTCAGCTGTTTGCAATACTCAGTCATGTTGGAGAAGTTTTCAAGACGTGTTGCATTAAATTGTTCCTCCAAATACACAGCACACGTGTGTTTGTTGTCTTGAAAGATTTCCTCCAAACGAATTCACAAGTCGCGGGCTGAGGCGCCGGATTTCATGATAGTAAGAGGTAGATCCTGAGAAATACTGCCATATATCCATTTGACGACGGCGTCGAGACGAAGCCATGTAGAATCATCAACCTCCGGGAGGCGCGGAATAGAGTTATCGATATGATCAAGCACGTTATAGACACATGCATGAATGCAAAACAGTTCAACCCATGGAGAGTACTGATCGTTTTCTTGATCAAGAAGTATGGGAAGACAATTCTTTATGTTGGTAACGGTTAGGGCCGGATGAAAAGATGATTTTGGTGTTTCGGGGGTGATAACGGTGGATGAGGAGGCTGTAGGTGTTGGAGGAGAAGTCGTGATGGTGGATAAAATTTAGTAGAGAAGGAGAAGTAGGGAAAGATAGGGGGGGGGGGTTGTCGGTGGACTACTTTAGAAAAAGAAGACTAGGGTTTTGGCTCTTGATACCATGTAAGATGATATTAATCTCCCTTGAGGAGTCTTTCTCATTAATATCAATATATATAGTGTACAATATACATCCCTTATACAATAGGAATCCTAGTCCTAATTACGAGAGGAATCCTAGTTTACCATAATTATATATCACTAAATATTTACACAATATATGAGATATATTCTAATTATGGTAGGGATACTTATTATACACGTTTACATTTACTGATATATAACAAACTCTTGACCTTAATTGTGGAGCTTTCCTAGCAGTTTCTATTTAAGGAATTTCCCATGTCTTTATTGCTACGCGTATGAGAACATTATGTTGTGCTCTGAACGTAACAATGTGATTTGAATTATCAACTGCAGTTATCATTATCAGCTTCAAAGCTACGTGATCTTGATATTGTTTCTAAGGTACCTCCTCTTCTGAATGTTTATCTTTCATTTTATTGGTGATGTCCTATCTACATTTCTCAGTCATTCTCCTGTGAACTTATTCTTATTTTCTAGAATATTATGGTATACTTGTTGTGCAAATTCCTATAATAATATGGAAAATGATTGTTTGTTTTCTTAAATTCTCATATCTGGATCAAGCTTAAATGGTTTACTTGTTGTTAGGATCAGATCAGTTTTAAACATGCAAACAGTTAAATCAATGTGGCTCACAAATAAGTAGAAGCAAAGGCTTGATAAGTTATTTGCGGTGATCACATATTGAATACGTTTTGGTGTAAAAATGTAGGGCTCATTTGTCTTGAGGTATAAGAAAAGACAATCTCTATATAGAACTTCATATTCTTAATCAAGCTTTTGATTACCCATTTCGTTTCCTTTACAGATACCTGCATAACTTTTTCAATAATTTTGAATTATTTTATACAGATTTCAATGTTGAATAACAATGCACGTAGTAGCAGTTATCCCATAAATGAATTATGCAATAAACTATTTTTTGTTTAATTAACCATTTCTTACTTATTATTTCTCCTTGTTTCTAATAAGGTTGGTAGTAGTGATTGTAAAATTATAAGAAAGTGTTTACGATAAAATTATGATGTTGAAAAGAGGAATTCTACTATTCGCTCAAGTATTATCTCATATTTTAGTATATGCCATTTTTAATCGGCCATATAAAATTATTCTTATATTCGTGAAAATAAAAATTGATACATAGATTTTATTTTCCGCCATTTCAGTTTAGGTGACATACTTTCCTTTTAGACCGTTTAAAAAAGAATGACAAACTTCTAAATTTAGAAACAATTAACTTTACACTTCTCCTTTTACGGTTTTACCCTTAATGAGAAACTTTTATAACCATACCAATGTATGTCAGTTTAAAGGTCACAAGTTTCAAAAAAATTATAGCCACACGTGTTATGACATATTTAGACCATAAGTCTCAAAAGTTTGTGTTTCTGACTTAATATCTATGCGGATTCAAACTATGTCACATATATTGAAACATAGGGAGTATAATAAAACATATATTGGAATTGATAAAGTTTTAATATTAAGCCTTTGGTATTACTGGAAACAAATCTTTATTTTATTTAAAACCAAACACATGTTTTAACTTTTATAACAAAAATAAAAAAATCAGATAACAAATACAATAATCCAATGATTGTTAATCTTTGTATTACCATTTTGTATTATAATCTGTGCAATGTCATAGTGGCTATTTCTGTGGTGTCAATCCCTGGCTATGAGTTTTAAGTTATTAGTGGAGATCTTATTTGAAAGTTGAAACTATGTGGAGCTACGTACCTTCTTTGTTTCTATATCATCCTTCCCAATGTTTAAATGCTTCTCTTGCATTGCATTATCATTGATTTTGTGTGTTCTATGTAAATTCAGAGTGATCCAATGGCAGTGGTATCTGTTAGAAAAAGAGATGGGACACTGGAAGAGCTTGGTCGAACAGAAGTTATAATGAACAATTTGGACCCTGTATGGATACAGAAAATTAATATCATGTACCAGTTTGAGACTGTGCAGACTCTGATGTAGTCTCTTTTTCTTCGGACTTATTTGCTGTCTAAATTTATGGATGTCTATTATGTTCAACGAGCTACTGACACACTTTTCCACCTTATCTTTTTTATTTCCAGTTTCCATGTCTATGATGTAGACACAAAATATCATAACGTGCCAGTTAAGGTATGCTTACTTTCTGTAAGTGGACAATTGTTTACAGTTCCAGAACCTTATTGTCCATCTGAGGGATAACGAAATATACTGCAACTTTAGCTTTTCTTTCTTGGTGAAGGGATTGGAGAGAAGAGAAAGGGGTTTGGAATGGGTTGAATATAAGCCCTTAGTCACCATAATAATAGGAACCCTTAATGAATAAGCTAACTTCATTACTATCACCACAGTATGTGTCAAAGATTTGAGCATGATGATACATATGTAGTTGGTTTTGGCAGTTTTAGTCTGTCTTTACTTGATTGACACTAAGAGAAGCTCACTTGTGGTCATGAGAAGTGCTTGCAGGGGTGGATCTACAATATTACTTAAGGGTTCACGTGAATGCAAGTAGCTTTTGCTCGGACCCTGTATTACTTGATCAAAAAAATGTATTGAGAAATCCACTAAATATCTATAAATATTTTACTGTGAACCCAATTATTATTGTATATTAACTTGACGTCGCTGTAGGAAATCTTAAACTTCAAATCTTAGATCCGCGTCTGTTGTGCTTGATGACACAATTAGGAAATCATGCTTTGATTGAAGTAACTGATAGAAATGTTCTTGTGCATCATTAGATTTAAACAATATTTTTTCATCCGTTTAAACAGGAATTTGACTTGTTTCTTTAGCTTGACATTATATTTTTCTGGATCTAATATTTTTGTCTTCAATTCTGAGTCACGCATATGTTTCTTTAGCTTGATTTGAGATTTTTCTGGATCTAATATTTTTGTCTTCCATTCTTTAACACTTGAGATTTGAAATTTTTCCTTGGTAATAGAAACATGTAAACTAAACAGAAGAAGGGAAGCAATCTGCTTAAGAATCTGTTTTTTTTTTCTGCAAATGTCTACTTTCCTCTCTTTGCATATGATCTCCAAAAGTCCATTCTGGACTTTAACTAACCTATAAATGAAAGTAATCTGTGTTCAAAGTTTGTTGGATCAACCAAGCTTGATATGTTCAATTCGAATAATTCATGGGACTGCTAGTGTTTAAAATATTTTATTCTCCTTGACCATATTTACATATTATATGCATAATCTGCTTTATTGATCAATGAATAAGTTGCAGTTTTTCATTGACATATCTGTCAAGGATTATGGCTAACTCGTAAGATATTCTGCACTGCAGGATCTTAAATTAAAGGACCAAGATTTCCTTGGTGAAGGCAGCTGTGTTCTCTCAGAGGTATGTTGATTGCATTTACTCCGGTAACACAAATTGGGTAGTATCCTTGGTCGTTTCTTATCCGTGTTATGCTGCTTCTTGGTGATGTTGACTCATGATATTAGTGGAATAGGTCTATCGTAAGTTTGTGTCTTGAGACTATCAAATGATATTAGCGAACTGTTAGATCAAAGGTCTTGTGTTCATATTTCTTTTAGAAGCTTATGATATCATCCGTCGTATTTTCCGGTTTATGTTCTCATGTCTTGGTTATCATTATGATAGTTGTATTATGGTGAGTCACCTGTCTTAGCTAGCGATCTTGATTACAAGGATATATGTCCTTCAAAGGATATTGTCTTAGACGCACTACAGGGGAACAAATGCAGTAACGTAAGCTGTTGTATTTAAAAGTTTTTAAATCGTCCAATATCTGCATCTGATTCCTACACAACCTGTTGTGCTTGTTGATGGGGAAACATTTCTAGATATTAAATTTCCTGGTAGGTTTTACTTACAGCTTCCTGTATATGAGACATGCTTATCATTTAACTATCCACAGCAACTCCAAAAATTTCCTTATTGAATTGCCAAGTAGTTACTTCACCTCAGGTTTACTAACTACTGCAACTTCATATATTTGTTAGCATCATAATGATGGAGATTCTACACACTTTATCTTACTGCAGATTGTAACCAAGCGCAACCGAAGTTTAACACTGAATCTGCACAACAGGAATGTCCATGTCCTGAAAAACTTAGGGGAACTTACTGTTCTTGCAGAAGAAACGGTCACTTCAAGAACTGCTGTAGAGATGACATTTCGATGTACCAACCTGGAAAACAAGGATTTATTCTCGAAAAGCGTATGTATAACACCAACTGTTACTTTCTTATGGAGCTTCTTGGTGTTTACAGTATCATTTGTTCTTTGTCTTATATTTTATTTTTTCAGGATCCTTTCTTGAGAATATCTAGGATTGTTGAAGCTGGAGGTTCTGTTCCAATTTGCAAGACAGAAGTCATAAATAATAACTTGAACCCCATATGGAGGCCTGTCTGTCTAACTATGCAACAATTTGTAAATAAGGTAGGTTCTTCTTTGCGAGAAGGTGAATTGCTTGCTGCTTGATATTATCTGCTAGAACTCGATCACTTTTGACCATTGATTGCTTTAAACATTGCATGTGCCTGGTGTTACAACATTTATTATTCTAACTGACGGTTCTTTCAGTTGGTTTTTGTGTTGTTTGATCTGATATTCAGTGCCTTTTGAGGAAAGAAAAGGACAAAAATGGAACATATAGTGCATTAGTAGTCTTAAAATTATCTTTCACTATTTATTTTAAACATGGTTTTCTTACAACTAAAAGTTTCCCAAGAGTACTTTGCCATTTATTTTTAGTTTTGGATCTTAGTGAGTCTTTCTGTTTCTTGCAGGATAATCCATTAGTTTTAGAGTGCTTCGACTTTAACAGCAGTGGCAATCATGTCCTCATCGGGTATCTGTTCAGCCTATAAACAAATATTATCATTGTAGCTCGTTGGTTTGTTTGGTTTCAGTTAAAGTATCTCTTTTTGCTTGTCGGAAATTCTTGTTCATTTTTTATGTTCTTAGAGTTAATGAGCACCACTTGTGATGCAGGAAATTACAAAAAACAGTGGCAGACCTTGAAAATTTGCACAAGAGCAGAGTTGGTGCAAATTTTAGCTCACCACCTTCTGGTTTTCGGGGTAATGAAAAGGTAAACTTTCCTCAGTAGTTGATGGTTACTTTTTTTAGTGGTGGGGTTGGTTGCTAACAGTTATGTGATATTTGCACCCATTTGACTGCTTTCAGGTCCTGAAAGGTCAACTTTTTGTTGAAGGATTTGCTGAGAAGCAGCTCTATAGTTTTCTTGACTACATTTCTAGTGGATTTGAGCTTAGCTTTATGGTTGCTGTGGATTTTACTGGTGAGAGCACTATAAAATCTTTTCATACTTTTTTTAATTGCCTTGGTTTAAGACTGTTTAGCTGATGCATTTGAACATACAATGTGTAGCTTCTAATGGAAATCCTCGCAGTCCTGATTCCTTGCATTATATTGATCCTTCTGGCCGTTTGAATGCTTACCAGAGGGTAAGGGGATATCACCTTCTTCTTTACTGACTACTGGTTCTTTACATTCCAATATTTCATTACCTAATAACAGAACAGCTGAACGCTATTTATATGACAGAGAAAAGAAAAGCAGAAATTAAAGAATATTGTGACCTATGGTGTTTATAATCCACTGCGGTCTCTTGATTGTTGTGCACTTTATGATGTTTTAGGCTCTCGTAACGAATTTTTCCTGTTGTTATATCCAAAATCAATGCTATCTTAGTTATTGAGCTATGTTTTCTTGGAATCTAAATTATACACATTCAAGTTCGATATTACCTTAAACTTTCTGATCTATTGCAAATCCTACTGTTCTAGTTCTAGCTATGCAAACAACAACTACACCTCAGTCGTAAACAAGTTAGGGTCGGCTATATGAATCCCCACTTCTTCATTTCATATGCAAACTAACAGAAGTTTATTCTTCATGCTCAGAATCGGCATGCTAGAAAAGTTTTGCTGATAGTTGGTCATTGTATTCGTTACAGGCTATTATGGAGGTTGGAGATGTCATACAATTCTATGATTCTGATAAGCGCTTTCCTGCTTGGGGCTTTGGTGGCAAGGCTTATAGTGGAACAGTATCTCACTGTTTTAATTTAGCTGGAAGCTCAGGTGCCTTTGAGGTATTGTTAATCAATTCTGCTAGTTATAGATGTCCCGGTTGTGAGTCATTTAATATATTATATTACTCCTTTTCTTTTTATTTGTCACTTGGCATAAAAAACTTGTTTAACAATTTTTTTACATTTTAGAAAACCAAAAAGGCATTAATTGTTTATTCAATTCCATCTTACTACTAATCCAAGAAGGAAATAATCCAAAACCAACCGAGAATTTTGGTCATTCGGTATTTGGTACGGTATTTTGATTTTTATAATTTCGGATTTCGGGAAACAAAAATATACCGTTCGGTAATTCGGTAAATACCGAAATAATTTTTAATAAAGGCCCAATATCAATATTAGTGTATTATAATAGTACTGAGTGATTCACTACTTTGTTGACCTAGATCAGTTAATACCAATGTCCACAATTTGCTCTCCAAATATTGTCAACTAAGGCTCTCATAATGCTTCAGGCCACTCCTATAAGCGCAATAAGAGGCTCTTACAGTACCTTGCAATTTGAATGCATCCTTTGCCTTTGATTAGAACATGAGGATTGAAAAACACTTGCTCTATCACATATCAATTTTGATATATATGTGTGCAGTATGTATGTCCAGCTTCATGGTACGAGACCTTCTTTGTTGTATTATGTAAAGCTCTACTCTAATATGGTATTACTGAATACCGTACCGAACCGAAGTTTTTGGTTCGGTATTTGGAATCTACTTTCAATTACCGATTACCGAATTACCGAACCCGAACTTTAAAAATACCGAACGCCCAAACCTACATACAACAACAACAACATACCCAATATAATTCCACCAGGTGGGTTCTCGGGAGGGTAGAGTGTACAAAGATCTTACCCCTACCTTATGAGGGTAGGGAGGTTGTGTCCAATAGACCCGCGGCTCAAGAAGAGATGAAAAGTCAGCAGTCGTAATAGGCAATACCAACAACAAGATAATAAAGATAGACGAAGTGAAACAAACAATCAGGTTGTACGAGAGCTATAAGAATAAGCAAACGTAAAAAGATTAATACTCCTCGTACGAAAAAGAAATCCGCGCAGTAACTTATTAGCCCTTTACCCTAATACTCGACTTGCACACCCTCTATCAAGGGTCATGACCTCGGTAAGCTGAAGCTGCGCCATATCCTGCCTAATCATCTCTCCCTAAGACATCTTTGTCCTACCTCTCCCTCTCCTCAGGCCCATCACTACTAACCTCCCACACCTCCTCACTGAAGCATCTGCACATCTAGCGACTTGTTCGCTTGATGGGTTCAGTCTTTAGTGGATTAGCGTCAAGCTTTTCTTTGTTCCGTTTCTGCATTCCTGCATGACCCCGCTTCTATATAAAAGCCGTTTTGCTTCCACCAGAGTTGACCATTTGCCTAGAGTATCCTCGGCTAGCCGTAGCCGCATATCAGCTACGCTCAATGCGGGATTTCTGTTGGATCAGATCTTTTGGGAAGCTTTGGACCTAGAGATGTTGTTGTTTTCAATTTTCTCTCCAGGCTATGAAAGATCTGGGATTTCGTTCCAGGAAATCCGTATATTGTTTTAACATATCTAATAGGGAGAGTGATGCTAGTAAAAAGAGGTATACTAAGGTAAGGTCTCTCGAGCCTCTTTTGTTTGGTTTGCTACGCCACTTTTAACGAATTGCCTGATTGCGACAGCTTATCGAGACTTGTTACTAGACTAAGAATTCCCTAGAAGAGAGCTTAAAGAGGGCTGAAGTTTAAGGAAAAAAGACCATAGAAAAGAAGTCCTGAACTCTATATCTCTGGAACCGAAAGAGGGTCAACCGGGTCATGCATGAGCTGCCTTTCGAGCTACACTGTCTGGTAAGAGTTACTGTCTAGTCACTACCTGTAAGGCAAGCCAAAAAAGCAGCCGCCAACCAAGCAAATGCGCTATCCCCTTACGAAGCAAATAGCATTTCCTATTGATTTGCCCCCTGGACTGGACCTATTCTGATTCTGAATTATCCGTCGCTACAAGTAAAATAGGTTGGCCACCTTCCGTGAAAACTAATGAGAGCTTTCAACGACGATTTCTGAACTTACTTCTTGGTACAAGAGGAGGGGCGCAGAATTAAAGGGCGCTCCATCCTCCTAACTCCTTCCACTTCTCCTAGGGACAGGAAAGGAACTACGGCTTGACCCATACTTGGAGAATTGAGGAAACTTCATTCGGGGATACCCTTCACCGACCTCACGAGTCTGATTTGGCTCTATATTGTCCACCAAGGAAACTCCAAACAACTCCACTGCGACTGAGCGATCTCATCGATCTGACCTTCCTATAATATGATGGCCGGTCATAGTTCAGTAAAGATTTTAAGTGGGTTCGCTTGGACCCTCGATAAATGACTTTTGTGAGCGAACATTTGAGATTCATTTTAAAGCTAAAGGCACTAATGACTAAAAAAAAGAGGAACTAAGACCCGATCTGGTACCCACAACAGAGAGATCAGAAGAACGCACGAAAGAGATTAGTCCGGCCTTTATCAAGTAAGAATTTGATCCACCCCATTCCATCTTCCCCTCGATTCTGTCCCTACTTCCTTCCACCTAGAAACCAGAAATTTCAATGAAGGCTAGCTAAAGTCAGGATGGGGTGGCTAAAGGCAATCTTATAAGACCGATCTCTATCCTATAAAATTTCTTTGCACATGATCGAACCACCTTAACCTTCCTTTTATAAAACTGTCATGAGGTTCTTATAATAGTAGTATTTAGTTATGTGGTTCTCTTATGGCCTTCCCAACTGATACCTTTAGATCTCAATTCAGTTTTTCATGGCAGTGCAATGCCTTCGATAATTTCCTTTTTTCTTCCCCTTCTTTTTGATGAATAATAACCTTTTTCTTTATTGATTTTTTTAACAGGTGGAAGGTGTGGGAGGTATTATGGCTGCTTATGCTAGTGCTTTGCAGAATTTTACTCTTTCTGGACCGACATTGTTCGGGCATGTAGTTAACAAGGCTGCAGAAATTGCAGCCGAGTCCCTCAAATACAACCAGAGAAAATATTTTGTCCTCCTCATTATAACGGTATTAATGGATCAAAACAGGATTAGTTTTGGATGTCAGATTTCTGTAAATTTAACTGGTGACATTAATCTTTTACTATATGTAGGATGGTGTCCTTACCGATATGCAAGAAACAAAGGATGCTCTGGTGAGGGCATCTGACCTGCCACTTTCAATTCTTATTGTAGGAGTTGGCAGTTCTGATTTTACACAGATGGAGGTACGCCACACTCTTGTTAATGCCAATCTAGACCTTCAATGTATAAATCACAATAATATACAAATAACTCAAGTAAATTGAAATCGGCAACAATAATGTTCAGCAAAAGCATAAACACATACTAACTTGTTTGTAGATATAGGCTGCTCGCCGCAGTGTCCTAAGATAAAAATTCGCCCCCGCTTGTGCTGCAGTTTAACAGACGTCTGCCTTGAGGATACAACTATCTGAGTGATAGTTCTAGCACAAGAACTCTACTACTGACGAATCTACTTTATGTGTTCTTCAGAAATTTCTTGAAGAGGAAGAAGAAACAACAATGATCATCCAATGATTTGATTCTTAAATTAGAAGATTAGATGTTGTTAATTGTATTGTGTGTTAAACAAGTGATCTACATGCTTTATATAGCATGAATTTTGACCAGATGCAGCTATTAGTCCAAAGGTTATTACTCTATGTGAAGAGATGCAACTTTTGGTTCAAAACTAGAAAATCCCGTCGAAGGCACCGCGGTGCCTCCACAAGGCACCTAGGTGCTAATTCGATTTTTCTTTCCAGTGACTTACTGCCATCCAGGCACCCCGGTGCCTCCACAAGGCACCTAGGTGCTAATTTGTCAAAAATTCCAGTGACTTACTGGAGCGCAGGCACCTCGGTCCTTCCACCAGGAACCGCGGTCCTTCGGCCAAAATTCCAAAAAATAGATTTTAATCACTTGTTTTCTTCTTCAATCCACACAAGTTCCAACAATACCCCACATTTTCTATTCACACATCCAACAATACCACATGTGGATAGAAAATAAGATAAAAGAAACTTATCATTATTTCTGTCAAACGAGATATGACATGCATCGAAAAAGGTGTCTTTTGGACTTGAACCTTTCGTAGTGAATACCTATCGGGTCTACTTGTGAAGTAGTGGACGAAGTGCCTTGAACTATTCACGTTTTTGTAGTAAACCGAGACAACAAGTATCACACATATCATATCAACATATTTCAATTCTTACAGTTGTGTTCGTTTCCGTCATAACTCCTTCTTCATGAGAATTTCTAGAGAACGTAGCCATCTCAGTTCTCCCAGATGCGACTGTTGCGATATTTCTAGATGCTTACGCAAGTGTACGTATCGTTCAAGTAATAAAGATCTGTAAGACCGAGTTTATCGTTCATATAGACTGGTTTATTAAGTATCGGTTATCTATTCTATGATATCTATTTGGCAATCGTTCTTTAGTTTGAGAATTATAGCTAGGAATTATGACTCAGTGCAGAAAATAAACTAAAGATTATAATACTTTGGGTTTATAACAGTTATGAAGGAAATAGGGCTTCCAATCTCCTCAACTATCAACTCTTTCACGTGTTAATGCAATGCTAATGACCCTTCTTCTTATTAAGATAGCAGGTTAACTAATCTGTCATTATATTCCGGTTAGGACATACAAGAGCTCAACCTTGTGCAGAAACCTTCTATATTTCTATGATAAGTTTTACCACACAGGAGGATTAAGAACAGTAACCTTAATTACTACACAAGTATCGGAGTACTTTCGTCCACGATTTTAACCTATGTCTAGACAACTACATCATATTCAAATCTCACCTTTCAGACTTTTGATTCGAAATCATATGAGTTATGACAATTAATGATCAGTTAATTATCAAGCAATCAAAACAATATTGAATAGATCTTAATATGCTGAAGAAGAAATCAATAATCAATGCATTAACTATATGAAAGAGTTTCAAGAAGATTCGACGGAAACCCTACTAAAGTAATTAGCTCCTAAATATTGTCATGTCAAGAACTAATTTACAATCCAACATAAACTGAAATAAAATAAGGGAAAGAAAAAGAACTTGAACAAGAGTCTCCAATTGTAGCCTCCTTCTTGCCTCCCAAAAGTATGATTTGTAGAATGGTATAAGGTATAGAATAATGAGCAGGGTTTTAGAGTTTTATATTTGAGAAAACTTGCGCTTCGGACCCTTTTAACCCTCTGAAATTAGGCCCAAAAATCAGATTTTTCGCCTCGGCGCCGTGGCCCTGCAGGCTGGCGCCACGGCGCCGAAAGTACTAGGGCAAAATCAGGCAACACAGGAATATTGGCGCCGCGGCGCTTCCGACGTCATTTTTCGGTTTTTCTGATTCTGTGTCCTTTTTTCGTCCGGACTTCGTCAGATTTCTTCTATGCTTCCCGGGACTTCTTAAGCTTTATTTCTTGGCCTTTTTAGTGTGCAATTCCATCTCAAAAGTAGTATCTTCTCCTTTATAACCGTTGTGACACAAAATGAAATAAAAACACACCTAGCACTATACTAAATGCAAAATAAAAGAGTAAAATACTAACTAAAAAGGACTCAAAAGAGTGTATAAAATACACTCAACAAACACCCCCAAACTTACACTTTACTCGTCCTTGGGTAAAGTACAAAACAAAAACAAAACTAAAAATAAAGACTATGAAATGGATCAAATAGTTATAGAAATGCTTCTTCAAAATCATGGATGAAAGTTGGGATAATATGTTAGAACATACATAGCATGAATATTTAGCAATCTAGAATTTCAAGTTAGATATTTCGCAAATTCAATTATATCATAATCGCCGGAAATACAAACATCTAACCTATGCATGTCAATTTCATTCCATCTTTTTTACCAAATCTCTATAGATCTGTTTACTTGCTATTCTCCACTTATCATAGACATACACATTAAAGATCATCAGGACTTTCAAGGGTTGTAATGTAGACTTAAGTTGAGTTAGGTAAAAGTAGACATTTAGGCTCAACGTACGTACCATAAGCATTTTTCATTCAACTCCTTTTTTCCTTCTTTCTTATTTTCTTTTCAATCTCATACCTATTTTCCCCTCTCTTCTTTTGAGAGAATGAGACACATTATAAATAACAAACACCCCCAAACTTAGGCTTTTGCATATTTTACATTGGGGTGCATCAAATTTTTACTCTCTTTTTGATTATTTTTCAACACTTTCCATCCCAAGAGTTTTCAATTATAACTTATGGCACAAACAAAAAATCATAGGGTGTCAAAGAAAAATCTTATTTTAGACTCAAAGGGGCTGACTAGTGATACAATTTATGTCAGGATAGGTAATGAATGGTCAGAAGGGCTATCAAAGAAATGTCTGAATCATCTCTCTAAACATGTACATCTTAACTATTTCGCCTCAAATAACAAGCAAACAGATTTTCTAGATACTTTTCAACCTTTCTTTCTATAACTGACACACATAGGCTAAGCACAAATATCTCAAATAATTAGATGTCATGAATTTTTGGCATATCTAACTTAAACACACATATTTTTGCTTTCAATTCCATTACATTATCCCACTTTATATAAAAAAAAATTATGACTCAAAAATACACAAAACAACAGAAAGACAAATAAAAAAGACTCAAAAACAATAAGACACCCCCCAAACTTAATCGACACATTGTCCCCAATGTGTGAAGACTAAAAATAAAGGGACAACTTACTGACACAACACAACGGTCATAACGGAGGTCTGGGAGGAAATTCTGGACATTGCACAACTTTTGGGCCTTCTGAAGTTGCAGCGCCGTGGCCCTGCATTTTGGCGCCACGGCGCTGTGCTCGATTTGTGCTCTTTTTCAGCATTTTTGATCCTTTTCCACTCAGGGTCAGTTCCTAGTCCACCTGCCATCAAAACATAATACAAAATCCAAGACCATGAGACTGTTCAAGATAAAATAAAACACTAAAACAAAAATTGAAATAACTTAATTAAAACATTGGGTTGCCTCCCAAGTAGCGCTGTCTTTAACGTCTTTTAGCCGGACGCATGTTGCTTACTAAATTAAGGAGGGGGTAGAGTATCCCCTCCGCATATCCATTTTAGCACCATTCTCTTCCTCCTTCTCCTATTTTTTTCACAGAGTTCATTTCAGGAGGGTTCATTCTCTTTTCAACATTCGCCGTTTCCTTTGCCTTACTCTCAGGTTCCACACTTTTCTTTAATGGTACCCCACGAGCATCAGTACTAGTGAGGCTGTTCTGCAACCCGACCTTGTCAACTACCCCAATAGCATACCATCTATCAATGACTTGAGGTTCAGGGGGTGGCTCGAACACTTTGAAGGTCATCTCTTCATCTTGCACTCTGAGCTTCAACTCCCCCTTCTCAACATCAATAAGTGCCCTCGCTGTGGCTAGAAATGGTCTCCCGAGGATGAGCGGCATATCTTATCTTCTTCCATGTCTAGGATGATGAAGTCAGCAGGAAAGATGAATTTACCCACTTTAACTAGCACATCTTCGATTATACCATGTGGATGTTTTACTGAACGATTTGCTAGCTGCAGGATTACTGTTGTAGGCTTAGCTTCACCTACTCCCAGCCTTCTAAACACAGAGAGGGGCATTAGGTTGACACTTGCCCCCAAGTCACACAGGGCTTGCTTGCATGTCACATTCCCTATGGTGCAAGGTAGGGTGAAACTCTCTGGATCTTTCAACTTAAGGGGAAGTCTCTTCTGCAAGATAACACCGCACTCCTCTGTCAGTGCTACTGTCTCATAGTCTGTCAGCTTTATCTTCTTAAACAGGATGTCTTTCATGAACTTCATATAAGCTGACATCTGCTCCAAAGCTTCAATGAATGGGAGATTGATATGAAGCTTTTTGAAGACCTCTAAAAATTTGGAAAATTGCTTATCTAAGGACTTCTTCTGCAGCCTTTGAGGGAATGAAATTCTGTCTACATATTCCCTCATGACTGCCAGTGGAGCTTTCTTTACAATAGAGCGGTCCTCAGTAACCCCCTCCTTTTCTGCATCAACTGCTTTCTTCAACTTACTCTCTTTTTCAACCACTGGCTGGGATGCAACCCGCTCCAACTGCTTACCACTTCTCAAGCTTATTGCCTGACACTGTTCTCTTTAGTTCACCACATTATTTTTGGGGAGATTCCCCTGAGGTATGTCATGCACTTTCTCTGCCAACTGCCCCAATTGAGTGTCAAAGTGACTAATGGATGACTTGGTTTCTGTCATGAATTGATTCTGGGAGTTATCCAAGGATGAAAGTGAAGATGGCAGGGATGAAAATGAGGACTCCAATTTACTAATGGATGTCCTGGTTTCTGCCATGAATGACATGGTCTCTGTTATGGCGAGTGCGAGCGCCAGTTATTGTGCGGAATTATTGGATTGAGTCTGGGATTTAGCCAAGGTCATCAGTGTTGCTTTTATTTCTCTTATTTCATCTGACTTCTCTTGTGGGGCTGGTGAGCTGAACTGCTGTGAAGATGTGCCTTGATTTTCCTGTTGTTGCTGAAATTTCCCCTGAAATTGAGGTTGCTGCTCTTGGTCATTCTTTCACGAAAAATTCGGGTGATTTCTCACCCATGATTGTATGTGTTAGAGTAGGGGTTGTTGTAGGGCCTCTGAAAATTCCCCATTGCTTGAACCTGCTCCATAGGCACATTGTTTGGATCCACTGCTGTGCACCTATCAAAAGGGTGTGACCCCACAGATTTCACAACTCACTGGTGTCTGAACTGCATTAACGGGCATAGTAACCTGCTGCAACTGCTTTGTCAAAGTGACCACCTGAGCAGTCAATGTAGTGATAGCATCTAACTCATGAACTCCAGCCATTTTCCTACTGTTCATTACTCTCTCATCGGCCCCTGATGGTTGTTTGTGACCATATCCTCTAGCAAATCATGTGCCTCATTGACACTCTTTCTCATGAATGTTCCTCCTGCAGCAGCATCAATAATGGTACGAGTTGTACCGCACAACCCATTGTAGAATATGTGGACTAACATCCACTTCTCAATCCCATGATGCGGGCACTTCCTCTGCAAATCTTTAAACCGCTCTCATGCATCATATAGTGGTTCTCCTTCCAACTGATAAAAGTTATTAAGCTCACCTCTAAGTCTTGTTGCTTTGGCTGGAGGGAAGAATTTGGTAAGAAACTTTTGAGCCAAGTCTTGTCATGTGGTAATGGAGTTCGCCTGTAATGAGTTCAACTAGCTCTTTGCTCTATTCCTGAGTGAGAATGGGAAGAGTCTCAACCGAATGACATATCAGTAACACCATTGTACATAAACGTTGCACACAGCTCCAGAAAATTTGCTAGATGCAAATGGGGATCTTCAGACGGTAACCCCCCAATCTGAACTGAACCTTGTACCATGTGCAAAATTACTGGTTTGATCTCAAAATTATTGGCTTCAACAACTTGATTAATAGGTAATATTAATCAAGAATAGTCCGTACTATCCCACCATAATGACTATTAATATTATTAAGAACAAAAGTTCAGCCCTTTATCGTCAACAGATTAACACACTAGTACCCCATAGGAATGAGCATATGTGTGTTTTATGCTCCTTGAGTCTTCCCCAACTAGTTTGCCTATTGAACCTAAACTATGGGATCTCCAATTATGATAGGTTAGGTTTCCACCAGTTCACAACTCATTGTATTAGCTTTAAGCCCATTGCCCTCTGATGTAAATACGACTTGCTCTCGTGTAAGGCCTTTTGTCAAAGGATCCGCTATATTGTCCTTTGACTTTACATAATCAATGGAAATTATTCCATTCTTCAGCAAGCTTCGTATTGTATTATGACGTCACCTTATGTGCATTGATTTTCCATTATATATTTGATTCTTCGCCCTCGTCAGGGCAGCCATACTATCACAATGTATGCAAATGACGGTCACTGGCTTTGTCCACAACGGAATACCTTATAGGAAGTTTCTTAGCCATTATGCCTCTTCGACAGTTTTATCCAGGCTACAAACTCTGCTTCCATAGTTGATCTTGTATTTACCGTTTGCTTTGATGATTTCCAAGATATCGACGCTCCACCAAGTGTAAATATATACCCACTTGTGGACTTACTTTCTGTTTGGTTGGAAATCCAATTAGCATCACAATATTCTTCTAACACGGGAGGATATTTTATATAATGCAACCCATAGTTCATTGTATGCTTGAGATATCGTAATGCCCTTATTAGCGCTACCCAATGATCATTTCCAGGATTGTGTGAGTATCGACTAAGTCGACTCACTGTATATGCCAAATCCAGTCTCGTACAATTCATTATGTACATCAAGCTCCCAAGAACTTGCGTATACTCTAATTGAGATACACTATCACTTTCATTCTTCTTAAGGTGACTAGCGGGATCAAATGGTGTAACAACCAGTCTATCATCATAGTGTCCAAATTGTCTAAGGACCTTCTCAACATAACTGGACTGAGTTAATATATAACCTTCAGAATTCCTTTTGAATTCTAATACCAAGAATGACATCCGCTATTCCCATATCTTTCATATCGAAAGCGGCATGCAACGTCTTCTTGGTTTTTTTGATTAATTACATCGTTATTTGTTCTCATAATTAGCATATCATCCACATACAAGCATATAATGACATATGCATTATTACATTCCTTAATGTAGACACATTTGTCACATTCGTTTATTTGAAAACCATTTGATAATAATGTGTTATCAAACTTTTCATGTCATTGCTTTGGCGCTTGTTTAAGTCCATATAACGACTTAACCAACTTACAGACTTTCTTCTCTTGACCTTTTACAACAAACCCTTCGGGTTGTTCCATATAGATTTCTTCATCTAATTCACTATTCAAAAATGCAGTCTTCACATCCATTTGGTGAATTTCCAAATTGTGAATCGCTGCTATAGCAATTAGCATCCTTATCGACGTAATTCTAGACACTGGTGAGTAGGTATCAAAGAAATCTACACCTTCCTTTTGTCGGAATCCTTTGGCTACGCGTTTTATTTCTCTATAGTACCATCAGGTCTTAACTTCCGTTTAAAGATCCATTTATGGGCTATTGATTTTTGTCCCGGAGGAAGATCAACCAATATCCATGTATTGTTTTGCACAATGGATTTTACCTCACTTTGGATAGCCTCCTTCCAATAAAGTTCTTCGGATGATTCCATTGCAACCTTATATGTTTGAGGTTCTCCTTCAACGGAAAATGTCATAAAGTCTGGTCCAAAATCTTTGGACATTTGCCACGTTTACTTCTCCTTGGTTCAAAATTTTCTTCTTGAACCGATGAAGTAAGATTATCATCATTTTGGTTTGACTCATCTTGTGGTAGTGTCCTCTTCTTATTATTATTAGGAACACTTTTATCCTTGTCTTTGTTAGGAAAAATCTCCTCAAAGAATTCTGCTTCCGCAGATTCCATAAGTGTATTTTTGTGGATACCTTCAACATCGGAATGATACACCAAAAACTTATATGCTGCACTATTATTGGCATGACCAATATATATGCAATCCATCATTTTTGGTCCAAGTTTAGTTCTCTTTGATAAAAGAACTTGAACTTTTGCTAGACAACCCCACACTTTCATCCTTTTGAAAGTAGGCAATCTTTCATTCCATAGTTCGTATGGAGATTGATCATTTTTCTTTTGAGGAATTCTATTTAATATCATATTTGCAGTAATTAATGCTTCACCCCATAGATTAAGAGGTGCACCCGAACTAATCAACATTGAATTTATCATATTCTTCAATGTTCTATTCTTTCATTCGGCAATTCCATTTTGTTGTGGAGTATATGGCGCAGTGATTTGATGAACTATACCATGAGTAGAACAAAATTCTTTGAACTCATTCGACGTATATTCACCACCTCGGTCTGACCATAGAATCTTAATTCTTTTGTCAAGTTGGTTTTCCACTTCTGTTTTGTATGTTTTAAACATGTTCAAAACCTCATCTTTGGTATGTATTAAGTATACATAACAATGCAGTCATCAATAAATGATATATAATAATTCTTTCCTCCACGAGAGGGGGTTGCTTGGTAATCACACAAATCAATATGAATTAAACAAGCACTTCATTTGATTTCACAACAGATTTATGAGGATGACTTGCATATTTTGACTCTATGCAAACCTCACATTTAGTCATTTTGTTCATAGAAAATTTTGACAACATGCCTATCTTTACCATTCTTTGTAAGGAACGATAATTTACATGATCTAATCGAGAATGCCATAAAAAAGTGGAATCAACTATATACATAGAAGCAATGCTAGTGCCTGCATTTTCATTAATAATGGCAACAACCTGAGTAGGTACAACACTTAGTTTGAAGAGCCCCTCCCTGAGGTAACCCTTTCCTACATACACCCCACCTTTGGTGAGTACAAATTTGTCAGATTCTATTACAATTTTGAAGCCTTTGTTACTAAAAACAGGCCCAGAAATTAGATTCTTACAAATTTCAGGTACGTGCAACACATTTGTGAGCACAAGATCATTCCCGGAAGTGAGCCTTAACGTCACCTTCCCTTTCACTTCTACTTTCACAGAAGCGACATTTTCAACGAACAGTGGTTCTCCATCCTTGATGGCCTGATAAGATGAAAACATGCCCTTTTCAGAACATACATGCCTTGTAGCCCCCGTATCCATCCACCAATCGTTTGAATTTGTAACCAAGATGCTTGTGCAGCAATAACACCAATAGAAGCATTGTCTTCAACCATATTGGCATTAGGCTCCAATGAAACAACATCAGCCCTTTCACTCTTCCGGTTATCCTCTTCAACTCGAATTTTCAGAACCAATTGCTCAAAATTCATTTCCTCCGTTAGATGCTTCAAATATACCTTAAAATCCTTCCAAGAATGAGGTAATTTCTCAATAATAGCACCAACAAGGAAATTCGGGTTAAGACCCATACCTTCAACCTCTAGTTCATGAACTATGACTTGGAGTTCCTCCACTTTCTTGACAACCGCCTTTGCATCACTCATCTTAAAGTTCAGAAACTTTCTGATGATGAACTTGGAACAAGCAACCTCAGTTTTGTACTTATTTTCCAATGATTGCCACAACTCCCGTGCTGTCTTGAACGTGGAGTAGATGTCGTAGAGAGAATCATTCAATGCATTGAGAATATAGTTTCTGCAAAGAAACTCATGTCTTTCCCAAGTTTGAATGTCTTTCAGCCTTTCAGCCTTCTCCGCATCAGTCGGAGCATTCTCCCCTTCTCCTTTCGGCAAAGCCATATGAGCCTCAACAATCAATATGTTTGCCACGTGAAGAGTTGTCAAGTAAAACAACATCTTCTGTTACCAGCGTTTGAAATCATAGCCTTTGAATTTCTCAGGATTCTCCACATGGTTTTTCACCATTGACGATCCAGATTGATCCATCTTTTGTATTCTCTGAAAATTTTGCAAGCTTTACCCAATCAGAAAAATAATTTTTCTGAGAATTTTTGTCTTAGATTGTAAGTGCAAATCTAGACCTTCAATGTATAACCACAACAATATACAAATAACTCAAGTAAATTGAAATCGACAACAATAATGTTCAGCAAAAGCATAAATACATACTAACTTGTTTGTAGATAGAGGCCTGCTCGACGCAGTGTCCTAAGATAAAAATTCGCCTCCGCTTGTGCTGCAGTTTAACGACGTCTGCCTTGAGGATACAACTATCTGAGTGATAGTTCTAGCACAAGAACTCCACTCCTGGTGAATCTACTTTATGTGTTCTTCAGAAATTTCTTGAAGGGGAAGAAGAAGCAACAATGATCATCCAATGATTTGATTCTTAAATCAGAAGATTAGATGTTGTTAATTGTATTGTGTGTGTTAAACAAGTGATCTACATGCTTTATATAGCATGGATTTCGACCAGATGCAACCATTAGTCCAAAGGTTATGACTCTATGGGAAGAGATGCAACTTTTGGTTCAAAACTGGAAAATCCCGTCGAAGGCACCGCGGTGCCTCCACAAGGCACCTAGGTGCTAATTCGATTTTTCTTTCCAGTGACTTACTGCCATCAAGGCACCCCGGTGCCTCCACAAGGCACCCCAGTGCCTCCACAAGGCACCCCGGTGCCTCCACAAGGCACCTAGGTGCTAATTTGTCAAAAATTCCAGTGACTTACTGGAGTGCAGGCACCTCGGTCCTTCGGCCAAAATTCCAAAAAATGAATTTTAATTACTTGTTTTCTTCTTCAATCCACACAAGTTCCAACAACCCTCACCACAGTATTAGAGTGCAGGATGTCTACCTGTTATCTAGACTAAATTTGTAGTGATATCGTTAACTAATCATGTTAGTTATTTCCTTTCAGATCCTTGATGCTGATAATGGACATCGATTAGAGAGTTCCACAGGAAGGGTAGCTACACGAGACATTGTTCAATTTGTTCCAATGCGAGAAGTACATAGTAAGTCAAATACCCTCTCCTCTCATAACACAGCATTGCCCTTAATTTTTCTTTTTGAGGCAAGTTAACATTACACAAGTAGTTGGGAAATTGACTTCTGATGTGTAAAATATCGAAGAATTCTCGCGTTAGTTGCTTTGGTTTTACAGATTGTCAAACTGTCGGTCAGACATGTTTCCATGATCATGCAAATAACATTTGCCTTTTCTCATACATTGTGCTTTTGCTAGTATTTCTCCTCTTAAATTGATTTAACTTGTAAAGCATCTTCATCTGTTTTATAATTTCTTTGATTTTTGTTTCCTTGCATAATTTGATGTTAGAATCAATCAATTTTCTTTTAAGATTGTTGATAAGCTTGATTCTAAATATGATGTTTACTCAATTTTGCAGTCGGGCAAATTTCAGTTGTTCAAGCACTTCTAGAGGAGCTACCTGGGCAGTTTCTAACATACATGCGTTGTAGGGATATTAGACCTCATAACATTTCTGCTGCCCAAACATCTGCTCCAGGACCGTCATATGCGGTTTGAGTAGGAAAGAGAGCTTCAGAGGCCATCCAAATCTTAACATGATTGCAGAAGGTTGAAGTTATGACTCTTTCTTGCTGCAGAACTCATATTGTATATTCTTCAAAATTAGTTGTGCACATTTCACCCCACTCTTCTGACTGTAAATACATAGTACTTTTGATTATAGTGAATTTAGCTCTTAGGCATGGGTTTGACGATTGATTTACTCGTGTATACAACTATCGTGAGCACCACCAAGTAGGGTTCTGACTATAAGCTTTCAATAGCAACACTAACCTCTCAACTAATATATTGTCACTTAAATGACTATCCCTTTGACAGGATAGATTGCGGTCCAGATAAACTATAACCCCGTAATAAACGCTATGTTTGTGTATCAAACTAGCCATATCAACTTTTTGAAATTATTCATCCATGCACTCTTTTAAAGTCCGCAACAAAAAAGATGTTGCTACACGATAATATGGATTTCCAAGTGGATTTCCTTTATTTTGCAATCACAATTATATGGAGTGCTCAATACAACCAACCATTGTGAATTATAGGGATTTTATTACATAGAACACTTGTTTTGATTGTCTAGCTAAAATAAATAGTTTTGGTTTATATTCAAGTTTGTTGAAATTGACGAAAGTGAATCCCAAGTCTCAACTTTGTCATGACCCAAAATTCCAGAGACCTATGACCGACACCCGACAACCCGCATGCCGAGCAAACCAAACCTAATGACCTTTTAACAGTTCCAAATTCATAGACTACAAGCTTCTCAGGACATTGGAAAAAGAAACTTGACGAACAAGTTATCACGTAATTAATAGTGAGAAGGATTATAATATTAGAATTAATAGTAATAGGATTAGTTAGTAGATATAATTTTTTATTTATATATAGTTTTTACCTCTAAATCGGTAATTTAGGATAATAATTGAATTTATATAGTTGGTTCAAGGACACACATATTAAGATTATCAAACAATAAGGTTCTTTGTTGCTAAATTTCTAAATTATTATAATCAAAGAGAGACTCGGCAATAACAAGTAATAGAATAAGACAAGGACAAAGTAAGCAAATCTATTCATGTATCTACGGTGTGGTCATCTTGCAACATCACCGGAAAGGAAGAGATACGTGAACTTAGAGCTTTGTTTAACTTAAACTTGGGTAACATTCCTCGAGTTGCACGCCCTCATGATCATTATTTGGTGTCACAATTCATTATTGTGACTACTTTTATTATATATAGATAATTGTCTTTTAAGTTTGTAATAGAATAAGTTAGTCCCTAAGTTATGTTATTGTCATTTTTTAGTTTAGTCCTTTAAGTTTGTAAGTGGCTATTAGAGGCAACTATATAAAGTTGCTTACTATTGTTATTAGGACATCCAGAAATATAATCGACTTTACTCTTTCTCTTCTCTCTCTTCGTTCCCTTCTTCTTCAACTGGTAACAACCCTAGACTGTTACAAATGGTATCAGGAGCTATGTCGACGACGGGAGTGAGTGTCTCACCGGAGATGCAAGACATCCGAGACGAATCCGGATGCTCAAGACACAACTAACAGTGTCCAGAGGACACTAGTAAGAAAATCGAAGCAATCGAACTGAATATATGTAAACGATTGGAAGGCTTAGAACAGAAACAACTGAAAGAGAATCGCGAAGCCAATCGAAAGTTCGACCTCATTATGGCAAGCTTGAATGTCATACAATCGGGTGGGTCGACACCGTCGACTCCAACAGCAACTCAGGCCAACATCACGATTGGGACAATTCAGACTAACATGCAACTCTTACCACCAGCAGCTGAAGTTGAATCGATTTCAGGTAGCAAAACTCCCATCTCTTACTCAAATCAGTACGCCTCATCGAGTCACAGTGTGGATAGAGGTTTTACTTTCCCTCCAACACCACTTTTGGCGAATCCCCCAATTTTTATGAGAAACCCTAATTGCTCGAATTCACCACCCACCTTAAACAGTGCTATTGTACACACTTCTGAGACCCCAAAGAACTCACGAACCCTAAAACCCAGAATTAATTTTCCAGAGTTTGATGGTATTAATCCGAGGAGTTGGTTGAGAAAATGCGAGAATTTTTTTGAATTGTATAATATACCGGATCAGGAGAAATTGAACTATGTTGCAGTACACATTGGAGATAAGGTTGATGTTTGGTTAGATGGATATACGATGCATCTGAAAAGGGAAATGGCCTGAGGAAAATTTTGTGTTGAAGTATGTAGGAGATTTGGAATTTTAAGGTCCCATGATGTTGTGGAGGAATTCAATAAACTCACACAACAGAGTACTGTAGATCATTATCAGAGTAGCTTTGATGAATTACTGAGTCACATGGCTATCCTAAACCCCTTACTCAACGAAGCACATTATGTTGCTAGTTTTATTGGTGGGCTTAAACCTGAAATTAAACCTTTAGTTAAGCTGGAAAATCCTTCCACCATACTAGATGCATATGAAGTAGCCAAACTTTATGAAAAATCCTTTAAAGCCTTCACCCCATTCCTCACCCCAAAATACCATTATCAAACCCCAAAACCTACACCCAATATCTATCAAAAGAACCAATCACATACTACCAATAAACTAACACCACAATATATCCTTCCTACACCTTATAAACTTACCTATCCCAACCAGAAATTACCAGTCAGGAATCCATATAAACCTAATACCCTACCCCCACACTTGGAAACCTTAAAAGAGCAGGGGTTATGTTATAGGTGTAGAGAAAAGTATACTCCAGGGCACCAATGTAAGACAAGAGATATACATGCCATGGAGGGACATGAAGTAGAAGGTGAGGAAGATCACACTGAGGTCTTTGTGGATGTGGCTGAAACATTGGAGAAGTCAATGAAGAGCATGTTGAGGTGTCTCTGAATGCAATATTGGGGTTGAGTTCATCTAAAAACCAAGTGTCTACCATCAAAATTAAGGGTATGCAGGAAATGTGCCTATGATAATACTGATAGATAGTGGATCCACTCATTCTTTCATGGATCTATTCATTATCAATAAAATGAAAAGGACCATTCAATTGTTGAGTAAACCTATGAAGGTAAGGGTAGCTAATGATCAAATGATGGTATGCTACAAAGAAAGCCCTGTTTTTGAATGGAGAATGCAAGGTGCACAATTTACATTTAGAATGAGGCTACTGAAGGTGGGGGTTGTGACATGATTTTGGGGATTGACTGGATTGATCAAGTTGCTCCAGTGACATTGCACACAAGACCTCCTAGTATCAGCTTTATGATTAAGGAAAGGATGACTACATTACAGGGGGAAAATGACTCTAAGTTAGACACAATAAAGTCTGAAGGGTTGAAAATAATGCTGGATTGTGGAACCTGTGAAATAATAGCTGAACTTAGTAGAATACAAGTGGAGGGAGACAGAAAAGGACTGCCCACAGTACACTCAGACATCACCCAATTACTATAAAAATATTACCCTATTTTCTAAGAACCCACTAAACTACCACCAAAGAGGAACTGTGATCATATGATAACCTTAATCTCTGGAGTCTAACCCTTCAATTTAAGACCCTATAGATATTCTTATGACCAAAAGAACATCATAAAATCTATTGTTGCTGAAATGCTTAAAGCTGTCACTGTTATACCCAACCAGTATCCTTATGCTTCTCCTGCCCTGCTAGTAAAAAATAAAGACTCAACTTGGAGATTATGTGTTGATTACAGAAAGTTGAATAACATTACCATAAAAAATAAGTACCACATACCTATGATTGATGACTTGTTAGATGAATTCTTTGGGGAAAATGTATTTTCAAAGATTGATTTGAGGACTGGGTACCATCAAGTAAGGATGAAAGAAGGTGATGAGCATAAGACAGCTTTCAGAACACATCATGGCTTATGGGAATTCAGGGTCATACCCTTTGGGTTAACCAATGCTCCAACTACTTTCCAATACCTTATGAATCAAGTATTCAAAGAACAATTGAGGAAATTCATCCTAGTTTTCTTTGATGACATCTTGATCTACAGCAAGACCATGACATAACACTTGACACATCTAGAGATGGTGTTCAAATTACTAAAAGAGAATCAGCTGTTTGTAAAAATGAGTAAATGTGATTTTGGAAAATCACATGTGGAATATCTGGGACATATAATCACTAGCAGAGGGTTAAGTACTGACCATAATAAAGTGATGGCTATGGTAGAGTAGCCTACTCCTAAAACAGTGAAGGAACTGATAGGGTTCTTGGGACTGACATGGTATTACATGAAGTTTGTCAAGGATAATGCACACATGAGCAAGCCATTGACAAACTTGCTTAAGAAGGGTGATTTTGTGTGGAGCAAGAAAGCTGAAGTTGCATTCAACCAGCTAAAATAGGCTATGTCTAGCACCCCAGTACTAGCCCTGCCAGATTTCTCCAAGCCATTTATTGTGGAAGTGGATGCTTCTAACCATAGAATTAGAGTTGTTCTAATGCAAGAGAAAAGACCACTAGCTTATTTAAGTCAGGTTTTGAGCTTGAAGCACCAACAATTATCAACTTATGAAAAAGAGTTGATAGCCTTATTACATGCTGTAGATAAGTGGAGGCACTACTTGCACCCCCATTATTTCCTCATCAAAGCAGACCACTTTAGCCTGAAATTCTTACAAGACCAGAAAATTACTACCTCCCGACAACACAAAGGCCTTACTAAACTGATGGGTTTAAGCTATGATATACAATATAAGAAGGGGGTGGAAAATGTAGTAGCTGATGCATTATCCAGAAGACCTACAAGTCAGGCACATTGCACAATCATTACCCAGATACAACCTAGATGGATTTAAGAAATTGTAGAAAGCTATAAGGGGGATCCAAATGTCCTGCAAGCATTCACCAATAAATGAAGCAACTCTGAAACTGATGCTACTATATCCTTGCAGCAAGAGGTACTAAGATACAAAGGCAGAGCATGAGTGGGACATCATGGAAATCTCAGAGAGCAATTGATAAAAAATGTGCATTGTTCTAGCTTAAGAGGACACTCAGGAGCTTGTGCTACTTACCAGAGGCTCAAGATAATAATCTACTGGCCTGGAATGGTAGAACAAATTAAAGAAGTGGTAAAAACTTGTGAAGTGTGTCAAAGGTGTAAGGTAGAGCAGGTAGCCTATCCTGGATTGCTGCAACCACTGCCCATTCCTTCAGGAGCTTGGGAACACATTTCAATGAACTTCATTGAAGGGCTACCCAAATCAGAAAATAAGGACACTATCTTAGTCATAGTGGACATATATAGCAAATATGCCCATTTTCTGGGCCTCTCTCACCCCTTCACTGCTGGACAGGTAGCAAGAACTTTCATGGATAATGTTTATAAATTACATGGGTTGCCTAAGAGCATGGTGTCTGATAGAGATAAAATTTTGTGAGCAATTTCTAGAAGGAAACCTTTAGACTGCTGCAAGTCCAGCTGTGTTTCAGTTCAGCATACCATCCACAAACATATGGTCAGACTGAGAGGTTAAATAGGTGTTTGGAGGACTATTTAAGGTGAATGACCAGCCACAAACCACAGAATTGGCATAAGTGGTTATCACAAGCAGAGTTCCGGTATAATAGTAACTACCACACCTCTCTTAAGATGACCCATTTTAAGGTGTTGTATGGTTATGACCCTCCCCAAATAACTTTCGAGCTCATTACTCAAACTAAGTTAGATACTGTCGATCAAATGTTGCAAGAAAGACAACTGATGTCTAAAATACTGAAGGAGAATTTGGCAAGGGCACATAACAGAATGAAAATTAATGTAGACAAAAAGAGGACAGAAAGGGAGTTTGCAGTGGGAGATTGGGTCTTTCTTAAGTTGCAACCTTATAGACAAACTTCTATTGCTATAAGGAGAAGTATTAAGCTAGCTTCAAGATTTTATGGACCCTACCAGATTACTCAAAAGGTGGGAACTGTGGCATATAAATTAGCCTTACCTAGCACAGCCAGGATTCACCTTGTCTTTCATATTTCTCAACTTAAGTAGAAGCTAGGGGAACATATTATACCCTCGATCGACCCTCCATATTGTTCAGCTGAAGGTCAGCCCTTGGTAGAACCTGTGGCCATACTAGACTGAAGGTTAGTCAACAGGGGCAACAAACCAGCAACACAAGTCATAAGTGGGCCAACTTGCTGCCAGAAGAGGCAACTTGGGAGGATTACAACTTTATGAAGTCTCAGTTTCCAGAAATTGCTGAGTTTTAAAGCCAATTGCAGAGTTTGGGAGTCAAGTTGTTTCTCAAAGGGAATGGAATGTCACAATTCATTATTGTGACTACTTTTATTATATATAGATAATTGTCTTTTAAGTTTGTAATAGGACAAGTTAGTCCCTATGTTATGTTATTGTCATTTTTCAGTTTAGTCCTTTAAGTTTGTAAGTGGCTATTAGAGGCAACTATATAAAGTTTCTTTACTATTGTTATTAGGGCATCCAGAAATATAATCGACTTTACTCTTTATCTTCTCTATCTCTCTCTCTTCGTTTCCTTCTTCTTCAACTGGTAACAGCCCTAGACTGTTACATTTGCACGGCCCATTCGTCATATACGTGGTTGGGAGACTGCCGAGGAGAATCCCACATTCTTGGAGAAGGTTGCAACTCAGACTTTTCTTGATTGACCGGTACGTATCACAATCCCGGTCTCGTAGTTTCGGAACTAGATGAGTTCATGTCACGATTCTGGATCTTCAACAAACAAGATCAACTTTACCGGCTATATTCAAACGTTGAACCCAATATTGCCTTTGTTGAGTTACGTCAGACCTGTCTTTCCTTTCCACATATCACTTCTCGAATCGTCCATCTGTTAGTCTGGATTTTACCACATACAAATAGATGTTTGGTTCATTAAACTAAAAATTAAATACATGATATTTGATGAAAAACATGTATTTGATTTAAACTAGATAAATGGATAATGTTATAAATATTATTTATTATTGTGAATGTCTATCTTTAAAAGAAAAGTTAGGGTTAGTAATTTGGGACTAAGTCAGCTTTCTATTATAAATATAAATGTTCTTGTTGCTCCCAAACAAGCACGCAAGCGTACGTGGTCGTATAAGTAATATAGTGATTTAGAAATCGGATGTTGAACCCACATGACTTATATCATAACTGTTAGCTAAATTAAACGATCTGAATTATCTATACAAGAGAGGAAATTTGTATGTTGTAATTATAAACTAACTAAAATAAAAAATAAAACAATAATGAACTTCAACCAAGAAAGAGCGGATTTTATATTATCAATGAGATGAAATCGATCCAGGGCTATGAGTTATTTAACAATTACGTTATGTTCTTCAATTGCTTCAACTTTTTAATTTATCTAGTTTACTGATTGACAATGTTGATATTACGACTACGAATCTATCGAGTCCTCTAGCCGCCCATTTGTTTTACTTTCACTCATATATCTATATGGTCGTGAACAGGGGCGTAGACAGGATTTTGGTCTAGGGGGGCCTATTTATATTTAAACATAATTAAAATATATTATTAAAGAAATTAATATGTATTAAAAATTATGACAATCACAGATTTAATAATGACTTCGGCGAGTTTTCATTTTCTGAAACGTATCTATGATATCTTCATTATCAACTTCAGCAAATACGTCTTTCTCAATATAGGTAATCATGCTGTCATTCAACCATTGATCTCCAATTCTGTTTCGTAATTTATTCTTCACAATCTTCATTGCAGAAAAAGCCCTCTCTACCGTCGCAGTAGCAACAGGTAGTGTCAATGCTAATTTCAAAAATAAATAAACTAGAGAGAACACCTTATCTCTTCTTGTTTCAACCATTTTCTCTGCAAGCTGACTAATCTCTTTTAAATTAGAAAATTCTGTTGTAGTACGCATATCGACAATATAAGTCTCAAGTTGATCATCAAGTACCACCAAGTCCATCTCAGAAAAATCATTTGGATAAAAATAGCTAAGTGAATAAACTTGTTCTTGTCAAAAGCTGAAAATGAGTCACTTGGATGTAAACATGCCATAAAAAGAAGCAAATCAGTACTAGTCTCGTTAAAACGACTCTCCAATTCCATAAATTACAAATCTATGACGGCACAAAATATCTCAACACGATAGTGATGTAAATTTGTTATCTTCGGATCTTTTCGTCGCGACCGTCCAGCACAAATGAACATTTCATCCATGTTACATACATCAATATCATGCTTCTTGCAGAATAAAGAAACTTGATCAATTAAAGAATCCCACCCATTAACCCTCATGTCTTGTAGTCGTAGCTTGCAAACTCTAACCAAGTTCATTGCATTAACAATTGATCTTTCCTTTGTAGTACCTGTGATAATTCATTTGTGATTCCTAATAGTGTTCTCATTAGGTGTAGACTGAACACAAAAAAAACTTCTGCAAGGCTTCAGATAAAATCTTAGCTTCATATTTTTGGTCCTGGGTTGCTCCATCTTACTCTGTCCTCTCAAGTACATCTATCACAGGCGAAAATGATCGGTGTATTTTATATACACTTTTTGAGTCGTTTTTAGTTAGTCTTTTGTCCCTTTTTGTACAAATAAGTGTCGTATTAGGATAGATTTTCTTTCTTTTGAGTCAAGTTGGTTAAAATGGCCTAATGGCGGAAAAGGAGCTAAAAGAGGGCAAAAGTGGAGGTTCCAGAGCTGAAAAGACGAGAAAGTGGCGAACGGGGCAGAACATGACGGACACGGCGCGCCATCGCAGACAGTCCGGGTCGCGCGCCAATATCCGTAAAGCCGCGAAGTTGCAGCGGCCGCGGCTGCATGCCAGAGAGCGTGGCGCGGCGCCAAATCATCCGGCATCGCGAACCGGCGCGCGGCGCGCCGATAGCGACATGGCTACGACGCTGAAAAATCGAGTTTAATGACGATTTTACGGGCGGGCCCGAGGGAAAAGTTAGAGGCGGTTTTGAGCCTATAAAAGGAGAATCCTAGGCAGTTTTTAAGGGTTTCCTTTCTTGCACAACACAAGGCTTCTTGGATTGAAGATTGGAGACCATAATTTAGTAACTTTTTTTTCTTTTCTTTTCTTTATTTCAGTTTTTATGATGAACATTGAATTAGTTCTTGTCATGTCAATGACTAGGAACTAATTCTATTATAGGGCTTTCCATGTTAAATCACTAGAAACTTATGTTATGAATTAATGCATGGTTATGATTATTCTTCTTCTTGTTGAGATTTATCCAATAATTGCTTTGAATTCTTGGTAATTAATTGATCACTAATTATCATTACTTATATGATTTCTAATCAAACTTCAAAAGGAGGAGGTTGTGAATATGTTGTAAGTTGGGTAGACATATTTTGGATTGGGGATGAAAATACCTCAATTACTTGTGTAGCGTTAACGAGAGGTCTAAACACCTAATTTTACGCATGGCGCATGACAGTTAACTAGGTTTTTGGTCTTAATCCTCCTATAGAGTCATTCTTATCACCGAAAGGTAGAAAGGAGCAATACTGGGGTTGAGTGTTTATATAGCCTTAACGGGAGTATAAAACGATTTAGTAAACCTGCTAGCTTCAAAAGAAGAAGAACCATAATTCATTGCATTAATAAGTAACATAAGCGGATAGTTGAGGAGATGTGGAAGCCCTATTCCCATCACTACTGAAGTAAACATATAGTTAATTAGCCTTTATAATTGTTAGTTATAATCAACAAAATCAATATCGGTTACCAAATAGATACCAAAATATAGATAATTGGTACTTGAACACTAATCCTTGTGGACGATATTCGGTCTTACCAAGACTATATTACTTGTCACGATAACGTGCACTTGCGTTAAAATGTGTGCATCTTTTCGCGCATCAAGTTTTTGGCGCCGTTGTCGGGGATTAGACATAGTTCAATATCAATTTTATCTATTTTTAATTTCTAATTTGGTTTTTTATTTTTATTTTATTTTTACGTTTTTTTTTATTATTTATTTTGGTAAAAATCAGGGTGCCGTGATTTGTTGTCTGTTTTTAATCTGTCTCAGGAAATCAGTTTATGCGAAGGAGAAGAGGGACATACACTCTTGTTCCCTTCAATCCAGAGATTGAGAAAACCTGTAAACAGAATAGAAGAAACCAGCGAATTTCAGCTGTGATAGAGATGAACGGTGTTCAAAACAATAATGTGATGAGAGAAGGGTTATGTGAAAATCAACCTAACCCAGGAATGCCTCAGAGAGTGCCAATGGACGTCGAGGAGATAGTGCAAGTCCAGGCAGAAAGAAGCTTGGGAGACTACGTGCTGCCAAGGGTGAACGGAGCACAGACATGTATTAGGCTCCCTGCAATAGGAGCAAACAACTTTGAGATCAAACCGACAATTCTAGGCATGGTACAGAACACAGTGCAATTTGGAGGACTGCCATCAGAGGATCCACATATGCACATAGCTAATTTCTTGGAGCTATGTGCAACTTTCAGATATAACGACGCATCGATGACGCTTGTGATTGAGGCTCTTTCCCTTCTCACTCAGGGATAGAGCAAAAGTATGGTTAAATTCCCTGCCAGCTGATTCGATTTTTACATGGCAAGAGCTGGCACAAAAATTTCTAGCCAAATTCTTTCCCCCATGCAAAGCAGCAAAATTGAGAGGGGAGTTGAATAACTTCTACCAAGCAGATGGAGAGTCCTTGTACGAAGCGTGGGAAAGGTTCAAAGATTTGCAGAGAAAATGCCCACACCATTGCATTGAGTTGTGAAACTTGGTCCACATCTTATATAACGGGCTCAGTGGAACAACCAGAACCATTATAGATGCAGCAGAAGGTGGGACATTCATGAGGAAAACAACCCACGACGCTCACGAATTATTAGAAGATATGGCCACCAACAACCATGTCACATAAGAGAGATCAATGAGTGGTAGGAGAACAGTGAGAGTTCACGAGATAGATGCCATTGCTGCCTTGAATGCCCAAGTGGCCCTTTTGAGGAAACAGTTGCAGCAACATACAGTATCAGTGAATGCAGTGAAGATGCCAAAGAGTTGTGAAATATGTGGTGGCCCACATACATTCGATAGGTGTCCTTCAGCTGATCCTAATAATGTGCCAATCGAGCAGCGAGTGTCGCCGTGGTAATTATCAGAGGCCACAGAACAACCCATACTCCAATACATATAATCCAGGGTGGAGGAATCACCCAAATTTCTCATGGAGAGGAGACCAGGGGTAGCAGAATCAATATAGGGGCCAGTACCAAAACCAGCAGAACCAAAATCAGCAGCCCTTTACTCAAGCCTCACCTTCTCAACAATTTAATACACCTGTCCCGGAAAAGCCGTGACGAGTGAGAGCGCCTTGTTGCACTCACCAACGCCTGCACTCCGGGCCAGGATGTGAAGCTAGATCCTCGTTCAGGAACTTGGAAACACAAGTGGGTCAGCTAGCGAAGCAAGCAAACAACAGGCCACAGGGTACACTGCCAAGCAACACAGAGGTGAATCCGAGGGAGCAATGCCAGCAAGATGCAGAAGTTGGCAAGCAGTTGGAGCAAAGAATACCCCACCAAGAGTTGAGCAAAGGAGAGATAGAAAAAGAGAAGGTGGTTGAATCTCACCCAAGAGTAGTAGAAAACCTGCAGAAGGAGTACACAGAGAAGATCCCATTCCCACAGAGATTGCAGCGGAAGGCAGTTGATAAACAATTCTCTAAATTTTTGGAGACATTCAGAAAGCTGCATATCAACATACCTTTTATAGAAGTGTTGGAGCAGATGCCCTCCTATTTCAAATTCATGAAGGAGATCTTAGGGAAGAAGAAGAAACTGGCAGAGTACGAGATGGTAGCACTAATGGAGGAGTGTAGTGCTATCTTACAGAAGAAGTTGCCCTCTAAACTAAAAGACCCAGGAGCTTTACACTACCTTGCACAGTTGGCAGGGTGACATGCAACAGGGCTCTGTGCGATTTAGGGGCAAGTATAAATCTGATGCCTTTATCGGTATTTAAACGGTTGGAGTTGGGTGAGGCCAAACCAACCACGGTGAGCCTGCAGCTGGCTGATAGGATAGTGGTTAATCCAAGAGGGAAGATTGAGGACGTGATTGTTAAAGTAGGAAAATTCTTTTTTCCTGCGGACTTCCTCATTCTTGACATGGAAGAGGATGCAGAAATCCCTATCATATTGGGGAGACCATTCCTGGCGACAGGGAGAGCATTGATCGATGTAGAAAGAGGAGAGCTGACATTGAGGGTGGAGAAGGAAGAAATAGTGTTTAAAGTATTTAAACACATCATTGAGCCACCAACCATGAGCAGGTGCTTTGCAATCAGCACCATCAAACCCCCCTGTGCGCCAATACAAGTCAAACCAAGGGAGATGAGCCTACAAAAGCAGGTATGTGACGCCAAACCTCCACAAAAGCAGGTATGTGCTCCTGAACCTTCCCTTGATGATAATTCTAAAAAGAGAAGAAGAAGAAGAAGAAAACGAGAAATGTGGAGAAAATAGATTGGTTGTGGGGTTAATCCACCCCACACTTATTGAGTTAAGGAACTTGCGTCCGGCTAAAAGACGTTAAAGACAACGCTACTTGGGAGGCAACCCAAGGTATTTTAATTTATTTTACGTTAATCTAGTAGTTTTTATTAAGAACGGTCTCACGGAGGTAGTGTTTATGTTGTGATTGACAGGTGTAGGCCAATAAATTGAAGGGCGAAAAACTGAAGAACAACAGGGATTTCCAGAAAAACGGGTAAGCGCCGCGGCGCCCAGGAGCAGGGCCGCGGCGCCAAAAGAGCAGAAAAGTGCTGAAGATTAAGCGCCGCGGCGCCCAGGAGCAGGGCCGCGGCGCCAAAAACCCAGAAAAATTGTCAAGTCCAGGCGCGCCATGCAATGTGGCGCGGCAGAAATTCCAAGTGCGAGAACATCAGCCGCGCCGAATGCAGGGCCGCGACGCCGAAGCGGAAATCCAGAAAGTGATAAAACGCCCAGAAATCAGATTTTCCCCAATTTCAAAACCAAACCTAACCCCCTTTCTCCACAAAACCCACGAAAATCCACAATTTACCCACAAATCCTCCACAAATCAAACCCAGCCACAACCAAAACTCTTAAATCCCTAAAACCCTTAGCCATCTCAACCAACAAAACTCCATCCCATTGCCTCAAATCACCATTAGAAGCAAGAACACCTTGAAGAACACCATAAAAAAGGTAATCTTCATCTTTTCTTGAAAGCTTTCAGTAGTCAAAGGAGGTAGTAGTGGGAAGAGTGTTGTATTGTTCAAGTAGTTGGGGTGTCTAAAAATTGGTTGTGAAAAAGTGAGGAAGAGTATACAAAGAGGGTTGGGTATTGTGTAGTACGGGAGTTGGAGTTTGGAGGTGTGGGAGTGTGCAGAAATTGAAGTTTTTGAGGGTGATAGTGTTGGGTAGTGTTGTGGATACGAAGGATAAGCTGCAAAAAGTGATTTAACCATGTCTGCCAGAAAGAGAAGAGCCTCCACATCCACCTCAGCCCCGCAATACGATGATACTAGGTTCGTGAGCCACCAAGCTTATACAAGATACAAAAAGCTTAGTACTAGGTCTTTAATCCCTGAAAGGGGAATGGACTATCAGAGGAGTCGCCAGGGAAGAGGATGTCTATGAGCCCATTCGGGCAATGATTGAGATGATGGGGTGGAGGAGATTCGTAAACCCGGACAAGATAGCACCAATGAACACAGCGATGGTGCGTGAATTCTATGCTAACTTTCCGGAAAGGGTGGACAACAAATGCTTTGTAAGGGGAAGATATATGCCTGTGACGGCAGGAGTGATAAATATATCTCTAAAAACAGCAGATGTTGAAGAAAGGGGTGACGACCGAAGCTATTTCAGACCATGGTCGAGAAGCACCACCAAGATCAATCGACGCCGGTTGCATAATAAATGAGCTACCCTGGGGCTGCATTTGATATTGCAAGAAATGGGTCAAGAGGATCGGCAAAGCGGTTCAACAAAACAAGGGTTGGCTATATTTCATCGATGCCGTCGATCCCATCAACGCACTTCACGAGTGCGGAAGATAGGATTAAATTGATATATGGAATCATGACGGGGAAAACGATTGATGTGGGGAAAGAGATAGTGCAGAGCATTGAAGAAATCAGCAGGTTGGTAACAACAGGTAGATTGAGACATGACTCACTTATCACTGATTTATGCCACATGAATGGGGTCCCAATCCTACCCACTGACACTAATGAGAGAAACCAACTGCCTGTGTCATATGGGATAGTGCACTCTTTCCCAGACCCAAGCCCCCCAGCAGCAAGAAGAAGAGCACCACCAGCAGCAGCAGCAACAGAGGCCGCAATAAACGAAGATGAACCTGAAATAGAGGCTCAATATGCGGTAGGGAGCAACCACCAGCCAACCACAGAATCAGAACCCACAGTGCCCATGATGGAGCAGTTACTCCAGAATCAGATGAGGATGATGCAGAGTTTGGACACGGTGATACAAGGACAACAAGAAACGAGGCAGCAAATTAACGAGATGAGTTCCTTGTTCAACCAGTGGTCAATGCGCTATCCAATGCCACCGCCACCACCACTATTTTAACCAAAGTCTGTAAGTGTCTTGTTTTCTTTTATTGTCTTTTTGTCTTACACACATTGGGGACAATGTGTGATTTACGTTTGGGGGGGTGTTTTATTTGTGTCTTATTGCTGTTTTATGTAAGTCTTTTTGTTGTTTTGTGTATTTTTGAGTCACAATTTTTTTTCTTTTGAGTCATAATTGTCTGTCAAAAGATCATGTATGTTGTAGTTACTAGAAACACCTAGTGAAGTAAAGGTGGAATAATGTAACAGAATTAAAAGCAACTATCTAAACACTTAGGTTAGATATGCCAAAAACTCACAAAATCTGTCTATTTGGAGTTCTTGCTTGAATTGTGCATGCTAAATGATTTAAACATATGTGTTATGATTGCTTGCTATTTGAGGCGAAATAGTTAGGATATGCATGTTTAGGGAGATGACTCAGACGTTTCTTTGTTAACCAATTCTTACCACTCTTTTCTATCTCTGACTTTAAAAATATCCCTAGTCAGCCCCATTGAGCCTTAAAAATTGAACTTTTTCTTTGACACTCTATATTCCCATACTTGTGCTATAGCAAACATGTGAAATAGTTGGAATAAAGTGTTAAAAAAGAGACAAAAAGAGCAAGAAAAATTGATGCACCCCACTTAAAAAGTAATGAGAAACAGGAAAAAAGCCTAAGTTTGGGGGTGCTTGCTATTATGATACACTTCACGCTCTCAAAACAAAAGAGGGGAAAGATAGATTTGAAGTGAAAGAAAAGAATCAAAAGAAAAAGGAAAAATTGAAAAGCTAAAAGAGCTTATGGTACACAAAAATGAGCCTACAATGCCTATTTTTACCTACCCATACCTAAGCCTACATTACAACCCTTAAAAGTCCTGAAGATCTCTTAGATGCATAGCCATGATTAGTGGAGAATAGCAAGTAAACATGCCATAGGAAGTTTTGGAATTAACATGCATGATTCAGTATTTGACTTCCATTAAGCATGATAAAAATGAGTTTGCGAAATATCTAGCTTAATATATTTGGAATGCTGAAATTTCATGCTATATGTTCTTGCATATTATTCAGCTAACCTTCATGTTTTTCTAAGTAATACCAATGCAGCAAAGTGATCAATGTCAGTGAGTCTTTTATTTTTTTTCGTTTCCTTGAGTCTTTATTTATTTCTTTTTATCTTTGCTCGAGGGCGAGCAAAGGTTAAGTTTGGGGGTATTTGATCGGTGTATTTTATATACACTTTTTGAGTCGTTTTTAGTTAGTCTTTTGTCCCTTTTTGTACAATAAGTGTCGTATTATGATAGATTTTCTTTCTTTTGAGTCAAGTTGGTTAAAATGGCCTAATGGCGGAAAAAGGAGCTAAAAGAGGGCAAAAGTGGAGGTTCCAGAGCTGAAAAGACGAGAAAGTGGCGAACGGGCGTAAACACGACCAGCTGGCCGCCATCGCAGACAGTCGAGGTCGCGGCGCCAATATCTAGAAAGCCGCAGAGTTGCAGTGCGCGCGCCTCTGCATGCCAGAGAGCGGGCGCGCCAAATCATCCGAAGTATCGCAGAACTTCCGGCGCCGCGGCGACACGGGAAAATCAGGTTTAATGACGATTTTCTGGGCCAGGCCTGAAGGGAAAAGTTAGAGGCGGTTTTGAGCCTATAAAAGGAGAACCCTAGGCAGTTTTTAAGGGTTCCCTTTCTTGCACAACACAAGACTTCTTGGATTGAAGATTGGAGACCATAATTTAGTAACTTTCTTTTCTTTTCTTTTCTTTATTTCAGTTTTTATGATGAACATTGAATTAGTTCTTGTCATGTCAATGACTAGGAACTAATTCTATTATAGGGCTTTCCATGTTAAATCACTAGAAACTTATGTTATGAATTAATGCATGGTTATGGTTATTCTTCTTCTTGTTGAGATTTATCCAATAATTGCTTTGAATGCTTGGTAATTAATTGATCACTAATTATCATTACTTATATTATTTCTAATCAAACTTCGAAAGGAGGAGGTTGTGAATATGCTGTAAGTTGGGTAGACATATTTTGGATTGGGGATGAAAATACCTCAATTACTTGTGTAGCGTTAACGAGAGGTCTAAACACCTAATTTTACGCATGGCGCGTGACGGTTAACTAGGTTTTTGGTCTTAGTCCTCCTATAGAGTCATTCTTATCACCGAAAGGTAGAAAGGAGCAATACTGGGGTTGAGTGTTTATATAGCCTTAACGGGAGTATAAAACGATTTAGTAAACCTGCTAGCTCCAAAAGAAGAAGAACCATAATTCATTGCATTAATAAGTAACATAAGCGGATAGTTGAGGAGACGTGGAAGCCCTATTCCCATCACTACTGAAGTAAACATATAGTTAATTAGCCTTTATAATTGTTAGTTATAATCAACAAAATCAATATCGGTTACCAAATAGATACCAAAAGATAGATAATTGGTACTTGAACACTAATCCTTGTGGACGATATTCGGTCTTACCAAGACTATATTGCTTGTCACGATAACGTGCACTTGTGTTAAAGTGTGTGCATCTTTTCGCGCATCAGAAAACAAGGTAATCATACTGACTAAAGTACCATAATGTGATCCCCAGCGTGTATCTCCTGCTTTGACGAGGGTACTTTCTTGATTGAGGTCTCGACCACTCGATATTTTACCTAAATCAAGTGCTTTAATTATTTTGGCAGCTTATTATTCTTGAAGAATATCACGGAGCTTGCATGAACCTCCAGCAATATTGACAACACTGTTTACTAGGAAAAATAAACCAGTGATTTCCAAATGTTTTCCCGCCACATCTACAAGAACTAGTTGAAGTTGATGAGCAAAACAATGAACATAATAAGCACTATTATTTTCATTCAAAATAAGTGTCTTAAGGCCACCAATACCCCCCTTGCATATTACTAGCCCCGTCGTAACCTTGCCCACGCAATCTAGAGATGCTTAAACCGTACCTTGAAAACACGTTACCTTAAGTGAGAGAGATGTAGTACTTTGGACATGCTCAATACCTAAAAACCTCTCAGTTATATATCCTTTCGTGTTCACATAACGTATCACAACACTCATTTGCTCTTTACTTGAAACATCACAAGACTCATCAATAAGAACCGCAAAAAATGCATCACCAAGATCACTAATAATGATTTTCACAGTTCCAGTTGCAACAACATTAATAATGTCCTTTGGGATATCAGGTGAAGTTAACTTCAAATTCTCCGGAGCATTTTCCAATGTAACAGCTTTGATGCTTTCATTGTGATCGGCAAGAAACTGCAACAACTCGCGGAAGTTTCCTTTATTCATTGAAGTTTCACCTTCATCATGGCCACATAATGCAAAGCCTTGTCTCAAGAGAAATCTAATACAATCAATTGTTGCAACCAAACGTATCTTATAACTTATCTTAGTTTGGTCTGAATGTTTGAAGATGATAGCCTCAAGATGTTACTTTTTATCCAACAAAACTTGATGCTTACTCCAAGCTTGTCTATGAGCACTATTAACTCCTCCTACATGAATTGTCAATTTTTCTTTTTTCGCCCAATTTGTGAATCCAGTGACAACAAACGAGTCACCACCTGCTTGATCTCCTATATTAGGTTTTAAAAGATAGCAAGACAAACAATATGCTGCATCTTTGCTTATACTGTACTCCAACCAATTAGAAAATTCATCAAATCAGGTATGATTGAATCTTCGTGGCTTTTTCCCAAAATTAGTCTGAGGAAATTCATGGTTCCGAGGTTGACAAGGCCCTTTTATAACATATGCTCTTCGAACTTCATCTCGAATGTTAGGATCGTAATCTAGGATCCGAATTCGTAATCCAGGGTATGAAGGAAGAACGGGTAACTCGATTTCAATGTGACTTTGTTTAGAGCTATCAACATTGTTCTTCTCCAAAGTAGATGAGGACTCCAAAGTTGGTTTTCTCTTAGTTAGGTATTTATCCATAACTGTTAAAATTAAATAAATCAATAAAGAGACTTAAATAAAATTAATTTTACAATTACACAAATATAAACCCTAAAATCCAAAATCCACCTTATAAAATCAAATATGTATACATCATATATAAAATATACATAGATAATATTAAATATGATAAACATTAACACATAATCAATAAACAAACAAAGCTAAAAGACCTTCTAAAATTCCCAAATCTAATGTTCAATATAAATAAAATTTACCTTGATGATGACTGATGAGTGGTCGATTTTAAATGGAATAATGAGAGACGCAAAGTACGTTTGTGAATCTCTTAAAAATTTTGTAAGTACTGCTGGGCTTAGTTGAGATTACTGTAGAATAAATTATTTAGTTGTGAAGAGGGTTGAGATTTGAGAGAGAAGAGACAAAAGAAAGTAGAAAAAGTGAAAGTCGTGTGGTGTGAGTTTGTTTTTTTAAATCGTGAGATTTATTTGGGTCGTTTTGTTTTGGTTTCCGTAGGATTTGTGAATATGAGTGAGAAAAATGAAGAGATAATGAGTCAATTCGTGGACCCCACAAGTTTTCTTTTATTTGTTGGAGACTTCCAGTTGTCCACACTTTAAAAGAAGAAATGTAAAGAATTGAGTACTCTACTGTAATATCATGAATATTACTAATAGTATACTAGGAAAAACTTAAATTTTAGGGGGAGCCTGGGCCCACCCTGCTTACAAGGTGGCTCCGCCCCTGGTCGTGAACCTTAACACAAATTCATTTATATTTCTTGTATATCAAATTATCAATCAAGCAGGGCGAACTAGGTATATCTCTATCATAGACGCAAATCCGTTCCTCGATGCCCAGGGTTGAGATCCTGCTCTAATTAACCCTATCGCTATCCTAGAACTTCTCTCTCTCGAGTTCAAGCTAAGATTCGTAAATAGTATTCGATTGGTTATCAAGAAACTAAATAATTAAGCTCAGGATTAAATAAATAAACTAATACGATAAGCTAATTAATAGAAATCAATATTCGAATAACAACGTTCATGAAAGCACCATAACCCTAGAACGAGAAGTTTAGCTCCACATAGACATGAAGGAATACAACAAATCATTCAAAGAAAATATAAAAAACGGGTAGTATAGAGAAGGAGGGTAAAACTCAATAATCTCTGACCTCCACGACGACTCTAAGTTCTCTCTAGGTCAAAGATTCTGAATTCCGGGTCACAAGTTATCCCAAAATTGTGTAAATATCATGTCTTATGATTATTTATTGGTGTAGGAATAAACCCATATGAAATAACCAAGTCCAAAATAAAATGGGAAATATTAAAATCCGAAAAATTGCTCATCTGACGTCATTTTCTTATTTCAATTTAATTCTCTTTTACTTCCTTTAATCATTGCACCATCATCTTCAAATTAATTATATAATAATCAATTATGATCATGATTAGCTCATCATCATTAAATGTTGAGTTAGAGAGAAGTTTTTCTCACTAAGGAAACGCTCTCAACGTTTTCCCTTAGTTGCTCCTTCGGCTTTTCCTCATCTTCCCCCCCTAAGATTTACGTTTGTTTCCCAATGGTTTGATTGTTATTGTTCACAATATGAAGAAGTCTAAACGTTACACACGTTCTAGCAATGATTCAGGAGGTTCAGGCAGTTCGACGAAGGCTAGAACAAGGAAAAAAAAAGAGTGGCGACAGTCCAACAATTGCCGAGGAAAATCTTATTCCGGCAATCTCAGACCCATCTGTGTTGGTTCATGTCACGCCAGACTCGCGCATCCCACTAGAGAATGTAGTAGACGATTCTATGCTACAAAGGATACATGAATGGGGCAAAAATATAGAAATTGAGAGCTTGGATATAAGTGAATTTGAAGGCGGAAAACTACATGGTCCATCAGTAATCTCTTCTTTCACTCCTCCTGAAGTGACCACAGTTGAAGACCATGTCACTGTCCACACGCCTCCTGGGAAGAACACTCTCGAAACTTCCGGCAGGCAGAGTCTTTTACCGATAGCCATTGACACCCCTTATGCTACTATGGTGGTCGATCCTATCACGGGCCAACCAGTTGACAACGGGAACATTGCGGAAGAACAGGACAGTCACGACAACATTAGTACCCCGACACTACCTGGTAATTTACTCAGGTTAGCCGGATAAGGGATAAAATCTGGGCCAGGCATTGCAATTGATGAAACGAGGCGTGATGGCATACTCGGGTCAAAACCGGGTCTGGGCGCGGGTCAGAAGTTCAGGGCGGGTCGGGCAGGTGTCCATGGGTCCAAGAATAATCATGTCTTGCATGTATCAAAGTCAGTTGATAGCATTGAAGGTACTCCTATCCCCAAGGAGATTGACGCGGGTGCCAAGAGATCAAACTTTAATGCCCCGGGAAGCGATGTGACTCCTCTTATTCCGGGTCGGGGCATGGGTCAGAAGGATACGGCGGGTCAGGAGGAAAACAATGAAACTAGGAATATGCCCATTATGCAAGGATCAAGGTCAGATGAGGGGCACGAAGAGATTTCTATCCCCAAGGAGCCTAACATTATTATTGAGGGAGCCGAGGCGTCACACTTTAATGCTGCGGGTACCAACGAGCCACTTACAAGGACGGGTCATTATGAGGGTCAGATTGCCAAGACGGGTCAGGTGGATGCCCATGGGTCATTGATTATTCCCGTTATACAAGGATCTAAGTCAGTTGTGAGAAACAAAGCAAATTCTTTTTCCAAGGAGCCTAGGAACTACATGACCATTAATAACGCGGGAGCAGACTTAAATGACGCGGGATCCAAAGATCCCTCTCGTGTATTAAGACAACAACCCCAGAATTCTTTAAGTGTCACTAATGAAGCCTTCCCTACTTTAGCAAGTTTGCTTAGTGGAGTTAATCTCAAGAACCACAACAAACCTTTCGTCTTTAATCCTTCATTGGGCACGGGTAAAGTCATTAACATACCCCCTCTCTCATCCAATACCTCTTCACTACTCCCTGAAATACACAACACCTCACCCCTTCTACCTTCCCTTCCTTCTATTCCTCCTGAAACCCAAGACAAATTCCCTACCCTCCCAAATGGCACGCGAATCCTCTCTCCTGTTGCGGGCCCAAGTTCAATTCCTTCTACCCATCCCCCTTTGTCTATACCTCCAGAAATACCTCCCAATGATTTACACACTAATGCATCTTCAAAACAACATCAAGTTCCACCCGCGGGTACAACTCATAATAATCTTTCCCCAAACCATGGAAAAGGTACCATCCCTCCCAAGAAGACTTATGCTGGAGTCTTTACGGGAACTAGGATTGAAGCAAAAGGTATGAAGTTACAATTTATTGAACAACAAGGGGCGGAAGTAGATATAGAAGATGAGGATGAAGTTCCATTCATAGAAACATGGGGCTATTGCCTAATAGGTTGCTTCACGGGTCCTTTCCTAAGAAGAGGCGTGAATACCATTGTGAAAGGATGGGGAGTAAAATGCCGTATTATACCATATGGCAAAGGCTGGACGGTGTTCAAATTCATGACGGAGGAGGAGCGCACTAATGTACTTCACGGAGGCCCTTATATGGTCTACGGGAAAACTATGATGCTCAAGGCTATTAATAAAGGAGTTCTAATAACGGATGATTTATTCATGGACATTCCTATTTGGGTCACTTTTCCGGACATTCCCCTTTCTATTTGGAGTGCAACGGGCCTTAGTAAGATTGCTTCACGTGTAGGAAAACCTCTATACACAGACCAATATACTAAGGAAAGGTCAAAAATGAACTATGCAAGAGTTCTAGTGGAAGTGGATTTCAGCAAGGAGCCAATAATGGAATTTGTTGTCAAACTCCCCGATAACAGAAGGTACACTCAAAGGGTAAACTATGAGAATTACCCGGACTTTTGCTATCATTGTGCGGCTTTTGGACACAACCACTTGAAGTGTAGGAAGTTGAGGGATGATGTCAACTCTGAAGAAGCTCCTAAAAAACGCAATACTGAGGTACCCCCTAACAATAAGGAAGATTCTACTTGTTTGGATGCCAACAGAGGTACGGGTGGAACCAACCCTCCCCCCCTTACCCACCAACTTCTAAACATCCCGCAGATGCTGATAACTTGATGGACATTGAAGAAAGTGAGCACACAACACCTCCTGGTCCCGGAAGTTTGGGAGAAGCATCGCATGCCGCGGGTCCTCCGGTTTTGGGTCATTCTGCCCCATCAATTTTGCGGGAATCTCAAGCAAGGTCCTCATGGCCTAATTCTCACCATGGCAGTGCGCAACATGATAGGATGAGTTATGAGTCAAAGCAGACTGATTCTGAGGTGCCAATGAACCCGCAACCTTCATTGGATGGAGAAACATACAAGGGTGCTACGGAGAAGGCTAGACTTGTGTCACGTAACGTTAACTTTGAACGCGGGGAACATAGCTTGGCCGAACCACATGTTATGGCTTCCAGCAACAAAGAAGATGGATGGAAGGAAGTATTGTCAAAGAAGAACTTTCCGAAAGGCAGTGGAAAGGCGAAGGCATCAAAGCGCGAAGGTGCTAACAAAACCTCCTTTGTTTCCTAATGAAAATACTTTGTTGGAATGTCCGTGGTCTTTGCGGACAAAGGGATAGGGCAGCCACGCAAGCTCTAGTGTGTAGTCTCACAAAACAGCATGATGCGACAATGGTTTGTCTATTGGAAACTAAACTATCTCGGGCAAGGACAGAGTCTTTCTCTACTCTAAGATTCAAAGCTTGGAATTTTTGCTCAAATTTGGAATTCATTAATGGCGGAAGAATGCTATTACTTTGGGATCCCTCCAGGGTCTGTTGCGAAGTGCTTGGAATGGATTCTCAGCATATCCATGTCCAGGCAAGTTGCAATATAACACAAGTGTCCTTCCTTTCCACATTTGTGTACCCAGTTTATAGCATCTCGGATAGAAGGAAGCTTTGACATCACCTTACTCACTTGGGCATTGGCATCACTAAGCCTTGGATGATTATGGGAGATTTCAACACTTATTGCTACCCACATGATAAGGCGGGGGGTCCTCCTCTCACGCCTTATGCACTTAGGGATCTTGGAGATTTCAGGAATTCTCATGGACTAGAAGACACTCCTTCTTCCGGCTCCTTCTACACTTGGTCAAATGGTTCGATTTGGACCAAACTTGATAGAGTGTTGATGAATCAAAATTGGAGTGATTTGACCCTAGAATGCACGACCAATTTCTTGCCTATGGAACCTGTCTCGGACCACTGTCCCGTGATAGCTACGGTTATTGCATCCTATAATGTTGGGAAACGTCCTTTCAAGTTCATGAATATGTGGCTCTCTCACCCCGCCTTCGAGAACATAATGACTTCATGTTGGAGACAAGACATATTGGGAACTGCTCAATTCGTTCTAGCCTCAAAATTGAAAGCCTTGAAGCAACCATTAAAGGCATTGAACATAAGTGATTTTGGTGGTATTGAACAAAGGGCAAAGGGGGCAAACATGGAGTTTAAGGAGGCTATCAATGCGCACATGGAAAATCCCTTTGATGAGGAGCTAAAAGCCAAGGTTAAGTCCTCAAGAGCTAAAGCAAACACCTTACTGGAAGCCGAGAGACACTTCATAAGGCAGAAGTCGAGGCAGAAACACTTGATTGGAAGTGATAGATGCTCCAAATACTTTCATAGCCTGATCAAGAGGAGTAATGTCAGGAACTCAATCAACTTTCGTGTTAAAGCCAATGGTACTATCACTACATCACCAAGATAAGTTAGGGAGTTGCTTGTTGAATTTTACAAGGACCTTTTAGGTACATCCCGATCCACTACCAACTTCGATCCTGAAGTGTTCAACTTTGGCCCGAAGCTAAGTGAAGAGGATAGATTACAACTTTTGCATTTCATCTCCCCAAAGGAGATTTGGGAAGCTCTTTCTGATATAGGCAATGACAAGGCACTGACCGGATGGTTATTCACGCCTTCTTCAAGAATAGATGGAGAGATGTGGGCCATGACGTTGTAAGAAGTGTTCAAGAGTTCTTCTCTTCTGGAGTTCTTTTGAAGCAGGTGAATCATACCATCATTACCCTACTACCGAAGACCGATCACGATCCTAAGGTAAATGATTTTAGGCCCATCGGATTGACTAATGTGGTCTATAAGATCATTACAAAGATTTTAGCTAACAGAATGGCAATGATTCTTCCTACTCTCGTTGACAAATCTCAAGGGGCTTTTGTGAAAGGAAGAAACATGATGGACAATGTCTATGTGGCACAAGAGCTTGTGAGAGGTTTTAATAGAGACAGAGTCTCACCAAGGTGTATGCTTATGGTGGACCTTCGGAAAGCATTTGATACAGTCTCTTGGAGTTTTCTTGAATCGGTACTAAGAAGTCTCAAATTTCCGGACAGATTTATAAGTTGGATCATGGAATGTGTTAGCTCAACCTCCTTCTCTCTTTCAATCAACGGTGAGCTACATGGATACTTCAAGGGTAAGCGCGGCCTAAGACAAGGTGATCCTATGTCCCCTTCTCTCTTTATCTTGTGCATGGAATACCTCTCAAGGTTGCTTAAAATGAAGGCTGAGGCAAGATGTTACACCCCGTAAGTCCAGGACATGTAAAGGAGAATGTACGAAAGGAAACAAGACTTGGAAATCGGTACGAAAGGAAGAATTGTTTTTCCGACGGAAAATCTTCCGAACGTCGGTAAGGAAAAATGTTCGTTGTTGAGAATTGGATTCTCAAAAGGCATTATTTGTAAAGTATGGAACTTATTAACACTATGAAAATTTATTTTTACGGATTTGGTCACGTGGGGCCACGAGGAATTTTACATTTTGTGGGGCCACGAGATTCTAATTTTATGGACGAATGAGAGGGCGACACGTGACACCCCAACTAGTGGTCTTGGACGAAAATGTTAAGGGTAAAATGATCATTTGACCTATGTAGATGATAAGTCTTGCAAGCTTGACATAATTGACTAGTCAACTTGCCACATAAGCTTGATCCTTGTGATAATCATCCTAGCCTCACATTTGTTAATATCTAAGCCTTCCAATATGTGTTATATACTAACTAGTAGCAAGACTAGCTCATTTTAACACTTAGAAAAATTAGAAACATTGTTGTTCTAGCAACATTGCTCTCGGGTTCAAGCCCTCTCCCACACAAAAATTTTGTGATTTTGATCCATTAGCCACAAGACTTTAACCCAATGTCCCCAAGGGTATTATAAGGTTATCTCAATAGAAAGATTTCGGAAAAACGGAGTTTTCACGTTAGTCGCAAGGCGGAAACTATTGGAGTTCTTCAACTTTGAAGTTGGAACTTGAAGATGGGTTCTTCATAGGCCTCTAAGGAGTGCTTGGAGCGGATTGGAACCTAAGGAAAGGAGCTAAGAATTGCTAAGGCGCGACTTTGGATCTTGGAAATTTTAAGGGCTTCGAAAGGTATAAATTTTGTCGTTTTAGCAATTAAGCTTACTTATTGATTGTAGCTATGGTTATTAGCAAGCATGAGTTATATATTACGAAGTTTGATTATTATGTTGGCTATTGGAACCCTAATCCGAAAACTAGCATGTTAGCCTTAAGAGTACATTTCAAGTTGATTATTCGTTTAAGTCGTCACATGTTGTATAAAGAAGGAAATTGTAGTTGTTGAAGTTGTTTACGACTAAATAACATGTTGACCTTAGAACTTGGAATTAGGGAAGAATTGGAAAAGACCTTAGTATTGTTGGTTATAAGATTGGCCGAGAATGGCTTGGAGTTTTAAGCTATTTTGTATGAATTGTGGGGCGGAATTTTACACGTATTGTAAGGCGTGTAATCCCCTTTGTTTGGTTGTTGTTTGGAGCCTTAAATGTGGCTTGTTGGTTATTGTATTCGGCCTTGAAAAGGTGGCAAAGTGAGTAGAAACAAAGGAAGTCTTGCCGATTTTCCGTAGAATTAGAGACTAAATACTTAGTATTATTCTCGTTAGAGACTAGAAGATTGATAGTCTTGTTGTGACCATTATAGGTTGAAACTTCTACGCAGTATTCGGCTTAGCTTGTGGATTTAGCGAAAAGGTATGTGAACTATCTCCTCTTCTAGCATGATTAGTAAGATAAAGAAAGTAGGTTCTACTCCTAAAATGATCCATTCCTTGGTTGTATTTGGATTGCCTAAAATAGAATTTGTTCTATGTATTTCCTTGAGTGTACTTTGATGTTTGGATTGTAAGTTGTAGAATCCATTTTCTTGATGAAGTTTGGATTCTTAAAAGTGAAGGTATTTTTACTTAAAGTACATTTAGTCTTAAAAGGAAGTGGTTTCCAAATCTTTTGGCTAGTGCCTTAGTTCTAAAACCTAAAGGTCATTATAGTGACTTTAGGGAGTCAAATGAGTGATTTACTTATTTGATTTAAAGAGGAGAAATGACATGATTTAAGAGAAGTAACTTGTGTTAAGGGTGAAGTTACTTGAGGTTTAAAAAGTAGAAAACTTGTTTTCTAACTATTAAGAGACTTGGAGTATTTTTGAAAGTTAAGAACTTGATTTGTAAGTATGTGATACTTGGTTTTAATAGTATAAGTCTCTTGGTCATTGAAGGAATGGATATGTCTAAAATCATAAGGGTTATAACGCTTTATGGGAAGTTGGTTATAACGGCTTTATGAAAGATTTAGAAAGTTGTCTATTTTGATAAAAGGGCATAAGTTGCCAAGATTGTGAAAATTTGGAGTTACTTGATTTCAAGACTTGAAATGAGTTTTCTAAAAGTGTAGTAACTTACTTTGAAAAATAGACACGCCTTGATACTACGTGTTAGTATCTTGGGGCTTTACATAGAAAGGAGTCTTTTATAAAAGAATGTCGACGTAGTACTTTGGCTTGATAAATTGAGAATTTGTCTAAGTGTGCCTTGATAAGTACTTTGACTTGTTAAAAGATAATTATTCTATGTATGCCTTGATTAGTACTTTGCTTGATAAATTGAGAATTTTTCTATTTGTGCGGATAAGTACTTTGGCTAGTTAAATGAGAATTTATTCTATTTGTGCCACGATAAGTACTTTGGCTTGTTAAATGAGAATTTATTCTATTTGTGCCACTGATAAGTACTTTGGCTTGTTAAATGAGAATTTATTCTAATTGTGCCACGATAAGTACTTTGGCTTGTTAAATGAGAATTTATTCTATTTGTGCCACTGATAAGTACTTTGGCTTGTTAAATGAGAATTTATTCTAATTGTGCCACTGATAAGTACTTTGGCTTGTTAAATGAGAATTTATTCTATTTGTGCCCTGATAAGTACTTTGGCTTGGTTAATTGAGAACTTGCCTATATGTGCTGGTAATAGCCTTTGAGTGCAAGTATTATGTTTTAGTAAGTTGCCGCGACTCTCGGGTGAAGGGTCGACTGTCTTGTTGTAAGTTCTTGGACGCAAGCGGTGATGTGGGATTCCACGGGTATGCTTCCGTTACTTGTAGTACTTGGGTTAAATTCCCGGATTTTTATAGAAGACATGGTAGTGCTTATGTCTTGTTTGATGGTCGGTCGAGATAGGGTAAGAGTATAAGTGAGGTAAACCCCAAGACATGCACCACCTTCTCCGAGGTAAGAGTACAAGTGAGGGTAAACCCCAAGACTGTACCACCCGCTTTATGTGTTGTTTGACGGTTGAGATAGGGTAAGAGTATAATTGAGGGCAAGCCCCAAGACGTTATACCACCTTCTCCGGGTAAGAGTATAAATGAGGGCAAGCCCCAAGGCGTTATACCTGCTTACCACCTCCTCGTGGTCGAGTATAAATGAGGGTAAACCCCAAGACGTTATACCACTGCTCGTTTTCCTACTGCCCGTCTGATTTTAAAACACGGTGGGACTTGGTGTTCATGTATGCCTATTGGTGCTATGTTATATCATGGATCGGCGGTGAGGAAGGATTCCAGGCATGATTGATATTATGGGCGTGAGACCCATAGTTATATTTGAGTAGTGACTTTGAGGGCTGCGTCCACGACTTAATATGATCGCTTATGTATTGTGTCTTGTAGGTTGGCTATCATACATGTCTCTGTTTTGTTTAATCGTTATGATTTTATTACGATCTTCATGTTCACATACTTGGTACATTCTTGACCTCCCGGAAGTGCGCGTTCATGCCGCGAGTTTAGGTCTGTTGTTTGGTGATCGGCAGTGTAGGATCCTGCTCGGGGTTTTGGATAGCTCCTCTGTCCGGAGTTTATCTTTTGGTATATATCCTTGATGCAGAGCTTTGTATGATTTTGGGTGCAGCGGGGCCTTGTCCGTCATATTTGATTTAACTCTAGAAGTGCGTATTCATATGTGGATTGGACTCGTGTACGGTGTAGTGTCTTTTGTTTATGTATATGATAGAGCCTAGTCGGCTTTGCCTTGTACGTACGTTGGTTTTAAAAGAAAAAAAAATATGAGCTGTTATTAATTTCCGCAATATACTTAGTTGTTAAGGTAGCAGGGTGCCCAGGTAGGGCACCAGTCACGGGCCCGGGGTTCGGGGTGTGACAGAGTGGTATCAGAGCAGTCAGTCCTCGGAATGTTTACACACCGTGTCAAGTAGAGTCTTGATTATCGGTGTGCGTCGCGACACAACCATAAACAGGAGGCTACAGGACATTTAGGAGTTGGTTTCTATTCTTCTCACTCTGAGATCGTGCCCTAGAGCTGTGTTAGTAAGATAATTCCTCTCGGCGTATTGTTGTGTTCTTATGCCTCGAGAGGGCAACAACGGCCTGAGGCCAAGGAGTAGCGAGCTACTAGTCAAACTCGAGAGTTGATAGGGCTTATGCCCGAGTTATACTGGATGTTGTTCGCGATCGGCGAAGTTCTTCTTCGCTGTTTTGAGAACACTGACTGAGCGTCTGATTTCGATTAGGCGACTTTAGGGTCATGAAGGAAGCCATTATGTTATTGACCAAGATAGCAATGTCGCAGCTTCCTCGGCGGGAGGTTATTCGCCGATGCAGGTGTGTACAGAGGGTAGAGGCGGTAGCGGAGATCTGCGTAAGAGGCTAGACCGGTTGGTTATCGGTGAGTTTTTGGACGAGCCGCCAAGTGAGTGAGATATTCGTCCCCGCCTACCCAGTACATACCCCCGCAGCTCACAGGTGGGAGATTTGATCTCACAAGGTATTTAGGAGCCGGTCCGAGCTCCAGAGGTCGAGGTTCTCAGAGTAGCAGAGGATTTTATCGGTCGAGGCCACCTATTCCTCAGTGTATCAGATGTGGTAAGCGTCATTCGGGGAAATGCCGTTATGGAACGGGACTTTGTTTTTATTGTGGCCGTCCCGCCATATTCGGTGGTATGTCCTTTTAGAGCACCGGTGAGGTGGTTCACCTATGAGGCCGATGGTTGGTTCCTTCCTCCCGGTATGCGTTCCCGTGACAGGTGTTGGATGTCACCGATCGTGGTAGAGGTCGGTGGAGTTTATAGTTGACGGTCCTTGAACCGCATAGATGACGCGACCATCGGGCGGATCGAGAAGCAACGTCGCCTAGGGTTACTGGTATATCTCGGTTCTTTTGAATCATACGCGTTGTTAGATTCAGATTTTGCCCTAGCGGATATGTTTTCCCTTTATTGCAAGAGTTGTAAAGTGATAGTACCCGAGGTGGATACCGTGATTAGTAAAGTGAAAAGTTAAGAATATTGACAAGAATGATAAGTGGTGAGACTATAGTTGTGTAGAGTTCACAAGTTGTAATTACCTCAGTGATGTTAGGCCGATAGGGAAGATTGTATAGTAGAAATACTTTGGCTTATGACGAACCTCAGTGAATAGGGAAAGGGTAAGAAGTACCTTGAGATAAGAGAGATGTATTTCGGACTAAGAACGAAGTTAAGGGTGACGATGAGTCGGGTTGTGGACTCATTTAGGTCCGCGATAGTATGGAATGGGGTGATGTCGATTAGAAATGGTCAGTTATGTGATAGGGTCACGAGGATGCAGGCCCAAGTTTAGTTAATCGTAGTGCGAGTTCGTGGATCGTTCCACGAACTAGGTCGTAAGGACCGAGAAGAGCCTTAGCGGAAATTCAAGTAGCTTAATGGCGGTTTGATTAGTAACTCCAAGGATTGGGAGCGAAACAAAATTTGAGATTTTGTACATGTACTAGATGAGTTTGAAAGTACGAAAGTATGACAAGTAAGGAAAGAAAGGAACCTCTAAGGATCCGTGTTTGGAAAAATCGTAACCTTCGAGTTTTGTGAGAAGGGACCACGGACGGAAGGTCCATTATTATGTTCACGTATGTTATGTGGTGATGCGTGTGGCATCGTTGATCTTGTGCATTTGATTGATAGGCATAGTATAGAGATTGTGCGGAGTTTGTATAGCGTGACAATCGACTAAGAACATTCGAGGGCGAATGTTTCTAAGGGGAAGAATGTTACACCCGTAAGTCCGGGACATGTAAAGGAGAATGTGCGAAAGGAAACAAGACTTGGAAATCGATGCGAAAGGAAGAATTGTTTTTCCGACGGAAAATCTTCGAACGCGTCGGTGAAAAATGTTCGTTGTTGAGAATTGGATTCTCAAAAGGCATTATTTGTAAAGTATGGAACTTATTAACACTATGGAAATTTATTTTCTGATTTGGTCACGTGGGCCCTGAGAATTTTACATTTTGTGGGGCCCACGAGGTTCTAATTTTATGGGCGAATGAGAGGCGACACGTGGCACCCCAACTAGTGGTCTTGACGAAAATGTTAAGGGTAAAATGGTCATTTGACCTATGTAGATGATAAGTCTTGCAAGCTTGACATAATTGACTAGTCAACTTGCCACGTAAGCGATCCTTGTGATAATCATCCTAGCCTCACATTTGTTAATATCTAAGCCTTCCAATATGTGTTATATACTAACTAGTAGCAAGACTAGCTCATTTTAACACTTAGAAAAATTAGAAACATTGTTGTTCTAGCAACATTGCTCTCGGGTTCAAGCCCTCTCCCACACAAAAATTTTGTGATTTTGATCCATTAGCCACAAGACTTTAACCCAATGTCCCCAAGGGTATTATAAGGTTATCTCAATAGAAAGATTTGAAAACGGAGTTTTCACGTTAGTCATGGCGGAAACTATTGGAGTTCTTGACTTTGAAGTTGGAACTTGAAGATGGGTTCTTCATAGGCCTCTGGGAGTGCTTGGAGCGGATTGGAACCTAAGGAAAGGAGCTAAGAATTGCTAAGGCGCGACTTTGGATCTTGGAAATTTTAAGGGCTTCGAAAGGTATAAATTTTGTCGTTTAGCAATTAAGCTTACTTATTGATTGTAGCTATGGTTATTAGCAAGCATGAGTTTTATATTACGAAGTTTGATTATTATGTTGGCTATTGGAACCCTAATCCGAAAACTAGCATGTTAGCCTTAAGAGTACATTTCAAGTTGATTATTCGTTTAAGTCGTCACATGTTGTATAAAGAAGGAAATTGTAGTTGTTGAAGTTGTTTACGACTAAATAACATGTTGACCTTAGAACTTGGAATTAGGGAAGAATTGGAAAAGACCTTAGTATTGTTGGTTATAAGATTGGCCGAGAATGGCTTGGAGTTTTAAGCTATTTTGTATGAATTGTGGGGCGGAATTTTACACGTATTGTAAGGCGTGTAATCCCCTTTGTTTGGTTGTTGTTTGGAGCCTTAAATGTGGCTTGTTGGTTATTGTATTCGGCCTTGAAAAAGGTGGCAAAGTGAGTAGAAACAAAGGAAGTGCTGCCCGATTTTCCGTAGAATTAGAGACTAAATACTTAGTATTATTCTACGTTAGAGACTAGAAGATTGATAGTCTTGTGGTGACCATTATAGGTTGAAACTTCTACGTACGGCGTATTCGTCTTAGCTTGTGGATTTAGCCGAAAAGGTATGTGAACTATCTCCTCTTCTAGCATGATTCCGTAAGATAAAGAAAGTAGGTTCTACTCCTAAAATGATCCATTCCTTGGTTGTATTTGGATTGCCTAAAATAGAATTTGTTCTATGTATTTCCTTGAGTGTACTTTGATGTTTGGATTGTAAGTTGTAGAATCCATTTTCTTGATGAAGTTTGGATTCTTAAAAGTGAAGGTATTTTTACTTAAAGTACATTTAGTCTTAAAAAGGAAGTGGTTTCCAAATCTTTTGGCTAGTGCCTTAGTTCTAAAACCTAAAGGTCATTATAGTGACTTTAGGAGTCAAAGGAGTGATTTACTTATTTGATTTAAAAGGAGAAATGACATGATTTAAGAGAAGTAACTTGTGTTAAGGGTGAAGTTACTTGAGGTTTAAAAAGTAAGAAAACTTGTTTTCTAACTATTAAGAGACTTGGAGTATTTTGAAAGTTAAGAACTTGATTTGTAAGTATGTGATACTTGGTTTTAATAGTATAAGTCTCTTGGTCATTGAAGGAATGGATATGTCTAAAATCATAAAGGGTTATAACGGCTTTATGGGAAGTTGGTTATAACGGCTTTATGAAAGATTTAGAAAGTTGTCTATTTTGATAAAAGGGCATAAGTTGCCAAGATTGTGAAAATTTGGAGTTACTTGATTTCAAGACTTGAAATGAGTTTTCTAAAAGTGTAGTAACTTACTTTGAAAAATAGACACGCTGATACTACGTGTTAGTATCTTGGGGCTTTACATAGAAAGGAGTCTTTTATAAAAGAATGACGTCACGTAGTACTTTGGCTTGATAAATTGAGAATTTGTCTAAGTGTGCCTTGATAAGTACTTTGACTTGTTAAAAGAGAATTATTCTATGTATGCCTTGATTAGTACTTTGGCTTGATAAATTGAGAATTTTTCTATTTGTGCGGATAAGTACTTTGGCTAGTTAAATGAGAATTTATTCTATTTGTGCCACGATAAGTACTTTGGCTTGTTAAATGAGAATTTATTCTAATTGTGCCACGATAAGTACTTTGGCTTGTTAAATGAGAATTTATTCTATTTGTGCCTGATAAGTACTTTGGCTTGTTAAATGAGAATTTATTCTAATTGTGCCACGATAAGTACTTTGGCTTGTTAAATGAGAATTTATTCTATTTGTGCCACGATAAGTACTTTGGTTTGGTTAATTGAGAACTTGCCTATATGTCTTTGGTAATAGCCTTTGAGTGCAAGTATTATGTTTTAGTAAGTTGCCGCGACTCTCGGTTGAAGGGTTTGTCTTGTTGTAAGTTCTTGGGGACGTCTGACGGTGATGTGGGATTCCACGGGTATCTTCCGTTACTTGTAGTACTTAGGTTAAATTCGGATTTTTATAGAAGACATGGTAGTGCTTATGTCTTGTTTGATGGTCGTCGAGATAGGGTAAGAGTATAAGTGAGAGTAAACCCCAAGACGCTGTACCACCTTCTCCGGGTAAGAGTACAAGTGAGGTAAACCCCAAGACGTACCACCCGCTTTATGTGTTGTTTGTGGCCGGTTGAGATAGGGTAAGAGTATAATTGAGGGCAAGCCCCAAGACGTTATACCACCTTCTCCAGGTAAGAGTATAAATGGCGGGCAAGCCCCAAGACGTTATACCCTCGCTTACCACCTCCTTCGTGGTCGAGTATAAATGAGGGTAAACCCCAAGACGTTATACCACGTATTCGTTTTCCTACTGCCCGTCTGATTTTAGAACACAGTGGGACTTGGTGTTCATGTATGCCTATTGGTGCTATGTTATATCATGGATCACGGCAATGGCGGGCGATTCCACGCATGATTGATATTATGGGCGTGAGACCCATAGTTATATTTGAGTAGTGACTTTGAGGCTGCGTCCCGACTTAATATGATCGCTTATGTATTGTAATCGTAGGTTGGCTATCATACATGTCTCTGTTTTGTTTAGATCGTTATGATTTTATTACGATTTCATCGCTCACATACTTGGTACATTCTTCGACCTCGCCGGCTGCGTTCATGCCGCGAGTTTAGGTCTGTTGTTTGGTGATCGGCAGTGTAGGATCCTGCCGGGGTTTTGGATAGCTCTCTGTCCGAGAGTTTATCTTTTGGTATATATCCTTCAGCATACGCTTTATGCAGTTGGGTCTGGCGGGCCTTGTCCGTCATATTTGATTTAACTCCTGAAGTGCGTATTCATATGTGGGATTGGACTCGTGTACAGTGTAGTGTCTTTTGTTTATGTATATGATAGGGCAGCCTAGTCGGCTTTGCCTTGTACGTACGTTGGTTTTAAAAGAAAAAAAAATATGAGCTGTTATTAATTTCCGCAATATACTTAGTTGTTAAGGTAGCAGGGTGCCCAGGTAGGGCACCAGTCACGGGCCCGGGGTTCGGGGTGTGACACAAGAGCTTTCTCATATTATCCAAAGTGCAAGAGATTGGGCATTACTCATCTTGATTTTGCGGATGACCTCATGCTTTTTGCCAAAGGAGATATATCTTCAGTTGGGATTCTTATGAATTGTCTGGAAGAGTTGGAGGCTGTCTCAGGGCTAACTCTTAACCCGTCTAAATCCTCTGTCTACTTAGCGGGAGTGCATGTCTGATTCGTACCTTGATCTTGTCCAGTGGGATTCGCCATTGGTAGCTTTAGATGCGATACTGGGGATCCCTTTGTCCCCTATTTCAGTCTCGGTAGACCAATTTGCTCCATTCACTAGCGCAATTTCGAATTACATTCAGAAATGGGGGCATCACACACTTTCTTATGCGGGTAAGCTGGAACTAATCAGGTCGGTTGTCCAAGGGGTTGAGAGCTTTTGGTTCCGGCACTTCCTATCCCGCCACAATTATCAACAAGGTGCGGTCTGCGTATATTCAGTTCTTATGGGCGGAAACCACCAAGAGTCGCCGATGTCATTTGCTTGCCTCAATCGAAGGAGGCTTGGGTCTTATGAACATCAAGGAATGGAACCATGCCACGCTATCCAGGACTATTTGGCAAACTCACACGAGGCAGATTCTCTATGGGTCGATGGATCAATAGCCACTATTTGAGAGGCATAGCAATTTGGGACTATGAGGTGCGTCTAGGGACTCCCTTATTCAAAAGGATTTGTGGGATCCGCGACAAATTTGTTTCTATCTTTGGCGACCATGGTGACGCAATTGCTTGATTGGTAAAGTGTTGTACCAACGGAAAATATGATTCCGTACAGCGTATGATATCTTGCGACTCCGCAAGTTAAAAAGCCTTGGATGTCACAAATTTGGAAAGGCTTCATTCCACCCAAGTTCTCTTTCACTGTGTGGCTCAATTGCAGAAAGCGGTTAGGTACAAAGGACACTCTTTCATATCTTAACTTGGAGGATAAGTCTTGCGGGTTCTGCAAGCAAACTAATGAAACAAGGGAGCACCTCTTCTTTACTTGCCCCTACACCCGCTTGATTTGGAAGAGCATAAGAAATTGGTTGGGCATTAGAAGAGAAATGACAACTGTTGAAAGCTCTCTAAAGTGGATTAAGAAAGACCACCGCGGGACAAGCATCCGAGCCAAAGCTATCTTGCTTACCTTTTGCATAGTGGTCTATGAGATTTGGAGGGCAAGAAATACATGGCTCTTTGAAGGCACAAGCTTGCGTGTAAGAGGTCATTGCAAGGATCAAAACAACATCTTATAGAGTTCTCTATGATTTTATCCCCTCTTGTAATGTCACCTTTGAGTGACCACCCCTCTCCTCCCTCATTTCTTGTTTACATTACGTTGAGGCTTGATATCCCTCAATGACTGATTGTAGCCACTTTTCTTTTCGTTATTAGTAATAATATTTGCATTTACCTAAAAAAAAAAACTCATCATCATTAATTCTTATTTTTGCTTCAACATTTGCTGCCACGTACTTGTCAATTCTAAATTCCTCAATGTATTCTTTGTGGCTTCTTGCTCGCTGGGCGAGACTCACAACGAGCATCTTTCTCGCTTTGGGCCTCGGCAAGGCTCCTCGTCGTCCAACTTGGCATTTTATTGCTCTTTTTCTCCAACTCATTTTTCATGTAAAGTACCTAAATTTAAAAATAATGGACATATTAGTTCGTAATGCAAAATTAATTATTAGTTAGGTGTATTTAGCTTAATTTGATCTCTAAACAAGATAAAATATTGGTAAAATACGACGGTTAGATGTATAAATTCACCTAACATCAGTTCCGTTCATTGTATTGACAGTTTTCAAGAGAACTAAAGAATTCTCCTATCATCTCTCTTTCTATACAATATTCTTCTTTTAGTTTTATTATTTTATAACACGTTATCATAAACGAATCTCTAATATTTTATGGAAGTTTGGTCCATATTAGTACTACCGCCTTTGAGAGCTTCTTGGTGGCACCCGCATCGGACTAGAAATCAAGAGAAGAATTATATTATTCGGTATGTACAATTACATTCCTTCATGTGATCTGTAGCCAATATAGGTAAAGTAATTTGACCCTTTTACTTACTCTTGATTTAATATGTTTATCATCACTTGCTAAGATATGTGCCATGCATACGTAGTGGCGTACTGTCACATCCGTAGTTTTGCTCATTGTGAAGTTATTTCCCTAATTTTGGATATGAAAAATGTGTTCGGTGAAATCAAGTTCACCATTTATTTTTAGATTTGAGTGGTATTGACATGGTGAGGCAGTAAAACATGAGAGAACTCCTTGATAGAGTCCAAAATCGTGGCTTGGTTGTTGGATTTGTTGTGTGTGTCAAGTGGCTTAATGTTTGGCCAACCGAAAGCATGAAAAACACGGGATTGAAAGAGAAGATGTTATTGCGGCCTTAGCTAGAGTTGCGTGGTTTGCTAGAGGAATTAATCAATTTCTCTAGTAGACATGGCAAATAGGTCAGTATCTAAACCATGTGTAAACTGGTTACACATTAAAAATGGGGGTGAACAAGGTTAAGGGGGTGTCAACCTCCCGATGTTGGTGCCAAATTCCATAAAGGGAGTGTTGATGGAAGGAGATGTAACTTTCAATTGCAATGTTGCCGAGAGAGATGGAGATGCGAACCAATGAGTTTGAGCAAATGATTATGTTCCAAATGATGTTGAATGACATATTCAACATGGTGTTCATTCTTGTATGAAGAAGTGGGAGAAGCCGCTTAAAGTATGGACAAATTTGCGGGCTAGTTATGCTCGTTGATGGTCAAATTTCGTGGAGAAAATGGGACCATGTTGCTGTTCTACTTGTTCAAAGTCATGTTGAGAAAATTAAGGAAGTTGGTCGACAAGTGCTTGCCTTATTATCTCATGAAAGTGGTTCACAAGAAGAGAGTGTGAACCTATGCCGCATATGTTTTTCCATGGTGTTGTGAGCCGTGTGAAGGGTTCACTTTGTAAGTGATCTTACTTATATGAGTCGGACAAGGTGTGTTCGGTATTTAGGAGGATGAGATGCTGCCTTGACTCTTTATTTGAGTCATGTTAGAGGACTATGAAGAAGAAAGTATAGGACGTCCAAAAAAATACTTGCTTTGAGTCCCGAATGGAGATGGACTACACGAGGGAAGGTGCGAGTCTATGACATGGTGTTTACCATTATTTGGTGAGCCAAGAGAATGGTTCACTTGACTACAAGATATTGGGTGGGTATGGTCTTCGTTGGTGAGAATACAAGCTCAATGGTGGTCTAATTTCGTGGAGGAAGTTACACATTTAATCTTTCTTGTATTTGGGAAAGATTGGTGAACCGTGTGAAGATGATAATGTGGTTGATTGCAGGAAGAATGGTTGCTTCCTATAGCTATTTATTTGGGTTATAATCCAAGGAGAAGAAGGAGGCATGGAGCATCGACGGGTGTTTGCCTTAAAGGTATCGAAAAAATAAAGGCTTGCACGAGGAGGGAGACAAGTCTATGTTGTGGTATTGAACCATGATGTGATGAACGAGTGAAAGGGTTCATTGTGTAAGCTATGTGGTTTACGTGTTGGAGTTTCAAGAGAAGTTGAAACACAAACGTTCCTATGGGTTCTTGTGGCCTTATTTCGGAGAATGCGAGTGAAGGCATTAGAAATTGGCAAGGGCGGACAAGGGAGGAACAAATGGCAAGAATATGTGTCTTCTTGATTGCGGGTATTGTCAACAAAGGTAGATTCAATGTTGAGGTGATGACATCTCAAATCTAGCATCAAGTTAAGTCGACGAGGACGTCGAGGTCAATTGGTGTGGGTGGTTTTTTCACACCCGTAGTTTTGGTCATTGTGGGACAAAGGCAAAACGAATGGCAAAGGGTGCGAGTTAGGAAACTTTGGCCGTGACACAATGTTAAAGATTAATACATTGTCCCTTAACATTAGGTCCAATGTGAGTAGGTGTTGGAGTGGAAACAATGTTGGGGTAAAAGTCAAGAATTCTGAGTACGGGAATGTTCTTGAGTGAGGGCCGTGTGGTGAGGAGATCATGTGGCTTAGCAAAGGATATAGAACACACAAAACAATACATGCATAATTCAATGACATGAGAAATGCAAAAAATTGGCTTAGTGTGGAGGATGGTCAAAGAGTTGACAAAGTCCAAGAGATTAGCTAAAGTCCGAGAAGAAAGGAACGTGTATTGTGGCTAGGGATGGCAACAGATAGGATATGGACCGGATCCTACTAGATACAGATCCAGATCCATTTTTCATATCGGGTCCATAAAAATCAGATTCAAATCCAGATCTATCGGATCCACAGATCGGATCTGGATCTATATGTAAAAAAAATTACCTTAATAATATTCCAACATTCAACATACAATATTTACCTATCCAATGAATTTTGTTTCCAATTTCAAAATTGAGATAATGAAAAGTTCTTTTTCTAAATCATTCTACAACAATTACAAGAATGACACCATGTTGGTTAAATCCTTAAATCCTCTCCTTCCGTCATGTTTATTACATGGTTAACTAAAAAAGAAATGCAATAAAAGAAAATATCTTGGAAACTGAGTTTCATGATCTTATTGTTTTGCAAGGATACTATTCTCAAAATGTTGGTAAACTGCCTCTATTTGTTGAGATGCATATACCTTTCCGATTATGAGTTTATAGAAAATTTCTTTTCTGTAGATACTACGTTTTTGTTGGTCTTTCAGTACCAATTTCACGCTGCTTTCTTACTCTGAGCAGGAAGTTGTAGCTTCGCCGCAGAGGAAGGCTGAGACAGAAAGACCTTCCAAGGAGAAGCCAAGTGTCCAGTTGTTACACCCCGTAGTTCAGGTCATGCTTTAGAGAACATACGAAAGGAATTGAGACTTAAATTTTAGGATGATGGGTGGACGGAATGTTTCAGACGGGTTGTTAGTCAACTTTTACGCGGTTTATGTCCCATTATATTGAGAGTTCCTAGGTGTTTCAAAGGCCTAGTACTTATTTCGTTGAGTCTAGTTTCCAACGCAACCAACCGTTCGTCGATAGGACATCGGAGTAGAAAGTTATGGGAGTTACAAGTTCGGTCGTGATCGGCGTAAAAGCAACATCGGTCGGGGCCAGCGCTTGGCGCCGGATCTGAGGCGCGGCACGGATAATCTGGATAATCACTGAAGTTGCAGCGCCGCGAGAGCAGTTCTGCGAGGTGGGGAAAAAATCGAAGCTTTTGTTTTAAAAGGCCATGGGAGGGTGACAAGTGTCCCACATCTGATTTTTGCATGTCCTATTTATTGACCAAGTCTTGAAGACTTGGTCATTCTTGAAAGCTTCTTCTTCTCTCTAAAAAGGTTCATCCTTCTCTCTAAAATCCCTCTCCCTTCTCTCTAGAAATTTAAGAAGAAACCTAAGCCTAGAGAAATTCTGAAAAAGGTGGCAAGAAGGAACATGTTGACAAGCTTGTAGGAGGATTGTGGAAGGAAGACAAGTGGATTTTGTTGGACTAATTTGGGGTAAGCTCTAAGGTAACAATCCTTTCCCTTTTTGCTAGTAAATTGTGTTGCATGTGAAGAAGGAAGGATTTGTAGTTATCAATATTGCTCTTACATATATTGCACGTATAAAATGGATAAGAATTTGGATTAAAAAGGAATTGGATAAGAATTTATGTTGTTATACCTCAAGATTGCCAATTGGACCTTGTAGTTTGTATTAGTTATTATGTATGGTGGGGAAGAATTTTACACGTCCAAGTTAGGCGTGTAATCCCCTTTGTGTTGATTGGATTGTTGAGCCTTAAAGGTGGCGTGTTTGGTTATTGAATTCGGCCTTGAAAAAGGTGGCAAAGTATGTAGAAACAAAGGAAGTGCTGTCCAATTTTCCGTAGGAATAAGGGACTTTTCTATTAGAATGTTCTACGTTGAAGATAGAGGCTAATGGACGTATTATGGTCATTATAGGTTAAACATACTACGTGCGGTATATTGGACTTGTAAGTGGATTGATCCGAAGAGGTATGTGGAACTTTCCTATCTCTTGAGCATGAGTAGTTGCACTTATGTAGTACGGTAGACGTACAAGGCTTTGATATCCCTTACTTGTTTTAAGGATGGTCAAGTTTGGTGAGTAAGGGAATTAACTCTTTTCTTTAAAAAGTATTAAGGACGTCTTAAGTTTTCAAAGTCAAGGGACTTGAAGTGTTTTAAGTATATGATACTTGTTTCGTTTTAAAAGAATTGAAGTCGCTTGATTTAGAGGCCTATTATATTCAAAAAGGAAATGTGACTTGTCTTGAAAAGTAGTCGTAACTTGATACTAAGGTTATTAGTATCTTGGAAAGTTTTATATAAAAAGGAGTCATTCTAAAAAAGGTTAGAAGTACGTGATACTTGGGTTGAATTCCCGGATTTTCTCTTAAGTGACATGTTAGTGCCTTAGGTAAACTAAAATGAGAGGATATATTAATAATGTTAATAAGAAGTTAGGGGATATTCTTAACTTGCTTATGTTATGATAACCCGGTAGCGCCTATGTTATGTATGATAGCCGGTTGTGCTAGGTTATGCATTATTATTATTACTATTTGTCACGACCCGACCCCGGGGCCGCGACTGGTGCCCTATCGGGCACCCTGTCAGGTACACATCAGAGAATAGCAGCGGAACATACATAATACAAAATCTGTATAAGGTAAACATCACTGGCAAGCCGACAAGGCCGCCTTTAATAAAATAACTTAATCGAAAGTGAAACAGTAAAACTTATTCTTACAGCCCAAACCACAAACATGACTACAGACCTCTAGGAATAACAACTGTTGCGGGACAGGGCCCCGCCATACCCCCTGAATGTACAAAAGCCTATAACCTCAGGGAATCATACCAAAAGACAAAGCCTCCGGAGAGATGGAGCTTTCCAAGAAATGAACAGTGATCCTAAGAGTGCGGATCAGCAAGCTACGTATCTCGACCTGCGGCATGACGGCCCGAAGGAGGTCGATGCAACGGTACCAAGTATGTGGCCCGAAAATCGTAATGAAATCATAAGTCTGAAAATAAGCTGGGGCCAGGGATTAAATCAAATTACCATTTACTGTGCCTTACTAACAATGAGAGTAACTACCATACATATAATACTGCATAAAAATAGGAGGCTCGTGATCAAAACAGGGTCCCTCGCCCGTAGTATCAATAAGCAATCCTACTCCTGGGACTATTTCACCTGCATGGGTCCTGTGGACCCGCATGAGGTATTCCTCGCATAAGTCGTACCGCCGCGTGGGACTATTTCACCCGCATAAGCCCATAAGGACTCGCATGAGGTACTCCTCCCATCGTGGGTAGCAAATCCACGGAACAGGTGGTATAACGATCTTGGGGATTAACCCCTCAGATATACTCTTACCCTGAAACAGATGGTATAACGATCTTGGGGATTTACCCCTCAGATATACTCTTTGCTGGGCGGATGGTATAACGATCTTGGGTCTGTACTCGCCGGATATACTCTTGCTGGAGCAGATGGTATAACGATTTTGGGGCTTGCCCCTCAGATATACTCTTACACTGGAGCAGATGGTATAACGATCTTGGGGCTTGCCCCTCAGATATACTCTTACACTGGAGAAGGTGGTATGACGATCTTGGGGATTGCCCCTCATTCATACTCTTACCCTGGAGAAGGTGGTATAACGATCTTGGGGCTTGCCCCTCAGATATACTCTTACCCTAGCTCAAACTGTCATCATATCATAATCATAAATAAGTTAAGAAAACTTATGACTTCTTATTAGTCTTGTTCATATACCCTCTCATTTTAGTTTACTTAAGGCACTTAATCATATCTTTAAAAAGAAAACCGGGAATTTAACCCAAGTACTACATACTTCAACTCTTTTAAAAGTGACTCTTTTTCATACATAAAACCTTTGGGCAATTGATGCCTTAAAATCAATTTGCCTTCCATAACTCAAGTCATTTGTCCTTACTTATCTTACTTAGAGTAAATCTCTTCTTGTTAACCTTTCATAAAGCTAATAAAACTAACTTCCCATAAAGCCGTTATACTATCTTTATGCTTTAGAAATTAAGACATTCTTATCCTTTCATAAGGCCGTTATAACTAACTTCCCATAAAGCCGTTATAACTCCTTATGAACCATTACGTTCTTTTACTAACCAAGAGACTTATACTTCAAACAATTTTACACAATTTTCAAAATACTTCAAGCCTCTTATCTCTTTAGAATAAATCAATACTCAATACTTTCACACCAAGTACTCTATACTTCTTTATGTCAAGAAATCCTTGTCTACCTTATTTAGGATAAACCACTCCTTAAGAACAAGCGGGTTAACTTCTTAACCCAACCAACTTAGACATTTTCTTAAAACAAGTCAAGTATAACAAAAGGATTTACTTCATTTAAAACACGTACGTCTACCGTACTATATAGTTAAAACTACTCATGCTCAAGAGATAAGAAAGTTTCCACATACCTCTTCGGTCAATCCACTTGCTAAGCTCAACTACCGCAAGTAATATATCAACCTATAATAATCATGATACGTGTATTAACCTCTAATTTCAATGTAGATATAATCTAAGTTCAAAGCCACTAAATTCTATGGAAAATTGGGCAGCATTTCCTTTGTTTCTACATACTTTGCCACCTTTCCCAAGGCCAAATTCAACATCCAAATGCCACATTTAAGGCTCAACCATCCAAACATTTCAAAGGGGTTTACTCACCTAAACTTGGGTGTGTAAAATTCTGCCCCATAAGGTACAACAATTCACTTAACAATTCTAAGGTAGTTTTTAGGCTACAACATGCTCATAATATCTTCTTAACCAATTCCTTCACATTCAAACCATATTTCTTACATGCAATGACTCTAAGTGCATTATTTACTACTACAAATCCCTTCTTCTTCACATGCAACATTAATAACTAACCACAAGAGAAGAAATGTTACCTTAAAGCTTTAGCCAAACTTATTCCAACAACTTTGCTAGCCTCCTTTCCAAGAACACCACCACAATAACTCCTACAAGCTAGCCACAAACTTCCTTCTTGTCCTTAACTTTTCAGATTTTTCCTTAGGCTTGAATTTCTCTTGGAATTTTAGAGAGAAGTGGGAGCTTAAGCTTAGAGAGAGAGAGGGATTTGAAAGATGACCAAGTCTTCTAGACTTGGTCAATATAAGGCATGTAAGAAATCAGATGGGGGGGGGGACACTTGTCACCCTCCCAAGGTCTTTTAAAAGAGAAATCTGATTTTTCCTAAGTTTTTCTGCCAGGAATCCCGCCTTGGCGCCACGGCCCTGACGCCGGTGCCGCGGCGCTGAAACCTCTGCGGACTCTCGGAACTTCAGGCGCCGCGACCTGTCCTCAGCTGGCGTACGCCGCTTTGTCCGAAACACATTTACGTCGATCACGACCGAACTTGTAACTCTCATAACTTTCCACTCCGACGTCCTATCGACGAACGGTTGGTTGCGTTGGAAACTAGAATCAACGAAATACTCCCTAGGCCTTCGAAACACTTAGGAACTCTCAATGTACCGGGTTATAACCCGCCTCAAAGTTGACTAAAACCCGTCCGAAAAAATCCGTCAACTTATCTTTTAAAACATTTTAAGTCTTACTCCCTTTCGTACGCTCTCATACGCATGACCTGAACTACGGGGTGTAACATTCTCCCCCCTTAGAAACATTCATCCCCGAATGTTCTTTTGGAGCCAATCTAATATTCCTCGGTACATCCTCGTACTTCACGCTTAATGGGACCTTACTATGCCACTTGTGACCCTAAGATATCGCACACACTTAATCATTTCTCATAAATCAAACAGGAAAATGAATCCAAAGTATGAACCATTACTACTTACCCCCGTTCACGGCCTAACAGAATTGCCCGATCAGCTTATTCTAACACATGTACATAGTCTCAATATCCTCTGTTCATAACACTAAATCATACAACAATCCTGTCATGCATACTAATCTCTAAAGGGTCAAAGATATACCTGTAACTATTGCTTCACATTCCCCTTGTCGTTCTAATCATGATCCTGCCCTGCACGGCGCACAACAAAAGAAGGCGATGAACCAGCCACTGATCCCGAAGGCTGAATCTCTACATCCGTGCTATCCCTGGTCGGACAGTTCCTCGCATAATGGCCCTGCTGGCCGCATGTATAACAATTACCCAAACTATCACGACACTCCCCATAATGGGTCCTATCACATAGACTACACCGAGGTAGAGGTGGCCTCCTCAGACTAACACCCCTACTCTCCCGAAAAGCTGAACCCTCGGAGCCCTGACCTGCTCCCGAATCTCCCGAACGTCCTGAAGACTGTGGTGGAGGACTCCGTACTGGCCGAGGCGCATAACTAGCCTGCTGCTGAGGTGGTCCGCCTTGAAAACCGCCCTGAGATCCTACTGTCCTGGCCCTCTTGGGCTGGCCTAAATCTAGCTGATCCTACCTCTCTCTGTCCTCAATCCCCTGCGCATACGCCTGCATCCTGGCAATATCCATCCCTGGCTGAAGAGCCACCCCCAAGCATGCAGTAATCATATGACGGTCTAGTCCCATCACATACCGATGAACCCTGTCTGCCATGTCAGCTACAATGGTGTGCGCATACCTATCTAAGGAGTCAAACTCCAGGCTGTACTCTCTGATAGTCCTTCCGTCCTGCCTCAAGGTCAAAAATCTATCTACGCGGGCTCTCCTCATCTCAGGAGGCAAGAAGTGATCCAGGAAAGCCTCTGTGAACTCCTCCCAAACAACTGGAAGAGCATCCTCACCTCTCGTCAACACCCATGACTCAAACCAGTTCAACACAATATCGCGTAACCGGTAAGAAGCTAACACAACGGACTCCGTCTCCGAGGCCCTAAGCACCTGCGTAGTCCGCCGCACCTGTCGAATAAAATCCTGAGGATCCTCCTCAGACCTCGAACCATAGAACTCGGGTGGATTACAACTCAGAAAGTCCCGAATCCTTAAACTTTCAGCCCTAGGGTTAGCCACGGCCGGCGCCGCCTCGCCACAATGCTAGTCAACAACGACCGCTCTCCGTAATCCCTATACCGCCTTTGGCTGTGGAACTGGAGGCTCGGGTACCGGAACCTCTGGAGCCACTGCCGCTCTCGGCTCCTCTAACACTACCGGCGTAGCTGAACTCGCCGACCCGCCTACTACCTCAGGCATAGTCTGTTCCCGAGTCCTGGTGACTCTCTGCGTACCACTAGAAGCTCCTGCTGCTGCCTTGCCCTTCTAGGCTCTGGTCGCCTTCTGGGGAGGCATAACTGTTACACAAGGATAGGTCAGAGAGGACCCAACCTACTATGACAGCTCTACTGCACGATCTTAAAGAGAGAAGGATGGAAACCAATCCTAAATGTCCTGCAGCCTCCTGATTATAGATGTGGTGCACGACACACCGATAATCAAGACTCTACTAGACACGTGCTCAGACAATTTCCGAGGACTAATCGCTCGATACCACTTTTGTCACGACCCGACCGGGGCGCGATCGGTGCCCTATCGGGCACCGCCAGTACACATCGAGAATAGCAATGAACATACATAATACAAAATATGTATAAGGTAAACATCACTGGCAAGCCGACAAGGCCGCATTTCATAAAATAACTTAATCGAAAGTGAAACAGTACAACTTATTCTTACAGCCCAAACCACAAACATGACTACTGCACCTGCAGAATAACAAGCGTATGACGGGCCCCGCCATACCCCCTGAATGTACAAAAGCCTATAACCTCAGAGAATCATACCAAAAGACAAAGCCTCCGGAGAGATGGAGCTTTCCAAGAAATGAACAGTGATCCTAAGAGTGCGGATCAACAAGCTACGTATCTCGACTGCGCATTTAACGCAGCCGGGCGAGGTCGATTACAGGTACCAAGTATGTGAAACTGAAAATACTGTAATGAAATCATAAGTCTGAAAATAAGCTTGGGCCAGGGATGAAATCAAATTACCTTTTACTGTGCCTTACTAACAATGAGAGTAACTATCATACATATAATACTGCATAAAAATAGGAGGCTCGTGATCAAAACAGGGTCCCTCGCCCGTAGAATCAATAAGCAATCCTACTCCTGGGACTATTTCACCCGCATGGGTCCTGTGGACCCGCATGAGGTATTCCTCGCATAGGTCGCACTACCGCATGGGACTATTTCACCCGCATAAGCCCATAAGGACTCGCATGAGGTACTCCTCGCATCGTGGGTAGCAAATCCACGGAACAGGTGGTATAACGATCTTGGGGATTGACCCCTCAGATATACTCTTACCCTGAAACAGATGGTATAACGATCTTGGGGATTTACCCCTCAGATATACTCTTACACTGGAGCAGATGGTATAACGATCTTGGGGCTGTACTCCTCAGATATACTCTTACACCGGAGCAGATGGTATAACGATCTTGGGGCTTGCCCCTAAGATATACTCTTACACTGGAGCAGATGGTATAACGATCTTGGGGCTTGCCCCTCAGATATACTCTTACACTGGAGAAGGTGGTATGACGATCTTGGGGATTGCCCCTCATTCATACTCTTACCCTGGAGAAGGTGGTATAACGATCTTGGGGCTTGCCCCTCAGATATACTCTTACCCTAGCTCAAACTGTCATCATATCATAATCATAAATAAGTTAAGAAAACTTATGACTTCTTATTAGTCTTGTTCATATACCCTCTCATTTTAGTTTACTTAAGGCACTTAATCATATCTTTAAAAAGAAAACCGGGAATTTAACCCAAGTACTACATACTTCAACTCTTTTAAAAGTGACTCTTTTTCATACATAAAACCTTTGGGCAATTGATGCCTTAAAATCAATTTGCCTTTCATAACTCAAGTAATTTGTCCTTACTTATCTTACTTAGAGTAAATCTCTTCTTGTTAACCTTTCATAAAGCTAATATAACTAACTTCCCATAAAGCCGTTATACTATCTTTATGCTTTAGAAATTAAGACATTCTTATCCTTTCATAAGGCCGTTATAACTAACTTCCCATAAAGCCGTTATAACTCCTTATGAACCATTACGTTCTTTTACTAACCAAGAGACTTATACTTCAAACAATTTTACACAATTTTCAAAATACTTCAAGCCTCTTATCTCTTTAGAATAAATCAATACTCAATACTTTCACACCAAGTACTCTATACTTCTTTATGTCAAAAAATCCTTGTCTACCTTATTTAGGATAAACCACTCCTTAAGAACAAGCGGGTTAACTTCTTAACCCAACCAACTTAGACATTTTCTTAAAACAAGTCAAGTATAACAAAAGGATTTACTTCATTTAAAACACGTACGTCTACCGTACTATATAGTTAAAACTACTCATGCTCAAGAGATAAGAAAATTTCCACATACCTCTTCGGTCAATCCACTTGCTAAGCTCAACTACCGCAAGTATTATATCAACCCTATAATAATCATGATACGTGTATTAACCTCTAATTTCAATGTAGAAATAATCTAAGTTCAAAGCCACTAAATTCTATGGAAAATTGGGCAGCATTTCCTTTGTTTCTACATACTTTGCCACATTTCCCAAGGCCGAATTCAACATCCAAATGCCACATTTAAGGCTCAGCCATCCAAACATTTCAAAGGGGTTTACACACCTAAACTTGGGTGTGTAAAATTCTGCCCCATAAGGTACAACAATTCACTTAACAATTCTAAGGTAGTTTTTAGGCTACAACATGCTCATAATATTTTCTTAACCAATTCCTTCACATTCAAACCATATTTCTTACGCTGATGACTCTAAGTGCATTATTTACTACTACAAATCCCTTCTTCTTCACATGCAACATTAATAACTAACCACAAGAGAAGAAATGTTACCTTAAAGCTTTAGCCAAACTTATTCCAACAACTTTGCTAGCCTCCTTTCCAAGAACACCACCACAATAACTCCTACAAGCTAGCCACAAGCTTCCTTCTTGTCCTTAACTTTTCAGATTTTTCCTTAGGCTTGAATTTCTCTTGAAATTTTAGAGAGAAGTGGGAGCTTAAGCTTAGAGAGAGAGAGGGATTTGAAAGATGACCAAGTCTTCAAGACTTGGTCAATATAAGGCATGCAAGAAATCAGATGGGGGAGGGGGGGACACTTGTCACCCTCCCAAGGTCTTTTAAAGAGAAATCGATTTTTCCTAAGTTTTTCCGCCAGAATCCCGCCTTGGCGCCGCGACCACGATGCGGCGCGCGGCTACTGAAACCTCTGCGGACTCGGAACTTCCGCGCGGCCCGCTGTCTGGCCACGGCTGCCGCTTTGTCCGAAACACATTTCTGTCCGTCTGCGCACTGAACTTGTAACTCTCATAACTTTCTACTCCGATGTCCTATCAACGAACGGTTGGTTGCGTTGGAAACTAGACTCAACGAACTACGCCCTAGGCCTTCGAAACACTTAGTAACTCTCAATGTACCAGGTCATAACCCACCTCAAAGTTGACTAAAACCCGTCCGAAAAAATCCGTCAACTTATCTTTTGAAATTTTTTAAGTCTTACTCCCTTTCGTACGCTCTCATACGCATGACCTGAACTACGGGGTGTAACACTATTACTACTTATTCCATGGATTTGCTACCCATGATGCGAGTGCGGCGCTTGTACTCATGCGGGCCCACCGGGTCCATGCGGGTGAAATAGTCCCATGCGGGTGAAATAGTCCCTTGCGAGGCGGATGACCTCATGCGGGTGAAATAGTCCCATGCTGGTGAAATAGTCCCATGCGAGGCGGATTACCTCATGCGGGTCCACAGGACCTATGCGAGTGAAATAGTCCCAGGAGTAGGATTGCTTAATGATGCTACGGGCGAGGGACCCTGTTTTGATCATGAGCCTCCTATTTTTATGCAGTTAAGTTTATACTTGTTACTCTCATTGTTCGTAAGGTACAGTCCATTGTAATTTGATTTTCTTCCATGACTCCAGCTTGTTTTAGACTTATGATATTATTATAGTATTTTCCAGTTGTACATACTTGGTACATATTGTCTTGACCCGCTTCGCCGAGCTGCGTTCATGCCACGGTAGGGAGTAGCGGTGGTGGATCCTCGTTCTTAGGATCTTTGCTCGGTGTCGAAGCTCCACTTCTCGGAGGCTTGACTTTTAGTGCGGTTCTCACGATGTTGTAGATATTATGTACATTCAGGGTATGGCGGGGCCTGTCCGTCATAGTGGTTACCATTCTTAGAGTGCGTAGTCTGTTATAAATTGGGTTGTTAAGGATGTAACTGTTCAGTTTTGTTATATTTAAAGGTAGCCATTTTGGGTTAACCTGCTTTATATTCTATAAGGTTTCTTGTTGTGAGTTTATTTTCCGCTGGTTCTATCTGATGTTGTATCACAAGGGTGCCCGGGGTAAGTCACCAGTCACGGGTCCGAGGTCGGGTCGTGACAAAAGTGGTATCAGAGCAGTTAGTCCTCAGAAAGTGTCTACAGATAGTGTCTAGTAGAGTCTTGATTATCGGTGTGTTGTGCACCACATCTATAATCAGGAGGCTACAGGATATTTAGGATTGGTTTCCATTCTTTCACTCTAAGATCGTGCAATAGAGCTGTGTTATAGGTTGAACTTCCTCTGACATATTTTTATGTATCAGTTATGCCTCCACGCAAGGCAACCGCGGCCCAGAAGGGCAAAGCGGTGAGAGAAGCGCTAGTAGGACACGAGGGATTCTGAGGCGCAAGCCGATCTTTACACGAGTGATGTTTCGGACGGCGAGTTCCACGTCGCCGGCCAGCGAGTTTGGAGCGGCAACAGCGGCTCACGAGATCGCGGTACACAGGCCCCGATTACGGCTGGAAGCGAGAGGATATGGGTTACAAGGAGATGGCCCAGTTATTAGCCAGGATCATGGCAAGCGGGAGGGCAGAGCGGGAGGCGGCGGTTCGGTTGTACCGTAGTTCACCCAGATCGATAGATGAGACTTGGACTTTTTGAGTTGCGACCACGAGTTCTATGGGTGAGGCACGAGGATGATCCTCGAGTTTATCAAGCGATTCTGACGGATCATGAGAGTGATCGGGGCCTCGGAGGCAGTCGGTAGTAATGGGTTCACATCGTTTGCGTGATCTGCGATTGGTAGTTTGATTCATGGGAACTATCCTGGGGAGCATGCGCCTTCGGATGTTTGGGACGAGTTCTCGAGCGTTCGCCGCCATTTCTTGCCTCCGCAGATGAGAGAGCTCGGGCGATAGATTTACGATGTTGAGGCGAGTGGGCGGGCGATGCAGGAGTACAATGTAGAGTTTGACTCGTTGGCTCGGTATGTACCCATTTTGGTAGCGAGACATGGAGGGCGAGTGGTGCGCTATGTCACGAGGCTCGATGATTACTTAGCGAGAGAGTTGCAGGAGTAGCTCTTGGCCGGACATGGACATTTACATCACGACCCGTTCGGGGCGTGGAGTGCCTTACCCGCACCCAGCGATCATACATCGAGAGAAAATCAGCGGAAATATAAAACAAGACAAGAAACATTATTAAAAAGGAGAAAGCGGTTTTTACGAAGAAAAGCACGCGCTTTCGGCATATATATAAAAATATTGTTTTGCGATTACATCCCAATGCATAATAGGACTACAAACCTCTAAGGAAGTAAACAACTATGGCGGGACGGTAGCGCCATACCTGAATGTACAAAACTATCTACAATACAGGAGATCATACCCAAAAGTAGAGCCTCGGAGAAGATGGAGCTCACGACACCAACACAAAGATCCTAAGGATGTGGATCTAGCACTGCTTTCCACCTGCGGCATGAGCGGCCAGAAGGAGGTCGATCTACAGTACTAAGTATGTGAAGCGTAAAATACTTAAATGAAATCATATCATTTTAAAACCCATTTTAGTAAATATGCGAAAACAACGATGTAGCGCATAGTGCCACATCATAAACAAGAGCAACAATAGGTAAGCGTAATAGGTCTTTTCTAGGCTGCGAATGATCGAAGCGGGGCGGTGCCGTAGTATCACCATGCAAGCCTAATCACGGACTCCGTAGTCGCATGAGCCACTCACATAGGCGCGTAGGGTATAACCCCGCATCGGTGGCTACTCCTCGGCATCGCCCCGGACTCGTAGTCCGCGTGGCGCGTAGACCGCGTGAGGTATAACCCGCACACTAACACGGAACTCGTAGCTCGCATAGGTCCCCGGACCCGCATGAGGTATTCTCGAATCATGGTCCTGCATCGCTGAGTCTACCGCGTCGGAGCGACTTGTCACGACGAGCCGGGGCCGCGGCGGTGCCCTACACAGGCACCATACGTAAACATCGAGAAAATCAGCGGAACATACATGAAACTTAAAAATAAAACATCGTAAGTAAAACAACGAGGTTAGCCGATATGGCTACCTTCCGAACATATATACAAACAACCAAGCGGATTGCCTCGTTCTTTTACAAAGCGACCCACACATGTGACTACTGCACTTAAGAGTTTTTACATAACAAGCGTATGACAAGGCCCCGCTGCACTGAATAAACATAAGCGTGACAACTCGGAACACCGAGCCATCTCAACTTTGAACCGGATCCTAAGCTCGCGGATCCACAATCGTGTACCTAAACTCGCGGCATTTAACGCAGCTTCGAAGAAGTCGATAACAAAAATTGCGAATATGGAAGAATATAACGCATAAAGAAACAAATCATAATCTGTACAAAAGAATGACAAGGACAAGTATAAAAATACATACGGATCTCGCCGTGTCATTACCACTTATGAACTTAATCGTACCTTATTATCCTTCCCATTCCCAATAAAAGTTATAGTCACATTCTTACGCACATTATTTAGAAAAGAATCATTAAGTTCATTACCATATAACTTACTTATCTTTCATAACATAGTCCGCCCACTACGGAGGGACACATATACTACCCGCCAACTGGGACGCGATCAAGTCACACTAATATCAAAGCATGCCCGTGGAATCCCCATCATCGCCGATACTATTAGTGTAAAATATAACCATGTGACGCGCCGGTGGCATCCCACCTCACCGTCGGCGTACATACACAATACATATATATATATCCCGCCTGTGGAATCCCACATCATCGCTGATACCCAGTATAATAATACACCAATAGCATACATGAACACCAAGTCCCACCTGGTATAGCGTCTTGGGGTCTACCCTCACTTATACTCTTACCACGGAGAAGGTGGTATAACGTCTTGGGACTTGCCCTCATTTATACTCTTACCCTATCTCAACCGACCATTATACAAAACAAGCGGGGTTTAATGTCTTGGGGTTTACCCTCACTTATACTCTTACCACGAGAAGGTGGTATAGCATCTTGGGGTTTACCCTCACTTATACTCTTACCCTATCTCGACCGGCCACAAACAAGCGAAGCACTACCATGTCTTCTATAAGAATCAGAATTTAACCTAAGTACTACAAATAGCGGAAGCATACGTGGAATCCCACATCACCGCTTCAGACGCCCAAGTACTTACAACAAGACAGCCGACCCTCCAACCGAGAGTCGCGGCATCGTAATAAAACATAATACTTGCACTCAAAGGCTATCACCAGCACACATAGGCTAATTCTCAATTAATCAAGCCAAAGTACTAATCAAGGCATCACATAGAATTATTCTCAATTAACAAGCCAAAGTACTTATCAAGGCACATTTAGACTAATTCTCAATTAATCAAGCCAAAGTACTTATCAGGGCACAAATAGAATAATTCTCATTTAACAAGCCAAAGTACTTATCGGGGCACAAATAGAATAATTCTCATTTAACAAGCCAAAGTACTTATCGGGGCACAAATAGAATAATTCTCATTTAACAAGCCAAAGTACTTATCGGGGCACAAATAGAATAATCGGACAGCACCTCCTTTGTTTTTACTTACGCTATACTTAGTACTTCAACCTATAATGGTCACCTTACGTCCATTAACCTCTTATTTCAAACGTAGAATATTCTAGGTGCTAAGTCGCTAAATTCTACGGAAAATCGGACAGCACCTCCTTTGTTTTTACTTACTTTGCCACCTTTTTCAAGGCCGAATACAATAACCAAACAGCCCCAATTGGCTCACAACAATATAGAAGGTAGTTCAATACAATGAAAAACTAAATGACCCCATTGGCTCACAACAATTTAGAAAGTAGTCCAATACAAATGAAAAACTAACTAAAAGTCCAAATTCGGCCACCTTGAGTTCAACCTTACCAATTCTTATCAAATTTCCATTTCAATCCAAATTGGTAGCATAACATGATATCAAGTCGCATTTGATTATAATAACCATAATCTTTAAGTAAGTAACATGCGACGATTTTAATAACGACTAAATTGTAATCCAACTTAACATGGCTTACATACATTTGAATTTTTCCAAGGCTACAATCAATCCATAATCCTTATAAACTTCAACACATATACTACATACTAGCAACATGTAAAGCTAACAACAAAAATAAATAATCTTGTAACACTTTCAAAGAACAAGATTATACCTCGACGATTCTTAATCCAAATTCCAATCCGAAGTCGCTCTTAGTAGTCAGAACCTCTCCAAGACACTTCAATCCGCTCCTTGAAACCCTTAGAACCATACCAACAATTTTCCTTCAAACTTCCCACCAAAACCTAGAAAAGCCATTAGGTTTTCACCTTGCGACTAATACGAAAACTCTCTTTTTCCGGGATTTTTCTATTGAGATAAACTCACAATACACTTAGGAACATTGGGTTAAAGTCTTGTGGCTAATGGACAACAATTGCAAAATTTGTGTGGGAGAACCCTCAATAGCCGAGAGCATGAAGAGAGCAAGAAAAGATGGGAAATTTTTCTAAGTGTTTAAAGCTTGTCTTTCTACTAGTAGTAGGATGAATATATAACACCATCAACGGCTTAGATAAAAACAAATGTGTGGTCTAGATGTGGTCAATTATATCAAGCTCCCTTTGACCCTTTGACTTGGTCCATTTTTTCAAGCTAACATTTTCCACACTTAGCCTAAATTTTCGTCCAAGACCATTAAGGGGGGGTGACACGTGTCGCCCTCCCGCTCGTCGCAATAAAACGTTTTCCGACAATTTCCAAAATTCCGATTAAAAAAAAAAATTACTCGTCTCAAACCTTAACCTTTGAGTTCTTACGTACGTCCTTATAAACATATCCTGAAATTCCGGGGTGTAACACGGCTTAACCCCTTAGAAACATTCGTCCCCGAATGTTCTTTCGGAGTCAATCATTATAATTTGCGACATAGTTTCCTTTCACCATCCCGTCATACCAACAATGCCACACATGGCCCTAATACATTGTACACACATACTCGTCCATCTTAAGCCCAAAAGAGATTATCTTTACGTACTTCCAACTCATACTAGCATACATACATAACTTCCACACCGATTCTGGCCTCAAATCTTTGGAGTAACTCTATAAAACAATATAAGGCCATTTCCGGCTTTCATGACTGTTAGATGGAACGCGTCCACGAACCCAGAAACAATTAACTAGACTTGGGCCTAGCGCTCGTGACCCGGCCACGAGCGAACTACTACCAACTGATCCCACTCCATTCCGTGATATGGGAGACCCGTACAGTCCTCACCCCGACCCGTCGCAGACTTAACTCTTATTCTTGGTCCATAATAAATCTTATGGCCCGAGAGAGCCCTATATATCTAAGGTCTCGGCAGTTACCAATATTCTTAGGCTCGCAATTTCCATGCTCCAAGCCTACCTTACCAGTCACCCCGTAACCGGGTACAAAAACTTCTCATAATACCAAAACCATGTTGTCTCGATCACAACAACCATTTCTTACTCTATACGGACCTCATTCGTACAATTCTCTTAAGCCTACTACGCAGCTTAATCTATTAACATGACATTCCGTTAGGTTCCTTAACATGGCTTCTGGGGTTCACTACCCTACTGCATACCTCATCTTTTCCCAATTATCTCGAAATAAAACACAAAACCTTAGCAAAAATTCATTAACTATTCCATACCTTCCAGATCTAGTTAGTCTTTACCAATTCTGGTACTCTAAAATCATTCTAGGCAACACGCGTCTGACCCTCATACATAACTCCGTATAGATGTATGTCACAATACCAACTATACTATAATCATTACCAACCTAGATACGCAATCCACATAGTCATTCTTGGGTCACTGCTGCCTTTCTCGTAGCTGCAATCAACATAACTCGTTAGGGGAGACGACCCTAACAACACAGCTCTATCGCACGATCTCAGAGTGAGAAGAATGGAAATCAATCCTAAATGTCCTGCAGCCTCCTGATTATAGATGTGGTGCACAACACACCGATAATCAAGACTCTACTAGACACGGTCTGTAGACACCTTCCGAGGACTAATCGCTCGATACCACTTTTGTCACGACCCGACCTGGGGACCGCGATCGTGCCCTACACGGGAACCTCATGTAAACATCGAGAAAAAATCAGCGAACATACATGAAACTTAAAAATAAAACATCGTAAGTAAAACAACGAGTTAGCCGATAGAGCTACCTTCCCGAACATATATACAAACAACCAAGGGCTGCCGTTCTTTTTACAAATCGACCCACATATGTGACTACTGCACTTAAGAGTTTTTACATAACAATCGTGGCGGGACAAGGCCCCGCCGCACTTCAATAAACATAAACGTGACAACTCCGAACACCGAGCCATCTCAACTTGCTGAATCGGGATCCTAAGTCGCGGATCCACAATCGTGTACCTAAACTGCGGGCATTTAACGCACTTCAAGGGCCGCGATAACAAAAATTGCGAATATGGAAGAATATAACGTCTGAGAAACAAATCATAATCAGACAAAAGAATGACAAGGACAAGTATAAAAATACATACGGATCCCCGGTGTCATTACCACTTATGAACTTAATCGTACCTTATTATCCTTCCCATTCCCAATAAAAGTTATAGTCACATTCTTACGCATATTATTTAGAAAAAGAATCATTAAGTTCATTACCATATAACTTACTTATATTTCATAACATAGTCCGCCCACTACGAGGGACACATATACTACCCTACCAACTGGACGCGATCAAGTCACACTAATATCAAAGCATGCCCGTGGAATCCCCATCACCGCCGATACCTATTAGTGTAAAATATAACCATGTGACGCTACTGCGTGGCATACCACCTCACCGTCGGCACACATACACAATACATATATATATATCCCGCCCGTGGAATCCCACATCATCGCTGATACCAGGTATAATAATACACCAATAGGCATACATGAACACCAAGTCCCACCGGTGGTATAGCGTCTTGGGGGTCTACCCCTCACTTATACTCTTACCCTGGAGAAGGTGGTAAAGCAGGTGGTATAACATCTTGGGGGTCTACCCCTCACTTATACTCTTACCCTGGAGAAGGTGGTATAACGTCTTGGAACTTGCCCCTCATTTATACTCTTACCCTATCTCAACCGACCATTATACAAAACAAGCAGGGGGTATAATGTCTTGGGGGTTTACCCCTCACTTATACTCTTACCCTGGAGAAGGTGGTATAACATCTTGGGGGTTTACCCCTCACTTATACTCTTACCCTATCTCGACCGGCCACAAACAAATGAAGCACTACCATGTCTTCTATAAGAATCAGAATTTAACCCAAGTACTACAAATAACTAAGCATACCCGTGGAATCCCACATCACCGCTTCAGACGTCCAAGTACTTACAACAAGACAAATACCTCCAACCGAGAGTCGCGATCGTAATAAAACATAATACTTGCACTCAAAGGCTATCACCAAAGACACATAGGCTAATTCTCAATTAATCAAGCCAAAGTACTAATCAAGGCATCACATAGAATTATTCTCAATTAACAAGCCAAAGTACTTATCAAGGCACATTTAGACTAATTCTCAATTAATCAAGCCAAAGTACTTATCAGGGCACAAATAGAATAATTCTCATTTAACAAGACAAAGTACTTATCGGGGCACAAATAGAATAATTCTCATTTAACAAGCCAAAGTACTTATCGGGGCACAAATAGAATAATTCTCATTTAACAAGCCAAAGTACTTATCGGGGCACAAATAGAATAATTCTCATTTAACAAGCCAAAGTACTTATCGGGGCACAAATAGAATAATTCTCATTTAACAAGCCAAAGTACTTATCAAGGCACACTTAGACTAATTCTCAATTAATCAAGCCAAAGTACTAATCAAGGCATCACATAGAATTATTCTCAATTAAACAGGCCAAAGTACTACGTACGTACATTCTTTTCAAAAGACTCCTTTCCAAATAAAACTTCCTCGATACTAACAACCGTAGTATCAAGTCCTATCCCCCTTTCAAGACAAGTCACAATACCTTTTTAGAAATACAATTACCGACTTCTAAATCAAGTGACTTCTTTATTAAAAACCTTAAGCAATTGGTACCTTTAAAACAATTTGCCCTTCCTTAACACAAGTTATTTCTTTGATTACTTTATTAGGGAAAACCATTCTCTTAACCTTCCATAAAGCCGTTATAACCAACTTCCCATAAAGCCGTTATAACCCTTTATGGTTTAGACCAACACGTTCCTTTTATAACCAAGAGACTTCTACTTTTTGAAACCGAGTATTAAATACTTTCAAATCAATTCTCATATCTTTCAAAAATACAATTAGTCTCTTAACCTTTAGAAAACAAGTGACTCCTTTTATTATAAAACCTTAGGCAATTAATGCCTTAAAAACAAGTGGCCTTTTCACTAAAATCAAATCACTTATCTTTCCATAAAGCAAATATAACTAACTTCCCATAAAGCCGTTATATTCACTTTATACCTTAGCCAAAAACAATTTCCTATCCAAGGACTTATACGTTTAAAACGAACAAGTATCACATACTTTAAAACTCTTCAAGTCCCTTAACTTTAATAAAACTTAAGATATCCTTTATACTTTCAAAGAAGTGAGTTAATCTCCCAACTCACCCGACTTGGCTATTCACAAACTAGTAAAGGATATCAAGGTGTCAGACGTCACCGTACTACATACGCAACTAGTCATGCTCAAAGATAGGAAAAGTTCTACATAGAGTAGATCACACAACTACCTCTTAACTTCTAAGAGTAACAGGAAACATGAAATGATACCACAGGTATATTCCATACATAGAATCATGCCAAAGGAAGGAAGAGGTTCACATACCTCGCGACGATTGTCGACAAGTAGCAAAATGCTCCAAAGTACTTCAACCTTGAGCTATTCCATTCTTCAAGTAGGATACACTATACTTAGTACTTCAACCTATAATGGTCACCTTACGTCCATTAACCTCTTATTTCAAACGTAGAATATTCTAGGTGCTAAGTCGCTAAATTCTACGGAAAATCGGACAGCACCTCCTTTGTTTTTACTTACTTTGCCACCTTTTTCAAGGCCGAATACAATAACCAAACAGCCCCAATTGGCTCACAACAATATAGAAGGTAGTTCAATACAATGAAAACTAAATGACCCAATGGCTCACAACAATTTAGAAAGTAGTCCAATACAAATGAAAAACTAACTAAAAGTCCAAATTCGGCCACCTTGAGTTCAACCTTACCAATTCTTATCAAATTTCCATTTCAATCCAAATTGGTAGCATAACATGATATCAAGTCGCATTTGATTATAATAACCATAATCTTTAAGTAAGTAACATGCGATTTTTAATAACGACTAAATTGTAATCCAACTTAACATGGCTTACATACATTTCGAATTTTTCCAAGGCTACAATCAATCCATAATCCTTATAAACTTCAACACATATACTACATACTAGCAACATGTAAAGCTAACAACAAAAATAAATAATCTTGTAACACTTTCAAAGAACAAGATTATACCTCGACGATTCTTAATCCAAATTCCAATCCGAAGTCGCTCCTTAGTAGTCTAGAACCTCTCCAAGACACTTCAATCTCCTTGAAACCCTTAGAACCATACCAACAATTTTCCTTCAAACTTCCCACCAAAACCTAGAAAAGCCATTAGGTTTTCACCTTGCGACTAATACGAAAACTCTCTTTTTCCGGGATTTTTCTATTGAGATATACTCACAATACACTTAGGAACATTGGGTTAAAGTCTTGTGGCTAATGGACAACAATTGCAAAATTTGTGTGGGAGAACCCTCAATAGCCGAGAGCATGAAGAGAGCAAGAAAAGATGGGAAATTTTTCTAAGTGTTTAAAGCTTGTCTTTCTACTAGTAGTAGGATGAATATATAACACCATCAACGGCTTAGATAAAAACAAATGTGTGGTCTAGATGTGGTCAATTATATCAAGCTCCCTTTGACCCTTTGACTTGGTCCATTTTTTCAAGCTAACATTTTCCACACTTAGCCTAAATTTTCGTCCAAGACCATTAAGGGGGGGTGACACGTGTCGCCCTCCCGCTCGTCGCAATAAAACGTTTTCCGACAATTTCCAAAATTCCGATTAAAAAAAAAAATTACTCGTCTCAAACCTTAACCTTTGAGTTCTTACGTACGTCCTTATAAACATATCCTGAAATTCCGGGGTGTAACACGGCTTAACCCCCGGTAACATGTCAAGAGGTGAGTGATATAATACTAACACAACAACTTATCGTTAAACAACATAAGCACAACAAGAATACCCTCTTATACAAACGTTTACAAGACACTAACACACTTAGCATCATATCATGTCTACTTATCAAACCATCTTATTATTCTATCAATATAAGTCTGTTATAAACACATAGTTAAACTGTTCCTTTTATCATCTTAAGTGGTTATACCTAACTTCCCATAAAGCTAGTATAACTCTTAAGCTTTCGCTTTAAAACCAATTAGTTCTCTTCTAAAAATGATTCAAGATTCTTTTGAAATGCATCAAGATCCTTATTATTCAGGCTTAAGTCAAAAGACATTGCCGTAAGTATTATTCAGGCTTAAGTCAAAAGACATTGCCGTAGTTATTAATCAGTTAACACACGTACGTCTACCGTACTATATATATATATTTGAAAATATCATGCTTTAGGAAGAATCACATACCTTCTCAGCGAAAACCACCTGCCAAGTTGAATATGTCGCGCGCAGAGAATCAACCTATAATAGTCAGACACGTCTATCAACGCTCGCACTACTCAAAACGATTCTAAGCAGAGGTTCTCTATCCTACGGAAAATTGGGCAGCACTTCCCTACCGGTGAGCTACTCAAGTTCATCAGAAAACAAATCTAAGTAAGTACAGTTTGATTATTCTTCTTTTAAACCCTTCTACTGTGATAACAGTTCAATTCTATTCTGTAATAATCTTCTAAGTATTCAATACTTATATCTATACTTCTACAGTATGCATTTTCTAATACAAAAGAGGGTTAGGATTATTTACCTCGGTAAGCCCAATAATATCCTAGATAAAAGTCGCGCCTGAGCAAGGTTTAGCTCCTAAGTTACGCTCCAGAGCTCCAAGAACCCTTAGAAGTTCTTCCCAACTTCTACTAAGTACTAAGGGATTTGGGCTAGGGTATTTTGGGCATTATAACAATACTAAGACAACTTTTCTACCAAGTGGGGTAGATTTCGGCTAGGCTGGGAGGGGTTGCCTCGGCCAAGCTCACCAAAAGGGGGGGGGGGGGGAGGTGTGTTGGACGAAAAGGCTTAAGGGAGAGGAGAGGATTTTAGACTTGGAAAGTTTGTTTGTGGATGAAGAACTCTTCATCACAAGAGGGGTAATTATAGGTCAAGGGATGGCCAACCAATGGCCAAGATTATGCCAAGTGCAAGGCAAGTGTAAGGCCAAGATTTGGGAAAGTGTACCTAGCCAACTTGCACACAAAATATCCTACCAACTCCAAGACAAAATAAGCCATCAATTCGGCCCTAATGCCGTCCACACATCCACCAAGGAGAGGGTGACAAGTGTCGCCCTCTCGTTGGTCCAAAGTGTTTCGTCTCTCGGAAAAATCCGCAAAAATTAGAAATGACATAGCCGGAATTTATCCTACGCGAGTTGTGTAAAACGTTTCGTCGGAAAACGATTCTTTTAGTGAGTTGTGCCCAAGTATTTTCGTCCAAGCCTAACTTTTAAGGCTAAACTTTTGTACGTATTCTCTCACGTACATACTCTGGAAATATGGGGTATAACATTCTCCCCTCCTTAGAAACATTCGTCCCGAATGTTCCTTCCCAAGACAGATAACGATAAGGTTCTTCATAACTTAAACAGTTTGCAAATGCCACACACGGCCACAAAACAACACTTAGGCATAAACGATAATGAAGATTTATAAGTAGGAAAGTGAATTACCTGGAGGTGTGGGTAATAGGTGAGGATACCTCTGCCTCATGTCCTCCTCAGCTTCCCACGTCATCTCCTCCCTGAGCTCGTTCCGCCACAGAACTTTGACGGAACCCACGCCCCGTCCGCAGACGCTAACTCCGACGATCGATTATCGCTATGGGAATCTCTCATACGATAACCCTCACACCGACATCGTCAATCGGTGTACCTAGATGGATCCCGATACATCTCTCAAAGATAGATACGTGAAAACCGGATGCACCGCCTCCAGATCGGACGCAGATCCAACTCATAGGCAACCTTGCCTACCTCGCGACAATGCGAAACGGCCCAATGTACCTTGGGCCGAAGCTTCTTCTTCCCGAATCTCATCACACCCTTCATGGGTGACACCTTTAGGAAAACCCAATCATGAACCTCGAACTCCAGATGCCGACGACGATGATCTGCGTATGACTTCGCCGACTCGAGCCGCCAAGAACCTCTCCTGGATAAGCTTCACCTTATCCACTGCCTGCTGCACCAAATCTGGTCCCACTAACTGCACCTCGCCCACATTGAACCAACCTATAGGCGATCTGCACTTTCTCCCATACAAGGCCTCATAAGGCGCCATCTGAATACTGGAGTGGTAGCTATTATTATACGCAAACTCAACTAGAGGCAAATGATCCTCCCACTACCACGAGTCGATAACACAGCTCGCAGATATCCTCGCAGTGCGGATAGTGCGCCACCGTCCGTCTGCTCGTGGATGGAATGCGATCGTGCTCACTCGCCCCTAAACCCCTCGAAAGACCTCGAAGTTAGCCGTAAATCGGGCTCCTGCATGCGATATGATCGAAATAGGGACTCCGCGATCGACGATCTCTTGGATGTAAAGTCCGCATAATCCTCACCGAAAAGTCGCCCCGACGGAAGAAAGTGGTGATTTCGACTGTCGACGATAACCCATATAAAATCATGTCTCCTCCGAGTGCGAGGTAATCCCGTGATAAAGTCCATGTTGATTACCTCCCACTTCCGTGTCGATCTCTATCGTGCGCAACAAACCACCGTGCCTCGTGCTCTACCTTCACTGCCGACAACACGCACCGAGCTACGAACTCGCAACGCCCTCTTCAAGCCATCCCACCAATACACGGATCTAAGGTCGTGGTACATCTTGGTCGACCACGATGGATAGAGTAACACGCTACGTGTGCTTCCCAAGAACTCCGCCAAGTCCTCAAACATCCGGAACACACAACCTCGCCTCAAACCTTAGCACCCCATCGTGCTACCTCAAAAGGACCCTTCCTCACGAAGAGCCGTATCACGATAACGTGTCAAAATCGATCCTCAAATGTTGCCTCTTCACCTCTCGACGATGGAAGACTCGGCAACCTCACGAACTCGAACCCCACCGCTATCGTAATCAATCAAACGGACACCAAGGCTCGCTAATCGATGCAAATCACGAACCATGTCTCTCCTCTCTACCGCACATCCGATAGGCTCCCATCGACCTACGACAAGAGCATCCGCCACGACATCGCCTTCCCGTGGTATAGGATATCAACATCGTAATCCTTAAGCAACTCTAATCACCGTCTCGTCTGAAGTTCACTCCTCCGGATGAAGATATCCGGAGGCTCTTGTGGTCTGTATAAATATCCACATGAACCCCATACAAGTAGTGCCTCGGATCTTCAAGGCGTGAATCACCGCCGCTAACTCCAAATCATGGGGGTAGTTCCTCTCGTGTTTCTTCACCGTCGATGCATACGCTATAACCTTGCCATGCCGCATCAACAAACATCCCAACCCGATGCCCGACGATCACAATACACGACATAACCGTCTGGACCTCCGGAAGAGTAAGAACGGGCGCCGTCTTTTCCTTCAAGAATCGGAAACCCCGCCACAAGCATCATCCATCAAACTTAGCCGCCTTCGAGTCACCTAGTCAATGGTGCGTAGATAGAAGCAAACTTCTACGAACCGATAATAACTGCAAGGCCCGTAAAATCGCGAACCTCTGTCGGAGTAGTAGGTCTAGGCCAAGTCCCGATCGCTTCGATCTTGGCCAGATTCACTGAATGCCATCACCACAATATGCCCAAGAAAAGCCACCGGTTAACCAAAACTCACATTTGGAAAACTTGGCGTATAATCGCTGGTCTGGAGAATCACAAGATCGCCTCAATGCTCCGCATGCTCTCGCTTCGGCGAGAATAAACCAAGATATCATCAATGAACACTATCACAAGCGTGTCCAAAAATGGTTTGAACACTCGGTTCATCAAATCCATGAATACCGCCGAGCATTGGTCAACCCAAAAGACATGACCACGAACTCATAATGCGCATCGGGTCGGAATGCGATCTAGGGACATCCACCTCTCGACTCGCACTGATGATAGCGATCGCAGATCAATCTTGAGAAACATCTCGCGCTCGCAACCTGGTCGAACAAATCATCAATCCCGGGAAGGGTATTCGTTCTTAATGGTCACCTTGTTCACCGCTCAGATCAACACACATGCGCTGGCCCCGTCCTTCTTCTTCACGAACAATACCGGCGCTCCCCAGGGAGAAACACTAGGCCTGATGAAGCCCTTCTCCAGCAAATCTCTTAGCTGGTCCTTCAGCTCTCTCAACTCGGCAGGTGCCATTCTGTATGGCGGAATGGAAATAGGCCGAGTGTCTGGCAACACATCTATACAAAACTCGATCTCCCTCTCAGGAGGGATACCCGGGAGGTCGTCTGGAAACACGTCTGGGAACTCTCTGACTCTGAATCGATGAAAATCTGCACCGCACTCGATATCAAACACCCGAACGAGATGGTAGATGTACCCCTTCTGTACCATCTTCCTAGCCTTGAGGTAGGAAATAAACCTACCCCTCGGCGATACCGTGCTCCCCTCCCACTCAACAACCGGCTCCTCAGGAAACTGGAACCGCACTACTCTCTCCCTGCAGTCTACATTGGCGTAGCAAGAAGCTAGCCAATCCATACCCATGATCACGTCGAAATCAATCATATCCAACTCTATCAAGTCGGCTAGGGTCTGACGATCAGAATGGTCATTGGACAAGCCCTATATACCCGCCGAGCTACCACCGAATCACCCACTGGCGTAGCTACCTCGAAAGGGTCTATGGACTCAGGCTCTATCCCTATCCTACTAGCAATAAGGGGAGATATATAGGACAGAGTAGAACCCGGATCTATCAAGGCATACACATCAAACCCGAACCGATAAGGTACCGTGACGACATCGTGAGGCCTCCCGATCCCGCTACCGGACAAAGCATAAATGCGGTTACGAGGACCGCTAGAATCGGGACCCGCGCCACGACCTGCCGCGACTGGCTGGTCCATGAGTACCTTGCCCTCCGGGCGAGTAGTCGGGGATGAAGAAGACCCGAAAGAACTCGTAGCCGACTTACCATCAAGATCGCCTCGCCTGACAGCTTCCGCATAGTGACCATGCCGCTACAATCAAACACGCTCCCGTAGCACCCCAACTCCCGGTGGGATCTACCGACGGCCACACCGAGGGGGTGGTCCCGATAGGCCGCATTTCGCCGCTCGACGCTCAAGCCACGGGGCCTCGGATGCGCCTCGAATATCTCCGGTGGCCGTGAGGACGGTGCATGAGTGCTCGAGCCGGGCCGTGGTGCAAATCTAGATCGCCGAGGCCGCCACCACGATAGCCACCAAAAGACCGCCGCCCCGGCCTCTTCTCGCTGTCACAACTCGCTTGCCTCTACGCTCCTCGCATCCAAGAGCATGAGCCTGCATTCGGGTAATGTCCATACCCGGCTGAAGAGAAACACCCGCACAAGACTCGGCCATATAATCATCTAGCCCGGTGACGTAGTGGTGCACCCTATCCTCCATATCTGCTACCAACGCTGGGACATATCGAGCCAATGAATCAAACTCGACATTGTACTCCCTAACAAGGCCCTCTCTCGCCTCGGTAATAAAAATCACACCGCGCCTCCTCATCCGGGGCAAGAAGTGAGTGAGGAAAGCCTCGAGAACTCATCCCAAGTAGGCGGGGACGCGTGCTCTCCCGGATAACTCCCATGAATCGAACCAATCGATCGCGGTATCACGCAGCTTTATGTGGAACCAAGATCACGGACTCGGTCTCCGACGCCGATCACTCATAATCCTTCAGAGTCGACGGATGAACTCTCGCGGATCATCCTCCGCCACCCGTAAAACTCGCGGCTACAACTCGTGAATCTCGTAGCTTCAAACTATTCGCCTCGGGTGAACCACGGTGCATCGGGCCGGAAGCTGAATCGCCGATTCCACTGTCCTCATGTTCGCCACGATCCCGGCGCAGAATCGGGCCATCTCTTCAGAACCCATCTCATCCGCTCCAGTGTGGACTGGAGGTGTAGGTCTTGTGGTCTCACTGGGCCGCCGCGACCCTAAACCTCTCCCAGGGTCGGCGGCGTAGAACTCGCTGCCTCGGTATCGACCGGGCACGAGCCTCGTGACTCTAGGTGTCTCACTAGCGCCTCCTCGGCTGTCTTGCCCTTCTGGGCCCGGGTTGCCTTACGTGGAGGCATAACTGTTACAGAAAAAGGGATACGTTAGAAGGGTCCGACTTATAACACAGCTCTAAGGCACGATCTCAGAATGAGAAGAATGGAAACCAATCCTAAATATCCTATAGCCTCCTGATTATTGGTGTGGTGCACAACACACCGATAATCAAGACTCTACTAGATACGGTCTGTAGACACTTTCCGAGGATTAACTGCTCTGATACCACTTTTGTCACGACCCGTTCCGGGGCCCGTGACTGGTGCCTTACCCGGGCACCCAAGCAGTCATACATCAGAGAAAATCAGCGGAAATATAAAACAAGACAAGAAACATTATTAAAAAGGAGAAACAGCTTTTTACAAGAAAAGCTCGCTTTCGGCATATATATAAAAACATTGTTTTGCGCTACATCCCAACTGCATAATAGACTACTGCACCTCTAAGGAAGTAAACAACTATGGCGGGACAGGGCCCCGCCATACCCTGAATGTACAAAACTATCTACAATACAGGGAGATCATACCCAAAAGTAGAGCCTCCGGAGAAGATGGAGCTCCTGACACCAACGCAAAGATCCTAAGGATGTGGATCTAGCACCTGCTTTCCCTTACCTGCGGCATGAACGCAGCCCCCGAAGGAGGTCAGTACAACAGGTACTAAGTATGTGAAACTGTAAAGTACTTAAATGAAATCATATCATTTTAAAACCCATTTTAGTAAATATGCACGAAACAACCAATGTAACCGCACATAGTGCCACATCATAAACAAGAGCAACAATAGGTAAACTGTAATAGGTCTTTTCTAGGCTGCGAATGATCGAAGCAGGGCCAATTGCCCGTAGTATCACCATGCAAGCCTAATCCTGGACTCCCGTAGTCCGCATAGGCCACTCACATAGGCCCGCATAGGGTATAACCCCGCATCGAGGGTAGCTACTCCTCGGCATCGTCCTGGACTCGTAGTCCGCATGGCCACATAGACCGCATGAGGTATAACCCCGCACACTAACCTGGAACTCTCGTAGCTCCGCATAGGTCCCCTGGACCCGCATGAGGTATTCTCGAATCATGGTCCTGCATCGCTCGAGTCTACCCCGCATCGGAGGGCAGCTTAACCCCCGGTAACATGTCAAGAGGTGAGTGATATAATACTAACACAACAGCTTATCGTTAAACAACATAAGCACAACAAGAATACCCTCTTATACAAACGTTTACAAGACACTAACACACTTAGCATCATATCATGTCTACTTATCAAACCATCTTATTATTCTATCAATATAAGTCTGTTATAAACACATAGTTAAACTGTTCCTTTTATCATCTTAAGTGGTTATACCTAACTTCCCATAAAGCTAGTATAACTCTTAAGCTTTCTGTTTTAAAAACCAATTAGTTCTCTTCTGTTAAAAATGATTCAGTATTCTTTTGAAATGCATCAAGATCCTTATTATTCAGGCTTAAGTCAAAAGACATTGCCGTAAGTATTATTCAGGCTTAAGTCAAAAGACATTGCCGTAGTTATTAATCAGTTAACACACGTACGTCTACCGTACTATATATATATATATATTTGAAAATATCATGCTTTAGGAAGAATCACATACCTTCTCAGCGAAAACCACCTGCCAAGTTGAATATGTCGCGTGCAGAGAATCAACCTATAATAGTCAGACACGTCTATCAACGTTCAGACTACTCAAAACGATTCTAAGCAGAGGGTTCTATCCTACGGAAAATTGGGCAAAGACTTCCTACCCGGTGAGCTACTCAAGTTCATCAGGAAAACAAATTCTAAGTAAGTCTGATTTGATTATTCTTCTTTTAAACCCTTCTACTGTGATAACAGTTCAATTCTATTCTGTAATAATCTTCTAAGTATTCAATACTTATATCTATACTTCTACAGTATGCATTTTCTAATACAAAAGAGGGTTAGGATTATTTACCTCGGTAAGCCCAATAATATCCTAGATAAAAGTCGCGCCTGAGCAAGGTTTAGCTCCTAAGTTGTACGCTCCGGTAGCTCCAAGAACCCTTAGAAGTTCTTCCCAACTTCTACTAAGTACTAAGGGATTTGGGCTAGGGTATTTTGGGCATTATAACAATACTAGAAGGCAACTTTTCTACCAAGGGAGGGGGGGTAGATTTCGGCTAGGCTAGGGAGGGGTTGCCTCGCCAAGCTCACCAAAGGGGAGGTGTGTTGGACGAAAAGGCTTAAGGGAGAGGAGAGGATTTTAGACTTGGAAAGTTTGTTTGTGGATGAAGAACTCTTCATCACAAGAGGGGTATTTATAGGTCAAGGGATGGCCAACCAATGGCCAAGATTATGCCAAGTGCAAGGCAAGTGTAAGGCCAAGATTTGGGCAAGTGTACCTAGCCAACTTGCACACAAAATATCCTACCAACTCCAAGACAAAATAAGCCATCAATTCGGCCCTAATGCCGTCCACACATCCACGAAGGAGAGGTGACAAGTGTCGCCTCTCGTTGGTCCAAAGTGTTTCGTCTCTGAAAAATCCGCAAAAATTAGAAATGACATAGCGTAATTTATCCTACGCGAGTTGTGTAAAACGTTTCGTCGGAAAGCGATTCTTTTAGTGAGTTGTGCCCAAGTATTTTCGCCCAAGCCTAACTTTTAAGGCTAAACTTTTGACGTATTCTCTCACGCATATACCGGAAATACTGGTATAACAATTTCCCGCACGCAGCTTATGCAATCGGGTGTGAACGCAGGCCGGCTGTGATTGATAGGTATCAGCAGAAGAGGGCCAGGACAGCAGGGTCCTCTGGTAGTTTTTGAGGTAGAGAACCTCAGCAGCAGACCGAATTTGCACCTCAGCCGGTTCAGAGCGCTCCTCCACCGTCCTCCGGGCATCCAAGGTATTCAGGGGCGGAACAGGGCTGTGGCTTCGGTTCCTGCAGGACGAGTTCCAGTCAGATGAGGCCACCAATACCTCGGTGTGGTCGATGTGGCGATTGCCATTATGGGGGGTGTCGTGTTCCTCCAGGAGCTTATTACTATTGTGGCCAGCAGGGCCATTTGAGGAGAGATTGTCCGACCAGAGGTGGTGGGAATGTTATGGTTCAGCCGACAGGGTCAGTTGCTGGATCTTCGTCTTCGGTGGTTATGTGCCCCGGAGGGCAGGGTGTTCACGGACCAGCAGGCCGCGGCAGGGGTCGTGGTAGGGGTCCCAGTTCCAGCGGTCATCAGAACCGCATTTATGCTATGTCCAGCCGTCAGGACCAGGAGGCGTCACCAGATGTCGTCACAGGTACATTATTAGTTTCATGTTGTGATGTATATGTTTTGATAGATCCGGGTTCTACCTTGTCCTATATATCGCTTAATATTGCTGGTAGATTAGGGATAGAGCCCGAGTCCATAAAACCTTTTGAGGTGGCTACGCCAGTAGGTGATTCGGTGGTAGCTGAGCGGGTATATGAGGCTTGCCCAGTGACTATATACAGTCGTCAGACTCTAGCCGACTTGATAGAGTTGGATATGACGGACTTTGATGTGATTATGAGTATGGATTGGCTAGCGTCTTGCTATGCCAATGTGGACTGTAGAGAGAGATTGGTACGGTTCTAATTTCCTGGTGAGCCGGTTATCGAGTGGAAGGGGAATACTGCGTCGCCGAGGGGTAGGTTTATTTCTTACCTCAAGGCTAGGAAGATGGTGCGAAAGGGGTATATCTACCATATGGTTCGGGTATTCGTTACTGAGGCCGAAATACCAGACTTTCAGTCAGTTCCGGTTGTTAGAGAGTTTCCAGACGTATTCCCAGACGAGCTTCCGGGTATCCCCCTTGAGAGGGAGATTGATTTTTGCATTGATATGGCGCCAGACACTCGACCGATATCTATTCCACCATACAGGATGACACCTGCTGAGTTGAGGGAATTGAAAGACCAGCTGAAAGATTTGCTGGAAAAAGGCTTTATCAGGCCTAGTGTTTCTCTCTGGGGAGCGCCAGTGTTATTTGTAAAGAAGAATGATGGGACGCTGCGTATGTGTGTTGATTACAGGCAGCTGAATAAGGTAACTATCAAGAACAGATACACCCTTCCCAGGATTGATAATTTGTTTGACCAGTTGCAGGGTGCGAGGTGTTTCTCCAAGATAGACCTGCGGTCTGGTTATCATCAGGTGCGAGTTAGAGAGACAGATATCCCAAAGACTGCATTCAGGACCCGGTATGGGCACTATGAGTTCAGGGTGATGTCTTTCGGGTTGACCAACGCCCCAGCAGTATTCATGGATTTGATGAACCGGGTGTTCAAGTCATTCTTGGATATGTTCGTTATAGTATTCATTGATGATATCCTGGTTTATTCGCGCACAGAGCAGGAACATGCAGATCATTTGAGGGCGGTATTGGGAGTCCTCCGGGACCGGCAGTTGTATGCCAAGTTCTCGAAATGCGAGTTTTGGTTGGCTTCAGTGGCTTTCTTAGGGCATGTTATCGGGGCCGATGGTATTCGGGTTGATACAGTAAAGATTGAGGCAGTCAAGACTTGGCCTAGACCCACTACACCGACGGAGGTGCGCAACTTTCTGGGCCTCATGTTATTATCTGAGATTTGTGGAGAAGTTTGCTTCCATTTCAAGACCTTTGACTAGGTGACTCGTAGCGGTATGTTCCGGACGGATTCTTGAGGAGAGTTTCCGATTCTTGAAGGAGAAATTGACGACCGCCCGCTCTTACTCTTCCGCAGGTTTAAATGGATATGTGGTTTATTGTGATGCATCGGTGTTGGAGTGCGTACGATGCAAAGACGACAAAGTTATTGTTATACCGTATTTCCGCAGTATGACGCGGACGACGTAGAAAAGTTTGTGCCTTAAAGTGCTTGGCCGAATTTTATTTGTGCATAACACCCGTTTGAGTCATTTTTCTAAACGTTTTCACAAATTTTCGTAGGGAATTTCCGCTATGTCATTTCTAATTTTTGCGGATTTTTCCGAGAGACGAAACATTTTGGACCAACGAGAGAGGCGACACTTGTCACCCTCAGTTGCGGGAGTGAGTAAAGCATGGGACGAATTGGGTGAGTTTTGTCAAGTAGTAGGTAGGATATTTTGTGTGCAAGTTGGCTATGTACACATGCCCAAATCTTGGCCTTACACTTGTGTAGCACTTGGCTCAATCTTGGCCATCGTTGGCCTTCACTTGGCCTATAAATACCCATCCCTTTGAAGACTTATTCATCCATTCCTAAATAATCCTTAGTGTTAAAATCCTCCCTCTCCCTCTTGTTGACTCTCGCCCAAGAGCCCCTCTCCCCTTTGAAAGGCCCCTGGCCGAGAGCCCTCTCCCCTCCTAGTAGTGTGGCGTGGGTACCCCTAGCCTTGTTGCTTTCAGATAATACCCCCTTTGTGGTGTAGAAATACTCTCAAAAGTATTGTTATAATGCCCAAATTACCTTAGCCATATACCTTGTTGTATTCTAAGGTTATACCTATCTAAAAGCCCGTAAAATACTATTATACTTCCGTCACCACAAACCGAAACCCTAGGAAAATCTCCATAGTCTGTTGAGTATTGTGTAGAAGTTGGTTAGAACTTCTAAGGGTGGTTTAGAGCTGGTCGAGCGCTCGGAGTCGAGCTAAACGATTTCCCGGATCGACTTTAACTAGGATAATTATGGGCTTATCGAGGTAATTATCTTGTCCTCTATTGTAATTGGATATTACATATTGTTAGAATATATAATTGAAGTATACTATATATAGAATCAACGTAGTATCGCAATGTCTTTTGACTTAAGCCCGAATAATACTTACGGCAATGTCTTGCGACTTAAGCCCGAATTGAAAGAATCACCGAATCAGTAATTACATAGGTCAGACATGAGACTTGTGTAGTAGTACCGTAGTAGAATTGTACAGTTAGGGTTAGATGTATAACCCCCGGTTGGCTTGGTAGCCTACCGATAGAGAGAGATTTACGCTGTCATGCGGGGACGCACGAATTTTCTAGAATGTTCTACGATGAGATCTAAATGTTAATAAGCGCCTTGTGGCCTTATAGGTTGAAGTACTACGTGTGGCGCGATCTACTTGGCTTAAGGAGTAGCCGACGTTTGGAAGTACTTGAGCGCTTTGCTATTAGTCGATACTGCCGCGAGGTATGTGAACCTCTTCCTATCTCTTCTAGCATGATATGTGTGAACTATGTAGTACGGTGACGCATGTGCTAAACGTATTTGGTTGATTTAAAACATAAAGTGTTATAACGGCTTTATGGGAAGTTGGTTATAATAGCTTTATGTTGGTAAGAAAATACTTGTGGTCTTTAAAAGGTAACTGATTTGAACTATAACTGGCTTGTTATGTGTTAATAAAGAACTTGAAGTATTTCAAAAGATTTTTGAATCATTTTGAAAGAAGAAGTAATATACTTGGTTTTTGAAAAACTTAAGAGTTATACTAGCTTTATGGGAAGTTCGGTATAACGCTTAAGAATGTTTTATCGATTTCGAAATCGAATGTGTATCGACAAACCATCGCAATAGTTAATAAAAGGAAATGTTTTGACTAATTAAGTATTATTAAAACCAGAAGCTTCCATCCGCATGAAGCTAAGATGAGACAAAATGATATTTCCTAGATCACGGTCATTGTAATAAGATTGTAATAAACAAGAATATCCTACTCACATATAAGGCTTAGGTTTCTCAGATTGTTTAAAGGAGAATTATATTCCTAAATGAATAAGACTATGAACTACGAAACCTTTCAAAAAAAAATGAGAAACTTGAACATTGGAAATTAGGCAAACTTGAACATTGGAAAAGAATGTTGCTACTTGATTTTACAAAGAGAAGTAATTGATTTTCTTTAAAAAGATAATCACTCTATTTTCATATACTACGGGTATTGTGTGACTTTTGTGAAAGTAACGTATCTTTTAAAGAGTTAATGTATGAAGTGCTTTGGGGATAAAAACCCGATCTTGTTGATCATATAGTAGGAAGTACCTTGTGTGAACAACTTGATTGTATTGGTTTGTGATAGCCTTGTAATACTTTCTTGTTGCTTTGATAAGTAAACGTGTTAGGACGCTACGTGTGTTAGTATCTTGTGATGTTTGTGTAAAGGGGTTTCCCTTGATTGTGCTTATTAACTATCAGTCGTTATGATAGTATTGTGGCATTCATCTCTTGAGATGATTCCGGGGGTTAAGTCGCCTCCACGCGGTAGACTCAGCGATGCGGGACCATGATTCGAGAATACCTCACGCGGGTCCCGGGGCCTATGCGAGCTACGAGAGTTCCGGTTAGCGTCGTCCTTTATGGGCATGCGGTCTCAGGGCTACGCGACTGGAAGTCGGGACGACGCCGGAGTAGCTACCCTCGACGCGGAATACCTACGCGCCGATGAGATTGGCCTACGCGAGTCGCGGAGTTCCGTGGTTAGACGCAGACATCGACATCGCGCAAGTGGCCAGCTTTGATCATGCGACGGTCTAGACAGATCTTATGATATAGTTCATGACCTTGTTGGTACTGTGGGTTTTTAGTAGTCGGCTATGCCTTCGCATTACCCCGCATGCTTTATTATGACACAGTGGACCCGTGTTCATGTGTTCCTTGTGCTTTTATATCATAGATCACGGCGGTGAGGAAGGTATTCCACGCATGATTGATGTTGTGGCCCGAGACCCTTGTTATACTTGAGTGATGACTGAGGGCGAGTCACGACTTGACATACGATCGCTTTGTTGTAAATCGTAGTTTGGTTATCATACATGTCTCCCGCTTTATATGACTACTATGATTTCATTTACGATTTATTTTCGCCACATACTCTGCATCAGTTATCGACCTCCTTCGGGGCCGCGTTCATGCCGCAGTAAAGGTACACCGCCGCCGATCCTCGCCTTAGGGTCACGTCACTTTGGGAAGCCCGCTTTCTCGAGGCTTATTCGTATAGTCCCCGTTGTCGTAGGTGCTTACATTCGTGGTATGACGGCCCCGTCCCGCGTTGTTGTCATATCTTTCGTAGAGGTGTAGTATCGTTGTAGGCGTGGTTGTAAAAGGATTAAACTGCTCATGTTGAAAAAGTTGTCATTTTTATATACGCCAAAGGCAAGTTTTTCTCATTATTGTTTCATATTTCATAATATGTCTTGTATCGCTTTATATTCCTGATTACTCGATGTTGTATCACTAGGGTGCCCGGTAAGGCACTAGTCACGCCCTAATCGGTCGTGACAAAAGTGGTATCGAGCGCTTAATCCTCGGAAAGTGTCTACGCATCGTATCCGCAGAGTTCGATTATCGTGTTGTGCACTACACCAATAATCGTGAGGCTATAGGATATTTAGGATTGGTTTCTATTCTTCTCACTCGAGATCGTGCCTTAGAGCCGTGTTGTAAGTTGGACCTCTAACGTAAATTCTTTCCTTATCGTTATGCCTCCGCGTAGGCAACCCGCCTGGAGGCAAAGCGGCAGGAGTCGCGAGTAGAGCAGAGGAGGGTTACGTGGGCACAGCCCAATTATCACCTTGGGTGGTGCTTCATTCGGGAGTTCTGCGACGCCACTAGCCCCAAAGCAGAGTTTAGCATGGCGGCAGCGATTCCATCGCGCCATGATATTCAACCTTCGCCCACGATCGAACGTGAATATAGATTGCAAAGAAGCAACCTCACATTAGCTATAGATTTGGCTACCAGAGAGTATACCGATGTACCGCGAGTCTTGAGGACTATCTAAAAGAGGTTGTGCAAGAGTAATTCTTCATTGGGCTTGAGCATGGCCTCGTATGCGGGCTTATGCGCAGCAGAGGCCGAGAAGCGTAGAGATCGACGGGTTAACGGGACAACGAAGAGGCCGAGCAAAGAAGGTCCTTTGGTAACTTTCGAGGCGAGTCACCTCACCAGCAGATTAGATTATGCACCTCCGCCAGTGCAGAGTGGTCTTCCACGGAGTTCAGGACATTCGGGGTATGCAGGAGTTGGTTAGAACTCCGTGGCTTCCGCTCATTGCGATGCACGCCATCCCGGAATGTCGTCTTTTAGTTGGTACTTGTTGTACTGCGGCCGTCAGGGCCATGTGTCGAATGGGTGTCCTTGTAGGAGGACTTAGCCTTCAGGATCGATGGGTAGTCGTCACCTTCCTTAGCTATGCGCCCTACGGGGCAGGTTTGATTAGAACGACTAAGGGGAGTGAAGCAGTAGATATAGATATATCTTTAACCCTCTAGAAATCAGTATGTGTGATAAGGTGAGTATACCTTAAGTGCTATGTTCTGATAGCAGTGTGTTAGTCGTGATTAGATCATGGTTGTTTAACCGAGTAAGATTCTGGGGGATAGAGAAGGTTTGAGCCTTAGAGCTTTTTTTACGTAAAGACCTTAGAGGTGAGGACATCTCGAGAAAAGGTGTAGTGTTATGTTTGACCCTTATTGGAAGTGCATAGTGCACGTGAGTTATGTTGGGATAGGTCCCTAGTAGTGTGGAATGAAAGGGGTAGTTGAGCTAAGAAGACCGCTAGGTTTTCAAACATGATTAGTGAGATTGTTCCGGATCGGAGCTAGTGTTGGCGCGCCGGGTCGGATTGAGGCTATGATGCGGTCAACCCGCGCCTGTTTGGTGCGGGTCAGTTTGTGTTGGTCCCACCTTGTGTTTGGGTTGTGAGGGTGTTAGGACCAAGTTTAGTTAACCAACAGACGAATTCGTGGACGCGTCGACGGTGGTCGGGCCGATGGGGCAGCCCATCACGTTCTTCGGTCGACCGTTTACTACCGTGTTGAGTTATCGAAAGGTTGTAAGGCTGCACGGTGCCTACCTTCACCTTAAGACGCATGGAGCCTGTGGTACACTGTTTTTGTTTCCGGAAGTTTTACCAAGGTGGTTAGGAACTCGGTGAGTCTCGACCGCATTCGCCCTGCCGGTGTATTTCGAGGTAGTTGGGATTGTTGTCTCTGCGGAGGAGTGTTTAAGCTACCATTTCGTTTTCGAGTGTCGCCTTACGAGGCCTTGTTGGGCGGAAGTGTAAATCACGGCCGATTGGTTCGATGTTGGCGTTCGATTAGTTGTTCGTCATTGTCGGCAGATCGTGGATGTGGTAAAGCTTGTCTAGAAGAGGTTACGTAGCTCGAGAAATCGTATGATAATCGGCGCGACGCCAGAGTTCGTGCCGACGGTTTTCTTGAAAGTACCACCCCTGTTAGGTGTGACGAGTTTTGAAAGCAGAGAAAACTTAGCCCGAGTTACTTTGGGCCCTTTGAGTTCATGTGAAGAATAGGCCAGTTGCCTATATGTTAGCAATTGTCGTCCGACTTAGAGGCGACGTCCGGTCTTTCGTATTGATATGATCGGAAAGTATCGAGATCCATCCAGAGTGTTCCCGCTTAATGATGACCACGTTAGAGATAGTAACCGAGTTTTAGATAATGGCCGTGACGTAACGTGGTAAAGAGTTTGAGTGACGACATCCTCGGGATCGCAAAGCCCGGCACCATTTGTCGGGTCGTCGAGCAAGGCTCGCGACAGGGACAAAAGTGGTGCCATTTGTTGGGTCGCTGAGAAGGTTAATGCCTCGTGCAAAGTGACAAAGTGGTATCTACGACGAGTAAAGAGAGAAGTGAGCATGTATGGCGAGCATAGGTGTGATCATTTCTTTTGTAGAGAGGGCGAAGGAAGTATATTTTAGACCACGGAGAGAGGTGGTTGTGGTGATGTTAGAGGTGTTTCCTCGTGGACTTGGATATAAGTATTTTGCGCAGATTGTTTCGTGGGCTACGTGGCGTGTTTGTTCTCGTAAGTATAGTAGTGAAGACTATATCGCGCGCGCTTGTTTTGAGACTTAGAAGGAACATTCGGACGAATGTTTCGGCGAGGGGAGAATGTTATACCGTATTTCCGCAGTATGACGCTGGGACGACGTAGAAAAGTTTGTGCCTTAAAGTGCTTGGCCGAATTTTATTTGTGCATAACACCCGCTTGAGTCGTTTTTAGTAAACGTTTTCTGACTTTCGTAGGGGAATTTCCGCTATGTCATTTCTAATTTTTATGGATTTTTCCGAGAGACGAAACATTTTGGACCAACGAGGGCGACACTTGTCACCCTCTAGTTGGTGGAGTGGCGGTAAAGCACGGGACGAATTGGGTGAGTTTTGTCAAGTAGTAGGTAGGATATTTTGTGTGCAAGTTGGCTATGTACACATGCCCAAATCTTGCCTTACACTTGTAGCACTTGGCTCAATCTTGGCCATTGGTTGGCCTTCACTTGGCCTATAAATACCCATCCCTTTGAAGACTTATTCATCCATTCCTAAATAATCCTTAGTGTTAAAATCCCTCTCTCCTCTTGTTGACTCGCCCAAGAGCCCTCTCCCCTTTGAAAGGCCCTCGGCCGAGAGCCCTCTCCCTCCTAGTAGGCCGCGGGTACCCCTAGCCTTGTTGCTTTAGATAATACCCCTTTGTGGTGTAGAAATACTCTCAAAAGTATTGTTATAATGCCCAAATTACCTTAGCCATATACCTTGTTGTATTCTAAGGTTATACCTATCTAAAAGCCCGTAAAATACTATTATACTTCCACAATACAAAACCGAAACCCTAGGAAAATCTCCATAGTACATTGAGTATTGTGTAGAAGTTGGTTAGAACTTCTAAGGTGGTTTAGAGCTGGTCGAGCGCTCGGAGTCGAGCTAAACGATTTCAGATCGACTTTAACTAGGATAATTATGGGCTTATCGAGGTAATTATCTTGTCCTCTATTGTAATTGGATATTACATATTGTTAGAATATATAATTGAAGTATACTATATATAGAATCGAACGTAGTATCGCAATGTCTTTTGACTTAAGCTCGAATAATACTTACGGCAATGCTCGCGACTTAAGCTTTGAATTGAAAGAAGAATCTTGAATTGTAATTACATAGGGTCAGACATGAGACTTGTGTAGTAGTACCGCAGTAGTAGAATTGTACCCGTTAGGGTTAGATGTATAACCCCCGGTTGGCTTGGTAGCCTACCGATAGAGGAGAGATTTACGCTGTCATGGGGAGGTGCCGAATTTTCGAGAATGTTCTACGATGAGATCTAAATGTTAATAAGCGCCTTGTGGCCTTATAGGTCAAGTACTACGTGGCGCGATCTACTTGGCTTAAGGAGTAGCCGACGTTTGGAAGTACTTGGAGCGCTTTGCTATTAGTCGATACTCGCGAGGTATGTGAACCTCTTCCTATCTCTTCTAGCATGATATGTGTGAACTATGTAGTACGGTAGACGCATACGTGCTAAACGTATTTGGTTGATTTAAAACATAAAGTGTTATAACTGCTTTATGGGAAGTTGGTTATAACAGCTTTATGTTGGTAAGAAAATACTTGTGGTCTTTAAAAGGTAACTGATTTGAACTATAACTGGCTTGTTATGTGTTAATAAAGAACTTGAAGTATTTCAAAAGATTTTTGAATCATTTTGAAAGAAGAAGTAATATTTGGTTTTTGAAAACTTAAGAGTTATACTAGCTTTATGGGAAGTTAGGTATAACGCTTAAGAATGTTTTCTTGATTTGAAATCGAATGTGTATCGACAAACCATCGCGTTAATAAAAGGAAATGTTTTGACTAATTAAGTATTATTAAAACCGTAGAAGCTTCCATCTGCATAGAAGCTAAGATGAGACAAAATGATATTTCCTAGATCATGGCTGCTGTAATAAGATTGTAATAAACAAGAATATCCTACTCACATATAAGGCTTAGGTTTCTCAGATTGTTTAAAGGAGAATTATATTCCTAAATGAATAAGACTATGAACTACGAAACCTTTCAAAAAAATGAGAAACTTGAACATTGGAAATTAGGCAAACTTGAACATTGGAAAAGAATGCTACTTGATTTTACAAAGAGAAGTAATTGATTTTCTTTAAAAAGATAATCACTCTATTTTCATATACTACATTGTGTGACTTTTGTAAAGTAACGTATCTTTTAAAGAGTTAATGTATGAAGTGCTTTGGGGATAAAACCCGATCTTGTTGATCATATAGTAGGAAGTACCTTGTGTGAACAACTTGATTGTATTGGTTTGTGATAGCCTTGTAATACTTTCTTGTTGCTTTGATAAGTAAACGTGTTAGACGCCTTCGTGTGTTAGTATCTTGTGATGTTTGTGTAAAGGGGTTTCCTTGATTGTGCTTATTAACTATCGATCGTTATGATAGTATTGTGGCATTCATCTCGAGATGATTCCGGGTTGTCGCCTCCACGCGGGTAGACTTCGCGGTCCGGGACCATGATTCGAGAATACCTCATGCGGGTCCCGGGGCCTATGCGAGCTACGAGTTCCGTGTTAGCGTCGCCCTTATGGGCATGCGGTCCTCGGCCATGCGACTCGGAAGTCGTGACGACGCCGGGAGTAGCTACCCTCGACGCGGGAATACCTCACGCGGCCGATGAGATTGGCCTACGCGAGTCGCGGAGTTCGTGGTTAGACGCAGACATCGATATCGCGGGCAAGTGGCGGCTTTGATCATGTGACGGTCTAGACAGATCTTATGATACGATTCATGACCTTGTTGGTACTGTGGTTTTTAGTAGTCGGCTATGCCTTCGCACTTACCCCGCATGCTTTATTATGACACGTGGGACCCGTGTTCATGTGTGTTCCTTGGTGCTTTTATATCATGATCGCCGCGGTGAAGGTATTCCACGCATGATTGATGTTGTGGGCACGAGACCCCTTGTTATACTTGAGTGATGACTTGAGGGCGAGTCCACGACTTGACACGATCGCTTTGTTGTAAACCGTAGTTTGGTTATCATACATGTCTCCCGCTTTATATGACTACTATGATTTCATTTACGATTTATTTTGATTTCACATACTAAATTTTTGTTATCGACCTCGCCGGAGCTGCGTTCATGCCGCAGTAAAGGTACACCGATCGTTGATCCTCGCTCTTAGGGTCAGATTCAGCTTTTAGGAAGCTCCGTTTCTCGGAGGCTTATCTTCGTATAGTCCCTGTTGTCGTAGGTGCTTACATTCGAGGGTATGACGGGCCCCTGTCCGTCGTTGTTGTCATATCTTTCGTAAGTGCAGTAATCTTGTTGTGGCGGGGTTGTAAAAAGATTAAACTGCTCATGTTGAAAAAGTTGTCATTTTATATATGCCGAAAAGCAAGTTTTTCTCAGTTATTGTTTCATATTTCATAATATGTCTTGTATCGTTTATATTCAATGATTACTCGATGTTGTATCACTAGGGTGCGGGGTAGGCACTAGTCACGGGCGGAATCGGTCGTGTGATTATAGCACGTCTCGGCGACTTAGGAAGCATGAGAAGAATTACCCACATGACTTAGAGTTGGCGTGATGATTCATGCCTTGAAGATCTGGAGACATTATTTATATGGAGTTCATGTGGATATTTACACCGACCACAAGAGTCTCCAGTATATCTTCAGCCAGAGGGAGCTGAACTTGCGGCAGAGACGGTGGTTAGAGCTACTTAAGGATTATGATGTCGATATCTTATACCACCCAGAGAAGGCCAATGTAGTTGCAGATGCCCTTAGTCGCAGATCGATGGGTAGTCTGTCAGTTGTGCAGCCAGAGAAAAGGGGTATGGTCCGCGAGTTGCATCAGCTAGCGAACCTTGGGGTTTGTTTGGTTGGCTCTGGTACTGATGGGGTTCGGGTTCGAGAGGTTGCCGAGTCTTCCATCGTCGAGGAGGTGAAGAGGCGACAGTATGAGGATCCGATTATGGTACGGTATCGAGATGCAGCTCTTCAGGAGGAGAAGAGTCTATTTGAGGTAGCGCCTGATGGGGTGCTAAGATTTGAGGGCCGGTTGTGTGTTCCGATGTGTGAACCGTCGGCAGATCGTGAGGCACGCGATTCTCGTTATTCTATTCATCCGGGGTCGACTAAGATGTACCATGACCTCAGATGTGTGTATTGGTGGGATGGCCTGAAGAGAGACGTTGCAGAGTTTGTGGCGCGATGTCCGGTGTCGCCAGTCAAGGTGGAGCACCAGAAGCCCGATGGGTTGTTGCAGATGATAGAGATTCCGACATGGAAGTGGGAGGTGATCAATATGGACTTTATTACAGGGTTACCTCACACCCAGAGGAAGCACGATTCCATCTGGGTTATTGTCGACAGGCTGACGAAATCAGCCCACTTTCTTCCAGTCAGGACGACTTTTTCGGCCGAGGATTATGCTAGATTGTATATCCGAGAGGTTGTGAGACGCGCAGTGCTATATCGATCATTTGACGTGAGAGCCCGGTTCGGCTAACTTACGGAGGTCTTTTCGGAAGGGATTAGGGACACGGTGAGTCTCGATCGCGTTTCATCCTCGGGCCAAGCGGGCGGTAGCGTACTATCCGGACACTCGAGGATATCTTTGCGGGCTGTGTTATTGATTTCGAGAGTAGGCGGAGGATCATTTACCTCTTGTGGAGTTTGCATATAATAACAGCTACCATTCTAGTATCCAGATGGCGCCTTATGAGGCCTTATACAGGAGGAAGTGCAGGTCACCGATAGGCTGGTTTGAGGTAGGAGAAGTTCAGTTAGTCGGGCCGGACTTCATTCAGGAGGCAGTGGATAAGGTGAAGCTTATCCAGGAGCGGTTATTGTCAGCTCAGAGTCGACAGAAGTCGTATGCAGATCATCGGCGTCGACCCTTGGAGTTTGAGGTGGATGATTGGGTCTTTCTGAAGGTATCACCCATGAAGGGCGTGATTAGATTTGGGAAGAGGGGGAAACTTAGCCCAAGGTACATTGGGCCTTATCAGATTGCCCGTAGGGTAGGCAAGGTTGCCTATGAGTTGGATCTGCCGTCCGATCTGGAGGCAGTACATCCAGTTTTTCATGTGTCTATGTTGTGGAAATGTATTGGCGATCCATCTAGAGTGCACCCGATTTGTGATGTCCAGGTGACAGAGGGGTTATCATGTGAGGAGAGTCCTATAACGATACTCGATCGGCATGTTAGGCGGAACGAGAACAGGGAGGAAATGACATGGGAAACAGAGGAGGACATGATGAAGAAGTATCCTCACTTGTTCCCTACACCTCCAGGTAACCCACTTTCCTGATTGTTAGTTTTTAAATTTAGCAAATATGCTCAAGTATTGTTGTGGCCATGTGGAGCGTCTTTATTTGCGAGAAGAATAGTTAAGAGGGTCTATGTCGATATTGTGATTTGAGTAAGCCTAGAAGGAAAATTCGGGATGAATATTTCTAAGGGGGAGGGGGGGGGGGGATAATGTTACACCCCGTAGTTCAGGTCATGCTTTAGAGAACATACGAAAGGAATTGAGACTTAAATTTTAGGATGATGGGTGGACGGAATGTTTCGGACGGGTTGTTAGTCAACTTTGAGGCGGTTTATGTCCCGTTACATTTAGAGTTCCTAGGTGTTTCAAAGGCCTAGTACTTAGTTCGTTGAGTCTAGTTTCCAACGCAACCAACCGTTCGTCGATAGGACATCGGAGTAGAAAGTTATGGGAGTTACAAGTTCAGTGCGCAGTCGAGCAGAAAAGCAACATCGGTCAGGGGCCACAGAGCTGCGGCGCCGGATGCAGGGCCGCGGCGCCGGATAAGTTGGATAATCACTGAAGTTGCAGCCGCGCGCCGAGCGAGGTCGCGCGCGGAAGTCTTGAGAGTCTCGGATGTTTCAGCCGCGCGGTTCTGTGGTGGGAAAAAAATCGAATCGCTTTTGTTTTAAAAAGGTCATGGGAGGGTGACAAGTGCCACCACCAATCTGATTTTTGCATGTCCTATTTATTGACCAAGTCTTAAAGACTTGGTCATTCTTGAAAGCTTCTTCTTCTCTCTAAAAAGGTTCCTCATTCTCTCTAAAATCCCTCTCCCTTCTCTCTAGAAATTTAAGAAGAAACCTAAGCCTAGAGAAATTCTGAAAAATGTGGCAAGAAGGAAACATGTTGACAAGCTTGTAGGAGGATTGTGGAAGGAAGACAAGTGGATTTTGTTGGACTAATTTGGGGTAAGCTCTAAGGTAACAATCCTTTCCCTTTTTGCTAGTAAATTGTGTTGCATGTGAAGAAGGAATGATTTGTAGTTATCAATATTTCTCTTAGATATATTGCATGTAGAAAATGGATAAGAATTTGGATTAAAAAGGAATTGGATAAGAATTTATGTTGTTATACCTCAAGATTGTCAATTGGACCTTGTAGTTTGTATTAGTTGTTATGTATGGTGGGGCAGAATTTTACACGTCTAAGTTAGGCGTGTAATCCCCTTTGTGTTGATTGGATTGTTGAGCCTTAAAGGTGGCGTGTTTGGTTATTGAATTCGTCCTTGAAAAAGGTGGCAAAGTATGTGTCACGACCCGAACCCGGGCCCGTGACTGGTGCCTTACCCGGGCACCTAAGTAGACATACATCAGAGTAACCAGCGGAATATAAAAACAAGACATGAAACAATTATGAAAGGAGAACAGTTTATCCAAGAAAAGATTGTCTTTCGGCATGTATATATATATCAAGAGTGAACAGTTACATCCCAACTTTACAACAGGACTACAGACCTCTAGGAATGTAAACAACTATGGCGGGACAGGGCCCCACCATACCCTGAATGTACATAAATCTACAATGACAGGGAGATCATACCCAAAAGATAAGCCTCCGGAGAAACGGGGCTTTCCCAAAAGCAGAAACGGTGATCCTAGGAGCGGGGATCAACAACAGGAGTACCTCTACTGCGGCGTGAACGGCACAGAAGGAGGTCGGTCTGAGGTACCAAGTATGTGAAATTGTAAAGTACTGAAATGAACTCAAAGCATTTTAAAAACCACTTACAAATACAACCAATTCAACTGCACATAATGCCACATCATAGACAAGAGCAAAAATAGATATAATGTAACTGGTCTTTTCTAGGCCGCTAATGATCGAAGCAAGGCCAATCGCCCATAGTATCATTATCGTGCTAATCTGGAACTCCGCGATCCGCATAGGCCACATAGGCCCGCATGAGGTATTCTCGCATCGGGGTAGCTAACGCGACATCCTCCGGACCCCGGTCGCGTAGTCCTGTGGACCGCATAGGCCATATAGACCCGCATCGGCGTAACACATCCGGAGTGATCAATCCTGGAACTCCCGCAGCTCCGCATAGGTCACACAGACCCGCATGAGGTATTCCTCGCATCGAGGATGGCAAGTCCTCAGCATCATAACAAGTCAGGGGGGTATGTGATATAATAGCAGTACAACGGGCTTATCGTTTAACAACGTAAGCACAACAAGAATAACCCCCTTACACAAACATCACAAGACACTAACACACGTAGCATCCTAACATGTTTACTTATCAAACCATCTTACTACACTTTCCAGCAATCAATACAAGACTTTCATAAACAATTAAGTAAACCGTTCCTTTTATCTTTCTTAAGTCGTTATACCTAACTTCCCATAAAGCTAGTATAACTCTTAAGCTTTTAAAACCAGGTATTACTTTTCTTTCAAAAATGATTCATAACTCTTTTGAAATATTTCCAAGATTCTTATCATTTAAAACTCAAGTCAAAAGACATCAAAGTAAAACCAAGTTTAGTTAACACATGTACGTCTTCCGTACTATATATATTTCAAAAGTATCATGCTCAAGAGGATAGGAAGAATCACATACCTCCTCGGCGAAATCCACCTGCCAAGTCGAATATGTCGCGCGCAGAGTATCAACCTATAATAGTCAAATATGTCTATCAACGTCTAGACTACTCTGTAGAATATTCTAAGCAGAGGGTTCTCTATCCTACGGAAAATTGGGCAGCATTTCCCTACCCGCCAAACTACACAAGTCTACTGTAAACACAGTCCTATGTAAGTACAGTTCAATACTCTTCTTTTATACCATCCTTCTATATAACTTATACTTAATTCTAAACTACTACGATATGTAATCTCCAATTACAATAGAAGGACAAAGATATTTACCTCGATAAGCCCAAAATTATCCAAGATAATATGTCGATCCTGAGCAACGTTTAGCTCCTATTCTGAACGCTCCGATAGCTCCAAGAAACCCTTAGAAGTTTCTAAACAACTTCTACTTAATACTTCAACCAACTATGAAGATTTTTCCCTAGGGTTTCGTTTTGTGACTAAAGGATATAAAGTAGTATTTCCGGGCTTTTAGTATAGAGGTAACTTTGGGAATACTACAAGGGATTTGGGCTAAGGTATTTTGGAATAGTAACAATACTTGAAGACAATTTTCCTACCAAGGGGGGGGGGGGGTATTTCGACGAGAACAACAAGGAGGGGGGGGTGTTTCGGCGAGAGACTTCTCAAGGGGGGGGGGGAGTTTTGGACGAGATACTACAACAAAGGGGGAAGGATTTTGGAGACTTGGAAATTGTTTTAGTGGATGAAGAAGTCTTGCACTTGAGGGGGGTATTTATAGAACAACCAAGGGCCAAGATTAAAACAAATGGAGGGTGAAGATTGGGTTGCTTGTGTGAGTGGAGTCTTCCACCAAGTGTCCACCACAATATTGGGACATATGTCCACCACAACATTGGAACATATGTCCACCACAACAAAGAGCCATGTGGCCATCCACTTGCCCCTCCAAAACCGTCCACACCTACTCCCACTAACCCAAAGAATTATCTTGCAAGACTTGACTATTTGACTTGTCCACTAGCCCACCATTTTCGTCCAACCATGCCACCTAAGGGTGACACATGTCGCCCTCCTATTGGTCCAAAATATTTCGTCTCTCGGAAAAATCCGTAATCGGTTAAAATATTAAAAACGTAAAATTTCCTTCACAAGGTTCGGAATCTTTTCCGTTGAAAGTTCACAATTTCGTCCTTAACCTAATTAGGGTTTATACAATTGTACGTACGTCCTCACCTACATACTCTGGAAATACGGGGTATAACATTCTCCCCTCCTTAGAAACATTCGTCCCGAATGTTCCTTCTAGATTCAGTCAAATTAGAAATGACACAGCTCCTTACAACTTAAACAATTTGCAAATGCCACACATGGCCACAATACAACACTTAGCATATATGAAAATTAAAACCAGCAAGTAGGAAAGGGAGTTACCTGGAGGTGTGGGGAATAAGTGAGGATACCTCTGCCTCATGTCCTCCTCTGCTTCCCACGTCATCTCCTAGCTGTTCTCGTTCCGCCATAAGACCTTGACGGAAGCCACATCCTTTGTCCGCAACCGCCTAACCTGACGATCGAGTATCGCTATGGGACTCTCCTCATACGATAACCCCTCGGTCACCTGGACATCGTCAATCGGGTGCACTCTAGATGGATCCCCGATACATCTCCTCAGCATAGAAACATGAAAAACCGGATGACCGCCTCGGATCGGACGGCAGATCCAACTCATAGGCAACCTTGCCTACCCTGCGGACAATCTGATAAGGCCCAATGTACCTTGGGCTGAGCTTCCCTTTCCTCCCAAATCTCATCACACCCTTCATGGGTGACACATTCAGGAAAACCCAATCATCAACCTCAAACTCCATATGCCGACGACGATGATCTGCATCGACTTACGCCGACTCGAAATCGATAACCGCTCCTGGATAAGCTTCACCTTATCCACTGCCTGCTGTATCAAGTCCGGCCCAACCAACTGAACCTCGCCCACATCAAACCAACCTATCGGCGACCTGCACGTCCTCCCATATAAGGCCTCATAAGGCGCCATCTGGATACTGGAGTGGTAGCTGTTATTATACACAAACTCTACTAGCGGCAAATGATCCTCCCAGCTACCCCTGAAATCAATAACACAGGCTCGTGGCATATCCTCAAGAGTCTGGATAGTACGCTCTGCCTGTCCGTCTGTCTGAGGATGGAATGCAGTACTGAGGCTCACCTGCGTCCCTAATCCCTTCTGGAAAGATCTCCAGAAGTTAGCCGTAAACTAGGCTCCTCTGTCTGATATGATAGAAATAGGGACCCCATGCAGTCTCACGATCTCTCGAATGTAAAGTCTGGCATAATCCTCGGCCGAAAAAGTCGTCCTGACTCGAAGAAAGTGGGCTGATTTCGTCAGCCTGTCGACGATAACCCAGATAGAATCATGCTTCCTCTGAGTGCGAGGTAATCCTGTGATAAAGTCCATGTTGATCACCTCCCACTTCCAGGTCGGGATCTCTATCGTCTGCAATAATCCACCAGGCCTCTGGTGCTCTACCTTCACCGCGACAACACGCATCGAGCCACAAACTCGCAACATCCTCTTCAAGCCATCCCACCAATACACGGTCCGAGGTCGTGGTACATCTTTGTCGACCGGATGGATAGAGTAACGCTGTGTGTGCTTCCCCTAGAACTCCGCCGCCAAGTCCTGCAATATCTGGAACACATAACCTGCCCTCAAACCTTAGCACCCCATCATGTGATACCTCAAAAGGACCCTTCCCCTCACGAAGAGCCGTATCACGATACCGTGTCAAAATCGGATCCTCAAACTGTTGCCTCTTCACCTCCTCGACGATGGAAGACTCGGCAACCTCTCGAACTCGAACCCCACTACTATCGTAATCAATCAATCGGACTCAAGGCTCGTTAGCGATGCAACTCGTGGACCATGCCCTCCTCTCGGCCGCACATCGATAGACTCCCGTCGACCTACGACTAAGGGAATCGCCACAACATTGGCCTTCCCGGGTGGTACAGGATATCGACATCATAATCCTTGAGTAACTCTAACCACCGTCTGCCGTAAGTTCGGCTCCTCCGGGTGAAGATATCTGGAGGCTCTTGTGGTGCGTGTAAATATCCACATGAACTCCATACAAATAGTGCCTCGGATCTTGGCGTGAATCACCGCCAACTCCAAATCATTGGTGGGGTAGTTCTTCTCATGCTTCTTGAGTCGAGACGTCTGCGCTTATAACCTTACCCCTGCGATCAACACACATCCAAGCCCGATTCTCGACGCATCACAATACACCACATAACCGTCTGACCTGCGGAAGAGTAAGAATCTGAGGCGATCGTCAATCTCTCCTTCGATGGCGGAAACCACGCTCCAAGCATCGATCCATCAAACTTAGCGCTTACGAGTCGGCCTAGTCAATGGTGCGTAAATAGAAGCAAACTTCTCCACGAACGCCGATAATAACTCGCAAGGCCCGAAAGCCGGGCACCTCTTCTGGGTAGTAGGTCTAGGCCAACTCGATCGCTCGATCTTCGCCGTATCCACGAATACCATCGGCCCGACAATGTGCCCAAGAAAAGCCAAAGCTAACCAAAACTCACATTTGGAAAACTTGGCGTAACTGCTGGTCTGGAGAACTCTCAAAGATCGCCTCAAATGCTCCGCATGCTCTGCTCTGGCGAGAATAAACCAAGATGTCATCAATGAATACTATCACAAACGTATCCAAAATGGCTTGAACACTCGGTTCATCAAATCCATAAATACCACGGAGCATTGGTCAAACCAAAAGACATAACCTCGAACTCATAGTGCCCATACCGGTCCGAATGCGATCTAGGGACATCCGCCTCTCTAACTCGCACCTGATGATAGCCCGATCGCAGATCAATCTTGGAGAAACATCTCGCACCCTGCAACTGGTCGAACAAATCATCAATCCTGGGAAGGGGGTATCTGTTCTTAATAGTCACCTTGTTCAGCTGCCTGTAATCAACACACATGCGCAGCGTCCCGTCCTTCTTCTTCACGAACAATACCGGCGCTCTCCAGGGAGAAACACTAGGCCTGATGAAGCCCTTCTCCAGCAAATCTCTCAGCTGGTCCTTCAACTCTCTCAACTCGGCAGGTGCCATTCTGTATGGCGGAATGGAAATAGGCCGAGTGTCTGGCAGCACATCGATACAAAACTCTATCTCCCTCTCAGGAGGGATACCCGGGAGGTCGTCTGGAAACACATCTGGGAACTCTCTGACTATAGGAACTGACTGAAAATCCGGTACCGCAGCCTCAGTATCAAACACCCGAATGAGATGGTAGATATACCCCTTCTGCACCATCTTCCTGGCCTTGAGGTAAGAAATAAACCTACCCCTCGGCGACACAGTGTTCCCCTCCCACTCAATAACCGGCTCCCCAGGAAACTGGAACCGTACCACTCTCTCCCTGCAGTCTACATTGGCGTAGCAAGAAGCTAACCAATCCATACCCATGATCACATAGAAATCAGTCATGTCAAACTCTATCAAGTCGGCTAGGGTCTGACGACTGCATAAAGTCACTGGGCAAGCCCTATATACCCGCCGAGCTACCACCGAATCACCCACTGGCGTAGCTACCTCGAAAGGGTCTATGGACTCAGGCTCTATCCCTATCCTACTAGCAATATGGGGAGATATATAGGACAGAGTAGAACCCGGATCTATCAAGGCATACACGTCACAACAAGAAACTGATAAAGTACCTGTGACGACATCCGGTGATGCCTCCTGGTCCTGTCGGCTGGACAAGGCATAAATGCGGTTCTGAGGACCGCTAGAACTAGGACCCCTGCCACGACCTCTGCCGCGACCTGCTGGTCCCTGAGCACCCTGCCCTCCGGGGCGAGTAACCGTAGGTGAAGAAGACCCGGCGAAAGATCATGTAGGCTGACCCCTACCATCTGCGATGCCTGCAGTCTGACGGGCTCGCATAGTGACCTGGCGGCGCAGTGTAGCAAACTCCCGAGGTAGTATCACAACTCCCGGAATGGAATCTACCACATCGGACACACTGAGAGGACCTCGACCGGTTAGCACCCCTGCTACCCTGGAAGTCCGAAGTCCTGGTGCCCTGATCTGCCCCCGAATACCCTGGCTGTCCTAAAGACGGTGTAGGAGTGCTCTGAGCTGGCTGTGGTGCAAATCTAGTCTGCTGCTGAGATCGTCCACCCCGAGAGCTACCAAAAGATCCAGCCGTCTTGGCCTTCTGCTGGCGATATCCGCCGACCCGTCGGCCTCTACGCTCTCCGCACCCAGTGCATGAGCACGAACGCGGCAATGTCCATGCGGTGAAGAGCCACGCCTGAGCAAGACTCTGCCAAGTAGTCATCCAGTCCCGTAACGTAGCGGTGCACTCGGTCCTCCATATCTGCTACTAACGCAGGGACATATCGAGCCAACGAATCGAACTCAATGTTGTACTCGGCGTGCTCCTCTCGTCTCAAAGATCAAAAATCTGCCGGCGTGCCCTCATCTGCGGAGGCAAGAAGTGGCTGAGAAAAGCCTCCGAGAACTCGTCCCATACCGCTGGAAGTGCATGCTCTCCTCGGGACAGCTCGCACGAATCAAACCAATCGACTGCAGTATCACGCAGCCGATGTGAACCTAAGACCACTGACTCGGTCTCGAAGCCACGATCACTCTCGCGATCCGTGAAGGCTTGATGAACTCCTGCGGATCATCCTCGTGCCTCGACCCGTAGAACTCGCGGGCTACAACTCGTAAAATCCCGTAGTCTCAGTGTCCGATCTAGGATGTACCACGGGTGCTCTTTGGGCTGCGTCGGCCTATCCTCGTATGCGGCCACAATCCTGGCTAGCAACTCGGCCATCTCCCTGTAACCCATCTCCTCTGCTCCAGGCTGTGGGACTGGAGGCGCAGGTACTGTGGTCTCTGCTGGGGCCGGCGGCGTCGTGGAATTCGCCATCTGAGGTATCGCCTCGGGTATAGACTGGGCCTGGGCCCTCGTGACCCTCTGTGTCCTACTAGCAGCTCCCTCGGCTGCCTTGCCTTTCTGGGCCCGGATTGCCTTGCGTGGAGGCATAACTGGTACATGAAAGATATACGTTAGAAGGGTCCAACTTATAACACAGCTCTAAAGCACGATCTCAGAGTGAGAAGAATGGAAACCAATCCTAAATATCCTATAGCCTCCTGATTATTGGTGTGGTGCACAACACACCGATAATCAAGACTCTACTAGATACGGTCTGTAGACACTTTTCGAGGATTAACTGCTATGATACCACTTTTGTCACGACCCGAACCCGGTCCCGTGACTGGTGCCTTACCCGGGCACCTAAGTAGACATACATCAGAGTAACCAACGGAATATAAAAACAAGACATGAAACAATTATGAAAGGAGAACAGTTTATCCAAGAAAAGATTGCCTTTCGGCATGTATATATATATCAAGAGTGAACAGTTACATCCCAACTTCACAACAGGACTACAGACCTCTAGGAATGTAAACAACTATGGCGGGACAGGGCCCCGCCATACCCTGAATGTACATAAATCTACAATGACAGGGAGATCATACCCAAAAGATAAGCCTCCGGAGAAACGGGGCTTTCCCAAAAGCAGAAACGGTGATCCTAGGAGCGGGAGTCGACAACAGGAGTACCTCTACCTGCGGCATGAGCGCAGCCCCCCGAAGGAGGTCGATCTGAGTACCAAGTATGTGAAGCGTAAAATCTGAAATGAACTCAAAGCATTTTTAAAAACACTTACAAATACAACCAATTCAACAGCACATAATGACACAGCATAGACAAGAGAAAAAATACATATAATGTAATCGTCTTTTCTAAGCCGCTAATGATCGAAGCAAGGCCATTCTCCCATAGTATCATTATGCGTGCCTAATCATGGAACTCCCACAGTCCGCATAGGCCACATAGGCCCGCATGAGGTATTCCTCGCATCGGGGGTAGCTAACCCGCGGTATCCTTCTGGACCCCCGAAGTCCGCATAGTCCTGTGGACCGCATAGGCCATATAGACCCGCATCGGCGTAACACACCCGGAGTGATCAATCCTGGAACTCCCGCAGCTCCGCATAGGTCACACAGACCCGCATGAGGTATTCCTCGCATCGAGGGTGGCAAGTCCTCGGCATCATAACAAGTCAGGGGGGTATGTGATATAATAGCAGTACAACGGTCTTATCGTTTAACAACGTAAGCACAACAAGAATAACCCCCTTACACAAACATCACAAGACACTAACACACGTAGCATCCTAACATGTTTACTTATCAAACCATCTTACTACACTTTCCAGCAATCAATACAAGACTTTCATAAACAAATAAGTAAACCGTTCCTTTTATCTTTCTTAAGTCGTTATACCTAACTTCCCATAAAGCTAGTATAACTCTTAAGCTTTTAAAACCAGGTATTACTTTTCTTTCAAAAATGATTCATAACTCTTTTGAAATATTTCCAAGATTCTTATCATTTAAAACTCAAGTCAAAAGACATCAAAGTAAAACCAAGTTTAGTTAACACATGTACGTCTACCGTACTATATATATTTCAAAAGTATCATGCTCAAGAGGATAGGAAGAATCACATACCTCCTCGGCGAAATCCACCTGCCAAGTCGAATATGTCGCGCGCAGAGTATCAACCTATAATAGTCAAATACGTCTATCAACGTCTAGACTACTCTGTAGAATATTCTAGCGAGAGGTTCTCTATTCTACGGAAAATTGGGCAGCATTTCCCTACCCGCCAAACTACACAAGTCTACTGTAAACACAGTCCTATGTAAGTACAGTTCAATACTCTTCTTTTATACCATCCTTCTATATAACTTATACTTAATTCTAAACTACTACGATATGTAATCTCCAATTACAATAGAAGGACAAAGATATTTACCTCGATAAGCCCAAAATTATCCAAGATAATATGTCGATCCTGAGCAACGTTTAGCTCCTATTTTGCACGCTCCGATAGCTCCAAGAAACCCTTAGAAGTTTCTAAACAACTTCTACTTAATACTTCAACCAACTATGAAGATTTTTCCCTAGGGTTTCGTTTTGTGACTAAAGGATATAAAGTAGTATTTCTGGGCTTTTAGTATAGAGGTAATTTGGGAATACTATGAGGATTTGGGCTAAGGTATTTTGGAATAGTAACAATACTTGAAGACAATTTTCCTACCAAGGGGGTATTTCGAGAACAACAAGGAGGGGGGGGTGTTTCGGCGAGAGACTTCTCAAGGGGAGTTTTGGACGAGATACTACAACAAAGGGGGAAGGATTTTGGAGACTTGGAAATTGTTTTTGTGGATGAAGAAGTCTTGCACTTGAGGGGGGTATTTATAGAACAACCAAGGGCCAAGATTAAAACAAATGGAGGGTGAAGATTGGGTTGCTTGTGTGAGTGGAGTCTTCCACCAAGTGTCCACCACAATATTGGGACATATGTCCACCACAACATTGGAACATATGTCCACCACAACAAAGAGCCATGTGGCCATCCACTTGCCCCTCCAAAACCGTCCACACCTACTCCCACTAACCCAAAGAATTATCTTGCAAGACTTGACTATTTGACTTGTCCACTAGCCCACCATTTTCGTCCAACCATGCCACCTAAGGGTGACACATGTCGCCCTCCTATTGGTCCAAAATATTTCGTCTCTCGGAAAAATCCGTAATCGATTAAAATATTAAAAACGTAAAATTTCCTTCACAAGGTTCGGAATCTTTTCCGTCGAAAGTTCACAATTTCGTCCTTAACCTAATTAGGGTTTATACAATTGTACGTACGTCCCCACCTACATACTCTGGAAATACGGGGTATAACATTATGTAGAAACAAAGGAAGTGCTGTCCAATTTTCCGTAGGAATAAGGGACTTTTCTATTAGAATGTTCTACGTTGAAGATAGAGGCTAATGGACGTATTATGGTCATTATAGGTTAAACATACTACGTGCGGTATATTGGACTTGCAAGTGGATTGATCTGAAGAGGTATGTGGAACTTTCCTATCTCTTGAGCATGAGTAGTTGCACTTATGTAGTATGGTAGACGTACAAGGCTTTGATATCCCTTACTTGTTTTAAGGATGGTCAAGTTTGGTGAGTAAGGGAATTAACTCTTTTCTTTAAAAAGTATTAAGGACGTCTTTAGTTTTCAAAGTTAAGGGACTTGAAGTGTTTTAAGTATATGATACTTGTTTCGTTTTAAAAGAATTGAAGTCGCTTGATTTAGAGGCCTATTATATTCAAAAAGGAAATGTGACTTGTCTTGAAAAGTAGTCGTAACTTGATACTAAGGTTATTAGTATCTTGGAAAGTTTTATATAAAAAGGAGTCATTCCCAAAAAGGTTAGAAGTACGTGATACTTGGGTTGAATTCCCGGATTTTATCTTAAGTGACATGTTAGTGCCTTAGGTAAACTAAAATGAGAGGATATATTAATAATGTTAATAAGAAGTTAGGGGATATTCTTAACTTGCTTATGTTATGATAAGCCGGTAGCGCTTATGTTATGTATGATAGCCGGTTGTGCTAGGTTATGCATTATTATTATTATTACTATTACTACTTATTCCATGGATTTGCTACCCATGATGCGACTGCGGCGTTTGTACTCATGCGGGCCCACCGGGTCCATGCGGGTGAAATAGTCCCATGCGGGTGAAATAGTCTCATGCGAGGCGGATGACCTCATGCGGGTGAAATAGTCCCATGCGGGTGAAATAGTCTCATGCGAGGCGGATGACCTCATGCGGGTCCACAGGACCTATGCGGGTGAAATAGTCCCAGGAGTAGGATTGCTTAATGATGCTACGGGCGAGGGACCCTGTTTTGATCATGAGCCTCCTATTTTTATGCAGTTAAGTTTATACTTGTTACTCTCATTGTTAGTAAGGCACAGTGCATTGTAATTTTATTTTCTTCCATGACTCCAGCTTGTTTTAGACTTATGATATTATTACAGTATTTTCCAGTTGTACATACTTGGTACATATTGTGTACTGACCCCCTTCCTCGGGGGCTGCGTTCATGCCGCAGGTAGGGGTAAGCAGCTGGTGGATCCTCATTCTTAGGATCTTTGCTCAGGTGTCAGAAGCTCCACTTCTCCGGAGGCTTGACTTTTGGTACGGTTCTCCCTGATGTTGTAGATATTATGTACATTCAGGGGTATGACGGGGCCCTGTCCCGTCATAGTGGTTACCCATTCTTAGAGGTATGTAGTCCTGTTATAAATTGGATTGTTAAGGATGTAACTATTCAGTTTTTGTTATATTTAAAGGTAGCCATTTTGGGTTAGACTGCTTTATATTCTATATGGTTTCTTGTTGTGAGTTTATTTTCCGATGGTTCTCTCTGATATTGTATCACAAGGGTGCCCGGGGTAAGGCACCAGTCACGGGTCCGAGGTCGGGTCGTGACACCAGTCTTCTCCCATAAGCCCTCCAAAAGTTGTTCAACAAAAGTCATAGATGAAGGTCTCAGTCACAAGTGATCCTATTTTGGTCAAAAGATCTTCTTCAGATGGTCCCAAGCTTGCTGATAAACCATCTCCGATGTCTATTTTGGTCAAAGGGACTGGTCTTATGGATATATAAATGTATAATGTATTTAATAAAAAATGGATTCACGGGTCGGATCTGGACCTGATACGGATCTCAAAGACAAGATCCAGATCCGAACAGTCATAAATGGATCCGGGTCCAATCCGGATCCGTCGGGTCCAAATTTTGAAGATTCATGTCCTATAAAATGAATCTGAATCCACCGGATCCGTACCAGGTCCAGGATCCGTTGTCATCTCTAATTGTGGCTTGCAGATGTGGCCAAGGTTCATGTGAGTGTGCAGAACATGAGGGAGGTGTTACAACACATGTATGAAGACTTGAGGCAGAGTGTTAGCATGAGGAGGTGTGGTAAAAACACTTGACCAAGTCATACAACACGTGGAATGCACAAAGAAGCAAATTGACAAAGAACAAGGCACAAAGTTAGGTCCTATGATCAAGGGGCTTGATGCGGGTGTGTGTGGGTGGTTCCTTAGGATATGGTAGATGGTCCAACACACATACAATATGGTCTGGTCTATTGAAGAGGGATTGAGCTTGAACAAGTCTTCAAAGACCAAGTTAATCCTAGTTTCTCGAAAGTTGTTGTCGGGTCGGGTGCGGTTAGGTTTCAAGGTTAAATCCGGGTAAAGCCATTGCATGTAATGAGGTGTGGTTCTTTTGGGGGTTTCCCTCAAGGTTATAGAGTCACTACTAAACCGAGACCAAGTCAATATGATCGTTTGAGTTTCTTGTGGATAAGGTTTACCTAAACTGGGTTGAGGTAAACCGGAAATGTGTAAAATGTGGTAAAAGGTTGATTGTGTGCATGTGCGGTTGAGTAAGGGCTAGGAGATTGTAGAGATGACCAAGTAAGACCATGAGGTGTAAAAATGAGAGAGAGACACGTGGAGGTGTCTTCCCCTTTCTTTAGACCAAAGTTGTTACATGTGAAGACATGACTAGCACATTGTGTGTAGTGTGTTAGTGAAGTGTAGTGTTGATTTCGTGTTCTCGCTTTGTAAGAATTATGCTGCCCCTCCCCTTTACTATAAATATACTAGGTGTTAGTATAGTTTAGGGATCCAGAAAAGGGTCAAAGGATCCAAGTAAGGTATCACCGAAATGTTACCCAAAAGAGAGGATCGAATAGGATGCGAACTTGAGAGAAAATTGATCAGGTTAATTAGAGAGTGAGTCTAGTTCAGTCTTTCAATGGGAATCCGAGTTAGGGATTCCAAACATATATAGTGTTACTCGAGTTTTGTCCCTTCGACTAAACCAAGTGTAAAAAGCATAAGAGTGTCCTTTGTACTTGTTCGAGGGAGGAATAAAACAAAGGTTGAACATTTGTTGCCTGTAAATGTTTTGTGTGTGTTGTTCTTTCATTCCAAAGTTATATTCTGGGTTTCAATGAGTTTAATCACTTATGTAAAGCATTAAATTTTACTTGATGTTGAGTGAATTTGAAGACGACTTGAGTTAACAAACGTAGTTGCTAACTGCCGGACATCATGTTTGGCGAAATTTTATACTCGTTTAACAAGAGTGTGACATTTTTTATCAGAGCCTAATAGTTCCTATTAGGTGTTTGAAATGTTCCTAAAGGTTACTTTGGTTCGGTAATGAAGCTTATAATAGTTGGGGGCTGATTGTTGTGAACAATGGCGGAAAGAACTTGCTTGGTGAAGAGAGTCGATGAGGCATCAGTGGTGTGATAAAATCCTAAGCTAAAACACTATTTTTGGGGTCGGGAACATTAGTGAAGTTACTTCCCTAATTTTGGACATGAAAAATGTGTCCGGTGAAACCAAGTTCGCCATTTCTTTTCGGGTTTGAGTGGTATTGACCTGGTGAGGCAGTAAAATATGAGAGAACTCCTTGAGAGAGTCCAAAATTGTGGCTTGGTTGTTGGATTTATTGTGTGTGTCAAGTGGCTTAAGGTTTGGCCAACCGAAAGCATGACAAACACAGGATTGAAGGAGAATGTGTTATTGCGGCCTTAGCTAGAGTTGCATGGTTTGCTAGAGGAATTAATCAATTTCCTTAGTAGACACGGCAAAGGAGTCAGTATCTAAACCATGTGTAAACTGGTTACACATTAAAAATGGGGGTGGACAAGGTTAAAGGGGTGTCAAACTCCCGATGTTGGTGCCAAATTCCATAAAGGAAGTGTTGATGGAAGGAGATGTAACTTTTAATTGCAATTCTTGCTGAGAGAGATGGAGATGCGGACCAATGACTTGGAGCAAATGATTCTGTTCCAAAGGATGTTGAATGACATATTCAACATGGTGTTCATTCTTGTGTGAAGAAGTGGGAGAAACCGCTTAAAGGATGGACAAATTTGCGCGCTAGTGCTCGTTGATGGTCAAATTTCGTGGAGAAAATGTGACCATGTTGCTGTTTTGACTTGTTCAAATTCATGTTGAGAAAAGCAAGGGGGTTGGTCGACAAGTTCTTGCCTTATTATCTCATGAAAGTGGTTCGCAAAAGGAGAGTGTGAACCTATGTCGCAGATGTTTTTCCATGGTGTTGTGAGTCGTGTGAAGGGTGCACTTTGTAAGTGATCTTACTTACATGAGTCGGACAAGGTGTGTTCAGTATTTAGGTGGATTAGATGCTGCCTTGACTATTTATTTGAATAATGTTCGAGGACTACGAAAAAGAAAGTATAGGACGTCCAAAAAAAAAATTTGCTTTGAGTCCCGAATGGAGATGGACTACATTATGGAAGGTGCGGGTCTATGACATGGTGTTTACCATTATTTGTTGAGCCAAGAGAAGGATTCACTTGATTACAAGATATTGGATGGAGTATGGTCTTCGTTGGTGAGAATACAAGCTTAATGGTGGTCAAATTTCGTGGAGGAAGTTACACATTTAATTTTTTTTTGTATTTGGGAAAGATTGGTGAGCCGTGTGAAGAGGATCATGTGATTGATTACGGGCAGAATTATTGCTTCCTATATCCCTTTATATGGGTTATAATCCGAGGAGAAGAAGGAGGCATGGAGCATCAACGGGTGTTTGCCTAAAAGGTATCAGAAAAATAAAGGCTTGCACGAGGAGAGAGACAAGTCTATGTTGTGGTATTGAACCATGATGTGATGAACCGAGTGAAAGGGTTCATTGTGTAATCTATGTGGCTTACATGTTGGAGTTGCAAGATAAGTTGAAACACTAACGTTCATATGGGTTCTTGTGGCCTTATTTCGGAGAATGCGAGTGAAGGCATTAGAAATTGGCATGGCGGACAAAGGAGGAACAACTGGAAAGAAGATGTGCCTTCTTGATGGCGGGTGTTGTTAACAAAGGTCGATTCAACGTTGTTGTGAGGACATCTCAAATCTAGCATCAAGTTAAGTCGACGAGGACATCGAGCTCAATTGGTGTGGGTGGTTTGTCACACTCGTAGTTTTTGTCATTGTGGGGCAAAGGCAAAACGAATAGCAAATGGTGCGAGTTAGGAAACTTTAGCCGTGACACAATGTTAAGGATTAATACATTTTTCCATTAGGTCCAATGCGAGTAGGTGTTGAAGTGGAAACAATGTTGGGGTGAGAGGCAAAAATTCCGAGTAAGGGAATGTTCTTGAGTGCGGGCCGTGTGGTGAGGAGATTATATGGTTGCAAAGGATATAGAACATACACAACAAGACATGCATAATTCAATGACATGAGAAATGCAAGAATTTGGCTAAGTGTGGAGGATGGTCAAAGAGTTGACAAAGTCCAAGAGATTAGACAAAGACCGAGAATAAAGGAACGTGTATTGTGGTTTGCGGATGAGGCCAAGGTTCGTGTGAGTGTGCAGAAAATGAGGGAGGTGTTACAACACATGTATGGAGACTTGAGATAGAGTGTTAGCACGTGTAGGTGTGGTAAAAACAATTTACCAAGTCATACATGTTATACCCCGTAGTTCTGACCCTACGTATGAGAGCGTACGAAAGCATGTAAGACTTAAAATTTTTAAAGGATAGGTTGACGGATTGTTCCGGACGGGTTTTAGTCAAATTTGAGGCGGGTTATGACCCGGTACATTGAGAGTTCCTAAGTGTTTCAAAGGCCTAGGGCGTAGTTCGTTGAGTCTAGATTCCAACGCAACCAACCGTTCGTCGATAGGACGTCGGAGTAGAAAGTTATGAGAGTTACAAGTTCAGTGCGCAGTCGGACATAAATGTGTTTCGGACTAAGCGGCGAGGGCGGCGCCAGATGCAGCGGCGCGGATATACGAGGGTCGCTGAAGTTGCAGCGCGCGGGCCTAGGACAGCGAGGCCTGGCGCCGAAGTTCAGAGTCCGCAGAGGTTTCAGCGCCGCGCGCCTGGGTCGGCATGGCGCCAAGGCGGGATTCCAGGCGGAAAAACTTAGGAAAATCTGATTTTCTCTTTTAAAAAGGTCATGGGAGGGTGACAAGTGTCCCCCCCCCCCATCTAATTTTCTTGCATGCCTTATATTGACCAAGTCTTGAAGACTTGGTCATCTTTCAACCTCTCTCTCTCTCTCTCTAAATTAGCTCTCACTTCTCTCTAAAATTCCAAAGGGAATTCAAAGCCTAAGAAAAATCTGAAAAGTTAAGAACAAGAAGAAAGCTTGTGGCTAGCTTGTTGGTGTTAGTGTGGTGGTGTTCTTGGAAAGGAGGCTAGCTTGTTGGTGTTAGTGGCTAGCTTATAAGTTTTCTTAATTTATTTATGATTATGATATGATGACAGTTTGAGCTAGGGTAAGAGTATATCTGAGGGGCAAGCCCCAAGATCGTTATACCACCTCCTCCAGGGTAAGAGTATGTCTGAGGGGCAAGCCCCAAGATCGTCATACCACCTTCTTTAGTGTAAGAGTATATCTGAGGGGAAAGTCCCCAAGATCGTTATACCATCTGCTTCAGGGTAAGAGTATATCTGAGGGGTAAGTCCCCAAGATCGTTATACCACCTGTTCCGTGGATTTGCTACCCACGATGCGAGGAGTACCTCATGCGAGTCCTTATGGGCTTATGCGGGTGAAATAGTCACATGCGGGCGGGTACAGCCTATGCGAGGAATACCTCATGCGGGTCCAGAGGACCTATGCGGGTCCACAGGACCTATGCGGGTGAAATAGTCCTAGGAGTAGGGGTGCTTATTGATACTACGGGCGAGGTACCCTGTTTTGATCATGAGGCCCCTATTTTATGTAGTATTATAGGTACTTGTCACACTCATTGTTAGTAAGGCACAGTAAAAGGTATTTTGATTGTCTTCCATAACTCCAGCTTACTTTTAGGCTTATGATATCATTATTACAGTATTTTCCAGCTTTACATACTTGGTACATATGTGTCGACCCCCTTCCTGGGCCGCTTACGCCGCAGGAAAGTAAGCGGTGTGGATCCTCGTTCTAGGATCACCATTCGGTGTCGAAGCTCCATTCCTCGGAAGCTTGTTTGTTGGTACGGATATTCCACGATGCTATAGGTATTTTGTACATTCGGGGTATGGCGGGCCCCGCCATACGATTGTTATCCTTAAGTGCGTGGTCACATATGTGTTTTGGGCTATAAGAACCAGTTGTACTGCTATACTTTTGATTAAGTATGTTTTATGGAAGGCAGCCTTATCGGCTGGCCAGTGATGTTTACCTTTTTATAAGTTATGTGTTATGTATGTTCCGCTGCTATTCTCTGATGTATACCTGACAGGGTACCCCGGTAGGGTACCAGTCGCGGCCCCGGGGTCGGGTCGTGACAAAAGTGGTATCAGAGCAGTTAGTCCTCGGAAAGTGTCTACAGACCGTGTCTAGTAGAGTCTTGATTATCGGTGTGTCGTGCACCACATCTATAATCAGGAGGCTGCAGGATATTTAGGATTGGTTTCCATTCTTTCACTCTAAGATCGTGCAATAGAGCTGAGTTATAGGTTGAACCTCCTCTGATGTTTTCCTTTATGTATCAGTTATGCCTCCACGCAAGGCAACCGCGGCCCAGAAGGGCAAGGCAGCTGAGGGTGCTGCTAGTGGGACGCGGAGGGTCACGAGGGCACAGGCCCAGTCCTTACCAGAGATGATGTTTAGGGCGGCGAGTTCCACGTCGTCGCCAGCCTCAGCAGATTTCGAGGCAATGAGCGTTTCATCGAGACCGCGATGCGGAGCCTCCATCCACGATCGTGCGAGTATAGAGATTACGGGGAACAGATTCGGTTATTGACCAGTATAGTGGCAGGGCAGCGCCGACAGGAGCAGGCAGCCAACCCTAGAGCCGACAGTTTACGGATTCGGGATTTCCTGGGTTGTCACCCACCCGAGTTCTATGGTTCGAGATTTGAGGAGGATCCGCAGGAGTTTGTCCGGCAGTTACAGCGGACCATGCAGGTGCTTAGGGCATCGGAGACTGAGTCCGTTATACTAGCTTCTTACCGGTTATGCGATATTGCGTTGAACTGGTTTGAGTCATGGGTGTTGTCGAGAGGTGAGGATGTTTTTCCAGCTGTTTGGGAGGAGTTCACCGAGGCTTTCCTAGATCACTTCTTGCCCCCTGAGATGAGGAGAGCCCGCGTAGATAGATTCTTGACCTTGAGGCAAGACGGGAGGACTATCAGAGAGTACAGCCTGGAGTTTGACTCCTTGGCCAGGTATGCGCACACCATTGTAGCTGACATGGCAGACAGGGTTCATCGATATGTGATGGGGTTAGACCGTCATATGATTACTGCATGCTTGGGGGTGGCTCTTCAGCCAGGGATGGATATTTCTAGGATGCAGCGTGCACGCGAGTTGAGGACAGAGAGAGAGATCGCTTAGATTTGGGCGGCCCAAGAGGCCGAGCAGTAGGTCTCAGGCGATTTCGGCGGGTAGCCTCAGCAGCAGACTAGGTCCACATTTCAGCCAAAGACGAGTGCTCCTACTCGATTTCGGCGGGAGGTCCGATCGGCCGGGTTATTGAGGCAGTCAGGCTCCAGGACTTGTGGTTTCGAGGCGGCCGTCACCAATCGAGACCACCTACCTCTCGGTGCGTTCGATGCGGTAGGTCTCATCCGGGCGAGTGCCGTATGGGTTCGGGAGCGTGTTACTCTTGTGGCCAGCAGGGCCATCTGAAGAAGGATTGTCCGTCCTTAGGCGGCGGGAGCGTTACGGTTCAGCCGACGGGGTCTGTTGCTGGATCTTCGTCTTCGATGGTCAGACGCCCCGGAGGGCAGGGTACTTATGGGCCAGCAGGCCGCGGCAGAGGTCGTGGTAGGGGTCCCAGTTCTAGCGGTCCTCAGAACCGCATCTATGCTATGTCCAGCCGACAGGACCAGGAGGCGTCGCCAGATGTCGTCACAGGTACATTGTTGGTTTCTTGCTGTGATGTATATGCTTTGATAGATCCAGGTTCTACCTTGTCCTATATATCTCCTCATATTGCCAGTAGAGTAGGGATAGAGCCCGAGTCCATAAGACCTTTTGAGGTGGCTACGCCAGTAGGTGATTCAGTGGTAGCTGAGCGGGTATATAAGGCTTGCCCTGTGACTATAGATAGTCGTCAGACTCTAGCCGACTTGATAGAGTTGGATATGACGGACTTTGATGTGATTATGAGTATGGATTGGCTAGCGTCTTGCTATGCCAATGTGGACTGTAGAGAGAGATTAGTTCGGTTCGGTTTCCGTGGCCGATTATCGAGTGGAAGGGAATCTTTGCGTCGTAGAGGTAAGTTTATTTCTTACCTCAAGTCTAGGAAGATGGTGCGGAAAGGGTATATCTACCATATGGTTCGAGTATTCGACATCGAGGTGAGATCTGGACCTTGATCGATTCCGATCGTTAGAGAGTTTCGAAGTATTCCTGCACGAAGCTTCGGGTATCCTCCTGAGAGGGAGATTGAGTTTTGCATTGATTTGGTGCCAGATACTCGACCGATATCTATTTCTCCATACAGGATGGCACCTGCCGAGTTGAAGGAATTGAAAGACCAGCTGAAGGATTTGCTGGAGAAAGGCTTTATCAGGCCAAGTGTTTCTCCCTGGGGAGCGCCAGTGTTATTTGTAAAGAAAAAGGACGGGACGCTGCGTATGTGTATTGATTACAGGCAGCTGAACAAGGTAACTATCAAGAACAGATATCCCCTCCCCAGGATTGATGATTTGTTTGACCAGTTGCAGGGTGCAAGGTGTTTTTCCAAGATAGACCTGCGGTCTGGTTACCATCAGGTGCGAGTTAGAGAAGCGGATATCCCGAAGACTGCATTCAGGACCCGGTATGGACACTATGAGTTCAGGGTGATGTCTTTCGGATTGACCAACGCCAAAGATAGATTCATGGATTTGATGAATAGGTGTTCGCCATTCTTAGATATGTTCGTTATAGTTTTCATTGATGATATCTTGGTGTATTCGCGCAGGCGAGAGCATCTGAGCATTTGAGGCGGTATTAGAGTCCTCGAGACCGATTGTATGCCAAGTTCTCGAAATGTGAGTTTTGGTTAGCTTCGGTGGCTTTCTTAGGGCATGTTATCGTGGCCGATGGTATTCAGGTTGATCTGACTAAGATTGAGCGATCAAGACTTGGCCTGCACCAGCTACATCGCGGAGTGCGCGGCTTTTGGGCCTTGCAGGTTATTATCGGAGGTTTGTAGAGAAGTTTGCTTCTATTTCGGCACCTTTGACTAAGCTGACTCAGAAAGCAGCTATGTTCCGATGGACGGATACTTGTGAGGAAAGTTTTCAGTTGCTAAAGGAGAAGTTGACGACCGCCCCAGTTCTTACTCTTCCAGAGGGTTTATATGGATATGTGGTTTATTGTGACGCGTCAGGTGTCGGGCTTGGGTGCGTGCTGATGCAGCACGGCAAGGTTATAGCTTATGCATCTCGACAGATTAGGAAGCATGAGAAGAACTATCCCACACATGACTTGGAGTTAGCGTGATGATTCATGCCTTGAAGATCTGGAGACATTATTTATATGGAGTTCATGTGGATATTTACACAGACCACAAGAGTCTCCAGTATATCTTCAGCCAGAGGGAGCTGAACTTGCGACAGAGACGGTGGTTGGAGCTACTTAAGGATTATGATATCGATATCTTATACCACCCAGGGAAGGCCAATGTAGTTGCAGATGCCCTTAGTCGCAGATCGATGGGTAGTCTGTCTGATGTACAGCCAGATAAAAGGGATATGGTCCGAGAGTTACATCAGCTAGCGAGCCTTGGGGTTCGTTTGGTTGATTCTGATAGTGACGGAATTCGGGTTCGAGAGGTTGCCGAGTCTTCCATCATCGAGGAGGTGAAGAGGCGACAGTATGAGGATCCGATTTTGGTACGGTACCGAGATGCAGCTCTCCAGAAGGAGAAGAGTCTATTTGAGGTAGCGCCTGATGGGGTGCTAAGATTTGAGGGTCGGTTGTGTGTTCCCGATGTGATAGGACTTCGTCAGCAGATTCTGGGAGAGGCACACAGTGCTCATTATTCTATTCATCCGGGGTCGACTAAGATGTATCATGACCTCAGATGCGTGTATTGGTGGGATGGCCTAAAGAGGGACGTTGCGGAGTTCGTGGCGCAATGCCCGAATTGTCAGCAGGTCAAAGTTGAGCAACAGAAGCCCGATGGGCTGTTGCAGGCTATTGATATTCCGACTTGAAAGTGGGAGGTGGTAAATATGGATTTTATTACAGGGTTACCTTCCACTCAGAGGAAGCATGATTCCATTTGGGTTATTGTCGACAGGTTGTCGAAATCAGCCCATTTTCTCCCAGTCAGGACGACTTTTTCGGCCGAGGATTATGCTAGACTATATGTCAGGGAGATCGTGAGACTGCACGGAGTTCCTATATCGATTATTTCAGACAGAGGAGCCCAGTTTACGGCTAACTTCTGGAGGTCTTTCCAGAAGGGATTAGGGACACAGGTGAGTCTCAGTACGGCGTTTCATCCTCGTGCCGGCCAGGCGGGCGAAGCGCACTATCCGAGACAACGAGGATATGCTTCGGGCTTGTGTTATTGATTTCAGGGGTAGCTGGGAGGATCATTTACCTCTTGTGGAGTTTGCTTACAACAACAGCTACCATTCCAGTATTCAGATGGCGCCTTATGAGGCCTTATACGGGAGGAAGTGCAGGTCACCGATAGGCTGGTTCGAAGTGGGAGAAGTTCAGTTAGTCGGGCCAGACTTGGTTTAGCAGGCAGTGGATAAGGTAAAGCTTATCCAGGAGTGGTTGTTGGCAGCTCAGAGTCGGCAGAAGTCGTATGCAGATCATCGGCGTCGACACTTGAAATGTGAGATAGATGATTGGGTTTTCCTAAAGGTATCGCCCATGAAGGGCGTGATGAGGTTTGGGAAGAAGGGGAAACTCAGCCCAAGGTACATTGGGCCGTATCAGATTGTCCGTAGGGTAGGCAAGGTTGCCTATGAGTTGGATCTGCCGTCCGATTTGGAGGCGGTACATCCAGTTTTCCATGTGTCTATGTTGCGGAAATGTATTGGAGATCCGTCTAGAGTGCACCCGATTCATGATGTCCAGGTGACAGAGGAGTTATCGTATGAGGAGAGTCCCATAGCGATACTCGATCGTCAGGTTAGGCGACTTCGGACGAAAGACGTGGCTTCCGTCAAGGTCTTATGGCGGAACGAGAACAGGGAGGAAATGACGTGGGAAGCAGAGGATGACATGATGAAGAAGTACCCTCACCTATTTCCTATACCTCCAGGTTACCCACTTTCCTGCTTGTTAGTTTTGATTTAGCAATTACGCTTAAGTATGTTGTGGCTCGTGGAGCTTCTTTATTTGCAAAAGAATAGTTAAGGGGGTCTATGTCGATACTGTGATTTGAGTAAACCTAGAAGGAACATTCGGGACGAATGTTTCTAAGGGGGGTAGAATGTTATACCCCGTAGTTCTGACCCTACGTATGAGAGCGTACGAAAGCATGTAAGACTTAAAATTTTTAAAGGATAGGTTGACGGATTGTTCCGGACGGGTTTTAGTCAACTTTGAGGTGGGTTATGACCCGGTACATTGAGAGTTCCTAAGTGTTTCAAAGGCCTAGGGCGTAGTTCGTTGAGTCTAGATTCCAACGCAACAAACCGTTCGTCGATAGGACGTCGGAGTAGAAAGTTATGAGAGTTACAAGTTCAGTGCGCAGTCGGACAGAAATATGTTTCGGACAAAGGCGACAGGGCCGCGGCGCCAGATGCAGGGCCGCGGCGCCGGATATACTGAGGGGTCGCTGAAGTTGCAGCGCCGCGGCGCCAGGAAAGCAGGGCCGTGGCGCCGGAAGTTCCGAGAGTCCGCAGAGGATTCAGCGCCGCGGCGCCGGCGTCAGGGCCGCGGCGCCAAGATGGGATTCCAGGCAGAACAACTTAGGAAAATCTGATTTTCTCTTTTAAAAAGGCCATGGGAGGGTGACAAGTGTGCCCCCCCCCCCCACATCTGATTTTCTTGCATGCCTTATATTGACCAAGACTTCAAGACTTGGTCATCTTTCAACCTCTCTCTCTCTCTCTCTAAATTAGCTCTCACTTCTCTCTAAAATTCCAAGGGGAATTCAAAGCCTAAGAAAAATCTGAAAAGTTAAGAACAAGAAGAAAGCTTGTGGCTAGCTTGTTGGTGCTAGTGTGGTGGTGTTCTTGGAAAGGAGGCTAGCAAAGTTGTTGGAATAAGTTTGGCTAAAGCTTTAAGGTAACATTTCTTCTCTTGTGGTTAGTTATTAATGTTGCATGTGAAGAAGAAGGGATTTGTAGTAGTAAATAATGCACTTAGAGTCATTGCATGTAAGAAACGTGGTTTGGATATGAAAGAATTGGTTAAGAAGATATTATGAGCATGTTGTAGCCTAAAAACTACCTTAGAATTGTTAAGTGAATTGTTGTACTTTATGGGGCAGAATTTTACACACCCAAGTTTAGGTGTGTAATCCCCTTTGAAATGTTTGGATTGTTGAGCCTTAAAAGTGGCGTTTGGATGTTAAATTCGGCCTTGAGAAAGGTGGCAAAGTATGTAGAAACAAAGGAAATGCTGCCCAATTTTCCATAGAATTTAGTGACTTTGAACTACATTGGAATTAGAGGTTAATAAACGTATCATGGTTATTTTAGGTTAACATATTACTTGCGGTAGTTGGACTTAGCAAGTGGATTGACCGAAGAGGTATGTGAAGTTTTCCTATCTCTTGAGCATGATTATTTGTATCTATGTAGTACGGTAGACGTACAAGATTTAGTATTCTTACTTGTTTTAAGTATATAAAGACTTGTCTCGTTTTAAGAAGTATAAGTCCCTTGGTTAAGGGAGAAGTATGATTTTGCTAAAGTATATGGTTAGTATAACAACTTTATGGGAAGTTGGTTTATTAACTTTATAAAAGGTTAATGAGAAAAGGTTTACTCTAAGTAAGACAAGTAAGGACAAATGATTTGATTTATGAAAGGCAAATTGATTTTAAGGCATCAATTGCCCAAAGGTCTTATGTATGAAAAAGAGTCACTTTTAAAAGAGTTGAAGTATGTAGTACTTGGGTTAAATTCCCGGTTTTTCTTTTATTAAAGATATGATTAAGTGCCTTAAGTAAACTAAAATGAGAGGGTATATGAACAAGGCTAATAAGAAGTTATAAGTTTTCTTAATTTATTTATGATTATGATATGATGACAGTTTGAGCTAGGGTAAGAGTATATCTGAGGGGCAAGCCCCAAGATCGTTATACCACCTCCTCCAGGGTAAGAGTATGTCAGAGGGGCAAGCCCCAAGATCGTCATACCACCTTCTTCAGTGTAAGAGTATATCTGAGGGGAAAGTCCCCAAGATCGTTATACCATCTGCTTCAGGGTAAGAGTATATCTGAGGGGTAAGTCCCCAAGATCGTTATACCACCTGTTCCGTGGATTTGCTACCCACGATGCGAGGAGTACCTCATGCGAGTCCTTATGGGCTTATGCGGGTGAAATAGTCCCATGCGGGCGGGTACAACCTATGCGAGGAATACCTCATGCGGGTCCACAGGACCTATGCGGGTGAAATAGTCCCAGGAGTAGGGGTGCTTATTGATACTACGGGCGAGGTACCCTGTTTTGATCATGAGGCCCCTATTTTATGTAGTATTATATGTACTTGTCACACTCATTGTTAGTAAGGCACAGTAAAAGGTATTTTGATTGTCTTCCATAACTCCAGCTTACTTTTAGGCTTATGATATCATTATTACAGTATTTTCCAGCTTTACATACTTCGTACATATAGTGTACTGACCCCTTCCTCGGGGGCTGCGTTCATGCCGCAGGTAAGGGTAAGCAGATTGTGGATCCTCGTTCTTAGGATCACTGTTCCGGTGTCAGAAGCTCCATTCCTCCGGAAGCTTGTTTGTTGGTACGGATATTCCCTGATGCTATAGGTATTTTGTACATTCAGGGGTATGGCGGGGCCCTGTCCCGCCACAGTTGTTATCCTTAGAGGTCTGTGGTCACATATGTGTTTTGGGCTATAAGAACCAGTTGTACTGCTATACTTTTGATTAAGTATGTTTTATGGAAGGCAGCCTTATCGGCTGACCAGTGATGTTTACCTTTTTATAAGTTATGTGTTATATATGTTCCGCTGCTATTCTCTGATGTATACGGCGAGTACCGGTAGGTACGATCAGCGGCCGAGGTCGGTCGTGACAATACAACACGTGGAAGGCACAAAGAAGCAAGTTGACAAAGTCCAAGGCACAAAGTTAGGTCCTATAATCAAGGGGCTTAATGCGGATGTGTGTGTATGGGAGATGATCAAACACACATATAATGTGGCCTGGTCCATTGAAGACGGATTGAGCTTGAACAAGTCTTGAAGGACCAAGTCAATCCTAGTTTCTCGGAAGTTATTGTCGGGTCGGGTGCGGTTAGGGTTCAAGGTTAAATCCGGGTAAAGCCATTGCATGTAATGAGGCGCGGTTTGTTTGGGGGAGTCCCTTAAGGTTATAGGGTCACTACCAAACCAAGATCAAGTCAATATGATCGTATAATGTTCAAAACATGGTAAAAGGTTGGTTGTGTGCAAGTGTGGCTGAGTAAGGGCTCGAAGATTGTGGAGATGACCAAGTAAGACCACGAGGTGTAAAAATGATAGAGAGACACATGGAGGTGTCTTTCCCTTTCTTTAGGCCAAAACAACAACATGTGAAGACATGACTAACACATTGTGTGTAGTATGTTAGTGGAGTGTATTATTGATTTCGTGTTCTCCCTTTGTTAGAATTATGCTGCCTCTCCCCTTTACTATAAATAGACTAGGTGTTAGTCTAGTTTAGGGATCCAGAAAAGGGTCAAAGGATCCAAGTAAGGGATCACCCGAAATGTAACACAAAAGAGAGGATCGTGTACGATCCGAACTTGAGAGAAAATTGGTCAGGTTTATTAGAGTGAGTCTAGTTGAGTCTTCCAATGAGAATTCGAGTTAGGGATTCCAAACATATATAGTGTTACTCGAGTTTTTCCCTTTTACTAAACCAAGTGTAAAAAACATAAGAGTGTACTTTGTACTTGTTCGAGGGAGGAATAAAACAAATGTCGGGCATTTGTTGCCTGTAAACATTTTGTGTGTGTTGTGATTTCATTCCAAAGTTATATTCTGGGTTTCAATGAGTTTAATCACTTCCGCAAAGCATTAAATTTTACTTGATGTTGAGTGAATATGAAGACGACTTGGGTTGACAAGCGTAGTTGCGAACTGTCGGACACCATGTTAGGCGAAATTTTTATACTCGTTTATCAAGAGTGTGACATTTGGTATTAGAGCCTAAGAGTTCTTATTAGATGTTTAAAATGTTCCTAAAGGTTTCTTTGATTCGGGTAATGAAGCTTATAATAGTTGGGGGCCGGTTGTTGTGAACAATGGCGGAAAGAACATGCTTAGTGAAGAGAGTCGACGAGGCTATGGATTTGGATCAGTGGTGTGACAAAATCCTAAGCTATAACACTATTTTTGGGGTTGGAACATTAGTGAAATTACTTCCCTAATTTTGGACATGAAAAATGTGTCCGGTGAAACCAAGTTCACCATTTCTTTTTGGGTTTGAGTGGTATTGACATGGTGAGGCAGTAAATCATGAGAGAAATCCTTGAGAGAGTCCAAAATCATAGATTGGTTTATGGATTTGTTGTGTTTGTTAAGTGGCTTAAGGTTTGGCCAATCGAAAGCATGACAAACACGGGATTAAATGAGAAGGTGTTATTGCGTCCTTAGCTAGAGTTGTGTGGTTTGCTAGAGGAATTAATCAATTTCCCTAGTAGACATGGAAAAGGGGTCAGTATCTAAACCATGTGTAAACTGGTTACACATTAGAAATAGGGGTGGAAAAGGTTAAGGGGGTGTCAAACTCCCGATGTTGGTGCCAAATTCCATAAAGGAAGTGTTGATGGAATGAGATGTAACTTTTAATTGCAATGTTTGCCGAGAGAGATGGAGATGCGGACCTATGACTTGGAGTAAATGATTCTGTTCCAAAGGATGTTGAATGACATATTCAACATGGTGTTCATTCTTGTGTGAAGAAGTGGGAGAAGCCGCTTAAAGGATGGGCGAATTTGCGGGCTAGTTGTGCTCGTTGATGGTCAAATTTCGTGGAGAAAATGAGACCATGTTGTTGTTTCTACTTGTTCAAAGTCATGTTGAGAAAAGTAAGAAAGTTGGTCGACAAGTGCTTTCCTTATTATCTCATGAAAGTGGTTCACAAGAGGAGAGTGTGAACCTATGCCGCATATGTTTTTCCAGGTGTTGTGAGCCGTGTGAAGGGTTCACTTTGTAAGTGATCTTACTTATATGAGTCGGACAAGGTGTGTTCGGTATTTAGGTGGATGAGATGCTGCCTTGACTCTTTATTTGAGTCATGTTAGAGGACTATGAAGAAGAAAGTATAGGACGTCCAAATAAAATACTTTCTTTGAGTCCCGAATGGAGATGGACTACACGAGGGAATGTGCGGGTCTATGACATGGTGTTTACCATTATTTGGTGAGCCAAGAGAAGGGTTCACTTGATTACAAGATATTGGGTGGAGTATGGTCTTCGTTGGTGAGAATACAAGCTTAATGATGGTCTAATTTCGTGGAGGAAGTTACGCATTTGATCTTTTTTGTATTTGGGAAAGATTGGTGAGCCGTGTGAAGAGGATCATGTGGTTGATTGTGGGAAGAATGGTTGCTGCCTATATCCCTTTATTTAGGTTATTATCCGAGGATAAGAAGGAGGCATGGAGCATCGACGGGTGTTTGCCTTAAAGGTATCGGAAAAATGAAGGCTTTCACGAGGAGGGAGACAAGTCTATGTTGTGGTATTGAACCATGATGTGATGAACCGAGTGAAGGTTCATTGTGTAAGATATGTGGCTTATGTGTTTGTTACACCCCGTAAATACAGGACATGTTTTAAGAACTCACAAGTGTTAAGATTTGAGACTTGTAAGAATGTATCGGAATTATGAAATTGTCGGAAAACGTTTTATTGTGACGAATGGGAGGGCGACATGTGTCACCCCCCTTAGTAATACCTTGGTCGAAATTAGGCATGGCCATAATGGTCATTGACCATAGCCTTAGGATGACTAAGTCTTCCAATTAATGAGCTTGAGATTATTGACCAAGTCAAATGAGTCAATTAGTCTTGATATTTACTAAGAACTCATCCAAACCACCCAATTGTTTGCATTTTAACCCTCCATGTCCCTTTATAATACTAGTAGTAACAAGACCTTGTCCTAACACTTAGAGAATTTTCACAAAACTTGAAGGAAGAGCAATGGTGCTCTCGGGTTCAACATCCAAGAAGGAGAAAAATTTGTGTTTCTTGTCCAATAAGCTCCACACTTTAAACCAAGGTTCATGAGGGTATAGTAAGCATATCTCAATAGAAAAATCTCAGACAAGATAGTTTTGGGTTTGTCATAAGCGAAAACCTAGTTGCTTTTCTAGGTTTTGGATTGGATGTTGAAGGAAAGTTGTTGGTATGGTTCTAAGGGTCTCAAGTAGCGTATTGAAGTGTCTTGGAGAGTCTCTATGTTGCTAGGAGCGACTTCGGATATGGAGATTGGATTAAGCTTCGTTAAGGTATAATCTTGTCCCTTTAGCGTGTTACAAGATTAGTTAAATTGTTGTTATCTTTACATGTTGCTAGCATAAAGTATATGTGTTGAAGTTTATAAGGAGTATGGATTGATTGTAGCCTTGGAAATCCGAAATGTAATGTAAGCCATGTTAAGTTGGATTGCAATTTTGGTCGTTTATTAGAATCGTCGCATGGTGTTGACTTGAAGATTATAGTAGTTATAGTCGATTGCGACTTGATATCATGTATTGCTAACAACTTGGATTGAAATGGAAATTTGATAAGAATTAGTATTGTTGAAAGTAAGGTGGCCGAATTTGGACTTTTAGTTTGTTATTCATTTGTATTGAACTACTTTCTAAATTGTGAGCCAATTGGGGCTGTTTAGTTATTCATTTGCATTGGAATACCTTCTATATTGTTGTGAGCCAATTGAGGCTGTTTGGTTATTGTATTCGGCCTTGAAAAAGGTGGCAAAGTTAGTAAAAACAAAGGAGGTGCTGTCCGATTTTCCGTAGAATTTAGCGACTTAGCACCTAGAATATTCTACCTATGAAGTAAGAGGTTAATGGGCGTATGGTGACCATTATAGGTTGATGTACTAAGTATAGCGTATCCTACTTGAAGAATGGAATAGCTCAAGGTGGAAGTACTTTGGAGTTTTTTGCTACTTGTCGATAATCGTCGCGAGGTATGTGAACCTCTTCCTTCTTTTGACATGATTCTATGAATGGAATATACATGTAGTACTATTTCATGATTCCTTCTACTCTTAGAAGTTAAGAGGTATGTATGTCGATTTACTCTACGTAAAGGTTATGTATAAGTTATCCTAAGTTCTTACCAAGTCTTATGGGGGATGTTGGTAAGAGTCGTTAGGAGGTATTTTGGAGCCAAGTTGACTTGGCTAATTTACGGCACGAATAAGAATAAGTATCGAACAAGCCATTGCAGCGTTAATAAAGGAAAATGTAATGACAATTAATTGTGTTAAAACAAGTAGAATTCTCCATCTGCATAGAAGCTAAGATAAGACAAAATTGTATTACATTTTCTAGATCATGACTACTTGATTAAGATAGTTATAAATAAGTATAACTTATTCACAACGCATCAAGTATATGTTGCTTAATTTATAAGAATTTACGTATGAAGTTTTAAGACTATGGACCTCAAATTGTTAAAAGGTTAAGGGACTTTATTTTTTCAAGTTATGAGACTTGATTCTTAAAGGGAGAAATGAATTGATTTAAAAGTATAGAATACTTGATTTGGAAAGTATTGATTTCTTGCCATTCTAAGTTAAGAAACTGGTTTTCCTAAAAGTTAAGAGACTTGAAGTATTTTGAAAGCTATGTGATTTGAATTGAAGTATAAGTTTCTTGGTTATCAAATGAATGAATTCGTCTAAGAAATAAAGAGTTATAACGGCTTTATGGGAAGTTGGTTATAACAACTTTATGGAAGATTTAAAAGAATGGTTTTCTTCAGTATTGTAAGCAAAGTAATGATTTGAAATAAAGAAGGGTAAAATTGTTTTAAAGGTACCAATTGCTTAAGGTTTTAAAGAAAGAAGTCACTTGATTTAGAAGCCTATAATTGTATTTCTAAAAAGTATTGTGACTTGTCGTGAAAAGTAGATATGACTTGATACTACGGTTATTAGTATCTTGGAAGTTTTAGTTGAAAGAGAATCATTTTAAAGGAGTAGAGGCACGTAGTACGTTGGGTTAAATTCGGATTTTATAATGACATGTTAGTGCCTTAAGTAAACAAAAATGAGTGTATATGAACAAGCTAATAAGAAGTTAGGGATTTCTTAACTTGCTTATATTATGTATGATAAGCGGTAGTGCTTATGTTATGTATGATAAGTCGGTAGTGCTTATGTTATGTATGATGGCCGGTTGAGTTAGGGTAAGAGTATAAATGAGGCAAGCCCCAAGATGTTATACCATACTCCAGTAAGAGTATAAGTGAGGGTAAATCCCAGACGCTGTACCACCGCTTTATGTGTTATTTGACGACCGGTCGAGATAGGGTAAGAGTATAAATGAGGCAAGCCCAGGCGTTATACCACCTTCTCCAGGGTAAGAGTATAAATGAGGCAAGCCCCAAGACGTTATACCCCGCTTACCACCTTCTCCGGTAAGAGTATAAATGAGGGGCAAGCCCCCAGACGTTATACCACCTGTTTTGATTGATTTTATGGGCGTGAGACCCATGGTTATGTTTTACACTTTTAGCTGTCGACAGTGATGGGGGATTCCACGGGCATGCTTTGATATTGCGTGATCGATCGCGTCCCATTTGGTAGGGTAGTATATGTGTCCCTCCGTAGTGGGCGGACTATGTTATGAAAGATAAGTAAGTTAGATAGAAATGAACTTAATGACTTCTCCTAAGTAAGTACGTAAGATATGGCTATAACTCTTAATGGAATGGAAAAAGAAATTGATGTGAAATTAAGTTCATAAGTGGTAATGACACGGCAGGATCGGTATGTATTTTTATACTTGTCCTTGTCATTCTTTTGTACTGATTATGATCTGTTTCATGCGTTATTTACATTCCATATTAAATTTTTGTTATCGACCCCTCCGGCTGCGTTAAATGTCCGCGAGTTTAGGTACGATTATGGATCCATGAGCTTAGGATCTGGTTCGATTTCGAGATGGCTCCAATGTTCGGAGTTGTCATGGCTATGTATATTCGAAGTGCGGCGGGGCCTTGTCCCGCACGATGGTTATGTTAACACTCTTAAGTGCGTGAGTCACATATTGTGGGTCGATTTGTAAAGAAAGAGGCAAGCTTCGGTTGTTTTTATATATGTACTGGAAGGTAGCCCTATCGGCTAACCTGTTGTATTACTTCCGATGTTTTAATTATAAGTTTCATGTATGTTCCGCTGATTTTCTCTGATGTTTACCTGTAAGGGTGCCCAGGTAGGGCACCAGTCGCGGTCCCGGGGTCGGGTCGTGACAGTGTTGGAGTTGCAAGAGAAGTTTAAACACAAACGTTCATATGGGTTCTTGTGGCCTTATTTCAAAGAATGCGAGTGAAGGCATTAGAAATTGGCAAGGGCGGACAAGGGAGGAACAAATGGCAAGAAGATGTGCCTTCTTGATGGAGGGTGTTGTCAATAAAGGCTGATTCAACGTTGAGGTGAGGACATCTCAAATCTAGCGTCAAGTTAAGTCGACGAGGATGTCGAGCTCAATTGGTGTGGGTGGTTTGTCACACCCATAGTTTTGGTTATTGTGGAACTAAGGCAAAATGAATGGCAAAGGGTGCGAGTTAGGGAACTTTGGCCGTGACACAATGTTAAGGATTAATACATTGTCCCTTAACATTAGGTCCAATGCGAGTAGGTGTTGGAGTGGAAACAATGTTGGGGTGAAAGGCAAGAATTCCGAGTAAGAGAATGTTCTTGAGTGAGGGTCATGTGGTGAGGAGATCATGCGGGTTAGCAAAAGATATAGAACATACACAACAATACATGCATAATTCAATGACATGAGAAATGCAAGAATTTGGCTAAGTGTAGAGAATGGTCAAAGAGTTGACAAAGTCCAAGAGATTAGCCAAAGTTCGAGAAGAAAGGAACGTGTATAGTGGTTTGCGGATGTGGCCAAGGTTCGTGTGAGTGTGAAGAACATGAGGGAGGTGTTACAACACATGTATGAAGACTTGAGTCAGAGTTTTAGCATGAGGAGGTGTGGTAAAAACACTTGACCAAGTCATACAACACGTGGAAGGCACAAAGAAGCAAGTTGACAAAGTCCAAGACACAAAGTTAGGTCCTATGATCAAGGGGCTTGATGTGGGTGTGTGTGGGTAGTTCCTTATGAAATGGGAGATGGTCCACACACATACAATGTGGTCTGGTCTATTGAAGACGGATTGAGCTTGAAGAAGTCTTCAAAGACAAAGTCAATTCTAGTTTATCGGAAGTTGTTGTCGGGTCGGGTGCGGTTCGGGTTCAAGGTTAAATTTGGGTCAAACCATTGTATGTAATGAGGTTAGGTTTGTTTGGGGGTGTCCTCAAGGTTATAGGGGCACTACCAAATCAAGACCAAATCAATATGATCGTTGCAGTTGCTTGTGGATAAGGTTTACCGAAACCGAGTTGAGGTAAATCGAAAATGTGCAAAACATGGTAAAAGGTTAGTTGTGTGCAAGTGCGGTTGAGTTAAGGGCTAGGATCTTGTGGAGATGACCAAGTCAATATCATGAGGTATACAAATGAGAGAGAGATACATGGAGGTGTCTTCCCCTTTCTTTAGGCCAAAGCAACAACATGTGAAGACATGACTAGCACATTGTGTGTAGTGTGTAGTGTGTTAGTGTAGTGTTGATTTCGTGTTCTCCTTTGTAAGCATTATGCTACCCCTCCCCTTACTATAAATAGACTAGGTATTAGTCTAGTTTAGAGATCCAGAAAAGGGTCAAAGGATCCAAGTAAGGGATCACCCGAAATGTAACCCAAAAGAGAGGATCGAGTAGGATCCGAACTTAAAAGAAAATTGGTAAGGTTCATTAGAGAGTGAGTCTAGTTGAGCCTTCCAATGGGAATCCGAGTTAGGGATTCCAAACATGTATATTGTTACTCGAGTTGTGTCCCTTCGACTAAACCAAGTGTAAAAATCATAAGAGTGTCCTTTGTACTTGTTCGAGAGAGGAATAAAATAAAGATTGGGAATTTGTTGCCCGTAAACATTTTGTGTGTTATTCTTTTATTCCAAAGTTATATTTTGAGTTTCAATGAGTTTAATTGCTTCCGCAAAGCATTAAAGTTTACTTGATGTTGAGTGAACTTTGAAGACGGCTTGGGTTGGCAAGCATAGTTATTAACTGCCGGACATTATGTTAGGCGAAATTTTTCTACTCGTATAACAAGGGTGTGACACGTACAATAGTTAATTTTGGCCATTGGTTTCTTAATAATTATCTTAATGAAAGTATTATAAATAGGATAACAATTTTAGGTTGACTTGATGTCTTGAACTCCAGCAGAGTTTTACAAGAAACATACGACCACCTGTAGTGGCAATATTTACCAAGTCCTTTTACAATTAAACTTATTTATGCCTATAACCACTAAAGGTGGTAATAGTTTTATCGGCTTGTTATAATTATAATAGGTATTGAAGATATGTTAGGGAAGAGTTCTCTATATTATATACATATCTCGATTTGCACCTGAAGTAGTAATACCTTAAAAGGATTATAAGCAATCATAATTTTATATGATTAAGTCACATTCAGATATGATGATTACATTTCATTCTTGAAGAATAAGAACTTTTGATAAATATTACAAATATAGATCTATTTCCTAAAGTGAATGTGATATTTAGTAAAAATTATAAATATAGACGTTTTTGTGGTTGTGAATATATCACGCCCCACCTTCAGAAGAGGTAGAATAATCGAGAAGAAATATCTAATTAAATTTTCTTTCATGACACCAGCAGTGTTTTAAGCAATATTTGGTAGTACAAAATTAATGATGAAGGTCCAGAAGAGCCTAATTATTTATCTACGAGAATCATGACGCCAGTAGTGTCCAAACAATATCTGATTATGAAAAATAAATTGAAAGCTCCCAAAGAGATTATTTACTACTATGTCATTTGTTCTATATCGTAATATGAAAAGTTGTTATAATCGAAACACAGGTTGTTAGACCCAACACTTACTAAAGTAAGTGGCTATCTTATTGAAGCTATAAACGATTGGAGAATTACATATATACTGGGTAAAGAATATGTATGTTAAAAGTTACCGACTTTATTTATCCAAATTGTATTATAAAGGTATGTGTGATAGATCACATGTCACGATAAACCAGAAGTTTATATTGATATGAAATTTATGTCATAGTAAATAAGAAGTTTATTAAAATAAATAGCACATGTCATGATAAACTTGAAGTTTACTTGTACATATAATTTTATCATTTGGCATGAGCAATTTGGGCATCCCAATTCAAATTTAATGTGCAAATTAAGTATTCAACATATATTGAAGAGCTAGAAGATTTTTCAAGAATTTGTTTGTTGCTTTTTCTCATGATAGGTTGATTATATCAGCTAGTTAATATCGGGATTGAATTTCCTAAATTCAGAAAAATATAAAAAGGCGAATATGGGACCGCTAACCTGTTATGTGATATATTAAAAAGATTCATCTATGAGATGATCACATGTGCACTTATTGTCAATCTGTAGTTTGACCTTTGCATAATTGCTTGCTCAAAATAATTGAGTTAAGAGCACAATTTCAAGATTATGTAATCAAGACAATCCATCTTGATAATGTTGGTTATATTCAAGCTAGTTTAATATTGAATGCCTACAATAAATAGCCAAATCATTGCTCATGAGAACAAAGCTTCATGTGCTGGTATGAGATATGATATATTGCATACAACATCACTTGTATGCTTCAGACCAATAAATTATGATATATTCTCCCCTCACAAATGGTTCATAATCAGGAACCAAATATTTCCATTTAAATATTTCTATCTAACCGTCTTTTATGTGTGGTATATGATTAATTAATATAACATGCTACACAAAGATGGATTCCCCCAGAGAAGATGGGATATATGTTAGCTTTTCTAACATAAGGCGGAGGAATAAGTAATGAAATATGTTGTAAATACTTATTAGTATGATCCTCGTTCAAAGATAATTCAAGTCAAGCGCTAGAAGCATTTTGTTGACCTAAAATTAATTTTATATTTAAGTTGTAAAATGCTCATATTAAATTAATGTCCCTGAATGATAGAGTTTACAACATGCATGAAGCATGATAGATAAATTGATTTCAAATACCAATAATTCTTGAAAAGAAAGATGATCAAATGGTCATAATAAGGAGACAATGTACTGTTGAAGAGATAATGACAAACATAAAACCTTATGAGAGGTTTAAGTACCTAAAATAATGAAAGAGATGAGATCTCAATAAATTATGTCACATTGCGACCGACAATGATATATCGTCGATGATATCTTTGGTAAAATATAGCGCAATATTGTAATAGATTGTGAGGATCTGAATTTTATGTCTATAATGCATGCTGACGTAAACATTATTACCAAGTAAATGACGCATTTTGGTAATCTTTAAGCTTAGTGGACCAGCAGTCCAGACAACAGAAAATATCACGCATTTAAATATTAATAGATATTGTCATTTGACAAAAATTATATGAAAGTTCTTGAAGAATTTTAAATGCCTGAAGCATATACATGTTTTAAAAACATGTTCATAATTCTTATATGTATTAAATCAAGCAAGGTGAATGTGATTTTATCATAATGAGTATTCATTGACTAAGGGTACACATGACTCTATTATCCTTACTTCTTTATGAGTGCAAATTGATTAGTTGAATATTATTCGAACTCTTGAAGAGTTTACAAAGGCAATAAATTATCTGCTGAAAGAAGTTGAAATGAGAAACTTGTAGAACTCTTGGTCCTGAAGTGCCATATCTTTATGCAATTGATACATTTATTTATTTTGTTATGCCTATAAGGAATTACACTCATACGATATTGTTCGACATGACAATCAAATCATATAACGATAATACATGTTTATAAAGCAAGTCAGGAATACACTTGGAGTGATTTCAATAATATTATATGTTGATGCAACTCTATCAAAAGATTGAAGATGCAGCAACATACGTAGCCAAACTAAAGGGAGGATTCATAAAAAGGGATAGAACAAAGCATATTTCACCAAAGTTGATCTTCACACACGATCTCCACCATAATGATGATATCAACGTGCAATAGATTTGTTCAAGTGATAATATGGTTGATTTGTTCACCAACTCTCTACCAACTGTAAATTTCTAGAAGATGATACACAAGATTGGATTGCGAAGATTCAAGATTTAGATTGACGTTCTCATCAAGGAGAGTTGATTTGCGTTGTACACTTTTTTCTTACAAGGTTTTGTCCCACAAGATTTTCCTTGCAAGGTTTTTAGTGAGGCAACCAAAATGTGTATTATTATAAATATGTACTCTTTTTTTTCACTAGAATTTTTCTCGCTGGGTTTTATCTAGTAAGATTTTAGCGAGGCACATTATCTATCAAATAGACATTCAAGGCGGAGTGTTATAAATATTATTTCTTATTGTGAATGTCTTATATTTAAAAGAAATGTTAAGGTTAGTAGTTTTGGGACCAAGTCAGTTTTCTATTATAAATAGAGATGTTCCTTTCAATGTATTGACATCCTTCAAGAGAAATAAATAATTCTCATATCTTCTCTCTTTCTCTACAATATTCTTCTTTTAATTATATTATTTTATAACAGATAAATTTTTATTTTCATTTTTAACCGCGATTTCTTAAAGGATTTTGATGGGAAAATGAGAATCGCATACGTGTTATTTTGATGTATAATTTAAAATTATTAATCTTGAAATGATTATACTACATGGAATGTGGGACAAAAATATTATCCCAATTATGGTATAAAAAATCCAAAAATTCTGAATTAAAAAATTCATTAATAATTGTATATGCTGATCTTAATTTAATTTTGGAATTATAATCTCTTATGTTGTTTGGTCTGGTTGGATAAGAATTATAATTTTGAATAAAATTATCAAATCATTTTATCTCATATTTGGTACTCCATAAATTTTGATTTTGAGATTAGCCATTATGAGAATTACCACAATTATAATGTTATTTTTATATTAGACTTTATGTTGGATATCAATCCTATAATTACCAATTCGGTTTTGAAATGATAAAAGGGTAACTTATATAAATAACTACTATTTATAGGCCTCTAACGTAATAAAATTATAGTTTCGATTATTATATTTATTAGCTAGTATTTACTGGCTATTATGCATTCTAATATTTAAACACATGAGTTATAAATTGATGTATCATTTTGTTTTGATTATATTTGAATGAATTCGAGCTTCGATTAGCAAGGTCGATGGCGTTGCGATGTCCGACATCGATCAGACTTGAAACTGGTTGATTGTATTCGAGCTTCGAAATAAAGCATCCACCAGCATATTCACAACGACTAGATATCAGATTCAAAATCCAGTAACCATCGGCGTATTCAACTATGTTTTGACTGTATTTGAATGTATTCGAGCTCAGATTGACAAAAGATGGGAGCTGGAGAAGAGCATATTCAATTCGACTGTATTCAAACAACAAAATTTCAAAAACATATGAATTGATACAATAATGGATATGGAAAAAAATAAGAAATCAACAAGAAAAGTAAATGATAGATAGAATGACACAAAGGAATACACAATTTGACAACTAAAGCTTTATAATATCTAAAACCTTCAAATTAGTATTCAACCAACACCAATTCTCTTAGGATGACCTCAAGGGAACAATGTTCCCAAGCAACCAATTCTCTCAACAAGGTTCAATCATATCTTCAACAAGCTTTCATCACTCAAATTCTCAAAGGAGTATCAAAATATATTAATTCAACATAATCTAAAGTTAATGAAATAAACTAAGGTAGTATATATACTAACTAAACAAATAAGACTACTATTGCTATTACAATAGTACCCTTAATGAAACAAGGGTCTTGTTTGGTAGTCTTCTCAAGGGATAAAAGGAAATACTTGCATTTATGGAATAGCCCCTTTACATAAATAGTATTTTTCTCCCTACTTCTCCAAAGTGGATCTTGTATTTTCACTTTAACACATTCTTGAGCTTCAAACTTTCATTCTAAGCACCTTATAAGTCTCCAAAATTGTGATCCCTAGATCAACTTGGTGTACATATTCTTGATGAAGCTCGGCTTGTATCATTCTCCCATTCTTGAAAAGGATCCGTCCTCAAATCTAAACCTTGCAAAACTATAAGGGAGACAAACAAAAAGAAGGTCCTCAAAACATGTGGGTTAGTGTAAGAATAAACCAATCAACCAACATGTCAAGGATGCATAAACTTGTGATATAACCAAATATCAACCGCTTTTATGAAGAACAAGCTCTCACATAGAGCACTAAGCAATTGATTATCCCAAAGATCATGAAATGAGGATATCATAAAGGTAACAATTGTTTCAAAATACCAAGTAGGAAATGTCACATTGGATCTGGTAGATATGAAGCACCAATGATCCTCTAGTTCCAAATTAGACCACCCCGAAGTAGTACTATGACCAAATCACAAAAATAAATAACACCACTGGGGTCAAAAAGGAAGAATATACATATATCTTGATAAACAAAACAACTATATGCCCTATGTAGATCCCTACCCACATAAGATGCAACCTCAATACAAGCATGAGTGTCATCATAAGTAAATAAGTAATAGAGAAAAGTGCCCCGTAATGTAAAATCAAGTAGAAAATCCTTAGGGAACACATATGCCTCTTTACACAAATGTGAGACCTCACAAGAAGACAATTCAAGCCTAGCATGCATATCATTATCATAGATAGGTGGAGAATCATACAAAGGTTCACTAATAAGTTCATTAGACAAAATATAATGACTAGTTGGGTTCCTCAAACAATCAAGCAAGTCAATTTTATGCACAACTATAGATGCCTCTTCTTTGACTCTTTAAGAACATCAAAGCAATCCACCCCTAATTACAATCCCTCAAGACGAGGCTTCCGTCTAAGGGAAGGGTGTCAATATCCCATAGTGGATTCCCATAGATCTTGTAGCCCCCCAAAGTAGCTACATTTCCCACATTTTCATTTAAGCCACTATGCACATCATCATCGATAGTCATGGCATCATCAAGTAAGATATTATCTTTAAAGATAAGGCAATCAACCAATGATAAAGATTGGAAACATGTAAGACCCCTATCATCAACACAAACATGTTTCTCATCATATGTGAACAAATAGTAATGAAAAGTGTCACTTAGAATGACTTCATCTATGGTGTTCATACATGTAGCATCACGATTAGATTTAAGGACACAAGCAAGTATACTACAAGGATTTGAAACACTCAATAAGAAAATTAGAAATTTGGAAACAAGCATCACATTATTTTTCAAAACATCCCTCCACATGAGGTTCTACATGACATACATCACCACCACATCTTTGGACCTTTTCACTTGACATAAAGATAAGACCAAAAGACTCATATAAGGGTGGGGTGTCACACTCATTCAAATGATTAATACATACATATCATCACTAACCGGAGGTTCACTAAGTACATTACAAGATACCTCGACTTGTGGATTATCAATACACTCAAATTGATAATTCATATTACATGATAATGTACTATCATTCAAATCACAAGTGTCAACTCTAGGTGGACACAAATCGACCTTACAAGAAGAATCAATAGGATCAACTAGTGTATGAACACCCTCAACAAAGACAAAGAATCATTAACCTCGCACAAAAACAAACAACTACTCACACTCACATCACAAATTTGTTCATTCAAAGAGTTTGAAGTGTTGAGTTTAGTTATTATACCTTGAAGTTCACAATAAAAATCTTCTTTACTTTGAGTTATTGCATGACTTGCCTCTTGTTGAAATGACATGGGTGGAAAGAGAAGTCTCCCATACTTATCCACGACGTACTTGTGCCACTCTCTTTCATAGGCTAAACTATGACTTTCAAACCAATCAAGCCCCAAAAACAAGTCACAGCCTTCCAAACGGATCACATTACACCAAATTATAGTCTTCACGTTAGAATGGTACCTTCACCCTTTTATCAATCCAATTTCCTTTTTATCATAATAGAGGTATTTCCTCCTCGAGCAAGGTAAGCCCAACCAATTATCCATATTAGAGGCAATGAAGTAATGGTGATAGGAAGCATCAATCACAATATGAAATCTCATAACACCACTTACCCCCACTAACATATGGCCACATCTCCTTTTTAACTCTCTTTGTTATTCCACCCTACATTCTATAGTTTTTATCTTGTCTTTTAGGATATCCATTTGTTTACCAATAAAAGCCAATACGTTCATCATATCAACACGTGTAGGTTTCCGGATGGGAACACGTGTTTCATCATATTGCTTCACCATGACACCTGTTTGAAGACACTCAACAAAACAAACACGTTAAGTTAGCGAAAACAAATGTTACAATCACTCAAGGGTGTGCACCTTTGATTGCCTCATAAATTGCTTCGGCTGATGATTATACTTTGTTTAATTCAATTAGTCACAAGGGATCTAGTTAATACTCTTTGCCAGAATGATTTTTGTTCGACTCGATGAATGGACGACTCTATTAAAACTAACGGACTTGATTCAAGAAGTTAACTACGAAGTAAAAATGAGAAAAGAACGAAACAAAGTAGCACAAAAGAAAATACAGACTCAAGAACTAATTAACTTCTAAATAAGAACAATTACTAGTTGTTAATTAGTTAGGAGAATTAAACAAAAGAAATGAAATAGAATAGGAAGGAATTAGAAGTGAAAAAACTGAAAGTTTACCTCAAAAACACTTTTCTCAACTTTTTACTTGAAATTTTGGATCAAATCATTCTTTTTGGCTTTTCTTCAACAAAAAGATATGAAGATCCTCAAGAACACATGAAAATTCAAAATTCCAGATCTTCAAATCAACTCGGAATTATTTCAAATTTTGGATTCTAAACCTTCTTCACTAGGAGAACAAATCCCAATAGCTCCAATTCTCCCTTCTTCTACAAGACCCATTTTTAAGTTCTTCAACCCAACAATGATGAATTCTTCATATCAACTTGAAACTCCCAAACTTTAGATGTTGACTCTTTATTACTAGAAAAACAAAGCCCAATAGGTTTTAGGCTTCAATTTTCGCTCAATCTTCAAGACCCAAAACTTGTTCTTGAAATTCTTCAAAATCAACAATGGTAGAATCTTTAAACTAACTTGAAATGACCCCAAATTTTAGATGTGACTTCCTCTCAAGTTAGAGAACAAACCCCAATACTCTTTTAGGCCAAAAAACCACAAATTTTTTAAGACACAATTTCAAGTTCTTCAACCCAACAATAATGGATGACTCAACTCAACTTGAAACTTTAGATCTAGACTCAAATAACAATAGGGAATGCAAATCTAGTGTCAAATAACAAACAAAAAGGATCCAAAAGGATTTTTTATTTTTGAATTTTAGAATGTTTTTAGAGTTTCGATTTTTTAAGAAATCAAATCCCAAAACTAGATTTGATCGGACAAATCTAGTCTAGGCTCTAATACCAATTGATACAATAATAGATATGAAAAAACAAGAAATCAACAAGAAAAGTAAAGGATATAGAATGACACAGCTTCTGGTGCTCAACCTTAACCTGCTGACAATTTGGGCACTGCGCAACAAACTCCGCTATGTCCATCTTCATGTCATCCCACCAATATATGCATCTAAGGTCATGATACATCTTTGTTGACCCCGAATGAATAAAATAATGTGTGATGTGTGCCTCTCCCATGACCTGTTGTCGTAGCCCTGCAACATCAGGTACACATAATCTGCCTTCGTACGATAGCACCCCATCAGGTGCAACCTCGAATAGAGTCTTCTCATTTCGAAGAGCTGGATCTCTATACCGTGCCAGAATATGATCCTCATATTGATGCCTCTTCACTTCTTCTATGATAGAGGACTCGGCAACTCCTCGAATAAGAACTCCACTATCTCCAGAATCAGCCAACCAGACTCCAAGGCTCGCTAGCTGATGTATCTCACGAATCATCTCCTTTCTATTCGACTGCACATCTGTCAGACTACCCATAGACCGACAGCTAAGAGCATCCGCTACTACATTGGCTTTCCCTGGATGGTATAGAATATCAACATCGTAGTCCTTAAGTAACTCTAACCGCCGTCTCTGCTGTAAGTTCAGATCCTTCTGTTTGAAGATATATTGGAGGCTCTTGTGATCCGTATAAATGTCAACATGAACTCCATATAGATAATGTCTCCATATCTTCAAAGCATGTATCACTGCCGCAAGCTCCAAATCATGAGTGGGATAATTCTTTTCATGCTTCCTGAGCTGTCGGGAGGCATAAGCTATAACATAACCATGTTGCATCAACACACAACCTATCCCCACACCCGAAGCATCACAATAAACGACATAACCCTCTAGTCCCTCAGAAAGAGTTAGAACTGGAGCCGTAGTCAACTTATCCTTCAACAACTGGAAGCCTTGCTCACAAGCATCCGTCCACTGGAACTTAGCCGCCTTCTGAGTTAGCCTAGTCAAATGTGCTGAGATCAAGGCAAACTTCTCCACAAACCTCCGATAATACCCTACAAACCCCAGAAAACTGCGTACCTCTGTAGGTATAGTAGGTCTGGGCCAAGTCTTAACTGCCTCAATCTTCTGTGTATCCACCCGAATACCATCAGCTCCAATAATATGCCCCAAGAATGCCACTGAGGCCAACCAGAATTCACACTTAGAAAACATGGCATACAATTGCCGGTGCAGGAGGACCCTAAGTACTGTCCTGAAATAGTCTGCATGCTCCTGCTCTGAATGGGAATAAACTAGGATATCATTAATGAATACAATAACAAACGTATCCAGAAATGGCTTGAACACCCGGTTCATTAAATCTATAAACACTGCTGGAGCATTGGTCAACCCAAAAGACATCACCCTAAACTCATAATGCCCGTATCGGGTCCTGAATGCTGTCTTTGAGATATCTGCCTCTCTTACCCGCACCTGATGATAACCGGACCGCAGGTCTATCTTTGAGAAACACTTAGCACCCTGCAACTGGTCAATAAATCATCAATCCTGGGGAGGGAATACCTGTTCTTGATGGTTATCTTATTCAGTTGTCTATAATCAATGCACATCCGCAACGATCCATCCTTCTTTTTCACAAATAATACTGGTGCCCCCAAGGAGATGTACTAGGCTTAATGAAGCCTTTTTCCAACAAGTCTCTCAGCTGCTCCTTCAACTCCTTCAACTCTGCATGTGCCTTCTATAAGGAGGAATGGATATAGGTTGGGTATCTAGGAGTACATCGATAGTGAACTCTATCTCCCGCTCTGGAGGAAGACCTGGGAGATCATCTGGGAATACGTCTGGGAATTCATTAACCACCTGAACTGACTGAAGAGCCGGTACCTCGGCTTCCATATCATGTACCCGAACTAAGTGGTAAATATACCCTTTTCTAACCATCTTTCTTGCCTTGAGGTATGAAATAAACCTACCCCTCGGCGACGTTGTATTCCCTTTCCACTCTACAACTGGTTCGCCTAGAAACTGGAATCAAACCAACTTTCCTCTACAATAAACATTGGCATAACAAGAAGCCAACCAATCCATACCCATAATGACATCAAACTCCATCATGTCTAGCTCTATCAAGTCTTCTATAGTACGACGACTGCATATAACCACCGAACAATTCTTATACACCCGCTTAGCTATGACCAAATCTCCTACCGGTGTAGCTACCTCAAAAGGTTCTATCGACTCAGGTTCTATCCCAATTCTACTAGCAACAAGGGGAGATATTGTTACACCCCGGAATTTCAGGATATGTTTATAAGGACGTACGTAAGAACTCAAAGGTTAAGGTTTGAGACGAGTAATTTTTTTTTTTAATCGGAATTTTGGAAATTGTCGGAAAACGTTTTATTGCGACGAGCGGGAGGGCGACACGTGTCACCCCCCCCCTTAATGGTCTTGGACGAAAATTTAGGCTAAGTGTGGAAAATGTTAGCTTGAAATAATGGACCAAGTCAAAGGGTCAAAGGGAGCTTGATATAATTGACCACATCTAGACCACACATTTGTTTTTATCTAAGCCCTTGATGGTGTTATATATTCATCCTACTACTAGTAGAAAGACAAGCTTTAAACACTTAGAAAAATTTCCCATCTTTTCTTGCTCTCTTCATGCTCTCGGCTATTGAGGGTTCTCCCACACAAATTTTGCAATTGTTGTCCATTAGCCACAAGACTTTAACCCAATGTTCCTAAGTGTATTGTGAGTATATCTCAATAGAAAAATCCCGGAAAAAGAGAGTTTTCGTATTAGTCGCAAGGTGAAAACCTAATGGCTTTTCTAGGTTTTGGTGGGAAGTTTGAAGGAAAATTGTTGGTATGGTTCTAAGGGTTTCAAGGAGCGGATTGAAGTGTCTTGGAGAGGTTCTAGACTACTAAGGAGCGACTTCGGATTGGAATTTGGATTAAGAATCGTCGAGGTATAATCTTGTTCTTTGAAAGTGTTACAAGATTATTTATTTTTGTTGTTAGCTTTACATGTTGCTAGTATGTAGTATATGTGTTGAAGTTTATAAGGATTATGGATTGATTGTAGCCTTGGAAAAATTCGAAATGTATGTAAGCCATGTTAAGTTGGATTACAATTTAGTCGTTATTAAAATCGTCGCATGTTACTTACTTAAAGATTATGGTTATTATAATCAAATGCGACTTGATATCATGTTATGCTACCAATTTGGATTGAAATGGAAATTTGATAAGAATTGGTAAGGTTGAACTCAAGGTGGCCGAATTTGGACTTTTAGTTAGTTTTTCATTTGTATTGGACTACTTTCTAAATTGTTGTGATACATTTGTTGCTTTTTAGTTTTTCATTGTATTGAACTACCTTCTATATTGTTGTGAGCCAATTGGGGCTGTTTGGTTATTGTATTCGGCCTTGAAAAAGGTGGCAAAGTAAGTAAAAACAAAGGAGGTGCTGTCCGATTTTCCGTAGAATTTAGCGACTTAGCACCTAGAATATTCTACGTTTGAAATAAGAGGTTAATGGAAGTATGGTGACCATTATAGGTTGAAGTACTAAGTATAGCGTATCCTACTTGAAGAATGGAATAGCTCAAGGTTGAAGTACTTTGGAGCATTTTGCTACTTGTCGACAATCGTCGCGAGGTATGTGAACCTCTTCCTTCCTTTGGCATGATTCTATGTATGGAATATACCTGTGGTATCATTTCATGTTTCCTGTTACTCTTAGAAGTTAAGAGGTAGTTGTGTGATCTACTCTATGTAGAACTTTTCCTATATTTGAGCATGACTAGTTGCACGTATGTAGTACGGTAGACGTACAACACCTTGATATCCTTTACTAGTTTGTGAATAGCCAAGTCGGGTGAGTTGGGAGATTAACTCACTTCTTTGAAAGTATAAAGGATGTCTTAAGTTTTATTAAAGTTAAGGGACTTGAAGAGTTTTAAAGTATGTGATACTTGTTCCGTTTTAAACGTATAAGTCCCTTGGATAGGAAATTGTTTTTGGCTAAGGTATAAAGTGAATATAACGGCTTTATGGGAAGTTAGTTATATTTGCTTTATGGAAAGATAAGTGATTTGATTTTAGTGAAAAGGCCACTTGTTTTTAAGGCATTAATTGCCTAAGGTTTTATAATAAAAGGAGTCACTTGTTTTCTAAAGGTTAAGAGACTAATTGTATTTTTGAAAGTTATGAGAATTGATTTGAAAGTATTTAATACTTGGTTTCAAATAGTAGAAGTCTCTTGGTTATAAAAGGAACGTGTTGGTCTAAACCATAAAGGGTTATAACGGTTTTATGGGAAGTTGGTTATAACGGCTTTATGGAAGGTTAAGAGAATGGTTTTCTCTAATAAAGTAATCAAGAAATAACTTGTGTTAAGGAAGGGCAAATTGTTTTAAAGGTACCAATTGCTTAAGGTTTTAAATAAGGAAGTCACTTGATTTAGAAGCCGGTAATTGTATTTCTAAAAAGGTATTGTGACTTGTCTTGAAAGGTGGATAGGACTTAATACTATGGTTGTTAGTATCGGGGAAGTTTTATTTGGAAGGGAGTCTTTTGAAAGGAATGTACGTACGTAGTACTTTGGCCTGTTTAATTGAGAATAATTCTATGTGATGCCTTGATAAGTACTTTGGCTTGTTAAATGAGAATTATTCTATTTGTGCCCTGATAAGTACTTTGGCTTGATTAATTAAGAATTAGTCTAAATGTGTCTTGATAAGTACTTTGGCTTGTTAAATGAGAATTATTCTATTTGTGCCCTGATAAGTACTTTGGCTTGATTAATTGAGAATTAGTCTAAATGTGCCTTGATAAGTACTTTGGCTTGTTAAATGAGAATTATTCTATTTGTGCCCTGATAAGTACTTTGGCTTGATTAATTGAGAATTAGTCTATGTGTGCTGGTGATAGCCTTTGAGTGCAAGTATTATGTTTTATTGCGATGCCGCGACTCTCGGTTGGAGGGCCGGCTGTCTTGTTGTAAGTACTTGGACGTACCGACAGTGATGTGGGATTCCACGGGAATGCTTCCGTTATTTGTAGTACTTGGGTTAAATTCCCGGATTCTTATAGAAGACATGGTAGTACTTCTGTTTGTTTGACGGCCGGTTGAGATAGGGTAAGAGTATAAGTGAGGGGTAGACCCCCAAGATGCTATACCACCTTCTCCGGGGTAAGAGTATAAGTGAGAGTAAACCCCAAGACATTATACCCCGCTTGTTTTGTATAATGGTCGGTTGAGATAGGTAAGAGTATAAATGAGGGCAAGTCCCAAGACGTTATACCACCTTCTCGGGTAAGAGTATAAGTGAGGTGGTAGACCCAAGATGCTATACCACCGCTTTACCACCTTCTCGGGGTAAGAGTATAAGTGAGGTAGACCCAAGACGCTATACCAGGTGGGATTTGGTGTTCATGTATGCCTATTGGTGTATTATTATACCTGGATCGGCGATGATGTGGGATTCCACGGGCGGATATATATATATGTATTGTGTATGTATGCGCGACGGTGAGGTGGGATGCCACGGGCGCGTCACATGGTTATATTTTACACTAATAGTATCGGCGGTGATGGGGATTCCACGGGCATGCTTTGATATTAGTGTGACTTGATCGCGTCCAGTTGGGCGGGTAGTATATGTGTCCCTCCGTAGTGGGCGGACTATGTTATGAAAGATAAGTAAGTTATATGGTAATGAACTTAATGATTCTTTTCTAAATAATGACGTAAGAATGTGACTATAACTTTTATTGGGAATGGAAAGGATAATAAGGTACGATTAAGTTCATAAGTGGTAATGACACGGCAGGATCTGGTATGTATTTTTATACTTGTCTTTGTCATTCTTTTGTACAGTTATGATTTGTTTACTGTACGTTATATTCTGTTCCATATTAAATTTTTGTTATCGGCCGAAGTGCGTTCATGCCGCAGTTTAGGTACTGATTGTGGATCGCGAGCTTAGGATCGGTTCACAAGTTGAGATGGCTCAGTGTTCGAGTTGTCACGTTTATGTTTATTCAAGTGGCGGGGCCTTGTCCCGCCACGATTGTTATGTAAAAACTCTTAGAGTGCTGTAGTCACATATGTGGGTCGATTTGTAAAAAGAACGAGGCAACCGGTTGTTTGTATATATGTTCGTGAGGTAGTACTGTCGGCTAACTTTGTTGCTTTACTTACGATGTTTTATTTTTAAGTTTCATGTATGTTCCGCTGATTTTCTCTCGATGTTTACCTATAAGCGGTACCTGTGTAGGGCACACCGCGTCCCGGTCGGGTCGTGACAAAAGTGGTATCGAGCGATTAGTCCTCTGAGAGTGTCTACGCATCGCGTGTCTAGTAGAGTCTTGATTATCGGTGTGTTGTGCACCACATCTATAATCGAGAGGCTGCAGGACATTTAGGATTGGTTTCCATTCTTCTCACTCGAGATCGTGCCGTAGAGTGTTGTTGTGGTCGTCCTCCCTAACGAGTTATGTTGATTGCCTACGAGAAAGCGTGATGACCGGGAATGACTATGTGGATTGCGTATCCAGGTTGGTAATGATTATAGTATAGTTGGTATTGTGACATACATCTATACGGAGTTAAGTATGAGGGTCAGACGCGTGTTGCCTAGAATGATTTTAGAGTACCAGGAATTGGTAAAGACTAACTAGATACCGGGAAGGTATGGAATAGTTAATGAATTTTCGCTAAGGTTTTGTGTTTTATTTCGAGATAATTGGGAAAAGATGAGCTGTCTGATAGGGTAGTGAACCCTTAAGAAGCCATATTAAGGAACCTAACGGAATGTCATGTTAATAGATTAAGCTGTGTAGTAAGCTTAAGAGAATTATACGGATGAGGTCTGGATAGAGTAAGCAATGGTTGTTGTGATCGAGACAACATGGTTTTGGTATTATGAGAAGTTTTTGTACCCGGTTACGGGGTGACTGGTAAGGTAGGCTTGGAGCATGGAAATTGCGAGCCTAAGAATATTGGTAACTGCCGAGACCTTAGATATATAGGGCTCTCTCGGGCCATAAGATTTATTATGGACCAAGAATAAGAGTTAAGTGCGACGGCGGGTCGGGGTGAGGACCTGTTACGGGTCTCCCCATATCCTGGAATGGAGTGGGATCAGTTGGTAGTAGTTCCGCTACGTGACGGGGTCACGAGGGCGCTAGGCCCAAGTCTAGTTAATTGTTTTACGGGTTCGTGGACGCGTTCCACCGGAACCAGGTCATGAAAGCCGGAAATGGCCTTATATTGTTTTATAGAGTTACTCCAAAGATTTGAGGCCAGAATCGGTGTGGAAGTTATGTATGTATGCTAGTATGAGTTGGAAGTACGTAAAGATAATCTCTTTTGGGCTTAAGATGGACGAGTATGCGTGTACAAGGTATTAGGGCCATGTGTGGCATTGTTGGTATGACGGGGTGGTGAAAGGAAACTATGTCGCAAATTATAATGATTGACTCCGAAAGAACATTCGGGGACGAATGTTTCTAAGGGGGGAAGAATGTTACACCCCGGAATTTCAGGATATGTTTATAAGGACGTACGTAAGAACTCAAAGGTTAAGGTTTGAGACGAGTAATTTTTTTTTTAATCGGAATTTTGGAAATTGTCGGAAAACGTTTTATTGCGACGAGCGGGAGGGCGACACGTGTCACCCCCCCCTTAATGGTCTTGGACGAAAATTTAGGCTAAGTGTGGAAAATGTTAGCTTGAAATAATGGACCAAGTCAAAGGGTCAAAGGGAGCTTGATATAATTGACCACATCTAGACCACACATTTGTTTTTATCTAAGCCCTTGATGGTGTTATATATTCATCCTACTACTAGTAGAAAGACAAGCTTTAAACACTTAGAAAAATTTCCCATCTTTTCTTGCTCTCTTCATGCTCTCGGCTATTGAGGGTTCTCCCACACAAATTTTGCAATTGTTGTCCATTAGCCACAAGACTTTAACCCAATGTTCCTAAGTGTATTGTGAGTATATCTCAATAGAAAATCCCGGAAAAAGAGAGTTTTCGTATTAGTCGCAAGGTGAAAACCTAATGGCTTTTCTAGGTTTTGGTGGGAAGTTTGAAGGAAAATTGTTGGTATGGTTCTAAGGGTTTCAAGGAGCGGATTGAAGTGTCTTGGAGAGGTTCTAGACTACTAAGGAGCGACTTCGGATTGGAATTTGGATTAAGAATCGTCGAGGTATAATCTTGTTCTTTGAAAGTGTTACAAGATTATTTATTTTTGTTGTTAGCTTTACATGTTGCTAGTATGTAGTATATGTGTTGAAGTTTATAAGGATTATGGATTGATTGTAGCCTTGGAAAAATTCGAAATGTATGTAAGCCATGTTAAGTTGGATTACAATTTAGTCGTTATTAAAATCGTCGCATGTTACTTACTTAAAGATTATGGTTATTATAATCAAATGCGACTTGATATCATGTTATGCTACCAATTTGGATTGAAATGGAAATTTGATAAGAATTGGTAAGGTTGAACTCAAGGTGGCCGAATTTGGACTTTTAGTTAGTTTTTCATTTGTATTGGACTACTTTCTAAATTGTTGTGAGCCAATTGGGGTTGTTTAGTTTTTCATTGTATTGAACTACCTTCTATATTGTTGTGAGCCAATTGGGGCTGTTTGGTTATTGTATTCGGCCTTGAAAAAGGTGGCAAAGTAAGTAAAAACAAAGGAGGTGCTGTCCGATTTTCCGTAGAATTTAGCGACTTAGCACCTAGAATATTCTACGTTTGAAATAAGAGGTTAATGGACGTATGGTGACCATTATAGGTTGAAGTACTAAGTATAGCGTATCCTACTTGAAGAATGGAATAGCTCAAGGTTGAAGTACTTTGGAGCATTTTGCTACTTGTCGACAATCGTCGCGAGGTATGTGAACCTCTTCCTTCCTTTGGCATGATTCTATGTATGGAATATACCTGTGGTATCATTTCATGTTTCCTGTTACTCTTAGAAGTTAAGAGGTAGTTGTGTGATCTACTCTATGTAGAACTTTTCCTATCTTTGAGCATGACTAGTTGCACGATGTAGTACGGTGAGCGTCAACACCTTGATATCCTTTACTAGTTTGTGAATAGCCAAGTCGGGTGAGTTGGGAGATTAACTCACTTCTTTGAAAGTATAAAGGATGTCTTAAGTTTTATTAAAGTTAAGGGACTTGAAGAGTTTTAAAGTATGTGATACTTGTTCCGTTTTAAACGTATAAGTCCCTTGGATAGGAAATTGTTTTTGGCTAAGGTATAAAGTGAATATAACGGCTTTATGGGAAGTTAGTTATATTTGCTTTATGGAAAGATAAGTGATTTGATTTTAGTGAAAAGGCCACTTGTTTTTAAGGCATTAATTGCCTAAGGTTTTATAATAAAAGAGTCACTTGTTTTCTAAAGGTTAAGAGACTAATTGTATTTTTGAAAGTTATGAGAATTGATTTGAAAGTATTTAATACTTGGTTTCAAATAGTAGAAGTCTCTTGGTTATAAAAGGAACGTGTTGGTCTAAACCATAAAGGGTTATAACGGCTTTATGGGAAGTTGGTTATAACGGCTTTATGGAAGGTTAAGAGAATGGGTTTCTAATAAAGTAATCAAGAAATAACTTGTGTTAAGGAAGGGCAAATTGTTTTAAAGGTACCAATTGCTTAAGGTTTTAAATAAGGAAGTCACTTGATTTAGAAGCCGGTAATTGTATTTCTAAAAAGGTATTGTGACTTGTCTTGAAAGGTGGATAGGACTTAATACTACGGTTGTTAGTATCGGGGAAGTTTTATTTGGAAGGGAGTCTTTTGAAAGGAATGTACGTACGTAGTACTTTGGCCTGTTTAATTGAGAATAATTTTATGTGATGCCTTGATAAGTACTTTGGCTTGTTAAATGAGAATTATTCTATTTGTGCCCTGATAAGTACTTTGGCTTGATTAATTGAGAATTAGTCTAAATGTGCCTTGATAAGTACTTTGGCTTGTTAAATGAGAATTATTCTATTTGTGCCCTGATAAGTACTTTGGCTTGATTAATTGAGAATTAGTCTAAATGTGCCTTGATAAGTACTTTGGCTTGTTAAATGAGAATTATTCTATTTGTGCCCTGATAAGTACTTTGGCTTGATTAATTGAGAATTAGTCTATGTGTGCTGGTGATAGCCTTTGAGTGCAAGTATTATGTTTTATTGCGATGTCGCGACTCTCGGTTGGAGGGCCGGCTGTCTTGTTGTAAGTACTTGGACGCATCGAAGCGGTGATGTGGGATTCCACGGGTATGCTTAGTTATTTGTAGTACTTGGGTTAAATTCTGATTCTTATAGAAGACATGGTAGTACTTTGTTTGTTTGACGGGTTGAGATAGGGTAAGAGTATAAGTGAGGGTAGACCCAAGATGCTATACCACCTTCTCCAGGTAAGAGTATAAGTGAGGGTAAACCCCAAGACATTATACCCCGCTTGTTTTGTATAATGGTCGGTTGAGATAGGGTAAGAGTATAAATGAGGGCAAGTCCCAAGACGTTATACCACCTTCTCCGGTAAGAGTATAAGTGAGGGTAGACCCCAAGATGCTATACCACCGCTTTACCACCTTCTCGTGGTAAGAGTATAAGTGAGGGTAGACCCCAAGACGCTATACCACCGGTGGGACTTGGTGTTCATGTATGCTATTGGTGTATTATTATACCGGATCGCGGCGATGATGTGGGATTCCACGGGCGGGATATATATATGTATTGTGTATGTATGCGCGGCGGTGAGGTGGGATGCCACGGCGCGTCACGTGGTTATATTTTACACTAATAGTATCGAGGTGATGGGGATTCCACGGGCATGCTTTGATATTAGTGTGACTTGATCGCGTCCCAGATTGGGCCGGGTAGTATATGTGTCCCTCCGTAGTGGGCCGGACTATGTTATGAAAGATAAGTAAGTTATATGGTAATGAACTTAATGATTCTTTTTCTAAATAATGTACGTAAGAATGTGACTATAACTTTTATTGGGAATGGGAAGGATAATAAGGTACGATTAAGTTCATAAGTGGTAATGACACGGCAGGATCTGGTATGTATTTTTATACTTGTCCTTGTCATTCTTTTGTACAGTTATGATTTGTTTACTGTACGTTATATTCTGTTCCATATTCGTACTGTTATCGACCCCTTCGGGCTGCGTTCATGCCCGCAGTTTAGGTACTGTGATTGTGGATCCGCGAGCTTAGGATCCGGTCAAAGAAGTTGAGATGGCTCCAGTGTTCCTTAGTTGTCACGTTTATGTTTATTCAGGGGTACGGCGGGGAATTGTCCCGCCACAGTTGTTATGTAAAAACTCTTAGAGGTCTGTAGTCACATATCAGGGTCGATTTGTAAAAAGAACGGAGGCAACTGCTTCGGTTGTTTGTATATATGTTCAGGAAGGTAGCCCTATCGGCTAACCTGTTGTTTTACTTACGATGTTTTATTTTTAAGTTTCATGTATGTTCCGCTGATTTTCTCTGATGTTTACCTGTAAGGGTGCCCAGGTAGGGCACCAGTCGCGGTCCCGGGGTCGGTTCGTGACAGATATATAGGATAAAGTAAAACCTGGATCTATCAATGCATACACGTCATGAAAAAAGATCAATAATATACATGTGACAACATCTGGTGACGCCTCCTGGTCGTGTCTATTGGCCAAAGCATAAATACGGTTCGAAGGAGCGTCATACCTAGAATCTCCGCCACGACCTCTACCAGGGCCTGCTGCCCTGCGGGGCGCATAGCGATAGTAGATGACGAACCAGCAACTGATCTAGTAGGCTGAGTCATACCACCTGTACCACCTCTGGAAGGACAATCTCTCATCATATAGCCTTGACGGCCGCAAGTAAAACATGCACCTGTACCCGAACGGCATCCCCCAACATGCTGTCTATCGTACTGAGAACACTGAGGCAAAGGTGGCCTCGACTGGCTAGAACCCCTGTATATCTGCGAACTGCGTACAGAGCTCGACCAGCTCGAATACCTCGCGGCGATCGAACCTTCTGCCCGTAGAATGCGAAGGTACACTCTGTGCTGGCTGGGAAGAATATCTACCCTGTTGCTGAGGCTGTCCGCCTCGAAACTCACCAAACTATCCAGCCAACCTAGCCCTCTTAGGCTGGCCTTGGTCGTGCTCTCTGTCTGGCTGACGCCATCTATGTCTGTCCTCCACCCCCTGTGCATATGCCTGGATCCGTGAAATGTCCATACCTGGCTAAAGAGCCACTGCCAAACAACCATCAATCAGATACCGATCTAGTCCCATCACATAGCGATGAACTCTATCGGTCATATCAGCCACAATCATAGGCGCATATCTTGCCAATGAATCAAATACATGCTATACTCGTGAATGGTCCTGCCACTCTGTCTCAACTGTAGGAATTTGTCAACTCTAGCCCTCCGCATCTCTGGAGGCAAGAAGTGACCAAGGAATGCCTCTGTGAAATCATCCCATGTAGCTGGAGGAACATCTTCTCCCCTAGACAACTCCCAAGACTCATACCAGTTTGTAGCTATATCCCGCATCCTATATGAAGCTAACTCAACTGACTCAATCTCTGAAGCCCTGATTACTCTCAAGGTATGCTGCATCTGTCGGATGAACTCATGCGGATCATCCTCGGGCTGTGACCCGAAAAACTCTAGAGAATTGCAATTCAAGAAATCATGAACCCTCAAACTGTCAGACCTAGGGTCAACTCCCGGTCCCTGTCTGCGGTTCTTCCCTGCCACCAACCTAGTCAGCAGCTGAACTGCATCTCTCATGGCCCTATCCTCTGCCCGTGGCTGAGGAACTAGAGCCTTAAGTATCGGGGCCTCTGGAGCTGCTCTAAGCTCCTCTGGTGATGGCGGTGTAACTGAGCTCGCCGACTGGCGTACCATCTCAAGCACAGACTGGGCATGTGCCGTAATAACTCTATTTGTCTGACTAGTAGCTTCTGCTACTGATTTTCCCTTCTGGGCCACTGTCACTTTCCTCGGAGGCATAGATGTAACACAAGAATACGTTAGAGAGATGAATTATCTTAATGACACAGCTCTATTACACAATCTAGGAGATGAAAGAATGGAAACAAATCCTAAATGTCCAACAGCCTCCTGTGTATAAGTATGGTGCATAACATACCTATACCCAAGACTCTACTTAGACACGGTCTGTAGACATTCCGAGGATGAACTACTCTGATACCAATTTTGTCAAGACCCGAGCCGACGGGTCCGCGACTGGTGCCCTACCCGGGCACCCTTATACACACACAACACATATGACCAGTGGAAGCTAATGAAAACTCATAATCTCAAAACAAGGGGATCCTATCCCCAGAACTATCATATAATAAAATAGACAAGCCGACAAGGCCGTCATTATATACACAAATCTGAAATGAAATACAACTGTACATATGTCCAACCCACATATGACTACAGACCTCTAAGAGTAAGACAGTAACTATGACGGGACAAGGCTCCGTCGTACCCCTGAATATACATAATCCTGTAACGGCAAAACTGTACCAAATGATAAGCCCCGAAATAATGGAGCTATCCAAAAAGCTGAGCAATGATCCTAAGCACACGGATCACCAAGCTGAGTACCTACAACTGCGGGCATGAACGCAACCCCCCGGAGAAGGGGGTCAATACAATAGGTACCAAGTATGTAAATATAAAGTACAGTAAATAAGATCATAACTGGCCAACAGATGATAGGGACAAGTATGAAAATCAAATACCAGATTCAATCGTGCCATATAAATAAGAGTCAATTGTACCTTGTAATAATAGAGAGTCAACTGTGCCTTTTAAAAAGTGGGAGTCATATACCGTCCTAGGTATCTATACTCGCATCATGGATACATGTCCATGGAATCATATACTGTCGTGAGTATCTATACTCGCATCATGAATACATGTTCATGGAATCATATATACCATATGTGTCTATACTCGCATCATGGATACATGTCCATGGAATCATATACATATAACGTGTCCCGACCCATTATGGGACTCGGTGTGAAATGGAAAACACTTGCATGAATAGCTATCATGAGCAACCTTGTGCAATTTAACTCATCTTTTGACTCTCAAAGGAATAAAATCAAAGTACTAACATATCATGTATCAATCATATCATTAAGGCAAACCAAGGTACCAACATATCATATACCAATTCTTAAAATGTACTTTTCTTTTAAAAAACTGAGGTACCATCATATCATGTACCAATCATTAAAATGAACTTCCATTTTAGAAAAACCAAGGTACCATCATATCATTTACCAACCATTAAAATGAACATCCATTTTAGAAAAATCAAGGTACCATCATATCATGTACCAACCATTAAAATGAACTTTCATTTTAGAAACACCAAGGAACTATCACATCCTTCATTAAGGATTAAGATCCAATAAAACTATGTACGTCCGCCGTACATTCACTTCATATAAACATGCCAAAAGAAGGAAGGATAGTTCACATACCTTATAGGCTATACCAACTTGACAACTAGAATACGTCTCAAGTAGTACTTCAACCTAAAATAACAATAACACGTCTATCAACTTCATGCTTACAAGTGTAGGTCATATACCAAGTAATGGTTCTCTTTTTGTATAAAAATTTGGGCAGCAATTCCCCTATTTATACGTACATTTACACCTTACAAATAAGGCCAATAACATCAATAACCGAGCACCAATTCAGGGCAAAACTAAACAGTTAACCAAGGTGATTCACACACCTATTTCTCACGTAAAACAACCCCTTAATCCTTACTAAAACAGTCCACGAAAACAGTTCATATTCCAACAACAATGATGATAAAATATGAAGTCTTTCTACACCATTCTACACCCTTAATCCTTTAGGAACACACGTTAACAATTATCATATTAAACATGCATAATTGTAACTAAATTTCCAGCATTATACACGTATAAAATAGTCCCTAAAATGACACAACAACGTCCCACAGTTTTATGCAGTTTTCGGCCAACACCACAACCAAAACCCTTTTCACGATTCCTTATAATTCAATTCACATTGCAACAAGTTTATATAAACTATAACAACTTTTAACAACAAGATTTCCTTCATTTTAACATGCAAGTAGTGACGATAATAATAACAATAACCAACGAATCCAACAACACCAAAACTGCCTCAAAATCGGCAACTAGTCCCAAAACTGTCACATGTATTTCTTATTCTCCTTTTCTTTTAACACAAGTTCATATATCAACTATAACATCATATAACTTCTAATTACTTCAAGAGGAAGAAGAAATCTTACCTTAATCTTAGCAAAAAAAGTCCCTAGTCTCGGCCCTGCTTCACCCTTTTTGCACCACTTCTTCACGTTACAACAACACACACGTATCCTCTACAAGCTTGCAACCATCTTGCTTTCATGTTTTACTTCCAAAAAGTTCATCAACAAGCTTAGGGTTTCAAGACAACTTTCAAGCTAAAAACTGTGACCCACTAATTACAAGATTAACTTGGCTTAAAACTTGGTTAAGGTGCTTAATCTTAAAAAATAAATTGATTTTGTTCTTCACTTTGGCTAGGGATTTTCGAGAACCTTGAAGGTTAAGGGAGAGATGAAGGTTTGGATGAGAAGATATTTGTGAGCCTAAGTCTTGCAAGACTTGTATAATATAAGGGTATATAGCACAAGTGGAGAGGGACCCATGAAGACCCACTTGTCCACTTGTCATCTCTTCACATAAAATATCTCTCACACTTAGCCATTTCTCAATATTTTCGATGGCCTCACTCTACATAATACCAAGACTTAATAATTTAACACTAAGTTCATAATTCTATTAGAAAGGATTTCACTACTAGTATTAATTCTTGTCATCACATTAGTCTCGAAAATTTTCCATATAAGAAAATGTAAAAATCCTTTCCTTCCAACATTCAAATCTTGTTTCCATAATCATGTTCTCACTTAGTATCCATAGAATTACGGGGTGTAACATTTTAAATGGTCCTCTATTTTCGGGGACTTAACTATCATATCATCAATATAAACTTCCATCCTATTTACCTATTTGTCTTTCAAACGTAGGATTACCTAGGCGTTGATATGTTTAATATCTATACACATTCTCAATTTGTTACCTTTGTTAGGCACAACAACTACATTTTTTAGCCAATTTGGATACTCTATTTCACGGATTGAGCCTATATTTAATAACTTTGTTACCTCCTCCTTGAGAAACTTATGCTTATAGTCAGCCATAAACCTCATTTTCTGCTTTATCGGAGGGAAATTTGGATCTAAACTTAACTTGTGAGTTGTAATCTCTGCTGGAATACATGTCATGTCTAAATGGGACCAGGCAAAACAATCGGTGTTAGCTTTAAGAAATTAAATTAATTTAAGTATGAGCTCTTACTTACTGCTTTAAATTTCTTATCTCGATCTGACTGTTTCTCTTGCTTTGTTTGTGCTTGATTTTACTTATGCTTATGTTTGTCTTTAGCCGAGGGTCTTTCAGAAATAATTGTTCTACCTACTAATGTAAGGTTTGTGTACACTCTACCCCTCCCTAGACCCCAAGTTGTGGGATTTTACTAGGTATGTCATTGTTATAAGTCTGAGCTCCGAGGATAACTGGTGCCCATGTATACCTTTATGTCATGTTGATGCACGAACTAGATAACTTGCTCTAGTTCCTCTATAATTGATTCTGTGGCATTTGATTCGTCCGGTAGCATAAACAACCTCGGGATGAGATAGTAATCTTTCCGTCTGAACCGATTACGTTTTCATAGCAGGTGAGTTTCTTCCTCATAATTTTCTTTCTGCCCCTCTTTTTTTTCTAGACTCGATGTGCCCGAATCCTGTATTTGCTATTTAGCTTCTTTACCCTTCTTTTTCATTTTTCACTTTTTTCTATTTTTCCACAGACTCTTCTACCACAAATATTTCCATTGTCGCTGATTGCTCTCCATGAATAGTCTTAATTCCTTCGGAGTTGTGAATTTAATCATCATGTGTCGTTGAAGGTACGACTTTTATGTCATATATCCATAACCTGTCGAACATTGCGTTATACCTATTTCTCATTTGATAACATAGAACTTTTATTGTCAAGTTGTCCCAGCTGCATTGACTAGTAGAGTGATTCTCCCCATTCATAGTCTTACTAGCCATATTGAATCCATTAAGAACTCGAGCTACCGGAATAATTTGATCCAGCAACGCAATTTTCTCCACCACCTTCCACCGAATGATGTTGGCCGAGATACCTGGATCAATTAAAGTTTATTTAGTCTGTAATTTATTAATAAAGATAGAGATTACCAGTGTATCATTGTGAGGTTGAATTATGCCCTCTGTGTCTCCATTACTGAAAGATATTGCTTCTTCCGGTGAGAAATCCATGGATCTTTTCTTGAGTTATAGAGACTTTTGACTGTCGACAATCCTCCGTCCAGTAACCATGAGTTACATGATAATCACATATTAAATTTGGATCTCTCTAAGTCGGTCTGTATGGAGTAGTCTTGGCCATCTTGTCTCCTTGATGTGTCTAATAGTTGAAACAAGTCCGGCTGCAGCAACATTGAAATTATATTTGAAGAGCCTCGGGCTTTCCACGCTATTTACAGATGCACCATCGATATCATTTTTAAACTGTAAGCCTCTACTAGTAGACTCTCGATCATTACGCCTATCTCCACATTCCTTGTTCGATGAGAAGTTTCAGTTTTTACGCTCTCTATATCATCTAAAGTTTGATTTTTCAGGCTATCTGTAGGGTTGGTACCTATCCTTCGGAGACTTTAGCTCCGATTCAGCTACCCTTTTTGACTTATCAATATCTTTGTCCCATCCTACCAAACCCGGTAGGAGTTTGAGCTGATCGTCTTCTACCAGGGTTTTTGACTCGTACCTGTTGTGTACGTCCGCCCATTTTACCACTGGGAATTCCAATAAATTCTCTTTTAATTTCAATTATGCACTGGAGCTCCTAGGATTTAACGCGTTAGTGAAAGCTTCGGCTGCCCATTCATCCTATACCGCAGGAAGGAGCATCCGTTCCTTTTGAAACCTCATCACGAATTCATGAAACAAATTTGTAGCCTTCTGAGCTATTTTGAATATGTCTACTTTTCTTTCTTGGACCTTCATTGCTCCGGCATATGACTTTATAAAAGCATATGCAAATATTTCAAATGAATAAATGGAATGATCGGTTAACAGATAGTACTATGCCATTGCCTTTTTGGATAATATTTCGCCAAATTTCTTTAGCAAAACCAATTCGATCTCATCCAAGTGCATGTAATTTCCCTTAACCGCACAAGTGTATGATGTCACATGCTCATGTGGATCCATGGTTCCATCATACTTTGGGAGATCTGGAATTTTGAACCTTTTTGGTATCAATTTCAAAGTCGCACTCGGTGGAAACGACAACTGGATATTTTTTTTTGAGTCTGGCCCCTTAAAGATTGGAGGCGCTCTTGGGATTTATTCTATCTGTGAATTGAAAGTGTCAATCTTCTTTTCATTAGCCTACATATGCTTATTCAAGGCTTGAAGCAGTTTCAAGACTTCCAAGGACTCATTTTCCCCTTAACCACTGCCATTTACATCGACTCAATCTTCACCCCACACTTGATCTTCACCACGGGCTTGGTCTTTCTCCCGGATAGGACAGGTTTCATCCATCGCATTTGCTCCGCTTCTCTTATTCTGTAACTGAGTAATTGCCTACTGTTGTTTCTCCAATATGGTAAAAAGTCGAGCCAAATCTGCTCCGGCTATCCGCACTCCGTTATTCACTTCATCATCATCATTCAGTGTCCTTTCACCGGTTCTCCTGGATCTCTAGGGTGAAACTACAGGTGGAGGATGCAAAATCAGAGGCTTGCATGTTATTAGGTCAATGATTGGGGCATTGTTGTTGATCTCATCGTTATTGTTGTTGTTGATTTCGCCATTGTCATTTGTGTTGTTATTGGTGTTGTTAGCACCAACTTGAGTTTCACCAGCTGACGTATAGTAGCAACTTGTTCACCTATCTCAAGAGAAACAAGTGAAGTTTGAACAAATCACCATAATTATCCTTAGCCCCACGATGAACGCCAAACTGTTTACCCCAAAAAATGTACATTTGAATTTGTAAGTAATTTTAATGATATGTGGATCGACTTGCAAGATAAGATGATAAATAATTAACAATAAGTAGGCAAAAGAAACAATAAGTAAGAGAAATAGCCTGATATATTGTGAATTATGATTGATTCTTCTCAGCAAGATTGGCACGGGCCTTCGCTGAATTGTTTAGGTTATGAGCAAAAAATGATAGCTTAATGAGTGTGCTCTTTATAAAATTGAGAATATAACTGTAAGTAATGAGAATTGGATGCCCTTCCAACATGAATGTTGGCCTCCTTTTATAGCTATGAAAAAAGACATTAATATCCTAGATTTCCTCTCAAATTAAATACAATTAAAGCTAATAAAGTCTCCTTAATGAGAGGAATAACGGTTGGCGCCATATCCGATACGAGTAGACATTAGACACCTCTGGTTCTTCATCTGGTGTCAACTGGCTCGGTCGTTATTCGATCTCGTCTCGACATCTGATCTATCCCGATGCTACTCGTATCCAGTTTAAAACTCAACCGCATACCTCGAACTCCACATACAAACCGTGTCATGTGTTGTGTCGATTTTCACCGCATACAAAATAAATATCTTTTGCATGTAAATAATACTTAGAAGTATCAAGATGTCACATGCTGGTGTATAATTAAGAAAATTTAATACTTGTAGTCACAAGTATGTTTTGCTAGAAAATAATACTTATAAGTTGACACCTACCTCGTTCTGTTGTAACATTACTAAAAAGTAAAAATATAGATTTTTTCACCGACATTCAGTGAGAAATTTATGTTATAAAATATGATTTTTCCATCTCATTTCCACCGAACTAGCTCACTGAAAAACACACGGTGAGAAACATGTTCACATTGATATCCTGGGAAACTTTTCGTGTGAAAAGACTACTATTTAAGTTTTTTTCATCGACTTTCAATGAGAAATAATCATTGAACATTTTTCAGTGAGTTTAATTTATTTATGTGTTTCTCTAGATCGAGAAATCTCTTCAATTTTGTAAAACTTTTACACCGAGCACACACCATAAAATCGGAGACAATCAAGTTAATTCTAATTCACTAAATTATTTGATCAATGAACAACATCATTGTGGTAAATGTTGTAATGCCAAAGAAATCATTACTCCAAAGCGTAAAAGGGAACTTATAAACGTTTATACCGTAAAATTGATTTTCAAGGAAAAGTTATTAGTGATTGACCTGCGTATAAAAAAATAAGTAGGTTGAATACATAGGCAAAATCAGACTTGTTTGAATTTTTCATATAAGTTGGTGACGCATTGAATATCTTATGTTAGTTAAAGTAAATAACGGGTGTGAATATCTGATGTTATTAATGTCAAATTACATACATTAATAGTATGAGAATTAATTATTTAAAACCAAAAAATATTAATTTCTTTATCGCAATACAATTTACACGTAACTAGCATGTGAACCAAACATTTCTTAAAGAAGCATATGATTGGAGAAATAGTTATAATGATGGGATTATGATATGAGATTTAAATAATGACGGAATTATTTAATAGATATATTTTTATTAGTAATTTTTTGAATGTTGAATTAGAATTATATATATGAAGTATATTATAAAATAAGTCTTTGTTTGAATAGGATAAAATTTTATTTTCAATTTTAATCTTGTCTTTCTAACAAACCTTAAAAGAAAAGCTTTGGAGAAAGATGTGTCATTTTATTATGGAATTTTCACTTGATATAGCTAAAATATAAGAGTATTTAAGTATAATAACTATACATTAAATATATTATCATACCTAGCTAGTACTCCAACCAATTAGAAAATTCATCAAACTAGGCAGGATTGAATCTTTGTGGCTTTTCCCCAAAATTAGTCTGAGGAAATTCATGGTTCCGAGGTTGACAAGGCCCTTTTATAGCATATGCTCTTTGAACTTCATCTCGAATGTTAGGATCGTAATCTAGGATCCGAATTTGTAATTCAGGGTCTGAAGGAAGAACGGGTAACTCGATTTAAATGCGACTTTATTTAGAGCTATCAACATTGTTCTTCTCCAAAGTAGATGATGACTCCAAAGTTGATTTTCTCTTAGTTAAGTATTCATTCATAACTATTAAAATTAAATAAATCAATAAAGAGACTTAAATAAAATTAATTTTACAATTACACAAATATAAACCCTAAAACTCAAAATCCACCCTATAAAATCACATATGTATACATCATATATAAAATTTACATAGATAATATTAAATATGATAAACATGAACACATAATCAATAAACAAACAAAGCTAAAAAACCTTCTAAAATCCCCAAATCTAATGTTCAATAAAAATAAAATTTAACTGATTTTAAATGGAATAATGAGAGACGCAAAGTACGTTTGTGAATCTCTTGAAATTTTTGTAAGTACTGTTGGGCTTAGTTGAGATTACTGTAGAATAAATTATTTAGTTGTGAAGAGGGTTGAGACTTGAGAGAGAAGAGACAAAAAGAAGAAAAAGTGAAAGTCTTGTGGTGTGAGTTTTTTTTTTTAAATCGTGAGATTTATTTGGGTCGTTTTGTTTTAGTTTCCGTAGGATTTGTGAATATAGATGAGAAAAATGAAGAGATAATGAGTCAATTCCGGTTAGGACATACAAGAGCTCAACCTTTATGATAAGTTTTACCACACATGAGGATTAAGAACAATAACCTTTAAATACTACACAAGTATCGGGGTACTTTCGTCCACGATTTTAACCTATGTCTAGATAATTACAGCATATTCAAATCTCACTTTTCAGACTTTTGATTCGAAATCATATAAGTGGTGACAATTAGTAGCTAGTTAATTATCAAGCAATTATAACAATATTGAATAGATCTTAATATGCTGAAGAAGAAATCAATAATCAATGTATTAACTATATGAAAGAGCTTCAAGAAGATTCGATAGAAACCCTACTAAAGTAATTAACTCCTAAATATTGTCATGTCAAGAACTAAATTACAATCTAACATAAACTGAAATAAAGTAAAGGAAAGAAAAAGAACTTGAACAAGAGTCTTCAATTGTAGCCTCCTTCTTGCCTCCCCAAAAGTATGATTTGTGATATGGTATATGATATTTTTTTCTTAATGAGCAGGGTTTGGGTATATATATTTGAGAAAAACCTTGCTTTGGACCATGAAAACCCTATTCAATTCGGCCCAGGAAACTAAAAATTACGCGTCGGCACCGCGGTTCCTCTGACAGGCACCGCGTTGCTAAATGGCTCACGAAATCACTGTTGGCTACTGGAAATATGGCACCACGGTGTCTCTTCCCGGAACCGCGATGCCTTCGATGGTGTTTCAACTTCAGAATTTCGGCAATTTTTACGCCGCGACGCTAATTCACTTGACCGCGGTTCTATGGCACCGCGGTGCCTCCTTGATTCTTGTCCGGTTCCGCCTGATTTGTTCTATTCTTCGTGGCACTTTTTAGACTTCATTCTTTGGATTGTGCTTGTGCAATTTGCATCTCGGTTAAGCTCATTTCGTCCTCAAAAGTAGTATTCTCTCCTTTATAACCGCTGTGACACAAAATGAAAGAAAAACAACCTAACACTATACTAATACAAACGAAAAGAGTAAAATACGTAAGTAAAAAGGACTCAAAAGAGTGTATAAAATACACTCAACAAACACCCCCAAACTTACACTTTACTCGCCCTCGAGTAAAGCACTAACAAAGACAAAATAAAATAAAAGACTCAATGAAATGGATCAAGTAGTTATAGCAATTCTTCTTCAAAATCATGGATGAAAGTTGGGATAATATGTTAGAACATACATAGCATGAATATTTAGCAATCTAGAATTTCAATTTAGATATTTTGCAAATTCACTTAGATCATGATCAATGGAAATACAAACACCTAACTTATGCATGTCAATTTCATTCCATCTTTCCCAAACGCTATAGACCTATTTACTTGCAATTCTCCACTAATCATAGACATACATATTAAAGATCATCAGGACTTTCAAGGGTTGTAATAGGAGACTATGCCAAAACTGTTATAGCTTGAGACCTAGTATGAACATTCGGGACGAATGTTTCTAAGGGGGTGAGAATGTTACACCACGTAATTCCATGGATACTAAGTGAGAACATGATTATGGAAGCAAGATTTGAATGTTGGAAGGAAAGCATTTTTACATTTTCTTATATGAAAATTTTCGAGACTAATGTGATGACAAGAAAAATACTAGTAGTGGAATCCTTTCTAATAGAATTATGGACTTAGTGTTAAATTATTAAGTCTTGGTATTATGTAGAGTGAGGCCATAAAAAATATTGAGAAATGGCTAAGTGTGGGAGATATTTTATGTAAAGAGATGACAAGTGGACAAGTGGGTGTTCATGGGTCCCTCTCCACTTGTGCTATATACCCTTATATTATACAAGTCTTGCAAGACTTAGGCTCACAAATATCTTCTCATCCAAACCTTCATCTCTCTCTTAACCTTCAAGGTTCTCGAAAATTCCTAGCCAAAGTGAAGAACAAGATCAACTTATTTTCCAAGATTAAGCACCTTAACCAAGTTCTAAGCCAAGTTAACCTTACAATTAGTGGGTCACGATTTTTAGCTTGAAAGTTGTCTTGAAAGTTGATGAACTTTTTGGAAGTAAAACATGAAATCAAGATGGTTGCAAGCTTGTAGAGGATACGTGTGTGTTGTTGTAACGTGAAGAAGTGGTGCAAAAAGGGTGAAGCAGAGCCGAGACTAGGCACTGTTTTTGGCTAATATTAAGGTAAGATTTCTTCTTCCTCTTGAAGTAATTAGAAGTTACATGATGTTATAGTTGATAGATGAACTTGTGTTAAGAGAAAAGGAGAATAAGAAATACATGTGACAGTTTTGGGACTAGTTGCCGAATTTGAGGCAGTTTTGGTGTTGTTTGATTCGTTGGTTATTGTTGTTATTATCGTCACTACTTGCATGTTAAAATTAAGGAAATATTGTTGTTACAAGTTGTTATGGTTTATATAAACTTGTTGAAATGTGAATTGGATTATAAGGAATTGTGAAAAGGGTTTTGGTTGTGGTGTTGGCCGAAAACTGCATAAAACTGTGGGACGTTGTTGTGTCATTTTAGGGACTGTTTTATACGTGTATAATGCTGGAAATTTAGTTACAATTATGCATGTTTAATATGGTAATTGTTAATGTGTGTTCCTAAAGGATTAAGGGTGTAGAATGGTGTAGAAAGACTTCATATCTTATCTTCATTGTTGTTGGAATATGGACTGTTTTAGTAAGGATTAAGGGGCTGTTTTACGTGAGAAATAGGTGTGTGAATCACCTTGGTTAACTGTTTAGTTGTGCCCTGAATTGGTGCTCGTTTATTGATGTTATTGGTTTTATTTGTAAGGTGGAAATGTACATATAAATAGGGGAAGTGTTGCCCAAATTTTTATACGAAAAGAGAACCATTACTTGGTATATGACCTACACTTGTAAGCATGAAGTTGATAGACATGTTATTGTTATTATAGGTTGAAGTACTACTTGAGACGTATTCTAGTTGTCAAGTTGGTATAGCCTATAAGGTATGTGAACTATCCTTCCTTCTTTTGGCATGTTTATATGAAGTGAATGTACGGCGGACGTACATAGTTTTATTGGATCTTAATCCTTAATGAAGGATGTGATAGTGCCTTGGTGTTTCTAAAATGAAAGTTTATTTAATGGTTGGTACATTGATACGATGGTACCTTGGCTTTTCTAAAATGGAAGTTCATTTTAATGGTTGGTACATGATATGATGGTACCTTGGTTTTCTAAAATGGAAGTTCATTTTAATGATTGGTACATGATATGATGGTACCTCGGTCTTTCTAAAAGGAAAGTACATTTTAAGGATTGGTACATGATATGTTGGTACCTTGGTTTTATTCCTTTGAGAGTCAAAAGATGAGTTAAATTGCACAAGGTTGCTCATGATAGCTATTCATGCAAGTGTTATTATTCCATTTCACATCGAGTCCCATAATGGGCCGGGACATGTTATATGTATATGATTCCATGGACATGTATCCATGATGCGGGTATAGACACCTATGACATATATGATTCCATGGACATGTATCCATGATGCGAGTATAGATAATCACGACAGTATATGATTCCATGGACATGTATCCATGATGCGAGTATAGATACCTAGGACGGTATATGACTTCCACTTTTTAAAAGGCACAGTTGACTCTCTATTATTACAAGGTACAGTTGGCTCTTATTTATATGGCACGGTTGGATCTGGTATTTGATTTTCATACTTGTCTCTGTTATCTGTTGGCCAGTTATGATCTTATTTACTGTACTTTATGTTTACATACTTGGTACCTATTGTACTGACCCCTTTCTCCGGGGGGGCTGCGTTCATTCCTGCAGGTGTAGGTACTCAGTTTGGTGATCCGCATGCTTAGGATCATTGCTCAGCTTTTGGGATATCTTCATTGTTTCGGGGCTTATTATTTTGGTACAGTTTTGCCGTTACAAGCTTATATATATTCAGGGGTACGGCGGGGCATTGTCCCATCATAGTTATTGTCTTACTCTTAGGGGTCTGTAGTCATGTGTGAGTTGGACATATGTACAGTTGTATTTCATTTCAGATTTGTGTATATAATGGCGGCCTTGTCGGCTTGCCTATTTTATTATATGGCAGTTCTGGGGACAGGATCCCATTGTTTTGAGATAATGAGTTTTCATTAGCTTCCGCTGGTCATATGTATTGTTTGGGTAAAAGGGTGCCCAGGTAGGGCACCAGTCGCGCACCCGTCGGCTCGGGTCGTGACATAAAACATTTATAGAAAATATTCGACATACTCTGGAAGTACAGTATGAAGTTGAATCTGGAGAAGCGCGCTTTAGGAGTTGGCTCAGACAAATTTCTGTTTTTTGTCTCAAACCGAGGAATCAATTTCAATCCGGATAAGATCAAGGCTATTGAGGGAATTCCACAGGCGCTTAAAGATGTGAAGGCGGTACAAAGACTCACCGGAAGGCTGGCCCGCCCTGATAAGATTCATATCTCGGTGTTCGGAGAAAAGTCATAGGTTCTTCTCTTTATTAAAAAGGAAGAATGTATTTGAGTGGACTCTGGAATGTGAACAAGTGTTAAGGTATTTGAAGAAGTATTTGTCCAGTACGCCGCTGCTGCATAAATCAAAGGAGGATGTACAATTGTTCTTGTACTTGTCAGTATCCGTAGTAGTTGTAAGTGATGTTTGGTCCGAGAAGAGAAAGATACACATTTTTCCATTTATTATGTAAGTAGAACATTAGATAGTGTAAAAACTAGATATCCTCACTTAGAAAAATTGGCATTAGCTTTGATAACGACTGCTAGGAAGCTGAGACCATACTTTCAATGTCATCCTATTTGTGTATAACAACATATCAGTTAAGGAATATAATGCATAAATCGCAACTGTCAAGTAGATTAGACAAATAGGCTATAGAAATTAGTGGATATGACATAGAATATAAATCTAGAATGGCTATAAAGTCCGAGTTTAGCGGATTTTGTAGAGAATTTCACCCTCGAATGATTCCCGGAGTGGAAAGAGAACTTATAATAACTTCGGGATTCTGGACCTTATATACGGACGAAGCTGTAAACGTAAAAGGGTCTGGATTAGGGATGTTGCTTAAAACACCTATGGGGGATGCTATTAGGCAGTCAATAAGAACTGTGAAATTGACTGATAATGAAGCCGAGTATGAGGCTATTATTGCAGGTCTAGAACTGAAAAAGAGTTTGGGAGAAGAGGTCATTGAGGTAAAATGTTACTCATTCCTGGTTGTTAATCTAGTGAACAACATGTTCAGGTGAAAGAAGAGAGAATGCAAAAATACTTAGACAAAATTCATGTATTATTGCATCAATTCAATGAATAGATCATGGAACATGTATCACATGAGCAAAATAATAAAGCAGAGGCATTGGCAAATTTAGGGTCTTCGGTGGAAGCTAAGGAATTCAACTATAGAACATTGGTACAACTGTTGAACTCTGTAATTGATGATGGCCATGACGAGGTGAATACCACTAGTTTAACTTGGGACTGACGGAATAAGTATATTAATTATTTTCGAGATGGAAAGTTGTCTAGTTATCTGAAGGAGTCCAGGGACCTTCGTATGAAGGTGGCTAGGTATTGCATGGTTGATGGCCAATTATATCGAAGGTCTTTCTATGGTCTTTTAGCAAGGTACGTAGGTCCCAGAGAAACAAATTATATGATGCACAATGTTCATGATTGGACTTGTGGCAATTACTCAGGAGCAGAATTGTTGGTTCAAAAGTTAATTAGGGCCTGGTATTATTGGTCTCAGATGGAGGAAGATGTCAATAACTTTGTTAAGAAATGTGATAAATGTCAAAGATGCACACCTATGATTCACCAACTGACTGAATTAATGTATTCGGTCTTATCACCATGGTCATTCATGAAATTGGGAATAGATATTATGGGGGCCCTCCCATGGGCATCCGGAATGTACGCTTTAATTTATTTATGACTAACTATTTTTCTAAGTGTGTTGAAGCAAAGACTTTCAAGAAGGTTAAAGAAAAAGAAGTCATCGATTTCATTTGAGATCATATCATTTGTTGGTTCAACATATCGAAGGAGATTACTTGCGACAATGGTTGTTAGTTCATTAGAAAGAAAGTAACATACTTTCTTTACGGATCGAAGTGTCACGCCCCGAACCATGTCCTAGACGGAACACAATACTCGGTGTCTTGCTGCATATGATCGAGCAAACCACATAACTTGTTTGTCAACATGGGTATCAACACATGCTAAATAAATGATTTAAAATATTTAAAACATGGTATTGAAATAACAGTCTGAAATTATAATAATGAAATCATCTGAGTAAAATATGATAAGTCTTAAAAAATAATGCTGACATGACTAATATGACATGATACTGGACAAGTCTATGAAACCTCTAAAATATGAGTCTGCGAAACTGTTTACTAGGACAATGCCCTGTCATACCTCTGCTAATAAAATAAAGGGGGCAGCTCGGTGCACTAAGCTTCCGCTAGACTGGTACCCCGAATGAGATGAGACTCACCAAAATAGTTGATACTGAAGTAGTCCTACTGAACAGATTCATCTCCCTGAAACACAACACATGAAGTGTAGGCCCCATGCAAAGGGACGTTAGTACATTTGAATTGTACTGTATGTAAAACAACTGAATGAATAAGCGACACATGATATAATAGGAACATGAAATTGAAAATGAATATATAATATCATGTGTAAAATTTGCAAAACTGTATATCTGTATATTTGTGGGAGAGCATTAACAAAACTAACATGAACCACCACGCGTGAACGTGGAGTCCGATCAGCTAAGTCATCTCATATTTTACCGGAGTATGAGACATGAACATAAACATGATGGATCCCATAAATAATCTGACGTTATCGTCCTCTGGCGGATCAACCCTTATCCTACATTCGTATACGTAGTTTTAGTCTATCTGAGCCTTCTCAGTAATCTGTGCAACTCCCAAAATATATACTTAAAATAGTTTGCATGAAATCCCATGAATCACATAAAATAACTTTTAATCATAACTTGTAAGTTTATATTTTAGCATGTGAAGAAATACATAATATAACTTGTATAGATCATGAGAAACATATATGACTTCATGAAACTGAGTGATAATGATCATAACTTATATTTAAGAACTCATGAAAATCAAGACATTGGTTCATAGATTACAGAAGGGTTTTGATAGTCATAATATCATATCATGGATGTAAGTAACGAAGTCAAGACATAACATGAAATATAATTATAAATGTATAAAAGGATTATCCTGAACTTGAATAAAACCCTAGGCTATGGAAATTCATGATTTCATGAATAAATGTGACGTGTGGAAGAACAATGACGTTCCCATAAGTATATAGAAGCTATACATACCTTAATCGCTCCAAAACTTGTCTTAAAAATCTGAACTTAGAAGAAGGAACCCAAAGCTTGAACGTTAACTCCTTGAGTTGAGTTTTCTTGAAAATTCTAGGTTAGAAATAGTGAATTTCACTTAGAATTGATAGGAATCGATTCGAATTGCATGGAAATATGTGTAAAGGACTTACCTTGGTGTAGGAAATGATAGGGAAGAGAGAACCTTCATTCTAGGGCTTGGGAATCGTGAAAACCGATTTTTTAATCAAGTATTGTGTTTATACTGTTTGTTATCGGGGGAGTTTGACGGGACGTTTGATGGTCCATTGATTGTTTGATGGTAAGAATATGGGCCGTCAATATTTTGACGATCTAGATTGATGGCTCGTCGATAGTTTGATGGTCCGTATAATCAGACCTTACTGTTATTTTCTGAAAAATTTCCAATGTAACTCCTCATTTTGGTTTTCTACACCCGTGGATCATGAATAAAGCTTAGTTTGAAGGTACGAGGTGTTACACTTTAAAATCAAGAGAATGGTGTCAACTTCATACAACCCGAGTGCGAACGGACAAGTGGAGTCAACAAATAAGACAATTATTCAGAACTTGAGGAAAAGACTGAAGACCTCGAAAAGCAAGTGGAGAGAAATCTTATCGAAGGTATTATGGATATATAGAACGCACTAAAGGCAAGTACTGGTGAAACTCCATTCTCTTTGGTTTATGGTGCAGATGCCCTGATTCCGGTGGAAGTTGGGGAGCCGAGCTTAAGATTTAGCCACGCAAATGAAGAGTCAAACAATGAGGCTATGAAGGTTAATCTCGACTTAACAGAGGAACAACGAGAGCTTGTATTGCTATGTATGGTAGCTCAGAATCAAAGAATAGGAAGATATTACATCTGACACACTAATCTTAGATACTTTCAAGTAGTGGACTTGGTTCTACAAAAAGTGACCCTCAACACCAAAACCCCAGTGAATGGGAGTTCGGCCCAAACTGAGAGGGACTCTACAAAGTGTCAGTAATAACCGGTAAAGGCTCGTACCAATTGAAAGCCGAAGATGAAGAAAAGTTGCCAAACAATTGGAACATCAGTCACTTGAAGCGGTATTATTGCTAAGGTATGTGTTCGGTTAATTTTTTGAACTTTATTTTGTTTCGGAATTACTAACTTTTGCAGGGAAAAAGTCTGAGTCGTAAGTCAATAATTTGACGGTCCGTACAATTGACCAATAGGCCGCCAATTTCAATAGTAAAATTGACTGTTTGCTTTTACGGGCCGTAAAATATTTTACGGTCCATACAATGTAGCGTCAAATATCTGTACTGCTGAACTAAATCTAGTTTTCCAAGTAACTCCCCATTTTTGTTTCCTACACTCGTGGATCGTGAATAAGGCTTAGTTTGAAGGTACGAGGTGTTACCATAGCTTCCCCTTGGGATCATTCATCCTCATATGATGGGTCATGGTTAGGAATGAGACTGGACATAACATGAGTATATAAACATGAAGAAACATGGTGTATAACATAAGATTGAGTGACATGAAAATATAAACATGGGACAGGAGTACTGAATACATGAACGTTAAATAAGAGACATGAATACGCAAGGGACATGACGTGAATACTAAGGGTATTTACCTTATTCATTGTCGGATTTATCCTCGAATAAATGCAGATATCTGGACTTCATGTATTCTTCGGCTTCCCATGTAGCCTCCTCAACATTTTGACTTCTCTACAACACTTTTACTGAGGAAAATTCCTTAGTTCTCAACTTTTGAATCTAACATTATAAAAGACCCACAGAAATTTCCTCATAAGTCAAACCATTCTTAACTGAAATAGAATTAGTAGAAACAACCAACGATGGGTCTCCCACAACTTCCTCAACACAGACACATGAAACACTAGATGAGCAACAACTAAGTCATGTGGTAATTCAAGTTCATAAGCCACTTGGCCAACTCTCCTTAAAATCCTGTAAGGTCCGATATATATAAGACTGAGCTTCCCTTTCTTCCCAAGCCTCATGACACCTTTCATAGTTGATACTTTTAGGAATACCCAATCATCAACTTGAAACTTTAAATCCCTATGCCTCACATACGAATAGGACTTCTGGCGACTCTGAGCTATTTTCAAATTCTCTTGAATCACTTTGACTTTATCCATAGCCTGATGGACCAAGTCTGGCACTAACAACTCTACTTCACCAACTTTGAACCAATCAATTAGTGACCTACACTTTCGCCCATACAGAGCTTCGAACGGTGTCATCTGGATGCTAGCATAACAATTGTTATTATAAGCAAACTCAATAAGAGGCAAATGATCATACCAATTTCCTTTAATGTTGAGAATACATGCCCTAAACATATCCTCAAGGGTCTGAATAATACGTAATTCCTGGCTATTTTTCTGAGGGTGAAAATATGTACTTGGATTTACCTTAGTACCCAATCCTTTATGAAATGACCTCCAAAAATGAGTTGTGAACTGAGCACCATGATCTGAAATAATGGACACTGGGGTCCCATGAAGCCTGATAATTTCTTAGATATACAACGTAGCATAATCCTCTGCTGAATCCGTGGTTTTGATTGGTAAAATGTAAGCTGATTTAGTCTGTCGGTCCACTATCACCCAAATCGAATCATGCCTTTGGGCTGAGCGAGGTAGACCTGTTATGAAATCCATATTTATCATCTCCCATTTTCAAATAGGAATATCAATATTCTGTGACAACCCATCAGGCCTCTGGTGCTCGGCTTTTACCTACTAATAATTCAGACACTTGGCTACAAAGTCTTCCACATTCCCTTCATAGCTCCACTAATAAATTTCTTTAAGATCATGATACATCTTAGTAGAACATGGAAAAATAAAATACCTAGAATTATGCACTTCTGTCATGATTCACTCTCTAAGTCTGTCCATATTTGGAACACATAGTCTACCTCGGTACCTCAAAGTACCATCATCTCCCCCTTATTTAAAAGTCATAGCCTTATGCTTGTGAATCCTCTCTTTCATCTGCGACAAGTAGGGATCACTAAACTACTTCTCCTTCACTTCGGCTACTAAGGAGGATTCAGACTTGTTCTGAACAACAACACCACCATATTCAGAGTCCATGAGTTGAACTCCTAGACTGTCTAGTCGATGAATCTCCTTCTTAATGGTTTTCTTACCTTATTCAACATGATCTAAACTTCCCATGGATCGCCGACTAAGAGCCTCGACCTTCTCTTTTCATGAATGATAAAGAACATCTACATCATAATTCTTTATCAATTCAAGCCATTTTCTCTACCTGAGATTCAACTCATGCTGCTTGAAAATGTATTAAAGGCTTTTGTGATCTGTGGAAATATCAAAGTGAACTCCATACAAATAGTGACGTCATATCTTGAGTGCAAAAATCACAGCTTCCAGTTCTAGATCATAAGTCGGATAATTCATTTCATGAGGTTTAAGTTGTGTGGATGCATAAGCTATAACCCTACCATGTTGCATTAAAACGCATCCAATACCAACTCTTGAAGCATCACAATATACAACGAACTCCTCGTTCCCCTTTAGTAAAGTTAACACTAGAGCGAAAGTTAGTCTCATCATCAATTCTTCGAAACTACACTCACAGACATCTGACCACTAAAATTTTACTTTCTTCTGAGTTAATGTAGTCAATGGAGCTGCAATGGAGGGAAAACCCTCTACAAATCATCTGTAATATCTTGCCAGACCCAAGAAACTCTGAATATCTGAAACAAAAGTGGATCTGGTCCAATTCTTAACAACATCAATTTCTATAAGTCAACCTGGATGCCCTCGCTTAAAATCACATGGCCTAAGAATGCCACTGACTTATTGGAAAATTTCGCATAAAGCTCGTGGTCCTGAAGTGTTTCTAATACAATTTTGAGATGTTCTACATGATCAACCTCACTACGACAATAGACTAAGATATCATCAATGAATACAATGATTAAAAGATCAAGATAAGGCTTGAAAATCATGTTCATAAGATATATAAAAGCAGTTGGGATATTCGTCAATCTGAACGACATGACACAAAACTTGAAATAATCATAACAAGTTCTGAATGCGGTTTTTGGAATATCAACTTTCTTAACCTTAAGATGATGGTACCCTGATCTAAGGTGAATCTTTGAAGAACACTAAGCACATTGGAGTTGATCGAATAAATCATTGATTGTGGAAAGAGGATATTTGTTCTTAATGGTAACCTTGCTCAATTGCTGGTAATCAATGCACATACGCAGAGACCCGTCTTTCTTTCGATCAAATAGAACTGGTGCACCCCATGGTGAGACATTTGGTCTAATAAATCCCTTTTCAAGGAGATCTTTCAACTGGGCCTTTAGCTCTTTTAACTCTGCGGAGCCATTCTATATGGAAGAATAGATATCGACTTGGTGCCAGGAAGTAGATCGATTCTGAACTCAATCTCCCTATCGGGAGGAACTCTAGGAAGATTTTTAGGAAAGACTTCTGGAAACTAATTGACAACTGGCACTGACTGGAGAGTTAGAGTCTGGGTATCAGCATCCTAACCCGAACTAGGTGGTAAATATACCCCTTGAATATCATCTTTCTAACCTTAAGATAGGAATTAAATCTACTTATAGGAGCTACTGAATCACTCTTCCACTCTATGACTGGCTCACCTGGATTTTCGAACTTTACAATTTTGGTTCTACAACCCACTGTGGCATAACATGACGACAACCAATCCATACCCATGATTATATCGAATTCTACCATTTCTAACTCAACTAAATCGGCTATGGTAATGCGGTGATAGATATAACTGAACAACCCATATATACCCCATGCCTATAACTGATTCACTAACTGGGGTGGATATTTCGAAGGGTTCATGCAACTTTTCTGGCTCTATCCCAAATTTCTTACCAACAAAAGGGGTTACATATGACAGAGTGGATCTAGGATCCATAAGGGCATAAACATCAAAAATGAAAAAGGTTAATATACCTATGACCACATCTGTATGAGCCTTTATATCTTGACGACCTGATAATACATACAAATAGTTTGGACCTTCGCCTGTATTACCAGACTTAGCTGGAACATGACCTCACTGGGCCTGAGAATTACGAGAGACTATAGAATTTGAGGACTAAGCCTTATTACCTCATGTACCCTGCCTCATTGATGGGTTGTCTCCCTGAAAATGACCTCGCTGGCCACACCCAAACCAAACATCCATACACAGGCGACACTTCCCTGGATGTCTCTTACCACACTTGGCATAAATCGAGTTACTGAAAAACATTGACCTACACTGGCTTGTGACTGGGAGCCTAATGCTTTGAAGTTCTGCTTCTTGTTATAATTCCTAAACTTTGGGGCTGGGCATTGGCTGAAGATGGAGTAGGTCCGGATGATACCACTTTTGTCACGACCCGAACCCGGGCCCGTGACTGGTGCCTTACCCGGGCACCCAAGTAGACATACATCAGAGTAACCAGCGAATATAAAACAAGACATGAAACAATATGAATGAGAAAACAGTTTATCTGAGAAAAGTTGTCTTTCGGCATATATATATATATATAAACTTGAACAGTTACATCCCTTTTACAAACCTGCCCACAACAGTACTACAGACCTCTAAGAATGTTATAACAACAATGGCGGACGGGGCCCGCCATACCACGAATGTAAGTACCTACAACGACAGGGGACTATACGAAAGATAAGCCTCGGAGACACGGAGCTTCCCAAAAACGCTGAATCGTGACCACATGAGCGAGGATCAACAATCGGTGTTCTCTACTGCGCAGATGAACGCAGCCCGGGCGAGGTCGGTAACAGTACCAAGTATGTGAAACTGAAAATATTGTAAATGAAATCATAATAGGCCCGCATGTGGTATTCCTCGCATCGGGGGCAGCTAACCCGCGGCATCCTCCTGGACTCTCGTAGTCTGCATGGCCACATAGACCGCATGAGGTAATTACCACGCACACTAACCTGGAACTCTCGTAGCTCCGCATAGGTCCCCTGGACCCGCATGAGGCATCCCTCGCATCGGGGGCAGCTTAACCCCCGTTATAACATGTCAAGAGGTGAGTGGTACAATACTAACATAACGGCTTATCGTTAAACAACATAAGCACAATCAAGGGAAACCCCTTTACACAAACATCACAAGACACTAACACACGTAGCATCCTAACATGTTTACTTATCAAACCAACAAGAAAGTATTACAAGGCTATCACAAACCAACATAGTCAAGTTATTCACACAAGGTACTTTCTACTTTATGTCAACAAGTTCGGGTTTTTATCCCCAAAGTACTTCATACATTAACTCTTTAAAAACCAAGTACTCATTGCTCACGAATGAGGTTTCACACTTTTTAACAAAATTCATATCAAGTCAATTAAGTCAAGTCTCTTATTTTCAAAAGATTCATAGATCATAGTTTTAAACACTTAATAACGTAATCTCTTTTTTTTTAAAACAATTTGAGTACATATGCCTTATGTGTGAGTAGATTATTCTTGTTTATAACAATCTTATTAAGGCAGTCATGATCTAGGAAATGTAATACAATTTTGTCTTATCTTAGCTTCTATGCAGATGGAGGTTTCTACTGATTTTAACAATACTTAATTAGTCAGTACATTTTCCTTTATTAGCTGCGAGTTGGTTTGTTCGATACTTATTCTCATTTTCGAAATCAATACAAGGCTTTCATAAACAATTAAGTAAACCGTTCCTTTTATTTCTCTTAAGTCGTTATACCTAACTTCCCATAAAGCTAGTATAACTCTTAAGCTTTTAAAACCAAGTATTTCTCTTCTTTCAAAAACGATTCTTAATTCTTTTGAAATACTTCAAGATTCTTATTATTTAAAACTCAAGTCAAAAGACATCGAAGTAAAACCACGTTCAGTTAACACACGTACGTCTACCGTACTATATATATTCTTTTAAAATATCATGCTCAAGAGGATAGGAAGAATCACATACCTCCTCGGCGAAATCCACCTGCCAAGTCGAATATGTCGCGCGCAGAGTATCAACCTATAATAGTCAAATACGTCTATCAACGTCTAGACTACTCTGTAGAATATTCTAAGCAGAAGGTTCTTATTTCTACGGAAATTTGGGCAGCACTTCCTACCAGTCAAACTACTCAAGTCTACTATAAATACAAATCCCATGTAAGTCTGACTCAATTCTCTCTTTAATATCCGTCTATATCTCTTATACTCAATTCTAAACTTCTACAATATGTAATCTCCAATTACAATAGAAGGATAAGATATTTACCTCGATAAGCCCAAAATTATCCAAGTTTAAATGTCGATCCTGAGCAAGGTTTAGCTCCTATTCTGTACGCTCCAATCCGCTCCAAGAAACCCTTAGAAGTTCTTACACAACTTCTTCTTACTACTTCAACCAACTATGAAGTTTCTCCTAGGGTTTCGTTTTGTGACTAAGGGATATAAAGTAGCATTTCCGGGCTCTTAGTATTGAAATAACTTTGGAATACTACAAGGTATTAGGGCTAAGGTATTTTGGAATTGTAACAATACTTGGAGAATACTTTTCTACCAAGGGGGTACTGCCGAGGGCCTTCTCGAGGAGGGTGGTTTGGACGAGAGCTTCAAGAGGGAGGGGGAAGGATTTTAAGACTTAGAAATTATTTTGTGGATGAAGAAGTCTTCAACTAAGGGGGGGTATTTATAGGGCCATCAATGGCCTAGATTCAAGCAAGTGGAGGGTGTAGATTTTGACATGTGTACCTTATCCATCTACTCCACAAATATCACAAAATATCCTACCTAACCTTGACCAAAGGTTTTAAGCCTTTAAAATGAAAAAAACGTGCACTTCATTTCGTCGCCCACTCCATCCAGTCACTCAGGGTGACACATGTCGCCCTCTCGTTGGTCCAAAATATTTCATCTCTCGGAAAAATCCAAAATAAATAAATTCCTGAAAACGTAAAATTCCTTTACAAGGTTCGGAAAAATTTTCGTCGGAAAAACAATCTTCTTCGCTAGTTGTGCACAATTTCGTCCCTTTGCCTAATTAAGGCTTAAACTTTTGTACGTACGTCCTCACATACATACTCTGGAAATACGGGGTATAACATTCTCCCCTCCTTAAAAACATTCGTTCCGAATGTTCCTTCCCAAGACAGGTAACGATAAAGTTCCTCATAACCTAAACAGTTTGCAAATGCCACACATGGCCATAATACAACACACGCAAAAATACTTAAATCCAAGTCCACAAGGAATCACCTCTAGCATCACAAAAGCTTCCACCCAAGGGCTAAAAGATACTCCCTTCGCACCTTTCACTTCACAAAAGAAATGATCGCTTCTATTCTCTTTAACACATGTTCACTTCTTCCATTACTCGTCGTACTCTCCTCGTAGACTCGAACACTTCCTAAATAAACTTACCACCTTCATATTGCTTCAGTTTCCAAAATCTCGGGGTTACTATCTCCAACTTGGTCATCATTAACTGGGGATACTCTGGATGGATCTCCGATACTTTTCCAAACATAGCAACATGAACCCGGACGTACTGCTTCCTACGTCGGACGGCAATGCCAACTTATAGGCAACCTGGCCTATTCTCCAAATGATCTGAAAAACGCTCAAAGTACCTCGGGCTAAGTTTCCCCGGCTTTCCAAATCTCGTCACGCCCTTCCGGGGTGGTACCTTCAAGAAAACCCACCGTCAATCTGAACTCCAAGTATCGACGCAGATTAACCGCCTGACTCAGGTTAACTCTGAGCTGTCAATAACCTCTCCTGGATAAGCTTCACCCTATCCACATCCTGCTGAATCGATTATGAACCAACCATCTGAACCTTGCCAACATCGAACCAATCGACCGGCAACCTACACTACCGCCCATACAAGGCTTCATAAGGCGACATCCGAATACTGAAATGGTAGTTATAATGATACTCACTCAACAAGAGGCACATAATCCTCGCTGCAACCCCTGAAATCAAAACACCGTCCCGAGGGTGAATGCAATACTGAGACTCTCCTGAGTTCCTAACCTTGCCTGGTAAAACCTCCATAAAAAGAAATCATCGTAAACTGGGCTCTACTGCCCGTCATAAAGTAAAAGTAGGAACCCCGCGCAGTCTTACAACCTTCCTGATACATAACATCTCGCATAACCCTCTGCCGAGTAACCAGTTCTGACTGAAAGACAAGATGGGCTGACCTCATCGGCCCGACTACTGGTCGAACGCATCCACGAACTCGTACGATGGTTAACTAACTTGGGCCTAACACCCTCGTGACCCTATCACAAAGCGGGACCACCACAATTTTTCCTTACTTCAAACCGGCCGCGGTTGACGTGCATCCGCCTCAACCCGACCCATTTATCGCGCCAAGCTCATGTTCCCCGATCCGGAACAATCTCACCATCGAGTCACGAAAACCTAGTGGTCTTCTTAGCTCAACTACCCTCTTTCATATCACACTACTCAGGGACTTATCACACCAATAAATCTCACGTATATTATGCACTCCGATAAGGGTCAAACATAAAAATAAATCTTTTACTCACGATGGCCTCGCCTCTAAGGTCTCCACGTATAAAACTCTAAGGCTCACACTTTCCCAATCCCCAATCTTACCCTTTTAACAAATCATGATTTCTAATCACAATTAACACAATGCTATCTGAACATCACACCTAAAATATACTCATCTTATCACACATACTAATCTCTAGAGGGTTAAGGATAAACTTGTATCTACTGCTTCACTCTCCTGTGTCGTTCTAATCAATCCTGCCCTGTTGGGCGCATAGCTAGGGAAGGTGATGAACTAGCCACTGATCCTGAAAGCTGAGTCTCTACATCCGCGCCACCTCTGGTCGGACAATTTCTTGCAAAATGGCCCTGCTGGCCGCAGGCGTAACAAGCTGTCGAAGAAGTACGACACTCCCCACAATGACACCTACCACAACGGCCACACCGAGGTGGGGGTGGCCTCCTCTGGCTAACACCCCTTCCTCTCCGAACCACTGAATCCGCAACTAATGGGTAGCCGAGTCCTCCTACTTGCATCCCTCCTACTTCAACATTCTTTTGTCACATGGCCCTGACGGCCGCAGGTAAAACAAGCACCAACGAAAAGACGACATTCCCGATACGCCGCCACACCGTGTGAACACCGAGGAAAATCGAATCCGGCCGAACCTACGTGTATCGTGAACCGAAACCCCGAGTTACGAATAACTCCTGCATACCCCGAACGCCCCGAACTCGCGAGGACCATCTGATCGGGCGAGGCGCATATCGATCACTGCTGAGGCGATTCGCCGAAAGTTACCAGGACCCCGCCGACTGCCCTCTTCTCGCTGATCTTGGTTAACCCGTCGATCCCTACGTTTCTACCGCCGCAAGATAAGCCCGCACGCAGCCATACTCAAGCCTGACTGAAGAGCTACTCTTGCACAACCCTTCCTTAGATAATCATCAAGGCCCGCGATAAATCGGTACATAATATACTCTCTGGTTGCTAAATCCCTAGATAGTAACAAGGTCGTCTCTTTGCAATCCATACTTTCTGCTACTGGTCGTGGAACTGAAGGTTCAAATATCATGGCCGCAGTAGGAACTGCTGCTGCATAGACTCTGGGCCGGGCGACGCCGCAGTAACTCCCGAATAAAGCACCACCTCGTGATGATTGGGCATGTTCCTTGTAACCCTCTCGGTTTCTACTCGCAGCCTCCTTCGATCGCTTTTCCTTCGCCCGGCCGGGTTGCCTTGCGAGGCATAATCGTACGGAAAGAATTACGTTAGAGGGTCCAACTTATAACACGGCTCTAAGGCACGATCTCGAGTGAGAAGAATGGAAACCAATCCTAAATATCTTATAGCCTCACGATTATTGGTGGTGCACAACACACCGATAATCAAGACTCTACTAGATACGGTCTGTAGACACTTTCCGAGGATTAACTGCTCTGATACCACTTTTGTCACGACCCGAACCCGGGCCCGTGACTGGTGCCTTACCCGGGCACCCAAGTAGACATACATCAGAGTAACCAGCGGAATATAAAACAAGACATGAAACAATATGAATGAGAAAACAGTTTATCTGAGAAAAGTTGTCTTTCGGCATATATATATATATAAAAACTTGAACAGTTACATCCCTTTTGCAAACTCGCCACAACAAGATTACTGCACTTAAGAATGTTATAACAATAATGGCGACAGTGGTTCTCGCCATACCCCTGAATGTAAGTACCTACAACGACAGGGGACTATACCAAAGATAAGCCTCCGGAGACACGGAGCTTCCCAAAAACGCTGAACTGTGACCCTATGAGCGAGGATCAACAACTGGTGTACCTACACTGCGGTATGAACGCAGCCCCAAGGGCGAGGTCAAGACAACAGTACCAAGTATGTGAAACTGAAAATATTGTAAATGAAATCATAATAGTCTATATAAAACAGAAGACATATATGATAACCAATTTACGATACACCATATGTAGCAAATATGTCAAGTCGTGACTCACGCCTTAAAGTCATCACTCAAATATAAATATGGGTCTCATGCCCACAATATCAATCATGCCCGTGGAATTCCTTCCTCACCGGCAGTCTATGATATAAAAACACCCAAGGAATACATGAACACCGTGTCCCACTTGTCATAATAAAACCGTGACGGTAAGTATGAAGGCATAGCGACTACTAGAACCCACCGTACCAACAATGCTATCAAACCGCATCACGAGGTCTTTCTAAACCGCCACATGATCAAGCCGCCACTCGCCTCGCATCGATGTGGTGTCTAACTCGAACTTACCGCGACCCGCATAGGCCACACATAGGCCCGCATGAGGTATTCCTCGCATCGGGGACAGCTAACATGCGGCATCCTCCTAGACTCTCGTAGTCCGCATGGCCACATAGACCGCATGAGGTAATTACCCCGCACACTAACCTGGAACTCTCGTAGCTCCGCATAGGTCCCCTGGACCCGCATGAGGCATCCTCGACGGGGCGCTTAACCCCCGGTATAACATGTCAAGATGTGAGTGGTACAATACTAACATAACGGCTTATCGTTAAACAACATAAGCACAATCAAGGGAAACCCCTTTACACAAACATCACAAGACACTAACACACGTAGCATCCTAACATGTTTACTTATCAAACCAACAAGAAAGTATTACAAGACTATCACAAACCAACATAGTCAAGTTATTCACACAAGGTATTTTCTACTTTATGTCAACAAGTTCGGGTTTTTATCCCCAAAGTACTTCATACATTAACTCTTTAAAAACCAAGTACTCATTGCTCACGAATGAGGTTTCGCACTTTTTAACAAAATTCATATCAAGTCAATTAAGTCAAGTCTCTTATTTTCAAAAGATTCATAGATCATAGTTTTAAACACTTAATAACGTAATCTCTTTTTTTTAAACAATTTGAGTACATATGCCTTATGTGTGAGTAGGTTATTCTTGTTTATAACAATCTTATTAAGGCAGCCATGATCTAGGAAATGTAATACAATTTTGTCTTATCTTAGCTTCTATGCAGATGGAGGTTTCTACTGATTTTAACAATACTTAATTAGTCAGTACATTTTCCTTTATTAGCGCTGCAGTGGTTTGTTCGATACTTATTCTCATTTTCGAAATCAATACAAGGCTTTCATAAACAATTAAGTAAACCGTTCCTTTTATTTCTCTTAAGTCGTTATACCTAACTTCCCATAAAGCTAGTATAACTCTTAAGCTTTTAAAACCAAGTATTTCTCTTCTTTCAAAAACGATTCTTAATTCTTTTGAAATACTTCAAGATTCTTATTATTTAAAACTCAAGTCAAAAGACATCGAAGTAAAACCACGTTCGCTTAACACACGACGCTCACCGTACTATATATATTCTTTTAAAATATCATGCTCAAGAGGATAGGAAGAATCACATACCTCCTCGGCGAAATCCACCTGCCAAGTCGAATATGTCGCACGCAGAGTATCAACCTATAATAGTCAAATACGTCTATCAACGTCTAGACTACTCTGTAGAATATTCTAAGCAGAAGGTTCTTATTTCTACGGAAATTTGGGCAGCACTTCCCTACCACAAACTACTCAAGTTCATCAGAATACAAATTCTATGTAAGTACAGCTCAATTCTCTTCTTTAATATCCGTCTATATCTCTTATACTCAATTCTAAACTTCTACAATATGTAATCTCCAATTACAATAGAAGGATAAGATATTTACCTCGATAAGCCCAAAATTATCCAAGTTTAAATGTCGATCCTGAGCAAGGTTTAGCTCCTATTCTGTACGCTCCAATCCGCTCCAAGAAACACTTAGAAGTTCTTACACAACTTTTTCTTACTACTTCAACCAACTATGAAGTTTCTCCTAGGGTTTCGTTTTGTGACTAAGGGATATAAAGTAGCATTTCCGGGCTCTTAGTATTGAAATAACTTTGGAATACTACAAGGTATTAGGGCTAAGGTATTTTGGAATTGTAACAATACTTGGAGAATACTTTTCTACCAAGGAGGGGGGGTACTTCGGCCGAGGGCCTTCTCAAGGGGGAGGGGTGGTTTGGACGAGAGCTTCAAGAGGGAGGGGGAAAGATTTTAAGACTTAGAAATTATTTTGTGGATGAAGAAGTCTTCAACTAATGGGGGGTATTTATAGGGCCATCAATGGCCTAGATTCAAGCAAGTGGAGGGTGTAGATTTTGACATGTGTACCTTATCCATCTACTCCACAAATATCACAAAATATCCTACCTAACCTTGACCAAAGGTTTTAAGCCTTTAAAATGAAAAAAATGTGCACTCCATTTCGTCCACCCATCCGTCCACTTGAGGGTGACACATGTCGCCCTCTCGTTAGTCCAAAATATTTCATCTCTCGGAAAAATCCAAAATAAATAAATTCCTGAAAACGTAAAATTCCTTTACATGGTTCGGAAAATTTTTCGTCGGAAAAACAATCTTCTTCGCTAGTTGTGCACAATTTCGTCCCTTTGCCTAATTAAGGCTTAAACTTTTGTACATACGTCCTCACATATATACTCTGGAAATACGGGATATAACAATTATGAGGATCCTCGATCTTACTTGACCTTGTGAACACCGGAGGGTCCATACGAAGAAACTCATAAGTTCTAAAATTGGATGACTCTTCATTAGTTTGCGTGCTTGGAGTCGTTCTTTGTCATTGGGCTTGAGCAGCCACAAGTCGGTGGCGGTGAATGTCTTCTAACATCCAAATGAAGAACCGGGCGCGAATCGGGATCTTCGTAGGTCCTGTGGTATCAAAGCGGCACTGCAGAATTGGCTCCTTGAACCTGAGCATCCTCCTCACGAGCAGTATTAGTAGCAACTCTCTTTCTAGTAGCTGATTTCCTCTTCGCAAGCAATTTTCTGAAATAAGTAATACGTACGAGTTAGAAGGATATCCTGAAGGTATATCTTTAAATGCATGATCTAGAGTATGAAAGAAGTGATGCAATCCTAGATGTCTTGGTGATCAACTATTTATATGTATGGGGTCCTCACACACATAAAAGTGACCATATTGGATACGGTTTCATATACTCCCTAAGACACTTGAACATAGTGCTCTGATACCAAGTTTTGTCACTCCCAAAACCATGACCTAGGCAGAACACGACATTCGGTGCCTTGTTGCATGTGATCGGGTGAACCATGTGGCTAGCATGTCAACATAGGCATCAAAACATGCTAAATAAATGATTTAAAACATGATATTAAAATAACATACTGAAAATATAATATCATAATCATCTTAGTAAAACATGATAAGTCTAAAAATACTACTGACGTGACATGATACTAGACTAGTCTATGAAACCTCTATAACATGAGTCTGCAAAACTGTTTACCAGGACAATGCCCTAACATACCTCTGCTAATAAAAGACTGGCATCCCGAATGATATAGGGCTCACTGAAATAGCTGATACTAAAGCAGTCCTACTGAGCAGATCCATCTCTCTGAAACTCAGCACATGCACCGTGGAGTGCAGGCCCCATGCAAAAGGACGTTAGTATATTAGAAGTGTACCATATATAAAGCAATTGAAAGAATAAGCAGGCACATGAAATAATAGGAACATGAACTGAAATTGAAATTGAAAACATGAACATGAGTATAATAACATGCGTAAAAATCTGATAAAACTATATATCTGTATATATTTGTATATATGTGGAAGAGCATTAGTAAAACTGATATGAACCACCATGCGTGAACGTAGAGTCTGATCTCTGCCCGAACATCTAAATCATCTTGTACTTTGTCAGAGTGTGAGACATGAACATGAACATGAACATGATGGATCTAATAAATTATCTGAAGGTATCGTCCTTTGGCAGAGCGACCCTTGTTTTACATTGGCAAACGTAGTTTCAGGAAATCTGAGTCTTCTCCTTAATATGTGCAACTCCCAAAACATGTACTTGAAAATAATTGGCTTGAAAGCGCCCATGAATAACATGAAATAACTTGAAATCATAACTTGTAAATTTATAATTTAGCATGTGAAGAAATATATAGTATAACTTTTCAAAATCATGAGAAACATATACGACTTCATGAATTTGAGTGATAATAATCATAACTTATATTTAAGAACTCATGAAAATTAAGACATGAGTTCATAAATTACGAACGGGTTCATGACAGTCGTAATATCATATCATGAATGTAACTAATGAAGTCAAGATATAACATGGCATATAATTATACATGTATAGAAGGATTATTATGAACTTGAATAAAACCATAAGTTATAGAAATTCATGGTTTCATGGATAATTATGGCATGGGAAAGAACAATAACATTGCAACACGTAAATAAAAGCTCTACATACTTTAATCTCTTCAAAACGTTTCTTAAAATCTAAACTTGGAAGAAGAAACCCAAAGCTTGAACTTTAATTCCTTGAGTTGGGTTTTCATGAAAATTCTAGGTTAAAAATAGTGAATTCCGCTTAGGAATTGATAGTAATCAATTAGAATTTCATGGAAATACATGAAAAGGACTTACCTTGGTGTATGAGATAGTTGGGAAAAGAAAACATTCATCCTAAGGATTGTGAATTGTGATAACTGTTTTTTAGGTTGAAGTCCCAAATTTAGACTGTTTGCTATCCGAAGAACTCGATGGTTGATTCGACGGTCCATCGAATTTTTGACCATCTAAGTCTGGGTCGTCCCTATTTTGACAATCCATATTAACTGTCCATCAATAATTGTACGGTCGGTCGAATTGGATCGTACTGTTATTTTTGAGAAATTTCAAAGAGTTATAAAACTGGAGTTCTAGGACAATGGAGATTGGCGGGCCGTCAATAATTTGATGGTCTTTAGAATTTACAGTCTGGCCAATAATTTCAAAAGTAAAATTGATGGTTCATTTGACGGTTGTAAAACATTTTACGATCCGTATAATCTACCGTCTAATTCCATTTGTAGAACTGAACCTAGTTTTTCAACTTAAACTATCCATTTTAGTTTCCTACACTCATAAATCATGAACAGTGCTTAGTTTGAAGGTACGAGGTGAAACAATAAAGTTGTGTCCAGTGGAGTCACATTTGTGTGTGTGTGCGCGCCACACATGTAAACAGTTGACCACCAAGATATTTAAGATTGTTTCACTGCTTTTATACTCTAGATTGTGAAGTTAGAGCAATACTTTCAGGAATTCTTCTATCTCGTGTGAATTACGTAATTCACAAAATACATGTGAAAAGAAAGTACACCAAGAGTACTTTACCTACTAGCCAAAGAGATGTTACTAATGTTGTTCAAGAGGAGGACACTCAGGCTCAGAGAGTCGCATCAAGCACAACATCCCCACATGATACAACCGAGCTTGTAAAGGTCTGTACTCCAGTTTCTCTACCCAGTTCCACTAATATGGATATTAGAGGAGCTATCCAGTTGCTCACCGAAATTGTTGCCACACAAGCTCAATATCAGGGAATGGATCCAAGTATAGGTGCTAGTAGAGGGTCATCCAGTTCCAGGACCCAAATATTTCTGCGTATGAAGCCTCTAGTGTTCACAGGGTCTAGTAAGGTAAAGGATCCACAAATTTTCATTGATGGGCTTCAGAAGATTTTTTGTGTTATGTATGCTACTGAGATAGAGGCAACAAAGTTAACAACTTATCAGTTGCAAGATGTTTCTAATATTTAGTATGAGTCATGGGAACAATCCCGAGGTAAAAATGTGTCTTCTGCGACACGAGATGAATTTCCAGATGCTTTTATTGACCATTTCCATCATCTAGAGGACAAGAAGGAAAAAGCCTTCGAATTCGAGAGGGTCAAGCAGAATAATATAATTGTGAATGAGTACTACCTCAAATTTGTTTCTTTGGATAAATATGCTTCATAGATAGTCCCAGATATGAGAACAAGTTAGGAGATTTGTGTGGGATCTCACACTCGAATTGTATGATGATGCTAATATCGCTGCCTAGAATAAATTCATGACTATTACCAAGATGGTTGCTTTTGTGCAAGATAAGAAGGATAGAATGAAGGAAAAAGAGGCGCTACAGAAGGAGAAATACATGGAACTTAATAAAAGAGCCTTCAATCAGGGAGGTGGAAATCGTCGGTTCTTCAAAAATAGGTCATCAGGATCTGCTCCATCTACAGCCAGTACATCGGTCCCGAGGTCCAATTTTAAACAGAGAAACTTGAATTTTAGAGCAGCAGGTTCACAGTAACAGGCCAGTGTAGGCCACCAAGGTCCTACAAACCCCATATAAAACAAGTGTAGGACAAGGCCCCTAGGAGCATGTCGTTCGGGCATGGATGGTTATTTTGGATGCGGTTAGCAGGGTCATTATCTGAGGTATTATCCATCAGTAAGGCATGGTAATCACTGTAACGTGTTTTAGTCCACAAATTCAGTAGCTCCTCACAATTCTTAAGCCAAATCAGGGGGTGGTACATCAAAGTCCGATAATGCGGACATAGGTCAGAACTGCTTGTATGCATTGCAGTTTGTCAGAACATAGTGGCTCATTCAGATTTCGTAGGTATATTAACAGTCTTCACTGATGATGTTTATGCGCTTATGGATCTCGGATCCACCCTATCCTATGTAACCCCCTATATTTCTAAGAAATTTGAGATAGAACCAGAAAAGTTGCATGAACCTTTTGAAGTTTTCACCCCAGTTGGAGAGTTAGTCATAGCTAGACGCATGTCTATGGGTTGTCCAGTTATAGTCTATCACCGTAGTACAGTAGCCGACTTAGTAGAGTGAGAAATGGTAGACTTTGATGTAATTATGGGCATGAATTAGTTGTATTCATGTTATGCCACAGTAGGCTATAGAACTAAGTTGTAAGTTTTGAATTTTCTGACGAGCCAGTCATAGAATGGAAAGGCGATGTAGTAGCACCTAGGGGTAGGTTTATTTCCTATCTTAACGCTAGAAAAATGTTCTCCGAGGGATATATCTATCATATAGTCCAGGTCATGGATATAGATACTCAGACCCCAACTCTTTAGTTCGTATCACTTGTTAATAGGTTTCCAGAAGATCTTCCCAGAGTCCCTCCCAACAGGGTTATTGACTTTGGAATTGATTTACGTACTAGCACTAAACGATATCTATTCCGTCATACATAATGGCTCCAACAGAGTTAAAGGAATTAAAAACCCAATTGAAAGATCATCTTGACAAAGGATTTATTAGACCAAGTTTCTCACTTGGGGCGCACCAATCTTATTTGTCTGTAAGGAAAATAGATCATTGCGTATGTACATCAATTACCGTCAGTTTCACAAGGTTACCATTAAGAGTAAGTATCATCTACCCAGAATCGATGATATATCGATCAATTTCAGGGTGCTCAGTGATATTCCAAAATTGACCTCATATCAGGGTACCATCAACTTAAGGTTAAGGAAGTTGATATTCCAAAGACCACCTTCAGAACTTGTTACAGTCATTGCAAATGTTATGTCATGCCGTTCGGATTGACAAATGCACCAGCAGCTTTCATGGACCTTATGAAAAAAGTTTTTAAACCTTACCTTGACTTATTCATAATCGTGTTTATTGATTACATCCTAGTTAATTTCTATAGTGAGATTGATCATATAGAACATCTCAGAATAGTGTTGCAGACACTTTAGGATCACAAGTTATACGCGAAATTTTCAAAGTGTGAATTTTAGCTGATACTGGTAGCGTTTCTAGGCCATGTCATTTTAGGTGAAGGTGTGAAGATAGATTTTCAGAAAACTCTGGCAGTAAAGGATTGGCCTAGACCCGCCTCATCATCTGATATAAGAAGTTTTCTAGGTCTAGTGGGCTATTACAAGCATTTTGTAAAGGGTTTTCCCCTATCTCAGCTCTGCTGACTAAATTGACTCAGAAAAAAAGTCAAGTTCCAATAGTTAGACGTTTGTGAGCGATGTTTGGAAGAATTGAATTCAAAACTGACTTTTGTTTCAGTTTTGACACTACCATAGGGGACCGAAGGGTTCATATTATATTATGATTCTTCAGAAGTTGGTCTTGGGTATATTTTAATGCAACATGGTAAATTAGTGTCTTATGCATCTAGATAGCTTAAGAGTCACGAAAAAAACTATCCAACTCATGACTTGGGTCCATGTTGATATTTTCACAGATCACAAGAGCCTCCAATATATAATCAAAGCAAAGAGAGCTGAATTTTAGGTAGAGAAAATAGATCTAATTGCTTAAGGATTATGGCGTGGATATCTTTTATCATATAGGGAAGCAAACATGGTAGTCGATGCTCTCAGTCGGCGTTATATGAGAAGTTTAGCTCATTTCGAAGAAGGGAAGATGACTATGGTAAAATAAGTTCACTGTTTAGCTTATCTAGGAGTTCGACTTTTATACTCTGAAGATGGTGGTGTCGTTTTTCAGAACAGAACGGAATCCTCCTTAGTAGTCGAAGTGAATTAGAAGCAATTTAATGATCCCTACTTGTTACGGATGAGAGAAGTGATTAACAAGCATAATATGACGGCTTTTGAACTAGGGAGAGATGACGGTGCCTTGAGGTACCAAGGCAGATTATGTGTCCCAGATGTAGACGGACTTAGAGAGAGGATCATGTTAGAAGGCCACAATTTCAGGTATTTTATTCACCCATATTCCACAAATATGTATCATGACCTCAAGGAGATTTATTGATGGAACGACATGAAAAAGAACGTTGCACATTTTGTGGCCAAGTGTCCAAATTATCAACAGGTAAAAGTCGAGTACCAGAGGTCCGGTGGTTTGGCTCAGAACATAGATATTCCTATTTGAAAATAGGAGATGATCAACATGGATTTCATAAGAGGTGTACCTCGCTCTTTTTGGAAGCATGATTCGATTTGGGTGATCGTAGACTGGCTTACCACATCAGCGCATTTCTTGTCAGTAAAGACCACTGATTCAGTAGAAGGTTATGTCAAGTTGTATATTTAGGAGATAGTCCGATTGCATAGGAATCTGTTGTCCATCATTTCATATCGTGGTGCTCAATTTACAACGAATTTTTAGAAATCCTTTCAGAAAGGATTTGGCACAAGAGTAAACCTCAGTACGACTTTTCATCCTCAAATAGATGGTCAGGCAAAGCGCACTATTCATACACTCGAGGATATATTGATGGAATATGTCCTTGATTTTAAAGGTAATTGAAATGATCACTTATCTCTCATTGAGTTTGCTTATAATAACCGTTATCATGTTAGTATCAAGATGACACCATTCGAAGCTTTATATGAACGAAGGTGTAGATCGCCAATTAATTGGTTCGAAATCAGCGAAGCAGAGTTTTCTAGGACTAGACTTGGTCCACCCAGCCATCTTCGGGGTGTGATAGATAAAAAAAATCAATTTGATGCCACTGGTAAAGTCATGAGAATTGATAATAGAACAAAATTCTATAATTTCAAATGTGATGAGTTGTTGTCTTAATTCTATAATTTCAAATGTGATGAGTTGTCGTTAGGGATGTCAATGGGGCGGGCCGGGGGCGGGGGAAGGGTATCCCGTACCCGTACCCACCACCTAAAACACACCCCACCCTCGCCCCACCACCCATTACGGGTAGTAATTCCTCCACCCGTCCCCGCCCCACTTACTCTGCGCGGGTACCCACTTACCCGGCGGGTACCCATTAATCTCATTCTTTTTTCTGACGGTCCCGAAAAAATGATTAACTAGTTTTCAGGATTTGTCTTGTCAAAAAGACGAACCCAACTATACACAGAGCTCTGCAGGTTGGCTTTTGAATCTCTCAGTTAACCATCTTACCACTGCAAGATCAAGATTTTAACTTAGCATAAATGCTCGCTGAAAAGTTGGCAAACATTAAAACACAAATGATGGGCATTCCAAGATTAGAGTTGTTTCATCCACACATGCAAGCCTAACCTAAGCATGCATCCTATTAAACTTACTATTTCATATACCAGAGATGCAAATGGACAATAAAAGTAGATTAGCCTACTAATATTATTTTCAGGATTTTCATAATTATGAGCATGAAACTCAGTTGTGGACAAAGGGGAAACTAAACAACAAGTAAATGGAAGAGGTACTTTCATGATTAGTACAAAGCCATTTTATAAACAAAGGGTTGAGGTACATTCAGGATCAGTACACTACTGTTTATGTAAAAAAAAAATTGAAAGAGGTACTTTCATGATTTTCAGGACACGGTGCGGGTTGGCTCAAATCATATTTTAAATCAAAGGACCAAATAAATTCATAAATAGCCTAATTAAACTAATAGACGATACGTATATGGGTGGTGCGGGTACGATCGGTGTGAGTACGGTGGGGGTAGCGGGGCGAGTGCGGGGCGAGTGCGGGGCGGGTCTTATATGAAATCCACCCCCGCCCCACTACCCATGGCGGGTAGCACTTTTGATACCCATACTCGTCCCACCACCCACCAAACCATCCCCCATACCCGCACCAACTGAAGCGGGTGCGAACGGTATCCGTATTTACCCGCCCCACTGACATCCCTAGTTGTCATCTTCTTATTATATAATTTATCAAAGCAACTGCCCCTAGTTTTTTTTAAAAGACACTAAAACTTCTCAACTTAAGATAATTTCGTTTGGAGACATGTGACTCTATATATATTTTCTTCAAGACAGATAAATATTTTAAATAGTTATATTAGCATTAACAATATGTCTCTTACTCCTTCTCTTCTCTTTAGTTTTTTTGCCTTTCAGAGTGTATTTGGTAACATCAACAGACAACAGTAAATTATATTTCACTTCATACAATTTGCCTTGCCGTGCTTGTTGTCGTGTAGTGATGTTTAACTTTGTTTATTTTGGTTTAATATAAGGTAGAATCGGTTTACGTTTTAATTATATCTCTCTTCATCTAAATTCATCCCAAGTCAAGACCCAAGATTAACAAATTTAATGTAAACCTTAATATATAAAATATATATATTCATTTATATTTATTCCGTTTGATTTGATATCCTTCCGTATTTTCTATAAAATAAAATATCTATCCTAATTATTGTTGAAAATTTATCAATGTGAAATAAAATTTATCCCATTATTTAAAACTCGAACAATTGGGGCTCCGCACATCGGAAACGTCATTTCCACACATGTGCAGACATTGTACCAAAGATCGTAAATTTCATTAGTGAAAGAGATATTAATACGTAAGTAAAATGTTTGAGACATAGAATGATGGACGGTCGTTGGCCAAATGACAAGTGTTCCACGTTGGTGAATGAAGGAAGAAGTGTGCATAGTGTAAAGATTGGAATGGGTCGGAAAGGGCCGCGGCGCCACCTCGGAGCCAGAGAGATCTGCGGCGCCTCCAGGGAGAGCCACGACGCTAATTCGGTCCCGAGTCACTGGAACCGCGGCGCTACCCAAGCAGAAAGTCTAAATGAAAATCTGATTTTTGTGACGTTTGGGCTTCCCTCAATGACATTCATTCCAGCAGTTTTCAGCCATTACTAGGCTGATAAATAGGTGTCATTACATAGTAAATTCATTGCTATTACATGAGTGATTCAATTTTATTACTTGAAACTTGAAGGGACAAATCTTACACACTGTAAATTGAGGCATTTGGCTCAATTGAAAAACACTTGCAAAATTTTGAAAACTTCTTCCCCTATAGCATTCTTCCAATACTCAAAATTATTCAAGAGAAACACTTGAAGTTCCTTGCTCAAGTGTTAGTAGCTATTTTATTGTTATACCCCGTGGTTCGGGCCGTGCGTGTGGGGCCGTGCGAGAAATTAGAGAAACACGTTCAGGGGCCTCAGAGCCGCGGCGCCGGAGGCAGGGCCGCGGCGCCAAGGCGGGTGAAGTGCGGTGAGGCGCTGAAGTTCAGCCGCATGTGCCGGAAGCGAGGCGCGGCGCCGAAAGATCCGAGTCCGCAGGAGTTGCGGCCGCGCCGGAAGCAGGCCGCGCCGAGGCGGAAATTTGGGAAAAACTTAGAAAATCTGATTTTTGTTTTAAAAGGGCCATGGGAGGGTGACAAGTGTCCCCCAATCTGATTTTGAGAATGCATGATATAATTGACCAAGGCTTGGTCACTTTTCCATCTTTCATCTTTACTCTCTCTCTCTCTCTCCAAAGCTTGAGCTCCCCTTCGATCTAAAACCTCAAGAAGTGTTCTAGCCTAAGAAAATCTGAAAAGTTAAAGGCAAGAAGGAAGCTTGTGACTAGCCTAGAAGTGCTATTGTGGTGGTGTTCTTGGAGAAAAAGGCTAGCAAGGTGTTGGAATAAGTTTGGCTAAAACTTAAGGTAACATTTCTTCTCTTGTAGTTGGTATTGGGTGTTGCATGTTTAATAGGAAGAACTTGTAGTTGGAAAAATGCACTTAGAGTAGTTGCATGTAAGAAATGGGGTGTGATTATGAAAGAATTGGTTAGGGGGATTTTATGAGCATGTTGTTGCCTAAATACTACATTAGACTTGTTGGGTTAGTTGTTGTAACTTGTGGGGCTGAATTTTTACACACCAAAGTTTAGGTGTGTAATCCCCTTGGTGTTGGTTGGTCGTTGAGCCTTAAACATGGCATTTGAGCGTTAAAAATCGACCTTGGAAAAGGTGGCAATGTATGTAGAAACAAAGGAAACGCTGCCCAATTTTCCGTAGGAAATTGGTGACTTTAACTTGAAAAAATTCTGCATTGTAATTAGAGCTTGATAAACGTATTGTGGTCATTTTAGGTTGACATACTACGTGCGGTAAATTGGACTTAGCTTGTGGATTGACCGAAGAGGTATGTGGATCTTTCCTATCTCTTGAGCATGATTAGTTGTACCTATGTAGTACGGTAGACGTACAAGATTTGGAAATCTTTGTTTGTTATAAGTATTTGATACTTGCTTCGTTTTAAAAGAAAAGTATAAAAATCCCTTGGACTTAAGGGAATGTGTTTTACTATTGTTTAACTCTAATGTAACGGCTTTATGGGGAGTTGGTTATATTAGTTTGTGAAAGTTTAATGGAGAAAGGTTTTGATGATTTGAACTTGTGGAAGGAAAATGGTTCTAAGGCATGAATTGCCTAAGGTTTTACAAGAAATGAAGTCACTTAATTTAGAAGCTTGAGATAGTTTTAAAAGGAAATGTGACTTGTTTGAAAAGAAATCGTAACTTGATACTATGGTGATTAGTATCTTGGGATTTTTTTTGTATAAAAAGGAGTTATTTCTTAAAAGGTTAGAGGTACATGATACTTGGGTTAAATTCCCGGATTTTTATTAAAAGACATGATCGTGCCTTAGGTATACTAAAATGAGAGGATGTATTAATACTATTAATAGAAGTTAGGTGATTCTTAACTTGCTTAAGTTATGATAGGCGGTAGTGCTTATGTTGTGATGTGATAGGCGGTAGTGCTTATGTTATGTTTAATAATGGGATGAGCTATGTTATATATATTCATATTGTTACGGGTAAACCGGGTTATTATTTATGCCATGGATTTGCTACCCATGATGCGAGCGCGCTTGTACTCACGCGGATGCGGACCATAGGATCCATGCGGGTGAAATAGTCCCGTGCGAGTGCGCGATGGTACTCATGCGGATCCACGGGATCCATGCGGGTGAAATAGTCCCGTGCGGGTAAAACAGTCCCACGACGAGGCGGATGACCTCATGCGGGTCCACAGACCTATGCGGGTGAAATAGTCCCGAGTAGGATTGTTTAATGATACTACTGAGGCGAGTACCTGTTTTGATCATGAGCCTCCTATTTTTATGCTATAAAATGTATACTTGTTACTCTCATTATTAGTAAGGCACGGTCAACATAATTTGGTTTTATCTATAACTTCGCAGTATTTTGGACTTATGATATTACTACGTATTTTCGATTTTACATACTTGTACGTTGTGTCTTGACCCGCCGAAATTCTGCGTTAAATCCGTGAGTAAGGGAAGCGGTGGTAGATCCTCATTCCTAGGATCTTGTACTCAGGTGTCAGGAGCTCCATTTCTTCGGAGGCTCGACTTTTGGTATGGTTCTCCCTGGAGTCGTTGATATTTTGTACATTCAGGGGCCCTGTCCCGTCATAGTGTTATTCATTCTTAGAGGCCTGTAGTCTTGTCAGAACTTGGTTCGTTAAGGATGTAACTGTTCGGTTTATGTACTTTTGGGTTAGCCAGTTTGGGCTAGACTATTCTATATCTTAATGGTTGTTTATCTTGAGTTTACATTCCGCTGGTTTTCTCTGATGTTGTGTCACTAGGGTGCCCGGGTTAAGGCACCGGTCACGGGTTCGGGTTCGGGTCGTGACAAAAGTGGTATCAGAGCAGTTAATCCTCGGAAAGAGTCTACAGACCGTACCTAGTAGAGTCTTGATTATCGGTGTGTTGTGCACCACATCTATAATCAGGGGGCTGCAGGATATTTAGGATTGGTTCCCATTCTTTCACTCTAAGATCGTGCAATAGAGGCATGCTATAGGTTGAATTTCCTCGGCGTATTTTTCTGTATCGATTATGTCTCGCGCAGGCAACCGCAGCCCGAAGGCAAGCGATGAGAACTACGGTGGGCACCGAAGGTCACGAGGCACGAGCCCTGGCCCTTACGCACGAGGTGTTTCGGACGGCGAGTTCTACGACGTCGCCAACCCTAGCAGAGTCGGAGGCAGCAGCAGCGACTGCTGAGACCGCGGTACCTGAGCCTCCAGTCCAGCAGCCAGGGGCAGAGGATATGGGCTACAAGGTGATAGCCCGATCGCCGAGATCGTGGCGAGCGGGAGGATAGGTTGGAGACGGCGATTCATTTGCACCGTAGTTCACCAGCCGCTAACGAGGCGAGAGACTTTTGAGCCGCACCACGAGTTTTATGGGTCGAGGCACGAGATGATCCGCAGGAGTTTATCAAGCGATTCTGAGAGGATCGTAAGTGATCGGGGCGGAGACCGAGTCGGTGGTATTAGGTTCGACGGCCATGGACACTGCAGATTGGCGGTATGATTCGTGGGAAGCGTCGGGGAGCATGCACATCCACTGTTTGGGACGAGTTCTCGAGGCGTTACTTGGCCATTTCTTGCCACCGCAGATGAGAGGCTCGCCGATAGATTTTTGACGAGGCGAGAATGGGCGGGCGGTCCGAATACAACGTGGAGTTTGATTCATTGGCTAGGTATGTGCCCGCATTGGTAGCGGAACATGGAGGGCGGTGCACCGCTATGTCACAGACTCGATGATCACTTGGCGAGAGTTTCTCGGGGTGGCTCTCGGCCGGGCATGGACATTGCCCGCGTGCGAGCACATGCTCTCGGGTGTGAACGCGGTAAGCGGATCGGCAGTATCGGCGAAGAGGGCGGGCAGCGAGGTCCTCTCGGTAGTTTTAGGGTAGACAACCCCAAAGACAAACTGATTTGCACCACACCGGTCGAGCGCGCTCCACCATCTTGGGGCGTCTGAGTATTCGGGAGCGGGGCGGGGTTCGAGGGCCGGGTTTCGGAGGACGAGTTCGGTCGGATGAGGCCACCTATGCCTCGGTGTGGTCGATGTGGTGATTGCCATTATGGGGGTGTCGTGTTCCTCCGGAGCTTGTTATTCTTGCGGCGGCAGGCCATTTGAGAGAAGATTGTCCGTCGGGGTGGCGGGAATATGATGGCTCGGTAAGCGGTCGATGGTCGGATCTTCATCGTCGATGGCGATGCGCCGGAAGCGTGGTATTCACGGACGACAGCGCGGCGAGTTCGTGGTAGAGGTTCGATTCGGCGGTCCTCGAACCGCATTTATGCTATGTCCGGCCGCCAGACCGAGGCGTCACCGATGTCGTCACGCAGTACATTGTTGGTTTCTTCTTTGTGATGTTTATGCTTTGATAGATCCGAGTTCTACCTGTCCTATATATCTCCTCATATTCTTTGGTAGAATAGGGATAGAGCAGAATCCATAGAATCCTTTGAGGTGGCTACGCGATCGGTGCCGGTGTTAGGCGGCGGGTATATAAGGCTTGCCCGGTGACTATAGATGGTCGTCGGACTCTGGTGACTTGATAGAGTTGGACATGGCGACTTCCGATGTGATTATGGGTATGGATTGGCTATCGTCTTGCTATGCCAATGTGGATGAGAGAGGTTAGTTCGGTTCGGTTTCTGGTGGCCGGTTATCGAGTGGAAGGGAATCTTTGCATCGCCGAGGGTAGGTTTATTTCTTACCTCAAGGCTAGGAAGATGGTACGGAAAGGGTATATTTACCATTTGGTTGGGTATTAAATCACGGTGAGATCTGGACCTTGATCGGTCCGGTGGTTAGAGAGTTTCAGACGTTTTCCAGACGAGCTTAGGGTATCCTCCCGAGAGGAGATTGAGTTTGCATCGATTTGGCACGGACACTCGACCGATATCTATCCCGCCATACGAGGATGGCACCGAGTTGAAGGAATTGAAGGACCGGTGAAAGATTTCTTTGGAAAAGGCTTTATCAGGCCAAGTGTTTCTCCTATGGAGAACCTGTTATTTGTAAAGAAGAAAGATGGGGCCGTGTATGTGTATTGATTACTGACGGTGAACAAGGTAACTATCAAGAATAGATATCCTCCCGGGATTGATGATTTGTTTGACGATTGCGAGTGCGAGATGTTTTTCCAAGATAGACTGCGTTACGGTTATCATCAGTCTGAGTTAGAGAGGCGAGATATCCGAAGCGCATTCGGGACCGGTATGGGCACTATGAGTTCAGGTGATGTCTTTCGGGTTGACCAACGCTCGGTATTCATGGATTTGATGAATAGGGTGTTGAGCCATTCTTGGATATGTTCGTTATAGTTTTCATCGATGATATCTTGGTGTATTCGCGCACGAGCGAGCATCTGATCATTTGAGGGCGGTGTTGGGAGTCCTCGGGGACTGCGATTGTATGCCAAGTTCTCGAAATGCGAGTTTTGGTGGCTTGATGGCTTTCTTAGGACATGTTATCGGAGCCGATGGTATTCGGGTTGTCTGACAAAGGAAAGCGATCGAAGACTTGGCCTAGACCAGCTACAAGCAGTGCGCAGCTTTGGGCCTTGCGAGTTATTATCGGAGGTTTGTGGGCGGTTGCTTCTATTTCAAGACCTTTGACTAAGGCGACTCGGAAGCGGCTATGTTCGGTGGGCGGATACTTGTGAGAAAGTTTCCGGTTGCTAAAGGAGAAGTTGACGGCCGCCCGTTCTTACTCTTCCGGAGGTTTAGATGGATATGTGGTTTTATTGTGACGCGTCGGTGTCGGGCTTGAGTGCGTCTGATGCGGCCGCGGCAAGGTTATAGCTTATGCGATCCCGGCTTAGGAAACATGAGAAGAACTATCCCACACATGACTTGGAGTGGCGGCGATGATTCATGCCTTGAAGATGCGGAGACATTATTTATATGGAGTTCATGTGGACATTTACACGGACCACAAAGTCTCGGTACATCTTCACCGGAGGAGGAGTGAACTTGCGGCGAGCGGTGGTTGGAGCTACTTAAGGATTACGATGTTGATATTCGTACCACCCGGGGAAGGCGATGTAGTTGCAGATGCCGCCAGTCGCGGTCGATGGGTAGTCTATCGATGTTGATGCAGAAAAGGGATATGGTCGAGAGTTACACCGATTAGCAAGCCTTGGGGTTCGTTTGGTTGATTCCGTTAATGCGAATTCGGGTTCGAAGTCGCCGAGTCTTCCATCGTCGAGGAGGTGAAGAGGCGGCGATATGAGGATCCGATTTTGGTACGATGCAGAGACGCAGCTCTCGGGAAGAAGAGTCTATTTGAGCACCGGATGGGGTGCTAAGATTCGAGGCGGTTGTGTGTTCCGATGTAGCGAGGACTTCGTCGTGGTCTGGGAGGCACGGTGCTCGTTATTCGATTCATCCGGTCGACTAAGATGTACCATGACCTCAGTGCGTGTATTGGTGGGATGGTTTGAAGAGGACGTGGCGGTTTGTTGCCCGATGTCCTAATTGTCGTGAGTTAGGTTGAGCACGAAGCGGTGGGCTATTACGGCTATTGATATTCGATGTGGAAGTGGGAGGTGGTCAACATGGACTTTATTACGAGGTTACCTCGCACCCGGAGGAGACATGATTCCATTTGGGTTATTGTTGTGGTGTGAAATCAGCCCACTTTCTTCGATCGGGGCGGCGTTTTCGGTAGAGACTATGCCGATTATATATTAGAGAGATTGTGAGATTGCACGGAGTCGGTGTCGATTATATCGAGATAGAGAGCCCGGTTCAAGGCTAACCACGGAGGTCTTTCCGAAGGATTAGGGACACAGTGAGTCTCGGACGCGACGTTTCATCCTCGGACGGACGGACGGGCGAGCGCACTATCCGACAACGAGGATATCTTTGCGGGCTTGTGTTATTGATTTCGGGGTAGGTGGGAGGATCATTTACCTCTTGTGGAGTTTGCTTATAACAACAGCTACAATTCTAGTGTTCAGATGGCGCCTTATGAGGCCTTATACGGGAGGAAGTGCAGGTCACCGATAGGTTGGTTTGAAGTGGGAGAAGTGCGATTAATCGGGCGGTTGGTTCGTGACGATGGATAAGGTGAAGCTTATCCAGGAGGCGGTTATTAGCAGCCAGTCGGCGTAAATCATACGCAGATCATCGGCGTCGACACTTAGAGTTTGAGGTTAATGATTGGGTCTTTACGAAAGTGTCACCCATGAAGGGTGTGATGAGATTTGGGAGGAAAGGAAAACTTCGGCCCAAGGTACATTGGGCGTATCAGATGTCAGAAAGAGTGGGCAAGGTTGCCTATGAGTTGGATCTGCCGTCCGATCTTGGCGGTACATCCGATTTTCACGTGTCTATGTTACGAAATGCGTTGGAGATCCGTCTAGAGTGCACCCGATTCAGGATATCCGGTGTGAGGAGTTGTCGTATGAGGAGAGTCCCATAGCGATACTCGATCGTCAAGTTAGACGACTCCGGACGAAGGAGGTGGCTTTCGTCAAGGTTTTATGGCGGAACGAGAACAGAGAGGAGATGACGTGGGAAGCGGAGGATGATATGATGAAGAAATACCCACACTTATTCCCTATACCTCCAGGTAACCCCCATTTTTTACTGATTGGTGTTAATTTAGTTGATTATGCTTGAGTAATGTTGTGGCTCGGGGAGCATTCTTATTTGCAAAGGAATAGTTAAGAAGATATGTTTATATTGTGTTTTGTGTAAGGCTAGAAGGAACATTCGGGACGAATGTTTCTAAGGGGGGGAGAATGTTATACCCCGTGGTTCGGGCCGTGCGTGTGGGGCCGTGCGAGAAATTAGAGAAACACGTTCAGGGGCCTCAGAGTCGCGGCGCCGGAGGCAGGGCCGCGGCGCCAAGGCGGGTGAAGTGCGGTGAGGCGCTGAAGTTCCAGCCGCATGGCCGGAAGCGAGCATGGCGCGAAAGATCCGAGTCCGCAGGAGTTGCGGCGCCGGGAAGCGAACATGGCGCCGAGGCGGAAATTTGGGCGGAAAAACTTAGAAAATCTGATTTTTGTTTTAAAAGGGCCATGGGAGGGTGACAAGTGCCCCCATCGATTTTCGAATCATGCAATATAATTGACCAAGGCTTGGTCACTTTTCCGTCTTTCATCTTTATTCTCTCTCTCTCTCTCCAAAGCTTGAGCTCCCCCTTCTCTCTTAAACCTCAAGAAGTGTTCTAGCCTAAGAAAATCTGAAAAGTTAAAGGCAAGAAGGAAGCTTGTGACTAGCCTAGAAGTGCTATTGTGGTGGTGTTCTTGGAGAAAAAGGCTAGCAAGGTGTTGGAATAAGTTTGGCTAAAACTTAAGGTAACATTTCTTCTCTTGTAGTTGGTATTGGGTGTTGCATGTTTAATAGGAAGAACTTGTAGTTGGAAAAATGCACTTAGAGTAGTTGCATGTAAGAAATGGGGTGTGATTATGAAAGAATTGGTTAGGGGGATTTTATGAGCATGTTGTTGCCTAAATACTACATTAGACTTGTTGGGTTAGTTGTTGTAACTTGTGGGGCTGAATTTTTACACACCAAAGTTTAGGTGTGTAATCCCCTTGGTGTTGGTTGGTCGTTGAGCCTTAAACATGGCATTTGCGCGTTAAAAATCGACCTTGGAAAAGGTGGCAATGTATGTAGAAACAAAGGAAACGCTGCCCAATTTTCCGTAGGAAATTGGTGACTTTAACTTGGAAAAATTCTGCATTGTAATTAGAGCTTGATAAGCGTATTGTGGTCATTTTAGGTTGACATACTACGTGCGGTAAATTGGACTTAGCTTGTGGATTGACCGAAGAGGTATGTGGAGCTTTCCTATCTCTTGAGCATGATTAGTTGTACCTATGTAGTACGGTAGACGTACAAGATTTGGAAATCTTCGTTTGTTATAAGTATTTGATACTTGCTTCGTTTTAAAAGAAAAGTATAAAAATCCCTTGGACTTAAGGGAATGTGTTTTACTATTGTTTAACTCTAATGTAACGGCTTTATGGGGAGTTGGTTATATTAGTTTGTGAAAGTTTAATGGAGAAAGGTTTTGATGATTTGAACTTGTGGAAGGAAAATGGTTCTAAGGCATGAATTGCCTAAGGTTTTACAAGAAATGAAGTCACTTAATTTAGAAGCTTGAGATAGTTTTAAAAGGAAATGTGACTTGTTTGAAAAGAAATCGTAACTTGATACTATGGTGATTAGTATCTTGGGATTTTTTTTTGTATAAAAAGGAGTTATTTCTTAAAAGGTTAAGTACATGATACTTGGGTTAAATTCCCGGATTTTTATTAAAAGACATGATCGTGCCTTAGGTATACTAAAATGAGAGGATGTATTAATACTATTAATAAGAAGTTAGGTGATTCTTAACTTGCTTAAGTTATGATAGGCCGGTAGTGCTTATGTTGTGATGTGATAGGCCGGTAGTGCTTATGTTATGTTTAATAGCCGGATGAGCTATGTTATATATATTCATATTGTTCTGGGTAAACCGGGTTATTATTTATGCCATGGATTTGCTACCCGTGATGCGAGTCGGCGCTTGTACTCGTGCGGATCTGGACCATAGGATCAGCGGGTGAAATAGTCCCGTGCGAGTGCGCGATGGTACTCGTGCGGATCCACGGGATCCATGCGGGTGAAATAGTCCCGTGCGGGTGAAACAGTCCATGCGAGGCGGATGACCTCATGCGGGTCCACAGGACCTATGCGGGTGAAATAGTCCCGAGTAGGATTGCTTAATGATATTACAGGCGAGGTACCTGTTTTGATCATGAGCCTCTATTTTTATGCTATAAAATGTATACTTGTTACTCTCATTATTAGTAAGGCACGGTCAACATAATTTGGTTTTATCTATAACTTGGTGTATTTTGGACTTATGATATTACTACGGTATTTTCGATTTACATACTTGGTGCAGCGTATGCGACCCCTTCCTCGGGGCTGCGTTAAATCTGCGAGTAAGGGAAGCGGTGGTAGATCCTCATTCCTAGGATCTTGTACTCAGTGTCGAGCTCCATTTCTTCGGAGGCTCGACTTTTGGTATGGTTCTCCCTGGAGTCGTTGATATTTTGTACATTCAGGGGCCCTGTCCCGTCATAGTGTTATTCATTCTTAGAGGTCTGTAGTCTTGTCAGAACTTGGTTCGTTAAGGATGTAACTGTTCGGTTTATGTACTTTTGGATTAGCCATTTTGGGCTAGACTATTCTATATCTTAATGGTTGTTTATCTTGAGTTTACATTCCGCTGGTTTTCTCTGATGTTGTGTCACTAGGGTGCCCGGGTTAAGGCACCGGTCACGGGTCTGGGTTCGGGTCGTGACATTTATCTGGGAGACTATTTCCTAGAAATGTAAAAGGATATATACGGGGCAATCTTGTCTTAAAGACAAAGTGTCATCACTCGACTCAGCAGAATTCTGATTAAGTGTTGGTTCTTGCTTCCAGTTGTTTTATTAAGATTATTTCCTGTTGTAATCTTTTGTTCTTCATTTTCATAGTTCTTGTAATAGGTATTTTACTATATCCCGTCTGAATCTGCTGCTACTAATCAAGGCAATACCTTTGCCTCTCCCTCTGCTGCTCCTCAAGGCAATACTTTTGCCTCTCCTTCTGTTGCTGCTCCTCAAGGAAACACCTATGTCTTCCCCACTGACGGGTTTTACCATTAATGCCCTGAAAAGTTTTTTGCACCGTATGCTCCGCCAATGAGTTGTGGGAGAAGATTCATAAGAAGTACAACACGCAAGATGTAGGTACGAAGAAATTCATCATTGGGAAATTCTTGAAATTTCAAATGGTGGATAGCAAGACAGTGATGTCTCAAGTCCAGAAATTTTAAATGATTCTACATCGCCTGGATTTGAAGGGTATGAAACCAAATGAATAGTTTTTTTGTTACATAATGAGTTTATGAGTTACTTAAAACTCAAAACAGAGGAAATGACCTTTGAAGAGTTTATTATCAAACTCCAAATTCAGGAAGATAATAAGAAGTCCTTCCCCAAGGGAAAGAAACCTGTTGAAGCCAAGGAAAATTTGGTGGATGCCAAAGAGAACCCAAGCAAGAAACGCAAGTTCCAGAAATATGGCAAGACCCAGAGAGTGGTGAAGTTCAAGGGAAATTGTCATCACTATGGAAAAGCTGGTCACATAATCAAAAACTGTCGTCAGAAGGCCAAAGGCAAGGCAAAGACTAACATCGTCGAGGACACGCTTCATGACGACATGATTGAGGAGTTATCTGCGGTAATGCTAGAAGAAAACCTTGTAGAGAATCCCATGGTAGATGGACACGAGTGCTACCCGTCACATCTGTTCCGATAGAGATTCCTTTTCCACACATACACCAGTTACAAATAAGAAGTTGTCCATGGATAACAACGTTTCCTCTGACGTGCTGGGGTAGAAAAGGTGGTCCTGGAGATGACTTCTGGTAAGGAGCTCACTCTGAAGGAGGTGATTTATGTCCCTGGGATTAGAAAGAATTTAATTTCAGGTCATGTATTGGTTAACGCTAGTTTTAGGCTAGTATTTGAGTCCAACAAATTTGTAATCACCAAGAATGGAACCTTTGTGGGAAGCCGCTTCGTATATGAAGGTCTCTTCAAGGTTAACGCTATGTATATCATACGTTCAAGCAATAAAAATAAAGTTTCTTCTTATTGGCTTGAGTTTTCTAATTTATGGCATCATAGATTAGGACATGTAAACTACTAATTCATTTAAAGGTTGGTAAAGTTGGAGTTGTTGTCGTCTATCGACGTAAACCCTCAACGTAAGTGTCAGGTGTGCGTAGAGACAAAACTCGCTAAGAATCCCTTTAGATCCGTCGAAAGGGATACCACTCCTCTAGAACTTATTCACACAGATATATGTGATTTGAAGTTTGCGCAAACTAGAGAGGGGAACAAGTACTTTATGACATTTATTGATGATAGCACAAGGTATTATTACCTTTACTTGTTGAAAAGTAAGGATGAATCCTTTGAAGCGTTCAGACGCTACAAAGCAGAAATTGAAAACCAACTAAGCGTACAAATTAAATCAATTTGTAATGATAGAGGGGGAGAATACGTAGCAGCATTTGAGGAATATTGTGCCCAATCGGGCATTGTTCATCAAACAACGGCTCCATACTCACCTCAGTCAAACGGTGTCGTTGAACGCAAGAACCGTACATTGAAAGAAATGATGAACCGTTAATATGATTTTTAATAGAGTCCCACATAAGGGTAAGGATAAAACTTCATACGAGTTATGGAAGGGAAATAATCCCACCTACAAATATTTAAAGGTGTAGGGTTGTTTGGCTAAGGTTGAAGTACCAAAGCCAAATCAAGGAAATATTATACCTAAGACTGTAGATTGCATTTTTATCGGATATGCAAATGACAGTAGTGCTTATCGCTTCTTAGTGCATAAGTAAGATCTACTAGATATCCATGGGGGGTACAATCATGGAATCAAGAAATGCCAAATTCTTTGAAGATATGTTTCCTAGAAAGGAAAGAGACATAACCTCTCGCAAATGAAGTTATGAACAAAGCTCTCAAGAACCGGGAGTAGTTGACTGCCTGGATCTAGATGGTTCGGATCTAGTGGACTCTGAAGTGGCTGAATATACCGAATCTAGTGTTCCAGATTCTCAGATTTGGAGACTCTAGAAATGGAACTAAGATGATATGATTCACAACGAACCACGAACAATTGTTGAAGCATTGTCAACAGTAAAAGCACCGATCTGGAAAGAAGTCATTGAGAGTAAAATAGACTTCATCCTGCACAACCATACTTGGGAGTTGGTTGATCTTCATCCGAGAAACAAACCACTGGGTTGTAAGTGGATACTCAAATGGAAGTATCAAGAAGATGGGTCTATAGACAAGTACAAGGCCAGATTGTTAGTCAAGGGTTATCGACAGAAGGAAGGCTTTGACTATTTTGACATGTACTCCCCGGTGTCTAAGATGATGTCCATATGAGTATTAATTGTGATCGCAGCATTGCGTGACCTTGAGATACATCAAATGGAGGTCAAGACAGCCTTCCTAAATAGTGATTTGGAAGAATAAATTTATATGGAACAACCCGAGGGGTATATAGTTCCAAGGTAAGAGAAAAGTCTGTCGACTTGTCAAATCTCTATACAGGCTGAAACAGACCCTGAGGAAATGACACGAAAAATTTGATAGTATTCTACTATCGAAGAGTTTCTCTATTAATGAGTGTGACAAATGTGTCTACATGAAATGTAATTCTGACTCGTTCGTTATGATATGAATTTACATAGATGACCTGTTGATCACAGGGAGCAGTCTTAGTTTGATACTTTGATCCTAGAGAATAATAATATGTTGAAACAATGTTTCGAAATGAAGGATATGGGTATCGCAGATGTAATCTTAGGGATCAAGGTCTCTAAGACATCTGACGGATTGGTCTTATCTCAGTCTCACTACATCGAGGATGTGTTTAGAAAGTTTGAGATGTTCGACAGTTTGCCGATTAAGTCACCACTGGATATGAATCAGAAGATTGATAAAAATCATGGTGCACCCATATGCCAAGAGCGATATGCGCAGATGATTGGGAGTTTGATGTACATAACAAATTGCACCCGACTTGCTATCGCTTATGCAGTCAACAAGTTGTCTAGGTTTACCCGTAATCCAAGTGATGATCATTGGAAAGCGTTGAATCGGGTACTACGATACCTAAACTACACGTTAACTTATGAGTTCATTATTCGAGATATCCAGCTGTACTAGAGGGGTACAACTAGATATCTGATATATAACACCAAGTCCACCAGTGGGTATATATTTATAATTGATGGTGGGGCTGTGTCTTGGAAATCCTCTAAGCAAACTTGCATCGCCCGATCCACGATGGAGTCAGAGTTTATCGCTTTAGATAAAGCTGGAGAAGAAGCTGAGTGGCTTCATGACTTCTTAGAGGATGCCTCGTGTTGGGACAAACCCATATCTTCTATATTGATCCACTATGACAGCCAATCAGCTCTAGAAATGGAAAAGAGTTCTATGTATAATGTCAAGTCTCATCACATTCGACAAAGACATAAGACTGTTAGACACCTGATCACCACGAGTATTATTTTCATTGATTATGCAAAATCAAAGGAAAACATAGTAGACACTTTGACTAAGGGTATACCCAGAGATTAGATGTTCTTCATGTCTAGGGGAATGTGCTTGAAACCCAAACAATAAAGACTGATATGGTGGTAACCCAACCTTACTGACTGGAGATCCGAGGAATTAGGTTCAATGGGAAAACTAAGTTGTAAAGGTTCAGTTGAGCGCTTCGGTGAAAGTAAGAGCACTTCAGGTTATGATTTCTATAAGGAACATAAACCCAAAGTCTTTCTCGTGATAGACATTAAGTGTTATCTACAGTATAGGTAGAGGTTAAGTTTTCAAAACCTTTGATGATCCTCAACGGTTGAGGTTAGGTTTGGGGAGACTTTTAATGGTTCCTAACACTTATGAAGTGGGTTATAGCAGGATACCTTATAGGAGACCACCTAATTAAGTGCAAGGACAGGATGCCTCAAGTGAACACACTAAAGAAATCAAGAGTGTCCACGGCCACAACGAACAAAATATTAAGAAGAACAAAGTAAGGGAAGTTGTTGTGTTGATACCATTGACTTGGCTTACAATAAACACTGACGGTTCAAGATATCACATTCACCGTGCAGTAAGTAAGTCAGATGATATTCAACTAAGGAAGGTTCAAAGCGGAAGCTACATTTCCTGATGCAACATCGGTCCGCTGAAAGATTGCTAGAAAATGCACTATGTGAGTGCGCCAATATCTCTTTCAAGAGGGGATTGTTGGAAATTCATCAATGTGGAATAAAGTTTATCCCATTATTTATGACTCGAATAATTGGGGCCCCGCACATTGGAAATGTCATTTCCACACACGTGCAGATATTGTACCGAGGATCGTAAATTTCATTAGTGAAAGAGATATTGATACGTAAGTAAAATGTTTGAGATATAGAATGATGGACGGTCATTGGCCAAATGACAAGTGTTCCACGCTGGTGAATGAAGGAAGAAATGTGCATAGTGTAAATATTGAAATGGGTCGGAAAGGACCGCGGAGCCGAGAAGGGTCGCGGTGCCACTTCGGTCCCTCCGAGGAGAGCCGCGTCGCTAATTTGGTCCCGGGTCACTAGAGCCAAAGTGCCTCCGAGGAGATCCGCGGCGCTAATTCGGTCCCAAGTCACAGGATCTGCGGCTTTACCCAAGCAAAAACTCTGAAACGAAAATCTGATTTTTGTGACGTTTGGGCTGCCCTCAATGGTATTCATTCCAACAGTTTTCAACCATTGTTTTGCTGATAAATGGGTGTCATTACATGGGTAATTCATTTCCATTACATGGATGATTCAATGTCATTACTTGGCACTTGAAGGGACAAATCTTACACACTATACATTGAGGCCTTTGGCTCAATTGGAAAACAATTGCAAAATTCTGAAAATTTCTTCTTCTATAGCATTCTTCCAATACTCAAAGTTCTTTAAGAGAAACACTTGAGTTTCTTTGCTCAAGTGTTAGTAGTTATTTTATCTTGGGAGACTATTGCCTAGAAACGTAAAAGGATATATACGGGGCAATTGTCACGACCCGACCCCGGATCCGTGACCGGTACCTTAACCCGGGCACCCTTGTGACACAACATCAGAGAGAACCAGCGGAACATAAACTCATAAAAAAAAACAACCATAATGATATAAATAGTCTAGCCCAAAATGGCTACCCCAAAAGTACATAGAACCGAACAGTTACATCCTTAAACAAACCAAGTTATGACAAGACTACAGGCCTCTAAGAAGGAGTAACACTATGACGGGACAGGGCCCCGTCATGCCCCTGAATGTATAAAACATCAACAACACCAGGGAGAACCATACCAAAAGTCGAGCCTCCGAAGAAATGGAGCTCGACACTGAGTAAAAGATCCTAGGAATGAGGATCTACCACCGCTTTCACCTGCGCATGAGCGGCCCAGGAAGGGGTCGATACCTGACGTACCAAGTATGTAAAGCGGAAAATGCGTAGTAATATCATAAGTCAAAAATAAGCGAGTCATAGATAAAAATCAATTTCCTTACCTGTGCCTTACTAACAATGAGAGTAACAAGTATAAAACTTATAGCATAAAAATAGGAGGCTCACGATCAAAGCAGGTACCTCGCCTGTAGTATCATTAAGCAATCCTACTCGCGGGACTATTTCACCCGCGTGGGTCTGTGGACCCGCGTGAGGTCATCCGCCTCGTCGTGGGACTATTTCACCCGCGTGGGACTATTTCACCCGCATGGATCTGTGGACCCGCATGAGTACCTACGCCGTACTCGCGTGGGACTATTTCACCCGCACGTGGATCCGTGGTCGAATCGCGTGAGTGCAAGCGCCGCACTCGCATCATGGGTAGCAAATCCATGGCATAAATAATAACCCGGGGTTTACCCCGTAATAATATAAATATATAACATAGCTCATCCGGCTATCATACATAACATAAGCACTACCGGCCTATCATATCATACATAAGCACTACCGGCCTATCGTATCACAACATAAGCACTACCGGCCTATCATAACATAAGCACTACCGGCTTATCATAACATAAGCAAGTTAAGAAATCCCCTAACTTCTTATTAACATTATTAATATATCCTCTCATTTTAGTATCCTAAGGCACTAACATGTCTTTTAATAGAAAATTCGGGAATTCAACCCAAGTACCATGTACTTCTAACTTTTTAAGAAATAACTCTTTTTATACAAAAATTCCAAGATACTAATCACCATAGTATCAAGTTACGATTTCTTTCAAGACAAGTCACATTTCCTTTTAGAAATATAATAGGCTTCTAAATCAAGTGACTTCATTTCCTTTAAAACCTTAGGCAACCAATGCCTGAAAATCAATTCACCTTTCTTAGTTTCAAATCCTTTACCCGTACTTGTTTTAATTAGAGTAAACCTTTCTTTGTGAATCTTTCAAGAAAACTAATATAACCAACTTCCCATAAAGTCATTATATTAGCGTTATCCCTTTGTCAAATACATTTTCCCTAAATCCAAGGGACTTGTACTTTTGAAATGAAACAAGTAGCATATACTTTTAAAACAAGTGAAAGATATCAAATCTTGTACGTCTACCGTACTACATAGGTACAACTACTCATGCTCAAGAGATAGGAAAGTTCCACATACCTCTTTGGTCAATCCACTTGCTAAGCTCAACTACCGCAAGTAATATTTCAACCTATAATAATCATGATACGTTTATTAACCTCTAACTTCAATGTAGAATAATTCAAGTTCAAAGTCACTAAATTCTATGGAAAATTGGGCGGCATTTCCTTTGTTTCTACTCACTTTGCCACCTTTTCAAAGGCCGATTTTTTTAACAATCAAACGCAACATTTAAGGCCCGACATCCAAACCAACACAAAGGGGATTACACACCTAAACTTGGGTGTGTAAAATTCTGCCCCAAAAGTTATAACAATTAATCTTAACAAGTTTAAGGTAATTTTTAGGCTAAAACATGCTCACATAACCTCTTTAGCCAAATTCTTCATACCCAAACCACATTTCTTGCATGCAATGACTCTAAGAGCATTATTTACTACCACAAGTTCTTTCTTCTTAACATGCAACACTAGAAACTAATTCTAAAGGAAGAAATGTTACCTTAAAGTTTTAGCCAAACTTATTCCAAATATTTTGTTAGCTTCCTTGCCAAGAACACCACCACAACAACACCAACAAGCTAGCCACAAGCTTCCTTCTTGTTCTTAACTTTTCAGATTTTTCCTAAGGCTAGAATTTCTCTTGGGATTTTAGAGAGAAGGAGGAGCTAATTTAGAGAGAGAGAGAGGTTTGAAAGATGACCAAGTCTTCAAGACTTAGTCAATATAAGGCATGCAAGAAAAATCAGATGGGGGGGGGACACTTGTCACCCTCCCATGGCCTTTTTAAAAGAGAAAAAATTAGATTTCCTAAGTTTTTCCGCCAGGAAATCCCGCCTTGGCGCCGCGGCCCTGACGCCGGCGCCGCGGCGCTGAAACCTCTGCGGACTCTCGGAACTTCCGGCGCCGCGGCCCTGTTGTCCTGGCACCGCGGCGCTGCAACTTCAGCGACCCCTCAGTACTTCCGGCGCCGCGGCCCTGCATCCGGCGCCGCGGCCCTGTCGCCTTTGTCCGAAACACATTTCTGTCCGACTGCGCACTGAACTTGTAACTCTCATAACTTTCTACTCCGACGTCCTATCGACGAACGGTTGGTTGCGTTGGAATCTAGACTCAACGAACTACGCCCTAGGCCTTTGAAATACTTAGGAACTTTCAATGTACCGGGTCATAACCCGCCTCAAAGTTGACTAAAACCCGTCCGAAACAATCCGTCAGCCTATCCTTTGAAAATTTTAAGTCTTACATGCTTTCGTACACTCTCATACGTAGGGTCCGAACTACGGGGTATAACATTCTCCCCCCCTTAGAAACATTCGTCCCGAATGTTCCTTCTAGGCTTACTCAAATCACAATATCGACATAGACCCTCTTAACTATTCTTTTGCAAATAAAGAAGCTCCACGAGCCACAACATACTTAAGCGTAAATGCTAAATCAAAACTAACAAACAGGAAAGTGGGTTACCTGGAGGTATAGGAAATAGGTGAGGGTACTTCTTCATCATGTCATCCTCTGCTTCCCACATCATTTCCTCCCTGTTCTCGTTCCGCCATAAGACCTTGACGGAAGTCACGTCTTTCGTCCGAAGTCGTCTAACCTGACGATCGAGTATCGCTATGGGACTCTCCTCATACGATAACTCCTCTGTCACTTGGACATCATGAACCGGGTGCACTCTAGATGGATCTCCAATACATTTCCGCAATATGGACACATGGAAAACTGGATGTACCGCCTCCAAATCGGACGGCAGATCTAACTCATAGGCAACCCTGCCTACCCTACGGACAATCTGATACGGCCCAATGTACCTTGGGCTAAGCTTCCCCTTCTTACCAAATCTCATCACGCCCTTCATGGGCGATACCTTTAGAAAAACCCAATCATCTATCTCAAATTCCAAGTGTCGACGCCGATGATCTGCATACGACTTCTGCCGACTCTGAGCTGCCAACAACCGCTCCTGGATAAGCTTCACCTTATCCACTGCCTGCTGAACTAAGTCTGGTCCGACTAACTGAACTTCTCCCACCTCGAACCAGCCTATCGGTGACCTGCACTTCCTCTCGTATAAGGCCTCATAAGGCGCCATCTGAATACTAGAATGGTAGCTGTTGTTATAAGAAAACTCCACAAGAGGCAAATGATCCTCCCAGCTACCCCTGAAATCAATAACACAAGCCCGCAGCATATCCTCAAGTGTCTGGATAGTGCGCTCGGCCTGTCCGTCAGTCTGAGGGTGAAATGCAGTACTGAGACGAACCTGTGTCCCTAATCCCTTCTGAAAAGACCTCCAGAAGTTAGCCGAGAACTGGGCTCCTCTATCTGATATAATTAACACCGGGACTCCGTGCAGTCTCACAATCTCTCTAATATATAATCTGGCATAGTCCTCAGCTGAGAACGTCGTTCTGACCGGAAGAAAATGGGTTGATTTCGTCAGCCTGTCGACAATCACCCAAATGGAATCATGCTTCCTCTGACTGGTAGGTAGCCCTGTAATAAAATCCATATTTATCACCTCCCACTTCCAAGTCGGAATATCAATAGCCTGCAATAGCCCACCGGGCTTTTGGTGCTCAACCTTAACTCGCCGATTAGACGCTGCGCCACGAACTCTGCAATGTCCCGCTTAAGGCCATCCCACCAATACGCGCATCTGAGGTCATGATACATCTTAGTAGACCCCGGATGAATGGAATAACGAGCACTGTGTGCCTCCCCCAAAATCTGCTGACGAAGTCCTGTCACATCGGGAACACACAACCGGCCCTCAAATCTTAGCACCCCATCAGGCGCTACCTCAAATAGACTCCTCTCTTTCTGAACAGCGGCATCTCGGTACCGTACCAAAATCGGATCCTCATACCTGTGTCCTCTTCACCTCCTCGACGATAGAAGACTCGGCAATCTCTCGAACCCGAATTCCATCACTATCAGAATCAACCAAACGAACCCCAAGGCTCGCTAGCTGATGCAACTCTCGGACCATATTCCTCTTCTCCGGCTGTACATCAGACAGACTACCCATCGATCTGCGACTAAGGGCATCTGCAACTACATTGGCCTTCCCTGTGTGGTATAGAATATCAACATCGTAATCCTTAAGTAGCTCCAACCACCGTCTCTGTCGCAAGTTCAGCTCCCTCTGGCTGAAGATATACTGGAGACTCTTGTGGTATGTGTAAATGTCCACATGAACTCCATATAAATAATGTCTCGGATCTTGAGGCATGAATCACTGCGCGATTCCAAGTCATGTGTGGGATAGTTCTTCTCATGTTTCCTAAGCTGTCGAGATGCATAAGCTATAACCTTGCCGTGCTGCATCAGCACGCACCCAAGCCCGACACCTGACGCGTCACAATAAACCACATATCCCTCTAAGCCCTCTGGAAGAGTAAGAAGCTGAGGCGATCGTCAACTTCTCCTTTAGCTCGGAAACTTTCCTCACAAGTATCCGTCCGGAACATACCGCTTACGAGTCGACTTAGTCAAAATCTTTGAAATAAAGCAAACTTCTCCACAACCTCCGATAATAACTGCAAGGCCCAAAGCTGCGCCGTCGGTGTAGTGGAGTGCAGGCCAAGTCTTGACTGCCTCAATCTTAGCTGTATCAACCCGAATACCATCGGCCCCGATAACATGCCCTAAGAAAGCCACTGAAGACAGCCAAAACTCGCATATCGAGAACTTGGCATACAATCGCGGTCACGAGGACTCCAATACCGTCCTCAAATGATCAGTATGCTCTGCTCACGTGCGCGAATACACCAAGATATCATCAATGAACACTATAACGAACATATCCAAGAATGGCACGAACACCTACTCATCAAATCCATGAATACATTGGGCGTTGGTCAATCCGAAAGACATCACCAGAACTCATAGTGCCCATCCGGGTCGTGAATGCGATCTTGGGATATCTGTCTCTCTAACTCGCTTTGATGATAACGTAACGCAGTCTATCTTGGAAAAACATCTCGCACCCGCAATGGTCAAACAAATCATCAATCACGGGGAGGATATCATTCTTGATAGTTACCGTTCAACCGCTCGTAATCAATACACATACGCAGCGTCCCATCCTTCTTCTTTACAAACAACGCTGGCGCTCCCCAGAGAGAAACACTAGGCCTGATAAAGCCTTTTTCCACCAAATCTTTCAGCTGGTCCTTCAACTCTCTTAACTCGGCAGGTGCCATTCTGTATGGCGGAATAGATATCGGTCGAGTGTCTGGCGCCAAATCGATGCAAAACTTAATCTCCCTCTCAGGAGGGATACCCGGAAGCTCGTCTGGGAATACGTCTGGACACTCTCTAACAACCGGCCCGGCGGAAGGTCGGTATCTCACCTCGATGCTCGAATACCCGAACCAATGGTAAATATACCCTTCCGTACCATCTTCCTAGCCTTGAGGTAAGAAATAAACCTACCGCCGGCGTCACGATATTCCCCTTCCACTCGAGCAGGCTCGCGGAAACCAGGAACGAACTAACCTCTCTACGGTCCACATTGGCATAGCAAGACGCTAGCCAATCCATACACATAATCACATCAAAGTCGGTCATATCCAACTCTATCAAGTCGGCTAAAGTCAAGCGACTATCTACGATCATCGGGCAAGCCTTATATATCCGCTCGGCTACCACCGGCACCTACGGCGTAGCCACCTTAAAAGATTCTACGGACTGGGCTCTATCCCTATTCTACCAAAGAATATGAGGAGATATATAGGACAAGGTAGAACACGGGTCTATCAAAGCATAAACATCACAATGAAGCAACCAATGTACCGTGGCGACATCGGTGACGCCTCACGATCTGGCGGTGGACATAGCATAAATGCGGTTACGAGGCCTGGGCTCGAACCCCGCCACGACCCCTGCGCGGCTGGCGGCGTGAACACCACGCCTCGGGCGCATAACTGCGAAGATGAAGACCCGAACTGGGCGGTGGTGAGCCATAGCATTTCCGCCGCCTGTCGGACAATCTCTCTTCAAATGGCCTGCTGCCACAAAGTAACAAGCTCACGGAGGAACACGCCACCCCATGGCAATCACCACATCGACCACAGAGGCATAGGTGGCCTCATCTCGACGGAACTCTGGTCCTCCGAAGCCACGGAACCCCGTCCCGCTCCGAATACTCAGACGTCCGAAGATGGTGGAGCGCTCGGGCCAGTGTGGTGCAAATCTGGTCTGCTGCTGGGGTTGTCTACCCCTAAAACTACGGAGGACCTCGCTGTCTGTCCTCTTCTGGCGATACACTCGATCCGCCGGCCCTGCGTTCTCACACCAGTGCATATGCTGCGTGCGGGCAATGTACATGCGGTGAAGAGCTACTCCGTGCAACTCTCGGCAGTGATCATCGAGTCTGTGACATAGCGGTGCACCGCCCTCCATGTGCGCTACCAAGCGGGCACATACCGAGCCAATGAGTCAAACTCCACGTTGTATTCGGACCGTCGCCCACTCTGTCTCGGTGTCAAAAATATATCGGCGAGCCCTCGCCATCTGCGGAGGCAAGAAATGGCTAAATGCGCCTCGAGAACTCGTCCCCAAGCAGGTGGAGCGCATGCTCCCGGGGCGGTTCCATGAATCATACCAATCAGCTGCGATGTCCCGCGGCCGACGCGAACCTAGTACCACCGACTCGGTCTCCAAGCCGTCACCCCTCACGATCCTGTAATTATCGGATAAACTCCCGAGGATCATCCTCGAGCCTCGACCATAAAACTTTGGTGGGCGCAACTCAAAAGTCCTCGGTCTCGCTAGCGGCTCTGTCTTTGAACTACGGTCTGGCCGAGCTGTCTCAGCTTATCTCACGTATGCAGCCCACGATCACGGCGAATCGGGCCATCTCGTAGCCTATATCCTTCGCCTCAGGCTGCTGGGAAGCTTCAGTACCGCGGTCTCGATGGCCGCTGCGCTCGGACTCTCATGGGGTTGGCGACGTTGTAGAACTCGCCGTCCGAAACACCTCATCGGTAGGATCGGGCTCGTGCCTGGTAACCTCGGTGCTACTAGTAGTTCCATCTCGCCTTGCCGCTTCGGGTCGTGGTTGCCTTGCGTGGAGGCATAACTGATACAGGAAAATATGTCAGAGGAAATTCAACCTATAACACAGCTCTATTGCACGATCTTAGAGTGAAAGAATGGAAACCAATCCTAAATATCCTGCGACCTCACGATTATAGATGTGGTGCACAACACACGATAATCAAGACTCTACTAGATACGGCTTGTAGACCGCTTTCCGAGGATTAATCGCTCGATACCACTTTTGTCACGACCCGACCGGATGCGGCCAGGTGCCTTAACCCGGCACCGCGTGACACAACATCGAGAGAGAACGTGGAACATAAACTCATAAAAAAACCATAATGATATAAATAGTCTAGCCCAAAATGGCTACCCCAAAAGTACATAGAACCAGAAACGATTACATCCTTAAACAAACCAAGTTATGACAAGACTACGAGCTCTGAAGGAGTAACACTATGAAGGACACGGGGCCGTCATGCCCCTGAATGTATAAAACATCAACAACACCAGGGAGAACCATACCAAAAGACGAGCCTCCGAAGAAATGGAGCTCCTGACACCTGAGTAAAATATCGTAGGAATGAGGATCTACCACCTGCTTTCCCTTACCTGCGGCATGAACGCAGCCCCCGAGGAAGGGGTCGATTACCTGACGTACCAAGTATGTAAAGCGGAAAATCTTGTAGTAATATCATAAGTCAAAAATAAGCGGAGTCATAGATAAAAATCAATTTCCTCAGCTGTGCCTTGCTAACAATGAGAGTAACAAGTATAAAACTTATAGCATAAAAATAGGAGGCTCACGATCAAAACAGGGTACCTCGCGTAGTATCATTAAGCAATCCTACTCTGGACTATTTCACCCGCACGGGTCTGTGGACCCGCATGAGGTCATCCGCCTCGTCGTGGGACTATTTCACCCGCGTGGGACTATTTCACCCGCATGGATCCCGTGGACCCGCGCGAGTACTACGCCGTAATCGCGTGGGACTATTTCACCCGTGGATCCCGTGGTCGAATCCGTATGAGTGCAAGCGCGCGCTCGCATGGGTAGCAAATCCATGGCATAAATAATAACCCGGGTTTACCAGTAATAATATAAATATATAACATAGCTCATCCGCTATCATACATAACATAAGCACTACCGCCTATCATATCATACATAAGCACTACCGGCCTATCGTATCACAACATAAGCACTACCGGCCTATCATAACATAAGCACTACCGGCTTATCATAACATAAGCAAGTTAAGAAATCCCCTAACTTCTTATTAACATTATTAATATATCCTCTCATTTTAGTATCCTAAGGCACTAACATGTCTTTTAATAGAAAATCCGGGAATTCAACCCAAGTACCATGTACTTCTAACTTTTTAAGAAATAACTCTTTTTATACAAAAATTCCAAGATACTAATCACCATAGTATCAAGTTACGATTTCTTTCAAGACAAGTCACATTTCCTTTTAGAAATATAATAGGCTTCTAAATCAAGTGACTTCATTTCCTTTAAAACCTTAGGCAACCAATGACTAAAATCAATTCACCTTTCTTAGTTTCAAATCCTTTACCCGTACTTGTTTTAATTAGAGTAAACCTTTCTTTGTGAACCTTTCAAGAAAACTAATATAACCAACTTCCCATAAAGTCATTATATTAGCGTTATCCCTTTGTCAAATACATTTTCCCTAAATCCAAGGGACTTATACTTTTGAAATGAAACAAGTAGCATATACTTTTAAAACAAGTGAAAGATATCAAATCTTGTACGTCTCTGGTACTACATAGGTACAACTACTCATGCTCAAGAGATAGGAAAGTTCCACATACCTCTTTGGTCAATCCACTTGCTAAGCTCAACTACCGCAAGTAATATTTCAACCTATAATAATCATGATACGTTTATTAACCTCTAACTTCAATGTAGAATAATCCAAGTTCAAAGTCACTAAATTCTATGGAAAATTGGGCGGCATTTCCTTTGTTTCTACTCACTTTGCCACCTTTTCAAAGGCCGATTTTTTTAACACTCAAACGCCACATTTAAGGCCCAACATCCAAACCAACACAAAGGGGATTACACACCTAAACTTGGGTGTGTAAAATTCTGCCCCAAAAGTTATAACAATTAATCTTAACAAGTTTAAGGTAATTTTTAGGCTACAACATGCTCACATAACCTCTTTAGCCAAATTCTTCATACCCAAATCACATTTCTTGCATGCAATGACTCTAAGAGCATTATTTACTACCACAAGTTCTTTCTTCTTAACATGCAACACTAGAAACTAATTCTAAAGGAAGAAATGTTACCTTAAAGTTTTAGCCAAACTTGTTCCAAATATTTTGTTAGCTTCCTTGCCAAGAACACCACCACAACAACACCAACAAGCTAGCCACAAGCTTCCTTCTTATTCTTAACTTTTCAGATTTTTCCTAAGGCTAGAATTTCTCTTGGGATTTTAGAGAGGAGGAGGAGCTAATTTAGAGAGAGAGAGGTTTGAAAGATGACCAAGTCTTGAAGACTTGGTCAATATAAGACATGCAAGAAAAATCAGATGGGGGGGGGACACTTGTCACCCTCCCATGGCCTTTTTAAAAGAGAAAAATCAGATTTCCTAAGTTTTTCCGCCAGGAATCCCGCCTTGGCGCCGCGGCCCTGACGCCGGCGCCGCGGCGCTGAAACCTCTGCGGACTCTCGGAACTTCCGGCGCCGCGGCCCTGTTGTCCTGGCGCCGCGGCGCTGCAACTTCAGCGACCCCTCAGTACTTCCGGCGCCACCTCGCATCCGCGCGGCACGCCGCTTTGTCCGAAACACATTTTTGTCCGACTGCGCACTGAACTTGTAACTCTCATAACTTTCTACTCCGACGTCCTATCGACGAACGGTTGGTTGCGTTGGAATCTAGACTCAACGAACTACGCCCTAGGCCTTTGAAATACTTAGGAACTTTCAATGTACCGGGTCATAACCCGCCTCAAATTTGACTAAAACCCGTCCGGAACAATCCGTCAGCCTATCCTTTGAAAATTTAAGTCTTACATGCTTTCGTACACTCTCATACGTAGGGTCCGAACTACGGGGTATAACAACAATCTTGTCTTAACGACAAAGTGTCATCACTCAACTCAGCAGAATTCAGATTAAGTGTTAGTTTTTGCTTCAAGTTATTTTGTTAATATTATTTTCTATTGTAATCTTTTGTTCTTCATTTTCCTAGTTCTTGTAATAGGTGTTTTACTATCTCCCTATTGTTGTTGCTTTCATTTTTTCTAACAATTATGTGGTACAGTTATAAACTAATATTGAAACCTTCGATATTATTAAAAAATTGGTTCGATTCGGTCGGTTCAATCTGTTTTTAAAAAACCATTGACACCCTTATCTATAGTAAAATAAACAGAAATGGATTAATACTCCAACCTAAACATAATAAATTAGATAATTTACAATAAAGCAATACACGAATACAACACTAAACTAAATAAGCTAGGCCTACATAGTAAGTCAAGAACATCTAAGAGTCTAGAAGTACAAATCCAGCAACTGAAATAAAGGAAAGGGTAAAGATAAGTAGGTTCAGCCTGAACTCAATGATTGACTGATCGTTGAAAAAGAACTCCAGATCATGATTCGTCGTGCCTCCTTTCTCTCTCCTCCAAGGACTTAATTTTTCTGGTATCTATCAATATATAGAGATCTTGCCTCTATCGCTGCACTATAATTTCATATATAAGATATAGATTTTCGGATTTAGATCACAATGAAATCCCGAATTTCTGAATACATGTCTTCAATAACCACAGTTGTATAGGGAGTACCCACTAAGTTGTTAGATAAATGGAAAATAACAAAAGGAAAATAGTAAAACACCTATTACAAGTACTAGTAAAAATGAAAAACAAAATATTACAACAAAAGAAATAATATTAATAAACAATTGAAAACAAAAACCAACTATTAATCTGAATCATTGTTGAGTCGAGTGATGACACTCTGTCTTTAAGATAAGATTGTCCCGTATATATTCTTTTACGTTTGCTACGCAATAGTCTCCCAAGATAAAACATCTACAAATACACTTGAGCAAAGGAAACTCAAGTGTTTCTCTTTGAAGAACTTTAAGTATTGAAATAGGCTAGAGAAGAAGAAGTTTTCAGAATTTTCTGATTTCTAAGTGTTTTACAATTGAGTCAAATGCCTCAATTTATAGTGTGTAAGATTTGTTCCTTCAAGTGTCAAGTAATGGCATTGAATCATCCATGTAACAACAATGAATTGCCCATGTAATGGAATCCATTTATCAGCCAAATAATTGATGAATAATGTTGGAATGAATGTCATTGAGGGCAGCCCAAACGTCTCCAAAAGATTTTCGTTTCAGACTTTCTGGGTAGCGTCGCGGCCGAGCCTCGGAGGTGCCGCGGTTCTAGGGACTCAAGACGGAATTAGCGCCACAGCTCGCCGGCGCTACATACCTTCCGGGGTTGGCGTCGCGGCGCTCCCCTATTCCGCGGTGGCACTGCGGCTCTTCTCGGCTCCGCGATCCTTTCCGATTCGTTCCAATCTTTACACTATGCACACTTCTTCCTTCATTTACCAACGTGGAACACTTGTCATTTGACCAACATCCGTCCATCATTTTATGTCTCAAACATTTTACTTACGTATCAATATCTCTTTCACTAATGAAATTTACGATCCTTGGTATAACGTGTGCACGTGTGTGAAAACGATGTTTTCGATGTGCGGCATTCCAATTGTTAAAGTCATAAATAATAAGATAAATTTTTATTCCACATTAATAAATTTCCAACATAAGTATGATAGATCGCTCCAATAAGATTGTAGCGAGACTTGAAGTACAAAAACAATATTTTCTTGAAAAACCTACAAATATACCGTATTCCATAATCATATGCACATAAATCAAGATATCAACATTTACTGCATATATTCGATGCACTGATATGCATAGTAATAAAGCATATAACGATATGAACAAAGATAAAACATATAATAATAGAGAAAATTACGGTCCAATGCACTTAGCCATCTAGTTTACTAATTGTATCCCACCAACACACTCACTTTTCTTTCTTCTTGACTCTGTAAAAACACATAGAATTTCTCATTTTCCCTATATTTCTTTCTTTCTTTATTACCGGAGCTCAAGTGATCTGTCAGTGAGAGTATTATCCTTTTCTTATTAGAGCAATAATTTTATTAGATCTCGAATTGGACATTATGATCCTTTTCTTATTTTTATTTGAATATTTATTATTGTTTAGTGATTTTATCTTTCTCACTTGGACAAGACATGTTTTTTCAGTGAAAAAATCTATCCACTATTCTTCAGTGAAAAACCATATGCTATTTGAAAGTTACCTGTAGAGAAGAAATAATAATAGAGGGTGAAAGAAGTAGTTTACACATTCAATTTTTTACGTGAAGATGTGGTTTAATCTAGATGTTCATTGGGAAGTATCCAAAGGCTTTTCCACTAGATATGGCTCTGGTTTATATGTAAAAACGCTTCAATATTAATGTGGTGTTATGGATTTTCATCTTGAATTTGATTTTTCACTGTTAATGAATTGTGAAGGGAGGAAAGTAGTCTATATATGTAATTTGTATATTTATATTGTTCGAAAATAATGCATACAGAAATAGTAAATAACTATTACAAGTGATTCGAAAGAATAAACAATAAAGATTACATTAGCAACAAGCTTTGTAGTAAATATGAATTGTGGCAACAATAAGCTTTTGAGTTCTTGAATCAATCTTGAATCTTTGTACCAATTGCAGAAAGCTCCTTGAATCTTGATAACCTGAAATTAAAAGATACTAAATCTGGGAGTGGTACAACCGTGCTGAGTCAAGTGATGGCACACTGTCTTTAATACAAGATTGCCCCGTATATACCCTTTTACGTTGATAGGAAATAGTCTCACAAGCTAAAACAGCTACTAACAGTTGAGCAAAGAAAACTCAAGTGTTTCTCTTGAAGAACTTTGAGTATTGAAATATACTAGAGAGGAAGAAGTATTTCAGAATTTCTGATTGCAAGTCAAGTGTTTAACAATTGAGCCAAAGACCTCAATTTATAGTGTAAGAATTTGTCCCTTCAAGTGGCAAGTAATGACATTGAATCACTCATGTAATGGCAATGAATTGCCTAAGTAATGACACTCATTTATCAGCCAATTAATGGCTGAAAATTGCTGGAATGAATGTCATTGAGGGCAACCCAAACATCTCAAAATTAGATTTTTGTTTCGGACTTTCTACCTGGGTAGCGTCGCGGCTAGGCCTTGGAGGCGTCGCGGCTCAGCCATTGAGGCGCCGCGACGCCGATGGTGGTGGCGCTGCGGCCCTTTTCTGTCCCGTTTCAATCTCTACACTATGCACACTTCTTCCTTCATTCACCAACGTGGAACACTTGTCATTTGCCCAATGATCGTCCATCATTCTATGTCTCAAACATTTTACTTACGTATCAATATCTCTTTCACTAAGGAAATTTATGATCCTTGGTACAACGTGTGCACGTGTGTGGAAACTACATTTCCGACGTGCGAGGCCTCAATTATTCGAGTCATAAATAATGGGATAAACTTTATTCTACATCAATAAATTTCCAACAATCAAAGAGATTTTTGCGCACTCACAAGGTTCCTTTCTAGCAATCTTTGAGCGGACCGATGTTGCATCAGGAGAGGTATCTTCCGCTTTGAACCTTCCTTAGTTGAATACCATCAGACTTACTTACTTTACGGTGAACGTGAAGTCTTGAACCGTCAGTGTTTAATGTAATCCAAGTCAACGGTATCAACACAACAACTTTCCTTACTCTGTTCTTCTTTAATATTTTGTCCGTTGTGGTCGTGGACACACTTGTATTCTTAAGTGCGTTAATTTAAGAGGTATGTCCTCGCACTTAAATAGGTGGTCTCCTATGTCACGACCCGACCCGACGGGCCGCGACTAACGTCCTAATTGGACGTCATTACTGACCTGTCACTCTTAATCCATTTAATACAGATATCTACAGAAATTTCGGCAGCACAACGCTGCTTTTACAACATATCCCTAAAACGGCGAGCCGACAAGGCTGCCAAAATAACAACAAAACAACAGTCATAATAGGCTAGCCGACTAGGCTGCCACCAACCAACATCACGTGCACAAAGGCATAATTCAAAATACGCAAGCCGGCAAGGCTGCCACTAGATAACAACATCAAAACCCAAAACAAGGTACAAACGTCCAACCCACAATCGCTTCATGCACTTCAGGAGTGTAATATCGACATATGACGACAGACCCCGTCGTGCCCAAAATATGCATAAGTCCAAAAATAAAGGTCTCTACCAAAATAGCCGCTCGGAACAAAGGAGTTCTCCAACCGCATGCAAATCCTAGGCGGAGGGTCACCTATCTCAACACTGAACTGCGGCATTTAACGCACCCAGAAAGGGGTCGACGAGATAATGTACTGAGTAAGTAAAACATAAAATATCAGAAATCAATAACAATCGTACCAAGTAAAACAGAGAGTCATCAAATTTCATAAAACTGAGAATCATGTCTGAAAATCATATCATGTATACTGAATCATAAATCATCATGCTCATGTTTGTATATAAAATCAGATAACATGTCTCTACTTCTACAGGACTCGATGGAATATGTATCTGCACAGAACGTGTCTCGCCCTCAGGAGGGACTCGATGTAATATGTATATATATAACGTGTCTCGCCTCAGTGAGGACTCGATGAATGATGCATGGCCGCGTACCTAACATGATCCGCCCGACTCGTGGAGTGAAATAGTAACACTTAGCACGAGTAGATATCATGAGCAACTGTATGCAATTAAAATCATTATGTGACTCTCAATAAAATTATTACCATAAACTTTGTTACTGAAATCATAATCACTAGTAAATAATCATTTTTAAAACTGAACTGGTAGGAGTTAAGTACGTCCGCCGTACTTTCATAAAAATCATGCCAAAAGAAAGAAGGAAAAATCTCACATACCTTTTAAGAGAGCAAATCAACTAAATGCCTCATCCAGTATGTCAACCTATAATAATGACAATACGTTTGTCAATTCTACGGTCTCTAACGTAATTTATTCAGATAACGGCTTCTCATTTCTATAAAAATTTGGGCAGCACTTCCTTTGTTTATGTGCGTATCCACAATTTTACCAATAATCCAAATCAACCGACAATTCAACTCCAACTAACAATCCAATTCAAACCAACAATCTAAATCAACCCAATGATCCAAATTAAACTAATAACCACTACCATTTCCATATGTAGTCAAAATTATCTAAACATTCAATTTATCAACTTCAATAACCAAGGGAATTTATACACTTACCTCTCATGTTAGTCAATCATTTAGTCACGTTAGAATTATCATGGGACAATCCAATCTCTTAACGACATCGCCAATTCAAGAATGTGAATTTAACACTTTTCTATACTTTAATCCTTTCGAGGCATGTATAGATAATTGCCTCAATAAATATGCATGTAGTTATTATATTCACACACTAATTCAGTCCGTAATACATTATCTAAATTTTCAACAATTTCTATCAACTTTCCGGTCATATCAACATTTTACAATTCCAAAGCTTTTTCCAAAATTCCTTACTTTTCAATTAATCTCCCAACAACTTCAATTAACAACTTTAACTTTAAACATCAAGGTTTCATCTAAATTTTCACATGCAATTAGTAATAACATACCAACACAATTACTCAATTCCAACGTACGCCAAGAATAGGTTATAAATCGGTGTATATATCCTTAATACAGTCACATGCATTTCATATTTCCAATTCCATCTTAACACCAATTCATATCTTCAACTACAACAACATGCAATGTCATTAAACTATAAAAGAAGAATTTTATACCTCGAATTTGTCCAAAACAGTCCCCAAAAACGTGACTGTCCAGATTTTTAGCCACTACTTCGTCAGCTGAACTTGTAACGTCGATAACTCTCTACTCCAGTGTCATATCGATGAGCGGTTTGTTGCTTTGGAAACTAGACTCGACGAACTTAATTTTAGGAATTTGAAACACCCAAAAACTCCTAATATGCTAGGAGATATTCCCTTCCAAATTGGACTAAAAATCTACCAGTAACCAGCGATTTTCTGCCCATTTTTCTTTCACAAAATTCGATTTTTCTTCGCCAATCTTCACTTCTTCAACCCCAATCCAACATGCAATAATTCTACTATGTTAACCCAACATTTATACAAATTTTCTTCCTTAATTTTTCGCCAAAATAATGAAGAAATCTGCTCCCAAAAATCGGCCAGAATTTCCGATTTTGCTCACTAATTTTGGTGTGATTTTCGGCTTAGATTGTAGAAGAATTAAGCTGGTAATGGAGTTGATACAATTCTTGAATTTGGCTATGAAGATTGGGGTGTGTTCTTAGTTGAAGAAGAGGAAAGATTTGAGTGAAAAGAAAGAGGGTTTGAGAATGAATGGAGGATGAAGGGTTTGTCTATACAAAAAGAAATAAATTCTGAAAATTAGTTTTTCAATTATCCACTTTAGTCCCTCCACCTTTTTAAACATTGACCTCTAATTAATTACTTAATTAAATTAATCCCCCAAGTAATAAATCTTAGTCCCACTTCTTTTAATCTTAATTCCCATTCCCTTTAATTCCCGGAAATTACATAAGGCCTCGTATTCTCCATGTCGTAATTCCCTCAATATGTAATAATCCTCAAAAGAGAAATATAAATAACTTATCATTTTAAATACTCATTGACGTGTTCGTAGCTTGTATAATTATATCTCATACCCCTTATCTGAATCTTAACCTTAATGACGTTCTTGATCCTTGTCTTAACTTACGAGGTGTAACATTCTTCCCCCCTTAGAAACATTCGTCCTCGAATGTTCATTACAAGTTTTATGACAAATTCGACAGAGTCTCCTTTATAACTATGTTTATCCACCTGTATCCAGCAAACCAACAGATGCCTCACAGGGCCACAATATAGCACACATACAATTCACCAATTCAAAATAGTCAAGGAACCAAATTACTTGTGAACATTCAACTGAATCTTATGTAATACCTTGAACAAAGTTAAAGAGTCTCCATGCGGTGCTATACTCCTCTATTTTCGAATTTGCCACAACATTCCAGCTGGTACTACCTTGTACACCTGCTTTAATTTGTAAATGGTATGTAATGTTTCCCCCAAATATGTACTGCATACTTAATCATGACGACAATTCATGTGTATACCCGCTAGATTGTTAACATAGTTCCATAGAGATTTGACAACTCTCTTGTACGAAACAAGTGATCTCTCATTCCTTGATGTAAGACATTATATCAGCAGCATCTTGATACTATATTAACTCCAATATTATGCAACACTTTATCCACTGGGATTTTAGATTTTCACATCGTCCATAGAAAGAAATATACCTTGAATGTCATTCTTTTAATCCACATTTACATATATACCTCAGAAGGATAGGATCCTTATCTCAACAAATCTCATACACTTGGCACAGTAAATTTACTAAAACTTGTCATTATCCACCAAGGATTATCCACAGGGTATATACCAAGTATGTAGTGACATGTGAGACAATGTCATCTGGTAGATACTGTCCTAGCTTTGACAAATCTCATCAATCCCCCCATAGCAGTTCTTTTGAAATCTTCCACCCTTTCATCAATAAGAAACTCTGATAGTAGTATATAGTGTAATGTTTTCAATTTGGTACGATTATCAAATCAAATGTTAGTGGTCCCACTCTTTGTTTCCCACCATATTTCTTGTTCAATGTTATCATTTACCTCAACACACATTTCCAAGGCCTGAGAATCACCTTCCCGTTGCACATATTGAGGGTAATGCTTCAAAGTACATGTTCCCTAGAAAGTTAACCCATAGAGAGTTGGTGGTCTTAGATTTCCATCAAGCTTTTTACACAATGCATTTAATATATCCAAAATGAGGTCTGAATCCCAATCCACTATCATCCTTAGGCAAGTACATTTTAACCATGTAAACCAATGCTTAGTCTTAACATCATCCTCACTATACACCAGAAGAAAATTACAACTATTTGTATGTATATCTTTGATCACACATTTTGCAAGTCTTATAGCAGGCAGTATGCGTATAGGCACACTTGTGACACACTAATAATCAACACTGCTTTACCTCATGGTGACAATAATTTTTCTTCCCAAGCCTGTAACTTGTCTTTAATCTTCTTAATTAATTCAGCATAGCTATCTTCCTCTTTCTAACATGTAGTACTGGACATCCTAAATACATGAATGGAAATGTTCCATTTGTGAAACCATCAATACATTTTCCTTGCTGAATCAAGTTACTAGGAGTCTTAGCATGCATATAAATAGAACTCTCCTTTTATTGATCAAATGACCAGAAGCTTCTTCATACTCTTTCAAAGTCTGCCTTAACTCCTTGTAAAATCATTCCATTTGCTTCTGTTGGAAATTCTTCAAACAACTCCTCTTTAAATCTAACAATATCCTCCCTAAAACTTAGTTTCTTAAAAACATCTCCAAAAGTTTCCTTACTCCGTAATAATAGTGGCCTTGAAATTCTTGATTTAGATAAAAGAAACGAAATCATCTTAATCAACAACAGTGTTCCAATTTTGATTTAGCGCCTAAAAGAATGCTTCATATTCTGTCCAACCCAAGCTAGAATAAATGTTTGCCAACATCCTATCGAACCTCTTAAAAGTACAGTCATTATCGGTTATTTCATTCCACTACTTAAAAGGACTTCCTTTAAATTCAATTTCAAACATTTCACATGAATTAGTTCAAAATGCAAAAATCATCACGCTCTGCAGGATATATATGGAGATCGCCTATTGTCTCCCTTCCATTTATAATAACATTGAAATCCCCACTAACTAGACAAGGATCCTGCATATCGTCGACAATATAGTATAAACTATCCCAGAGACAACCTTCCCAATGCATCACTCTTTGCATATACCATAGTATATCTACCTAGTTCATGTAACTCTTTCACCAGTTAGTCCTTAAGTTTTTCATGTTAATCATCCCTCATATTATCTCTGATTAAGTTTCTCTGCTGATTACTATATTTAGGATAGACATAGTCGCTTCCACTGCCATATTCTGCTCCACATTGGACATCATTATCCCATCTTCCTTTAATATTACTGTGTTACTATTATTAGAGTTGTTACCATTGGTACACACCTCCTGACTCTTGTCAACATTCTGCTCCTCAATAACTTTTGTTGCTACAAAAGCTCATTCAACCTGTTCTTTAGTAGTAAGAGTTGCTTTTGATTCTTTTATCAATTGTGGGTCCTTAATGAGCTGTTTTACTTCTACCACCTTACCATCATCATCTTCCTTATTCTATTTATTACCATATTCTTCCCCAGTATCTCATTGTTCCTCCTTATTTGCATTATTACCGTTTGTCTCCTCAAGTGACATTTGTTTTATCCTTTCGTTGGACTTACTAACTCAGTGGTGTCTTTGGCTGCGTCAACATTTGTCACTTTGGCTACATCACACTGAATATCTATTATCACTTTATTGAATTCATCTATATCTTTGTACCTCTCTTATCTGTTTTCCATCCTTCGATTATGGTCTGTAGAAATTCAGGATTCAACCTTCACCTATTAAAGTATCTGAACTTATACTAAGTCTTTATGTCTACTTCTCATCCAATTAACCCAAGAGAATGTTCATATAGACCTGGTTTCTTGAAAACACCTTAGAAGCATGTAGGTTATCAACTCATTCTTGATTAGTAAGTGTTGCTATACACTTTGCATGCCACTCATTTCACCATAATCTACTACATACTTAAAACCCCTTACACAAATTAAGCGAGGTATTATGAGCTTCTTCTATCTTTTAACCTTTGGTTCCACTAGACCAAATAGCCTCATCTTAGCATTCTGCGTGAACTAATGCGTTGAAATTGTGCACAAATACATACCTCGATTACCAATCCTTCAAATAACTTTTTAACTGAAAATATGAACTCCAAAGGTTACAATATTTAAAGTGCTTGACACAACTATACACTAATAGGATACTCATCATTCCCAAGTTCTAAGTCATTTGCGAAAGAAACTCAATTAATCCATATGTCCAATACTTCCCAGCATTCGGTCCAAAATAAGAAAATACTTTCATTCTTATATTAATCTTATTATTCCGGAAGTAATAACCTCTTCTTATTCTTACCTGAGAACAATGTTATTTTGCATTTTTCTACCTTCACATAGTCCAGCAACATGGTATATCATAAAATCGTCACAGATTCTAACAATTAGAGCTACACATTTAATTAAAGGTATGAAGGAGAAAATAGTAGGTAAGCTTCATTTTCTATCTTTGGAAGGAAAAATTCAATCTCCCTAACTATAGAGCAGATAACGTAGCATAACGAAATACCAATTCGTAAGATAGAGACTACTGCAATTCATTTCACAAGTCGACACCTCATTCATGGTCTGGAAGGGATTTCTTCACTACTCGTAATTGTAAGCAAATCCACTTCTTTTAACACTTAATCACTTATTTCTTACTTGTCGTACTTTTCATAATTTCAACATATTCTAGTATACATACGTAACCTCGGACATTGCTCCTGGTCCCAATCCTTGACGATACCATCCCTTATTCAGTATATAGAAGATTCTGAAGAGTTTCCTTACCTGACGTGGACCTAGTACCTCCAAACCTGATCATCATAGTTCTACTCAAACTCTTTCACTTCCCTTATGGATTGACGCACCAAGTCAAGTCTGATTTACTCTGATTTTCCCCTTCTGAGCCACTGTCGCTATCTTTTGGAACATAACTGCAACCACAATAATTATTAGGAAGAGGGGAGTTATCCTAATGACATAGCTCTATTGCACGATCTACGAGATGAAAGAGTAGAAACCAATCCTAAATGTCTGGCAGCCTCCTGCGTATAAGTATGGTGCAAAACATACCCATACACAAGACTCTACTAGACACGGTCTGTAGACATTCCGAGGACTAACTGCTCTGATACCACTTTTGTCACGACCCGACCCGACGGGCCGCGACTAACGTCCTAATTGGACGTCATTACTGACCTGTCACTCTTAATCCATTTAATACAGATATCTACAGAAATTTCGGCAAAGACAACGCCGCTTTACAACATATCCCTAAAGCGCGAAATGGCTGCGCCGCCAAAATAACAACAAAACAATACCATAATAGGCTAGCCGATCAGGCCGCCACCAACCAATATCACGCACAAAGGCATAATTCAAAATACGCAGGCAAGTGCCGCCACTAGATAACAATATCAAAACCCAAAACAAGGTACAAACGCCCAACCCACAATCGTCTGCACTACTAGAGTGTAATCGACATATCACGACAGACCCCGTCGTGCCCAAAATATGCATAAGTCTAAAAATAAAGGTCTGTACCAAAAATAGCCGCTCCGAACAAAGGATCTCTCCAATCTGCATGTAAATCCTAGACGGAGGGTCACCTATCTCAACACTGAACTCGCGGCATGAACGCATCCCCCCGGGAAAAGGGGGTCAGTACGAGATAATGTACTGAGTATGTAAAACATAAAATACTGTAAACTAATAACAACTGTACCAAGAAAAACAGAGAGTCATCAAATTTCATAAAACTGAGAATCATGTCTGAAAATCATATCATGTATACTGAGTCATAAATCATCATGCTCATGTCTGTATATAAAATCAGATAACATGTCTCGCCTACATGGAGGGACTCGATGGAATATGTATCTGCGCGCGTAACGTGTCTCGGCCCTCTAAGAAGGGACTCGATGTAATATGTATATATATAACGTGTCTCGTCCCTCTAGTGAGGGACTCGATGAATGATGCATGGCCGCGTACCTAACATGATCCGCCCGACTCAGTGGAGTGAAATAGTAACACTTAGCACGAGTAGATATCATGAGCAACTGTATGCAATTAAAATCATTATGTGACTCTCAATAAACTTATTACCATAAACTTTGTTACTGAAATCATAATCACTAGTAAATAATCATTTTTAAAACTGAACTGGTAGGAGTTAAGTACGTTCGCCGTACTTTCATAAAAATCATGCCAAAAGAAAGAAGGAAAAGTCTCACATACCTTTTAAGAGAGCAAATCAACTAAATGCCTCATCCAGTATGTCAACCTATAATAATGACAATACGTTTGTCAATTCTACGGTCTCTAACGTAATTTATTCAGATAACGGCTTCTCATTTCTATAAAAATTTGGGCAGCACTTCCTTTGTTTATGTGCGTATCCACAATTTTATAAATAATCCAAATCAACCAACAATTCAACTCCAACTAACAATCTAATTCAAACCAACAATCTAAATCAACCCAATGATCCAATTAAACTAATAACCACTACCATTTTCATATGTAGTCAAAATTATCTAAACATTCAATTTATCAACTTCAATAACCAAGGGAATTTATACACTTACCTCTCATGTTAGTCAATCATTTAGTCACGTTAGAATTATCATGGGGCAATCCAATCTCTTAACGACATCGTCAATTCAAGAATGTGAATTTAACACTTTTCTATACTTTAATCCTTTCGAGGCATGTATAGATAATTGCCTCAATAAATATGCATGTAGTAACTTATATTCACACACTAATTCAGTCCGTAATACATTATCTAAATTTTCAACAATTTCTATCAACTTTCCGGTCATATCAACATTTTACAATTCCAAAGCTTTTTCCAAAATTCCTTACTTTCCAATTAATCTCCCAACGACTTCAATTAACAACTTTAACTTTAAACATCAAGGTTTCATCTAAATTTTCACATGCAATTAGTAATAACATACCAACACAATTACTCAATTCCAACGTACGCCAAGAATAGGTTCTAAATCGGTGTATATATCTTTAATACAGTCACATGCATTTCATATTTCCAATTCCATCTTAACACCAATTCATATCTTCAAATACAACAACATGCAATGTCATTAAACTATAAAAGAAGAATTTTATACCTCGAATTTGTCCAAAACACTCCCCAAAAACGTGACTGTCCAGATTTTTAGCCACTATTTCGTCAGCTGAACTTGTAACGTCGATAACTCTCTACTCCAGTGTCCTATCGACGAGCGGTTTGTTGAGTTGGAAACTAGACTCGACGAACTTCATTTTAGGATTTTGAAACACCCAAAAACTCCTAATATGCTAGGAGATATTCCCTTCCAAATTGGACTAAAAATCTACCAGTAACCAGCGATTTTCTGCCCATTTTTCTTTCACAAAATTCGATTTTTCTTCGCCAATCTTCACTTCTTCAACCCCAATCCAACATGCAATAATTCTACTATGTTAACCCAACATTTATACACGTTTTCTTTCTTAATTTTTCGCCAAAAAAATGAAGAAATCTGCTCCCAAAAATCGGCCAGAATTTCCGATTTTGCTCACTAATTTTGGTGTGATTTTCGGCTTAGATTGTAGAAGAATTAAGCTGGTAATGGAGTTGATACAATTCTTGAATTTTGCTATGAAGATTGGGGTGTGTTCTTAGTTGAAGAAGAGGAAAGATTTGAGTGAAAAGAAAGAGGGTTTGAGAATGAATGGAGGATGAAGGGTTTGTCTATACAAAAAGAAATAAATTCTGAAAATTAGTTTTTCAATTATCCACTTTAGTCCCTCCACCTTTTTACACATTGACCTCTAATTAATTACTTAATTAAATTAATCCCCCAAGTAATAAATCTTAGTCCCACTTATTTTAATCTTAATTCTCGTTCCCTTTAATTTTCGGAAATTCCATAAGGCCTCGTATTCTCCATGTCGTAATTCCCTCAATATGTAATAATCCTCAAAAGAGAAATATAAATAACTTATCATTTTAAATATTCATTGACGTGTTCGTAGCTTGTATAATTATATCTCATACCCCTTATCTGAATCTTAACCTTAATGACGTTCTTGATCCTTGTCTTAACTTACGAGGTGTAACATCCTACAAGGTATCCAACTATACCCCACTTCACAAGTGTTAGAAACCATTAAAAATTTCCCCGAACCTAACCTCAACCGTTGGGGATCATTAAAGGTTTTGAAAACTTAACCTTTACCCACACTGCAGATAACACTTAATGTCTATCGCGGGAACGACCTTGGGTTAGTGTTCCTTACAGACATCATAAACCGAAGTACTCTTGCTTTCACCGAAGCGCTCAACTGAACCTTTACAGCTTAGTTTTCCCATTGAACCTAATTCTTGAGATCTCCAATCAGTAAGGTTGGGTTACCACTGTATCAGTCCTTATTGTTTGGGCTTTAAGTCCATTCCCCTAGACAAACAGAACTCTTGATCTTCGAGTAGTCCCTTAGTTTAAAGGGTCTGCAATATCATCTGATTAGTAATCAAGGAAGTGACAAATGTGATGATTAACTGTCTAACGGTCTTATGTCTCTGACTAAAATGTCCAGACGCCGTCATTCGTGTACTCCCTAAAGCCGACTGGCTAGTCACAGTGTATAACTGATGAGGGCACGAGTTTCTCCCAATATTGGACATCCTCTAAGAGGTCATGACGTTACTCAACTTCTCATCATGCTTTGTCCAAAGCGATAAACTTTGATTTCATTATGAATCGGCCGATGCAAGATTTCTTAGAGAATTTTCAAAGACATACCATACACATCCATTTGTGGCTTTGGTGTTCTTCAAGTCCGATGTCCAGTTTGCATCAATGTGTTCTCCCATAATCGCTGAACATCTAGAATACCATACATCGTAGATAAGCGAATATTTCAGATATCGTCATATATGATTTAACTCCTTTTATCGATCATTACCAGTGAACCTTAGTTCAACTGATCTACTTTGTAAGCCGATATCGGGTCAATTGTAGTGGGTAAAATACATTGAACTACATGTGACTTGCACATATCACTCTTGGTATACAGGCGCACTATGATTCCAATCAATCCTATGATTCATATCCATTGATGACTTCAACGAGACTGGCAATCACCTCACAAATGAGTTTCGAATTTGACCAGTCTGTTAGATGTCTTAGAAATCTCAATTCCTAATATGTCATCTGCAATACCCATATCCTTCATATCGAAACATCGTTTGAACATATTCTTAGTCTCTAAGATCAAACTAGGACTACTACCTTTAATCAACATGGCGTCTACGTATATGAATATCATGAACGAGTCAGAATTACCTTTCATGTAGACACATTTTTCACACTCATTAATGAAGAAACCCTTTGATAGTAGAGAACTGTCGAATGTTTCATACCATTGCCTCGGGGCTTGTTTCATCCCCTACAGAGACTTGACAAGTCGACAGACTTTCTTCTCTCGCCCTGGAACCACATACCCCTCGGGTTGTTCCACTTTCAAACTGTTGGTTTTCTAATTGTTGGCTTTCTAACTTCAGAGTAAATGCTTCTATTGTCAGATTTATTATTTCTGTTTTATCTTAAACTTCCAGGACCAAAATGTAAATATTTCAGGGATAAAAAAGAAAGTTCATGAAGAAGCACAACAGTCCAACAAACCAACTCTGATCCTCCCCTTCTAACTCTCCGGTTAGAAAGGTTGTCTCAACATCCATGTCACGCAAGACTGTAGTGGCCCTGGATGTTAAGCTATTCACAGGGGAGCATGTGTCCAAGTAGTTGAGGTCTTATACACGTCAGTAGATCCATCTACTTTGTACTCAATTTGAGTATCCATTTTTACAACCCAAAGGATCTTTTTCCGGATGAAGGTCAACCATTACACAAGTATGGTTCTATCTGATGGAAACTATTTCTCTCTTTGTAGCTTCTTTCCAAAGAAGCACTTCTGGAGATAACAATTATTTGTAATTGTCCATGGTTCATTCTCAATCATACAAGCTAGAAGATCTGAAACAAGTCTTTGTCCCCTCTTTGCTCTGTCTCAGTTCAACATCTAGAATCTCTGAGTTCTGTATATTTGGAACATTAAGTTTCGGATAGTCAGCAACTTCTGATTCCTGTAGATCTGGAACATCTAGTTCCGGACAATCAGGCACTCGCGGGTTCTTATTACCTCGAGCAATTACTTCTTTTTCCTTCTCAAGGAAAGTTATCTTCAAAAAATTCAGCATTCTTTGACACCAAGAGGCGATAAGCATTACTGTTATTTGCAGATCCAGTGGATATGCAATTTACAGTTTTAGGTCCAATTTGACCTGTTTAGGTATTCCAACCTCTACCAAGCCACCCCACATCACAACATTTGTATATGAGATCCTTTCTAGGTTTCACATGGAGGGTTATCTTCATCCTTATGCGGAGTTCTGTTGAGGATCACATTAGCGGTAAGGATCGGCTTGCCTCATATATCTTGGGCGTACGAATCTGCGCTTGGCTAACACCGTTAGACTGCGGTGAGTGAGGAACAATCGTCTAATGAACGACGATTCACATTCTCCCCCTCTATCACTATGAATTCCTCAATCTGTAGGCTTAGTTGATTTTCAACTTCTCCTTTGTAGCGCTTATCCGCTTCAACAACTTCACATTTTCTTTTCAACAAACAAAGGATGCAATACATTATACCATCGTCAATGAAGGTCACAAAGTACTTGTCTCCCCCCTCTATTTTGTACAAGCTTCAAATCACCCATGTAGGTGTGACTAAGTTCTAGAGGAGCGGTGCTTCTTTCACTATTCCTTTGATGGAATGGAAAGGTGATTTTGCCTCTTCGCCCACCTCATATTAATTTTGAGGGTTCATGTCGACAGAAGGCAACTATCTCAACTTAGTTAGATGTTGAATAACTTTCTATTTAACGTGTCTTAATTTATGATGGCATAGATGCACGAATTACAAATATATCATTCATTTGGCTATAGACATACTGTACCATTCTTAGTTATTACAGACCTGTTGGACTAGACTCAAACCAGCTTGACCAACAACGTCCCTGAAACCAAGTTCGGGACATGTATATCCTCATTTTAGAGTGATCCCATTCCCCGAAGTCCTTTTGAGGACAACCTCTCCAACCCCTTCTACTTTAGAGGTGGCATTGCTTCACATTAATAACCTTTTGCCCTTGGTTAGGGCGTAATCGGATCATATGTGATCTGGATACTCTAGCCCACTCCAGTTGCTTTGGCAGACTGAGTGTACAATATCTTTTCTGCCTTTCTTTTGGCCTTTAGATCATTTAAGACCTTAAAACTCTTGCCCACTCCAGTCACCCGTACGCTTTGTATAACTGAGTGTCCAATACCATCCTGTCAAATGAAGGATCTTTTGTCGGAATCGATGAAAGGTTTGTCTTTAGTCCTCTTCCCTTGTGATTGGTGCCCAGGAAAATCCCTGGCACTTACTTAGGATTGTCCATAATTCTAATTTTATTACAACCTAAGACCATATTTTTAAGCCGTTGTTTATAGTAGAACAATCTTTAAACGAGAAGGTAGGTGAGATTAAACATCTGATTTTAAAGCGTAAGAAATATAATTTTTCAAATATTTTCATATTTCTAGCCTTACTTTACTCATTTTAATAAGACATCATTTAATCTCATTATAGACAAAGAAGAAAGTTAAATTAGCCCAATTTTGGATTCTGGCCCACATCAGTCACTTTGTTGTACTGAGTGTCCATTTCCTCCTTACCATGATTCAGATCCTTTGTTTGGGACAAATATAGACCCCCTGCTGCAAGATAGAACCACATCTTCAGCCTTCTCCTATTGTCCCAGTTGGCATCCTCAACCTATCATGAGCGCTTATTTACACCACTCTCGGGATTGGTGACAGCATCAACACCTTGACCATCAACAGCATGATCAGCATAAGCACTCTGAACCTCACCATCAGAACCATAATCTAGTTTGTTGGCAGAAACAGTTTTACTGTCAATGGATATGTCTTCAATCAGAAAACCACAACCATAACTAGATATGGTCGCCCAACTATTGACCGACATCTTTCGAACACTAATACAATCTTGTCTTAAAATTATTGGAAAATAATGCAGGACGAGAATAATAAATAACTATTACAAGTGCTTCGAAAGGATAAACAATAAAAATTACAATAGCAACAAGCTTTGTAGTAAATATGGATTGTGGAAACAACAAGCTTTTGAGTTCTTGAATCAATCTTGGATCTTTGTACCAATTGCAGAAAGCTCCTTGAATCTTGAAAATCTGAAATCAAGAGACACTAAATATGAGAGTGTTACAATTGTGTTGGGTCGAGTGATGACACACTGTCTTTAATATAATATTGCATCGTATATATCATTTTACGTTGATAGGCAATAGTCTCCTAAGATAAAACAACTATTAACACTTGAGCAAAAGAAACTCAAGTGTTTCTCTTGAAGAACTTTGAGTATTGAAATATACTAGAGAGGAAGAAGTATTTCAGAATTTCTGATTGCAAGTCAAGTGTTTAACAATTGAGCCAAAGATCTCAATTTATAATGTAAGAATTTGTCTCTTCAAGTGTTAAGTGATGGCATTGAATCACCCATGTAATGGCAATGAACTGTCCATGTAATGACACTCATTTATCAGCCAAATAATGGCTGAAAACCGCTGGAATGAATGTCATTGAGAGCATCCCAAACGTCTCAAAAATTAGATTTTCGTTACAGACTTTCTACCAGGGTAGCGTTGCGGCTCTAGTAGCTCGGGGCTGAATTAGCGTTGCGGCGCCCCCCGGCTCCGCGGTGGCCCCGCATCCCTTCTCAGCTCCGCGACCCTTTTCTGACTTGTTTCAATCTTTACATTATGCACACTTCTTTCTTCATTCACCAATGTGGAACACTTGTCATTTGGCCATCGACCGTCCATCATTCTATGTCTCAAACATTTTACTTACGTACCAATATCTCTTTTACTAAGGAAAGTTACGATCTTTGTTACAACGTGTGCACGTGTGTGGAAACTACGTTCCGACATGCGGGGCCCCAATTGTTCGCGTCATAAATAATGGGATAAACTTTATTCCACATTAATAAATTTCCAACATATATCTATGCATATAAATTGTATATCCATATATCTATGTGTACATACTAACAATTATACAAGAATATACAAATATATACATAGCTATACAGTAGATACAATGTATACATACGAGAAGGATATGTATCTTTTCCTTTATGTAGTGTATATTCATTATATACCAGTGTATATTTAGTGTATAAATTTATATAGCCAATGTAAATCTATATATAACATTGTATACAAGGTTTCACTGGTTGTAATTTTGAGTCTTTCAGGTGAAATAAGTATTTTCACTTATTACATCTTTACATTTTGTAATTTTCTTCAAGTACAAATTTACTAATTTTACGTGTATTGAAAGAGACGAAAGAAAGAGAAGAAAGCGAAATATGAAACCCAAAGATGTAAGAAAGAGAATGCTAATTATGTGTTCACCAGAGTTACTTTACAATGGAGTCAAGCCAATTCATTTTAAATGCAAAATAATCGTCGAAACAATTTAAATAATAAAAGATATTAGTTACCTTTTCATTTTGATTGATTGAATTTCAGCACTTAAGTGCTTTGAGTTAATTGCACTGTCATTAAAGATATATTGACATTTTGATAATTTCTTTAGATATCGTAAATAGGATATTTGCAAAGAACTTCAAGCAACGTCGGGAGTAAGTAAAGATGGGCTATAATTGTTTATATTATTTTCTCAACCGTATATATCTTCGGAAGAAGCCTATAATAATATGCAGAACTGTCAGTAAAATCACCCAGCTTCCCCAATATCTTGTGTGCATATAACCGTGGAGTTCACCACAATAAAGTCATATTAACCATAACACTTATTTTTGCCAAAATTCTTAATTTGGTGAATTGAAAACTTTGTACAAGTCGTATTAACCATCTACGACTAGTTTGGGTGGTTTTGGTTGGGGCACGAGGGGTTGGATGTGTTTCCACCAATCTTAAAACATTTCAACAGTTGCTAATTTTTGTTGAGCTGGTGCGACCGCAGTTACGGTGAAATGAGTTAGAATATTATTAATTAGTGGTGGTGTTCGAATATCCTACCCAGTCTGCATCTGTGTAAGTAACAAGTTTGGAAATGGAGGACATGTAAAGATGTAATCCATACTTCAGAGTGCCCTGAATATATTGCACAATGCGTTTTAGCGCATGCATATGTTCTTCCATCGGATTATGCATGAAGAGGCACACTTGTTGCACTGCATAGGTAATATATGTCCTGGTGAATGTGAGATACTGCAAAGCTCGTGCTAGGATGCGGTATAATGTTGGATCGATAAAGGGTTTGCTAGAGATGGTACTCAATTCGACTTCGTGTCTACCGGAGTTGCTGAAGGTTTGCAAGAAGACATTCTAGCTCTTTCCACGATCTCTGAGGCATACTTCCTCTGGGAAAGAAATAATCCACATGTATGTCGTGTCACAACAATTCCTAGAAAGTAGTGTAGTGGACCAAGATCTTTCATAGCAAATTCGGAACTAAGTTGTGACATGAACTCTTGCGAAGAGAGTCTGAAGATGTTGTTAGGATAATATCATCCACATATAAAAGAAGGTAAGTAGTATGATTACCCTATCGATAAATTAACAGTGAATTATCTGAACGGCTATGTGACAAAAAATCTACAAACCGTTGATACCAAGCCCTGGGACCTGCTTGAAGCCATATAATGATTTGCTTAGAAAACACACATGATTGGGATATTTAAGATTTATGTATCCCAACGGTTGGTACATGTAGACAGTCTCATTCAGGTGTCCATGGAGGAAGGCGTTTTTTACATTCAATTGATGAAGTAACCATCCTTTTGAGAGAGACAGGCTGAGAATTGTTCTGATAGTTGCTAGTTTGACCACTGGATATAAAAAGATCTATCAGATTTTTCTTTATGTCTAAAAATCCACATAGACTGAATTATATTAGCATTAGATGGATGAGGTACTAAATTCCATGTCCTATTTTTAATTAGAGCATGATATTCATCATCTATGGCCAATTTCCAATTCGAGTCTTTTAGAGCAGACACTGGGTTACGAGGCAAAGGTGATTTCGCGACCTGGGTGTGTAGGTTGTATTTGGTATTGGATTTGAAAATTCCATGTTGACTACGGGTGACCGGATGATTTGGGCCAGTGGACTAGACGTCACTGGCCGAGGGAGTAGAAATTGTTGGTCCAATGGGCTGGTGGCAGTGTCTGTTTTCCAGTGGGCTTGGAATTGGACCTACAGCCGAGACCTGGCCCAACCTGCTGGACTGGGCAGTTTGTAAGAGTGGGTTGGTGGTACTGGGCCTCGGAACTGAAGGCCCAAGCTGCTGGACAGAAATGTTAGGCTGTTGTGCCATCGTCCTTGGTCTAGTGGGCCTGAAGCTCGGTTTCTAATACCGGCAATGGTTATCGGGCTGTGAAAAAAATGTGTTAGTTATGGAAGCTTATCATCATCCAAAAAATCATAAGAGAGTCCGTTCATGTATCTTAGCAAAGGGAAAAACTGTTTCATCAAAAATTATGTGACGACTTATAATTATTATTTTGGACGACATGTAACATTTGTAACCACGTTGATTAGTAGGATATCCCAAGAAGACACATGGAGTAGACCGGGGTTGGTGTTTGGTGATTGTGGTGGATAGAAAGAGGGGGTAGCAAATGCAACCAAACACTCTTAAATGATGATATGATGACTCTCGTAAATAAAACATTTTTAGTGGAGCTTGATAGGACATGTTTTTCTGAGGGAGAATATTTAACATATAAGTGGTCATTTGGAGTGCATGATGCCAAAATATGGGGGGTAGGGATGCATGCGCTAGGGATGTTCTAACAATATTGTTTATGGTTCTAATTTTGCGTTCCGCCTTCCCATTTTGTGAAGAAATGTGAGGACAAGACAGACGAAAATTAAAACCATTTGTTTTGAAAAAATCCCAAAACTGATTATTGTCAAATTCCCTCCCATTGTCACATTGAATACTTTTAATTTTCCGTTCAAATTGAGTTCGGATGAATGTTCTAAATGTGAGAAAAGTGGAAAACACTTGTGATTTTTTCGATAAAGAAAATATCCACAAATAATTAGAGTAGTCATCAAGTAATAGCAAATAATATCTATGACCAAAAGAACTCAAAACGGGTGATGTCCAAATATCACAATGTAAAATATCAAACGACATAAGGGTGCACGAATTAGAAGAAATAAATGGCAATTTAACATGTTTTCCAAGTGCACAAGAATGACACTTATTTAGAGTCTGTGGTTGGGTACATGAAAATAAATGTATTTTGGTTAAGAGAGGCCAAAACAGACTCTCCCGGATGTCCCAACCGTTCATGCCATAAAGACGGTGCCATTGCTTCAAAAGTAGATGAAAACTTGGACTGTTGATTGGGTAAATTTATTGGATAGAGCTCCCCCTTGATATCACATCCCATGAGAATCTTCCCCGTCTGAAAATCATGTGCTGAAAATCCAAAAGGGTCAAAACGAACAGATACTCAATTATCAGTAGTAAACTTCCTAATAGAGACCAAGTTTTTTATTAACTTAGGAGCATGAAGTACATTCTTTAAAATTAGCGGTGGGTTTGGTGGTGAAAATTTGCTAGAAACATACCTTTTTATTGGAATTGAATGGTCATTTCCGACAATTATACTATTTTTATTGCTCAAATTAAAATACGATGAGAGATTACCTTGGGAGGACGTCATGTGAGATGTCGCTCCGGAGTCCATATACCAATTTGAATCAGGTGGATTTAGTCCAAGGGTGTGCATGACAGACTCAATATCCGAGGGGTGAGCCACTGCGGAATGGGCCTCCTACCACTGGGTCGGTAGTGGCCCAACACTACTGACTGCTGAACCCGTAAATTGGGCCTGCTGTTGGGCACTGCTGTCCGCCACTGTTTCGGAATTGAGGCCGATGGCGATGGGCCGGAATCGCCGATTAGTGCGTGGTGTGGTGTGGCTCGCCCATTGCGGGCTGGGGCCGGCTGGCGACCAAGGCAGCTGCCAGGCCAGTTCGCTTGCCCGCCTTGCGCTCGCCACCATTTCTTCCACCTTGTTGCTGCCACTGCCCGCCACCATTTCTTCCACCTTGTTGTTGCCACTGCCCGCCACCATTTCTTCCACCTTGTTGCTGCCACTGCCCGCCGTCGGTGTTGGTGTTGCCGCCAATTCCGCTGCCACCAGAGTTTCGGTGGCCTCCACTTTTGTTGTTTTCGCGATTTTCACCCTTATTCTTATTATTATTACGTCTTTTTTTCCCTTATTTTAGTGAGAAGGGTAAAAAAAATACCATCAATTGAGGGAGTGGCAATCATGGCGGAATTTGAAGTAGTCGACACCTTTTTAGCAAAGCCCGATTCTTCAAGCATAGATCTTGCTTGATAAAATAAAGGGAGAGGATTACTTTGGCGAATGAGAGTCCCCACGCCGCTATACACATCGGTGAGACCGGCCACCAATTGTAAGACTAACCGGTTATTAGTAACCGGTGAACCAATATTTCTTAATTGATCCGCCAACACTTTGAGGCGTTGACAATATGCAGAAACGTAAGGAAAGTCTGTCATGTAAATGGTTGAAAATTCCTGTTCTAATGTAACGGCACGAGAGTTTTGGTTATCTTGAAAGATGTCTCTCAAGCGTTCTCATGCCGCCATGGTTGTTGAATCTGGTTCCATTATTGTATGCAACAAGTCAGTGGATATTATTGCATAAATCCAACTAAGAACGGTGGCATCAAGTGTATCCCACAATCTCTGTCTACATCGGATGTTAATTCCTTCCATTTTCCATATTTTAGAGGAATTATATGATAAAGAACTTTGTGAGTCCGACAACATATTTTGAATAATTCTTCTCATGTTGTACAATGAACGGTTTCCATTTCTAGTTTGACGAAAACATGTGTCTTGATATTTGAGACGGTAAGGGTTGTGTGAAAATATGATTTTGATTCAGACATAGTTGGTTGTGATTGAGTATGATCAATAATGGAGTTAACAAAAAATAAACACTTTTCGTCCACTAGGTTTCAATGGAGGAAGAATGGGACCGAACAATTGTAAGAAAACAAATATTTTTGAATATTTTTCCTTAAACTCTTGATACCATGTAAGACTTTGAAATAATTTTCTCAATCATATTCATCCCATAAGAGAATAATATATACACAATATATATCCATTTTGGAAGAGTAAATCATGCCTAATATATTCTTAATCAATCCCTAATAATCCTTAACATAATATTCCTAATTTATTATTTTACTACCTACCATATATAACATGATACTACATTAATACACAATATTATTAATAATAATTAATAATATTCTAACAAAATGTTCGCAATTGCAAACTCGTATTAACCATTTAGGACTAGTTTGGATGGTTTTGATTGGGGCACGAGGAGTTCGGATGAGTATCAAACAATCTTAAAACATTTTTAACAGATGCTAATTTTTGTTGAGCTGATGCGACCGCAATTACGATGAAATATTCGCATTTGCGAACCCGCAAATTTGATGAAATGTACGTAAAAGTAAAGAGTCTGCAAATACGGATAATAGTTCACATTTGCAATACCACAAAAGCGAGTGCGGCAAATGCAAAGAAAGTCTATTTTTTATGACCCCAATAGTATAAGTATCAAATTTCAAGACAGTCATGTTGTTTTCACCATTTTTGAGTATCGGAGCTCGATTGGAGGCGACTCTAGAGGAAAATTTCACCTACAAATGTTGGCTAACACCTAAAAATACGGATTAAAGAAGTGCAATTGAGGATTTTGACCTAGGGATAGAGTAATATTTTATTGGGATTTAAGCATCGAAATGGACTAGAATAGATAAGCCAATTATGGATTCGATCTCATAGGATTATGAATCATGCAAAAACTTGATCAATTTCAAATTTTGACCTCGAAGCTCATCCTCGACTTTTTGGTTGACTCTGATTTCGGATTAGTCTAGTATTGCAATATAGGTATAGTTGAACTCGTTTAACCTAATAGATTTTTTTTATTATATTGGAGTCGTTGATGGATTCCGGATGTGATAAGGCTATTGGAAGGATTAAAGCTTCTCTCGGATCGAGTTAAGTTGTAGTTTTTCCCTTGATGAGGGAATTTTCCCAAATTGACTTGTTTTTACATTTATATGTTTGATTATCGTATATACTAGGGGTGAGCACGGGTGCATGGTACCTAGATACCCGATCGGTACCGATAATAACGGGTAGGTTCCGGGTAGATATATTAGAATAACGGGTAGGTTTCGGATAGTAAAATTAGGAATCGATCAATGTCGGGTCCTATTCCGGAAAATAGAGAACGGGTACCCGGACCTGGAACCGATACCCGGACCCACCCCCCATTTAATTTATTTAATCATCTTGACGTTCTTCAGAAGCTTACTGTCGAGGAAAAAGAGTTGAGTCAATCAACAGAAGGAGCTCGGGGACAACTTTTGAGGATGTTTACAAAGAGACAAGTTCAAGGAGCAACAGTGAAATATCCATTATTAAGGAGATAGATTGTGGCACCGGGAGAAATGGATCAGACATCAACTGGAAAAATGTCCAGGAGCAGAAGAAACTTAGTGAATCTGTTGGGACAAGTGACAGTTTTGCCAACAGTTCAAGGATACTATGGAAAAACTGAATGTGTTTTCCGTTACAAGGTACCCGGGAATCTACCCGGAACTGCAGGGTCTGGGTAGGTTTCGGGTAGTAAATTTAGGAACCGATCTTTTACAGGGTAGGGTCCGGGTAGTTCAAAAATGGTAGGGTACCCGGACCCGCTCACCCCTAGTATATACACGTTGACGAGCATATATGTGAATACCGTGGTGATAAATATTATACGGGGTACAGGGTGTTGTTGATATAGGTTCTTTATGTATTTGTTTGTGGCATGGCTACTTTGAGCATCCTACCATGCTACTATAATTACATTATGAATTATGCACATGTTTAATTACATGTTTGTCATGCACTGTATACATGTCCATTTGTTTGATTATGTGATTCATATCTTGATATGTGGATTAAGCTAATGAGTCTAGTGGGACCGTTCAACAGTTGTAAAGCATATTACTCTAGATATGACACGTGAGTTATCCGTGCATAATTATGTTATGGCACGCGAGTTGTATGTGCATGTTATGTTATGACATGTGAGTTTCTTGTGCAAATTATTTTTTAGCACGTGAGTTATCCGTGCAGATTATGAAACGTGAGTTGTCTGTACGGCGCGTCGATATGGATTCTTCCCTCTAGAGTCATTATTTTTCCGAGCCACCTCCAGGTGGCCATGCGTGCACAGTTGTGCTATGAGTACCAATTATGAGTATATTTTGAGTCTTCATCATGTATAGATCATTTTTTACTCATGTACATACATTCCTTAAAAATATTGAGTTGTGCATATAGAGTTGGTGCATTTCCATACATGCTTAGAACTTGACTAGTTGAGATATGGTACATTCTACCACATCATTTGTATGTATATATATTTATATGCTTGGGCTATACACATTTAATGATGATTTATTTGTACCGTTTTATATTGTTGATGGACATGATAACTGCAAAGATTTGACAATGAGTATTTTTCGGTAAATCCTCGCCATTAATTTGTTGGAGACGGTCGATGGTACTTATTGAGAATGCTTTAATTTTGTACTTATGTTATACTTGTTGCATCCTTATGTATAGGTAATTGCGCTCTTGCGGAGTACGTGTGAGAGACTTGGAGACCCGTATTCCAGTTTTTAGCGGCCAGATATTTCATTGTAGATTAGAGTCACTACTTCTATTGTATTCTAAACAGATCTTCTAGTAGTCTTTACAGAATTTTCATTTTTCATTCTTAGTAACTCATGACTTGTGACAGTAGTTCTTGGAGGTTCTAATATAAAGCTTTGTGTTGTATTCGATTTGGTAGTAACTGAAAGAAATAATCTCTTGATTATTTTCATTGATGAAGAGGTATTTATATACAATTTACAATCCCTAATTATGAAAAATTATATTCCTACTATAACAATAAATCCTAATTATACTTGTATAAAAATCCTACAACTGTGGTAAATTTGTACAACAAAGTTGGGTGCAATTATACACACAGATATAATATTTCTGTCACACACCCGCAGTCATAACAGGCGGTTGTCGTACGCTAAGATTGTCCCTAAAATCTTCAAATAAAACCAAGGGAAGACCCTTAGTAAATATGTCTGCAATCTGGTACCGCGAAGGGACATGGAGGACACGTACTTGTCCACGAGCTACCTTTTCTCGAACAAAGTGTATGTCCATCTCGATATGTTTTGTGCGCTAATGTTGAACCGGATTTCCAGAAAGATAAATGTTACACCCCGTATTTCCAACAGTTTGAAATGAGAACGTACGTGAGATTGAGATTTGAATTTTGAAAAGAATGAAAAATTTCGAAAAAATCCTCCGAGCCTCGTGAAGGAAAAAGGTTTATAAAGTGGAGTTTGATTCTCAAATTTGATATTTGGAACTTAGAGAATATATTGGAATTATGGATTTTAATTTTTGGTTTTGGTCATGTGGGGCCCACCCGGGAAATTTTACGTTTATGTGGGGTCCACAAGTTTTTCGATATTTTGGCCAATTATGGACTTTTTGGGAGATGAAAATATTTTGGACGAATCATAGGATGACACGTGGCACACCCCACCCCCTTGTCTTGGTCTTGGAAGACCCTGACTATTTGACTTTAGATATTTGTGAGACTTGGCAAGATATTTTGTGGACAAGTGGGCCATGTGGGTCCCACTCCACTTGTCTTGCTACTTGAGATATACATCTATATATTAGAGGGCTTGCAAGACTTGCCAACACTTAGCCAAAGATCTCATCTTGTTCTTCATATTGCTCTCGACCAAGGGCAAAAATGGAAGACCAAATTTCCCAAATCTTACAAACTTATTTATTATACAAGATTAAGGTCCCTAACCAAGTGATTAGCAAGATTAAGCACCCTTAAACCCAAGAATCATGTTGTGGCCGAAAATAGAGGGTGTGAAACCCTAAGGTTCCGTCGACTTTTTGGAAGCGAAATACAAAGTGGAGTTGTGTATAAGTTCATAGAGGTCACATATATGTGATTAGAACTTGAAGAAGTGGAGTGAAACGAAAACTGCGGACCAAAACATAGCATTCTGCCCGGGGCGTTTTTAAGGCTAAAAATGAGGTAATAATTCTTCTTTTTCCGCAGTAATTGGATATTACTCATTGTTATAGTGTATAGATGACTTATTGTTAAGGAATATATGGAAAATAAGGTGTGCATGTACCCTTTTTATGTTGAGGGCCGAGACTAGGAGTTTTTCGGGCCATGTGATTCGTTGATTTTTATTGTAGTCGTTCTCACGCATTGCATGTTATATAATGAAGGAAATATTGTTGTTGATAGTTATTATAACTTATATAACATGTTGGAATGAGAATTGGATTAAAAGGAATTAAGGAAAAGGACTTTGTATTGTTATAGTTGTGGTTAGCCGAAAACTGCCTAAAACTGTTAGACGTTGTTATGCAGTTTTTATGGACTGTTTTGGGGTGTTAATATGCTGGAAATTCAGCCCCTAACCTGCATGATTAATGTAGTAATTGGCTAATGGAAGTCCTAAGAAATAAGGGTGTTGAAGGCTTCACATGGTACCCTTAATGTTGGATAAATTATGGGTTGATTTGTGGACTATTTTGTATAACTGTGGGACAGAATTTTACACGTCCAGTTAGGCGTGTAATCCCCTTTGGTTAACTGTTGGTTGCGCCTTAAATGTGGCTTGTTGGTTGATGAATACGGGCCTTGAAAAGGTGGAAAAGTACGTAGAAACAAAGGAAGTGCTGCCCGATTTTTCGTAGAATTAGAGGGCAATTATTTGGTATAAGTCTTACAATAGTAAATATGATATTGATAGAAGTACTATGACCATTTTAGGTTGAAGTACTACGTGTAGCAGAGTCTACTTGGCTTAAGGAATAGTCGATGAAGTTAAAGTACTTTGGAGCGTTTTGCTACTTGTCGTATTGGTTAGTCGTCACGAGGTATGTGAACTTCTTCTTTCTATAGACATGAGTATTTTTATGGTATACTTGCCTTGTTGTTAGGAGTATACATAACTTGTTGTTTGAAGTATACTTGCCTTGTTGTTAGGAGTATACATGACTGGATATTTGAGGTATACTTGCCTTGTTGTTAGGAGTATACATGACTGGATATTTGAGGTATACTTGTCTTGTTGTTAGGAGTATACATGACTTGTTCTTGAGTATACTTTCCTTGTCATAGGAGGTATTCATGTTATTGATTTTATGTTAAAGGCATGTCTAGAAAATTCCTAAGTTCTTACCAAGTCTTATGGGAGATGTTGGTAAGAGTCGTTAGGAAGTATTGGAGTCGAGTGACCTTGCTAATTTACTACACTAATGAGAATAGGTATCGAACAAGCCATTGCAGCGTTAATGAAAATGTATCGACAATCAAATATGTTGAAATAAGTAGAATTCTCCATCTGCATAGAAACTAAGATAAGACAAAATTGTTTTACATTTTCTAGATCATGGCTGATTTAACAAGGTCGTTATAAACAAGTATAACCTATTCACAGCTCATAAAAGTATTAATTTTGTAAGTACATGAGACTTGGTTTTGAAAAGTATATGTTACTTGATTTTGAAAGGGGAAGTAACTTGAGTTAAAGATATAAGTTACTTGATTGATTTAAAGAGAATACATGATTTGATTGGAAAAAGTAAGTGACTTGATTTTAAAAGTATAAGTTACTTGAGTTTAAAAGAGTAAGTAACTTGGTTTTAATAGTGAAAGTACTTTTGGGTCCAACGCCCTAATATTTCATGAAACGATTCTTTTATAAAGAATAGATGTACAAAGTACTTTGGGTTCAATTCTCTTACATGACATGATAATGTCTTGGTTGTATTAAAAGAAAAGACGTGGTAGTACTTTAGTTTTCTAAAATGAAGGTAGTTATAACGGCTTTATGGGAAGTTGTTATAACAAGTTTTGTGGAAAGTCAAAAGATGGTTTAAAATGACATATGGTTGCATTGATACACCGAGTCCCATGGTGGGCCGGGACACGCTGCATGTACACACATGAGGATTATATGGATAGTCATGATTATATCGAGTCCCCTAATGAGTCGGGACACGTTATAGGTGCATATGTGAGGAAGATGACCACACCGAGACCCAGAAAAGGCTGGGACATGTTATACCTTATAGAACTTTACACCGAGACCCAGAATGGGTCGGGACACGTTATACCTTACATGACTAATATGACTTTACACCGAGACCCAGAAAGGGCCGGGACATGTTATACCTTATATGACTTTACACCGAGACCCAGAAAGGGCCGGGACATGTTATACTTTTTAGGACTTTACATCGAGACCCAGAATGGACCGGGACACGTTATACCTTACATGACTTATATGACTTTACACCGAGACCCAGAAAGGGCCGGGACATGTTATACCTTATATGACTTTACACCGAGACCCAGAATGGGCCGGGACACGTTATACCTTACATGACTTATATGACTTTACACCGAGATCCAGAAAGGGCCGGGACATGTTATACCTTATATGACTTTACACCGAAACCCAGAATGGGCCGGGACACGTTATACCTTACATGACTTATATGACTTCACACCGAGACCCAAAAAGGGTCGGAACATGTTATACCTTATACGACCTTACACTGAGTCCCAATATGGGCCGGGACATGTTAGATACAGAGTATGAGGACCGAGTCCCAATATGGGTCGGGACAGGTTATAGGTACGAGTATGATACGTTATCTATACGTGTATGAACATGATGATTCTATGAGTAGGAATCCATGAGGCGAAATCTGATGTCTGATGGTACAAAGTGCGATGATACAAGGTACAGTTGGCTCTGATTGTTATATGACACGGTAGGATCTGATATTTTATTTTCATACTTGCCTCAGTCATTCTTTTGTACAGTTATGATCTTGTTTACTGTACTGTATTTTCGTTCCATACTTGGTACCTGTTGTACTGACCCCCTTCGGGGGGTTGCGTTCATGTCCGCATGTCTAGGTACACAGTTGGGGATCAGCGAGCTTAGGATCCTTGTTCAGCATTTTGGATAGCTCCAATGTTCCGGAGCTTATCATTATGGCTAGGTATACTCAGGGGTACGACGGGGCCTTGTCCCGTCACAGTTGTTGTCAAATTCTTAGAGGTCTGTATTCATATGTGGGCTGGACTGGTGAGAGTTATATTTACATTGTTGTACAGTGTAGACCCAGTTGGGTATGGTATAAATATACGGCAGCCTTATCGGCTTTGCCTTTGCTTTAAGAAAAAAAAGGAAAAAAAATGACGAGTGTTATTATCTTCCGCGTGTTACTCATGTTGTATGTATAGAAGGGTGCCCAGGTAGGGTACCAGTCGCGGGCCCGGGGTTCGGGGCGTGACAATAAACTACACTCACATTATCATAATATACCAAGGTAGCCTTCTGAATAGGAAAATGTAACTCTAGTAGAAGATTACACAGCCAACATGACTCATATACCACAATGGTTATCCCTCGATACTCGGCCTCCGCACTGGATCGTGGTAAAGTAGCCTAGAATTTTGCTGACCAAGAGACCAAGTTATCGCCAAGCACCATACAATAACCACATGTCGAACGTCTAGTATTTGGACAGTCACCCCAATCAGCATTTGTATATGACACAAGAGTAAATACCAAGGACGGATATAAATGCAATTCAAAATCAAGCGTGCCCTGTATGTATCGGGTAATACGTTTGAGCGCATTCATGTTCTCAATATGCGGATCATGCATAAATAAACACACTTGATGTACTGCATGCATACGTAATATTTGGTCTTGTGAAAGTCAGTTACTGAAGAGCCTCTACTAGACTACGATACTGGGTGGGATCCTCGTATGGTGTGCTAGATGTAGCACTCAGCTTGGGTTTGGTATCAACCGGAGTAGAAGTAGACTTACACGATGACATGCCAACTCTCTCAATAATCTTTCCCGCATATTTTTTCTGTGATAAAAATAAACCACCTGCATGACGAGTGATTACAATTCCCAAAAAACAGCTCAAGGGCGTCAAGACCTTCATAGCAAATTTTGAACTGAGAAGAGACATGATAGACTTGCATAGATTATCAGACGAGGCAGTAAATATTATATCATCAACATATAACAATATGTATGCCAGAGAAGTACCACGATGATAGATGAACAGAGAATGATCAGATCTGCTGTGAGAAAACCAAATAGTAGACACATAATATGTAAAGCTTTTATACCAAGCCCGTAGGGCCTGCTTAAGCCCATGCAAGGACGTTTTCAGCAAACAGACATGATGAGGATAATTGGGATCCCTAAAACCAAAGGGTTGATGTATGTAAACTGTCTCTTTAAGATCACCGTGTAAGAAATTATTTTTTACATCCAACTGGTGAATGGGCCATGCTTTCGAGAGAGCTAGACTGAGCACAGTGCGAATGATTACCGGTTTGACTAAAGGATTAAATGTCTCTCCACAAACCATGCCAACCTGTTACATTTTACTATCACCTACAAGACGGGTCTTATGCCTCTCAAAAGAACAGTCAGAATTTTCTTTATGAGTAAAAATCCACATGGATCGAATAATATTAACACCAGGTAGACGGGACACCAACTCCCACGTCTTATTTTCAATAGGAGCATTATATTCGTCATTCATGACCAATTTCTAATTCGGGTCATAAAGGGCAGACACCGGGTTACGGGGTAGGGAAGATTTAGTGACATTATAATTAAGATTAAAATGTCGTTTCGGTTTGAAAATGTCTCTTTCGCTACAAGTAATGGCCCTTGACTCGAGGTAGAAGTGGATGGGATTGGGGAAATTATTTGGTTGGCAGCTTGCCTGCTGGCCCAACAAAGGGACGAGAAACTAGAATTGCATCAGAAGTGGCAGTTGGCCGAGAAGTTGAGTCAGTACCGATATCGGTACTGGCAGAGACATCGGTCCACTACTGAGACCATGTGGGCCAAACAACGCTGGACCAGGACAATATGGGCCAGCAGGAAGTGGGTCTACTGGCATATTTGATTCAAGAGACATTTCAGATAAATGGTGGATAATATACGGTGAGATCCCATCATCCAAAAAAGTATACGAACTAGACACGGAACTACTCAATTTAGCAAACGGAAATTGGAACTCATAAAAAATAACATAGTGACTAATTATGATTTTATTAGAGGATATATCAGAATATTTTGTAATCAAGATGATTAGACGGATAACTCAAAAATACACACGCGGTAGAGCGGGCTTGAAGTTTGTTAATTATAGTAGACGGAAAAAGTGGATAGAATAAACACCCAAACACCCTAAGATGGGCATACGGAGGATCTTTATTGTAAAAAAAATTAAGTGGGGATTGATATGCTAAGCCTTTAAGAGGGAGGATGTTAAGTAGATATGTAGTCATTTGCAATGCATGATGCAAAAAAGAAGGTGGTAATGATGCATGGGCTAGCAAGGTAAAGACAATATTATTTATGGAACAAATTTTCTCTGAAAGAAATAATCTCTTAATTATTCTCAATGATGAAGATGTATTTATATACAATTTACAATTTTTAATTATGGAAAATTCTATTCCTACTTTAATAATAAATTCTAATTATAATTGTACAAGAATTCTACAACTATGATAAATTTGTACTAACAAAGTTGAGTGCAATTATACACGGATATAATATTTCTATCAGTAACTTATTTATATTATCCAGTTATACTTTATTATGTTATAATTCCTTGATATCGTGGTTGTTATAAGATTGATTCGCCTAATAGGTGGGCTAGGTGCCATCTTGACTTAGAGGAATTTGAGTCATGACAATTTATGTGAGGAATATAAAGGGGACCTAACTGCAATTGATGAAATCCTTGTAGCCCTTTCAGTGCAGCCTCATCAGGTTGAACCTATACTTACAGCCACACTGGCCCCTCCAAACACATAAAGTGCGCAACCAAATAATCAATTATCACATTTAAAACTAGGCTCATATATAAATCAAATCCATAATATTTAAAATATTTAAATATTTTAATACGTAACCTTATTTTTCTTATTATTGAAACTCACTATTTTAAATTTCTCTTACCGTTGATCGAGCATGAAAACTTGACGGCTTAGCTGGACAAACCATCTGTACTTCATGTGTCTTACATGCGTGAATATGACTAAAATAAGAAGGAAAATAACCAAAATGCCTCCTCCTTCCCATTCTCTTCTCCACTCTTGCTATGACCGTCAGTACATGGAGCTCGCTGATATGGTGTAGTTTTTGAATGAAGAAAACGAAAGAGATAAGAGTGAAAAAGGGTCATGAGAGATTTCCGACTTTTACTTTGTGTTATGAAGATATTTTATGTTATTTTTTTCAATGAGTCTCTCTTTCCTGAGGATCAAAAGCGGTCATCTCTTTTGTGAGTTCAAAAATGGCATCTTCATAAGATATTGTTATAAAATTTGTGAAGTCAAATAATCAATTTACAGATATTTTCATCGAATTCCTCACAATTTCTCGTATTAGTTATCTGTAATAAGCTCGATATATATGAGTTATATGTACCAATTTGAAAAGGTTTCCTATGATATTAATGTTTGGTGTCCCACATGAAAAAGAATTACTACTATGTATTATGTAGAATATAACTATAGCTCAATGTAGTAATGTACATGCACATTCTAATAATACTAGGGGTGGGCGTTCGGGCTGTGACAAAGTATACTGTGATATACACGATACCGTGTATATCACGGAAACACAAGATGATTTGGACCGTAATATATATGGTATACATAGCCGTGTATATCACGATTTGAGAGATATTTAATTAGCATTATACACTTACCATATTTGTAGAATTCTTGTACAAATAGAATAGGGTTTTGAGAGTAGAGTAGGAATAGGTTTTTCCATAATATGTATATTATAAATTGTATATATACTCATTCATTAATGAATATAATCAAGGGATTATTTCTTTCATGGTATCAGAAGTCTAGGTCTAACATACTTCTTTTCGCTGCCTCGGTTTATGTGCCCTTCTCGGAATCCATGCAACCTTACCTCCTCTATTCCCAAATTTTCTTCCAAATCCCCCATTCACCTATTGTTCTTTCGTTATGTCTTCTTCAAAGAACATGTTTCATCTTGCCCTTACAGTTTCCAACATCAAGAACCGCATTCCTATTGTTCTTGAGGTGGAAAACGTCCAATACGCGATGTGGTCAGAATTATTTATGATTCACGCACGCTCGCATCAAGTTCTACATCACATCATCCCTCCGATCACAGATGAGGAGAAGGTGTCTACCCCGGAGGATGACCTGGTGTTATGGACAATCCTTGATGTTACCGTTCTCCAGTGGATTTATTCAACTATCTCTATCAACCTCTTGCAGATGATTATTGAGCCCGACGCTACGGCAATGAAAACTTAGAATAGGGTGCGTGATATTTTGCAAGATAACAAGAATTCCCGTGTTGTCACTCTTGAGCAGAAATTTTCCCATGTCAATATGGAGGATTTTTCGAATGTCTCGGCCTATTGTAAAAGGCTGAAAGAATTGGCGGATCAGCTACGGAATATTGGAGCGCCTGTTACCAATAATCGTATTATTCTTCAAATGGTTGCAGGCCTATCTGAGGTCTATAATGGCATTGGGACTGTACTCCATCAAAGTAATTCACTTCCATTTTTTTTATCAAACACATTCGATGCTCACGTTAGAAGAAGTCGGCTTAGCAAAAAAGAAATCTACCGGCGCAAGTTCCATGGTGATGATGACTACATCTGATAATTCTCACGGTTTTATTGACAATTCTGGTCACAACCGCAACAACGATGGTGGCAAAAAGGATAAAAACCGTAAAAATAATGGCAAAAATCGCGGAGGCAACAACAACGAGCGATGCAGGCAACACCGGTGGGCCTTGGGAGTGCGGGCCCCAACTTGTGGTCTCACAGGCCGCTTGGTAGTGGGCTCGGACGTGCCGATGTCGATCCGCCTACTACCTTCCCAGCTATTTCCAGCGAAATTGGGCTCCAGTCCAGCCCAATTTCTTGGGTCCTTCAGCCAACAACTAGCAACGGTCTGAATTGGGTCAGCATACCGATCTGCTTGGGCCTCGACCACCGTAGGCCTTCCATGCTGCGAGCCTGAATCTGATCCCGACACCCACCGATATTGAGGTTGCCATGCATATACTTGGATTAAATCTGTTAAACCCCGTATTTCCAGAGTATGTACGTGAGGGCATACGTACAAAAGTTTAAGCCTTAAAGTAGACTAAGGGACGAAATTTTGTGCACAGCTAGCGAAAAGAATCGTTTTCCGACGAAACGTTTTCCGAACTTTGCGAAGGGAAAATTACGGCTATGTCATTTATAATTTTTGCGGATTTTTCCGAGAGATGAAATATTTTGGACCTACGAGAGGGCGACACTTGTCACCTCAGTGAAGCGATCAAGTGGCTGAAATGGTGCACGTTCTTGGCCATGTTTTGAGGCCTAAAACTTGGGTCAATGTTTGGAGTGATTTGGGGAGTAGATGGCTAGGGTGCACTTGTGCAAATCCACACCCTACACTTGCCTACCACTTGGCTTGATCTTGTCCATTGGTTTCCCTATAAATACCCCCCCCCCTTTGTTGAAGATTTCTTCATCCCTCAAATGACTTCTAAGTCTTAAAAATCCCTCCCTCCCTTAGTGTGGTTCTCGTCCAAATCCCCCTCCCCCTTGAGAAGGCCCTTGGCCGAAACCACCCCCCCTCTTCCTAGAGGTTCTAGCCGAAAGTACCCCCCCTCTCTTGAGTATTGTTCTCGTGAAACACCCCCCCCCCCCTTGGTAGAAAGTATTCTCCAAGTATTGTTACTATTCCAAAATACCTTAGCCAATCCCTTGTAGTATTTCCAAAGTTACCTCTATACTTAGAGTCCGGAAAATACTACTATACTTCCTTTAGCCACTAAACGAAACCCTAGGAGAAACTTCATTGTAGGTTGAAGTACTGCGAGTAGCGTGTTCTACTTGAAAGGTGGACAAGGCTAGCCGGGTTATAGCGGTGGAGCGTTTTGCTAATAGTCGATAATCGTCGCGAGGTATGTGATTCTTCCCTATCCTCTTGAGCATGATAATTTAAAAGAATATATATAGTACGGTAGACGTACGTGTGTTAACTGAACGTGGTTTTACTCCGATGTCTTTTGACTTGAATTTTAAATAATAAGAATCTTGAAGTATTTCAAAAGAATTAAGAATCGTTTTTGAAAGAAGAGTAATACTTGGTTTTGAAAGCTTAAGAATTATACTAGCTTTATGGGAAGTTAGGTATAACGACTTAAGAGTGATAAAAAGAATGGTTTATTGATTTTAGAAGTTAAGAGACTTGATCTTAAAAGATAAGAGACTTGACTTAATTATATTAATATGAATTTTGTTAAAAAGTGTGAAACCTCATTCGTGAGTAATGAGTACTTGGTTTTTAAAAGGAATAATGTTTTACTGATTTCGGAAATCAGAATAAGTATCGAACGAACCACTGCAGCGTTAATAAAGGGAAATGGTTTGACTAATAAAGTAATTATATTAAAACTAGTAGAAACCTCCATCTGCATAGAAGCTAAGATAAGACAACATCGTATTACATTTCCTAGATCATGGCTGCTTTTATAAGATTGTTATAAACAAGAATAACCTACTCACACATAAGGCTTATTGTTTTAAAAGAGAGTACGTTATTTGATTAAGACTATAATCTATGAAATCTTTCGAAACTAAAAGACTTGAGTATCTGAAATTAGGCAAACTGAACTTTTGGAAAAGAATGTTGTTACTTGACGTTGTTCTAAAAGTGTAAGCCACTTGGTTTAAAACAGTGTAAAGTACTTGATTTTAAAACATGAACGTATTTGGTACTACGGATAATAGTATCGCGTTGTTTTTCGTAAAAATGAGGTCTTTTTGAAAGGATTAATGTATGTAGTACTTTGGGGTTAAAACCCGGATTTGTTGTAATAAAATAATGAGTCTATGAGTATGTTGAACTTGCCTATGCTTGTGGTGATATCCTTTGTTGTGCAAGTGTTGTATTTACGTACCGCATCTCGTTGGAGGTAGGCTATGCGATTGATTGATGGACATCTCGACACGATGGATGGGTGGCCACGGGTATGCTTCCACTATATCGATCCTTTTGGACATCGACACGATGGGTGGCCGGATATCTTCCATTAGGAGTGTGATCTTGTTGTTTGTTTTTGGACATCTCGACACGATGGGTGGCCACGAGTATGCTTCCACTTTGATTGTTATTTTGTTATTTCCTTTTGGACATACCGACACGATGGGTGGCCACGGGTATGCTTCCATTAAGTGTTATCTTGTTATTTGCTTTGGACATCGACACGATGGGTGGCCCACGAGTATGCTTCCATTATGATTGTTATCTTGTTATTTCCTTTGGACATACTGACACGATGGGTGGCCCACGGGTATGCTTCCATTGGGATGGTTCCATGGACATGCTTGTACAGGAGTAAGATCTTTGGGGCATGCGGCCGTTTGTGGGTTAAATTCCCGAGTTATATTTGAGTGATGACTTTACGGGCGTGAGTCCCTAACTTGATATGTCTGCTAGATTATATTGTGAACTGTAGTTTGGTCATCATACATGTCTCCTGTTTTATATAGACTGTTATGATTTTACTTACAGTATTTTTCAGTTTCACATACTTGGTACCTGTTATCGACCTCCTTCGGGCTGCGTTCATCATGCGCGGTAGAGGTACACGATCGTTGATCCTCGCCATAGGATCACGATTCACAGATTAGGAAGCTCCGTTTCTCCGGAGGCTTATCTTTTGGTATGTTTTCCCCGAGTTGTAGGTTCTTGTACATTCAGGGGTATGGCGGGGCCCTGTCCCGTCATGGTTGCTGTAAAAATCTTAGAGTGCATGCTTGTTGTGGCGGGGTTGTAAAGGATATGCTTGTTCAAACTTTGTATATTAATATATGCCGAAAGGCGACTTGTTCTCAGATAAAATGTGTCTCATTTTACATTTGTTTATGTCTGGTTTTTATGTTCCACTGATTACTCTGATGTATGACTACTTGGGTGCCCGGGTAAGGCACGATCACGAACCGGGCGAAGTCGTGACAAAAGTGGTATCGAGCGATTAATCCTCGGAAAGTGTCTCTGACCGTGTCTAGTAGAGTCTTGATTATCGATGTGTTGTGCACCACATCTATAATCGTGAGGCCGCAGACATTTAGGATTAGTTTCCATTCTTCTCATTACGAGATCGTGCCTTAGAGGTGTTATAAGTTGGACCCTCCGACGTATTTCGTTTTCACGATTATGCCTCCGCCAAGGCAACCCGCCCAGATGGGCAAGGCGTGAGAGGCGCTAGTAAGTCTGAGAGGAGTACGAGCGCGAGCGGTCGTTACCTGAGATAGTGCTTCAGACGGCGAGTTTTGCGATGCCGCCAGCACCAGCAGAGTTTAGAGCCGCAGCGATGGTGATGAGACTCTGATACCGCACCTCGGTCCAGCGGCACAGGCGTAAGAGTTAAGTACAAGGAGATGGCTTGATTATTGGCGAGATTGTGGCGAACATGAGATAAATTTGGATCACGGCGATTCAGTTCAGCGGTGCTGCGGTTCACCCGAATCGAGCGATTTGAGGCTACGATTTTACGAGTTGTAGCCCGCGAGTTCTCGGGTCGAGGCACGAGGATGATCCGCGAGAGTTCATCCGTCGATTCTGAGAGGATCGCGAGTGATCAAGGCGGAGACCGAGTCGGTGGTCTCGAGTTCGCATCGGTGCGTGATCTGCGATCGTGGTTTGATCGTGGGAGCTGTCCCGGGAGAGTATGCACTTCCGGCCGTGTGGGGCGAGTTCTCGTGGACATTTCTTGCACATTTCTTGCCTCGCGAGATGAGGAGGGCTCGGGTAAACGATTTTTGATGTTGAGGCGAAGCAGGCGTCTGATTCGAAGTACAATGTGAGTTCGACTCATTGGCTCGGTATGTCCCATTGTTGTAGCCGATATGGGGGCGAGTGCACCGCCACGTTACGGGTTAGATGACTACTTGGCGAGGCTTGTTCGGGTGTAGCTCTTCACCGGCATGGACATTGCCGCGTGCGAGCTTATGCACTTAGGTGTGAGGCGGAGAGGTCGATGGAATGACCAAGATCGGCGAAGGGGCGAGAACAACGAGGTCTTTTGGCGACTTTCGAGGCGGACCGCCTCGGCGAGACTAGTTATGCGCCTCCGCCAAGATCAGAGTGGTCCTCCACAATCTTGTGGCATCGAGTATTGAGGCGGTCGGGGCTCCAAAGGTTCAGATTTCGGGAGGCGGGGTGTTAGCGGTGAAGCCACCCCTACCTCGTTGTGACCATTGTGGTAGACTCCATTGTTGGGAGTGTCGTGTTCGTTCGGGGGTTTGTTTTACATGCGGCCAGCAGGCCATTTCTGCTTGTCCGACCGAGGTAGTGCGGTGGGATAGAACAGACTACGGGATCTATGGCTGGTTCATCACGCCTACTGACTATGCGCCTGCAGGCAGTGCCTATGATTAGAGTGAAGCGTTAGATACAGGTATATCCTTAACCCTCTAGAGTTTGGTATGCTTGATATGATGATCTTATTATTGTGTGCTATGTACCGATAGCGTTGTGTTATATTGCGAGTTAGAAAACATGGTTAGTTGGAAGGACAAGTATGGGGGCATGGAAAGTGTGAACCTTAGAATATTTCACGATTGAGACCTTAGATGTAAGGCCGTCTTGAGTAAAGGATTTTGCAAATGATCCTTGTCGAAGTGCATTATATGCCTAGGGTGTATTAGTGTGATAAGTCCATGGGTAGTGTGAGATGGAAGTGGTAGCTTTCATGATGTGAATTAGTAAGATTGTTAGGATCGAAACAAGAGAGTTCGGACGATGGAGGGTCGGGTTGAGGGCGTGTGCGGGTCAACTGTGGCGAGAATGGCGAAGTCGATTCGAGGTGGTCCCGCCAGGTGGTAGGGTCACGAGGGTGCTAGGCCCAAGTTTAGATGACCATCGTATGAGTTCATGGATATGTTCGACCAGAATCGGATCGTGAAGGCCGGGAATGGCCTTAAAAAAGATCGAGGCTAGTAAGATGACCAAGTTTGGAGGTAGTGACTCCAGAGATTTGGAAACTGAAGTAATGACTGAAGTATGGTACGTATACTAGAAGAGTTCAAGTGTTCGAGAAGAGTACGACGAGTAAGGGAAGAAGCGAGCATGTGTTAAGAGCATAAAAGTGATCATTTCGTTTGTAAAGAAAAGGTGCGAAGGGAGTATCTTTTAGACCTTGGGAGGGAGCTTTTGTAGTGATGGAGGTTATTCCTCGTGGACTTGAAGTTGAGTAATTGCGCGCGTGTTATTTTGTGGCCAGGTGGGGCATTGGCAACTTGTTAAGAGGAACTTTATCGTTATCCGTCTTGAGAAGGAACATTCGGGACGAATGTTTCTAAGGAGGGGAGAATGTTATACCCCGTATTTCCAGAGTATGTACGTGAGGGCGTACGTACAAAAGTTTAAGCCTTAAAGTAGACTAAGGGACGAAATTTTGTGCACAGCTAGCGAAAAGAATCGTTTTCCGACGAAACGTTTTCCGAACTTTGCGAAGGGAAAATTACGGCTATGTCATTTATAATTTTTGCGGATTTTTCCGAGAGATGAAATATTTTGGACCAACGAGAGGGCGACACTTGTCACCCTCTAGTGGGCGGTCAAGTGGCCGAAATGGTGCACGTTCTTGGCCATGTTTTGAGGCCTAAAACTTGGGTCAATGTTTGGAGTGATTTGGGGAGTAGATGGCTAGGGTGCACTTGTGCAAATCCACACCCTATACTTGCCTACCACTTGGCTTGATCTTGTCCATTGGTTTCCCTATAAATACCCCCCCCCCCTTTGTTGAAAATTTCTTCATCCCTCAAATGACTTCTAAGTCTTAAAAATCCCTCCCTCCCTTAGTGTGGTTCTCGTCCAAATCCCCCTCCCCCTTGAGAAGGCCCTTGGCCGAAACCACCCCCCCTCTTCCTAGAGGTTCTAGCCGAAAGTACCCACTCTCTTGTGTATTGTTCTCGTGAAACACCCCCCCCCCCCTTGGTAGAAAGTATTCTCCAAGTATTGTTACTATTCCAAAATACCTTAGCCAATCCCTTGTAGTATTTCCAAAGTTACCTCTATACTTAGAGTCCGGAAAATACTACTATACTTCCTTTAGCCACTAAACGAAACCACAGGAGAAACTTCATTGTAGGTTGAAGTACTGCGAGTAGCGTGTTCTACTTGAAAGGTGGACAAGGCTAGCCGGGTTATAGCGGTGGAGCGTTTTGCTAATAGTCGATAATCGTCGCGAGGTATGTGATTCTTCCCTATCCTCTTGAGCATGATAATTTAAAAGAATATATATAGTACGGTAGACGTACGTGTGTTAACTGAACGTGGTTTTACTCCGATGTCTTTTGACTTGAATTTTAAATAATAAGAATCTTGAAGTATTTCAAAAGAATTAAGAATCGTTTTTGAAAGAAGAGTAATACTTGGTTTTGAAAGCTTAAGAATTATACTAGCTTTATGGGAAGTTAGGTATAACGACTTAAGAGTGATAAAAAGAATGGTTTATTGATTTTAGAAGTTAAGAGACTTGATCTTAAAAGATAAGAGACTTGACTTAATTATATTAATATGAATTTTGTTAAAAAGTGTGAAACCTCATTCGTGAGTAATGAGTACTTGGTTTTTAAAAGGAATAATGTTTTACTGATTTCGGAAATCAGAATAAGTATCGAACGAACCACTGCAGCGTTAATAAAGGGAAATGTTTTGACTAATAAAGTAATTATATTAAAACCAGTAGAAACCTCCATCTGCATAGAAGCTAAGATAAGACAACATCGTATTACATTTCCTAGATCATGGCTGCTTTTATAAGATTGTTATAAACAAGAATAACCTACTCACACATAAGGCTTATTGTTTTAAAAGAGAGTACGTTATTTGATTAAGACTATAATCTATGAAATCTTTCGAAACTAAAAGACTTGAGTATCTGAAATTAGGCAAACTGAACTTTTGGAAAAGAATGTTGTTACTTGACGTTGTTCTAAAAGTGTAAGCCACTTGGTTTAAAGCGATAAAGTACTTGATTTTAAAACATGAACGTATTTGGTACTACGGATAATAGTATCGCGTTGTTTTTCGTAAAAAGGAGGTCTTTTTGAAAGGATTAATGTATGTAGTACTTTGGGGTTAAAACCCAGATTTGTTGTAATAAAATTATGAGTCTATGAGTATGTTGAACTTGCCTATGCTTGTGGTGATATCCTTTGTTGTGCAAGTGTTGTATTTACGTGCTCTGGCGTCTCGTTGGAGGTCGGTTTGTCGATTGATTGATGGACATGCGACACGATGGGTGGCCCACGGGTATGCTTCCACTATATCGATCCTTTTGGACATCGACCGCGATGGGTGGCCGGGTATGCTTCATTTAGGAGTGTGATCTTGTTGTTTGTTTTTGGACATATCGACACGATGGGTGGCCACGAGTATGCTTCCACTTTGATTGTTATTTTGTTATTTCCTTTTGGACATACCGACACGATGGGTGGCCGGGTATGCTTCCATTAAGTGTTATCTTGTTATTTGCTTTGGACATCACGACACGATGGGTGGCCACGAGTATCTTCCATTATGATTATTATCTTGTTATCTCCTTTGGACATACTGACACGATGGGTGGCCCACGGGTATGCTTCCATTGGGATGGTTCCATGGCCATGCTTGTACCGAGGTAAGATGCTGGGGCATGCGGCCGTTTGCGGGTTAAATTCCCGGGTTATATTTGAGTGATGACTTTACGGACGTGAGTCCCTAACTTTATATGTCTGCTAGATTATATTGTGAACTGTAGTTTGGTCATCATACATGTCTCCTGTTTTATATAGACTGTTATGATTTCACTTACAGTATTTTTCGGTTTCACATACTTGGTACTGTTATCGACCTCCTTGAGGCTGCGTTCATCTGCATGGTAGAGGTACACGATCGTTGATCCTCCATAGGATCACGATTCAACGTATTAGGAAGCTCCGTTTCCCGGCTTATCTTTTGGTATGTTTTCCCGAGTTGTAGGTTCTTGTACATTCAGGTATGGCGGGGCCCCGTCGTGGTTCTTGTAAAAATCTTAAGTGCAGCCTTTGTTGTGGAAGGGTTGTAAAGGATGTAGCTGTTCAAACTTTGTATATTTATATATGCGAAAAGCGACTTTTCTCGAGATAAAATGTGTCTCATTTTACATTTGTTTCATGTCGGTTTTTATGTTCCACGATTACTCGATGTATGACTACTTGGGTGCGGGTAAGGCACGATCCACGAACCGGGCGGTCGTGACAAAAGTGGTATCGAGCGATTAATCCTCGAAAAGTGTCTACTGCCGTGTTCAGTAAGTCTTGATTATCGATGTGTTGTGCACCACATCTATAATCGGAGGCTGCAGACATTTAGGATTGGTTTCCATTCTTCTCATTACGAGATCGTGCCTTAGAGGCGTGTTATAAGTTGGACCTCTCAGCGTATTTCGTTTTCACGATTATGCCTCGCGCAAAGCAACCCGGCCCAGATGGGCAAGCGGCGAGGAGGCGCTAGTAAGTGCAGAAGTGCGAGCGCGAGCGGTCATTACACGAGATAGTGCTTGACGGCGAGTTTTGCGATACGCCCGGCCCAGCAGAGTTTAGAAGCGCAGCGGTGGTGATGAGACCACGATACGCGCCTCAGTCCAGCGGCACAGGCGAGGAGTTAAGTACAAGAGAGATGGCCCGATTATTGGCGAGATTGTAGCGAACATGAGATAAATGGAATCACGGCGATTCCAGTTCAGCGATTACTGCGGTTCACCCGAGATCGACGGTTTGAGGCTACGGGATTTTACGAGTTGTAGCCGCCAGAGTTCTACGGTCGAGGCACGAGGATGATCCGCAGGAGTTCATCCGTCGATTCTGAAGGATCATGAGAGTGATCAAGGCTTGGAGACCGAGTCGGTGGTCTTAGGTTCGCATCACCGCGTGATCTGCGATCGGCCAGTTTGATTCGTGAGCCGTCCCGGGAGAGTATGCACTTCCAGTAGTGTGGGACGAGTTCTCGAGGCATTTCTTGCACATTTCTTGCCTCGCGGATGAGGAGGCTCGGGCCGCAATTTTTGATGTTGAGGCGAGCAGGCGTCTGATTCGGAGTACAATGTGAGTTCGACTCATTGGCTCGGTATGTCCCATTGTTGTAGGCGATATGGGGGCAGTGCGCGCTACGTTCTGGGTTAGATGACTACTTGGCGAGGCTTGTTGGTGTAGCTCTTCACCGGGCATGGACATTGCCGCATGCGACTTATGCACTTGGGTGTGAGGCGGAGAGGTCGATGGAATGACCAAGATCGGCGAGAAGGGCGAACAACGAGGTCTTTTGGCGACTTTCGGCGGACCGCCTCGGCCAGCGAGACTAGTTATGCGCCTCGCCCGATCTGAGTGGTCCTCCACAATCTTGAGGCATCCAGAGTATTCGGGAGCGGTCGGGGCTCGAGGTTGATTTCGGGAGCAGGGGTGTTAGCCAGCTGAAGCCACCCCTACCTCGTTGTGACCATTGTGGTAGACTCCATTGTGGGGAGTGTCGTGCTCGTTCGGGGGTTTGTTTTACATGCGGCCAGCAGGGCCATTTTGCGAGAAACTGTCCGACCGGAGGTAGCACTGGTGGGATAGCACAGACTACGGGATCTATGGCTGGTTCATCACCTTCTACAGCTATGCGCCCTGCATGGCAGGCCTATGATTAGAGTGAAGCGGTAGATACATGTATATCCTTAACCCTCTAGAGTTTGGTATGCTTGATATGATGATCTTATTATTGTGTGCTATGTACCGATAGCGTTTTGTTATATTGCGAGTTAGAAAACATGGTTAGTTGGAAGGACAAGTATGGGGGCATGGAAAGTGTGAACCTTAGAATATTTCACGATTGAGACCTTAGATGTAAGGCCGTCTTGAGTAAAGTATTTTGCAAATGATCCTTGTCGAAGTGCATTATATGCCTAGGGTGTATTAGTGTGATAAGCCCATGGGTAGTGTGAGATGGAAGTGGTAGCTTTCATGATGTGAATTAGTAAGATTGTTCCGGATCGAGAAACAAGAGAGTTCGGCACGATAGAGGGTCGGGTTGAGGACGTATTGCGGGTCAACCCGTAGCCCGGAATGAGGCGAGGTCAGTTCGAGGTGGTCCCGCCAGGTGGTAGGGTCACGAGGGTGCTAGGCCCAAGTTTAGATGACCATCGTATGAGTTCATGGATATGTTCGACCAGAATCGGATCGTGAAGGCCGGGAATGGCCTTAAAAGAGATCGAGGCTAGTAAGATGACCAAGTTTGGAGGTAGTGACTCCAGAGATTTGGAAACTGAAGTAATGACTGAAGTATGGTACGTATACTAGAAGAGTTCAAGTGTTCGAGAAGAGTACGACGAGTAAGGGAAGAAGCGAGCATGTGTTAAGAGCATAAAAGTGATCATTTCGTTTGTAAAGAAAAGGTCACGAAGGAGTATCTTTTAGACCTTGGGAGGGAGCTTTTGTAGTGATGGAGGTTATTCCTCGTGGACTTGAAGTTGAGTAATTGCGCGCGTGTTATTTTGTGGCCAGGTGGGGCATTGGCAACTTGTTAAGAGGAACTTTATCGTTATCCGTCTTGAGAAGGAACATTCGGACGAATGTTTCTAAGGAAGGAGAATGTTATACCCGTATTTCCGCAGTATGTACGTGAGGCGTGCGTCTAAAAGTTTAAGCCTTAAAGTAGACTAAGGGACGAAATTTTGTGCACGGTAGCGAAAGAATCGTTTTCCGAAACGTTTTCGAACTTTGTGAAGGAAAATTACGGCTATGTCATTTATAATTTTTGCGGATTTTTCCGAGATGAAATATTTTGGACCAACGAGAGGCGACACTTGTCACCCTCAGTGGTGATCAAGTGGCCGAAATGGTGCACGTTCTTGGCCATGTTTTGAGGCCTAAAACTTGGGTCAATGTTTGGAGTGATTTGGGGAGTAGATGGCTAGGGTGCACTTGTGCAAATCCACACCCTACACTTGCCTACCACTTGGCTTGATCTTGTCCATTGGTTTCCCTATAAATACCCCCCCCCCCTTTGTTGAAGACTTCTTCATCCCTCAAATGACTTCTAAGTCTTAAAAATCCCTCCCTCCCTTAGTGTGGTTCTCGTCCAAACCCCCCTCCCCCTTGAGAAGGCCCTTGGCCGAAACCACCCCCCATCTTCCTAGAGGTTCTAGCCGAAAGTACCCCCCCTCTCTTGAGTATTGTTCTCGTGAAACACCCCCTTGGTAGAAAGTATTCTCCAAGTATTGTTACTATTCCAAAATACCTTAGCCAATCCCTTGTAGTATTTCCAAAGTTACCTCTATACTTAGAGTCCGGAAAATACTACTATACTTCCTTTAGCCACTAAACGAAACCCTAGGAGAAACTTCATTGTAGGTTGAAGTACTGCGAGTAGCGTGTTCTACTTGAAAGGTGGACAAGGCTAGCCGGGTTATAGCGGTGGAGCGTTTTGCTAATAGTCGATAATCGTCGCGAGGTATGTGATTCTTCCCTATCCTCTTGAGCATGATAATTTAAAAGAATATATATAGTCGGTGAGCGTCGTGTGTTAAGCGAGCGTGGTTTTACTCCGATGTCTTTTGACTTGAGTTTTAAATAATAAGAATCTTGAAGTATTTCAAAAGAATTAAGAATCGTTTTTTGAAAGAAGAGTAATACTTGGTTTTGAAAGCTTAAGAATTATACTAGCTTTATGGGAAGTTAGGTATAACGACTTAAGAGTGATAAAAAGAATGGTTTATTGATTTTAGAAGTTAATAGACTTGATCTTAAAAGATAAGAGACTTGACTTAATTATATTAATATGAATTTTGTTAAAAAGTGTGAAACCTCATTCGTGAGTAATGAGTACTTGGTTTTAAAAGGAATAATGTTTCTTGATTTGAAATCGAATAAGTATCGAATGAACCACTGCAGCGTTAATAAAGGGAAATGGTTTGACTAATAAAGTAATTATATTAAAACCAGTAGAAACCTCCATCTGCATAGAAGCTAAGATAAGACAACATCGTATTACATTTCCTAGATCATGGCTGCTTTTATAAGATTGTTATAAACAAGAATAACCTACTCACACATAAGGCTTATTGTTTTAAAAGAGAGTACGTTATTTGATTAAGACTATAATCTATGAAATCTTTCGAAACTAAAAGACTTGAGTATCTGAAATTAGGCAAACTGAACTTTTGGAAAAGAATGTTGTTACTTGACGTTGTTCTAAAAGTGTAAGCCACTTGGTTTAAAGCGATGTAAAGTACTTGATTTTAAAACATGAACGATTTGGTACTACGGATAATAGTATCGCGTTGTTTTTAAAAAATGAGGTCTTTTGAAAGGATTAATGTATGTAGTACTTTGGGGTTAAAACCCGGATTTGTTGTAATAAAATAATGAGTCTATGAGTATGTTGAACTTCTATGCTTGTGGTGATATCCTTTGTTGTGCAAGTGTTGTATTTACGTACTCTGGCGTCTCGTTGGAGGCGGTATGCGATTGATTGATGGACATGCGACACGATGGGTGGCCACGGGTATGCTTCCACTATATCGATCCTTTTGGACATCGACACGATGGGTGGCCGGTATGCTTCCATTAAGTGTGATCTTGTTGTTTGTTTTTGACATATCGACACGATGGGTGGCCCAGTATGCTTCCACTTTGATTGTTATTTTGTTATTTCCTTTTGGACATACCGACACGATGGGTGGCCGGGTATGCTTCCATTAAGTGTTATCTTGTTATTTGCTTTGGACATACCGACACGATGGGTGGCCACGAGTATGCTTCCATTATGATTGTTATCTTGTTATTTCCTTTGGACATACCGACACGATGGGTGGCCACGGGTATGCTTCCATTGGGATGGTTCCATGGCCACGCTTGTGCAGGAGTAAGACGCGGGGCACGCGGCCGTTTGCGAGTTAAATTCGGGTTATATTTGAGTGATGACTTTACGGGCGTGAGTCCACAACTTGATATGTACGCTAGATTATATTGTGAATCGTAGTTTGGTCATCATACATGTCTCTGTTTTATATGCATTATGATTTCACTTACAGTATTTTCGGTTTCACATACTTGGTACTGTTATGCGACCTCGCCCGGAGCTGCGTTCATCTGCGGTAGAAGTACGCGATCGTTGATCCTCGCTCATAGGATCAGTTCGTATTAGGAAGCTCCGTTTCTCGGAGGCTTATCTTTTGGTATGTTTTCCCGAGTTGTAGGTTCTTGTACATTGAGGTATGGCGGGCCCTGTCCGTCATAGTTCTTGTAAAAATCTTAGAAGTGCAGTAGCTTTGTTGTGGCGGGGTTGTTGTAACGACCGTTAGGGCCGTTCGGTGCCTTATCCCGGGCACCGTAGTGACACAACATCAGAGAAAACCAGAGGAAAATAAAACTTTAAACAAGAAACAAGGTATATGAACATAAAACAGGCCAACCCAACTGTTACCTTCCAATAACATAAATAAATACAACTCTTTCAAAGCGAGCAGTTTAATCCTTTTTACAAACCACACTTGTGGCATTACTACGACCTAAGATTTTCAAACAATGACGGACAGGCCCGCCATACCACGAATGTACAAGAACCTACAACTCGAGAACACATACAAAAGATAAGCCTCGAGAAGCGGAGCTTCCCAAAACGGCGAACCGAGATCCTAAGAGCGAGGATCCACGGCCGATGTACCTCTACTGCGGCATGAACGCGGCCGAAGAGGTCGATCTGGCAGTACAGTATGTGAAATCAGAATATCTGCGGTTAAATCATAACGATCTATATAAAGCGGGAGACATGTATGATAACCAAAATACGATACGCAACATAAGCGATCAAGTCGTGGACTCACGCCTCAAAGTCACCACTCGAATCTAACTATGGGTCTCACGCCCACCACATCCATCATGTTCGCATCATGGCCACATGCCGGAATCTGCGCCGGTGTAGACATGTCCATGATGCAACAATAACAAGGCGCGTGGCCACGTACCGGAATCGTGCGCCGGTGTAGACATGCCCGTAACCTCAATAACAATATCTTTGGGTGGTCAACCACGCGTAGCCACGTGCCGGAATCTGCGTCGGTGTAGACACGTCCGTGTTGCGATAATAACCATGTATCGGGTAATCAACGGCCGCGTGGCGCGTGCCGGAATCTTGCGACGGTGTAGACATGTCCGTGACATAAACAATGACGATAATCAAAATGGAAACATACGTGGAATTCTCCATCACGCCAAAGACGCGTCAGTAAGTTCTCAACAAGTCAACGGCCTCTATCGAGAGCGCGGTAACACAGAAATACCACACTTGCACAACAAAGGCTATCATCACAAGCATAGGCAAGTTTCACAACAACAAGCATAGGCAAGTTTCACAACAACAATCATAGGCAAGTTTCACACAACTCAAAGTACTTTCATTGTATGCCAAAGTCCCGGTTTTAACCCCAAAGTACTACATCGTTAAGTTCTTTTAAAAGAGATCCATTACTTTTATAAAAGTCACCCGATACGTAGTATTAGAATGACCAACCCACATTCCTTTTCAAAATCAAGTAACAACATTCTTTCCTAAGTTCCGGTTGCCTAGTTTGATTACTCAAGCTTCTCATTTTCAAATGGTTTCATAGTTCCCAAACTTAATCACTGATTCCTTTTTAGAACAATTGAGTAATATATGTCTCACGTGAGGGTAGGTTATTCTTGTTTACAACATTCTTATTACTGACCATGATCTAGAAAATGTAATATCATTTTGTCTCATCTTAGTTTCTATGCGGATGGAGGTTTACTTGGTTTTAATACGATACATCATTATTCAATACATTTTCCTTTATTAACGCTGCGATTGGTGCTGTCGATACACATTCTGATTTCCGAAATCAGTAAAACATTATCCCTTTAAATAAAACCAAGTACTCATTACTCACGAATGAGGTTTCACACAAACATTCCCATTAAAACAAATAAGTTAAGTCTCTTATCTTATAAGATCAAGTCTCTTAACTTCTAACATCAGTAAACCATTTTCTTTACCTCTCTTAAGACATTATACCTAACTCCCCATAAAGCTAGTATAACTCTTTTTAAAACCTTTAAAACCAAGTGTTACTCTCCCTTCAAAACGATTTATAAATCTTTTGAAATACATCAAGTTCTTTATTATAACTAGCCAGTTATAATTCAAATCAATTACCTTTCGAAAACCACAACCCATATTCTTACCTACATAAAGCTGTTATAACCAACTTCCCATAAAGCCGTTATAACACTTTATGTTTAAGCCAAACAAATACACTTAGCACGTATGCGTCTCGTACTACATAGTTCACATATCATGCTAGAAAGGATAGGAAGAGGTTCACATACCTCGCGACGATTTATCGACAATAAGCAAAATGCTCCAAGTACTACAACGCTAGCCCTTTCCACTCCGAGTAGAATACGCTACTCTTAGTACTTTCACCTATAAAGGTCACAAACGTCTATTAACCCCAAAACACAAGTTTATCTTTCTACAGAAAATTCGGCACACAACAGCGTAAATCTCCTCTCTATCGAGGCTACCAAGCCAACCGAGGGCTTACACGCCTAACCTGGACGTGTACCATCCTACTCAAGAACACTACACAAGTCTGCTGTACTGATCTATGTAAATCTGATTCGATTCTTTTCTTTATTCTTCAGGCTTAAGTCAAAAGACATTGCCGAATACTAAGTATAGTCCCATATATAGTATACTTCAACTATATATTCTAACAAACATGTAATTTCCAATTACGACTAGAGGGACAAGATAATTACCTCGATAAGCCCATAATTATCCAAGTTAAATGTCGATCCTTAGCAACGTTTAGCTCCAACTCCGGGTGCTCCATCCCGCTCCAAACAACCCTTAGAAGTTCTAACCAACTTCTACTTAAATACTTCAATCAAACAATGAAGATTTCCTAGGGTTTCGGTTTGAGACTAAAAAGGACAAAAGGTAGTATTTCCGGGCTCTACGTAGAGAGGTATCTTTGGAATACTACAAGGTACAAGGCTAAGGTATTTTGGGCATTAACAATACTTGGAGGAGTATTTCAACACCACAAAAAGGGGGGTATCACACGAGAACAACACTCTAAAAGAGGGGGGGTGTTCTCGGCTTTAGGCTCACAAAGGGGGAGGGTTTCGGCCCAAGGCCTTCACAAGGGGGAGAGGGGGGCTCTTGGACGAAAAGAGGGAGGGAGAGGGACTCAAGACTTGGAAGGTTTTGGATGAAGAAGTCTTCAAAGAGAGGGGGGTATTTATAGCAAAACCAAAGGACAACCAATGGCCAAGATCTAGCCAAGTGCAAGGCAAGTGTAAGGCCAAGATCAAGCCAAGTGCACCCTAACCCCTACTCCACAAAACACTCCACAAAACATGGCACAAAACTAGGCCAAAAGAGGGAGCCAATCGGCCAAGGCCAACCAAGGCCTCTTGGACGCCCAAATCGTCCAAGCACCCCACTTGCTTCCAATGTGAGGGTGACACATGTCACCCTCCCGTTGGTCCAAAATGTTTCGTCACTCGGAAAAATCCGCAAAAATTAAAAAAGTCATAGCCGGAATTTTCCCTACGAAAGCTGTGGAAACGTTTCGTCGGAAAACGACTCTACTCGGCACTTGTGCCCAATTTCGAATCCAATGCCTAACTTAAGGCTCAAATTTCGTACGTACGTCCATACGTACATACTCTGGAAATACGGGGTATAACAGTTGTAAAGGATGTAACTGTTCAAACTTTGTATATTTATATATGCCGAAAGGCGACTTTTTCTCAGATAAAATGTGTCTCATTTTACATTTGTTTCATGTCTGGTTTTTATGTTCCGCTGATTACTCTGATGTATGACTACTTGGGTGCCCGGGTAAGGCACGATCCACGGGCCGGGCAGGTCGCGACAAAATCCTCCAAACGGAATTGATGCGTGTACGACCGTTTCTCACATGACGTCCGACCAAGGTACTCTCTCGTCTTATTTCAATTTGAACAAAAATCGTGGCATTATTGTTGGTAATGGAAACTCTATTCCAATTCTACCTCGAGTCAAGGGTCCGTTACTCGTAGTCAAATGGGTATTTTTAAACCCAAATGACATTTTAATCTCAATTATAATGTCTATAAATCCCCACTACCACGTAACCATGTGTTTGCACTACATGACCCGAATTGGAAATTAGCGATGACTGACGAATATATTGTTCTTATTGATAATAAGACGTGAGAGTTAGTACCCCGTCCATCTGGTGTTAATATTATTCTATCTATGTAGATTTTTATTCATAAAGAAAATTTTGACGGTTCTTTTGAGAGACATAAGACTCATCTTGTAGGTGATGGTAAAACTCAACAGGTTGTCGTGGATTATGGTGAGACGTTTAGTTCGGTGGTCAAACTGGCTACCACTCGCACTCTTAGTTTGGCTCTCTCAAAAGCATGGCATATTTATCAGTTGGATGTAAATAATGTTTTCTTACATGATGATCTTAAGCAGACAGTCTATATGCATCAGCCCCTAAGTTTTCGTGATCTCTGTCATCCTCATCATGTTTGTTTGCTGAAGAAGTCCTTCTATGAGCTTAAGTAGGCCCTGCGGGCTTGGTATAAGAGGTTTGCACATTATGTATCCACTATTGGGTTTTCTCACAGCCGGTCTGATCATTCTCTATTTATATATCGTTGTGGTACTTCTCTAGCATACATTCTATTCTACGTCGATGATATAATATTGACGGTTTCATCTGATAATCTACGAAAGTCTATCATGTCACTTCTCAGTTCTGAATTTTCAATAAAAGACTTGGGACCCTTGAGTTATTTCTTGAGCATTGCTATCACGCGTCATTCAGGTGGTCTATTTTTATCTCAAAAGAATAGAGAGGTGGTATGTCATCTTGTAAGTCTTCTTCTACTCCATTTGATACCAAACCGAAGCTGGTGTTGCGGCTGGCTCACCTTACTAGGATCTCACCCACTATCGCAGTCTTGCAGGGGCACTTCAGTATCTTACTTTCACAAGATCTGACATTACTTATTTCGTTCAACATGTGTGTTTGTTTATGCATGATCCTCGAATTGAGCACATGAATGGGCTCAAACACATTATACGATACATCTAGGGAACACTTGACTATGACTTGCATCTATATCCATCATTGGTCTCTACACGTGTCTCTTATGCAGATGTTGATTGGGGCAACTGTCCTGATATCAGACGCTCCACGTCTGGTTACTGTATATTTCTTGGTGATAACTTGGTCTCATGGTCTGCAAAACGAAGGACTACCTTATCACGCTCCAGTGCAGAGGCCGAGTATCGAGGGGTAGTCAATGTGATATCTGAATCATGTTGGTTACGTAATCTTCTCTTAGAACTTCACTTTCCCATTCAGAAATCTACCTTGGTCTATTGTGATAATCTTAGTGCAGTCTATCTTTCTGTAATCCGGTTCAACATCAGCGCACTAAACATATCGAGATGGATATCCACTTTGTTCGCGAAAAAGTAGCTCGTGAACAAGTACGCGTCTTACATGTCCCTTCTAGGTACCAAATTGCAGACATCTTTACTAAGGGTCTTCTCTCGGTTCTGTTTGAGGATTTTAGGGACAGTCTCAGCGTACGACGACCGCCCACTATGACTGCGAGGGTGTGACAAAGCATATTGTGATATACACGACATATACAATGCCTTGTGTATACCGTGTGTATCACGTAAACACAAGTTGATTTAGACCGTGATATATACGGTATACATAGCCGTGCATATCACGGTTTGGGAGATATTTAATTAGCATTGTACACTTACCATAATTGGTGTAACTTCATTGTTGAATTGAAATATTGAAAACATGCATGTGGGTGGGGTGATCACATCTAGGGATATTTTGGGACGTGATAAAATTAATATCAGAGCTTAAATTTTAAGTCTCGTGTCATGAAACAGTATTTAATAGAGTCTTGTTCATTAGCATGTAAGGGTCCATATCTATGACCTTGAGGCTACTGATCTAGAATGTTTCCCTTCTTTCATTCCTTATTCGTGCATTGAGAGGAATTTAAGTCTAACTTTGGAATATTTATTTCGTAAATGGCTAAGAAATACGCAATCTTCATCTGCTAAAAGAAAATCATCTACGTAGACTAGAAAATTTGTCTATATTTTCATAATTCTTTTTCACATAACTTTTAGATTATTCTGATACTAGCTTTTGGGCTTTAGATTTATTTTTTTGAATATCTTTTTAGGTATTCATTATCCCTTGAATTAGTCTGGTTCTACCTATGTTGAGTTATACTTGTTAAAGAATCTCTTCTGTACATTTTCCTAATGAATTGATCTCCTCACCATGCCACTCTTCTTTCACTGTTTCCCTCTCTCGCACCTAGTAGCAAAGTTTAAAATCTAACCCCTCATAAAAACAATAGAGAAAATCATTAAACACAAACGCTTTTACTTTTTAAATACTATGTACTCAGCAAATGAATAAATATCGCAGGAAATTAAAGAAAATACTAATAGCTTGAGAAACAAAAATGACAAGTACAATCTTTACATATAGTATATGTTAACTACAAGTAGCAATCACCAGAATGGAGTCAGCCTACCAAGGTGCCGAACCTCCATAGGTATCATTTTGCACAGAAGAATGTGCCTCAGTTGTCCAGAACTGTGTTTCATCTTGGATAGCCCATAATTTGGTGCTTTCATCATAGTCCGAGCCATCCTCAAAACCAAAACCTCCATCATCATCTGTACCATTAATATCTTCAAGTTCAAACAATTTATCTAAACCATCAGAGTGTTCAAAGTAGTCGTCGTCCTCAACTTCATCATCATCATCACCCTTTTGATTGAAATACTCATTAACATCACCTTTTGCAAAAGCGTTCTTTCTTTCTCTTCTAATGTGCTTCCCCTTCCTAACAAGTTTCATCAGCTCATCTTTCACGACCAGCATTTCATCCCTCTCCAGTAGTTTGCCTCTATCACTATAGCCTTCTACTAGAAAGACCGAGTCTCTCTGCCCCTTCATACTCACATAGAACAACTCAGGGTGCCTTATCAGCATACCTCTTAATTTGTTTGGCAACCCGAATTCCTTTCTAAAATGTGTCAAGTGATCAACCAAAGTCCGTTTCTCAACCATCATCCCCAAAACTTCTCTCACCACTGCACATGCCCTCTTCTCGGCATTAATCGATTCTTTATAGAAAGCATTCACTTTTGTCTTATAAGGACACACAGCCGGTAACTCTTTAAACTTTATAAGGTACTCCTCATGTCGTCTCTTCAAATTAAGTCCCCTTCGAAGTTTTAAATGCTTGAACTTTAAAGGCCTATCTACAATCAATCCAAGTGAAACATGATCAACTTCACGAGACGGTAAAGCATTCGCTAGAGCTGGATCACAAGAAACAAGCTCAAGAGAAGGACCGTACGAAGTGTCCACAACATGAAACTTACGAGGGTAGTCATTGCATAGGCGAGACCGGAAATTAACAGGCAAACCAAGATCAGGGGCAATGTGAACTATCTTGGACAGCAATAGCCTATGATGTGTCGTAAGCATTAAAAGCTTCTGTAACTTAGCAGCCAAGAAAACCGACATGCCCGATTTCAGTTCTAATTCTCGATGAAAGAGGGAGGAAGCAGCCGGGGTGAGCCGAACACAGAGCTGAGAAAGTGGTTTGGTGGCATTGAAAGGTGTAGGTGGTGTTGGTATAGTGAAGAGTTCAAAGATAGTTGGGTAACGATGAATCATTGAAAGAATAGAACGAGGTTTCGAAAGGGTTAAATAACCGCGACATTTCGAGAGAACATTGATGGGCATGAAATGCTTTGGTTTTGAAAGTAGTAGTGTTTTAAGCTTCTGAATGAACCTAATGTTGTTGTTGTTGACAACATGTTTGTCTAATTTTCGATCTCGGACTAATTTGTGAGGTCCTGGATTAGAGCAAATAATTGAGCTAGTTACATGTTTCTTGTTGAATTTTGAGAAATCTGAGCGGAGGGGGGAAATCAAAGTGTTGTTTTGGAGTTGGATTTTTAGTGGTAAAGTGAGTATCATTTGTATGGATGTTGGGGAAAATTATCAAACAGTTGGTGTGCACTCTCGAAAAACTTCCACTTTCAAACAGTTGGAGTAGATGCTCATAGATTTTGTTTGTCTCCGAGGCCGAACATTCTCGTTTTTAAAACCACCAAAATTACTTGAGTAAACACTAAAACATACTTATTATTTATGTTTTTACACTTATATAGTTTGATTTGTCTCGATTATCTTATTAGTTTAGTGCATTTACTATTATTTTTTTTCAAAATGTTTTTTTATAGTATTTTTTAATGACTTCTTTACTTTTTTCAATTATTATCTTATCTTCTTTGTCATGCGTACTCCTGGGACGAGGTCTTTCGAAAATAAATTTTCTACTTTTCAAGGCAAGTGACACACTATACTCTCCCCATACTTCGTTTGCAAAATTACACTGAATATGTTGTTATTATTGTATCACACTTGTCTTTCTTATTTTGATTTTTTTGTAATAATTTTTTAATTTATTTATATAAATGTAAGAAAAATTAGAAGTTGACTAATTCTCTATTTTTAACATTAAAATCCTTTAATTGATCAAATTATAAATATTTTATTTAACAGATTCGTTAGAAATAGAAAGATAGTCCCCTTCGCCTTTGTCTTTATTGGCTCAGTAAAACAAATTATACATTTTCATGGAAATTCTAACATTCACATAACCATTGAATGCTCCCTTTCCCCGTTAGATTAGGGTTATATCACTAAACAACATGAAACAAATAGATAAGTCCAACTTCAACTGAGTTGAATAATTAATTTGTACTACACAAAATAAATAAGTCCATCTTTAATAAAATTCAAGCCCAATGTGGATCATCTCAAGGCCAAAACTCATGCCACACATTCAGTGACATGTTATTTAAGTCAAATTAAAGATCAACAAGATGATGTTACATGTTTAAATGATGTGGTATCTTTCAGTCAAAACAGAGACCACGAGCCGTGATATGGAATAATATTACGAGATGAAGTGTCCAAAATGACATGTCTTCTTCAAGTACATGCAACATTATCAACTTTATAATAAGTTTGACTACTCATATGAACCAACTAGAATAGATTTCATTTACACTTATTATTGCCTATTCCCTACAATTATAAATAGGGGGGTTATAACTCTTCGAGATCATTCAAAATTGGACAGAAGGCATCTACTATCAGAAGATCAGAAGAAGAGAAGAAACACATATGTCAAGAATCGTTCATCTCTGGTAGTGATCTATAAGTCTTCCGCATATCAAAAGTAGGGTTGTTAAAATCAAACTTTAATCAATAACCTAACCGTAAAATTGGCTTACTGGTTTATTGGGTTATCGGATTAACGGTTGGTGAATGGATTAAAATTTTATAGTTAACGGTTTAACGGTGCGGGCGCGGATTACTCAATTTTATTATTGGGTAAACCATTAACCCGTTAAAGATTTTCATATTTACATTTTTACCCCTAAATTTATAAAATATCTATTGAAGAACCGTGATTGCTAAGGCTGGGGCAACTGGAGCTCATGTAAATTTCATCAATATTTCAATGTCCAGTATTTTTCAAAGGTCCGTGCAGCTTATTGTTTTTTGAATAGTTAAATCTGAGTCCTTTTGTTTATTGGCAATGTGAGTTTCTCGGTGTTTACAATTGTTTTAAAATGTGAAACGTTCTTAAAATTGCGCTGGTCTTTGACTAAGCAAAATAAGTTCTCAAAAGGAATATTTATGTGCTCGAGACAATTTGTATTATAATAAATGTACTTTATACACATTCATATTTATATTAATGGAGATTAATATTATGACATTTACGGTTATTGAATTATTGGTTGATTGTCTATAATATTCTATAAATGCATCCCTAGAGATTACGTGGTTATTAATAATGTGAAAGATTAATATTATAACGTAACTCTTAAACTGCCTCGACTAATGATTATCGAGAATGGATATCGATGATATGTAATACGTCGACATGTGGTCTGCATCATATTCTTTGGTGTTGTAGTATGTCTCGCCTGCTACAAGTTATGGCAACTCGTGATACACACATGGGTCCTTTTGGAAGTATTGGTATACCCTGCTGATGTACTGTTTGTTATAGATGTCTAAAGTATCATCAACGTGTGGGAGATAGAAGTCCTTAGACTTGAGGTCGATACGCGCCTTGTTTACAAAGTGATGTACTTTGATCCTGTCCTAAGCTCAAATGTCTTATAGATTGAGATGCGGCTTGTATTGGGTATATTGCGACTTATATTAAAGGTGGTAGTTGAGCCAAAGATTAGGATTCATTCCTCGAATGTATCTTCGAGAGAACACTCAGATTCTTATATGGTATTAGGTGAACTAAGTCATTGGCCAACGCAGTAGACATATCTATGATATGGTCTTGTTGTTAGCTAATATATATGAGATATAATGATCAATCCATTTTGATAGACACTTGGCAGATCCTAAGCTTGATCGAGTGCGTCGTGAATGAAATGATTTTATCTTCCCACATAGAGGTTCAGTTCACATGTTTCGTGTAACTATACTTCACATATTGAGTTCGTCTTACGGCGCCGTCTAGGAGTTCCGTGTAGACCCTAATGTTATTAGTGTCGATATGTGAAGGCATGTAGGGTAACACTAAGTCAATTGTTCTGTCGATTCAAGGATATAATCAGAGAGAATATAAATGTTCGGTTTATAATCGAGACATTAGAATAAATAATGATTATTTAATTAAATCTAGATGATATTTCAGATTTAATTAAAATAGAAATGAGACAAAATTGGACTAGGACCGCGGCTCAAAGGACCAAGGGCCTCGGCGCCTCGGCGCCTCAGCACCGCGGCCACGGGTCCAGTGGGTCTGAGTGACCCACTCTACCTCGGTTTCTGGGCCTGGCCTACTTGAGAACCCTAGCGGATTTTTGCAGTTATAAATAGAGGGTTCAATCATTATTTTAATACACTCAATTCACTTGAATTATTCCACTACTACATTTCTGACCTAATGCGACGGGTATTTTAGTGTCGTCGCATTAGATGTGGCTAATGCGACGGGTGCACGCTAAAATTTGTAGTTGTTGCATTAGATAAGCTAATGCAACGGCTCTATGGTCTAATGCAACATCCCAATATGGTCGTCGCATTAGCCTATCTAATGCAATGGCTCTGGAAGGCTAATGCGACGACACATTCGTTTTAATATCCCCAAATTAGACGATTTTGATTTTATTTTACCCGCAATTTAGCCCTTCTCTCTTCTTCAATTCCTAATCCCTAGCCGTCGTATCCCCTTCCCCCAGCTCGGCGTCACATTACCCTACCTCGTCGTCGTCGTCGCCTTACCCTACCTCTCGTCACCGTCGTCTTACCACTGTTCGTCGTCGCGTTCAGCAGCAGCTACTCCATCGTCGAACTGTTCTTCCCTCTTCCAAGGTTAGATTATGTTTTAGCGTCGTTTTACCTTCCCCTTTCATGTGTTACCATTATTAATTCAAGGTTAGATTAATGTATGTGTATATATTTTCTCATATTTTACAGTCGTCGAACTGCTCAAATTGAATTTCTCAGATTTTATTCATTGTTCTTCCAACATTTTGTTTATTTGTAAATTATATTTCCAAATTAAATTACAGAGAATGTTTGTACGTAAGTTACCGTCGTTGCGTCGTCGTTTTACATTTTGTTTACTGTATGTTTTTCCAGATTTTATCTATTAGTCTCCTAAATATTACATTGAGGAAATGGATTGTGGAACTAAGGAGTGGTGGATGGCTACCAAATCGAGTGATGAATATGAACGAGGAGTAGACGAGTATATTAAAAAGGCTTTTGCTACAAAGTCTCAAGAAAACGAAATTTGTTGTCCATGTGATAGTTGTCACTATCGTTATTGAAAGCATGAGAATGTTGTGAGAGATCGCGTAATATGTAATGGATTTGTGCCAAGAACAAATAAGTTATTTGAATTAGGGATCGAAATTAAAAGAGAAAGAACTAATATGGATCATGATGAACAATCAAATATGGATGATTGCAATGATGACATAACATGGTTGTTGAATGATGCTAGTGATGTTTTTACAGAGGGGCCGAATGACGAGGCAACAAAGTTTTTCAAGTTAATTGAAGAAGGTGAGGAGAAACTATATCCCGGATGCAAGAAACATTCAAAGCTTTCCTTTATGATTCGACTATTTATTTTGAAGTGTGATCACAGGCTTACCAATGTTGCATTTGTTGATATATTAGAGCGTGTAAGGGAGGTGTTACCCGATGCAAAATTGCCTAAGTCTTTTAATGAAGCGAAGAGTGTTTTAAAAGTACTAGGGTTGGATTATACTAAGATAGATACATGCCCCAATGATTGAATGTTGTATTGGGAAGAACATACAAATGTTACAAGCTGTCATGTTTGTGAGACGCCAAGATGAAAGTCGAATGATAAAGAGAATGACACACAACATAAAAATGGAAAGATCCATAGGATTCCTAATAAGATCCTTAGGTACTTTTCAATAAAGAAAAGATTGCAAAGGTTATTTATGTGCGAAGAGACGGCGAAATACATGACATGACATGCTGATGGGCGTGAAAAAGATCGGATTTTACAACATCCAGTGGATGGCCAAGCTTGGAAAGAGTTTGATTCTGTATACTCAAAGTTTGCAGAAGATCAGCGTAATGTGAGGTTGGGGTTAGCCACAAATGGATTTAGCCCATTCAACTCGATGAGCATTGTTCATAGTACATGGTCTGTTATATTGATCAATTATAACTTGCCTCCATGGATGATTATGAAGCCAGAGTTTTTGTTATTGACTTTACTTATCTCTGGTCCTTCTTCCCCGGGTAATGATATTGACATCTATTTGCAGCCACTAATCAAGGATTTGAAGGATTTGTGGGTGTCTGGGTTGGAAACTTACGATTCTTCAAGTAATCAAAGGTTTGGCATGCGTGTAGCTTTGATGACTACTGTTAGTGATTTTCCAGCTTATGCAATGTTGTCCGGGTGGAGCACAAAAGGATATTTGGCATGCCCTTCATGTCATTATGAAACAGATTCTGAGATGTTGTCTTATAGTAATAAGAATTGCTACAGGGCCATTCGTAGATTTCTTGATCCAACTCACCCTTGGCGTCAAAATAAGAGGAATTTCGATGGAAAAACCGAGGAAAGAAGTGAACATATTCCTTTGACAGGAATTGATATTAAGAAAATATTGCGTGATTTTCCAAATGAATTTGGAAAGAAGCGAAAGAAAAAGAGGAGTAATGATAATGATGATCCAAATCCATGGAGAAAGATATCCATACTGTTTCAGTTGTCATACTAGAAGCATTGTTCTAATCGCCATAATCTCGACCCAATGCATATCTAGAAAAATGTGTTTGATAATGTCATTGGAACATTGTTAAACATACCGGGGAAGACTAGAGATCATGTAAGTGCTCGTCGAGATTTGATAGAACTTAAAATTATGCCAGAGCTTCAACCAATAATCTCGACCCAATGCATATCTAGAAAAATGTGTTTGATAATGTCATTGGAACATTGTTAAACATACCGGGGAAGACTAGAGATCATGTAAGTGCTCGTCGAGATTTTATAGAACTTAAAATTATGCCAGAGCTTCAACCAATAGAATTAGAAGATGGTAGCGAAGAAATTTCATGCTCTCGCTTCTGGATGTCACTTGAAGAAAAGTGCAAGTTCTGTCAAGTCATAAAAAATGCTAAGTTACCACAAGGTTATGCTTCTAATATTGCTCGATGTGTGCATGTTGAAGAAAGGAAAATCATAGGCTACAAAAGTCATGATGCTCATTTTATGATGAATTACTTGCTCTCTATTGCTGTGAAAACAACATTACCCAAAGATGTTGCTACTCCATTATAAGACTTTGTGCTTTTTTCAGAGGCATATGGAATAAAGCTATTGATCCTCGACATCTTGACAAACTCAAGTCAGATGTAGTTGAAACACTTTGCCTGTTTGAATATATTTTTCCACCCGCATTTTTTTACGTAATGGTGCATTTACATGTACATCTAGTAGACCAAATTAAGTTGGGTGGACCAGTTAGTTCAAGGTGTATGTATTGGATTGAGAGGTATCTTCGAGAGTTAAATTTGGATGTTCAAAACAAGAGTCGTCCAGAAGGCTCAATGGCAGAAGGATACCAAGCTAAAGAATGTATTACATTCATTGCTAGACATCCGAAACGATCAAACTCGTCCACAATTAATGTTAATAAGGATAGTGTCGCAAAATCATTTTTACCTAAGATTTGGCGTCCTATCAAGAAAAAGGGAAGGACCTCAAAGAAAAAGCATTGTGGACACATGATTGATCAAACTATATGAACACAAGCACATCGCTATGTCTTATTCAATTGCAATTGTGAGGAAGTTGAGAGATACATAAAGTAAGATGACAAACCATGATGATAATTTTTTATCTTATTTTTTATATGTATTATTCAATTGTATTGTGTTATTAAGATATTTGTTTTTCTATTTTTTATCACAGTGAACACAAAATGTGTGTAAGCACCAAACGGAAAAGAAAATGGAATAGTGCACAAGATCACAATAAGGATTTCATTGATTGGTTTAGGGAGAAAATTGAAATGAAACTTCAAGAAGGTCAAGACATTATTTCGAATCATATCTTATGGTTATCGAAAGTACCTTCTTATGTTGTTAAAAAGTACACAGGGTACTCTGCTAACGGATATAAGTTTCATACCATGAAGCGTGACGCGAAGTGCGTAACTCAAAATATGGAGTCACACTCACAGTCGTAACACATAGCTTTGCGAGTTCCAAAGATCAAAATCCTATACTGGAAGATGTCAATTATTATGGTTCAATACAAGACATCATTGAGATATCTTATCATAGGCATTTTAGTGTTGTCTTGTTCAAATGTTTGTGGTTTCACTCGAAAAAAGATGATGATGAGTTTATCATGGTTAACATGAATAAGACAATTTATATAGAAGAACCATTTATCTTGTCATCTCAGGCACATCAAGTTTTTTTTGTTGAAAATTTAAACAAAAAAGGTTGTCGGTATGCTGTTGAAATCCCTCCTAGGGAAATTTCTGATGGTATTAAAATATCTAATTATTTACTCGTGTTTTAACTTATTTTTACTTTCTAGTTAATTTTGTATCACATTTTGAACCTGCTGCATTATTGATGTTGTGCTGGTGCTTTCGACGGCGGTGCTTCTTTGCCTCGACGAGCACCGATGTTCTTCGCTTCCTCGATGGCATACCGCTGCTGCTTTCGACGAGCAGCGATTCTTCTTCTTCTTTGCCTCGACGGCATTTGTTCTTCTTCTTTCTTGCCTCGAAATTTGTTCTTTGCCGCTTCTTCTTTGCCTCGACGAGCTGCCTAATTTAAATCCATTCTGAGTTTTAGCTCAGCCACAAACTATGGAGGATTTTGTGAAAAAGAATAATCCAAAACACAAAAACATCATCAAGTTGAGAAGAATCAACAATCTTTTGTACCGCAAAAACAACAGAAAAAAGGTCATTTTGTTCTCCAGGTTCTATGTCAGCATATCTTGAATTGCGGAAAAAACAAGTAGAAAACATAGAAATGGTTGCAACAAGGAATGAGATTGTCACTCATACTAATGCATCAGCAGAAAGATAAGAAAATGAAAGAGATGATAATGATTATGTTCAACTAAATGATAATTCCAATGATGCGGGATATAACCATAAAGATTTAAAATCAGCGGCTGAAGACGAAAATAAAGGTACACGTTACTATTTATTAATTATTTAGCTTATTAGCATACTAAATTAGTACATGAATTAACAGTTGAATCTAAAATAGCTGTCAATAAGAAGAAGCATCGAGGTCCAACAAAGCTTACAAAGGTTCATGCGCGTACAAAAGAAGAGCGTCAACTTATTATTTTGAACTCATTAGGCCAGCCAGTTGGACCTACGAAGGTAAATACTTGATGAATTCAAATTTTTCTTGGGAAATTTGGGAAAGGATTCCGAGCTTGGGCCATTGAATTATACTTGTTTTCCAAGTCTTCTCACACATGACAAAATATGGGATTATGTTTTGGTATGTTGCAATATTGTTTTTTGAAGTATTATGAGTATATTCTTGGTTATAGACCTTTATCTAGTAATAATGTGTCGCTTTAATGATTGATATAGGAAAAGTATATGGTTGCTGAAGACGGAAGGAAATATGTAATTGAGACAGTTAATGGAAGTTGGTGAAGTTATAAATGCAGAATTAAGAAGAATCACTTCTATAATATGATAGTGATGATTTAAGATGGTTTCACAAACCTGAGACTAATTCAGTACCTTAGTTTCAGGACCTCTTAAATTATTGGCATTGTGAAAAGATTGAGGTATTGAATTAAATTTGCTTAAGTTTTCGTGTAATAATGAGGTAATATTATTCTAACTTATTATTTTTATCTCACAGGCAGAATGTAAGAGAAATAGAGACAGTCGTCTATTGATGTATGATATGCATACGATGGGTCGTAAGTCATTTGCAATGTTACGTCATGAATTGGTATACACTTTTATTTTTCAATAATTGAATTATCTCTTTGCTTCCATTAGTTCTCACTAATTTTAATTTGTAAAAATTTAAGGCTTAGGTATTTGTGTGATAAATTTCATTTTGATTTTTACAGCAACAAAATGATCTGAATAAGGAAGAACATTCTCAAGCAAAGGTCTACAAAGAATCAAGGAAAAGAGTTTCAGGGAGAACATACCATACTATCAACGAGAAAATTGAACATAATATTGTGAGTTAACAAATTGTAGTATCATATATTTGTGTACTATTGATAATTTAGTAAGACAGTGACTTAACATTCTATAAATAGGCAAAGATAGATGCTATGGAGTCCACCCAACACGGAGAAGGTAGCAACTCTAAGGATCTAGTTCTTTACTCTGAAGTGCTTCAAGGTCCCAAAAGCAAAGATCGCTTATGACTTGTCGGAAAAGGTGTGACAAAGACTGATTTGAAGAAAAAGGAAAAAAAATCAGGTTTCATAATTCCGAAGGAATTCTTGCAGAGTATGAAAGCTGAGTTAGTACAACAGCTTGCACCGACCGTTGCATCAGTGATTATATCACAACTTCAAGAAGCTAATCCTGGAATAAATCTTGTGATTCCTTCTTTTGGGAGTTCATCAATTCCAAATGATTCGTCTAGTGCACCTCATGTTAGTGAACCAAATAGACAGTCTCCTGAGACAGCTAATCAGGTAATTTTTGTGTTTTCCTTCTTTCCAACACATAGTAATATTCTGGAGCTTGAAATTTTATATATTATTATATTGTGAAATTATATGTTTTTATATGAGTAAACTACATTGAAGTTATTATATATGATGTTTTGGCTAGTCTACTTTTTTTTACTTATGACTATTCTTTATGTTACCTTGTAGGAGTCTGGTGAGCTAAATGGAGAAGAAATCTAGCAATCTAACAAATGGGCGTGTAGGTAGAGGCTTATGTGTAGATACTTTAATTTTGTGAACAATTATCTTGTAATATGTCCTAAGGGGTCTAATATTGTATTATTGTACATTTGTGAACAATTAGTAATACAATCCTTTTTTTATTATTATTATTCTCTTTTAATTATTTATTTTGCAATATTGTGTACCTGACCGTCGCATTAGGTGGTTAAAAAAGCCTCAAAACAGTCGAATATGTAATGTGTCGGCTCTGTCTGGATGTCGCATTAGGTGGTTAAAAAAGCCTCATAAATGTCGAATATGTAACGCGACGGCTCTGTCTAGCCGTCGCATTAGAGGGGTGGCAGCTGTCGCAGTAGGGGTGAGGTAGTCGTCGCATTAGGGTGGTGGGAGTCGTTGCATTAGATATGCAGCTAATGCAACGGCTAAATACAGTCGTCGCATTAGCTGAGAAATGTAGTAGTGTTCTCTGCTGAAACTCCGCCGGATTTCCTAGCTTTCCGAAATAGTAATTATATTGGAGTCTTGACTTGCAAATCGAGGAATGGTTGCGTGCTCACCCTCGGTATACACTTGAGGAAAAAGATTTCAGATTTGCAAATTGTAAGTGTTCTATCGACGCATTACAGTTTCTACGTGTTTTCATTATATAATCATCCATCAGTTTGATCGCCCGTCGGGTTTGAAACATAAATTTTCAAATTTTATTGCATGTACGAACCCGACAAAACCCTACACCTTTTTGGTCATCTTTTCCTTGTACACTGCAGAATATATGTGTGAATTAGCATATTGTCATGTGGGAGAGTTGTTAGAGAAGGATAAAAAGTTTATATATTATATGCTCTGCAAGCTGAAACATGCCCCTACCTCATTTAACTGGAAGTTAAACCAGCAAAAGAACTGTAAGTTGTGATTTTGATCTTGTCGGTGGAAGCTAAACTACATGTTGTGATTTTAGTTTTCATTATCTCTTAGATTTAGCCGATACACCACCCGATAATTGCTAACCTGATACCGAACCAATCGATATTTTATCAGTTGGCTAGCGGATTAGTACATTCAAAAATCGATAATCGATAAATCAAAGTTAAGCGTAGTTATCCACCTGATAAGCAGCCCTATCAAGAAGCCTTAATCTTTAGTGGTAATCTTTAAGTCTTCCGCAATCAAGAAGCGTTAATATCTGGTGGTGATCCATAAATCTTCCACAAAGTAAATAGTTCTCATCTCTTGTGGTGATCCGCAATTCTTTCATGATTTCCCATTTGTGATCAACCCCAAATCCGATAATATTGAGGATGGTGACTCCAAAAGTGGCTTTGGAAGTTGCCATGGGATTATTGGCCAAATCAAAAGGAGCAAAGCTGAAATGTTAGGACAACAAGTGCTTTAAGTACCGTTCAAGTGATTTCATATTTTCGGTTAACTTCTCCAAAGAAGCGATATTGTCTCCATACATTTTATAACAAGGAACAATATCACTTAGATGGTAAAAAAAACTTTGGCTCAACTGATACGATATCTGGGGGCACCAATCACTCAAGATCATTCAACCGAAAACAAGCCAAGAAACTCCAAGCTTCACAAGCCATGTCGATGCAAAGGGAGGCTTTGCAGATCCTAGAGGGCCCACATAAAAGAGCGTACGATATTTGGATGATCACTAAGAGTGAAGAAGATCTCGGAATTAAATATAGCACATCATGCGACAGCTCTGCGAGTCGTAGGAGTATCCTGAGACACATCCTATGAGATGAAAAAACCACGCAACATGACTGGAAAACAATCATATCATGTGACACATCCTGTCAGTCGCAGGAGTGTCCTGCGGTTCATGGTGCGAGTCGCACAGCTTTCCCGCGAGGGCTAAAGGCAATAAGTTTGGCTACTATTGCAATTTGGGACTATGGTCACTTTTGGGCCTAATTTGCAATAAATCCTCATACTATAAATAGTAATTATCAAGGCTTAGATGAGGGACTTTTGATGATTGCTGAATTGAGATTAATTCTCTTAGTACCTAGTTGATAGAATTAGCTTAGTGATAGCGAGCTTAGGGAGTAGATTATAGTGATAACACAATTAGGGTGGATTCCTTAGTTGTTTATTGAACCTTGTTCATGATTTTCACATGTGATTACTCACTTGTGGAATCATCTTTATAGCATAGATGATTTTGTTGATTAATCTATTGGAGGTCTTTGGTTTAATATACCTTGAGTTGCCTTTAGATTTAATTCTTGTGACTTGCTTCTATCTTGATTGATGTTTGATTCGATTTATTTCATTGAGGTCTAAGCTTTCATATAATTTAGGTTTCTTTGGATGCCAATGAGTGTGTCAATTTTCTATCATTTCAATTCAGCATTCTATTTCTAGAATTTCGCATTAGGAATCATATCTTTTGATATCAGAGCTTATGCTAAAGGATTGTCTCTACAATTCTTAATCATAGGTTCTTCATATTTTAAAAATTCAAAAAAATCTGAAATTTTGAAAAATCCCCCAAAAAATGGGTTGTTGTTGGATTTGAGAGTTTTACTTGATATATTTGAGTTCCTAGAGATTGAATCTATCACATATCAAAATTTTAAGTCATTTGAGAGAGTTTTGGTGGAATCACCATTGAAAACCTTCAAGCTTTGAAGAACATTCAAGTGGGTCTTGTGATTTAAAGAAATAATTGGATTTGAAATTGCTTGCGCTTTGTTATCTATATCACAGAGAGGCTAGATCTGGATTTTGAAGCAATTCAGAGTTGATTTGAGTATAGTTGGAGTTTTGGTTGTTCATAAACGTTTTTCATTATTCTTGGTAAAGAATAGGAAAAGGGGAAGATTTTATCCAAAATTCCAAGAGAAAAATTGGAAAAAGTGTTTGTGAGGTCAAAAATAGCAAATTATGTGAACAAATGGGTGTTGTCAATTAAGGTGTCAAAAGTCAAAGAGGTATTGAAAGATACCATGTGCATGTAGATCAGGTGGCAATGTTATGAAGATATGGGAGATCGAGATCGCAACTTGAATACTATCAAGGTGGATCTTCCCAAGTTCAAAGGTAATAGTGATTCAGAAGAGTTCTTAGAATAGAAGTTGCAAAGCGAGAGGATCTTTCTTACCAACAACATCTTGGATGCTTTGAAAGTGAAGTATACCCTCACTCAATTTGAAAGGTATGCATATACTTGGTGGGAACTCAAGAAGTGATATCTAGCTCAATGATATATTTATGATATTCCTACGTGGCAAAGTTGATTGTGCTCGTGGAAGCAAGATATGTAACACATAACTATTATCAAGAAGTTCTCAAAAAGGTGTAAGTGCTAAAATAAGGCAACAAGAGTGTCGAGGAGTAATTCGATGAGTTTGATAATATAAGAATGAAATCTAAGATCGAAGAACACTTGAACTACATGGTGATGCGATTTATAGCTAACTTGAATTATGAGATCTCCAAACTGATGATGCTACAAACGTATAGAACTCTAGAGGAATATTTTCATGATTCTTCCAATATTTGAGGCAAGATTTAAATAGGAGAAGTCTCACAAGACTAAGAATAAGTCATCTTCATCAAGGAACAAAAGACAAAATGAGTGGCACTCTTCATTCTCACGATAAGAGCCCAAGATCACTACTCTAACTTTCCAAACCAAAAGTGAAGACAAGGAAAATAAAGGTAACAATACTAAACTTAACTTTCATCATCCTTCTACCATTTAATATTTCAAATGTCAAGGTAGAGGGTATATTGCAAGTGAATTTCCTAAAAGAGGATCAATTGTGGTCATGCATAATGGTTACCATACCAATTGTTATACCCCGTATTTCTGGAGTATGTACGTGAGGGCGTACGTACGAAAGTCTAGCCTTAAAGTTTAGGCACAAGACGTTTTTTTGGGCACAACTCACAAAACGAATGGTTTTCCGACGAAACGTTTAACAAGACTCGCGTAGGATAAATTCCGGCTATGTCATTTCTAATTTTTGCGGATTTTTCCGAGAGACGAAACATTTTGGACCAACAAGAGGGCGACACTTGTCACCCTCTCATTGATGGATGTGGGACGGCAATAGGGCCGATTGGAAGGGCTTGTTTTGTCAAGGAGTTGGTAGGATATTTTGTGTAGTAGATAGAATGGACACTTGCCTAAATCCTCACCCTACACTTGCCTTGCACTTGGCATCATCTTGGCCATTGGTTGGCCATGGTTTGACCTATAAATACCCCCTTAAGATGAAGAGTTCTTCATCCACAAATTACTTTCAAAGTCTTGAAAATCCTCCCCTCTCCCTTGTTAGCCTTTTCGTCCAAACACTTCCCCTCATGAAGGCCTTGGCGAAACACCCCTCTAGCCTAGTAGCCTGGCCGAAACCTACCCCCCCTCCCTTGGTAGAAAAGTTGCCTTCTAGTATTGGTATAATGCCCAAAATACCCTAGCCCAAATCCCTTAGTACTTAGTAGAAGTTGTGAAGAACTTCTAGGGTTCTTGGAGCTATCGGAGCGTTCAAATTAGGAGCTAAACCTCGCTCAGGATCGACGTTTATACTTGGATAATTTTGGGCTTATCGAGGTAAATAAACTTATCCTTCTTTGTAATTAGAGAATACATCTTGTAGAAGTATAGGAATAAGTATAAATACTTAGAAGGATATTCTGAGAATAGAATTGAACTATTATCACAATGAAGGGTATAAAGAAGAATTATTGAACTGTACTCACATGGGATTGTATTCTGATGGTAGTATAGTTTAGGGTAGGAAGTGCTGCCCAAATTCCCATAGAATAGAGAACCCTCGCTTAGGGCTTTATACGATCTGATCAGACGTTGATAGGCGTATTTGTATTATAGGCTGATTCTCTGGCGCGACATACTCGACTTGGCGGTGGATTTCGAGAAGGTATGTGATTCTTCCTAAGCATGATATTTTAAAATATATATATAGTACGGTGAGCGTACATGTGTTAATCGAATAATAATTACGGCAATGTCTTTTGACTAAGCTCGAATAATACTTACTGAATGTCTTGCGACTTAAGCTGAATAATAAGGATCTTAAAGCATTTCCAAAGAATCTGAATCATTTTTTATGTAAGAGAAATGTTTGGTTTTTAAACAAAAAGCTTAAGAGTTATACTAGCTTTATGGGAAGTTAGATATAACAACTTAAGAAAGAGAAAAAGAAACGATTTACTTATGTGTTTATAAAAGACTTATATTGATTTGGAAAGTATAATAAGATGGTTTGATGAGTAGACATAATACTATGGGTGTTAGTGTCTTGTAACGCTTGTGTAAAAGAATATTCTTGTTGTGCTTATGTTGTTTAACGATAAGTTGTTATGTTAGTATTATATCACTCACCTCTTGACATGTTACAGGGGTTAAGCGCCTCCGCGGGGTAGACTCGGTGATGCAGGACCATGATTCGAGAATACCTCATGCGGGTCCAGGGACCTATGCGAGCTACGAGAGTTCGTGTTAGTGTGCGGGGTTATACCTCATGCGGTCTATGTGGCCATGCGGACTACGAGTCGGGGCGATTAGAGAGTAGCTACCTCGATGCGAGGTCATACCTCATGCGCCTATGTGAATGGCCTACGCGGACTACGGAGTCGAGGATTAGGCTTGCATAATGATAATATGGGCGAGTGGCCCGCTCGATCATTCGCACCTAGAAAAGACTTATTCTGATTACCTATTGTTGCTCTTGTTTATGATGTGGCACTATGTGCGATTCATTAGTTGTTTCGTGCATATTTGTAAAATTGGTTTTAAAGTGATATGATTTCATTTAAGTACTTTACGCTTTCACATACTTAGTACTGTTAGATCGACCTCCTTGAGGCTGCGTTCATGCCGCAGGTAAGAGCGGCAGTGCTAGATCCACATCCTTAGGATCTTTGTTTTGGTGTCGTGAGCTCCATCTTCTCGGAGGCTCTACTTTGGGTATGATCTCACTGTTGTAGATAGTTTTGTCTTTGTCGGTATGGCGGGGCCTGTCTCCATAGTTGTTTACTTCCAGAAGTCCGTAGTCTGTTATGCAGTAAGGATGTAAAGCGCGATTTTAGTTTATATATATTATCCGAAAGCGACTTTCTCATATAAACTGTGTCTAAATTTTCATTGATTAATGTCTTGTTTTATATTCCGCTGATTTTCTCTGATGTATGACTACTTGGGTGCCCGGGTAAGGCACGATCCACGAGCCGGGCAGTCGTGACAAAAGTGGTATCGAGCGATTAATCCTCGGAAAGTGTCTGACCGTATCTAGTAAGTCTTGATTATCGGTGTGTTGTGCACCACACCAATAATCGGAGGCTATAGGATATTTAGGATTGGTTTCCATTCTTCTCACTCGAGATCGTGCTTTAGAGATGTGTTATAGGTTGGACCTCTAACGTATTCCTTTTACATGTGATTATGCCTCGCGTAAGGCAACCGGGCCTGAGAAGGGCAAAGCGTGAGGAGGCTGCTAGTATGACACCGAGAGTCACGAGGGCTCAGCCGATCTATACAGGACGGCGAGTTCCACGACGCCGCCCGGCCAGCGAGACTACGATGCCGCCCTCCCATCCCACGGCTGGGGCGAGGAGTTAGGGTACAAGAGATGCCCGACTATTGGCTAGGATTGTGGCGAACACGAGGATATTTGGATCTGGCGATTCGATTCGGCCCGATCGTGCAGTGGTTCACCCGAGGCGAGATAGTTTGAGGCTACGGGATTTCTGAGTTGTAGCCGCGAGTTTCTGGTCGGCGGGAGGATGATCCGCAGGAGTTCATCCGTCGATTCTGAAGGATCATGCGGGTGATCAAGGCTTGAGACCGAGTCTGTGACGCCGGTTCTCATCGGTGCGTGATACCGCAATCGATTGGTTTGATTCGTGGGAGCTTTCGGGAGAGCATGTGCCTCAGTGATATGGGACGAGTTTTGAGGTCTTTCTCACTCACTTCTTGCCTCGCGGATGAGAGAGGCACGGGCGATAGAGTTTTGTTCTTTGGCGAGAGAGGGCCTTGATTAGGAGTACAACGTTGAGTTTGATTCGTTGGCTCGATATGTCCTGCATTGGTAGCGATATGGAGGGCGGGTGCATCGTTACGTCACGGGCTAGATGATTATATGGCGAGTCTTGTGCGGGTGTGGCTCTTCACCGACATGGATATTACCCGCACGCAGCTCATGCACTTGGCTGCGAGGCGTAGAGGCTGCGGGTTGACAGCGGCGAGAAGACCGGGGCGGCGGTCTTTTGGTGGCTATCGTGGTGGCGGCCTCGGCGATCTAGGATTTGCACCACGGCGGCTGAGCACTCCGCACCTTCCTCGGCCTGGCCAGAGTATTCGAGGCGGCCGAGGCCCTGTGGCTTGAGCGTCGAGCAGCGAAATGCGGCGTCCGGGACCACCCGCCGGTGTGGCGTCGGTAGATCCCGGGAGTTGTGGTGCTGCTACGGAGCTTGTTTGATTGTGGCCGTGAGTCACTTTGCGGAACTGTCAGGCCAAGGCGGTCAGAATAGTAAGTCACCTACGAGTTCTTTCGCCGGTCTTCATCCGACAGCGATTACTCGCCGAGGCAAGGTACTCATGGACCAGGGTCGCGGTAGAGTCGTGGCGCGGTCGATTCTAGCGGTCCTCGAACCGCATTTATGCCTTGTCCGGTAGGCGGGATCGGAGGCCTCACCGATGTCGCCACAGTACCTTATCGGTTCTGGATTTGATGTGTATGCCTTGATAGATCCGGGTTCTACTCATCTATATATCTCCCTTATTGCTAGTAGGATAGGGATAGAGCACGAGTCCATAGACCCTTTCGAGGTAGCTACGCCATGGGTGATTCGGTGGTAGCTCGGCGGGTATATAGGGCTTGTCGATGACCATTTGCGATCGTCGGACCTGGCCGACTTGATAGAGTTGGACATGACCGATTTCGATGTGATCATGGGTATGGATTGGCTAGCTTCTGCTACGCCAATGTAGATTTGGGGAGAGAGTAGTGCAGTTCGGTTTCACGAGCCGGTTGTTGTGTGGGAGAACCTTTGTATCGCCGAGGGTAAGTTTATTTCTTACCTCGAGGCTAGGAAGATGGTGCGAGAAGGGTATATCTACCATCTCGTTCGGGTGTTTGATCTGAAGGCTGCGGTACCAGATTTTCATCGATTCGATGAGTCGAGAGTTCCCACGCGTGTTTCCGCACGACCTGGGTATCCCTCCTGAGAGGGAGATTGAGTTTTGTATAGACGTGTTGCCAGACACTCGGCCTATTTCCATTCCGCCATACAGAATGGCACCTGCCGAGTTGAGAGAGTTGAAGGACCAGCTGAGAGATTTGCTGGAGAAGGGCTTCATCAGGCCTAGTGTTTCTCCCTGGGGAGCGCGGTATTGTTCGTGAAGAAAGAAGGGCGGGACGCCGCGCATGTATGTTGATTGAGCGGTGAACAAGGTGACCATTAAGAACGTATACCGCTTCCGGGATTGATGATTTGTTCGACCAGTTGCAGGGCGCGAGATGTTTCTCCAAGATTGATCTGCGTTCGGGCTATCATCAGGTGCGAGTCAGAGAGGTGGATGTCCCTAGATCGCATTCGGACGATGCGGGCATTATGAGTTCGTGGTCATGTCTTTTGGGTTGACGATGCTCGTGTATTCATGGATTTGATGAACCGAGTGTTCAAACCATTTTGACACGTTTATGATAGTGTTCATTGATGATATCTTGGTTTATTCGCTCGAGCGAGGAGCATCACGGAGCATTTGAGGCTATCTTGTGAGTTCTCGGGACCAGCGATTATACGCCAAGTTTTCCAAATGTGAGTTTTGGTTAGCTTGGTGGCTTTTCTTGGGCATATTGTGGGTGATGGCATTAGTGGATACGGCAAGATCGGCGATCGAGGACTTGGCCTAGACCTACTACTCCTACAGAGGTTCGCAGTTTTCTGGGCCTTGCAGGATATTATCGGCGGTTCGTAGATGTTACACCCCGTATTTACAAGACATGTGTTAAGAACGTACGTAAGAACTCGCAAGTGTTAAAATTTGAGACTTGTAAAAAAAATTAGCGGAATTATGGAATTGTCAGAAAACGTATTATTGTGACGAATGGGAGGGCGACACGTGTCACCCCCCCTTAGAATGCCTTGGACGAAATGATCATGGACAAAAGGGTCATTTGACCCTTGTTAGGAAGACAAGTCTTGCTAGCCTTAGAGCTTGACAACATTGACCAAGTCAATGACCCCACTTAGCCTTGATATTTACTAAAAGCTTATCCAAGACACCCAATTGTTCCTATCTTAACCCTCCATTATGTTATATATGTATACTAGTAGTGAAACTAGTCCCACACTTAGCCAAAATTTGCAAGAAATTGGATGAGCAAACTAGTGAGCTCTCGGCTTCACCAACAAGAAATAAGAAAAATCTTTGTTCCTTGTTCTTTTAGATCCCCATTTTAAACCAAGGTTCATGAGTGTTATGTAAGTGTATCTCAATAGAAAAATCCCGAAAAAAGAGAGTTTTCGTATTAGTCGCAAAGTGAAAACCTAGTGGCTTTCTAGGTTTTGGATTGTAAGTTGAAGGAAAGTTGTTGGTGTGGTTCTAAGGGTCTCAAGTAGCGGATTGAAGTATCTTGGAGAGTCTCTAAGTTGCTAAGGAACGACTTCGGATTTGAAGATTTGATTGAGAATCGTTAAGGTATAATCTTGTCCTTTAAGATGTTACAAGGTTATATATTTATTTTGTGTTGTTAGCTTTACATGTTGATAGCATGAAGTTGATATGTAGAAGTTTATAAGTATTATGGAGTGCTTGTAGCTAAATTCGAAATGTTATATAAGCCTTGAAAATTGGATTACTAATTGGTCGTTTATTAGAAATCGTCGCATGTTACCTACTTAGAGATTATGGATTGTTATAATCAAATGCGACTTGATATCATGTTATGCTACCAATTTGGATTGAAATGGAAATTGGATAAGAATTGGTATGGTTGAACTCAAGGTGGCCGAATTTGGACTTTTAGTTTGTTATTCATTTGTATTGAACTACTTTCTAAATTGTGAGCCAATTGGGGCTGTTTAGTTATTCATTTGCATTGGAATACCATCTATATTGTTGTGAGCCAATTGAGGCTGTTTGGTTATTGTATTCGGCCTTGAAAAAGGTGGCAAAGTTAGTAAAAACAAAGGAGGTGCTGTCCGATTTTCCGTAGAATTTAGCGACTTAGCACCTAGAATATTCTACGTATGAAGTAAGAGGTTAATGGACGTATGGTGACCCTTATAGGTTGATGTACTAAGTATAGCGTATCCTATTTGAAGAATGGAATAGCTCAAGGTGGAAGTACTTTGGAGCGTTTTGCTACTTTGTCGATAATCGTCGCGGTATGTGAACCTCTTCCTTCTTTTGACATGATTCTATGTATGGAATATACATGTAGTACTATTTCATGATTCCTTCTACTCTTAGAAGTTAAGAGGTATGTATGTCGATTTACTCTACGTAAAGGTTATGTATAAGTTATCCTAAGTTCTTACCAAGTCTTATGGGGGATGTTGGTAAGAGTCGTTAGGAGGTATTTTGGAGCCAAGTTGACTTGGCTAATTTACGGCACGAATAAGAATAAGTATCGAACAAGCCACTGCAGCGTTAATAAAGGAAAATGTAATGACAATCCATTATGTTAAAACAAGTAGAAATCCTCCATCTGCATAGAAGCTAAGATAAGACAAAATTGTATTACATTTTCTAGATCATGGCTACTTGATTAAGATAGTTATAAATAAGTATAACTTATTCACAACGCACCATGTATATGTTACTTAATTTATAAGAATTTACGTATGAAGTTTTAAGACTATGGACCTCAAATTGTTAAAAGGTTAAGGGACTTTATTTTTTCAAGTTATGAGACTTGATTCTTAAAGGGAGAAATGAATTGATTTAAAAGTATAGAATACTTGATTTGGAAAGTATTGATTTCTTGCCATTCTAAGTTAAGAAACTGGTTTTCCTAAAAGTTAAGAGACTTGAAGTATTTTGAAAGCTATATGATTTGAATTGAAGTATAAGTTTCTTGGTTATCAAATGAATGAATTCGTCTAAGAAATAAAGAGTTATAACGGCTTTATGGGAAGTTGGTTATAACAACTTTATGGAAGATTTAAAAGAATGGTTTTCTTCAGTATTGTAAGCAAAGTAATGATTTGAAATAAAGAAGGGCAAAATTGTTTTAAAGGTACCAATTGCTTAAGGTTTTAAAGAAAGAAGTCACTTGATTTAGAAGCCTATAATTGTATTTCTAAAAAGTATTGTGACTTGTCGTGAAAAGTAGATATGACTTGATACTACGGTTATTAGTACCTTGGAAGTTTTATTTGAAAGACAATCATTTTAAAGGAGTAGAGGCACGTAGTACGTTGGGTTAAATTCCCGGATTTTATAATGACATGTTAGTGCCTTAAGTAAACAAAAATGAGAGTGTATATGAACAAGCTAATAAGAAGTTAGGGGATTTCTTAACTTGCTTATATTATGTATGATAAGCCGGTAGTGCTTATGTTATGTATGATAAGCCGGTAGTGCTTATGTTATGTATGATAAGTCGGTAGTGCTTATGTTATGTATGATGGCCGGTTGAGTTAGGGTAAGAGTATAAATGAGGGCAAGCCCAGACGTTATACCACCTTCTCCAGGGTAGAGTATAAGTGAGGTAAATCCCAAGCCATACCACACCTTTATGTGTTATTTGACGACCGGTCGAGATAGGGTAGAGTATAAATGAGGCAAGCCCAGGCGTTATACCACCTTCTCGGTAAGAGTATAAATGAGGGCAAGCCCAGACGTTATACCCGCTTTACCACTTCTCCGTAAGAGTATAAATGAGGGCAAGCCCCGGACGTTATACCACTGTTTTGATTGATTTTATGGGCGTGAGACCCATGGTTATGTTTTACACTTTTAGCATCGGCGATGATGGGGATTCCACGGGCATGCTTTGATATTGGTGATCGATCGCGTCGGTTTGGGCGGTAGTATATGTGTCCTCCGTAGTGGGCGGACTATGTTATGAAAGATAAGTAAGTTAGATAGAAATGAACTTAATGACTTCTCCTAAGTAAGTACGTAAGATATGGCTATAACTCTTAATGGAATGGAAAAAGATATTGATGTGAAATTAAGTTCATAAGTGGTAATGACACGGCGAGATCCGGTATGTATTTTTATACTTGTCCTTGTCATTCTTTTGTCTGATTATGATCATTTCTTATCGTTATTTCATTCCATATTCGATTTTTGTTATCGACCGCCGAAGCTGCGTTAAATGTCGCGAGTTTAGGTACAGATTGTGGATCCGCGAGCTTAGGATCTGGTTCAAAGATTTTGAGATGGCTCCACTGTTCCGGAGTTGTCATGGCTATGTATATTTAGGGGTACGGCGGGGCCTTGTCCCGTCAGATGTTATGTTAACACTCTTAGAGGTCTGTTGTCAAACGTTGTGGGTCAGTTTGTAAAGGAAAGGAGGCAACTGCTTCGGTTGTATTTATTTATTTCCAGGAAGGTAGCCCTATCGGCTAACCTGTTGTTTTACTCCTGTTGCTTATTTTATAAGTTTCATGTATGTTCCGCTGATTATCTCTGATGTATACCTGTGAGGGTGCCCAGGTAGGGCACGATCGCGGCGAGGGTCGGTCGTGACAAAAGTGGTATCGAGCGATTAGTCCTCGGAAAGTGTCTGAGGCCAGGTGTCTAGTAGAGTCTTGATTATCGATGTGTTGTGCACGTCTATAATCGAGAGTGCGAGACATTTAGGATTGGTTTCCATTATTCTCACTGAGATCGTGCGATAGAGTGTTGTTAGGTCGTCCCTCCCTAACGAGTTATGTTGATTGCGATTCTGAGAAAGCGTGATGACCGGGAAGGACTATGTGGATTGCGTATCCAGGTTGGTAATGATTATAGTATAGTTGGTATTGGGACATACATCTATACGGAGTTATGTATGAGGGTCATTTATGGGTTGCCTAGAATGGTTTTAGATTTACCAAGAGTGGTAAGGACTAACTAGATACCGGGAAGGTATGGAATAGTTAATGAATTCTCGCCAAGGTCTTCTCGGGTAGAAGATTTATTATAGACCAAGAATAAGAGTTAAGTGCGACGGCGGGTTGGGGTGAGGACCTGTTACGGGTCTCCCCATGGCCTGGAATGGAGTGGGATCAGTTAGTAGTAGTTCCGCTACGTGACGGGGTCACGAGGGCGCAAGGCCCAAGTCTAGTTAATTGTTTTACGGGTTCGGGGACGCGTTCCACCGGAACCAGGTAGTGAAAGTCGGAAATGACCTTATATTGTTTCATAGAGTGACTCCAAAGATTAGAGGCCAGAATAGGTATGGAAGTTATGTATGTATGTTAGAAGGAGTGGGAAGTACGAAAAAGGTAATCTCTTTTGGGCATATGATGGACAGATATGCGTGTGCGAGGTATTAGGGCCATGTGTGGCATGGTTGGTATGACGGGGTGGTGAAAGGAAACTATGTCGCTAATTATAAAGATTGACTCCGAAAGAACATTCGAGGACGAATGTTTCTAAGGGGGGAAGAATGTTACACCCCGTATTTACAAGACATGTGTTAAGAACGTACGTAAGAACTCGCAAGTGTTAAAATTTGAGACTTGTAAAAAATTTAGCGGAATTATGGAATTGTCGGAAAACGTATTATTGTGACGAATGGGAGGGCGACACGTGTCACCCCCCTTAGAATGCCTTGGACGAAATGATCATGGACAAAAGGGTCATTTGACCCTTGTTAGGAAGACAAGTCTTGCTAGCCTTAGAGCTTGACAACATTGACCAAGTCAATGACCCCACTTAGCCTTGATATTTACTAAAAGCTTATCCAAGACACCCAATTGTTCCTATCTTAACCCTCCATTATGTTATATATGTATACTAGTAGTGAAACTAGTCCCACACTTAGCCAAAATTTGCAAGAAATTGGATGAGCAAACTAGTGAGCTCTCGGCTTCACCAACAAGAAATAAGAAAAATCTTTGTTCCTTGTTCTTTTAGATCCCATTTTAAACCAAGGTTCATGAGTGTTATGTAAGTGTATCTCAATAGAAAAATCCAGAAAAAGAGAGTTTTCGTATTAGTCGCAAAGTGAAAACCTAGTGGCTTTCTAGGTTTTGGATTGTAAGTTGAAGGAAAGTTGTTGGTGTGGTTCTAAGGGTCTCAGTAGCGGATTGAAGTATCTTGGAGAGTCTACAAGTTGCTAAGGAACGACTTCGGATTTGAAGATTTGATTGAGAATCGTTAAGGTATAATCTTGTCCTTTAAGATGTTACAAGGTTATATATTTATTTTGTGTTGTTAGCTTTACATGTTGATAGCATGAAGTTGATATGTAGAAGTTTATAAGTATTATGGAGTGCTTGTAGCTAAATTCGAAATGTTATATAAGCCACTTGAAAATTGGATTACTAATTGGTCGTTTATTAGAAATCGTCGCATGTTACCTACTTAGAGATTATGGATTGTTATAATCAAATGCGACTTGATATCATGTTATGCTACCAATTTGGATTGAAATGGAAATTGGATAAGAATTGGTATGGTTGAACTCAAGGTGGCCGAATTTGGACTTTTAGTTTGTTATTCATTTGTATTGAACTACTTTCTAAATTGTGAGCCAATTGGGGCTGTTTAGTTATTCATTTGCATTGGAATACCATCTATATTGTTGTGAGCCAATTGAGGCTGTTTGGTTATTGTATTCGGCCTTGAAAAAGGTGGCAAAGTTAGTAAAAACAAAGGAGGTGCTGTCCGATTTTCCGTAGAATTTAGCGACTTAGCACCTAGAATATTCTACGTATGAAGTAAGAGGTTAATGGACGTATGGTGACCCTTATAGGTTGATGTACTAAGTATAGCGTATCCTATTTGAAGAATGGAATAGCTCGAGGTGGAAGTACTTTGGAGCTTTTTGCTCTTGTCGATAATCGTCGCGGTATGTGAACCTCTTCCTTCTTTGACATGATTCTATGTATGGAATATACATGTAGTACTATTTCATGATTCCTTCTACTCTTAGAAGTTAAGAGGTATGTATGTCGATTTACTCTACGTAAAGGTTATGTATAAGTTATCCTAAGTTCTTACCAAGTCTTATGGGGGATGTTGGTAAGAGTCGTTAGGAGGTATTTTGGAGCCAAGTTGACTTGGCTAATTTACTGACACGAATAAGAATAAGTATCGAACAAGCCAACTGCAGCGTTAATAAGGAAAATGTAATGACAATCCATTATGTTAAAACAAGTAGAAATCCTCCATCCGCATAGAAGCTAAGATAAGACAAAATTGTATTACATTTTCTAGATCATGGCTACTTGATTAAGATAGTTATAAATAAGTATAACTTATTCACAACGCACCATGTATATGTTACTTAATTTATAAGAATTTACGTATGAAGTTTTAAGACTATGGACCTCAAATTGTTAAAAGGTTAAGGGACTTTATTTTTTCAAGTTATGAGACTTGATACTTAAAGGAGAAATGAATTGATTTAAAAGTATAGAATACTTGATTTGGAAAGTATTGATTTCTTGCCATTCTAAGTTAAGAAACTGGTTTTCCTAAAAGTTAAGAGACTTGAAGTATTTTGAAAGCTATATGATTTGAATTGAAGTATAAGTTTCTTGGTTATCAAATGAATGAATTCGTCTAAGAAATAAAGAGTTATAACGGCTTTATGGGAAGTTGGTTATAACAACTTTATGGAAGATTTAAAAGAATGGTTTTCTTGATTGTAAGCAAAGTAATGATTTGAAATAAAGAAGGGCAAAATTGTTTTAAAGGTACCAATTGCTTAAGGTTTTAAAGAAAGAAGTCACTTGATTTAGAAGCCTATAATTGTATTTCTAAAAAGTATTGTGACTTGTCGTGAAAAGTAGATATGACTTGATACTACGGTTATTAGTATCTTGGAAGTTTTATTTGAAAGACAATCATTTTAAAGGAGTAGAGGCACGTAGTACGTTGGGTTAAATTCCCGGATTTTATAATGACATGTTAGTGCCTTAAGTAAACAAAAATGAGAGTGTATATGAACAAGCTAATAAGAAGTTAGGGATTTCTTAACTTGCTTATATTATGTATGATAAGCCGGTAGTGCTTATGTTATGTATGATAAGCCGGTAGTGCTTATGTTATGTATGATAAGTCGGTAGTGCTTATGTTATGTATGATGGCCGGTTGAGTTAGGGTAAGAGTATAAATGAGGCAAGCCCAAGACGTTATACCACCTTCTCCGGTAAGAGTATAAGTGAGGTAAATCCCAAGGCTGTACCACCCGCTTTATGTGTTATTTGTGGCCGGTCGAGATAGGGTAAGAGTATAAATGAGGCAAGCCCAAGGCGTTATACCACCTTCTCGGGGTAAGAGTATAAATGAGGGCAAGCCCAAGGCGTTATACCCCTTTACCATACTCCGGGGTAAGAGTATAAATGAGGCAAGCCCAGGGCGTTATACCACTGTTTTGATTGATTTTATGGGCGTGAGACCCATGGTTATGTTTTACACTTTTAGTATCGGCGATGATGGGGATTCCACGCATGCTTTGATATTGGTGATCGATCGCGTCGATTTGGTAGGGTAGTATATGTGTCCCTCCGTAGTGGGCCGGACTATATTATGAAAGATAAGTAAGTTAGATAGAAATGAACTTAATGACTTCTCCTAAGTAAGTACGTAAGATATGGCTATAACTCTTAATGGAATGGAAAAAGATATTGATGTGAAATTAAGTTCATAAGTGGTAATGACACGGCAGGATCTGGTATGTATTTTTATACTTGTCCTTGTCATTCTTTTGTCTGATTATGATCATTTCTTGCACGTTATTTACATTCCATATTAAATTTGTTGTCTTGACCCCTTCGGGGGGCTGCGTTCATGTCCGCAGGTTTAGCTAATAACAATTTAGCTATTAGCCGATAGGGCTACCTTCCTGAACATATATAAATACAACCGAAGCAGTTGACTCCTTTCCTTTACAAACTGACCCACAATATGTGACTACAGACCTCTAAGAGTTTTAACATAACAACCGTGGCGGGACAGGGCCCCGCCATACCCCTGAATATACATGAATCTACTACCTCAGGGAAAACCGTACCAAGAGATAAGCCTCCGGAGCAAATGGAGCTTTCTCTCAAAAACTGAACCGAGATCCTAAGAGCAAGGATCGCCAACCTGGGTACCTAAAACCTGCGGGCATGAACGCGGCCCAGAAGAAGTCGATTACAACAGTGCAGAATATGGAACAGAAATAACGTCTGATAAGCAGATCATAATCGTACAAAAGAATGACAAGGACAAGTATAAAACAATACATACGGATCTGTAGTGTCATTACCACTTATGAACTTAATAGCACCTTATTATCTTTTCCATTCTTAATAAAAGTTACAGCCACATTCTTACGTACATTACTAGAAAAAGAATCATTAAGTTCATTACTATATAACTCACTTATTTTTCATAAGTATAATCCGGCCCTGTAAGGAGGGGCACCTATACTACCCGGCCCAATCTAGGACGCGATCAAGGTCACATAGTGCGCGTAAGGTATCGCCGGCCCGATCTCGGGTCGATAATGTCATATAGTGCGCGTAAGGTATCTTGCCCGGCCCATTCTGGTCGATAATGTCATATAGTGCGCGTAAAGGTATCTTGCGGCCCATTCTGGGTCGATAATGTCATATAGTGCGCGTAAGGTATCTTTGCGGCCCGTTCTGGGTCGATAATGTCATATAGTGCGCGTAAGGTATCTTGCGGCCCATTCTGGTCGATAATGTCATATAGTGCGCGTAAGGTATCTGCGCATAAACATAGGAGGCTCGTGATCGCGAGGTCACCCGCATGATATCATTAGCGATCTACTCTTGGGACTATTTCACGCGTAGATCCTGTGGACCGCGTGAGGTATTCCTCGCATAGGTGTACCGTCCGCGTGGGACTATTTCACCGCGTAAGCCCATAAGGACTCGCATGAGGTATTCCTCGCATCATGGGTAGCAAATCCACGGAGCAGGTGGTATAACGTCTTGGGGTTTACCCGCCGTTTATACTCTTACCAAGAAGGTGGTATAACGTCTTGGGGTTTACCGCCATTTATACTCTTACCCTAACTCAACGGCCATCATACATAACATAAGCCTACCTACTTATCATACATAACATAAACACCATGCTTACACATAACATAAGCAAGTTAAGAAATCCCCTAACTTCTTATTAGCTTGTTCATATACACTCTCATTTTTGTTTACTTAAGGCACTAATCATGTCATTATAAAATCCGGGAATTTAACCCAACGTACTACGTGCCTCTAGTCCTTTAAAAATGATTCTCTTTTAAATAAAACTTCCAAGATACTAATAACCGTAGAATCAGTCATATCTACTTTTCACGACCGATACAATACTTTTTAGAAATACAATTACCGAACACTAAATCAAGTGACTTCTTTCTTTAAAACCTTAAGCAATTGGTACCTTTAAAACAATTGCCCTTCTTTATTTCAAATTATTCTTTGCTTACATTACTGAAGAAAACCATTCTCTTAACCTTCCATAAAGCCGTTATAACCAACTTCCCATAAAGTCGTTATAACCCTTTATGGTTTTATACAAACTCATTCCTTTTATAACCAAGAGACTTCTACTTTTTGAAACCAAGTATTAAATACTTTCAAATCAATTCTCATAACTTTCAAAAATACAATTAGTCTCTTAACCTTTAAAACTCAAGTGACTCATTTTATTATAAAACCTTAGGCAATTGACGCCTTAAAAACAAATTGCCTTTTCAATAAAACAAGTCATTTATCTTTCCATAAAGTAAATATAACCAACTCCCCATAAAGTCGTTATATTCACTTTATACCTTAGCCATAAACAATTTCCTATCCAAGGGACTTATACGTTTAAAACGGAACAAGTATCACATACTTTAAAACTCTTCAAGTCCCTTAACTTTAAAATCAACTTAAGACATCCTTACTATTTTCAAAGAAGTGAGTTAATCTTCTAACCCACCCGACTTGGCATTACATAAAACAAGTAAAGAATGTCATAGTCTTGCACGTCTACCGTACTACATACGTGCAACTAGTCATGCTCAAAAGATAGGAAAAGTTCTACATAGAGTAAATCACATAACTACCTCTTAACTTCTAAGAGTAGAAGGAAACATTAAATGATACCACAAGTATAGTCCATACATAGAATCATGCCAAAGGAAGGAAGAGGTTCACATACCTCGCGACGATTATCGACAATTAGCAAAACGCTCCAAAGTACTTCAACCTAAAATGGCCACAATACGTCCATAGCCTTGAAAATCAATTTTTGGAGGTCTGTTTGGTGGTCTGGCGTGCGCCACGGCGTAGCTCAAGGCGGCATCGATGGAGGATTCCAAAATACCGAGAATTGAGGCTCGGGATTGGTTGCAAACGTAGCTAAGATCAATACGAACACAATGGTATATGCCTTAGCCTCAATCAGCGTAATCGATCGGAATCTTCCAACTTCCGATCGAAGAAAAATGTTTTGGTTGACCCGACGATCTGGGTTGAATTGGAGGTCGTGGGTGGTGCCAAAATGTCGGCCTTTCTACCCTGAATATTTCTACACTAGCCACGACCGTCGACTCTACCTGTGGTGGCCGGAAAATGCTCGTCGACGACCTAGGGTTTCGACGAAAATCGATCTGGTCGACGGCGAGTTTGAGCAAGAATCGAGGGTCCTGGTTTACATGGAAATGACGGCAAGGAGATGGTGGTTCTGATGGTATACTCCACTCCCGTCGATTGCACCTCAGTTGGTCGGAAAATCAGAAAAACCGAACGGGGAAGATGGATGAAAGGATCAAACTTCGATCTGAAACTGCCGGCGATTCCGGGAGAATCGACGGTGGCGGTTGGTATGGACGTGACGGGCTCGACGAGACGAAGCTTTTGGTATATGTCTCGCCCCCGGCGGATTCCTGGTTTGGCCGAAAATGGCGTTTTTCCGAACACTGTTCATCGAACAACACTGTTCATGGACGGGTTTTCACTGTTCATACTCGTTTTGGTATTTTTTTGTTCTGCGTTTTGCCTTCCCAAACTCCCCAACATATACAAAATTTCTCGGGTGGTCCCACGTGACCAAATTTCGAAATTAAATTCCAAAATTCCGATAAATTCTAAAAGTCCCAAATACCGAATTTCGAGAATTAAATTCAACTAATAAACCTTTTTCCTTTACAAGGTTCGGAGAAATTTTCAGAATCTTTCATTCTTTCCAAAATTCAATTCCCAAATTCTTACGTACGTTCTTATCTCAACTGCCGGAAATACGGGGTGTAACATCTTGGGCTGAGTTTCCCCTTCTTCCCAAACCTCATCACACCCTTCATGGGTGACACCTTCAGGAAAAAACCCAATCATCAACCTCAAACTCCAAATGTCGACGTCGATCTGCCTGTCCGTCGGTCTGAGGATGGAATGCAGTACTGAGGCTCACCTGCGTCCCTAATCCCTTCTGGAAAGACCTCCAGAAGTTAGCTGTAAACTGGGCTCATTTGTCCGATATGATAGATATAGGGACCGCATGCAGTCTCACGATCTCTCGGATGTAAAGTCTAGCATAATCCTCGGCCGAAAAAGTCGTCCTGACGGGAAGAAAGTGGGCGGATTTCGTCAGTCTGTCAACGATAACCCAGATAGAATCATGCTTCCTCTGAGTGCGAGGTAACCCTGTAATAAAGTCCATATTGATCACCTCCCACTTCCACGTCGGAATCTCTATCATCTGCAACAACCCACCAGGCCTCTGGTGCTCCACCTTGACCTGCTGACAACTCGGGCACTGAGCAACAAACTCTGCAACGTCCCTCTTTAGGCCATTCCACCAATACACAGATCTGAGGTCGTGGTACATCTTTGTCGACCCCGGATGGATAGAGTAACACGCGCTGTGTGCTTCCCCTAGAACCTGCTGTCGAAGTCCTGCAATATCTGGAACACACAACCTGCCCTCAAACCTCAGCACCCCATCAGGTGCTACCTAAAATGGACCCTTCCCCTCACGAAGAGTCATATCTCGATACCGTGTCATAATCGGATCCTCAAACTGTCGCCTCTTCACCTCCTCGATGATGGAAGACTCGGTAACCTCTCGAACCCGAACCTCACTACTATCAGAACCAATCAATCGGACTCCAAGGCTCTCTAGTTGATGCAACTCGCGGACCATGCCCCTTCTCTCTGGCTGCACATCTGATAGACTACCCATCGATCTACGACTAAGGGCATCTGCCACTACATTGGCCTTCCCTGGGTGGTATAGGATATCGACATCATAATCCGTGAGTAGATCTAACCACCGTCTCTGTCGTAAGTTCAGCTCCCTCTGGCTGAAGATATACTGGAGGCGCTTGTGGTCTGTGTAAATATCCACATGAAAGAGTCCAACTTAGAAGTTCCTAACCAACTTCTATTCAAGAATGAACTCCAAAAAGTGAAGAACACTTAGGTTCTACAACACACAACTCTCGGCCAAGGGGGGTTTTAGAGGCTAGGGGTGTGAAATTGTCACGACCCGACCCCGGGCCCGCGACTGGTGCCCTACCTGGGCACCCTGTTCAGGTATACCTCAGAGAATAGCAGCGGAACATACATGAAACTTATAAAATAAAATAACAAGAAATTAAACCACAGGTTAGCCGATAAGGCTACCTTCCTGGACACATATACATATACATAACAACAGCAGTTACATCCCTTTCTTTTTACAAACCGACCCACAACATGTGACTACAGACCTCTAAGAATTAAAGCGCGGCGGGGCGGGGCCGCCATACCCCTGAATGTACATAAGTCTACCACAACAGGGAAACCGTACCAAAAGATAAGCCTCCGGAGTGAAAGGGGCTTCTTTCCAAAAACTGAACAGAGATCCTAAAGCAAGGATCACCAACGTGTACCTATCACTGCGGGCATGAACGCGGCCCGAAGAAGTCGATAACAACAGTGCAGTATGGAAACAAATAAAATGCAATAACCAAATCATATCTGTATAAAGAATGTCATTTTAACTCCCGAAATCAATCATATATTAACCGTTTCCTTTCCTCCTTTCAATAAGATTTAACAACATATTCCTACCTACATACTTAAGGGTGTAATCCAGAGTGTTTCACATAACTTACATATCTTCCATACCATAAGCCGGCCGATTTGCGCGCCACGGTGGACTGTTGAATCATGTGACATCATCCGGCCGCTGTGGGGCTCGATTATCTTGTGGAATCATATAACATAATCCGGCCCGCCTGTGGGGCTCGGTGTACTGTGGAATCATATAACATAATCCGGCCCGCCTGTGGGGCTCGGTGTACTGTGGAATCATATAACATAATCCGGCCCGCCTGTGGGGCTCGGTGTACTGTGGAATCATATAACATAATCCGGCCCGCCTGTGGGGCTCGGTGTACTGTGGAATCATATAACATAACCCGGCCCGCCTGTGGGGCTCGGTGTAAGATGACGTAACCCGGCCTATGTGAAGGCTCGGGGTAATATGGCGTAATCCGGCCTATGTGTAGGCTCGGTGTATCTCATAACGTGTCCGCCTATTTGTAGGCTCGGTGTATTTCATAACGTAATCCGGCCTATTTGTAGGCTCGGTGTATTTCATAACGTAATCCGGCCTATTTGTAGGCTCGGTGTATTTCATAACGTAATCCGGCCTATTTGTAGGCTCGGTGTATTTTCCTTACATAACATTTTCAAACCATCTTTTCACTTCTTCTTAAGTCGTCATAACAACTTCCCATAAAGCTATTATAACAACCTTTCATTTTAGAGAACTTAAGACACTTTTATTCTTACAACATTAGGAAAACTAGATCCAAAAATACTACATACATACATACTTAAAAAGAATCATAGAACTCCTTTCTTTTTTAAAGCTCAAGTCACATACTCTTTTGGAAACCATCTTCTTAACTTTTGAAATAAATTAAGAAGCCATACTTTGTAAAATTAAGCCATTTCCACTTATAAAATCAAGGCTTATAGCCTTAACACCTCGTAGCATACACTCTTTCAAATCATGTCGCTTATACTTTAGAAATCAAGTCCCATAACTTGAAAAATAAAGTTTCATAATCCTTTAAAGAAAATCAAAGTTCATAGTCTTAAAACTTCATAACATACATTCTTTAAAGTCCATTTACTTATACTTGTAAAATCATGTCATCTACACTTTTAAAACCAATCCCTTTTCACATATAAATTCAAGTCATTTTCAAACATAAAAATCAACTTACTTACTTTAAACAAATCAAGACACATAGCCTTTAAATCAAATCTCATAATTTCCTAACCATTCTTACTAATGTCTCCCATAAGACCTAGTAAGGACTTAGGACAATTTAAACATACTTTAACTTAGATTCAACAATGTAAATACCTCTTAACTTCTAAGAGTAGAAGGAATCTTGAAATACTATCACATGGATATTTCATACGTAGGATCATGCCAAAGAAAGTAGAGGTTCACATACCTCGCGACGATTGTCGACAAGTAGCAAAATGCTCCAAAGTACTTCAACCTTGAGCTATTCCATTCTTCAAGTATGATACGCTATACTTAGTACATCAACCTATAATGGTCACCATACGTCCATTAACCTCTTACTTCATACGTAGAATATTCTAGGTGCTAAGTCGCTAAATTCTACGGAAAATCGGACAGCACCTCCTTTGTTTTTACTTACTTTGCCACCTTTTTCAAGGCCGAATACAATAACCAAACAGCCCCAATTGGCTCACAACAATATAGAAGGTAGTCCAAAGACAAATGAATAACTAAATGACCCATTTGGCTCACAATTTAGAAGGTAGTCTAATATAAATGAATAACAAACTAATACAAACTACAAGTCCAAATTCGGCCACCTTGAGTTCAACAATACTAATTCTTATCAAATTCCATTTCAATCCAAATTGTTAACATAACATGATATCAAGTCGCATTTGATTAAAACTACCACAATCTTCAAATCAATAACATGCGACGATTCTAATAACGACTAAATTGAAATCCAACTTAACATGGCTTACATTACATTCCGGATTTCCAAGGCTTACAATCAATCCACAATCCTTATAAACTTCTACATATCAACTTCATGCTAGCAACACGTAAAGCTAACAACAACAATAAAAATATATAATCTTGTAACACATTAAAGGACAAAAATTATACCTCAACGAATCTTAATCCAATTCCAATACGAAGTCGCTCCTAGTAGTTTAGAACCTCTCCAAGACACTTCAATCCGCTCGTTGAGACCCTTAGAACCATACCAACAACTTTCCTTCAACTTCCAATCCAAAACCTAGAAAGACCCTTAGGTTTTCGTTTTGCGACTAACCCGTAAACTATTTTTTTCCAAGGTTTTTCTATTGAGATATGCTTACACTACCCTCAAGAACCTTGGTTTAAAGTGTGGAGCCTAAAGAACAAGAAACGAAAATTTTTCCTTTTGAAGGAGAGGGAACCCGAGAGCTTCTTGCTCTTGCTCTTCAATTCTTGTGAATTTTTCTAAGTGTTAAGCTAGTCATACTACTACTAGTATTATAAAGAAACATGGAGGGTCAAGATGTAAACAATTGGGTGGTTTGGATGATCTCTTAACAAATATCAAGACTTGTGGGACCTTGACTTAGTCAAACTTCTCATGCTAAACAACTTGCAAGACTTGCCATCTAGGACTATGGTCAATGACCATATTGGCCATGCCAATTTCGTCCAAGGCATCTATAAGGGGGGGTGACACGTGTCGCCCTCCCATTCGTCACAATAATACGTTTTCCGACAATTCCATAATTCCGTTAAATTTTACAAGTCTCTAATTTAACACTTGCGAGTTCTTACGTACGTTCTTAAAACATGTCCTGTAATTACGGGGTGTAACATTCTTCCCCCCTTAGAAATATTCGTCCTCGAATGTTCTTTCGGAGTCAAACTTAAGATTAGCGACATAGTTTCCTTTCACAACCCCGACATACTAATAATTCCACACATAGCCCTAATACCTCGCACACGCATATCCGTCCATCATAAGCCCAAAAGAGGTTATCTTCTCGTACTTCCAACTCTTTCTAACATACATACATAACTTCCATACCAATTCTGGCCTCTAATCTTTGGAGTCACTCTATAAGACAATATACGACCATTTCCGCCACGACTGGTTAGGTGGAACGCGTCCACGAACCCGTAAAACAATTAACTAGACTTGGGCCTTGCACCCTCGTGACCCTGTCACGTCGCGGAACTACTACCAACTGATCCCACTCCATTCCAGGCCATGGGGAGACCCGTAACAGGTCCTCAACCCGACTCAGCGTCGCACTTAACTCTTATCCTTGGTCTGACTTAAAATCTTATTGCCAGAGAAAGCCTTATATACCTAAGGTCTCGGCAGAATCAATATTCTTAGGCTCGCAATTTTCATGCTCCAAGCCTACCTTACCAGTCCCCCAGTAAACGGGTACAAAAACTTCTCATAAAACCAAAACCATGTTGTCTCGATCACAACAACCATTACTCACTCTATGCGGACCTCATCCGTACAATTCTCTTAAGCCTACTACGCAGCTTAATCTATTAACATGACATCCCGTTAGGTTCCTTAACATGGCTTCTTAAGGGTTCACTACCCTATCGAATGACTCATCTTTTCCCAATTATCTCGAAATAAAACACATAACCTTGGCGAAAATTCATTAACTATTCCATACCTTCCCGGTATCTAGTTAGTCTTTACCAATTCCTGGTAATCTAAAATCATTCTAGGCAACACGCGTCTGACCCTCATACATAACTCCGTATAGATGTATGTCACAATACCAACTATACTACAATCATTACCAACCTGGATACGCAATCCACATAGTCTTTCCCGGTCATCACGCTTTCTCAGCTGCGAACAACATAACTCGTTAGGGAGAGACGACTAACAACACGACTCTATCGCACGATCTCGAGTGAGAATAATGGAAACCAATCCTAAATGTCCCGCAGCCTCGATTATAGATGTGGTGCACAACACACCGATAATCAAGACTCTACTAGACACGATGCAGACACTTTCCGAGGACTAACACGGCTCGATACCACTTTTGTCACGACCGACCGGCCCGCGATCGTGCCCTACACGGGCACCTGTTCGTATACCTCGAGAGAATAGCAATGAACATACATGAAACTTATAAAATAAAATAACAAGAAATTAAACCACGTGTTAGCCGATAAGGCTACCTTCCCGACACATATACATATACATAACAACAAAGATTACATCCCTTTCTTTTTACAAACCGACCCACAACATGTGACTACGGACCTCTAAGAATTAAAATCGCGGGACAGGGGCCGCCATACCCTGAATGTACATAAGTCTACCACATCGTGGAAACCGCACTAAAAGATAAGCCTCGGAGTGAAAGGAGCTTTTTCCAAAAGCAACAGAGATCCTAAAAGCAAGGATCACCAACTGTGTACCTATCACTGCGGGCATGAACGCAGCTTCACGCGGGCCGATACAACAGTGCAGTATGGAGCAAAATAAAATGCAATAACCAAATCATATCTGTATAAAAGAATGTCATTTTAACTCCTGAAATCAATCATATATTAACCGTTCCTTTCCTCCTTTCAATAAGATTTAACAACATATTCCTACATACATACTTAAGAGTTTAATCCAGCCTTTTTCACATAACTTACATATCTTACATAACATAATCCGGCCCATTTGCGGGACACGGTGTACTGATGAATCATGTGACATAATCCGGCCCGCCTGTGGGGCTCGGTGTACTGTGGAATCATATAACATAATCCGGCCCGCCTGTGGGGCTCCTCGGTTAACTGTGGAATCATAACATAATCCGGCCCGCCTGTGGGGCTCGGTGTACTGTGGAATCATATAACATAATCCGGCCCGCCTGTGGGGCTCGGTGTACTGTGGAATCATATAACATAATCCGGCCCGCCTGTGGGGCTCGGTGTACTGTGGAATCATATAACATAACCCGGCCCGCCTGTGGGGCTCGGTGTAAGATGACGTAACCCGGCCTATGTGAAGGCTCGGGGTAATATGGCGTAATCCGGCCTATGTGTAGGCTCGGTGTATCTCATAACGTAATCCGGCCTATTTGTAGGCTCGGTGTATTTCATAACGTAATCCGGCCTATTTGTAGGCTCGGTGTATTTCATAACGTAATCCGGCCTATTTGTAGGCTCGGTGTATTTCATAACGTAATCCGGCCTATTTGTAGGCTCGGTGTATTTTCCTTACATAACATTTTCAAACCATCTTTTCACTTCTTCTTAAGTCGTCATAACAACTTCCCATAAAGCTATTATAACAACCTTTCATTTTAGAGAACTTAAGACACTTTTATTCTTACAACATTAGGAAAACTAGATCCAAAAATACTACATACATACTTAAAAAGAATCATAGAACTCCTTTTTTTTTTAAAGCTCAAGTCACATACTCTTTTGGAAACCATCTTCTTAACTTTTGAAATAAATTAAGAAGCCATACTTTGTAAAATTAAGCCATTTCCACTTATAAAATCAAGGCTTATAGCCTTAACACCTCGTAGCATACACTCTTTCAAATCATGTCGCTTATACTTTAGAAATCAAGTCCCATAACTTGAAAAATAAAGTTTCATAATCCTTTAAAGAAAATCAAAGTTCATAGTCTTAAAACTTCATAACATACATTCTTTAAAGTCCATTTACTTATACTTGTAAAATCATGTCATCTACACTTTTAAAACCAATCCCCTTTTCACATATAAATTCAAGTCATTTTCAAACATAAAAATCAACTTACTTACTTTAAACAAATCAAGACACATAGCCTTTAAATCAAATCTCATAATTTCCTAACCATTCTTACTAATGTCTCCCATAAGACCTAGTAAGGACTTAGGACAATTTAAACATACTTTTAACTTAGATTCAACAATGTAAATACCTCTTAACTTCTAAGAGTAGAAGGAATCTTGAAATACTATCACATGGATATTTCATACGTAGGATCATGCCAAAGAAAGTAGAGGTTCACATACCTCACGACGATTGTCGACAAGAGCAAAATGCTCCAAACAACATCAACCATGAGAAATTCCATTCTTCAAGAAGCATACGCTAAACTTAGTACATCAACCTATAATGGTCACCATACGTCCATTAACATCTTACTTCATCGTAGAATATTCTAGGTGCTAAGTCGCTAAATTCTACGGAAAATCTGACAAAGACCTCCTTTGTTTTTACTTACTTTGCCACCTTTTTCAAGGCGAATACAATAACCAAACAGCCCCAATTGGCTCACAATATAGAAGGTAGTCGACAAATGAATAACTAAATGACCCATTTGGCTCACAATTTAGAAGGTAGTCTAATATAAATGAATAACAAACTAATACAAACTACAAGTCCAAATTCGGCCACCTTGAGTTCAACAATACTAATTCTTATCAAATTCCATTTCAATCCAAATTGTTAACATAACATGATATCAAGTCGCATTTGATTAAAACTACCACAATCTTCAAATCAATAACATGCGGCGATTCTAATAACGACTAAATTGAAATCCAACTTAACATGGCTTACATTACATTCGGATTTCCAAGGCTTACAATCAATCCACAATCCTTATAAACTTCTACATATCAACTTCATGCTAGCAACACGTAAAGCTAACAACAACAATAAAAATATATAATCTTGTAACACATTAAAGGACAAAAATTATACCTCAACGAATCTTAATCCAATTCCAATACGAAGTCGCTCCTAGTAGTTTAGAACCTCTCCAAGACACTTCAATCCGTTGAGACCCTTAGAACCATACCAACAACTTTCCTTCAACTTCCAATCCAAAACCTAGAAAGACCCTTAGGTTTTCGTTTTGCGACTAACAGTAAACTATTTTTTCCAAGGTTTTTCTATTGAGATATGCTTACACTACCCTCAAGAACCTTGGTTTAAAGTGTGGAGCCTAAAGAACAAGAAACGAAAATTTTTCCTTTTGAAGGAGAGAGGGAACCCGAGAGCTTTGCTCTTGCTCTTCAATTCTTGTGAATTTTTCTAAGTGTTAAGCTAGTCATACTACTACTAGTATTATAAAGAAACATGGAGGGTCAAGATGTAAACAATTGGGTGGTTTGGATGATCTCTTAACAAATATCAAGACTTGTGGGACCTTGACTTAGTCAAACTTCTCATGCTAAACAACTTGCAAGACTTGCCATCTAGGACTATGGTCAATGACCATATTGGCCATGCCAATTTCGTCCAAGGCATCTATAAGGGGGGGTGACACGTGTCGCCCTCCCATTCGTCACAATAATACGTTTTCCGACAATTCCATAATTCCGTTAAATTTTACAAGTCTCTAATTTAACACTTGCGAGTTCTTACGTACGTTCTTAAAACATGTCCTGTAATTACGGGGTGTAACAGAAATCTTGTCTAACTCTTGGTTACTAATCTTCCTAATACATCAAGGAAGAACACTTAGAAGTTTAAGAATTATTGGACAACAATTGCTCAAGAAATGGGGGCTTGGACGAGAGCAACTAGAAGGGAGAGGGGTGATATTTTCAAGTCTTGAAATAATACTAAGTGTGGAAGATTTCATCAACTAGAGGTGTTTATATAAGACAACCAAGGGCTAGGATAGAAGCATGTGTATGGTGTAGATTGGGGACATGTGTGTGTGTGGGTCCCTCTTGCCCACTTGCCCAACAAATATCTTGCAAGACTTGGCCACTTGTCTTGGCCACTTGTCCTCATGAAAAACGTCCAACATGGCCTCTCTAGGGGTGACACATGTCGCCCTCCTATTGGTCCAAAATATTTCATCTCTCGGAAAAATCCATAATTGGTTAAAATATTGAAAACGTAAAATTTCCTTCACAAGGTTCGAAATATTTTCCGTCGGAAAAACAAATATTTCATCCTTAACCTAATTAGGACTAAACATTTGTACGTACGTCCGCACATACATACTTTGGAAATACGGGGTATAACACTTTCCTTGTTTGGTAATAACATTTTTTATCATTCATGCGAAACATTTCTTGTGTTACTACTTGAATTGATTTTGAACTTAAATGGAGAATGTGTATAAGATAGCTTTGGGGATATCCACGCCTTTGACCCCGGTGTTATATTCCCTTATTGTAATTTGATATTGGTTCCATGTTTGAGTGGGGTTAGTAAGGGAAATGAGGTCTTATATTGGATTGTTCTTATTTTCCAACTCGCATCTAGCCATGATAAGGTCAATTTTTATTTGATAAATGAGGATCGAATGTGTTTCATGTTTTCTAGAACCAACGGGGTGTCACATGCTTGTCATTTTGAATCCATTTATCTCTTTACTTTATCCTCATTTCATGATATTATGAGGGCTCAACTTCTTGATGCCTCATATGTAATTTTTTTTTTATCATGGTGCTTATTGATGCATGGTTATATCACAAATTTGTGCATCTTTGACATGTTAATGATGTTATTATCAATTATGTTAACCCTCATTTTTTTAGGCCAATGATTGTGTATATCTCTCATTGGTTTTTGTAAGGTTCAAATTCGAGAACGAATCATTTTCAACAAGGGGAGGATGATATGATATTGGGGGCACCAATCACTCAAGATCATTCAATCGAGAACAAGCCAAGGAACTCCAAGCTTCACAAGCCATGTTGATGAAAATGGAGGATTTGGAGACCCTTGAGGGCCTACATAAGATATCATATGATATTTGGATGATCACTTGGAGTAAAGAAAAGCTCGAAATTGAAGCTGACATATCATGCGACAGCTCTGCGAGCTGCAAGAGTGTCATGAGACACATCCTATGAGATGAAAAAGTCACGCATTATGACTGGAAAACTTTCACATCCTACCACATATCATGCGAGTCGCAGGAGTGTTAGGCGGTTTATGGTGCGAGTGGCACATCTTTCCCGCGAGGGCTGAAGGAAATAAATTTGGCTTTTGATGCAATTTGGGATTATGGTCACTTTTGGGCCTAGTTTGTAATAAAGCTTCATACTATAAATACTAGTTCTCAAGGCTTAGATGAGGAACTTTTGATGAATTGGGATTAATTCTCTTAGTACCTAGTTGGTAGAATTAGCTTAGTGATAGATAGATTAGGGAGTAGATTATAGTGATAGCACAATTAGGATGGATTCCTTGGTTGTTTATTGAACCTTATTCATGATTCTCACATGAGATTGCTCACTTATGGAATCATTTTTATAGCATAAGTTCTTTTATTGGTCAATCTATTGGAGGTCTTTGGTTAAATATATCTTGGGTTGCCTTTATATTTCAATTCTTCTATCTTGCTTTTATATTGATTGATGTTTGATATGGTTTATTTCATATAGTTTAGGTTGCTTTGTATGACATTGATTGTGTAAATCTTCTATTCTTTCAATTTCGCATTCGATTTCTAGGTTTTCGCTTTAGGAATCGTATAATTAACTAAGCCTATCACAAGAACACTATCGCCAATCCAACAATCCATGTGTATAAATATGATGATGTCTTTATCATTGGATCAAATCCAATATTCCCTCAAGTCACTCCATATTCTAAGCCATGTCCAAGTGATGATCTGATTCATACCATGTTTCATCCTCTACGGTGGTCATGCAAGCGATAATGATTGAAGCCTCCACCGTAGAATAACAACTTGAAAAATTGATAAAAAAATGTTGAAGGCCTATCATAGTATGTTACTGATCAAGATATTAAAATTGAAAAGTTATTACATCAAGCAGAGAGTATGATGGAAGAAGAATCCACTAAAATCACCTTTGGAGCTTCATGATGCACAAAATATATAAGATTCATCCGCAAAGCAAGATAAACGATTAAAGAGATCCAAGTCTTCCCCAATGGTCTGATTCTAATTGACCAATTGAAGGAATTCATCATGGAGGCTATCAAAGACAAATAGGAGTCCTCTTCTAAGTATTCTCTTAGATATGACAAGTCTTATACTCAAAGGATTGATAACTTGAAGATACCTACTAGCTATCAACCTCCTAAGTTGCAACAATGTGACGGGAAATCTAAAACAATAGTTCATATTTTGTTGAATAATGCAATAATGGTAGGAAAGAGATTCATTAGACCGAGTGTCTCCCATTTGGGTGCTAGAGTCTTGTTTCTAAAGAAGAATAATGAATCTATGTATATGTGCATTGATATCGATAACTGAATAAGATCACCATTAGGAACATGTACTCAGTACCGTACATTAATGATTTATTTGATAAACTACAAGGAGTTACAGTCTTTTCTAAGATTTATTTGAGGTCTAGTACAATCAGTTGAAGATTAGGGATTCACACATCTCTAAACATATTTTACAACTCGTATGTACTTAGAGTTTTTAGTTATGTCCTTCGGGTTGACAAATGCCTCAGTGACATTCATAGATTTGATGAACTCAAGTCGTATCTTGACTACTTATTATAGTATTCATTGACGACATCTTGATCTACTCCCATAGTACAGAGTAACATGAGCAACACTTGAGAATTATCATTCAAGTGCTGATAGAATACAAGTTTTATGCTAAGTTCTCCGAAGTGTGAGTTTTGGCTCGATTCAGTCACATTATTAGGTGACATTGTATATAGTGATGATATAAAGGTTGATCTTAAGAAAATTGAGGTAGTTCACAGTTGGTCTACCTACCATACCTACCGAGATTCGGGGTTTTCAAGGTTTTGCAAGTTATTATCATAATTTCATTAAGAGGTTTGTATCCATTGTAGCCTATTGACCTAGTTGACCAATAAGGTGTCCAGTTAACATGGTCTGATGAGAGTGATTTTTTAGAAGCTCAAGACTAAATTATAACACCCAGTACTTTCGGGATAAAGTTTGATCCGTAAGATAAGTGCAAAGCCTCGTGGGTTTGTTACTCCTTAATTATGACAAAAATAATTTTCGACATTTAAAGATTATGTTTGGAAGTGAAATAAGTGTTTATAAGTGGAATGGAATGATTTAAAAAAATTGAATGATTGGGGAAAAATATGTAGCGAGCCTTGCAGCAGTCAAAAGTTGATCGCTGCAACGATGTAAAAATTCCTTAGGCAGTCTTGAGCGTCGCAGCGACCGAACTTTGACCACTGCGATCGAACGTTGACTGCTGCGATGGGTGACCCTGAAGCCAAAATATTAAGCACAAACATTAGGGATTTTAATAGGAGTTCCATACTTTCTTTGGATGGCGTTGAGATAAAAAATAACCCCAAGCCCAGGCACAAAGCTCCTCTCTTCTCCTCATCCTCCTACATCAAAGTAAGTCACGACTAAGTATTTCTAAGTGAATTCTAATGTATATAAATGGATTCTAAGTTAAATCCTATACTACAGACCTAGGGTTTTCAAGAAAACCCTTCTCAAGGATTCAAGTTCAGATTTTGGAATTCTTCTTCAAAGCTTAGATCTTCTTTGATTTTTTGGAGAGATTAAGATATATAGGGCTTCTATATATGTATGGGAATATTGATATTCTTCCCCCACACCATGTTAATTCACGAAATCACTATTTCTCATAGGAGTTAGAGAATTATGTCTCAGATCATGAAAAAACTCAGATTCAAGTTAATATATATATATATAGTGTGTGTGTGTGTTGTCAAACTCAGTCATATTTCAAATAACTGTATTCATGTATATAATTATGATTGTCATGAACATGTATGTAATCCATATATGCTCGTGTTATCATTTCAATGAGCTCTCTAATACCACTTATGAACTCAGATTATTCAATTCTATGAATTTTTACATATTTTCATGTCTCGGGAATTATATAAATATATTTATACATATTTTTCATGTAAAACTATTTACAAATCATGTTTATAAAATTTATGAGTTTTTAAGCCAATCATGTACATGTTCAATATTTTTGGGAGTAGCATAAATTTACCGAGAAGGTTCAGACACCTAAACCTACGTATGTCAACATAGGATAAGGATCGTTTCGTCCTGTTAGAATGATACCTTCAGACTATTGATTGGATCTTTTCATGTTAGTTTGTGTCTCATACTTGGCAAGTTATGAGATTGATATGTTGGTCGGGCCAGAGACTAGACTCCACGTACTTACGTGGTAATTTCATGTTGTCGGTTATACTAAGGTTCTCCCACTTAAAAATATTTTTACGATCATGGAGATCATGATCATGTCTAGGTTTCAATTTCATATTAAAGTTTACAATATTCAGTACTGATTTTCAGGACGACAGATCTGCTCATTAGGACTTCATCGTATCAGCTGTTTGGTCATCCACATTTACTTCGGGGTGTTGTCTTTACTTTTTAGTAGTCATTGTCATGTTAGATAGTCAGGTATGTTAGGGCCTTGTCCCAGCAACAATTCAGTATTTCAGACTCATATCAGATATTTCATAGACTAGTTAGTATGTCATGTTGGGTTTTCGGTGATGTTCAACCTAATGGGCTATAGTATCATACTTTCAGACTATTTCTGCACTTGTATTTTAAAATAGTATTTTCAATATTATTATGATGTAAAAATATTTTATTCAGACTGTTCATATTTTAAAATTGTATTCTACATCAGTACATGTCCCATGTTGATTCATCCAGTCATGTGGTCCGCTTCACATGCATACCTTCAGGCTAAGGTTTGACCCGTATAATAAAAATATAATGGAACCAAGATGAAGAGTTTATGAAGTCTTTTCAAAGCTAATCAAGTTATAAGAAGAGTTTTTGGACATAGTATAGTCGGAAGCTACTCTACATGCCGTATTTTCAGTTGAGATTGCACAAGGTCTCACTTCAAGTGAGTATATAAGGAAATTAGAAACACTTCTTACATGAAAGTTTTAGTCATTTAAATACATTTCCAACCATTTAAGGTGGAGCTCCAACGGAGCTATGTGCTAGGAGTTATGGCTATTTTATGAAGACGCTGTCAGTGCCGTCGAAAAATGTAAAAATTCGTCAAAGTGTAAAATGGACAGGGGAGCTCACCCGGTGAAGCCCAGAGCGAGAAAACACCTTGCTATAGACCTCAACCAGACAGGGTGTTTGCACTCATCCAACCTCGTAGAAAACCCTCTCAAGAGTGTTTTCCTCTCCTCTCAACCTCCCACAACAAGGTAAGTTCGCTCCTGGCGATTTTTAGTCATTCTAGCATCAAAATCATTATTAGTAACATGATTCTCTAACTACAATATAGGATTAACAACGAAATCATTTGCAAACGATTCAAACTAGGGTTTGGAGTGTTGATCATCAAAAATCAACATAGTTCGTTTGCTAAGAGCAGTTACATGTATGTAGAGCTTCTATCCACATGTGGGAACATCATTGTTCTTCCCCACAACACAATAATTTATGAAATCCCTAGAAATTGAAGGTTATGTTTCAGTTCCTGATAACCCTTGGAAACAAGTTATATATGTTAATGTTAAAATCAATCATGTTTCCGTTATTGTATTCATAAATATCACTTTGATTATCATGTGTTTTTTCGTAATCTATTAACACCCGTGTCTTGCATCCCGTGTGTTTTTAAACACAAGTCATTAACCCATATTAATCAATTCCATGAAATCTACATGTTTTCATTTTATGCAAAGTATATTATGTATTATGTTCATGCTATATTTTTTCTTATGAACCATGTTTATAAATCATGATTATACAAATCATGGGCTTTCTAGCCAATTCAATTTCATGTTCATGTTTGAAATTGCACAGATTACCGAGAAGGCTCAAAGAACTTAAAACTATGTATGTCAACGTAGGATAAGGATCGCTCCGCCCAGTTAGGACGATTCCTTCATGTTACCCATAACGGGTTATTGCATCAATTCATGTCATGTTCATGTCTCATACATCGGTAAGGTACGAGATGACTTAGTTGAATGGGCAGAGATCAGACGCCACATTCAGCGTGATGGTTTCATGTTAATTATACTAAATCTCTCTCACTTAAAACAATTTATCATGTTTTATTTTTATTATATATATCCATGCCAGATATTATACATGCTCATGTTACAATTTCAATTTTTCATGTCCTTATTATTTCATATGCATGCTTATTCATTCACTTGCTTTACATACAATACAATTCAAATGTACTTACATCATTTTTGCCCGAGGTCTTCACTTCACCGTGCAGGTACAGAGTTTCAGGACGACATGTCAGTCTCTAAAATTTGTACAGTATCAGTTATTGGTGAGCTTCATCTCATTCGGGGTGTTAGTTTATTTATTTCACATGTCATGTTATGCATTAAAGGTATGTGAGGGTCTTGTCCTGGTAAACAGTTTTTAGCAGTCAGACTCATGTTCAGAGGTTTCATAGACTAGTCTAGTATGTCATGTCAGTTATTCAGACTTATTCTATTTTCAGATTATTTCCGTAATTATATTTTCAGACTATAATTACAGTATTCAGTTTTACATGTTTTAAAGTATTATTTCATGATTTTGATTCTCATGTTGATTTAGCAAGTCATGTGGTTCACTCGATCACATGCAGTTAGGCGTCGAGTGTCGTGTTACGCCCAGACCATGGTTCGGGGCGTGACACGTGTTACGTCCAGACCATGGTTCGGGGTGTGACATAAATTGATTACTCCACTAGTTTTGGCATTACCCACACGTTCTGGGAGTTATATTGCATTGTAATGCTTCACGCATTGGCCTTGGGTTTGTGTTGATGCTAGATTGTAAATGATTGCCTATGCTTCATGGCAAATGATGTTGGGTTTTGATACTGGTGAATGGGAAATGATGAGATGAAAATTAAAGGGAATAAAAGGCTCTTTTGTCCCACATCGAAAAAAGAGAAGGAAAGAGATGTGTATATATTACATTACACCTTCTCTAGTTGCTAAAAGGGTTGAGATGGCAAGGACCTCTCGCACCGTCGTCGTCGCTCGCTCGGCTTCGGCTTCAGATTCGGATTTGAATTTGGATTTGGATTTGGAACGATTGATTGATAATCTTTTTGGACAAACTTTTCTTTAATTAATTAATTATTTAATTAAAAATAAATCCAAACGGATCTACCCAAGACCCGCGACCGACCAGTCCGGTTTAAGCCCTTTCTTTTCGAATTTCCCTCCAAAATTTTGGTGACTATTCTGAATGGCTGCAAACATTCAGAATCAGTACCTCCAACAACTATAAATTCTTGTATTCCAAGAATTTATCACTAATTCATTCAATACGAATTTCTTCAGCTGAAAAATTCTCTCTTCCTAAGTCTGTGTGATATTCTGCCGTTTAGTGGTTCGCTGCTACCGGAATTTGGAGTACTACTATTCTGGTAAGATAATCGTTCTATCCTGGGAGGCGATATTCCATTAACCTCGAGTACTGTGAGGGGAATAATTTCATTAAGGACACACTTTGAACTAAGTGGACTCGATTATATTCTGAAATTAATTTTCTTATTCAAAACATATTCTGTTTGTTGTACTAATTTCAATTAAGTATTTTTTATACTGTAAAATCTGTTTTTTACTAAGTATTTAAACAGATTGTGTTGAAACATTATTTTGGTCATATACAGATTATTATAACAATAATCTTAAGGAAATTATGTTTATTTTATTTTAATCTGTATTCTGGTTTGGAGATTAAAACCTGTGTGGTTTTCTATTCCGTATAAAATTTCATATTCTAACTTGAAGACATAAAACTTCGTTGGAATATTAAAGTCCAGGAAAAAGTGTTTTTCAAAAGGGAAAAAAAGTATTTTTCTTGTATGTTGTTTGGAGACTAAAATCTTCGGATTTTCTACTCCGGTTGAGATTAAAGTTGTCATAACTTTCTACTCATTTGGGTACTTGATTTGAAGATATAAAAACTTCATCAAGTATACAACATACAATCTACTGCACTTCGTTTCAAGCAATTTTGATTCGGTTTGAAGAAATAAAATCTCCACCGTTGTGTATTATATTTGTTGTTATCAAAATTGATTCGGTTTGAATAAATAAAATTTTCACCGTTGTGTATGATATTTGTTGCATGAAATACGTGAAGATTATTTTCAAGTTAGTAAGAATGAATTTGACTTACTCATGTGATACTTGTACAACGATTTGAAGAACATAAAAACTTCATCGTTCTGTTTAAGGAGATTAAAATTTGTGTAGTTTTCTACTCCATATGAATATTAGTATTCTGACTCGAAGATATAAAAAGCTTCGTTGGAATACTAAAGTTTCATAACTATACTGCGATTTGAAGAAATAAAATCTTCATCGTTCAAATTACGATTTGAAGAAATAAAATCTTCATCGTTTAAGTTTCACAATTATACTCCGATTTGAAGAAATAAAATCTTCATCGTTTGAGTCTGTGATTTAATTGCTATTCTGGTTTTATTAAGTAAAACAGTTTGTCGATTTGACAGTGACAAACAAATAATGGCAATTGATATGAATGATCTATGTGCAATGCTATCGGAGTGCAATTTGGTTGAAAACCCAAAGGAGTGGTGGCTTGATTCTGGTGTCACTCGACATGTTTGCGCTGCAAAAGAAGCATTTGCAACATATGCTCCCGTTGGACCCGAAGAGGTACTGTTTATGGGAAATCTTGCTTGATCGAGGTTGAAGGATATGGGAAGATACTTCTGAAGATGACTTCCGACAAGGTCCTGACTCTCAACAATGTTCTGCATGTTCCAATAATTCGGAAGAATTTAGTTTCAGCCGGACTACTCGTCAAGAACGGGTTTAAGTGCGTGTTGGTTAGTGATAAAATTGTAATTAGTAAGAATGATATATTTATAGAAAAGAGTTACCTCACCGAGGGCCTTTTCAAACTCAATGTAATGGCTGTTGACAGTATTAATGAAATGTCAGCTTCGTCTTACTTATTGGAGTCAAATGATTTATGGCATGTTCATTTAGGACATGTCAATTACAAAACCTTGCGAAAATTGATCAATTTAGAAGTATTGCCTAAATTCGAGTGTAACAAATCAAAATGTGAAATCTGTGTTGAATCTAAGTTTGTTAAACATCCATATAAGTCTATTGATAGGAATTCAAATCCTTTAGACTTAATTCACACAGATATATGTGATATGAAGTCAATACCATCTCGCGGTGGGAAAAAGTATTTTATAACTTTTATTGACGATTGCACTCGATACTGTTATGTGTATTTGCTTAATAGTAAGGATGAAACAATTAATGCATTTAAGCAATACAAGAACGAAGTGGAAAATCAATTGAATAAAAAGATCAAAATGATTAGAAGTGATAGGGGTGGAGAGTACGAATCTCCTTTTACAGAGACATGTTTGGAATATGGAATTATTCATCAAACTACTGCCCCTTACACACCACAATCAAATGGAATTGCGGAAAGGAAAAAGCGAACATTAAAGGAAATGATGAATGTCTTACTAATTAGTTCCGGTTTACCGCAGAGCTTGTGGGGGGAAGTTATCCTTACAGCTAATCGAATACACAACAGAGTACGCCACAGCAAACACAATCTATTCCATATGATCTATGGAAAGGAAGAAAACTCAACTTGAAATATTTCAAAGTGCGGGGGTGTTTAGCGAAGGTCCAAGTTCCTTTGCCCAAAAGGGTAAAAATCGGACCAAAAACTGTGGATTGTGTTTTTATTGGTTATGCTACAAACAGCAAAGCTTGTCGGTTTTTGGTTCACAAATCGGACAATCCCGAAATTCATGTTAATACGGTAATTGAATCAGATAATGTTGAATTCTTTGAAAACATCTATCCGTATAAAACTGAATGTGAGTCGTCAAGTGAAAGATCTAAATGACCGCGGGAAGAACCAAAGGAAAGTATACCAAGCAAAGAGGATCCAAGGCGTAGCAAACGTCAAAAGACATCTACTTCCTTTGGACCAAATTTTGTAACATTCTTGCTTGAAAATGAGCCTCAAACATTTAAAGCAGCAATGTCATCTTCTGATTCAACATTGTGGAAAGAAGCAGTCAATAGTGAGATTGAATCAAATTTAAACAACCATACATGGAAATTAGTTGATCTTCCTCCTGGAAATAAACCTTTAGGATCAAAATGGATTTTTAAAAGGAAAATGAAAGCTGATGGCACTATTGACAAATATAAGGCAAGACTTGTGGTCAAAGGTTATAGACAAAAGGAAGGCCTTGATTACTTTGACACATACTCGCCGGTAACAAGAATAACATCTATTCGGGTGTTAGTGGCACTGGCGGCCGTATATGGTCTTGAAATCCATCAAATGGATGTCAAGACAGCTTTCTTAAATGGAGAATTGGAGGAAGAAATTTACATGGAACAACCTGAGGGTTTTGTGGTTCCTGGTAAAGAAAGGAAAGTGTGCAGACTTGTTAAGTCACTTTATGAACTTAAACAAGCACCCAAACAATGGCATGCAAAATTTGATCAAACAATGTTGACAAATGAATTTAAGATTAATGAGTGTGACAAATGTGTTTACATTAAAAATACTCTAAATCATGAAGTCATTGTTTCTTTGTATGTTGATGACATGTTGATAATGAGTAAAGATATTGTCGATGTAAATGCTACGAAGCGTATGCTCGCTAGCAAATTTGACATGAAAGACTTAGGGGTTGCTGATTTGATCTTAGAAATTAGGATCCATAAAACTCCACAAGGTATAGCATTATCATAGTCACATTATATTGAAAAAGTACTTGACAAGTTCAAGTATTTAAATTTCAATGTTGCAAAGACTCCAATTGATGTAAGTTTTGCACTTCAAAAGAATGAAGGTGAAAGTGACTCACAATTGGACTTTGCACGAGCTTTGAGAAGTTTGATGTATATTATGAATTGTACACGACCAGATATAGCATGTGCTATAAGCAAGCTGAGTCAATTCACGAGTAATCTCAATCAAACTCATTGGATGGCAATGAAACGAGTCTTGGGATATTTACAACACACCCAAAACTATGTTTTGCATTATAATAAATATCCCGCAGTACTTGAGGGATATAGTGATGCAAATTGGATCGCAGGATCGTTTGAAGTTAAATCCACGAGTGGATATGTTTTCACCGTTGGTGGAGGAGCAGTGTCTTGGAAATCATCAAAACAGACATGCATCGCCCGCTCTACAATGGAATCAGAATTTATAGCTTTAGACAAGGCCGGTGATGAAGTTGAATGGCTCCGGAATTTCTTAGAAGATATTCCATTCTGGCCCAAACCCTTGGCTCATATATGTATACATTGTGACAGTCAAGCAGCAATAGATAGGGCAGGGAGCGTAATGTATAACGGAAAATCTCGTCACATACGACGGAGACACAATACCGTTAAACAACTCCTCTCTAGTGGCGTTATCACAATTGATTATGTAAAGTCAAGAGATAATGTGGCGGATCCGCTTACAAAAGGCTTATCTAGAGAGGGAGTTAGTAGATCATCAATGGAAATGGGGTTAAGGCCAAGGACAAGTCATCATGGCGGTAACTCTACCTAGCAGACTGGAGATCCCAAGAGCTAGGTTCAAGGAGATCAAATAAAGTTGTGACTGACGGTTCAACATTGTCAAATAACTCAACCCATTCTCGGATGAAGACAATGTTCAGAAATAAGGATAAGACTTTATGGCTTGTTAATGAGTTAATAAAGCATTAAGGTTTTTTAATGGTTATCTAAATCTGGCAATGTATGACCAGATAATGTAGCTATAGGACCACATGTTTATAAATCACCTATGTGAGTGTTAAGTGTAAGCCGCTTTAAAGGAGAATGACAGTAAAGGCTCATTCTCTATGCACTCATGAGACCAGGCGGTGTTCATGGCTGAAACGAACACAACCGTGAGAACCATAAACAGTTAAGGGTTGATTGTGTGTCTTATGTTGTCTAGGTATACAACAAAGTTCGACGGTTCAAAGATATCAAATCTACCGATTGATCGAGTATATCCGATATAACTTCACTACGAAAAGTTCAAAGGGAAATCTACTTATCCAGATGCAGTCAATTCTCGCTTGTATATCACACTCGTCCGTACATTTTTTTATCTTATAGTCATTCCCCATTCATGTGGGGGATTGTTGGGTTTTGATATTGGTGAATGGAAAATGATGAGATGAAAATTAAAGGGAGTAAAAGACTCTTTTGTCCCACATCAAAAAAAGAGAAGGAAAGAGAGGTGTATATATTACATTACACCTTCTCTAGTTGCTAAAAGGGTCGAGAGGGTAAGGACTCGCTGTCGTCGTCGCTTCATTCGGCTCGGCTTTGGATTTGGATTTGGATTTGGATTTGGATTTGGATTTGGATTTGGATTTGGATTTGGATTTGGATCGATTGATTGATAATCTTTTTGGACAAACTTTTCTTTAATTAATTAATTATTTAATTAAAAATAAATCCAAACGGATCGACCCAAGACCCGCTACCGACCCGTCCGGTTTAAGCCCTTTCTTTTCGAATTTTCCTCCAAAATTTTGGTGACTATTCTGAATGGTTGCAAACATTCAGAATCAGTACCTCCAACAACTAAAAATTCTTGTTTGTTCCAAGAATTTATCACTAATTCATTCAATACGAATTTCTTCATCTGAAAAATTTTCTCTTCCTAAGTCTGTGTGATATACTGCCGTTGAGTGGTTCGCTGCTACCGGAATTTGGAGTACTACTATTCTGGTAAGATAATCATTCTATCATGGGAGACGATATTCCATTAACTTCGAGTACTGTTAGGGGAATAATTTCCTTAAGGACACACTTTGATTACACTTGTTGAGAGTATTGCGAGTAGTGGAAACAGTCAGCCGCAAAAGATTTCAGAAGTTGCCAATTTAGAAGACTAATCAGCAAGGTGCAGAACTGACATGTGAGGAGAAATCAAGAAAAGGAAAGATCCAATCTACAAAGACCCTTGCCACCACAAACTGAGTCCATTGCTCAAAGACAAAGTCTGCGAGTGCTAGGGAGATTTTGCAAAATGCATACCTCATCTACGGTTCATTGTTTGGTTGCAGAAAGGGTCACGGGGCATTTTTTGTCAGCGTTTCATACACGTTTTTAGACACTATAAATAGATTCTCTAGAGTTTTTCCGTCATTCTTGTTCATATTTTCCCCACATTGAATAGTGTTCTTTGGAGTTGGTGAAGCTTTTAGGACAAAGATTTCATTCCTTTTTGTCTTCATCTTCTTTATTGCATTGTAAGAGTCAATGTCTCCCATTAACTTTTGTGTTCTTTCCTTATCTACCCTAGAAATTCTATTAATTAATACTCGTTTATTTAATAAATTTTCTTAGATAATATTTTTGGTCGGTCCCGACTTGGGAATAACGTGCTAAATTAATAATTCGCTAAAATTATAAAATAATATATTTTTGATTACTCATATAGACCCCATATAAAATATAAATTAATAATTCTTTATATACTACATAATACATGAGTGATTCTAGGTCAGGGAATTTTGTCAGTTTGTGTCGCTTAACATCACCTCTTTCAGGAGCAAGTGAGAGATACTTTGAAGATCACTTAATTGTATTCGATATCGTCCCTTGACTCACCTGCAAATCATAGTTACTAGAAACTCATTCTTGCAATTGTTTTTTAGTGACACTTGAATTATCCTTGTTGTGCTTGCATGCTCTTCGAATTTCGTCACTCATTGTTGATTTTTTCACACCTTTAAGATGAGAAGTCATGTTGTGTGTATGATTTATTTGTGTTAGCATGATTTGATCTTGTGTTTATATAGGAAATATTTTTTAATATTCATAAAGTAGTACATTGAACACCAGAAACATAATAAAGTGGGAGATTGAAAGGTGTTTTTAAATTGACGCATACTTCATTTGATATAGTACATTGAACAATAATGAAGTGAAAGATTAAAGGGTGTTTGTAAATTGGTTATTTCATTATAAATTTATCTATAAATTGATAAAGTATTAATATATAAATTAATAATTATTAATTTATCAATTAATTAATATCTCTTTTAATTAATAAATTTTGGTGGTTCTAAGAGCATTAATTTATACAGTTTCTACTGTATAATCAGTGAATACGTCCGCGCGAAACTAAATAGTTTTTTTTTAATATATGAATATTAAAAAATTAACCTTCAAATTCCAATTGTTCTGTTTCAAGTTTTAGTCTATGTTATTATCAATATTTAACTTTATATTTTTCTTCATTTTTCATCACTTAACCGTCGCTAGTCTTTTACAATTTAAAGAAAATTGATCTTTTTATGTGTGAATGAGTAATAAATTTAGAACATTTTATTGTATAATTAGTGTATGTGTGTGGGTACATGAGGGCGTATGCTATTTTTGAAAGTATAAATCATGATGAATTATGTATCTCAAAAAGAGCTACAACATTTTGTTCATTAATGTTTTTTTCATACTTTTCATTTTTTTGTTCTCATTTTCTTTCTTGCTTTTTTTCTCTTCCTTCCTTCCCATCTTCTCCTGCCGAGAGGCGGAGCTAGTAAGGGCCAAGGGGCCGAACCTCCTTCGGCGAAAAATTATACTATATATACAAGGTTAAAATTAATTTTTATGTATATTTAGTAGAATTGAAGCTCATATTTATCCAACGGAAATATGAGTGATCCAATACCCTAATATCTGAGTTAAATGGGATAATTTCCTAAATATGGGTTGAAATTACCACCTCTAATTACAAGTAGCACTGATTTACTCGGAGTAAATCAAGAGGGATATGTTTTTTCTCATATGATTTAGGACAATGCAAAATGAGTTGAGTCTGTAGTCCGCAAAGTCAGTATTATAATTTTTAAAAAGAAAAAGATATGTGCATTGCAGGTAGGGCTGTTATCGGCCCGAATACACCCGAGAACCGGATCGAAATATCCGGACCGATATTCGGACTGAAAAGTTAACGGTTCGGATACGAGTACCAGACATAAGGATCCGGTCTGGCAACCCGGTCTAATTACCCGATAACTTATATGTTATCAGTCCCGGTCCGATACCCGGTAACTATCTTATCAATCCTTGAAATATTTCTATTATATATTGTTTTAAGTTTGTTAATATGTATTATGTAAAGCAGTGATTTTTATAAAAAAAATTATAAGTAAAGCGGGAATTTTGATATTTCGGACCGGTTTCGGACCGAAAACAGTATCCAGAACCGGACCGATAACCTTATCAGTTCGGTTTCGGTGTGTCGATACCCGGACCGGATCGATAACAGCTCTAATTGCATGTAACTAATAGGATATCGAGTTAGTGTTGCAACTACTTCGTGCAATTGTCGTTTCTGTATTTGAGATTCAACAGGACTACTAAAGGCAACTTACAAGCTATAACAAGCTGGAGGATGAGGAATACTCTGAATGAGGTGAAAACAACATGCATAGCTAGTTTGCAACGAAGATTAAAGGTGTAGTTTTCGACTCTCTGTTGTTCAAGCACAAAAAATCAGTCATAAATGTCTAAAGTTCAATTATATATATCAAACTATACCCTAAAAATCAATCATAAATGCCTGAAATTCAATTATATATATCAAACTACACCCCAAAAATCAGTCATAAATGCCTGAAGTTTAATTATGTATATATAACTATACCCCCGTTTTTCGTATTATCATTATTTGGCTGACTATTATGTATTATTTCAATTGTTTAATGATTAGCATCCAAAGCAAACAACAATATAAAGAAGAAATGAATAATATTCTCTGAAGAGTTAAATTTTCTGAACTTCACACACACAAGTGTCTGATGTCAGACATTCATTGCACAAATGCATGAAACTCTTGAGTCATATATGCCTGAATTTCCATTTTCCCTTACCAATAATCCTACAACTTCAAGTAAAAATGCTGCCAAAGTTCATACGCAAATTTTTTAAACTTCATATCCCATATACCTAAAGTTTGGTTCAAAAGTGCAAAACATTATACATTGCAGCTATGGCTTTATTAAGGGTACGGCCCTAAAATTGTGCCCTTTAAAATGATCAAGCCACCCCTGAGAAAACTTCCTTGTCCATCAAGGGGAAACAATTATTTTAAAATCCATTCAATCAGAATCATAAATTGTTTAAAATAATTACGTCGAGATATTCTTCACGTATACTAATTATTCTACTTTTCACTTTTCAATTTAAGTATGCATTTGATGCTTCGATTTCAAAAGTCAACTTGGATACGACGGTTGCTAACCAAACAAGTCATACATCTCTAATTAGGGATGTCAGTGGGGAGGGTAAATGCGAGTACCGCCTCGCATCCGCTCCAGTTGGGGCGGGTATGGGGATGATTTAGTGGGTGGTGGGGCGGGTATGGATATCAAAAGTGTTACCCGTCATGGGTAGTGGGGCGGGGTGAATTTCATATATATAAGATCCGCCCCGCTACCCGCTACCCGCCACGCCCCACCCCGCTAAGACCCCTTACATGTTTGTGTTGGATTCTTTAATTATGCTGATTTTCTAGTATTCTTAACTAGACAAGGACTTAAAATCTCTTATTCTTGTAGAGACTCTCTTATTCTTGTCAAGTCATCAACCTATTATTATTATTATCATTATTATTCATTTAAAATAAAGTGTATGGTACCCTTCAATTTTTTTAATATTTTTGTGTGAAAATGTATGGTAGAATGCAACAACTCTACCAGTGGCATTGGAGTTTCTCTTTTCTTTTTTTTACAATTGTGATTATTTGAAAGGACTAGAAAATTTCTTTTCTTCTATATAAATTTCACATTTTATTTTAACCTTTTAATATTCCTAATATTTTGATAAAATTTCAGACTTTGATATTTAATACACCATAGCGAATTATTTTTTTCATTTTCTTGACCTCATTTTTTATTATATAATGTTTTTACTACCGGTGATGGGTACTCGCCGGGGTAAGTGGGGCAGGGGCGGGTGGAGAATTTACTACCCGTGATGGGTGGTGGAGGTGGGTTTTAGGTGGCGAGTACGGGATACCCTTCCCCCCGCCCCTGCCCTGTTGACATCCCTAATGACTCTAATTGCTTTCATAATTTAACAGGCCCGTTAACACTAATATAAGTATGCTTTGTCAGTCACAGCTTTTACAGAAAAAAACATGTACTATCTTGGGGTTACGTATTAAGATACTGGAGTACCACCAGCCTCCGACGCAATACAACACTAAATTCAAGAACTTCGCATTAAAATAAATAACTATCATACATCTACTTAGTGTACAAATTATACAAATATTCTCACCCCACCCCGGGGTCTATAATGATATGCTAAGGCATCAGTTACGACGAGATTCAAGTACAGTAACTTCAACGAATCAACCTAAATATCTAATAACGAACTTCCTACTGAATCTTGATGCTAGACTGTAGACCCGCTTGAACTTTGTTTGAGAAATGTGATTCAAGCCTGTAAGCGGATGCATAAAATGATAAAAATCAAAGTGGAAAAAAAAAAGAAGATATTTGGAGCATTAAAGAGTAAGACACTTGCCTGGTTGCACATTTGTAGTAAATGGTCTCAGGAGAGTTGTAGGTGCGAGCATTAGCAAACATCCTTCTCACATCCGCCACAAACATATCAAATGTCACATAATATAACTCCGACTCAACCCGCTTCGACATTGTTTTTAAATCTGCAAGGTACATAACCATAACAAAATGTCACAACTTAATGATAAATGAAAATAAAAGAGGGGAAAAGAGCATTTAGATTTGAATCTTGGTGTAGAAAGATAAGCAAATGGAAGATTGCATGGGCCAACCAGACGCCTATTTGTCCAAATCAAACCATAATGAAAGAAACAGTCCATGAACTCTTCATACATCATAAAATTATTGGATATAAAGATGTAGATTGGGCAGGATGACAGACGATCTACCTCGGGATACTATGTTCTAGTTGGGGAATTGTGGTGTCTTCGAAAAGTAAGAAACAAAATGTGGTTGCTAAATCAAATGTAGAGGCAAAAATATCAGGCTATGGCTATGGCAATGGCTACCAAGTGAATTCATATGGACCAAACAACTACGGAAGGAGTTAAATTTGGGGAGATTAAAGAAATGGAACGTGTGATAATGAGGTTGCACTTCACATTACATCGAATTCAGTGTTTCACTCAGGACCAAACACATAAAGATTGATTGTCATTTTGCTTTTGGGAGACACCATCACAAAGTTCGCGGTCACATGATCAGGTCGCAGACATATTCACCAAGTCCCTAGCCAGTCCCATAACAAAATGTTCAAGCTCAGTACATATAATTTGTATGCAACAACTTGAGGGGAGAGCTAGAATCCTTGTGAATATTCTCGAATATATGTAAATATAGTAGGTGGCTTAATTTTCTCCTATTGCAATTTGGTAGTAATTTCCTTTACTTCTTAGAACATATATTTGAACCCCAATAACTTGAATTGAGGGAATAATTAAGTCGAGTTCTCTCTTATGTTCTCTTCCCGCTTCACAAAAGGAAGAAAAGAAAGGGCATTTTACATCTGGTAAGAAGTCGATCAAGATATAAGCCAGTGGCTAGAATAAGTTTCGGTTTGTGTAGATAGATAGGAAAGAGATTTATGCTTGTAGTTTATCTTTTTCTTTTAATTGTGTTGCGTAATTTGGATATTATTTACAGAATGAACATGACGATATAAACTGATTTGATAAGCTGTAAGCCTTCTATGTTTGTCTATATCAAGCTGAAGCGCAGCAAAAATCAAGTTGCGCCTGGGCAGGCCGAGCATACATTAGCTTACTGGGACAAAGGCAAGGTTCATGCATAATATGATACCCTCTTAGACAGTTACTTTCCATATAAGAGACGGCATGAAGAAGCGACTTCGATAGTAGCAGCATTCGTCCAGAACCAAACATGCAGCATCCAGAGTATCAAAATCCATGGCCAAGAGTGTTCCAAGAATAATGACATGGTATCATATTTTTAGGATAAACGAGATAAATTAATTGAGTAACCATCATATCCTCAATGTCACATGTCATCAACTTTCTAGATATGTCGGATTGAATCGAGGAGAAAAATAAACAATAACCTACGTTTCCCATTGTAAAGTAGCTAAGGAAGAATGGTATATGCATTAGGTGTATGTAAAATGAACTCGGAAACAGTCAGATATGTGCCTAATAACTATTGGCCTGGAAGAATTGCAACATACACGAGAAGGGGAAAAAACTGCACTTGCATCAAATAGCAAATAGAAAAGGTTCTAAAGGAATGTCAAACTCGACTATAGATTGGAAAACAGTTTTTGAGAAAAAACATTTTTGTGGGAAAAAAAAGATGTAATCCGTGTGAATGACCATCTAGCGAGCTCATTAGAGCTTTAGCTTTTAAATTCACGTCACAACTGCTTGGTGCATTGAAATTGTGAAATACAATTAACTTTTACGAAATAAACAAAAGGAAGAGGAACTTCAACAAAATTTCAACTGGATTGTCAGCAACCACCAATGGAACAAAAGGCAAATATCAATTACCTATTGGATCTTTGATGATGTCATAATAATCGGGAACATCCCGTGCATCAACAGGTTCTTTGAACGGCCAAGAATCTGGATGGTCATGCATTATCTGCTCAGGAGGGGAAAAATCAATAAAGATGTGCCTATTTAAATAGAGAAGCAGCGAATTAAACCCAGAGCTAGCTAGCCCTTGTGCACCAAAAGCTTTAATAAAGCAAGCAAGCAACCAACTATGCTCAATTTCAAACTAGTTGAGGCCCACAATATGAATCTTATATATATTCCACTACATTCGAGCCCATTTCCTCCTATAATGGTAAGTATTTTTTAAATTAAATTACGGCTGTCTAAAGCTAGAGGTTCTCTAAATCTCACACTTATTTCTTCCTGAACCTAATGTAAATGATACAGAAACTAAACTTTGATCCCAACAAGTTGGTAACACATATATAGACCCTTTACTTCCAATCTGTTTTATTTTAAGCTACGCATGTATTGATTTCATTAGTTTGTAGAACTTTTGACATGTCCCTATATGTGATTGGCTAGCGTCGTGGTGTTTCAACACCTTCAATAAGCATAATGTCTACCTACATACTAGTGCAACTGGAAGTCTACATCGGGCATGGCCAAACCATTTCTAGCGATCGTATCTCATTTTAAACTCTATATGTGCTACTTGTATTCTCTAATCAACTTCTAAGTTTTTAATTTTGTCCAATCTGGTATGACCACACATTCATTTCAAAATCAATATTTCCACAACACTCTACTTGTCAATGCATTGGGCTTTAGACGCCTAGCATTCACCCCCTATGTACCTTTATGGTCTCGCTACTTTTAAATCTACCAAACACTTATTAAAGTTCACCCTTGGTCAACATTCATGTTAAAGAGAGCGGCAGCTTGAAGGGGATTGTTTAGTAAGACTGTGAAAAGAGAAAAGAAAAAGGGAGATAAATATTGCTGGAAATAAATCGTAAATGGTTAACATACAAGATAGCTCTTTATATGTGAGGAATGAGCTAACATAAAACAAGGAAAGTTTTGTAACTCAGGAAATTCTTAATTTTGATATAATAATTTAATAAAATTTACACAATATAATTAATCTTTTTTTAATATGGCGGTATCCGGGCCAGCTTGCGTGCACCTCAACTATTCCACCGGGTACCTGCTACCTCCTACCAACACCACTACCAAGTAACTTCGCTCACAAAGGCCTGGGCAGATAAGAAGAAATCATCTAGTTTTAGTTATTGTTAATTATTCTCCAGAATGACATAATTATCAAGAATACTATATACAATATGTTTAATAACACTATTGACTTTCAATACGTATATTATTGAATTGTTGTATCTACATTATTACATTGAGCCCTATTTATACACCATCTCAATCCTTTCTTTTTGTTATCGCACACAAGTTTCATTTGACTGATTTCTCCAAAATTTAGTTCTCCGAGCAACTGCTTAATCCAAACTAGCTCACAAGTTGCTACAACCATTGCTCGATATTCTAATTCAGCACTAAATCGAGCAATGACACTATGTTTCTTACTCTTCCAGGACACCAAATTACCTCTTATTAATACACATATCTGAATGTAGAACGTCTATCAGAGGGTGTTCCTGCATAATAAGCGTCTGTATATCCAACGATCTGCTCATGGACTTGATCATCGAAAAAAAGTCCTTTACCTGGAGATGACTTAATATGTAGCAGAATGCGCACAACTGCATCCCAATGTGACTATCATAGGGAGAATCCATAAACTGACTTACAACACTCACAGGAAACGAAATGTAAGGTCTAGTCACTACCAATCAGACGCCTATATCTTCCAGGATCACCGAGTGCCTCCCCTGTCGTGGCAGGAGTTTAACATTCGGATCCATAAGAGTGTCAATAGGTCTACATCCCATCATATTCATGTCTCCTCAACAATGTCTAAGGCATACTTGCGTTGTGAAATAACAATATCTGACGTGGATTGGGCAACCGCAATACCTAGAAAATACTTCAGTCTGCCGAGATCTTTAGTCTGGAAATGCTGAAAGAGATGTTGCTTTAAATTAGTGATATCCTCTTGATCATGGCCATTTATAACAATATCATCAACATAAACCTACAAATAAATACTCAAATTTGGAGCAGAATGTCGATAAAATACATAATGAACTGCTTCACTGCGAGTCATGTCAAACTCCAGAATTACGGTGTTGAATTTATCAAACCAAGCTCGAGGAGACTGTTTCAGACGATAAAGTGACTGACGTAATCAACACACCATATTCGACTCCCCTTGAGAAACAAAACCAGATGGTTGCTCCATATAAATTTCCTCCTCAAGATCACTATGGAGAAAAGCATTCTTAATGTCCAACTGATAAAGAGGTCAATGACGGACAACGACCATGGATAGAAAAAGACGGACATATGCTATTTTAGCCATGGGAGAGAAAGTATCATTGTAATCAAGCCCAAATATTTATGTATACCCCTTCGCAACAAGGCGAGCCTTAAGCCGATCAACTTGACCGTCCGGACCAACTTTAACCGCATAAATCCAACGACAACCAACAGTAGATTTACCTGAAGGAGGGGGAACAAGCTCTCAAGTACCACTTGTGTGTAAAGCAGACATTTCGCCAAGCATAGCTTGTCGCCATCCGGGATGAGAAAGGGCTTCGTAGACTTAGAAATTGAGACAGAGGACAATGATGATACAAAGGCATAATGGGATGATGATAAATTAAAAGGGTATAATGTGGGTTAGTATTACGACTGGACCGTTTATCTTTCTAAAGTCCAATCGGTTGATTAGGAGGAGACAAGTCTAAAGTAGGTGCAGGGTTTGACGCATGACATGAATCAATTGGACCTGATGTTGGGTATGATGGTGGACACGGCCAACGATGATAAGTCAAAAGTTGTGGCACTTTGACCGGAGATGTAGAAGTAATTGTAGATTTTTCAAATATCGGTGTAGTTAGAACCTGAGGTATAGGTAAGACCTCAGAGATATCAGGATGAGCAGAAGAAGATCTGAAGTAAGGTTGAGACTCAAAAAATGTGACATTGGCAGACATAAGATATCGACGGAGATTAGGCGAGAAGAAACGGTACCCCTTTTGAACTCGAGAATAACCAAAAAAGACACATTCAAGAGAGCAAGGAGATAATTTATCTATCCCCGGAGCTAGGTTATGCACAAAATAGAGATGACTGAGGATATACTATGGAATCTGATTCTGAATAGAAGATGAGGGCACATGAGGACTGCATCGCCCCAAAAACGCAGCGAAACATGAAATTCAATGGGAAGAGTACGAACAGTCTCAATGAGATGTCTATTCTTCCTTTATGCTACCCCATTCTGCTGAGGAGCGTAGGGAGAAGATGTTGTATTTCAAGGCATTATCACTACGAAAAGTACGAAGAAACACCAAATTAATTTTGTATTTCAGCACAAAAACTCTTGAATATAGAGAATAACTCAGAACGATCTTTCATTAAGAATAGCCAAGTACATCTAGAAAAATCGTCAATAAAACTAACAAAATAACGAAATCCTAAGATAGTATAGGTCTTGTGATTCATATCCTGCACCAATCACATGTCCCGTACTGCGGTCCAACATAACAAAGAATCATCGAGAAATATTATGGCACAATTTAGGGCACGTGTCAAACGACTGACAAATGCAAGATTAAAAGGACAAGCAGGGACATAAAGTACGGCGTTTAAGTGACAGAAGATAGGGGATTAGCTTGTCCAACCCTTTTTGGTTTTGTTTGGATCCCATTAGCTGAAGTAGCCGGAGGAAGAGACTGAATAAATAATATTTGACAAAAGTGATTTGTTACCAGAAATATGATCAGAAGCGCTTGAGTCAACAACCCCCGATGGAGGGATACTAGACCGTGAAACACAAGTGAAGGAATTAACAGCAACAGAAGTATTAGGCTGAGCATCCGTGGTTACTTATGGAGATGTCTGCTTACTTGCTTGATACTGAAGGTACTCATTATATTCCCCTTCAAATAAAAGCATCAGATTTCATATAGTGTCAGTCTGAGCAATATGAGCATTGTTGGGTGGTTGACCATGCATAGCACGACATACGTCAAGAGTGTGTCCAAACATATGACAATAACTACACTGAACATCATTGGGTAGTGGACCATGTAGAGAACGACATACGTTGTGAGCGTGTCCAAACTTATGACAATAACTACACTTAGTTTAAAAAAATCCAAAATGACCTCCTCATCGATTATCCATATCGATTATCCATAGACTGAGATATTTGATTCTCTATGGTTTGAGATGCGAGAACAGAGTAAATGGTTGGTGATGAAACCACTGTGTGATTAGGAGGCACACCAAGGCGAAGCACACGAGAAAATAGTTTATCAATTGTAGGAACAGTAGGACTAGCCAAAATCTGATCACGCACCGAATCAAGGTCAGTAAGAAGTTTAGTAAGTGTAAGAACTAGAAACAACATGTCTTTGCTCTTCTTGTTTTTCAATGTTCGTAGTGACTGACATCAACTACTCAAATTCCTCCATGACTGCATGTACCTGTCCCAAATAAGTAGACATTTGATTCCTATTTCTTTAAGTTGGTCATCTGAGATATCACATCATAAAATTGAGATATGTAATTAGTGTATAAAGCGCGAGCCTTTTCCCAAACTGAATAACATGTCTGGAAGCAACGAAACAAGGGCATCAACTTGGGATCAATAGATCCGCCACAGGAGACTACATAATTGAGTGTCAACTTTCTCCCACTATGCTTTAGCCTTTTCTGTCTCACTAGCCTATGCTTTTTCATTAACCACAATAGTCTTTTGCGTTAAGTGATCTTGAACATCTTGACCCTTGAACCATAACTCAACCGAGGAAGCCCAAGCTAAATAGTTTGAACATCCCATTAATGGTTCAGAAGTAATCATAGGGCTTGAAGCTCCACTTCTAGTATCATATCCGAGAGACATGGTTCAAAAGTTCAAGAAATCTGACCAAAAGAGGACAAAACTAAGCTGATGATGTTAAACAACAAAGAAGATCCAGAAGCCGCCGGAATATCTTGCCGGAAAAAAATCTCGCTGAAAAATATAAGTGACCGGAATTTGAAACAAATTGTACGGTCAAACTAGGAAAGAAGAGGCGAAACGACTGGGAAAACAAATCTGCCGAAAAAGGGGTAGTTGGCGCCGGAAAAGAGTTCTGGTGATCGGAATCCGAAAGAAAATAGATGGATAGGCTTGCAAGGACTGGGCGAATCTAACAGAAAAAGAATCGCCCAAAAAACTCGTCAGATAAAGGCCTCACGCCGCATGGGAAGATCTCGCTAGAACCAAGAACCAACGACCTTCTGATCGGCGCATGGAGGTGCGTGGGTCGTCGGTTCTCGGTGGCGCTGGTTGGGGTTTGGTCGCGGGAGCCTTCGAGTCTGGTGACGGTGTTTGTTTTCGCAAACTCTGAAGGAAAGAAGTTGTTGACGCAAACAATAGCTAGTACAGTCGTCGGAATTGATGCATGACACTGTGACTATTTTTCGGATGTTTCTCATCAATGCTCTGATACCATGTGAGAACTTATGAGAGAAAAAATATATTATTGAATTATTGTATCTACATTACTACATTGAGCCCTATTTATAGACACTACATCCCATATTATATACTAATCATATTCCTATTCATATTCTAACGTGGTAAAACAACTTAATGGTGCTTATTTAAACAAGAAATACTGAAAAACTAGAATAATACACATCTCTTGAATAGTACCGCCCTAAAGTCAACAATCACGAGCAAGAAAAGCAGTGGTAGATTCCATTGTCAGAATAGTCACTCATAAGTGCACAGCGAAAAATATTGCTTCTTATAGCTAAACATGGGAAGCAAGGGATTCCTAACCACATAATAGGTGCAGTAACACAAAACTCCAGGAAATCACCAGCATAGTTGAATTGTTGGATGAAGAGTATAATGACATCAATTCAACGTTCAAGAATTGTTTACTGAAGTGTAATGGAAAGAGTTGCTGGAATAATGATAGCAAATTCAAACTTCAGAGGAAAATACAACACTAGACTCAAACAACAACAACAACAGCATACCCAGTGTAATCCCACAAGTGGGGTCTCGGAAGGGTGGCGTGTACGTAGCCTTGCCCCTACCTTGTGAAGGTAGAGAGGTTGTTTCACATAGAACCTCAGCTCAAGTATAACATATCAAAATCAAGTATGGAAAAGAAATACAACTGTGAAGAAACCATGCTAAAAATACAGAAGAGAACAGTAGCAACAACAAATAATTCGGTAAACGAAGCAAAGGAAACTATAAGTAATAATAAAATCGACGAATAAGATAACAGGAGAGTAATAATAACAATATTGATAAGGGAAACTTTCCAGCACTCGACTATCTACTAACCTTCTACCCTAAAGATCGACCTTCATATCCTCCTATCTAAGGTCATGTCCTCGATAAGCTGCATGTGTTTCATGTCCTATCTAACAGTGTTGTCAAATGCACGCTTAAAGCGCGCTTAAGACCGGAAGCGAGGCTGAAAACATGTTGACCGCTTCACTTCGCTTTATGTGTGCTTCAGTGTCGTCATCAAGGCTCTAAGACATATTTTTCCTTGTCAATGAGCCTCTTTTTTAGAGGTGACACTAGATATATGATATTTCACTTAATCGTAATGTTTTTACAATTTTTTTGTCCATATATTTTTTATTCATGCTTACTATTATTAGTCTTGGTATAAACACACACATATATATATATATATATATATATATAGAGAGAGAGAGAGAGAGATTTGCATAATTGCGCACTTTTTCACTAAAGCACACACTTTATTTGCGCTTTGAGCTTCAAGCCCAAACTGATCTTGGAACTTTATTGTGCTTTTCGCTTTTGATAACATTGCTATCTAATCACTACTCCCAAATACTTCTTCGGCCTACCTCTACCTCTCATCATACCCACCATAGCCAACCTCTCACACATCCTAACTGGAGCATATGTGCATCCCCTCTTCACATGCCGGACCCATCTCAACCTCATTTCCCTCATCTTGTCCTCCGCTGAGGCACACTTACGCAATATTTTTTGTGATGCTTTTTTACTTTCAAGAAAACCTACAAAAAATACTTAATTTTTCTTTTAGCCTCCAGATAATGATGTTAGATAATTGCTAGTTAGGGTAGGGTAGCATATCAATAAAAAATTATATGAATGCCTAGTGGATTCATACAAGAGTAATTGCATTATTGTCAATTATGATTAAGTATCCATTCACCTTAGGAACAGAGGCCGTTAAGAATGTAGTTGCTTGTAGGTTTCTTTTTAAAATCTAGATTAGGTTGATATTTTCTATACTTCAAATAAGTACTCTCCTTTGTTTAGTCTCTTACTAATGATTCAAAAACAATAGGCATCAAAATGTTTATCAGATCAAGATGTACGAAGGCAACAAAATAAGGGAAAAGAGATTTACTTTCAGGAGTGAGCGCATGAATGCAGTCAAGGACTTCTGATCTGACAAGGAGTTTACTGTTTTGAACCGAGAATGACCATACTGATCAGGAGTCCATCCAGCCTCCCCTATTAAGATATCAACAGAAAATACACATAAGAAGTTAAGACTCTTGGAGCACAAAAAGAATACAGCCTAAGGCAAGATATAGGAACTCAGATCACACTTATGGAGAGCAGAGTTCAGAAATTCTACACTTACACAAGAAAAATAGAAACTAAGCAAAAGAAAATATGGATATAAAGAACTTACTCAAGCCAGGTATATCCTCAACCTTGATGGCCTTTTTGGGAATGCCAGCTTCTTTCTAAATAAGTTAGTCAAGATTAGTGAACTTTAAAATCCACACAGTTTCTTCACGGGATCAGCATAACATAGTATTGCAACAGCAGATCAATCCAATTACAAGGAAAACAATGTCCATATCTGCAATCGACAAGAATTTGAACTACCTCTCAAATAAAACAAGACATCTTATGACATAAAACTGTCGTATGCCCGAGAATTGTTTTACATTTTTTGTACAAGTTAACCAGTCTAAAAGAAGCATTTTTCATTAATACATTTCATTTTGCTAACCAAACACAAGTCATTTCTAGATTGAAATTTACAACTTGATCAAACAAGAAAATGACGACAAAAATAATACAATTTGTTAGAATCTAAGTTGCTCGGACTCTTCACTTTTGGTGCCGCACCCTTGTCGACACAATATGGGTGTGGGTATGGGATCCGTACCCAATCTGGTCAACCGATATGAGGTACTTTGACCAAAATTGACGGAGAAATTCCGGACAGATTCAATAATTTCTATAATCAAAACAAAAAGAAAATGGAATATCTTGTACATAAAAAAATTCTATGTCACTCATTTTCCTTTTATCTCCTTCTGGAATTCTCCTATTGATCAATATTTTCTCATCAAGTTTTTCACATAATATCCCATAATTTAGGTTTTATTACTCTATTTTTAGATATTTAAATTATTTTTAGCCAAGTCCACGCACCCTTATCCATATCTGGAGTATCTTCAAATCTTAAAATTTAGATCATGAAGGATCTGACCTCTAGATCGGCACGCGAGTCCGAGCAACATAGGTTATAATATTAATGTATTCAGTGTCCTACACGGATAAGGATTGTATGTACTATGTAGAATATGTTAGAATAGGATTGTATGTACTATGTAGAATATGTTAGAATAGGATTGTATATAGGATCCTACTTGAAAAATGATTGTAATGTAGCGTCTATAAATGGGGTTCAATGTAATAATGTACATACACAATTCAATAATATTTTTCCCTTTATTTCTCACATGGTATCAGAGCATTGGTGAGAACACTAAGAAAAATACAGTCACAGTCCCGTGCGTCAATTTCTGCGATAGTTCCAGCTACTGGTTGTGTCATCGTCTTCTTTCTTTCAGTGTTTGTGAAAACCAAAACTGCCATCAGACTCGAAAAGCTCCAGCGACCACACGCTGGAAAACTACTCCAGTAAACTCCGATCACGCGCGGCTTAAATCATCGACGTCGGTGACATGTCTGACACACACGTCGGTGCAGTGTTTAGGAAGGTGAGTGCCATACCCCTTTTGGCGTGAGGTGAGGCATGGCGAGCCTTCATCGCCATTAACAACCAAGGTGTGGCATTTTGTAAAAGGCGAGAATGTCGAGTAAGGCGAGCTATGGCGAATGGCGAGCATGGCAACGCCTTTTAATTAAAAAAACGTGTCTAACTTAAAACAGAATAAAGAGAGCAAAAGATTATTTATACCTAGGGTTTCACTTTCACTTTCAGCCGCTGCATTTCCATCTTCCACTTTCAAGTAAGCCCTGTTTTCTTTGTTCTCTCTTTCTTTGACTTTTCCGGCAGCCGCTGCAGCAGATTAGCCTTTTTCAGGCAGATCTAACTTTTCCGACAGCTGGTCGGTGACCCAATTCCGGCAGTTATTTTTTTCCATTTCAGTATATGAATTTTACCTTTTATTGTTTTATAAACAGATTTCAATCATGTCATTATCATATTCCGAGAGAAAAGACATAGGTTGGAATTTTGGTAGAAAATGTCCAACTCCGCATGAAGTTATATGTAATTTTTGTGAAAAAAGCAGCAAGGGTGGAATAACTCGGCACAAACAATATTTACTTGGTATCGGAACAAATTCTAAACCTTGTACAAGATGTCCGGAATCAGTTAAGGCAGAAATAAGAGCTTATATGGAACAAAAGAATGTGGCAAAAACTCAAATGAGTTTCGATACATGTGTGGCTGATCATATGGATGATAGTGATGATGATATGGATGAAGTTGATGAAATGGAGCCTCCTCCCTCCAAAACTCAAAAAAGGAAGACCGAAACGAAAGGTCCTTTGAATATTTATTATTCACAAAAGTCAAAGGAAGGGGCAGGTGATAATTCGAGTATAGAAAGAACCAAGAAGCTTTTAAGGGATCGTGTTGTAGGTGCTTTTGCAAGATGGGTCTACAATGCAGGACTCCCTTTCAATTTTGTCAATTCCGAAAGTTTTAAAAAAGTCATTGACTACATAGGAAAATATGGCCTTGGAATGAAGCCTCCCACCTATCACGAAGTTAGAGTTACTTATCTAAAAGAAGAGGTGAAGAAGGTGGACAAGATTGGTGAGGAACATAAAGTGCAATGGAGCAAGTCTGGATGTTCTATTATGATGGATAAATGGACAGCACGGAATGGAAAAATGGTCACCAATGTTTTGGTAAACCCTCCAAAAGGTAGTTTGATTCTTGGATCCTGTGATGCTAGCAACTCTTCTACAGATTCCACTAAAATGTACAGCTTGTTTGAGAAGACTATTGAGTTAAATGGAAAAGATAATGTTGAACAAGTGGTTACCGATAATGCTAGTGAGAATGTAAAAGCAGATGACATGATGAAGGGCACATACCCACATATTTATTGGACTCCATGTGCTACCTATTGTATCAATTTGATATTTGGTGACATTTTCTAGATGAACCTGTATGCTTCAGGTAACATTAATATAGTTGTGTACTTGTGTTTAATATAGCATCCACTTTCTTTACAATCTATACTTATTAACTATTTGGTATTTCTTTTATAGTTTTTATCAAGGCCACTAAGATGTATGCTTACATTAGTCAGAGGCCATTGCTATTAAACTTGATGAGGAAGTTTACAAATGAAAGAAATTTGGTGAGACTGGGAAAGACTAAATTTGCAACAGCTTTCTTGACATTGCATAGTTTTTACATGCAAAAAAAAAAAACTTAAGAAGCCTAGTCACTTTAAATGAATGGAAACAAAGCAAACATGCAAAGGTAGTTGCGGGGAAAGAGATTGCGAGGCATATTATTTCTCCAGCATATTGGAATGATGTTGTTAAGGCACTTAAAGTTGGTGGTCCTTTGATTATCGTACTTCGTTTGGTGGATGGGGAGAAAAAACCACCAATGGGCTATATTTATGAAGCTATTGATCTGGCCAAAGAATCTATTGCAAAGTCATTTGGGTGTGATGAGAAGAAGTATGTTAGTTTTTGAGATCATTCATAAAAGATGGTCGGGTCAACTTTACTGACCTTTGCATGCAGCAGGACATATCTGAACCCGGGGTTGTATTATAAGAATGAAGCTGCTGAAACTTTTGATGCAGAAGTGTGGGATGACTAGATTTCATGTGTTGAGAAGTTGGTCCCTGATCAAAATGTGGTAGATAAAATGTGGAGTGAGCTTGGTAAGTACAAACAAACAGATGGGACATTTGGCAAGGAATCTGCCACTTGAGCTAGAGACCATTTGTCACCGAGTAAGTTAGTTGTTTCTATAACTTATTGATTTCTTTATACTTAAAACCTGTTGAAATATTTTTTTCTATAGTCGAATGGTGGATGCAATATGGTAATCATGTTCCAGCCTTGCAAAAGTTTTCCATCAAAGTACTAAGCTTAACTTGTATCTCATCCGGATGTGAAAGAAATTGGAGCGTCTATGAACATGTGAGAACTGAGAAGAAGATTTATTCTATTCTATATTACATTATCCGTATTTTATTAGTATTCTTTAATTACTCTCTACAACTTATGCGCAAATTCACTCCAAGAAGAGGAATCGACTTGAGATAAAACGTCTCAATGATCTAGTGTACATTAAGTACAACAGAACATTGAAGTGTCGTTACAAAGCTCAAGACACCATTGATCCAATTAGGTTGGAGGGTATTGATGATGTAAGTGAATGGCTAACTGGAGCACCCGAAGAGCATGCAGATGAAGAGTTAGAAGATGGTGGTCTCACTTGGGCTATTGTTACTTCGGCAAGTGGAGTTGAGGAGAGTATCTATGGACTAGGGCGAGTTGTCCAAGTTCAATGAACAAGGATAAGGAGTGGCTTCAAGTTTAAGTAGATCCCTAGTTGATGCAGACTCTGAGGATGAAGAAGATGAGAGCCAATATAATGCTAACACTATTGTGGTTGAAGAATTTGGATATCTTGAAGAAGAATAGACGTTGCTTCATTATAATTTGTGTGTCTTATGACTTATTAACTATCTAGTTGAAGACTTTTAGACTTTAGTATGAACCATCAACTTTTAGTTTTTCAATTGAAATATTTGCTAGTATTTTGTTGAGTATTTGAGTTTTTGGGTATTTATATATGCATATTTAATATTTTAATTTTTTGTGTTAATTCTCGCCTCACTTCTAAAAGGCGCCCATGCCTCACCATGAGGCGTGAGGCAAGCTCTTGTCGCCACGCCTCGCCTCTCGCCATCCTAAACACTGCGTCTTTCGAGTGGTTCTTTTTCTGTCGGGTTCGTCCCGTCCTTGCAAACCTTTCCATCATTTTTTTTGGATACCAATCACCGGAACCCTATTCTGACACTGTCAGATGGAAAAGCCGACGAGATCTGAATTTTCCGATACCCAGATCTCGGTTTCTTGTGTGTACCAGTCTGTTTTTTGAGATTCCAGGTTGCTTACAAGTCAAATTTTACAAGATGTCTTTCAGGTGTGATACTTTTGGCTCCAAAAATACGGGAATTGGAAGTTCAAGCCCTATGATCACTTCAGAAGCGTTAATAGACAGTTCAAACTATTTAGCTTGGGCTTCCTCGATCGTGTTGTGGTGCAAGGGACAAGGTGTTCAAGATCACTTAATAAAAATGGCTAATGTGGTTGATGAAAAGGCAAAGGCTAGTGAGGTAGATGAAAAGGTCCAAGCACAGCTCGAGAAGGTTGACACTCAATTATGTAATCTCCTGTGGCAAGCTATTGATTCCAAGTTAATGCTCTTGTTTCATCCATTCGGGACATGTTATCAAGTTTGGGAAAAGGTTCATGCTTAATACACTAATGACATATCTCGCCTTTTATGATGTGATATCTTGACGAACAACTTAAAGAAACACAAATCAGATGTCTACTTACTTGGGATAGGTACAGTGGAGGAATTTAAAAGGTTGATGTCGGTCACTAGGAACATGGAAAAAGAACATGAACAAGGACGATGTTTCTAGTTATTACACTTGCTGGACTTCGTACCGACCTTGATTCGGTGTGTGATCCAATAATAGCTACTCCTACGATTCTTAAAATTTATGAACTATTTTCTCGTTTACTTCGCCTTGCCCCACCTCCCAATCACATAGTGGTTTCATCCCCCACCGTTGACTCCTCTGTTCTCGCATCTCAAACCACAGAAAATCAAACATCCAAAATTCTGTAGAATCAACGACGATGTCGTTTTGGAAGATCTCAATCTAAGTGTAGTTATTATCATAGGCGTGGACACACTTGTGACGTATGCTATTCTCTGTATGATGGATCACCCAATAATGCTCATATTGCTCAAACTGACAGTGCAGACATCTCGAGTTTAGAATTTTCTCTTTTTATGTCGCTAACCTTAACCAGGCTCTGATACTATGTGAAGGTGAAGCATAAGAGAAAATGAGAAAAACTCGGCTTGATTATTCCCTCAAGCTACTGGAGTTTAAATAACTATGTTTACATGTCCTAAAAAGAAAAGAAAATCAAAACCTAATTACAATAGGAGTAAATTAAGCTACCTACTATAATTACACATTCTAGAATATACAAAGATTCTAACAGAGGTGATGGACCATTCAAAGTTCTTGAGCGAATTGGAGACAATGCTTAAAAGTTGGATGATGAGTATCAAGTTAGTGCTACTTTTAATGTTGTTGACTTGTCCTTGTTTAATGTAGGGTTAAATTCGAAGACAATTTTTTTTCGAGATAGGGGGATGATAGCTCCATGGGCAAGAACGAAGCTATAAAAGTCCTAAGAAGATCGTCCTCAAGGTCTCGAGCTAAGGAGATACAAGCCAAGGTTGTTGGACTTCAATGGAAAAACAAGAAGATGCTTATCGTGGAAGAAGATCCCAAGAATGAGATAAAGAATTTGGCGACGAGTGGGCTAAGTGCTACCCGTATATCATGGTCCTAGTCCAAACCCAAGTGGAGGAAGATTGGAGTCCAAATGGAGTCCCGAAGGAGCCGATTTACATGCCCAACAAGTGCTAATTTGGTTGCCCAACAAGGGCTGATTTGCACGCCCAATATGGCTGAAGTACACACCCAAAAGGGTGGGAAAACATACCAAATTGGCGTGTATTGTTTTGGTTCTAAAAGTGCCACTTCTTTCCTTATTTTGTTAGGTAGTTTTGGAAAGAAGTGTGACATTAATTTTACATGCTTTCGTAGCTTAAGTTTCCTAATTAGTTAAACTATTTATTATTTTCATAAAAATAGGATTTGAAACCCATGCTATTTGGGATAGGGTTGCTCAAAATTTCCCCTATATATAGGAGTGGATTTTGTTCTTTTTCTCACAAAACAATATTAGTATTATTGAGCGTTCTTTTCTTCACACCTTTGTGTATTGGTCACTTGGAATTTATCTTACAACCTTACAAGAACAATTCTTCTAAGAGTTAAGATTAATTCTTTGCTTGATATCTACGGTTCTTACTCAATTAATTGAAGAAGATAATTAGTCTTATACTAAATATTGTCTTTAATTATTTAATTAGGGGTCTAGATCATTTTCATCTAAGTTCTTAAATTGAATCTGCTTGTAAACATGACTAACCCTAATTCACTAATTAGGTCTTACTACAATCAATTAAGGTTCTTAGTAATTACTTTCGAGATTTGGAATTTATTTCTCGAATTTCGCCTATCTTTAATTTTTTGTCTTTAATCTTCGTATTTTTGCTTCCGCCTTATTTTCTTGTTTATCTTTCAAGCAATAACCCGATTCTTGTCATACTTGCTTCCCTCCCTTGCAAAGATGAGCTATTGGGAACCTCTAAGATGAGAGCTTCATTAAGAAGTTCACTACCAAAAGATGATTTGTAATTAGTCAATTCCTACATTGTCTAATAACCCATGATGAAGGATACTGCAAATTTTATTATTTCAAACGTAAGCATTAGCACAAGTTCATTAGCTAAGCCGACTTTGTCATTGCGTCAAGTTTTAATAGAGACAGTTCCTTGTCCTTTGAGGACTAGAACCCTCTCTCAAGAGATCGAATTAATAAATACAAAAGACAGGAAGCACATAGACCATGCAGTGTTGATAAATCAATATCATGGATGGATCTTTGTTCAGAGATAAAAAATGCATACCTTCTGAAAATCAATTCCTGGGTAGACAATATGACAATTTGATAGCTCCCTTATCTTTTCATCAATTGCCTAGTAACAGCAAAAGGAAAATACTGCAAGTCAATAGCCTCTCATTTGGGCAGGAATGATGCTTGACTCTATAATAATACTGAAATAAGTGCTCATATAAGACTCCGTGTAACTAGTCCAATTTCTTGGTCGCATAAAAAGGGAAAATTTACTCGATTGTTTATCTGGCACGTGGTTAGAATAACCAGATCCAAACTAAATTCAACATTATAGCCAGGTGCTTTTTAAAAAAAAAAAAATCTCTCAATCAAACAACGAAATGGTAGATAAATATATCTGAATGTCTCTACCAATCAAAAACGAAATTATCTAAAGGTCTGTAAGCAAGTCCTCCCCTCTCATCCACTACTTTATCAGCAAAAGCAGGGATGTTGGAGAGGCTCATAAGCAAAAAGGAGTTGAGGTCTATAAGTGAAACAACATAAACAATTGAAATTCAGATGACACAAGTCAACAATATTTATCAAAATTTTACAAGTCAAACTTAAGGAAGCCTAGCCCAGTGAGAGCAAGCATCATGAAGCTAACATTTCAGCATACCTGCCTTTGACGACGTATCATAGTAGATAAATCTGTGTATGGAAGCTTTGGATCCATTTTGCATTCCATAAGGATTCCACCATCATAATCTTTAATATACCTGGATAAAAAAATAGCATAAATAGTTAAAGAAAATAAAGGTAATTCAAAACATCAAAATGAACTTTAAGCCTCTCTATTTTTTATTTCTTTTATTTTCTATTTCCTTTTCTCTTTTTTTTTTGGTTTGGGGCGGGTTGAGGAGATGGGGTGGAACAAGATAATAGAGTACCCTAATAGAAGCATATTGAATTATGCCACAAAAATTACTTCGGGAAATGGCATTTGTTTCATGAAAGCTTAATGTAAACTTACCCTTGCCAACGCTCTTTCTCTAAATAAATCTCTTTCGTGAAACCCTGCAAGCATTGCAAGAAGTTAAATCATTGGAAAGATAAGACTAAAGAATGATATAGTTTCCAAGCAATCAAGAAAGAAGATAACAAGTAAATCCCCAGATGTTGTCCATGATGATGTTAGATAGTTAATGTACATATGTTTATACTTAGTGTCCCACATTAGACTAGTGTGTATGTACCAATAGTCTTCCATATATATAAATAGATAAAAGCGCAAAGCATATTAACTACGCATTTGCATAAACTCTTTTCCTGTGCTTTATTTCTCAAATGGCAGATATTACTCTACCACTCTATAAATGGAGGCTCGATAAGTGTCTTCACTTCATCAAATTCAAATCCAAGAAATTTAGTACTAGCACGTATGGCTATGGATGCTACAAACAGGCTTTCTGCAATTGCTGCCGAAATGGGGCAACTGCAAAATAAAATTCAAGAGCACCGTAGAGTGCTAAACTTCCTTTTGAGAAGTGTTAGAACAATGGATCCTGCAAGGAAAGAAGCGCGCATTCGCGCTACCAGAGAGCGCATAGAGGGTTTGGAGGAGAGGCAGCAAGCGCTGCGGGCGGAGCAGGAAGAACTAATTGTACGTGCTGTCACCCGCGGTCACCGGGGAGACTAGAATAGAAGAGTCCGTCGACTCCGAGAAGAAGAAATCAATCACTACACAATCTTTTACAGTGACCACAAGGCTGTCTGTGTTAACATTTCTTTCAGTGTTGTGCAACAACCAACACCATCATAAGGTAGATCAGCCTCTGGCGAGCAAAAACCCGAAAGCAGCTCGTGTCACGCGTCGTCATGTGCCGCAGATAGTGACGTCTCCGGCAAATCTTTCAGCATGTGTCGGGCGCCTGGAGCATTTTCTATCCACCTTCAAAGCAGGTCTCTACTCCTTAGGGTCCGTCCATTCATTCCGCACCCACCCCCTTGCCATTTTTATCCTGTTTTCGGTCACCAGAAACCTAATCCAACGACTCCAGCAGCTTTTTTCAGGGATCTCTCTTTTCCATCAACATATGTGTATTCGTCTTTCATTGTAGGTTTCGGCTGCAGCTTATACTCACTCCTTTCAATTTTCAGTATTTTCCAGCTACTCTCCGGCCACTTTCTGACAACCAGCAGTTCTCTAACAATTTTCAAGGAAGTTTTCCAGATTTCTTGGCTATGTTGTGTGATTACATGCTAATATTTGGTTAGAAATCTCTTCAACCCGACCATGTCTTTCAGACTTGATGCTTTTACTTCCAAAAATGTGGGAGTTGAATTCAAGTCTTATAATTATTTCGTAATCCTTAATTGGAAGTTCAAACTGTTTGGATTGATGTTCAATTCGGGCGATCTATTGATTCCAAGTTGATGCTTTGTTTCGTCCATTCCAGACATATTATTCTGTTTGGGAAACTCCTAGTTTATACAGTAATGTCATATCTCATTTTTATGATGTGATTTCTCGAATGACTAACTTAAGGAAGCAGGAGTTGGATATGTCTTATTTGGGAAAGTTCAGGTAATTATGGAGGAATTTGAAAAGTTGATGCCAGCCACTAATTATTCTTTCACTCTATTCTGCAATGCTCTCCCTCTCTCTTTATCTAACGGTAACATTTCTGCAACGCTAACGAACATCTGTCCACTGTCGGCTCCGGCGATCTCCTCGGTCCGACGGACAGGTAGGCCTGCCTCTGTTTTCTCGTTTCTCTCTCCATCTCTCTCCCTCTTCTCCCCTGTTTTCTCTTTCTCCCTTCTTTTCTTTCTTCCCTTTCCGGTGGTCTTCTCCGGTGAACAGCACCGTCAACCGGAACCCTTCTTTTCTTTCTTCCCTGTCTGGTAGTGTCCCTCTCAGATGAACATCGCCGGCGACCGGAACCCTATCCGCGTACGGGATTTTACCCAGGTACCATCTTTTGCGGACACTGCTCGGGCGTGCAGGCCGGACCCAACAGTTTTCAGTGGGCGAAACCACTTCCAGCATCGCCGCCACCGACCAGGTTCTATCGTTCCTTTTTATGTATTTTAGTTTCTGGATATCGATTAATGTCGTGCTGCGTATTGATTTCTGTTTGGGAATCCTGCTGTCTGTTGACTGTATGCTTGCTTAGTTATTCTTTCATTCTTGCTCTGATTTTTTTTAACTGAGTTGCTTTCCGTCTCTGAAATTCTGCGGTTCTACTAGGTATACTTAATTAAATTACTCCGTTCTTGCTGTGACTGTGTATTTAGTTTTTTTTTGTTTCTCCGGCTTGGTTATTGTTGCACTTCTGATTCTGCTAATTTCTGGTGACATTAGGAGTATTGCAGTAAACTGAATTGATTGTCCAAACATTCTTGCTTGCTTGTATCTTAGTTAGATATTTTGCCTTGTTTGGTGTGATTATTGTACCTTTCTTGCTTGGCCTTTCTGTTGTTGGCATTTTAGTGAAAACCTTGAGTAGTCCTATTTGCTTCAGTGAGAACGATGGTAGACTAGGGTCATGTTCTCAATTGGCGGCGGGAGCGAGGGTGGGGAACGGGGCGAGGGTCAGGGGTGGGAAGTGGGTTAAGGAAGCTTCTAAGTTGAGGGTAGGGTCTTGGAACATTGGGACTTTAACGGGGAAGTCCATAGATTTAGTTAAGATTCTTAAGAAGAGGAGGATTAATATAGCTTGTGTTCAGGATACCGAATGAGTAGGACCTAAGGCTAAGGATGTGGACGGGTATAAGCTATGATTCTCGGGTAGGTCGAGGTATAGGAATGGGGTAGGCATGTTGGTAGACAACGAGTTAAGGCATCAGGTGGTAGACGTTAGGAGGATCAATGACAAATGACAAATGACAAATGACAGGATGATGGCGATTAAGTTGGTAGTTGGAGGGTACACTATGAACATTATTAGTGCTTACGCGCCGCAGCCGGGCTTGGACGAGGTGGTGGGAGGTATACCACCCCCTGAGAAGTTATTTGTATGAGGGAATTTCAATGGACATATCGGGTCACTTCCGGGGATTATGACGACGTGCATGGAGGTTTTGGCCTCGAGGAAAGGAACGGGAGAGGCGTCTCACTCTTGGAGTTCGCTAAATTTTTTGGGATGGTGATAGTCAATTCAAGCTTCATGAAGAAAGAGGAGCACTTGATGACTTTCCGTAGCTCGATGGCTAAGACTCAGATATAATTTTTGCTCCATAGGAAGGTTGACAACGGTCTTTGTAAAGACTGCAAGGTTGTTCCGAGAGAGTATCTTACAACCCGACATAAGCTTTTGGTGATTGATTTGGAGATCAAGATGGAGAATAAGAGGAGGGTTGTGGATGACAGATTAAGAATCAAATAGGGAGTTTGACCATGGCTAGTGCAAAGGAGATGGGGGAGAGGTTGATGGTCAAAAGGGCTTGGGGAATAGTGGGGATGCGACCGATATGTGGAACAGGACGGTCAGTTGCATCCGGGAGGTAGCAAGAAAAGTGGTAGGGTCTCATAGGGTAGCCATGGTGGGCATCGAGGGGACTAGTGGTGGAATGGTAAAGTTCAAGAGAAGGTGGAAGCAAAAAAAGCGGCGTATGCGAAATTGGTAGAAAGCAAGAATGAGGTGGAAAAGTGCATGGATAGGGAATTGTATAAGATGACGAGAAAGGAAGCACAGCAAGCGGTTATGGCGGCGAAAACGGTGGCTTTTGAACGCATGTATGTGAAATTAGAGGAATAAGGCGGGAATAAGAAGTTGTACAAACTAGCCAAGGCGAAGGAGAGGAGAGCCCGTGACTTGGAACACGTGAGGTGCATCAAGGACGAGGACGACAAAGTACTGGTAGAGGACGTGCATATTAGACGGAGGTGACAGTCTTACTTCCATAAACTCTTGAACGAAAAAGGCGATAAAGACATTGTGATGGGAAACCTGGAGCAATCTGGAAGGTACCGTAATTTTGGGTATTGTAGAAGCATTAAAGTTGAGGAGGTTAAGGGTGTTGTTCGCAGGATGCGCAGGGGACGAGCGAGAGATCTCAGTTGAATTTTGGAAGAGCAGACATGGCAGGTTTGGAGTGGCTAACTGAGTTGTTAAATTTCATTTTTAAGACGGCAAGAATGCTCGAAGAATAGAGGTGGAGTAAAATGATTCATTTGTACAGGAACAAAGGTGACATCCAGATTTGCAACAACTATAGGGGTATCAAGCTGCTAAGACACACTATAAAAGTTTGGGAAATGATCATGGAGATGAAGGTGAGAAGAGGTGTGTATTTTCGAGAACCAATTTGGATTCATGTTGGGGCATTCGACTACAAAAGTCATTCATCTTATTAGGAGGTGGGTGGAGCAGTATAGAGAAAGGAAGAGATACTTACATATGGTTTTCATCGACCTCGAGAAGGCATATGACAAAGTCTCTAGGGAGGTTCTATGGAGATGTTTGGAGGTTAGAAATGTACACGTGGCGTACACTAGGGCGATCAATGATATGTATGATGGATCCAAGACCAGGGTACGGACAGCTGGAGGAGACTCGGAGCACTTTTCAGTGATGATGGGGTTGCACCAGGGATCAGCTCTTAGCCCATTCTTATTTGTCTTGGTGATGGATGGATTGTCGTGACAAATCCAAGGGAGGTGTCATGGTGTATGTTATTCGCAGACAACATAGTCCTGATTGATAAGACTCGCAGCAGAGTAAACGTTAAACTGAAGGTTTGGAGACAAACTCTAGAGTCTAAAGGGTCAAGCTGAGTAGGACCAAGACAGAATACTTGGAGTGCAAGTTCAGTAACGGGAGCGACCCTGTGACAGCCGTGGAGGTGAGGCTTGGTACTCAGGTCATTCCAAAAAAAAGAAAGTTTCAAGTACCTCAGGTCTATTATCCAAGGGAATTGAGAGATTGATGACGTTGTCACACATCGTATTGGGGCAGGGTGGATGAATTGGAGACTCGCATCTGGAGTCTTGTGCGATAAAAAGGTGCCACCAAAACTTAAAAGGCAAGTTCTATAGGGTGATGGTTAGACCGACTATGTTGTATGGGCTGGAGTGTTGGCTAGTCAAGACTTTGCACATCCAAAAGATAAAAGTTGTAGAGATGAGGATGCTAAGATGGATGTGTGGGCATACAACGAGGGATAGAATTAGAAATGATGATATCCGGGACAGAATGGGAGTGACCTCGGTGGAGGATAAGATGCGAGAAGCAAGGTTGAGATGGTTCGGGCATGTGCAAAGGAGAGACACATGCCCCAGTGCGGAGGTGTGAGAAGTTGGCTATGGACGGGTTTAGAAGGGGTAGAGGTAGGCCGAAGAAGTTTTGGAGAGAGGTGATTAGACGGGATATGACGCAGGTGCAACTTAATGAGGACATGACCTTAGATAGGGGGGTGTGGAGGATATAAATTAGGGTAGAAGGGTAATAGGTAGTCGAGCGTAGTACTACTTGCGCTTACAAACTGGTAGTTGTAGTGTTATTATTATAGGCTTGCTTAGTCTATCATACTAGTAGGTGCAGTATTGCTTTATAGTCCCTTATCGTTTCATTTATGCTGCTGTGTGTTCTTTGGTGTACTTTGTTTATCTTATTTATATGCGTTAGTTACTGCTTCCTTTTTCAGAATGCGCTACCATGGCTTATTCGCTTTTGTTACCACTTTTCATACTGCGTTAAATTTCATGTCCGGATCTGACCATTTCTCTTGCTTTGCTTGTGCTTGGTCTTGAACCGAGGGTATCTCGGAAACAACTGCTCTACCTACTAAGGTAGAGGTAAGGTCAACGTACACTCTACCTTTCCAAACCCCACGTTGTGAAATTTCACTGGGTATGTTGTTATACACTTGGTGGACTTCTTAGTGACCTTGATTTGGTGTGTGACAAAATTCTAGCTAGTCCTACTGTACTTAGTGGGTGAACGATTCTCTTGATTACTTCGTCTTGCTATACCATCCGATCACAAAGAGGTCTCGTCACCAACCGCTGACTCTTTGGTTCTTATATCAGACAATAGAAAATTGGAGATATCAGACTATGGAGAATCGATGAGGAAGTCGTTTTGAAAAATCTCTACCCAAGTGTAGTTCTTGTAACAGGATTGAACACATTCTTAAGATGTTATAATTTACATAGTCGATCACCCAAAAATGCTCATGTTGCTCAGACTCACAATGCAGGTAAACAAGGGTTTTCTTTATCATAAGGGAAATATAATGAGTTCTTTCAATATCATGCAAATAAGTAAACATCACAACAAGTAGCCTTTGTTGCTCAAACTGATACTGTTAGAAATTATGTTGTTTGTGTTTCACAATCTAATACCCTTGGACCATGAATCATTGACTCAAGGGGTTCTAACCATATTTCTAGTAATAAATCTTTATTGTCTACTATTGTTTATTCAGAGTCTCTTCCCACTGTCACTTTAGCTAATGGATCCCAAACCAAAGTTGTAGGTGTTGGAGAAGCTAATGCCCTATCCCCTATCACACTGAATCGTGCTCTTTATATCCCAGGTTGTCCTTTTAATCTCACATGTATCAGTTGTTTGTCTCATACCCTAAATTGTTTCATAACATTCTTTAATGAGTCTGTTGTTAAACAACATGACAGTATGGGCAAATGGTTGGCGCAGGACTTGAATCAGTAGGTCTTTACTACTTTATTTCTACCAACTCCACGACTTTACCGATCTTCCACACTTAATTCACAGACGTTTGGACACCGAGTTTATCCAAACTTCAAAAATGATACCCAGTTTATTTAGGTGCCTACACTAGATCAAGTCATGTAGACTTCGGAACATACCCCCTTCACCTTTCCACGTCATATTGTGAGTATGCAAAGTATTTTCTCCTTAGTTCATTATGATACTGGTCCCAATAAAGTGAGCTCAACCTTAAGATTTAGTTATTTTGTTAGTTTCATTGATGATTATTCAAGATGTATTTGAATTTGTGTACTACCTCAGTCCCAGAAAGATTGTCTTACTTTCCTTATTAGTTTGTCCCAAAAAGATTGGCACATTTCTATTTAGGAATAATTTAATTTATGAGATGATTTACAACCACACAAATATGTAAGGCTTGTTTTAGACCACACATTTCAAAAGTCTTCCTTTATTTCTTAAACTCCGTGTCAAATCAGACTAAGACAATCTTAGCCTCGTGACTCCCACCAGGAAGAACTCGGATCTGCTCTTTCTATTGAAAAAATCCCGGGACCTTTTTCCTTTATTCGCTACAAGAATCTCATTATATTTTATTAGATATGGTATAGATCAAAATGGGACACCAAAAGAATTGACTTTTGGGACGGAGTGAGTAATGAAAGATCATTTTGAGTTGTTTCTATATTCCAAAGTTTTTGTGCTAAAATACAAATCAGTTTGGCATTTATATTCGCACTTTTCGCATGCCTTAAAGAATTTATCTTCTCAGTTTCAGTAGTTTATGACTTTTCAAAAAATTATTCATCAAACATCTTTTTCGTATACCTACAAAATTGGGTAGTGGAGAAGACGAGCAGGTAAATCAATGAGACTACTCACACTATTCCCATTCACCCATGTTCTGCTGCATTTTTTTGCTTGATGCAATTTTCGTGTCTCGTTATTTGATTAATCAGATGGCTTCATCTTTCATCCAGAATCTGCATTCAATATTGTTTCCTCAATTACCTTTTTACTCTCTTCCCCTACCGCCGTTTGAAACATGTGTTCTTTTCATAACTTAGCCTTTGGAAAAGATAAACTAGTTCCTCATGCTCTCAAGTGTCTTCCTTGGTTATTTTCGAGTTCAAAAGGGTTACGTTGCTACTCACCTGATCTTCGTCGGTATCTTATGTTAGTCAATGTCACATTTTTTAGACTCAACCTTACTATACACCTTCTGATCATCATGATATCTCTTAAGGTCTTAACTATACTAACTTTTGAGGAATCTAATGTTGCTCCTAGATCCCCTACTATAGTGTCACTACTCCTGACTTATCATCGTCATCCACATCCAGCATTAGAGGCCTAATGATTCACAGCCTCTACTGGAGCCTGCACCTACTGCGGGTTTGTCTTCTCTTAGTTTACCGATTGTACTTCAGAAAGATATACAATCCACTCACCCCCATTATAGTTTTGTATCATCTTTGTCCTTTGTTTTCCTACCTAAGTCTATAGGTGAAGCGTTCTCTCACCCAAGATGGCGACAGACTATAATTGACAAGACGTTTGTTTTACATACTAGTGGTACTTAGGATTTTGTCGTTCTTTCTTCAAGTAAATCTATCGTTGGTTATCGGTGGTTTTACGCAGCAAAGTTAGCCTATATGACAAAATTGATAGACTTAAGGCCCACCTTGTTGCTACAAGGTATAAACAAATATTTGGGTGTGATTATTGAGATACTTTCTCTTCCATGGTTAAAATAGCATATATACGCCTTTTCTAGCCATGGTTGTTGGCTATTGGCCTCTTTATCATTTGGAAACTAAGAATGGTTTTCTTCACGATGACCTTGAGGATAAAATTTATATAGAGCGACCACTTGACTTTGTTGCTTAGGGAAAGTCTAGTAATCTTGTATATTGATTGTCTGTCACTCTATGGTTTGAAACAAACTCCTCGAGCCTAATTTGGTAAGTTCATCAAACATATTCAAGAATTTGGCATGACTCCTAGTGAATCATATCACTTTGTATCCATCAACATTTTGTTCCAAATTTGTGTATTTATTTGGTGGTTTATGTTCACGATATTGTTATCACCAGCAATGATCAGGATAGAATCACTAATTTGAAGTCGCATCTCTTTCAGCATTCCAAACCAAGGATCATATATTGAAATACTTTGTATTTATTGAGATAACTCATACTAGATTAGATATTGTTATTTCACCATGGAAGTATGCCTTAGACATTCTTAAGGAGATGAGAATGACGGGTTGTAAATTCATTGACACTCTTATGGATCCAAATGCTAAACTTCTGTCAGGATAGTGGGAGCCTCTTAGTGAGATCCTACAAGATATAGGCAGTTGGTTGATAAGTTGAATTGTCTCACAGTGACTAGACCTAATATTTTATTTCATGTGTGTGTTGTAAATCAGTTTATGAACTCTCCATATGGTAGTCATTGGAATGCAGATGTCTGCATTCTTCGTTATTTAAATCATCCCCACGCAGAGAACTACTCTTCAAGGAACGAGGCCATGAGAAAAGGATACACATACATTGGTTCGGCTGGATCAGTCTTTCATAGGGGTATGTGTTCTAATATGAGGTAATTTGGTGTTCTGAGAGAGCGAAAACAGAATGGTTGCTAGATCTAGTGCAGCAGTAGAATATCAAGCAATAATTGTAGCAACTTGTGAGCTAGTTTGGTCAAATAGTTGCACAAAGAATTGAAGTTTGGAAAAATCAATCATATGAAACTTATGTGTGATAATCAAATTGCCCTTCATATTACATACAATTCGGTGTTCCATAAAAGGACTGAACACATTGAGATTGATGTAACTTCCTAAGAGAAAAAATACTCTTAGGAGACACATTATTATAAAGTTTGTGAAGTCAATGATCAGCTTGCAAATTTGTCCATCACTTGTCCATCACTGGTCCTTGTATTATTACATCTGTAACAAGCTCAGTACATATGACTTATATGCACCAGCTTGAGGGGGTGTCTTACATATTTAATGTACATATATTTATACTTATTGTCCCTAGACAAGTGTGTATGTACTCATTGTATTCCATGTGTACAAATAGATAGAAGTGCAGGATGTATTAGCTACAGATTCCCATAAACTCTTTTCCCATGTTATATTTCTCACAGATTAGGTAACTAATTAGAAGATCCTTCAAGAGTTAAACTACAGATGTATGAAAAGACTTCTGATTTATCATTTTTTTATAAGGTAAGGAAAGACTTCTGATTTATCATAAAAGAATCATAATTTAAGCTTCAATCAACTGAATTTGTTACCAACAAAAAATCCAAGCACAACTAGGACTATGCTTTGGCACAATGTGACATGCCTCAGGTGGAAGTATATCTGATTTTGGCTCTGACGTGATGCTCTGGTAGACAAAACTTGAGGCGCTTTTTACCACATTGGAGCTAACCTCATTAACAGATGTATAATTTCATACTGGTTGACCCATTTTTCTGCCACATTTCTGATTAAAGGTGTAGCCAAGAAGTCCTCCATTATATATTTATCAAAAAGCTCTCTTTCAAAAATCAACTAGATAAAACTTTTATCACAATTTTCTAGAACATTATCCAACAACTTGAAGATCAATCTCTTATGAGCCCACTCTAATCTTCATCTGATTTTTTTCTCCTAAAGTTCTCTTTCAGAATAATGAGTAAAACATTGTAGGCCATAGCGATAATTATCACACTTGAATAAAGGAAATATAAAATAAAAGGTGAAACGGAAACAATGAGTTAGGTAATGCCGCTTTTTTAATAATCTCCTGAATAATTTATAAGACTCATAAACAGAGTGCATTCACGTCAACATGAATTTGCTGAATTGACTGGTCAAGTTTTTTGCAAATAATAATACCACACGAAATAAGAACCAATGAAGTACCTGTTTGACAAAGTAACCAACGGCGTTGTTGTCAGCATATGTTAGAAAATGAGTCAGCCCATCCACATCGCGTGCATGTTGCTTTAAGTGATTCATCAGTCTGGTGCCATAACCCTTAACTTGTTCATCTGCTGTAATTGCACAGAAAGCTATCTCCCCAAACTTCTGGCTACAGCAGCAACAAAAAGAATTGCGTCAACAATTTATAGATAAAACAAAATGTCACAACTGAACAAATTACACGCTTCTTCCACATTCTTTTTTCTTCGGACAAAATGTAAATCAGCATATTGTGGAATTAAAATCTACCTATCACTCCATCCAAAAAATATTAACTATTTTTTAAAGAAAAGTTGCAAAATACTATCAATTTCTTCTAATGGGAACCCTTTTCCTTTCAATATTGAAATCATTTTGGATATTAAACTATTGAGAAGTAATAGAAACATATTTTATTGTTATAATGTTTTAAACTATTCAGAAATCACATTTAACTCAAACTCTAGGGCCCTGTTATCTTCTTGAACTCCACCCTCAACTTCCGTGCCCAATCATATTAACACAATATATTGATACAGGGGGATTAAGAGGTATTGGCTGCCCGATTAACTTGTTAGAATTCATATGAAGCATTGAATCCAATAGGATATAATGGATTTAAATCCACTTTATGCAACTGTCCAGTAAGTATTGCTAAGTCCTCACTTATCAATAGAAAAAAGGTACTGATCAGTTGTCTACAAAGTACTTATAAATGCAACTGGAGTAAAATAAACTGCATATTGATGAGTATGAATCCACCTCCTGAAGGAAGAGACAACATGAAAATACCAATGATGGGATGAAAAGAAGTCGGCATTTAATTAATATTGGTCACTTTAAGCAGCAAAGTGGAAAACCATTTTTACAATCAGGAAAAGCATATTCTGTTGGATGAAAAGAATCACACAATGACTCCACCCTCTTGCTGTACGAGTAGAATAATAATAAAAAGAACAAGACAATTACCTGCCATATGGACGATATGTTATACCACCAACCACCAGATTACGTCTGATGACCATTACAGACTTATGGTTTCTGTAACAAGCAGAAATGAAAAAGAGACTTACGAATACTTTTCAAACACTAAAATCACAAGCTATTAGGTATCAAGAAAAGCTATAGAAGGTCACCATGAGCAATTTCTGTTTCTCTTTCTTTCTTTTTTCTTTTTTTTTTTGGTGATAAAGCAAAAACTTAATGACTGCAGATCAATGACCCCTATGTAGAAATGACATACAAACAGAAAAGAGCCTAGACAGAAATATTATTCTCTATAAAGAGCAGCAATCATCTACACTAACCAGGACCTGTTAGTACTCTAATTTATACTCTCGAAAAACAAGATGGCACTCTGATATGCACAAAGGAGTTCTCCACATACTTACTCCCAACTCTGATAGAATATCCTTGAATTCTTAAAATAAGAAGGTTATTTGTTGAAACTCCCTAACTCCTTTCTCTCCACATTGTCCATATGATTGTCCAAGTAGCGACTCCAAACTCTCCTCCTCTTCCTTCCAATTGTGAAACTTAAAACAAAATCTCACCAGTCGCCAGCACTACCACTTAATACCAAAAAAGTTCCAAACTCTACTCCACGGTGATGTGTATCCTTAGAGTGAAGTCGCAACTGATTCACGTCTTCACCAAACCTCCTATGTATGAAGCACATACATTAAATTCGAGTATAAGTGATTCACGTCTTCACCAAACCTGCTATGTACGTAGCACATACACAAGATACGAGTATGCTTCCTCTTTCACATGTTCTTGGCAACAAGGATGGCCCGACACATGGCCAGCAGACCAAAAGAAGCATTCCAGGGTAGAACCAACTATCATGCGCAGAATAAAAAAGCTATAAGCTAATAGGAGAACCTGCCTCCCCCACCCCCCCCCCCCCCAATATAAGTATATATAGAGAGTAGAACATCAGTTCCAGAATTTAAAGAAAAACTCCAATGCCACTGACTTAAACAAGGTATAAAATAGGGAAAAGGGTCATATTTGCCCACCTGCTATTGAAAAAGGTTTAATATTTCCCTCCGTTATACTATTGGTCCATATATTCCCTTAATATTATACTATCGGTTCATATATAACCTTAATATTATAAAAGTGGCTCAAATTGCCTTCGTTAACCTCATCCATTTTAGCCAAAATGACATGTCAACTCACCACACCAACCCTTCTTCCACCACTACCCAAAGAACAACACCTTCACCATATGTACCAAACCAGTGAATACTCATCCGATTCATAAATGATTTAGCTAAGCATATTGGACCTCTGTGAGCTTGTTTTATCTTTTCTAATTTATAATTTAATACTACTGTTTTCCGGTGCTAGTAAGAGTTGTCTAATTCTAGTCGTTTCTTCCTTAGCAACTGTTTACGGGTTAGGTAGAATGACAGACCCTAGCAATATATCCTTCATCAAACATATTGAAACATGTCTATGACCACATAATTTTTTTTCAGATAGCGAAGATAATTAGTCAGTGAAACAACAAAGCAACTATACTCTTGAAACTCTTGCTTCAGCACTTTCTTGTTGCTAAACTATGAATGAAATGAATCTTACCTTTCTAAGAAACAATTTATTTAGTCAAGTAATATTCCAGATAGTTTTATCCTGCATTGTTTTATGGAAGAAGCCTTGAATGTTCAAAAATTTCTCATACTAACACCAAAGCTACTGTTAGCACCCCTTAAGTCTCTACCAACGGTTTACGTATGGAAAATTTAAAGAAACCAGAAAGTATATTTACTCTAACTTATCTATTATTTATGTTTCCCATTTCTTAGTAGCAGTTGTTAGAAGTAAGGAGGTTACTCCTCCACTTTCTCATTTCAGTTTTAGTAGGAAGTTATTTCCTTGTTATTAGGTAGATGGTTAATCTACCAGTACTGTATTTAAAGATATCTGAACTCAATGGAAAGATATGCAGAAAGTTATTCCAGTTTTTGAGTACTTTAGCTCAAGAGACCGCAGGTTCTCTCTTAACGAACCAGCACCATAGCACGGAAAAAGAAGATCTCTTCTCCTAATTCTCTCTACATTAACTCTGATTGTGTCTTGCACCGTCCCATAACTAGATCCACATCAAGGGACCGTAACAACTACAAGCAGGTTGGACGGAGAGCATGTTGTATTTGGCAAAGTTATTGAAGGTATGGACACAGTATATGCAATAACTAATTATTTTTCCCAATAACTAATACTCACATAAGTTATGCAGAGATTTTTATTTTATTTTATGCGAAATAGAATGTGGAATAAGGATACGGGAATTAGTAATACATGATTAAAATAACTAAATGACAAAAATAATCCTTCACGTAATGGATGGTACGTCTGGTGAAGGTGTTGGTGACTATGGGTAGTGGTGGAAGAAGACGAGTTGGTGTGGTGAGTTGGCATGACATTTTGGCTAAAATGGTGGGGTTAACGGAGGAAGGCAAAAATTAAGCCATTTTTATAACATTAAGGGCATATATGGTTATGGACGATAATATAACATTAAGGGCATATATGGACCGATAGTATAACGGAGGGGAATATTAAATCTTTTTCAATACTAGATGGGCAAATATGACCCTTTATCCTATAAAATAATATCAAAAGTATGAAAAATGCTCAAACTATGGTTGGATTACTTACGAACAGTAAAAATGGAAGAACGCTATATCCTGGAGTAGAGCAAATTTATCCAGACCCTAGGTAGGTAGTCAGTACAATTTAATTGAATGTAGTCATAACTACATTTTAAGGGTTAAGATAGTAGCAATATTATCTATCTATATTATTATAAAAGCGGGAACCCCAAAGCTGAAAAAGTTAAAAGACCAAAATACCCTTCTAAATAACTCCTTTGACTCTACAAAGACGATACACCATTATATTAGAATCCTCATTCTTGCTGCTGCATAGTCTTCTTATGTTTCTCTACAAACTAAACAATGATAACTACTAACATTTAAAGCCTTCTAAATGGCTACAAGCATATATGGAAATGATATAAGAATCTTAAATTAGCTTTCGATCATACTTAAGTTAAAAATTAGCATATTAAATAGAATCAATGATCCAATAGTCATTTATACCTATCCAACGCTTGTTTAAAGTGCAACAAAAAAGGTCATTTTATATGGTAGCAGTTAATTGGACATGAAATTAAAGAAAGAAAGACAAACTTTTGGCACATACCAAAAGTACCCTTAGTACTTGTGACTTAAACATGACATGACATTTTCATGGCTAAAAGAGCATCCTTAAGAATAAAATAGGAGGCCATCTATGGTTTAAGAGGGAGTCCTTCAAGTTCAAGTTCACATAGGAGGGGAAAAGAAGAAGCTAGTATTCTATACCTAACTGATGAAGATGAAGATGAAGAAGATGATGAGAAATATAATGATGATTATCGAATTAGATATTTTGACAATCTTGTAGAAGAATAGGATGTTGAGCAATTTATATGGAGGATTTTGTGTTATCAACTTTTAGTTTTTAAATTGAACATTTGCTTATATATATTGTCTCTGTGAAAGATTTATTTTGGTCTTTTAGAAATTGTGTTTCACTTCGATGAAGTGAGCTCTTCGCTTCACGCTTTAAGCGAAGCGGGGCCTTGTCGCTTGTTGTCTCTTCACGCTCTCATAAACACTATGCTCGAGGCAGCCGACGACAAGTCAAGCTAGATAGTAAAGCTCCTACCTTACAATTAAGCACTTGTGCTGAATATTCAATGTTTTTCACCTCTCCCATTAGTATAATTTTGTATTTTCTGAGATTGATCTTAAGTTTTGACACCAGTTGAAACCGTATAAGAATGTGTCTAAAAGATGTCAATTGAGACGCATTTGCATCACAGAGAAGCAATGTGTCATCAACAAATAGAAGATGCGACCCTCACATTGCTTTGTCCTATAATCGAGGCAGTTAAACCCCACAAGTATCCTACTGACACATCTCATTCCATCATTTTGCTCAGCTTCCATAACCAGAATGAATAACATAGAGATAACGGGTCTCCCTGTTGCAAGCCTCTAGAGCTGTCGAAGAATTCACATGGACTTCCATTCACTAGGATCAAGATTCTTACCCCGTTGATACAAAATCTGATCCATTCCCTTCACTTTTCTCAAAAGTCCATCTTCATCATGATGAATCCAGGAAGACCCATTTCACATGGTCGTAGGTCTTCTCCATGTCCAATTCACATAGATTCCTCGGCTTCCTCTCCTCCTTCTAGAGTCTACTACTTCGTTTTCCATCAGATCCATGCCACAAGTGCGTTCTAAGAGTAGACAATGTATCGTCCAACACCTTTTTTAGTTAGTTGGAAAGCAACTAATAAATTATCTTATAAACGTTGCCATCCACACTAATATGACTACATTCCTTGATGTTCGTTGCTCCCTACCTTTTCGGCACAATGGTTACAAAGGATGCATTAAGGATTCATTTACACTCTCCAATTGATCTCTTGAGCTATTGGTTATGTTGCTAACTCCCTCTCTTGTTCCCTTTCCTCTAATTCCTTCACTCCTCCCACTCTCTCCACCTCCCCATAGCAGTAGACTGATACATACTTTAATTCTTCATGATGAACAGAAAATTGACAATGAGTATTCACATATATCGTTATTTACAAAACACAGCCTTAGCCACATCAAGAAAAAAATAAAAAATCTAAATACTAAAAGAACATTCCAAGATTCACACCTGTCCATCACAAGACGAACAATATATTCCTTAGGCATGTTCGGGAGTTGCCTTGCAAATATATTCTTCAATCCTATTAACCTGGAAAGAAAATTTAGCAATTATTGGTAGCCTAGATAGATCGTCTAGGTAAACATTATGTTTAACAATAGGTAACATTACGTTTAACAACAACAATAACATAACCAGTGAAATCCCACAACGTGGGGTCTGGAAAGGATAGAGTGTACGCAGATTTTACCCCTACCTTGGTAGGTAGAGCGGCTGTTTCTGAGAGACCTTCGGCTCAAGACAAAGCATAATCACAAGCAAAGCAAGAGAAACGGTCAGACTCATACCAGAAATTAAAGCAGTATGAACATGCTGATAACAAAATCGAATACACCATGGTAGCGCATTCTAACAAAGTAGCTACAGGTAAATAAGATAAACATAGTACACTACAAAACACATAGCAGCAGAAATCAAACTACAGGGGACTATAAAGCAATATTACACCTATAAGTGTGATAGGCTAATCGGGTCTACAGTAATAACACTACAACTATCATTTTGTAAGCGTAAGTAGAACTATCATTTTGTAAGCGTACGTAGGACTACACTCGACTACCTACTACACTTCTACCTAATCTGTGTCCTCCACATTACGTTTAACAACATGAGATAAATATCATACCAAATCATATGATCATCAACACCATCGTTTGACACACATACAAACTTGAGTCTTCCTGATTCCTCCTGCAAAATGTTAAAATTTACTTTGATAGTAAATGAATGGAAAAAAGTCTACAAATAAAGATTTAGAATGCTGACGATCTGTATACAAAATTAGAAGTCGTGGAAGCCAAAAAAACTACATCAGTAACACCCTTATAGGATTCATTTCAGTTGCAAAGATTTGGAATGTCAATCCTATTAATAACCTCAACTCATGCAAAGAACATGAAGTCCCTAAAAGGAAAGAGAGCTGAGTAGAATATCTCTCCCAATCCGATTCTTACCACCAGGATAGCACAATTTTCTTAGTCCATCACCTATTTTTGGTTAGAGAGATCTAATCACTTTATTCCATGCTAGAAATGACATCTTTTTAGATCACATGGCTTCTCTCTCAACACCAATATCTCCCTGATAGTCAAACATCACCTTTTGTAGTATGTAGTCTCTAATTAGCTATCGTTTTTTTAATTAGTTTTTCTTGTCACTGGAATTGGACATATTGCGTTGTCCAATTTGGTATAACCCACTTGACCTTTTTCTTTATAGTTTGTTACTTTGTTTTCTCGTTGCAAAAAAGAATGTTTGAATTTAATCATGTACATTACTCAATGCAAAAATTATTCTTTTTTCCTTCTTCCGTCGCTTTACTTCTCTTTTCTATTTTTTCCTTTTCAACAAGTTAATTTTCTCTAGTTTTACTGCAAGCCAAGGAATAAAGGGTTCTTTCACATCTCAAGTTAGTTCAACCAGAAAGTTGAAGTTGAGCCAGTACTTATCTTGACTTGCAACGTCAAAGTCCTAGTGGGACCAAAAAGACTAGGACATCAATCATGTTCATGCCAAGAAGAAAAAGATACAGGTAAATGGAACAAAAAAATCATAAATTATAAAATAGCGTACAGTAAAGTTGAACAAAGTACAAAACCCAGCAGAGACCTAAAACACTAGGTGATTTCTTCTCATCTGTCCTACCCTTGGTGGACAGAGTTACTTGGTACCTATTGCTGGTGATAGGTGGCAGGTATCCTATGGAATTACTCGAAGTGGGCACAAGGTGACACGGAAGCCACAATTGTGAAAAAAAAGAGTTTGAACAAAATACAAGTGCATAATTTTAGAAACAACCACTGGCAGTAGTAGCCACCTTAGCATAAAGTTAGAGCAAGAGAGGACAAAAGCTCTCCCTCTCAGCCGAACTGAAAGAACAACAAAGTAAAACCAAGGAAATATCTACATAATCAAAAAAAATGTAAAACCAAGGAAATAGGAAGCTATATTACTTCAAAGACACTAGGTGTTGAAAACAAAAGCAAGTCAATAAAATCAGGGGAGTGTTAAAGGAAGGAGAACCGAAATTCTTAAAACTGCAATTGGTGCATTAATCTTTGACCGTCTAAAGAGGGAATATACTGGGTATGTTATTGTTGTTGTTGTTGTTTTCTAAAGAGGGGAACACATACAAATCCCTTATAGGAGATTTCCAAAAAGTTCGATGCCCAAGTTTAATTTTTTTAGTTTCTTATTCATAACAAAACAGATTTCAAGAGCGATTCGCATTATCTCAAACAGAATGCATCCTTTGCATCACTTCACAATTCAACAATCAGTACATAGAAGCTACTCATATACTTCAATTTTCCGTGGAAATTTTTTCCTATAGAGGATTATTTGTGGATCATTTTCCTGTGTTTGAAAAATATGTTACTTAAATAATACATTTTTCAGAAGGTCATAATAAAGACACCATAATTGGGGGGGGGGGGGGGGGGGTGATTCCGCCCATAACTGAAAACTATTACCTCCCTCTTTAAGCTCTCTTCTCTTGCAGTATAGGCACCACTAGTCTGTAAATTGTCAGTAAAAATATTCTTCATACTCTCATCCTTCACCACCGCCCCTGAAACAGAACCAGTAGCTGTAGGTGGCACAACATTACCAGTGCCACCCTCTTTCACTACCTCCGACGACTCGATTTTCACAGAATTATCACTTTTAAGCTTACTATTCCTCCCTGAGGGTACACTATTCTCCAACCGCGACGCAGTGAAATTGCGCATGGAAGAGGCATCATAATCTTCCTCGTCATCATCACCGACCTCTTCGGAATCGTCTTCGGAGTCAGAATCAGCACCGCCTCCACGAGCGCTGATACTCTCTAGGTCATCGTTGGAAGTGAGAGCGCCGTCTCGGGTGTCAGAGAAGGAGGACGGGAACGGCGGCGCGTGGTCATCAGATGCCATCTTGCGTTTGTGTATCGACGAGGTTGCTGAAGCCGACGCAGAATGTGAGGGTGATGGAGATTGTGAACTCCGGGATCGGCCCGGCGCCGTCAAGTGCGATGAGTGAGCGTCCATTTTGAAACAATGATTCTAATTGGTTCGAATTTTTTTTTGAAATTCAGAGATTTTATTGAAAGGAACTACCAAAGGGAGTAGGGCTCTATCTAAAAATGTCTTTTGTTTTTATCAAACTTTTTATTACTCCATGTTATTTTTTATTTTATTTTATAATCGAGTTTTTGAGAACGTGTGCATTACTTATTGGTATTAGGGCGTCGAGGTGATGGCACCGTCATTCAATAACATTATCGATGCGTCGCGGGATGTCTTGATGGTAGTTTACGGGGCGTCTGATTGATCAATGAGACAAGGTCAAATTTCCCAACATGTAGAATTTGTTCGCGCCTGCGAAAAATCGAACTCACGTTGTCCATGTCAGAGCGTCTTATAGCACCCAGGCTTTACCACTGGACTATACTTCGGAGGACTTTTTACTCCCTGTTATTTCCTTAGAGACAATTGAATGATTTGAAGTCAAGCTAACAAAAAAAAATTATTTGGAAATTGAGGTTGTGTTTATCAATGTATTTTCGCCCGGTGCTAGGTGCAAGTTCGAAAAAAGCCGGATCGCAAGGGTATGAAGTCTTAACGGGTATTTATGCAAGATGTTGTTTACACATCCTAAATCCTGGTCACATGTAAAAAAAAATTGAAACTTTATGAGTCAAAAAATATTTTTAAAAATGGTTAGACCAATTTTTCAAATTTGAAAAACTCAACTTCAAGTTAGAATGAAATTTTGACTATAATGTATAATTAAATAATGTTTTTAAGTAAAAAGGAAACAAAAGAAGTTGATAAAAAAGCAAAAAGTTTTATGTGCAAAGAAGCCGTATTAGATATTTCATTCGTTTTGTTATTAACTAATATATCACTAATTAAATATTAATGATTAATTTTAAAAAGGGATAATTTCAAAAACCTCCTCTAGGTTTGGCCTGGTAACACTTATATTTACCTTCCTTATTTTTCTTTCTTTGTAACCATTCTTTTAATTTATATATATATATATATATATATATATATATAGTAGTTTCTAAGATACTTTTTAACTGTTACACCCCGTAATCCCAAGACATGTATTTGAGAACGTAAGTAGGACTTGAACGTTGGAAGATTGTATAACTATTTTCTTAAGGAAATATTTCGGAACCTCGTGAAGGAAAAAAATTTGTTAGTTGGAATTTAATTCTCAAATTTGGTATTTGGGATTCATAGAATATTCTGGAGTTTTGAATTTACAAGTCTCGAATTTGGTCATGTGGGGCCCACACAAAAAATTTACGAAATTGTGGGGCCCACAAGGATTTGAGATATTTTGACCAAATATGAATATTTAGGGGAAGAAATAATTTTGGCCCCACAAGGATTTGAGATATTTTGACCAAATATGGATATTTAGGGGAAGAAATCATTTTGGACCAATGGGAGGGTGACACGTGTCACCCCCACATGGCATTGACCATTTGACTTGGACTTGAAAGATATTTTGGAGATGAAGACAAGTGGACCATGTGTCCCACTCCACTTGTCTTGTGCCCAAAGCTATAATCATCTATAGAGGGAGCCTTGGAAGACTTAGCATTTTTCATACACAAAGTTTTATATCTCTCTTCTCTCTCTCGCTTTTCTTCAAGGAATCAAGAACAAAATTAGTAAATCTTCCAAGTGTTGTCCATATATACAAGGTGAAGATTCCTAACCAAGTATTAGCCAAGATTAAACATCCCTAATCCGTTTAAAACCCATTGGCCGAAAATAGGGTCTTGAAAACCCTAAGTTGATCTTCAACTTTTGGTGTTGGATCAAGAAGAGAAGTTGGTTATAAGCTTCTAAGGGTCGCATATTGCGGATTGGAACGTAAGGATTTGGAGCTAAGACTATCTCTAAGGATCGACTTTTAAGTGGATTGTTTTGGGCATAAATAAGGTAAATCTCATCCTCCTCTTGAAAGTAATCTTATACTACTACATGTTGTGGTAATTGTGGAATGATATGGTGATAAGGAAAAATGGAGTTTAAGCTCATGTGTGTCATTTTGTGTGTTGGCCGAATTTGGGGCCTTTTTCTGTAACATTGGGTTATATTGGTTAATATAGAATGTGTTTTCACGTTATATGTGTTATACGTTGAAGGAAAGGTAGTCGTTTAACTGTTGGTATGTATCATGTACAAGTGTTGGAAAAACGACTTGAATAATAAGGAGTTGTAAGAAGGTTATATGTTGTTGTTGTGGCCAAGAGTGCCCTTTTATTTGTTGGATATTGTGAATTGTTTTACATCGTTGTGGGGCAGAATTTTACACGTCTTGTAAACGTGTAATCCCCTTGTTGGTTAACTGTTAGATGTGGCTTGTTGTTGGTTTAAATCGGTCCTTGGAAAAGGTGGAAAAGTACGTATAAGCGGAAGTCTTTGCTCAATTTACGTAGAATAAAGAGGACCATTACTTGGTATATAACCTACACTTGAAAGCATGGAATTGATAAAAGTGTTAATTGTCATTATAGATTGACATTCTACGTGTGACGTATTCTACTTGGCCCGTGGATTAGCCGAAGAGGTATGTGGAACTTCTTCTATCTTCTTTGAGCATGATTTTATAAAAATGAGCGTACGATGAACGTACATGTTTTAAATGAACCCGGATTCCTTGTAATATATAAGGGAAGTTGCTTGATTGAAAATAGACTTAGAAAAAATGCGAAACTACAGAATTCGGGTTCGGGGTCGTGGCTCCGAAACTTCAGAAGGCCGCAGAAGTTTCGGCAACGCAGCGCCATAGTGCAGGACCGTGGCGCTGCCCCTGTTGAAGGGTGCCGAGGATTAGTTAGGGGGCGGGATGGTGTTTTCGTGCCACGGTATAGACCCTAGATAGTACAAGTGACTTGATGTTTAAAGACTAAGTTACTTGAATGAGATGGGTACACTTGACTTGATTTTAAAAGTAGAAGTGTCTTGATACTACGGGTGTTAGTGTCTTGAAATTTTTATAAAGGAAAGAATGTACGGCGGACGTACATGGTGCTATGGGGTTCAACTCCCCTATATTGCATGATGTGATTCCTTTTATAGGAATAGATGTACATAGTACTTTGAGTTAAATTTCCGGATTTTACACGACATGATAGTGCCTTGAGTCTAATAAAATGATGGTTCATTCATTTGCTTCTAATGAGAGTAAAAGATTACTTAACTTGCATATGTTGTTCATGATAGCCATTAGTGCAAGTGTTATATTATTTATTGCGGTCGACCAGAGACATTATACGATTACGTGGATTTGCTCTCGCGTCACGAGTATTGCGTATATGCTCATTGCGGGTCCACATGGCCTATGCGGGTGAAATTGTCCTATGCGGGTCCACTAGACCTATGCGGGTGAAACAGTCCCATGAATAGGATTGCATAATGATACTACTGGCGGGTGGCCCTAAATTAATCATGACCTTCCTATGTTAACACGGTACAGATTACTCTCATTGTTGATAAGGCACAGTTGTACTGTTATTTTGATTATCATACTTGTCTCCTGCTTTATATTTGGACGGTATGATCTCCTTTACAGTACTTACAGTTTCACATACTTGGTACATTTTAAATCGACCCCTTTCCTCGGGGCTGCGTTCGTCTGCGAGGATAGGTACTCAGGTTGGTGATCCGAGAGCTTAGGATCTCCACTCAACTTTTGTGATAGCTCCATTTGCTCCGGAGCTTGATATATAAGTCTGAACTTTGCGTTTTGGTATGCGTGCGTTCGAGAAGTGCAGCGGGGCCACATCGTCGTCATAATCTTGTCTAAAACTCTTAGAGGTATGTAGTCATGTATGTGGGTTGGACTATGTAAAAGATGTAGATTTTTTGATATTGTATATATATGGAGTGGTGGCCTTATCGGCTGACCTGTTTTCTTATTACACGTAATGCATGACAATGAGTTTTATTTATCTTCCGTTGGTTATCTCTGATGTATACCTATAAGGGTGCCCAGGTTGGGCACCAGTCGCGGGCCCGGGGTCGGGTCGTGACACACCCTTTTTCAATTCGATTTTACTTGTTCATAAATCAATTTTAGGAGCATTGGTGTTCGATTTTAGGCGATTTCAAGGGGTTTGATCATTAAATCTCGGGGGTAAGATTCTGATTCTATATTTTCCAATTAATATGATTCCTATCATTAATTAGTGGTTTAAATCATATTTTAGGTTAGAAAATTTGAGGGTTTCTAGCTTTATCCTAGAAAAGAGTTTTCATGAAATTGGAGGTTGATTTATGCTTACTTTGGAATGATTTTCTAGATTTTGCTTATTTAGGCAATGGGTAAACTATTTTTGAAATAAAATTCCAGTTTTGCCTTTGGTGCTCAGGGTTGACTATTTTGGGTTCGTTTTTGGGTTCCGGTTATAAGTATAGCAATATGGATGTCTATGGACTCGAATACTCATGTAGATAGCATAATTCATAGATTTGGATTTATTCACGACTTTATGGAGAGGAAAGGCGATCATTTATGGGACGTGGAATATTGATATGCTTTCGAGGTATAATAAGACTTGACTTCACTTAAGGGATGTTTCACTAATTAAAGGTTTAAAAGTGAAATAATAAGGGGTTAAGAGCATAATGAAGGGTCTTGTACCCATGATATGCCGGACATTTATATGAATCCTAGTGTATTTGTTGGGGTTGTTTGAACTGTAGATATAGGTTATGATCCAGAATTCCCAAGTATGTGGGCAGTAGATGTTATAAGCAACGTGTTATACTTTGCTACATCACGTACTTGTGTATGTTGGATCCGTCATAAGTTAGTCGATATAAGTTTAAGGTATTAACATCTCATTTTTTCCCTTCAATAATTTTATTTAATTTATTCGGAGTTCTTGAGTCCCAAATGGAGTGGAATATACATTTTACAAGTCAAAAATAATTTTACAAAATAACTTCAGTGACATTTTTTCATTTCTTTTGGAAAAATATCATCAAGTATACTATTGTATATCATCTTGTATATTTTAAGAATTTTAAACATATTTATCAAGATTATAATTTTAAAACACTTAAAATAATTATTTAATTAGTTTTTTAATTATTAATGTTCAATTGATAGATGTTTTCCTCCGTTAAATTAAGAAATTTGATTAATTGAACATGTAACGACCCATCTAGTTGTTTCTAGCTAAATAACCTTATTTAACTAAATTACCCTTCCCGTAGACTCTATGTGAGATTTGTGACGTGCGGGGATGGGTGACACGGATCCCGAGGTACTTTTATGTGATTATCGAAAGAAAAAACCCAAAATAGAGATTTTAGAATTCATAAGTTTGACCCAAAGTTGACTTCTTCTGGGTATATGAGTTTGTTTTCGGGTTCCATCACTTTCGATAGTTCTGGATGTCATTTATGACTTAGTCGAGTCATTAGTTCTCTTCTCGAGGCATTCAGATGTACTTTATGGCCTTATTTGTAAAATTGTGGAATTTGGATATTTTGGGTGTTTTCTTAGAAAAGTTTGTCTTAGCTCGGTCGTATGAGAAATTTAAGGGCCAGAGCGAGTTTGTAGCAACTGTTTACCTTGGATAGCATGTTTGGTTTGTATCTGGAGGGTCCCGTGCGCATTTTGGATGTTTGGTGGAAGAATTGTGTAGTTTCTATTGTTACACCCCGTAGTTCTAGGGTATGGATGTGAGGACGTATGTACGAGAATACGACATAAAGATTGGAAAGGAAGAAAGATTTGATTTTCCGACGGAAAATTTTTCGGATTTTGTGAAGGAAAAAGGTTCGTTAATGGGAATTGGATTCCCAGATTTGGTATTCGGACTTTTGGGAATATAATAGAATTATGGAATTTTATTTCCGGAATTGGTCACGTGGGGCCCACGGGAGAAATTCTGATTTCATGGGGCCAGCATTATTTTCGAGATTTTGGACATTATGGATATTTTCGGAAGATGAAATATTTTGGACGAGTAGGAGGGCGACATGTGTCACCCTCATGTGGCCATGTTGGTCGAAATTAGCATGACAAATGGCTCTTGGCCGTTTTGTGTGGAGCCACTTGTCCCAAGCTTTTGTGTAGACATGTGGTGGGTGGGACCCACACACACTTGTCCCCCAATCTCACCACACACTTGCTAAGATCCTAGCCTTTGATTGTCCTATAAATACCCCCCCTTGAGCTTGCAAGATTTCATCCACACTTGAGAGTTTCCAAGACTTGAAATACTCTCTCCCCTCTCCTTGTTGTTCTCGGCAATGAGCCAATGTCTTGACCAAATGTTGTCCAAAAATCCTTAAACTTTTAAGTGTTCTTCCTTAAGGTGTTAGGAAGATTGTGAACCAAGTGTTAGAAAAGATTTCACACCCCTAGCCTTTGAAACTCACCTTGGCCAAAACTTGCCCATTTTATGCCTAAGGTGTTCTTCACTTTTTGGAGTTGAATCTTGAAGAGAAGTTGGTTAGGAGCTTCTAAGGGTTGTTTGTAGCGGATTGGAACGTAAGGAATTGGAGCTAAGATTCCTAAGGATCGACTTTTAATCATTGGATAATTTTGGGCTTATCGAGGTAATGATCTTTGTCCTTCTATTGAAATTGGATATTACATGTTGTAGTAGTTTATAATTGAGTATATAGTATGTGGAAAGAAGATTGAAAAGAATTGAACTGTTTAGTATATTGTGGGGCAGAATTTTACACGTCCAGTTAGGCGTGTAATCCCCTTTGTATTGCTGAATTTTACACGTCCAGAATTTTACATTTCAATTCCTTTTTCAATCCAAGTTGTTATTCCAACATGTTATATACATAATAACAATTACAACAAATATAAATCCTTTCTTCCTTAACATGCGACGATTGTAACTATCGACCAAATTGATTACAATATTAATGGCTAACTTGTCCATTTTCGGTTTTAACATGTCGACATGATCCAAATCTTTTCAAACTTCATTCTATATACCACATGCTCATTTCTTAACTACTATAACATGAAATCTTCAATTACATTAAGAAGATGAAGATTTTACCTCAATAAGCTCTAATAATGTCCAAGCATAAAAGTCGATCCTTAACAACTTTTAGCTCCTCTTCTTATGTTCCAATCCGCTCCAAGCACTCCTTAGAATCTCATGAAGAACTCCTCTTCAAGTTCCATCTTCAAAGTTGAAGAACACCTTAGGTTTTTGCCTTGCGACTAACGTGAAAACATCATTTTTCCGGGATCTTTCTATTGAGATAACCTTGTAATACCCTTAGGAACCTTGGGTTAAAGTCTTGTGAATAATGAACCACAAATGAAATTTTTTCTTGTTCCTTTTAGCTCAAACCCGAGAGCTTCACATAAGAACAACAAGTTCTTGGCTAATTTCTCTAAGTGTAGAATGTCTTGCTACTAGTGTGATGATATACTACTTTCAATGGTCAAGATTAGAACACTTATGTGGCCTAGATACATTGGGGTTAAAAGATCTAATGTCAAGTTGGCTAGTTGACTAAGTCAATTGTTATACCCCGTATTTCCTGAGTATGTACGTGAGGACGTACGTACAAAAGTTCAAGCCTTAAGTAGGCATAAGGGACGAAATTGTGCACAACTAGCGAAAAGAATTGTTTTCCGACGAAAAGTTTTCCGGACCTTGCGAAGGAAAAATTACGGTTGCGACATTTATAATTTTTACGGATTTTTCCGAGAGATGAAATATTTTGGACCAACGAGAGGGCGACAAGTGTCACCTCAGTGGTGATCAGTGGCGAAATTGTGGGCACGTTTTTTTCATTTTTGTGGCCTAAAACATTTGGTCAATGTTTGCTAGATATTTTGTGGGTAGATAGATAAGGTGGGACCCACACAACACTTGTCCAAATCTTCACCCTCCACTTGCTTTGATCTTGGCCATTAAATGTCCTATAAATACCCTTAAGTCCAAGACTTATTCTTCGTCCCTAAACATTTTCCATGTCTCAAAGTCCTCTCCCCTCTTGAAAGCTCTCGTCCAGCTCCACTCCCGCTGTGAGGCCTCGTGAAACCCCTTCTAGTTGATCTTGTCGAAATACCCCCTGGTTGAAAAGTATTCTCCAAGTATTATCACTATTCCAAAATACCTTGGCCCAAATACCTTGTAGTATTCCAAAGTCACTCTATACTAAAAGCAGGAAAAATACTACTATACTTCCATTAGTCACTAAACGAAACCACGGGAAATCTTCATAGTTGGTTGAAGTATTAAGTAGAAGTTGTGTAGAACTTCTAAGGGTTTCTTGGAGCGTATTGGAGCGTCTGAGAATAGGAGCTAAACCTTGCTCGGGATCGACATTTAAACTTGGATAATTTTGGGCTTATCGAGGTAAATATCTTGTCCTTATTGTAATTGGAGATTACATATCGTAGTAATTTGGGATTAAGTATAAGATATAGAAGGATGGTATAAAAGAAGAGAATTGAGCGTACTTACATATGTTGTATTTCTGATGGCTTGAGTAGTTTGTGGGTTGGGAGGAGTTGCCCGATTTTAGTAGAAATATGAACCTCCCGCTTAGAATATTCTCTGAGTAGTCTAGGCGTTGATAGACTTATATGACCGTTATAGGTTGAAGTTCTTGAGTAGCGTGGCTCTTGAAAGGGTGGAAAAAGCGAGCAAGGTTAGAATACTTTGGAGCGTTTTGCTAATTGTCGATAATCGTCGCGAGGTATGTGATTCTTCCTATCCTCTTGAGCATGATATTTTAAAAGAATATATATAGTACGATGAGGCGTCGTGTGTTAAGCGAGCGTGGTTTTACTTCGATGTCTTTTGACTTGGGTTTTAAATAATAAGAATCTTGAAGTATTTCAAAAGAATTAAGAATCGTTTTTGAAAGAAGAGTAATACTTGGTTTTGAAAGCTTAAGAGTTATACTAGCTTTATGGGAAGTTAGGTATAACGACTTAAGAGAGATAAAAGGAACGGTTTACTTAATTGAATTGATATGAATTTTGTTAAAAAGTGTGAAACCTCATTCGTAAGTAATGAGTACTTGGTTTTTAAAGAATAATGTTTTACTGACTTCGGAAATGAGAATAAGTATCGAACGAACCACTGCAGCGTTAATAAAGGAAAATGTATTGACAAATAAGTAATTATATTAAAACCAGTAGAAACCTCCATATGCATAGAAGCTAAGATAAGACAAAATTGTATTACATTTCCTAGATCATGGCTGCTTTAATAAGATTGTTATAAACAAGAATAACCTACTCACACATAAGGCATATGTTACTCTAATTGTTCTAAAAGAGAATTATGTTATTAAGTGATTAAGACTATGATCTATGAATCTTTTGAAAATAAGAAACTGGAGTATTTGAAATTATGCAACTTGAACTTTTGAAAAGAATGTTGTTACTTGACTTTAAAAAGGAAAGTGTTTTGGTTTAAAAAGGAGGGCATAATATTGCCTTAATTGATTTATAAGGAGCGTTTAAATATTATGGCCGATTCTATACTGAGTTCATGGGATGAACCGTGAATGTATTCCACACGACACCGAGTTCATGGGATGAACCGGGAATGTATTTCACCCGATACCGAGTTCATGGGATGAACCGGGAATGTATTTCACACGACACCGAGTTCATGGGATGAGCAGGAATGTATTCACGACACCGAGTTCATGGGATAAGCGGAATGTATTTCACACGACACCGAGTTCATGGGATGAGCAGAATGTATTTCACGATCTGGGTCCATGAGATGGGCCGGGAATGTATTCCATACGATCCTAGACAGAGTCCATGAGATTGGCAGAGACATGTTATACGTATCACACGATTTATAACTAGACTGCCGGCAGTGAGGAAGGAGTTCCAGGCGTGAGGATGACTTTGAGGCGTGAGTCACGACTTGACATGAATGCTTTTATGTTATGAATCGTAGTTTTGTTATCATATATGTCTTACATTTTTATATAGACTATTATGATTTCATTTTGATATTTTGATTTCACATACACGATTGTCGATCCTCGCCATAGGATCATGATTCAACGTATTAGGAAGCTCGTTTCTCGGAGGCTTATCTTTTGGTATGTTTCCCGAGTTGTAGGTCCTTGTACATTCGAGGGTATGGCGGCCTGTCCGTCATAGTTGTTATAACATTCTTAGAAAGTGCATGTAATCTTTGTTGTGGGCAGGTTTGTAAAAGGGTTGTAACTGTTCAAACATGTATATATACATGCCGAAAGACGATCTTTTCTTGGATAAACTGTTCTCATTCTATATTGTTTCATGTCTTGTCTTATATTAAGCTGGTTACTCTGATGTATGTCTACTTGGGTGCCCGGGTAAGGCACCAGTCACGGGCCCGGGTTCGGGTCGTGACAAAAAGTGGTATCAGAGCAGTTAATCCTCGGAAAGTGTTTACAGACCGTGTCTAGTAGAGTCTTGATTATCGATGTGTTGTGCACCACATCTATAATCGAGAGGGCTGAGACATTTAGGGTTAGTTTCCATTTTCTCATTACGAGATCGTGTCTTAGAGTGTGTTATAAGTTGGACCCTCCGGCGTATTTCGTTTTACGATTATGCCTCGCGCGAGCAACCCGGCGAGATGGGCAAGATAGCGATGGGCCGCTAGTAGGATCTGAGAGAATGCGATGGCGCAGCGATCATTACGAGATAGTGCTTGACGGCGAGTTTTGCGGCGCTTGGCCGATAGAGTTTAGAAGCGCGGCGGTGGCTGCTGAGACCACGATACACGTGCCTCGGTCCAGCGGCTGGAAGCGAGAGGAGTTGGGGTACAAAGAGATGGCCCGATTCACGCCATGATCGTGGGCGAACATGAGGATAAATTTGGACCAGCGGTTCGATAGTACCATGATTCACCCGAGATCGGATAGTTTGAGGCTACGGGACTTTACGAGTTGTAGCCGAGTTAGTTCTGGTCGAGGCACGAGGATGATCCGCGAAGTTCATCAAGCGATTCTGACGGATCGTAAGTGATCGAGGCTTGGAGACAGTCGGTGGTCTTAGGTTCGCGTCGTTTGCGTGATCTGCGATCGGCCGGTTTGATTCGTGGGAGGCTGTCGGGAGAGTATGCACTTCAGCGGTATGGGGCGAGTTCGGGGCATTTCTTGCACATTTCTTGCCTCGCGGATGAGAAGGGCTCGGTAATGATTTTTAGCGTTGAGGCGGCCGGGCGTCTGGTTGGAGTACAACGTGGAGTTCGACTCATTGGCTCGGTATGTCCCCGCGTTAGTAGCTGATATGGAGGATAGAGTACACCGCTACGTCACCGGACTCGATGACTACTTGGTAGAGGCTTGTTCGGGTGTAGCTCTTGGCCGGCATGGGCATTGCCGCGCACGCAGCTTATGCACTTAGGTGTGAGGCGGAGAGGTCGGCGGAATGGCCGAGATCGGCGAGAAGAGGGCGAGCGGCGAGTCCTGGTAACTTTCGAGGCGGACCGCCTCGGCCAGCGAGCTAGTTATGTACCTCGCGGGGCGAGTGGTCCTCCACAATCTTGGGGCGTTCGGGGTATTCGGGCTGGTCGAGCTCGGGGCTTCAGTTTCTGAGATATCGTGGGTTCTAGCCCGAGATTCGTATCCCCTCGGTGTGCGCGATGTGGCGAGCATCATCCGGGGAATGTCGTCTTTCTTGGTGCTTGTTTCACTGCGGCGTCGAGCCGTGTAATGGAAGGCGTGCTCATGGGAGGGTACATGCGAGAATGGCGCGACCTAAGGTCGATGGCGAGTTCATCGCCTTATAGCTATGCGCCCGTAGTGATTAGGATTAAGCGACTAAGGAAAAATGAAGCGGATAATCTGGTATGTTCTTACCCCTCTAGAGACTAGTATGCGTTGATGTTATGATGAAGTGCTAAGTATTATGTTCAGATAGCATTATGTTAAAATTGTGTTTAGAAAACATGGTTAGTTAGAAGGGTAAGATTGGGGGACAGGTAAATTGTGAGCCTTAGAATATTATACGTAGAGACCTTAGATGCGAGGCCATCTTGAGTAAAAGATTTATTTTTATGTTTGACCTTTATCGGGGTGCATAGTATACGTGGGATATATTTGTGTGATAAGTCTCTGAGTGGTATGAAATGAAAGAGGGTAGTTGAGCTGACGAGACCACTAGGTTTTCGTGACTTGATTAGTGAGATTGTTCCGGATCGGGGGAACATGAGTTTGGCGCGATAACGGGTCGAGTTGAGGACCGATCGCGGGTCAACCCGCAGTCTGTAATGTGGTGGGGTCAGTTCGTGGTGGTCCCGCCAGGTGGTAGGATCATGAGGGCGCTAGGCCCAAGTTTAGATGACCGTTGTACGAGTTCGTGGATGCGTTCGAGCGATGAGTCGGGCGATGAGTCAGCCCATCTTGTCTTCGATCGGGGCATTTACTCGGCGGAGGGTTATGCGAGATGTTGTATATCAGGAAGGTTGTAAGGCTGCACGGGGTTCCTACTTTTACTTTATGACGGGCAGTGGAGCCCAGTTTACGGCTATTTCTTTTTCTGGATGTTTTACCAGGCGGGGGTTAGGAACTCAGGTGAGTCTCAGTATTGCATTCACCCTCGGGCCGGTGTTTTGATTTCCGGGGTAGCAGCGAGGATTATGTGCCTCTTGTTGAGTGAGTATCATTATAGCTACCATTTCAATATTCAGATATCGCCTTATGAAGCCTTGTATGGGCGGAAGTGTAGGTTGTCGGTCGATTGGTTCGATATTGGCAAGGTTCAGATAGTTGGTCCGTACTTGATCCAGCAGGATGTGGATATGTTCGGAAAAGTATCGGGGATCCATCCAGAGTGTTCCCAGTTAATGATGACCAAGTTGGAGATAGTAACCCTGAGATTTTGGAAACTGAGGCAATGACAACAATATGGTACATATAGTAGGAGGAGTTTGGGTATGAGAAGGGTACGACGAGTAAGGGAAGAAGTGAACATGTGTTAAGAGAATAGAAGTGATCATTTCTTTTGTGAAGAAAAGGTGCGAAGGGAGTATCTTTTAGCCCTTGAGTGGGAGCTTTTGCGATGGTAGAGGTGATTCCTCGTGGACTTGGATTTCAGTATTTGCGCGTATGTTATTTTGTGGCCATGTGTGGCATTGGCAACTTGTTTAAGTTAAGAGGAACTTTATCGTTATCCGTCTTGAGAAGGAACATTCGGGACGAATGTTTCTAAGGAGGGGAGAATGTTATACCCCGTATTTCCTGAGTATGTACGTGAGGACGTACGAACAAAAGTTCAAGCCTTAAGTAGGCATATGGGACGAAATTGTGCACAACTAGCGAAAATAATTGTTTTCCGACGAAAAGTTTTCCGGACCTTGCGAAGGAAAAATTACGGTTGCGACATTTATAATTTTTACGGATTTTTCCGAGAGATGAAATATTTTGGACCAACGAGAGGGCGACAAGTGTCACCCTCAAGTGGGCGGTTAAGTGGCCGAAATTGTGGGCACGTTTTTTTCATTTTTGTGGCCTAAAACATTTGGTCAATGTTTGATAGATATTTTGTGGGTAGATAGATAAGGTGGGACCCACACAACACTTGTCCAAATCTTCACCCTCCACTTGCTTTGATCTTGGCCATTAAATGTCCTATAAATACCCCTTAAGTTCAAGACTTATTCTTCATCCCTTAAACATTTTCCAAGTCTCAAAGTCCCTCTCCCTCTTGAAGCTCTCGCCCAAGCTCCTCCGCTGTGAGGCCTACTGAAACCCCCTTCCAAGTTGATCTTGTCGAAATACCCCCTTGGTTGAAAAGTAATCTCAGTATTATCACTATTCCAAAATACCTTGGCCCAAATACCTTGTAGTATTCCAAAGTCACATCATGCTAAAAGCAGGAAAAATACTACTATACTTCCATTAGTCACTAAACGAAACCCTGGGGAAATCTTCATAGTTGGTTGAAGTATTAAGTAGAAGTTGTGTAGAACTTCTAAGAGTTTCTTGGAGCGTATTGGAGCGTACAGAATATGAGCTAAACCTTGCTCAGGATCGACATTTAAACTTGGATAATTTTGGGCTTATCGAGGTAAATATCTTGTCCTTCTATTGTAATTGGAGATTACATATCGTAGTAATTTGGGATTAAGTATAAGATATAGAAGGATGGTATAAAAGAAGATAATTGAAATGTACTTACATAGAATTTGTATTCTGATGAGACTTGAGTAGTTTGTGGGTTGGGAGGAGCTGCGATTTTCAGTAGAAATATGAACCTCCCGCTTAGAATATTCTCTGAGTAGTCTAGGCGTTGATAGACTTATATGACCGTTATAGGTTGAAGTTCTTGAGTAGCGTGGCCTCTTGAAAGGGTGGAAAAAGCGAGCAAGGTTAGAATACTTTGGAGCGTTTTGCTAATTATCGATAATCGTCGCGAGGTATGTGATTCTTCCTATCTGTTGAGCATGATATTTTAAAAGAATATATATAGTACGGTGAGCGTCGTATGTTAACCGAGCGTGGTTTTACTTCGATGTCTTTTGACTTGAGTTTTAAATAATAAGAATCTTGAAGTATTTCAAAAGAATTAAGAATCGTTTTTGAAAGAAGAGTAATACTTGGTTTTGAAAGCTTAAGAGTTATACTAGCTTTATGAGAAGCTAGGTATAACGACTTAAGAGAGATAAAAGGAACGGTTTACTTAACTGAATTGATATGAATTTTGTTAAAAAGTGTGAAACCTCATTCGTAAGTAATGAGTACTTGGTTTTTAAAGAATAATGTTTCTTGACTTGAAATGAGAATAAGTATCGAACGAACCACTGCAGCGTTAATAAAGGAAAATGTATTGACAAATAAGTAATTATATTAAAACCAGTAGAAACCTCCATCTGCATAGAAGCTAAGATAAGACAAAATTGTATTACATTTCCTAGATCATGACTGCTTTAATAAGATTGTTATAAACAAGAATAACCTACTCACACATAAGGCATATGTTACTCTAATTGTTCTAAAAGAGAATTATGTTATTAAGTGATTAAGACTATGATCTATGAATCTTTTGAAAATAAGAAACTGAAGTATTTGAAATTATGCAACTTGAACTTTTGAAAGAATGTTGTTACTTGACTTTAAAAGGAAAGTGTTTTGGTTTAAAAAGGAGGCATAATATTGCCTTAATTGATTTAAAAGGCGTTTAAATGTTATGGCGATTCTATACCGAGTTCATGGGATGAACAGAATGTATTCCACACGACACCGAGTTCGTGGGATGAGCAGGAATGTATTTCACCGATACCGAGTTCATGGATGAACCGAATGTATTTCACACGACAGAGTTCATGGGATGAGCAGGAAATGTATTTCACGACGACCGAGTTCATGGGATGAGCAGGAATGTATTCACGACACGAGTTCATGGGATGAGCCGAATGTATTCACACGACAGAGTTCATGGGATGAGCAGAATGTATTTCACGCGATCACCGAGTCCATGAGATGGACCGGGAATGTATTCCATACGATCCGACCACGAGTCCATGAGATGGGCGAGACATGTTATACGTATCACACGATTTATACCTAGGCCGAAGCGGTGAGGAAGGAGTTCCACGGGCATGAGGATGACTTTGAGGCGTGAGTCACGACTTGACATATTTGTTTTATGTTATGAATCGTAGTTTTGTTATCATATATGTCTTACATTTTTATATAGACTATTATGATTTCATTTTGATATTTTGATTTCACATACTTGGTACTGTTATCTCGACCTCCTTGAGGTTGCGTTCATCTTGGAGGTAGAGTACACCGGTTGTCGATCCTCGCCATAAGATCCTGATTGACGTATTGGGAAGCTCCGTTTCTCCGGAGGCTTATCTTTTGGTATGTTTCCCTGAGTTGTAGGTCCTTGTACATTCTGGGGTATGGCGGGGCCCTGTCCCGTCATAGTTGTTATAACATTCTTAGAGGTCTGTAGTACTGTTGTGGGCATGTTTGTAAAAGGGTTGTAACTGTTCAAACATGTATATATACATGCCGAAAGGCGATCTTTTCTTGGATAAACTGTTCTCATTCTATATTGTTTCATGTCTTGTCTTATATTCCGCTGGTTACTCTGATGTATGTCTACTTGGGTGCCCGGGTAAGACACCAGTCACGGGCCCGGGTTCGGGTCGTGACATCAACAATGTCAAGCCTTGGCTTGTTCAAGACTTGACCAATTCTCATGACCATTTCGTACAAGCCTAAGTAGGGGGTGACACGTGTCACCCTCCCATTCGTCCATACACTTCGTTTCCCGACATTTCCATAATTCCGATAAATTTTACGAGTCTCAATTTACAACCATTATTCTTTCCCGAGGTTCGAAATCATTTTCCGTAGGAAAAAGCAATTCTTCTTTCGTATCAAACTTAAAGTCGTATCTTCTCACGTACATTCTCTTAAACACATGTCCTGGAACTACGGGGTGTAACATTATTCCCCCCTTAGAAACATTCGTCCCTGAATGTTCTTTCGGAGTCCAATCTAATTAGGTAGCGACATAGTCTCCTTTTACTACACCCTTCATACAAAAATATTCCACCCATGGCCACATAACAACTTATACTAACACGTCAACCTGAACTCCAAGTGTCGACGTCGGTTATCTGTATAAAGCTTCTGCTGACTCTGAGCTTACTAAAAAAAATCTTTCCTGGATAAGCTTCGCCTTATCCACAGTCTGCTGAATCAAGTATAGGCCAATTATCTGAACCTCGCCTACGTTGAACCAACCAATCGGCAATTTTACACTTTCTTTAATACAAAGCCTCATACAGGGCCATCTGAATACTTGAATGGTAACGGGTATTATACGCAACTCAACGAGAGGCAAAAGATCCTCCCAGCTACCCCTGAAATCAATAACACAGGCCCGCAACCTATCCTCGAGTGCGGATACTTGATCTGCACATGCGCCGATGCGAGGTGAAATATAACACCGGGACTCACATGTGTCCCCAATCCTTTATGGAAAACCCCCAGAAGCTATCTGTAAACTGGGCTCATCTGTTTGTCATAAATAAATGTAGGAACCCCGTGCAGTCTCATAATTTTCCTGACATATAATCTCGCATAATCCTCAATCGCCTCTACAAAATATTTTTCCCACGGTTATCTAAAACTGTAACCTATGGCATGACGACACTGAAGATATTACCTGTCTCACATCCATCGCCTAATAACATGGGTACACATAACCCCATAGTACGTAAAATTATCCTTTTACGTGGGGGAAATAACTTATCTCCCTTTCATAATCTTTATCATCAAGCGCCACCTTATAGTCGTATAGATTCTCAAAACCTACCAGCGATGTCTTCTGTTTTCCACAGGCAGCACTCATACTTATCTTATTGCCAGAGAAGGCCTTATATACCTAAGGTCTCGGCGGTTATCAATATTCTTAGACTCGCAATTTCCATGCTCCAAGCCTACCTTATTAGTCCCCCCGTAAACGGGTACAATAACTGTTCCTTAACCCATAATCGTGTTGTCTTAATCATAACGACTATAATTACTTCCATACGGATCTCATCCGTACAATTCTCTTAAGCCTACCACGTAGCTTAATTTATTAACATGACATTCCATTAAGTTCCTTAACATGAATTCTTAAGGGTTCACTACCCTATCAGACAACTCATCATTTCCCAATTATCTCAAAATAAAACATAAGACCTTGGCGAGAATTCATTAAATGTTTCATACCTTCCCGGTATCTATTTAGTCCTTACCAATTCCTGGTAATCTAAAATCATTCTAAGAAACACGCGTCTGACCCTCATACATAACTCCGTATAGCTGTATTTCATAATACCAACTATACTACAATCATTACCAATCTGGATACACAACATAGTCCTTCCTGGGTCACTGCTGCCTTTCTCATAGCTGCAATCATTATAACTCGTTAGGGAGAGCGACCACTACAACCTGACTCATCGCACGATCTCGGAGTGGGAAGAATGGGAACGATCCCAAATGTCTGCGACCTCACGATTATAGATGTGGTGCGCAACAGCGATAATCAAGACTCTACTGAACGCGCGTAGACACTTTTCGGATTAGCGCTCGATACCACTTTTGTCACGACCGAGCCGGGCATGGTGCCTACCTAGGCACCGCTGCAGTAAACATCAGAGAATAGTAGCGGAACATACTTACATCTCAAAATAAATAAATAACAGGCTAGCCGATAAAGCCACCTTCCAAAAGTATACATATAACTACGTAAAACCAAAAGCAGTTACCTCTTTTTTTTTCAAGGCGACCCACAAGATGACTATAGACCTCTAAGAGTTTTGACGTAAACAACTGTGACGGGACAGGGCCCCGCCATACCCCTGAATGTACAAAATCTACAACTTCAGGGAAATGTACCAAAATACAAAGCCTCCGAAATAATAGAGCTTCCCAACCAGCTGAACAGTGATCCAAAGAATGAGGATCAGCAAGCTATGTACCTCAACCTGCGACATGAACGCAGCCCCCCGAAGGCGGTCAGTACGAAATATGTACCAAGTATGTAAAACTGAAAGTACTGTAATGAAATAATAATAGTCTAAAATAAAGCTGGAGACATGTATGATAACCAAAATAACAGTACATTGTGCCTTGCCGAAGTGAAAGTAATGAAAGTCAGTTTTACCTTTTAAAGACTATTTCAACACATGAACAATAGTCACACCAGAGTTATGGACACAAGCCCTCAAATATCATCACGATCCGATGGGGTCTCAAGCCCACAAATATCAAAGCGTGCGTGGAATCTCCATCCTGTAGCGATTGTAAGTGTAAAATATAACCGTGTAATGGCGCGCGTGGCATCTACCATTTGTCGGCATACACATATACGATATATATATATATATATATATATATATTTCATGCCGTGGAATCCTCAATCACTGCCAAACCGTAAGTGTAAAATATAATCATGTGGCGCTTGTGGCATCCTACCTCACTGTCGGCGTACACATATGCAATATATATATATATCTCATGCCCGTGGAATCCCTCATCTCGGGTACATGACTTCATGGAGAGCTAATCCATGGGGTAATAATCATATATAAAATACCCGTGAAATCCCTCATCTCGGGTACATGTCTTCATGAAGAGCTAGTCCATGGAGTAATAGTACATAACATGGTCGCATGCCCCGAAATCCCTCATCGTATAAGCATGGATATGGGGTAATAATAGCATCCGGGAATTTAACCCGCATCCTGGTCGCATACCCCGGAATCCCTCATCGTATAAGCATGTCCAAGGATCAATCACAATGGAAGCATACCGTGGAATCTTCCGTCACTGTCGGTACGTCCAAGTAAATTCACAACAAGACAGCCGACCCTCCAATTGAGAGTCACGGCAGCGTAAAAATATAATACTTGCACTCAAAGGCTATCACAAGCAAGCATAGACAAGTTCATAAAATCTTTAGACTTTCATTATCATACAAAAATGAATCTCATTTTATAAACTCAAGGCACTTTCGTATTACATAAAAATCCGGGAATTTAACCCAAAGTACTACGTTCTTCCATTCTTTTCAAAAGACTCCTTTTCATACAAAACCCCAAGATACTAACACCCGTAGTATCAAGGCATGTCTATTTTTCAAATTAAGTTACTAAACCTTTAGAAATTCATTTCAAGACTTTGAAACCAAGTAACTTCCAATTTCACAACCTAGGCAACTCATGTCTATCAATCAAAAATAGACAACTCTCTTAACCTTCCATAAATCTGTTATAACTAACTTCTCATAAAGCCGTTATAACTCTTTATGGTTTAGACAAATTCATTCTTTTTATAACCAAGAGACTTATACTTTCAAATCAAGTTGCATAACTGTTACACCCCGTAGTTCCAGAGTATGTATGTGAGGACGTACGTACGAGAATATAACCCTAAGTACGAAAGGGAAGAAAGTTTTGAATTTCCGACGGAAAATATTCCGAACCTCGTGAAGGAAAAAGGTTTATTATTGGCAATTGGATTCTCAATTTGGTATTTAGACTTCTTGGAATATTATAGAATTATGGATTTTATTTTCCGGAATTGGTCACGTGGGGCCCACGGGAGAAATTTACGATTTTGTGGGGCCTACGGGAGAAATTTACGATTTTGTGGGGCCCACATTATTTTCGAGTTTTTGGCCATTATGGATATTTTCGGGAGATGAAATATTTTGGACGAATAGGAGAGCGACACGTGTCACCCCAAGTGGGGCTCATGTTGGGCGAAATTGAGGGCAAGTGGCACAAGTCTGTGCTAGATATTTGTGAGATATTTGTGTGGACAAGTGGCTTGTGGGACCCACGCACACTTGTCCCTAATCTCAACCACACACATGTTTTAATCCTAGCCCTTGGTTGTGTTATATCATCACACTAGTAGGATGAATCTCCCACACTTAGAATTATTTCAAGACTTGAACAATACTCCATCCCTTCATTGTTGCTCTCGGCCATGACCCATTTCCTTGACCTAAAGTTGTCCAACAATTATTAAACTCTTAAGTGTTCTTATTTGATGTGTTAGGAAGGTTGTTAACCAAGTGTTGGACAAGATTTCACACCCCTAGCCTTAAAATCTTGCCTTGGCCGAAACTTGTCAAGTTTGAAACCTAAGGTGTTCTTCACTTTTTGGAGTTGGATCTTGAAGATGAGTTGGTTAGGAGCTTCTAAGGGTTGCTTGGAGCGGATTGGAACGGAAGGATTAGGAGCTAAACGTGCTACGGATCGACTTTTAGTTCTTGGATTATTTTGGGATTTTTGAGGTAATGAACTTTGTCCTATTTATGAAGTTATGTTGGAAGTATATAAATGAATATGTGATACATGGAAGGAAGATGGAAAAAATTTGGACCTTGTTAAGTTGCTAAAATGGAGAAATTGGCATGCTAGCCATTAAAATGGTAAAAACGTATCTATTACCTGTTGACAGTTAATAACAAAGTAATTATAACTTATATAAAGATTGAAATATAAGTTGGAAGATTAATGAAGTAATTCCGGCATGCTAGCCGAAAATTGGATTAATTTGATTGTAGTGGTTGGCCAAGAACACCAACTAATGGACTGTATTTACATTGGACTGTATTTACTTTGGACTGTATTTACATTAGACTGTATTTACATTGGACTATATTTACTTTGTACTAGTGGACTATTTTGTTTATTGTGGGGCAGAATTTTACACATCCAGTTAGGCGTGTAATCCCCTTTAGTATTTTTGTATTATTACGCCTTAAATGTGGCATGTTGGTTATTGAATTTTTGGCCTTTAAAAAGGTGGAAAAGTACGTAAAAACAGGGGAAGTGCTGCCCGATTTTTCGTAGAATAAAAGACGCTATACTTAGAAATATTCTACGAAGGAGTCTAGACGTTGATAGATGTATTTGGTTATTATAGGTTGATATTCTACGCGCGGTATATTCGACTTGGCAAGTGGATTAGCCGAGGAGGTATGTGATTCTTCCTATCCTCTTGAGCATGATTGTTGTGAACTATACATTACGGTAGACGTACGTGTGTTAAATGAATTTGGTTGTCTTTGGTTAATTTAAAACATAAAGTGTTATAATGGCTTTATGGAAAGTTAGTTATATCGACTTTATGAAGATAAAAGATTGGTTTGGTTATTCCAAAAAGATAAGAGACTTGATTTTGAAAGTTAAGAGACTTGATCTTGAAAGATAAGAGACTTGACTTATAAACGACTTGATTTTGGGAAAGGAGAAGTAACTTGATTTAAAAGTATAGGTTACTTGTTTTGAAAAGAGTAAGTTACTTGAGTTTAAAAGTGTAAGTAACTTGTTTTTAAATATTGAACTTGTCTTGATTGGAAAAGTATAAGTGGCTTGATTTTAAAAGGTGTGAGTGCCTTGATCTTAAAAGAGTGAGTTACTTGGGTTTTAGAAGTATATTTGACGTTGTTTTAAAAGTGTAAGCCACTTGGTTTAAAAAGTATAAAGTACTTAATTTAAACATGAAAGTGTCTTGATACTACGGGTATTAGTATCGTGTGGTTTTTACGTAAAAAAGGATCTTTTTAAGGGAATTGAAGTATGTAGTACTTTGGGGTTAAAACCCAGATTTGTTGTCATAAAATGAAAGTCTAAGAGTATGTTAAACTTGCTTATGCTAGTTGTGATAGCCTTTGTTGTGCAAGTGTTGTATTTCTATACTACCGCGTCTCTCGATGGAGGGTCGGTTATCTTGTTGTTTCCTTGGACATCCGACACGTTGGGTGGCCACGGGTATCTTCCATTAGGATTGTTATTCCATGGACTAACTCTCGTGAGGTTTAGTGACCGAGCGTATCCGGTAGTTGACTTTTGTACTTGCCGGTCATTGGCGTGATCACGGGAGGTACGGTAGTCGACGCCGTCTTGCCCCGGTCAGTTATTTATCGTGTTATTTACTTGGACATACTGACACGTTGGGTGGCCCACGGGTATTCTTCCATTGTTATTGTATTCCACAAATTAGTTCCCCATGAGGTTTCGTGATGCAGGAGGTACCTGGTAGTTAGCTTTCGTATTTGCCTCGGTCAGCGACGTGGCGCGAGAGTACACAGTAGTTAGCTTCGTACTTGCCCGATCGACCGTGGCGCAGTGGAATCGTTGTTGACGCAGCGGTATTATCGGTAGTTGGCTCGTACTTGCCGATCGGTGCGGCGAGAGGTACACAGTAGTTGACCTTCGTACTTGCCCCGGTCAGTTTTATAGCATAGTTGGTACAGTAGGATCTGGTAGATAGCTTAAGATACTTGCCCCGGTCATATCTCGTGAGACGGTAGACTCTGGTACGTTGGCTTAAGATACTTGCCGATCGGTTGTGTGGCTTGAGTTGGATCTGGTAGTTGGCTTCCGTACTTGGCCCGTAAAGTTTTATGATGCAGGATTGGATCTGGTAGTTGGCTCTTCTACTTGGCCCGCACGGTTTTTATGACACATGTGGGACCTGGTGTTCATGTGTATATTTTGGTGTTATATAATATCATAGACTGTCGGCAGTGAGGAAGGAATTCCACGGGCATGATTGATATTGTGGGCGTGAGACCCATGGTTATATTTGAGTGATGACTTTGAGGGCATGCGTCCCTGACTTGACTGCTTATATATTGTGTACTGTAGTTTGGTTATCATACATGTCTCCTGTTTTATATAGACTGTTATGATTTCATTCTGATATTTTGATTTCACATACTTGGTACTGTTATCTCGACCTCGTTCGAGCTGCGTTCATGCCGCAGGTAGAGGTACACCGGTTGTTGATACTCGCTCATAGGATCACGGTTCTGCGTATTGGGAAGCTCCGTTTCTCCGGAGGCTTATCTTTGGTATAGATTCCCTATCATTGTTGGTACTTGTACATTCATGGGCATGGCGGAGCCCTGTCCCGCCATAGTTGTTATATAAACTCTTAGAGGTCTGTAGTACTGTTATGAGTTGGGCTTGTAAAGGATAACTGTTCTGGTTTTATATATATATATATGCTGAAAGGCGACCTTTTGGTTGGCCTGTTTCCTATTTTTCATTGTTACATGTTTTTGAGTTATTTCCGCTGATATTCTCTGATGTATTATCACTAGGGTGCCCGGGGTAAGGCACCAGTCGCGGGCCCGAGGTCGGGTCGTGACAATAACTTTCAAAATACTTCAAGTCTCTTTTCTTTAGAAATCAAGTTTCTTAACTTTAGAAATTAAGTCTCTTAACTTTAGAATATGAAGAAATCAATACTTTCCAAATCAAGTATTCTATACTTTTAAATCAAGTCATTTCTTCCTTTAAGAATCAAGTCCCATAACTTGAAAAATAAAGTCTCTTAACCTTTTTAAGAATTCAAGGTTCATAGTCTTAAAACTTCATAACGTAAGCTCTTTAAATTAAGTAACATATACTTTTATGCGTTGTGAATAGGTTATACTCGTTTATAACGATCTTATTAAAACAGCCGTGATCTAGAAAATGTAACACTATTTTGTCTTATCTTAGTTTCTATGCAGATGGAGAATTCTACTCATTTTAATATAATTGATTGTCGATACATTTTCTTTTATTAACGCTGCAATGACTTGTTCGATACTTATTCTCATTAAATGCGATAAATTAGCAAAGTTAACTCGACTCCAAATACTTCCTAACGACTCTTACCAACATCCCCCATAAGACTTGGTAAGAACTTAGGATAACTTAGACATAACTTTTACATAGAGTAAATCAACATACATACCTCTTAACTTCTAAGAGTAGAAGAAATCATGAAATAACACCACATGTATATTCCATACATAGAATCATGCCAAAAGAAGGAAGAGGTTCACATACCTCGCGACGATTATCTACAAGTAGCAAAATACTCCAAAGTACTTCAACTGTCACGACCCGAACCCGGGCCCGTGACTGGTGCCTTACCCCGGGCACCCCAGTAGTCATACATCAGAGAAAATCAGCGGAACATAAATCAATAACGTAAAATAACAGAAGTATAAACAATAACCTGTGAAAACTTGCCTTTCGGCATATATATATATAAACAACAACTCTTTCGGCACGAGCGGTTTAATCCTTTTACAAACCACGCCCAACAAGATTACTACAGACCTCTACGAATGATATGACAACAACGACGGGGCGGGGCCGTCATACCACGAATGTAGCTTTACAACAACGGGGACTATACGAATAAGCCTCGGGAACGGAGCTTCAAACGCTGACGTGACCCAGGCGAGGATCGATGGCGGTGTACCTTTACTGCGGCATGAGCGGCCCCAGGAGTCGATCTGCAGTACCAAGTATGTAAAACATGAAGTTCTGTAAATGAAATCATAGTAGTCTATAAGCGGGAGACATGTATGATAACAAACTACGATTCCTGATAAATAGCGATCGTGTCTAGTCGGGGACTCACGCCTCAAGTCATCACTCGATATAACAATGGGTCTCACGCCACAACATCAATCATGCCCATGGAATACCTTCCTCACCGCCGTGATCGATGATAGAAAAGCACGAGGAATACGTGAACAGCGGTCCCACTGTGTCCAAATAAAGCGATGCAGGTGAAATGCGAAGGCATAGCCGGCTACTAACACCAGCGATACTAACAAGGTCATAAAGCGTATCATGATATCTGTCTGCAGCCGTCACATGATCAAAGGCGGTGCTCGCCGCATGATATCAAATGTGCGCGTCTAGCCACGAACTCCGCGACTCGCGTAGGCCAATCGTAGGCGCGTGAGGTATAACCCGCATCGGTAGCTACTCCGGCGTCGTCACGGACTCGCGATCGCGTAGCCACGTAGACCGCGTGACCATAAAGGCGCGCTAACACGGAACTCGTAGCTCGCGCATAGGCCCCGGGACCCGCATGAGGTATTCTCGAATCATGGTCTGAGACCGCTGAGTCTACCACGCGTCGGAGGCGGCTTAACCGGAAACACGGTGAGTGGTATAATACCAACATAACGGTTTATCGTTTAAACAACATAAGCACAATCGAGGAAAACCCTTTACACAAACATCACAAAATACTAACACACGCGTAGCATCCTAATATGATTACTTATCAAATCAACACGAAGGTATTACAAGGCTATCACAAACCAATACAATCAAGTTATTCACACATAAGGTACTTTCTACTATATGATTAACGAGATCGGGTTTTATCCCCAAGTACTTTATACAATAACTCTTTAAAGATATGTTACTTTCACAAAAGTCCCACAATACGTAGTATATAACAATAGAGTGATTATCTTTTGAAGTAAATCAAAACACTTCTCTTTGTAAAACCAAGTAACAACATTCTTTTTCAAACGTCCAAGTTTGCCTAATTTCAAATGTTCACGTTTCTTATTTTAGAAAGGTTTCGTAGTTCCTAGCCTTATTCATTTAAGAATATAATTCTCTTTTAAACCATCGAGAAACATAAACCTTATATGTAGTAGGATATTCTTGTTTATAACAATCTTATTACTGACCATGACACAGGAAATATCATTTTGTCTCATCTTAGCACATGCGGATGGAAGTTTCTCTTTGGTTTTAATAATACTTAATCTGTCAAAACATTTCCTTTTATTACGCTGCGGTGGTTTGTCGATGCATTACGATTTCGAAATCAAGAAAACATTCTTAAGCGTTATTACCTAACTTCCCATAAAGCTAGTATAACTCTTAAGTTTTCAAAACCAAGTATTACTTCTTCTTTGAAATGATTCAAAAATCTTTTGAAATACTTCAAGTTCTTTATTAACACATAACAAGCGGTTATAGTTCAAATCGATTACCTTTTAAAAATCACAAGTATTTTCTTACCAACATAAAGTTTATAACCAACTTCCCAATAAGCCGTTATAACACTTTATGTTTTAAACCAATCAAATACGTTTATCACGTATCGTCTACGTACTACATAGTTCACACATATCATGCTAGAAGAGATAGGAAGAGGTTCACATACCTCGCGACGATTATCGACTAATAGCAAAACGCTCAAGTACCTCAAACCGTCGGCTACTTCTTAAGCCAGTAGATCGCGCCACGCGTAGTACTCAACCTATAAGGCCACTGGCGCTTATTAATATTTAGGTCTAATCGTAGAACATTTCTGAGAAAATTGGCGGCACCTCCCCCGCAGCAGCGTAAATCTCTCTCTATCGGGTAGGCTACCAAGCCAACCAGGGGTTATACGTCTAATCGGACGTGCACAATTCTACCTCACGAGAAAAGCTACACAAGTCTCATGTCTGATCACATGTAAAAGCAGTTCAATACTCTTCTTTCGAAAATGTTTCTTATTATTGGGCTTAAGTCAAAAGACATTGCACGACAACAACGTTGATTCTATATATAGTATACTTCAACTATATAGTCTAACAATCATGTAATTTCCAATTACAATAGAGGACAAGATATTTACCTCGATAAGCCCATAATTATCCGAGTTTAAATGTCGATCTGAGCAAGGTTTAGCTCCTACTCGTGCGCTCAGGCCGCTCCACTGACCCTTAGAAGTTCTAACCAACTTCTACTTAATATTCCAACCAACTATGGAGATTTTCCTTAGGGTTTCGGTTTCTGTGTGGGAAGTATGATAGTATAACTGGCTTTTGTATAGGTATAACCTTAGAATACTACAAGGTATACTGGCTAAGGTAATTTGGGCATTATAACAATACTTTTGAGTATTTCTACCAAGAGGGGGTATTATACGAAAACAACTAGGCTAGGGGTACCCATGGCTAGCAAGGAGGGAGGGCTCTCGGCCAAGGGGAGGAAGCTCTCGGCGGAACTCAAGACAAGGGGCGGGCGGCGGATTTAACACTTAGAAATATTGTCGGATTGGATGAAGGAGTCATCAAAGAGGTATTTATAGGTCTAGCAAAGGCGACGATGGCCAAGATCTTGCCAAGTGCAAGGCAAGTGTAGGGCCAAGATCTTGCCAAGTGCACCTTATCCATATACCACAAAATATCCTACCTACTACTTGACAAAATAGTCACCCTTTCGTCCAAGCCAACCGCCCATGGCGTGCTCGATGAGAGGGTGACAAGTGTCGCCCTCTCGTTGGTCCAAAATGTTCCGTCTCTCGGAAAAATCCGCAAAAATTAAAAATGACATAGTCGTAATTTACCCTACGAAAGCTGTGGAAACGTTTCGTCGAAAAACGACTCTAAACGGGTGTTGTGAACAAAAATAATTCGGCCAAGCCACTTTAAACTTCAAAATTTTCTACGTACGTCCTTACGTACATACTCTGGAAATACGGGGTATAACATCAACCTTGATAGCTATTCCATCCTTTAAGTAGAATACGCTATACGTAGTACTTCAACCTATAATAATCATAACATGTCTATCAACTCCTAGCTTTCATCGTAGAATATCTCTAAGTATAAGGACTCTTATTCTACGGAAAATCGGGCAGCACTTCCTTTGTTTCTACGTACTTTTCCACCTTTTTCAAGGCGCGAAAATCAATAACCAAACGCCACATTTAAGGCCCAACAATTCAGCAATACAAAGGGGATTACACCCCTAATAGGACGTGTAAAGTTCTGCCCCACAATCAATATAAAATTGTCCAATATTTCCAAGCCATATTAATTTACCATTATCAACAATTATCAATTTCCTTTCAATTCATTTTTCAATCCAAGTTGTTATTCCAACATGTTATATACATAATAACAATTACAACAACTATAAATCCTTTCTTCCTTAACATGCGACGATTGTAACTATCGACCAAATTGATTACAACATTAATGGCTAACTTGTCCATTTTCGGTTTTAACATGTCGACATGATCCAAATCTTTCAAACTTCATTCTATTTACCACATGCTCATTTCTTAACTACTATAACATGAAATCTTCAATTACATTAAGAAGATGAAGATTTTACCTCAATAAGCTCTAATAATGTAATGAATAGGTCCAGGGTTCTTCCTACATCAATTAGTTGGAAAGGCGAAATCACGTACTTCTGAGGATGTCTGACTGACATAGCTTGGTTTTTCTTCCTTGACTCGAGACCTCTTTCACTGAGAACTACTTCAACTATTTCTTTATATAGTGTGTGAAGTCTAACTAATGGAAAGTGCCTATGCATTAGTTCCAAGAAAGCGGCCGTTCACGTCAGGAATAGAAGTAGATTAAGGATGTCTTGCTTTTCTTTTTTCGTCGAGATTGGGTTGGTGTTCGATTACCGCTTGTCTACAAGTGGCGGAATTACAGTATTTAGTACGGCAGTGGAAGCGCCATACCTTTCGGACGACGGCATTCACCTGTCACCCGTAATCCGAAAAGACTGACCTCAATAATGTCCAAGCGTAAAAGTCTATCCTTAGCAACTTTTAGCTCCTCTTCTTATGTTTCAATCCGCTCCAAGAACTCCTTAGAAGCTCATGAAGAACTCCTCTTTAAGTTCCATCTTCAAAGTTGAAGAACACCTTAGGTTTTCGCCTTGCGACTAACGTGAAAACGTCATTTTTTCGGGATCTTTCTATTGAGATAACCTTGTAATACCCTTAGGACCTTGGGTTAAAGTCTTGTGAATAATGAACTACAAATGAAATTTTTTCTTGTTCCTTTTAGCTCAAACCCGAGAGCTTCACATAAGAACAACAAGTTCTTGGCTAATTTCTCTAAGTGTAGAATGTCTTACTACTAGTGTGATGATATACTACTTTCAATGGTCAAGATTAGAACAATTGTGTGGTCTAGATTCATTGGGGTTAAAAGATCTAATGTCAAGTTGGCTAGTTGACTAAGTCAACAATGTTAAGCCTTGGCTTGTTCAAGACTTGACCAATTCTCATGACCATTTCGTACAAGCCTAAGTAGGGGTGACATGTGTCGCCCTCCCATTTGTCCATACACTTCGTTTCCCGACATTTCCATAATTCCGATAAATTTTACGAGTCTCAATTTACAACTATTATTCTTTCCCGAGGTTCGAAATCATTTTCCGTAGGAAAAAACAATACTTCTTTCGTATCAAACTTAAAGTAGTATCTTCTCACGTACATTCTCTTAAACACATGTCCTGGAACTACGGGGTGTAACACATATCCAACTATATAAATATATCTGCAATAACTGTACATATTAACTCACTAGATTGCTCTGGAAGAAAGAAGCAAGATAACCTTCAACTAAGTCAAGTCACCTACTGTGAGGGATCGTTTCTATCTCTATATATACTTGAGTTCATGAGATGCAGCGCCCTAGTAGGGGACAACAGTATGAAAGATGTAGTGAATACATAAGGCAGGTTAAACATGTAAATAAAAGAAATATAATATCAGAGAAAGGGTATAGAATCAACTTGAAACTCAAAAGATGGGCCGTTAGGGGCATACTACTGACTTAACCATGAATATATGCATGTAAGTAAAATTGGGCCACTCTATGTGGCCATATAATATAGTATCTAATCCCTCTACGGGGTGAGCTCCTCATAAACTGCCCGACCATAAATGATGTGGTAATATCTGCCTAACTAATTAGTAGTAACTGCCTAACCTGTGGTAAATAATGATGTATAGAACTGCCCAACCGCTGGTACATACATATAAGTGCCTGTCCGACTGACTATAGCGCGACACGGTAAGAAAATAGATATATATATATATATATATATATAAGTCCAATGCAAGACAGACCTCAAGGGATATCATGAACAAAGTCGGAGTAACCTATGATTGTTACCCTTCAACTATCGTTATTGTCGCAATGTTCATCAACACATCTTCCATTATGAGTTCATAAAATAGGATATACATGAGTCAATATCTTCTTCATTAGAATGAGAAACATAGACGTTTCTAGCTTTTAAGAGTAGAGTAACTTTGGACGAACATTTGTTTATATTCGTTTACATACAGATCATGACAAAAGAAGGAAACGTTAGCCCTACATACCTTGATATTGGCCACACTACTCCTATGGCGCCTCGCTTGTCCTACAATCATCAACCTAAGCAATAAGGATAGTTCGTGTCAAGATCCACTCCCCAATTTCAAGATTCCCTCATTGTGACATTTCATCGAGTCCATAGCGTGCGCAACTTTCCTTACCTTCATTCCATGGTACTTAACTATCATCACGCCTTCTTCATACTTACCACAATTCTAGGCTATCAACAATCATATTCTACAAGGTTTTAGTTATAATCACCTCAAGAATTCAACCAAACCAATCCAATAACCACTATAGTTCTACTATGAAGTTTTAGCTTAACTTTTCCTAGACTATATTTACCAATTTAACCACCATATCTAGGAAGGTTTTAAGAACACTAATAAGTAGTAAGAACATACCTTAAAACAAATAATAAATCTCCTACACCAAGCTCGAAGCTTGTCCAATGATCTAGAGAGGATCTTGTGATAAACCAAGCTCTTCAAAGGGGATTTCACATTATAAGCTCAAGGATCTGACTTTAATGGTGTCAAAATCTTGAGAAAGAGGTCGAGAGCATCTAGAGTGAGTTTGGGGCGAAATGAAAATGTTTGGAGTGAAGGGTCGACTTTGGGCTATTTAAAGGCAGCCCACCACCTCCCATATGCAGGATGATGTGCAACGCATATGGGCATATGCAGCCTCATCCTCCACCGTATATGGTGGCGGTCAAGATGTTACCTTGAGGAGCAGCCCCATCTGCAAGGCGGATTGGCTTTCGTGATGCGAAACACTTAGCGTATCATCCTATCTTCATCAAACTTTGTCGAGATATGATTCATTTGATTCCAATAACCTATAACGATCCATAGAACTTCTTAAACTTTATTTATGTCATAAAAGACCTTCGGAATAGGGTTTGAGGTATTGGAACTCAAATCGATTAACCATACTCTTAAACATGCACAAAATGACGGGTATAACTTACAATCTTTTAGATATACTTCCAACTTTGGTTCCAACTTGATCATTCTGTTATCCTCCCAAGGGAACCCTTTTCCTTATATTAGGCTCCCTAACGTAAGGTATATTCGATATATGAAATTATGGGGTGTAACATCCTTCCACCCTTAATAACATTTGTCCTCGAATGTTGGGACATTATCACTCTAGTATAGCGATTCTTATATTCTTCGAAAATGTTGGCAGGGTTTGCTCTGTAAATAGGATTATCTCAACCTGTCACATAGTTAGAAACCATAACTATTGCCTTACAGGGCTACATAAGCGATATCATTACAATATCGACCCCACAAGATCGCATATCTCTTCACAATATCCTAAAATCTGAGCTATATTTTTATTCTTTTATTATGATTTCCACCTAGGATAAAACATATAAGATAGAAGTTCATAGGCATGGAGCATAAGTAGGTATATAACATAAAGTTGTTGCACGATGATCATCATAGATCAGGAGGGGATATTTTGAGTTCATTAAAATATCCTGAAATTTTTTCATTCAATAAATCCTTTTCCACTTTCATATTTTCGTCAAGGCAAAATTTGAAGTGCATCCCCAATTGATGTCCTTAGTATCAAAACGTAAGAACTAGGTAGGTAGATTCCACGGTTAGGGATATACTCAAACTGTCTGTCATAGCACTTCTTAGTCAAGTTTGGGTACTACGGTTGTGAACGTCTCATACTAAGTCTTTTTTTTCAAGTTTCATCCCACTCTTGCCATCAAGTGTTTTAAAACACCTTCCATTAACCCAAGCATTTTCTCATGTATCAAACCCGATACCGCTACCTAAAGTCACTTCCTTCTTTGTTATTCGATAGGAATCTTGCTCATCTTCCTTACACAATGCCTTATATATCAACCTGGTAACACTTCGTATGGTAGTTATCAATCCTTAGATGATCGTCCAAATTTCCTTCCAAGTTTAATACGTCGGTTTACAACATGTTTCCGGTGGGTTGACCTTTACCTTTAATTGGCTCATTAGGACGAAGGTGGGGCTAATCCGGCACATCCAAAGTCCCTTTCGAACTGATTCTCAAAAGTCATTTTCCATAGAGAAAGCGCTTGAAAAATTGCTTGAAATAACTCCGAGGAAAATGAGTAATCCTCTCAATATAATTTGTCGCTTAGCCTTCGATTATATGGGTAGTATTGACTGTCAATGTGTGAACTGGCTAGCCATTTATGCATCGGTCCTCTAGATCAGAATGACTTATGATGCAAATGAATTTAACCTTTAACAATTTATGTGCCAACCAATAATCCGTAGTTAATTCTCCTCACATCGAGTGCGCATTCCCTTAGGTGTCAACAACCAATATACAAATTCTTCGATCTTAGCAAGGTTCACATTACATCAAGCTTCATCTTTTCCTCCTTATCAACTCTCTGTTGGGCGGATTCTTCGGATAAACCTCCTTCATTCTACCTTTAGCTTGGTTCCGAAGCGAGGAGGCCATCCATATGGACGGAGGAGTGCGCTATTGCACCTGCTAGAAAGAACAGTTGAACTGCCAACAGGGTGAACTTCGAGTTAATATTTAGCCGTTGCAGGAACTCAGGATGGTTAAGCCAGGAGCAGGACCGATACTTTGCTTAGCCAACACATCTTTCCTCAATGGATTCCAGACGGATGGATTTTTACAACATTCTTGTCTTGACGTTCCCTTAGTTATCAATATAAGGAAATGGTTTCTACATGCTTTCAAGAATTCAATAACACATAGTCCAAGTACAATTATGATATCATATTGAAAGTATGTGTGATGAATAAACACAACAATATCAAATATGGTTGTTACACCCCGTAATTCAGGTCATGCTTATGAGAACGTACGAAAGGAATTAAGACTTAAATCTTAGAAAGATAGGTTGACAGAATGTTTCGAACGAGTTTTAGTCAACTTTGAGACGGTTTATGTCCAGTTGCATTAGAAGTTCCTAGGTGTTTCAAAGGCCTAGTATGTAGTTCGTTGGGTCTAGTTCCCAACACAACAAACCGTTCGTCGATAGGACATCGGAGTAGCAAGTTATGAGAGTTACAAGCTCAGTCTTGTGATCGAGCAGAAAAGTATTTTCCGGTCGAGCCACACGGCGCCGCTGCCGGATCTGAGGCATGACGCCAGTTCTGGAAGTTCTACGAAGTTGCAGCGCGCGCGCCGAATGCGAGGCGCGACGCCGTATGTACTGAAAGTTTGCAGAGGTTTCAGCGCCGCGGCGCCGAGGCGGATTTTTGCGAAATCTGGGGGGAAAATCAGCAGATATTTTTTTAAAATGGCCATGAGAGGGTGACAAGTGTCTCTCCCATATGATTGTGTGGAAGCACTATTTATTGACCAAGTCTTGAAGACTTGGTCATTCTTCACAAAACCCACTTCTCTCTAAACATTCCTCCCCCTTCTCTCTAAAAATTCCTCTTCCTTCTCTCTAAAAAAAATTCAAGGAGAAACCAAGGTCTAGAGAAATTTCGGAAAGGTGACAAGAAGGAAACATGTTGACAAGCTTGTAGGAGGTTTGTGGAAAGAAGGCAAAGAAAATTTGTTGGACTAATTTGGGTAAACTATAAGGTAACAATCCATTCACCTTTTTAAGTAAAATTGTGTTGCATGTGTGGAAGAAAGGACTTGTAGTTGTCAATATTGCTTTTAGATATATTGCATGTAGGAATAACGATTTGGATTTGAAAGAATTGGATAGGGATGATATGCGAGCATGTTATAGCCAAGATATTACCTTAAACTTATTGGATTATTTGATTTGTATTGTGGGACAGAATTTTACACGTCCAAGTTAGGCGTGTGATCCCCTTGTATTGCTGAATTGTTGGGCCTTAAATGTGGCGTTTAGTAGTTGATATCGGACCTTGAAAAGGTGGAAAAGTATGTAGAAACAAAGGAAGTGATGTCCAATTTTTCGTAGAATAAGGAACTTTGCAATTAGAATGTTCTACGTTGAAGCTAGAAGTTAATAGACGTATTATGGTCATTATAGGTTGACATACTACATGCGGTATATTGGACTTAACAAATGGATTGACCCGAAGAGGTATGTGGAACTTTCCTATCTTTTGAGCATGAGTAGTTGTACCTATATAGTACGGTAGACGTACAAGATTTTTGATATCCTTTACTTGTTTTAAGAATGTCCAAGTTGGTTGAGTTAGGGGATTAACTCACTTGTTTAAAAATATTAAGGATGTCTTAGTTTTCAAAGTTAAGGGACTTGAAGTGTTTTAAAAAAAAATATATGATACTTGTTTCGTTTTAAAAGTATAAGTCCCTTGGATATGAGGAAGAATGCAATTGCCTAAAGTATAAAGTTAATATAACGACTTTATGGAAAGTTGGTTATAATAGCTTTATGGAAAGTTAATAAGAGTGATTTACTTTAAGTAATGTAAGTATGATAAATGACTTGAAATAAGGAAAGGCAAATTGATTTGAAGACATCAATTGCTTAAGGTTTTAACAGAAAGAAGTCACTTGATTTAGAAGCCTATAAACGTATTTTCTAAAAAGGTATCGTGACTTGTCTTGAAAAGTAGATAGGACTTGATACTATAGTGATTAGTATCTTGGAAGTTTTATATGAAAAAGAGTTTTTTAAAAGGATAGAAGTACGTAGTACTATAGGTTGAATTCCCGTATTTTTAAAATGACATGTTAGTGCCTTAAGTAAACTAATATGAGATGGTATAATAATAATATTAATAAGGAGTTAGGGGATTTTCTTAACTTGCTTATATTATGATAAGCCGGTAGCGCTTATGTTATGTATGATAGCCGGTTGGGCTAGTTTAAGTTATTCTTACGGGGCAAAGCCCCGGGTTACTCCTAATTCCATGGAATTGCTACCCATGATGTGAGTGCGGCATTTGTACTCAATGCGGGCCCACTGGGCCCAAGTAGGTGAAATAGTCCAGTGCGGGTGAAATAGTCCCATGCGGAGCGCATCGCTCCATTGCGGGTCCGTAGGACCTATGCGGGTGAAATAGTCCCAGGAGTAGGATTGTTTAAAGATACTACGGGCGGGTGACCCTACTTTGATCATGAGCCTCCTATTTTTATGCAGTAAAGTACGTACTTGGTTACTCTCATTGTTAGTAAGGCACATTGTACTGTAATTTGATTACCATACATGTCTCCAGCGTTATTTTAAACCTATGATGTAAATTGCAGTATTTTTTCCAGTTTTGCATACTTGGTACATATTGTGTACTGACCCCCTTTCCTCGGGGGCTGCGTTCATGCCGCATGTAGGGGTAAGCAGGTGGTGGATCCTCATTCTTAGGATCACTGATCAGGTGTCGGAAGCTCCATTTCTCCGGAGGCTTGTCTTTTGGTACGGTTCTCCCTGATGTTGTAGATATTATGTACATTCAGGGGTATGGCGGGGCCCTATCCCGCCACAGTTGTTATTCCTAGAGGACTGTTAGTCACATTGGTGGTTTGGGTTTTAAAGAACAGAATTATACTGACGTATTTTGGTTTATGTACATTTTACGGAAGGTGGCCTTATCGGCTAGCCTGTTGATGTTTATTTTCTAAGTTTTGATATGTGTTATGTATGTCCCGCTGCTATTCTCTGATGTATACCTGAACGGGGTGCCCAGGTAAGACACCAGTCGCGGCCCCGGGTGTCGGGTCGTGACAAAAGTGGTATCTGTTACACCCCGCATTTCAGGTCCAGCTTATGAGATCGTACGAAGGGAACTAAGATCAAAATTGAGAAAAATAGGGTGGTGGACTATTTCGGACGAGTCTTAGTCAACTTTGAGGCGGTTTATGCCCCGTTACATCAGGAGTTTTTAGGTGTTTCAAAATCCTAGTGTGTAGTCTGTTAAATCTAGTTCCAACGCAACAAACCGTTCGTCGATAGGACATCGGAGTCAAAAGTTATGGAAGTTTCAAGTTCGGTGCGCAGTCAGGCACAGAAGTATTTTCGGTCAGGGCCACAGCGCCGCGGCGCAGGAGGGCAGGGCCGCGGCGCCGGTTGTACTGGGGGTTCGCTGAGGTTGCAGCGCCGCGGCGCCGGACGCTGGGTCGCGCGAATGCGAGAAATTCTCGAGGTTGAAGCGCCGCGCCGGCGGGGGCGCGCGCAAGCGGATTTATTCGCGGTAAATGGAGAAAAACAGGGGCTATTTTAGAGAAAAGCCTATGGGAGGGTGACAAGTGTCCCTCCCATATTTTTTACCAAGGAAATGGTCCTATTTTAGGGCCAAGTCTTGTAAGACTTGGTCATTTCACCTAACCCTCCTAAGAACTCCTCTCTCTTTTCTCTCTAGACTTTTTGAAGAAAACCTAGCCTAAGGAAAAATTGTTGGAGCAGCGGCAAGAAGGCAAAGTGTTGGTAACTTGTAGGAGGCGCGCGTGGACGAGTTTGACGGGAAAAGAGTTGAAGAAAGAGGGCTTTAGTGGGCTAATCCAAAAAGGTAAAAGATTCCCTCTTCTCTTGGATATAAGTTATAATACTTGTTATAATTAATATAGACCACGTGAATCATGTATTAGAGATTGGTAAGTACTATGGATTTTGGAAGGCTAGAAATCCGAAAATGACATGATTGAGTCATTTGAATTTGAATTACAATTTGGTCGTTATCTAAAGTCGTCGCATGTTATCTACTAGAGGATTGTAGTAGCTTTAATCGATTTCGGCTTGATTACATGTCATACTAAATAACTTGGATTGAATAGAAATTGAAAGAGAAGTAGTGTTGTCAGAGAGAATTGGATGAGAATTGGTGTTGTTGTACCTCTAATTGCCGAATGTACACTTATATTTTGTGGACTAGTTTTGATGTCAATTGTGGGGCAGAATTTTACACGTCTTGTAGGCGTGTAATCCCCTATTGTTAACTACCTTGTTGAGCCTTAAATGTGGCGTGTTTGGTTACTGAATTCGGCCTTGAAAAAGGTGGCAAAGTAGGTAGAAACAAAGGAAGTGCTGTCCAAATTTCCTTAGAATAAGGGGCTTTGCAATTAGAGTATTATACGTTAAAGCTAGGAACTAATAGACGTATTATGGCCATTATAGGGTGAAGTACGACGAGTAGCATATTCTACTTGAAAGGTGGAAAAGGCTAGCAAGAGTATAGTACTTTGGAACAGTTTGCTACTTGTCGATAATCGTCGCGAGGTATGTGATTCTTCCTATCCTCTTGAGCATGATTATTTGTGAAAATATAGTGCGGTAGACGCACGTGTGTTGAAGGAGTTTGATTTCCCTTTTTGTGCCTTGACTTGTTATGAAGTGTAAAGGGGTTGATTATGTGGATAAGTAGTAAAATCTTATTCGTTAGTAATTGGTTGGTTTAAAACATAAAGTGTTATAATGACTTTATGGGAAGTTAGTTATAACGACTTTATGTAGGTAAAAGAATGGTTTGTTGATTTCAAAAGATAAGAGACTTGACTTATAATTGACCTAATTGGTGTTGAAAAGTGTGAAACCTCATTCGTGAGTAATGAGTACTTGGTCTTTAAAAGAATAAAGTTTTATTTGGTTTCTTGACACTCTAAAGTAAGGAGACTTAAAGGCTTTTTAAAGGTCATGTAATTTGATTTTGGGAAAAGAGAAGTAACTTGAGTTTAATAGTATAAGTAACTTGTTTTCAAATATTGAACTCTTCTTGATGAAAAAATATAAGTGGCTTGGTTTTAAAAGGTAGGAGTACCTTGATCCTAAAGGGGTTAGTTACTTGGGTTTTAATGGTATACTTGACGTTGTGTTAAAAGTGTTTAAAGTACTTGATTTAAACATGAACGTGTTTGGTGCTACGGATATTAGTATCGAGTTGTTTTTACGTAAGAAAAGAAGGAGATCTTCTTTTTGAAAGAATTAAAGTATGTAGTACTTTGGGGGTTAAAAACCCGAACTTTGACATAAAATGAAAGTACCTTGAGTTGTGTGTAACTTGCCTATGCTTGTTGAGATAGCCCTTGTCGTGCAAGTGTTTGATTTCGTGCTACCGAGTCTCTCGATGGAGGGCCGGTTATCTTGTTATTGTTTGGACATACTGACACGTTGGGTGGCCCACGGGTATGCTTCCACAGTGAGTATTATCTTGTTATTTGTTTGGACATACTGACACGTTGGGTGGCCACTGTATGCTTCCACGATGAGTAGTATCTTGTTATTTGTTTGGACATCTTGAAACGTTGGCGCCCACGGTATGCTTCCACAGTGAGTATTATCTTGTTATTTGTTTGGACATACCGACACGTTGGGTGGCCCACGTATCTTCCACTATGGGTGTCATCTTGTTATCTCCTTTGGGCATACCGACACGTTGGATGGTCCACGTATGGGCCCACTAGACGGTTCTAGGGCCACGCTTATACCGAGGTGAGATGCCGGCATGCGGTCGTGTGCGGGTTAAATTCCGTTCTATTTGAGTGATGATTTTACGCATGAGTCCCCGACTTGACATGATCGCTATATGTCAGGTAATCGTATTTTGGTTATCATATATGTCTCCCGCTTTATAGACTATTATGATTTCATTTCTGATTTCGCCACATACTGTACTGTCAGACCGACCTCCTTCGGGGATGCGTTCACGCCGCAGTTGAGGTACATAGCTTGCCGATCCGCACTTTGGATCGCCGTTCGATTCTGAAAGCTCTATTTCTCCGAGGCTTTGTCTTTGTGCACGGTTCCTCAAGTCGTAGACTTTTGTACATTCGAGGGCATGGCGGGCCCACTGTCCGTCGTTGTTGTTATAAAAATTCTTAGAGGTCTGTAATCTTGCTAGGGCGTTGTAAAGGATATAATCACGCAAGTTTTTATTTATTTACGTAAAGGTAACCGCTTTGGTTAGCCTGCTTTCTTATTTCACCGCTCATCTTCTATGAGTTTTTATTTCCGCTGATTTTCTCTGATGTTGTATCACTAGGGTGCCCGGGGTAAGGCACCAGTCGCGGGCCCGAGGTCGGGTCGTGACAAAAGTGGTATCAGAGCAGTTAATCCTCGGAAAAGTGTCTACAGACCGTATCTAGTAGAGTCTTGATTATCGGTGTGTTGTGCACCACATCTATAATCAGGAGGCTATAGGATATTTAGGATTGGTTTCCATTATTCTCACTCTGAGATCGTGCCTTAGAGCTGTGTTATAAGTTGGATGTCACGACCCGACCTCGGATCCGTGACTGGTACCTTACCCCGGGCACCCTTGTGATACAACATCAGAGAAAACCAGCGGAAATAAACTCACAAACAAGAACTATATAAGATAAAATAGGCTAACCCAAAAATGGCTACCTTTCCGTAACATAAATAAAACAGAACTGAACAGTTACATCCTTAACAACCAAATTTATAACCGGACTACAGGCCTCTAAGAGTTTGTAACAACCATGACGGGACAGGGCCCCGTCATACCCCTGAATGTACACAAAACCTACAATGTCAGGGAGAACCGTACCAAAAATCAAGTCAAGCCTCCGGAGTAATGGAGCTTTCTGACACCTGAGCAAAGACCATAAGAATGAGGATCCACCACCTGCTTACCCTTACCTGCGGCATGAACGCAGCCCCCGAGGAAGGGGGTCTGTACACAATATGTACCAAGTATGTAAAACTGGAAAATACTGTAATAATATCATAAGTCAAAATAAGCTGGAGTCATAGACGAAAATCAATTTACTCAGACCGTGCCTTACTAATAATGAGAGTAACAGATATAAATCTTACTGCATAAAAATAGGAGGCTCATGATCAAAACAGGGTACCTCGCCCGTAGTATCATTAAGCAGTCCTACTCTTGGGACTATTTCACCCGCATGGGTCCTGTGGACCCGCATGAGGTCATCCGCCTTGTCATGAGACTATTTCACCCGCATGAGACTATTTCACCCGCATGGATCCTGTGGACCCGCATGAGTACCATCGCCGTACTCGCATGAGACTATTTCACCCGCATGGATCTTGTGGTCCGGATCCGCATGAGTACAAGAGAGGAATTTGGGCAGCATTTCCTTTGTTTCCACATACTTTGCCATCTTTTTCAAGGCCGAATTCAATATCCAAACGCCACATTTAAGGCCCAACAATCCAACATTTCAAAGGGGATTACACACCCAAAATTAGGTGTGTAAAATTCTGCCCATAAGGTAAAACAATACACTTAACAATTCCAAAGTAGTTCTTAGGCTACAACATGCTCACTTAACCCTTTTAACCAATCCTTTCATATCCAAACCACATTTCTTACATGCAATGAATCTAAGAGCATTATTTACTACTACAAATTCCTTATTCTTCACATGCAACACAAGTAACTAACTACAAGAGAGGAATTGTTACCTTAGAGCTTTAGCCAAAATTATTCCAACAACCTTGCTAGCCTCTTTTCCAAAATCACCACTACAATAACCTCCACAAGCTTGCAAATAACATTCCTTCTTAACACACTTTTCAGATTTTCCTTAAGCTTGGAGTTTCTCTTGATTTTCTAGAGAGAAGGGAGAGCTTTTTAGCTTAGAGAGAGAGAAGAGTTTGGAAGATGACCAAGTCTTCAAGACTTGGTCAATATAAAAGACATGCAAATCGATGGGTGGAACACTTGTCACCCACCCATGACCTCTTTTAAAACAAAACAAAGGCGTGAAATTTCCACTAACTCGCAGAACCCGGGCGCCCTGCTGGGCAGCCGGCGGCGCTGAAACTTCGCCGCTACCAGACTTTCGGCGCCGCTTCCCGGCCGCGACGCTGAAACTTCACGACTTCAGATCTTCCGGCCATGCCTGCTTTCCGGCGCGCGGCCCTACAATCAACCGCCTTGGCGCCATGCGTTCGCCATGGCGTCTGGCGCCGAGGCCCCGATCGCGATCCGACCGAACTACGGGGTATAACATTCTCCCCCCCTTAGAAACATTCGTCCCGAATGTTCCTTCTAGGCTTACTCGAATCACAAATTGACATAGACGCTCTTAACTACTCCTTTGCAAATAAAGATGCTCCACGAGCCACAACAATACTCAAGCAAAATCGCTAAATCAAAACTAACAAGCAGGAAAGTGGGTTACCTGGAGGTGTAGGGAATAAGTGAGGATATTTCTTCATCATGTCCTCCTCCGCTTCCCACGTCATCTCTTCCCTGTTCTCGTTCCGCCATAAGACCTTGACGGAAGCCACATCCTTTGTCCGAATTCGCCTAACCTGACGATCGAGTATCGCTATAGGACTCTCCTCATACGATAACTCCTCTGTCACCTGGACATCATGAATCGACTGCACTCTAGATGGATCTCCAATACATTTCCGCAACATCGACACATGGAAAACTGGATGTACCGCCTCCAAATCGGACGACAGATCTAACTCATAGGCAACCTTGCCTACCCTACGGATAATCTGATAAGGCCCAATGTACCTTGGGCTAAGTTTCCCCTTCTTCCCAAATCTCACCACACCCTTCATGGGTGATACCTTCAGAAAGACCCAATCATCTATCTCAAACTCCAAGTGTCGACGCCGATGATCTGCATACGACTTCTGTCGACTCTGAGCTGACAATAACCACTCCTGGATAAGCTTCACCTTATCCACTGCCTGCTGTACCAAGTCTGGCCCGACTAACTGAACTTCTCCCACCTCAAACCAACCTATCGGTGACCTGCACTTCCTCCCATATAAGGCCTCATAAGGCGCCATCTGGATACTAGAATGGTAGCTGTTTTTATAAGCAAACTCCACAAGAGGTAATTGATCCTCCCAGCTACCCCCGAAATCAATAACACAAGCCCGCAAAGATATCCTCGTGTCCGATAGTGCGCTACCGTCCGTCGCCTCGAGGATGAAACGTCGTCGAGACTCACCGTGTTCCTAATCCTTCGAAAGACCTCCGAAGTTAGCCGAACCGGCTCCTCGCCGTAAATAATCGATATAGGAACTCCGTGCGCCTCACGATCTCCCGATATACGATCTAGCATAATCCTCTGAAAAAGTCGCCCGATCGGAAGAAATGGGCTGATTTCACACCGTCGACGATAACCCAAATGGAATCATGCTTCTCGAGTGGAAGGTAACCCAGTAATAAAATCCATATTTATCACCTCCCACTTCCAAGTCGAAATATCAATAGCTCGCAATGACCACCAAGCTTCGTGCTCAACCTAACTTGCCGACACCAGACATGCGGCAACAAAACTCGCCACGCCACTCTTCGTGCCATCCCACCAATACACGATTCGAGGTCATGATACATCTTAGTCGACCGATGAATAGAATAACGAGCACCGTGTGCCTCCCTGAATCTGGCGAAGTCCCGACACATCGAGGAACATACAACCGCCTCAAATATTAGCACCCATCCGCGCTACGAAATAGACTCTTCTCTTTCTGAAAAGCGGCATCTCGATACCGTACCAAAATCGGATCCTCATACTGTCGCCTCTTCACCTCCTCGACGATGGAAGACTCGGTAACATCTCGAACCCGAACTCCCTCACTATCAGAATCAACCAAACGAACGCCAAGGCTCGCTAGCTGATGTAACTCTCGGACCATATCCCTCTTCTCCGTCAGACATCGCATGCACTACCCATCGATATGCGACTAAGGGCATCTGCAACTACATTGGCCTTCCCTGGGTGGTATAGAATATCAACATCATAATCCTTGAGTAACTCCAACCACCGTCTCTGCCGTAAGTTCAGCTCCCTCTGGCTGAAGATATACTGGAGACTCTTGTGGTCTGTGTAAATATCCATATGAACTCCATACAAATAGTGTCTCCAGATCTTCAAGGCATGAATCACTGCTGCCAACTCTAAGTCATGTGTGGGATAGTTATTCTCATGCTTCCTAAGCTGTCGAGATGCGTAAGCTATAACCTTGCCGTGGCCGCATCAAAGACGCACCCAAGCCCGACACCCGACGCATCACAATAAACCACATATCCGTCCAAACCCTCAGGAAGAGTAAGAACTGGGGCGGTCGTCAATTTCTCCTTTAGAAACTGAAAACTCTCCTCACAAGCATCCGTCCACTGAAATATAGCTGCCTTCTGAGTCAGCCTAGTCAAAGGCGCTGACAGGGAAGCAAACTTCTCCACAAACCTCCGATAATAACCTGCAAGGCCCAAAAAGCTGCACACCTCCGTCGGTGTAGTGGGTCTAGGCCAAGTCTTGACTGCCTCAATCTTTGTTGTATCAACCCGAATACCATCGGCCCCGATAACATGCCATAAGAAAGCCACTGAAGCCAGCCAAAACTCGCATTTCGAGAACTTGGCATACAACTGCCGGTCCCTGAGGACTCCCAATACCGTCCTCAAATGATCAGATGCTCTCGCTCTGGCGCGAATACACCAAGATATCATCAATGAACACTATAACGAACATATCCAAGAATGGCACGAACACCCTATTCATCAAATCCATGAATACCACTTGAGCGTTGGTCAATCCGAAGACATCACCTGAACTCATAGTGCCCATACCGGTCCCGAATGCGATCTTCGGATATCCGCCTCTCTAACTCAGACTGATGGTAACGGATCGCAGTCTATCTTGGAAAAACATTTCGCACTCGCAATCGGTCAAACAAATCATCAATCACGGGAGGGATATCTGTTTGATAGTTACCTTGTTCACCGCTCGTAATCAATACACATACGCAGCGTCCCATCCTTCTTCTTTACAAATAACACTGGCGCTCCCCAGGGAGAAACACTTGGCCTGATAAAGCCTTTCTCCAGCAAATCTTTCAGTTGGTCCTTCAATTCCTTCAACTCGACAGGTGCCATCCTGTATGGCGGAATAGATATCGGTCGAGTGTCTGGCGCCAACTCAATGCAAAACTCAATCTTCCTCTCAGGAGGGATACCCGGAAGCTCGTACGTTTGGAAATTCTCTAACAACCGGAACTGACTGAAGGTCCGGTATCTAAGCCTCAGTATCGAATACCCGAACCAAATGGTAAATATACCCCTTCCGCACCATCTTCCTAGCCTTGAGGTAAGAAATAAACCTACCCCTCGGCGATGCAAAGATTCCTCCACTCGATAACCGGCCACCGGAACCGAACCGAACTAACCTCTCTCTACAGTCCACATTGGCATAGCAAGACGCTAGCCAATCCATACCCATAATCACATCAAAGTCCGTCATATCCAACTCTATCAAGTCGTCTAGAGTCTGACGACTATATATAGTCACTGGGCAAGCCTTATACACTCGCTCGGCCACCACCGAATCACCTACTGGGGTAGCTACCTCAAAAGGTTTTATGGACTCGGGCTCTATCCCTATTCTACCAGCAATATGAGGAGATATATAGGACAAGGTAGAACCTGGGTCTATCAAAGCATAAACATCACAGCAAGAAACCAACAATGTACCTGTGACGACATCAGGTGACGCCTCCTGGCGGCTAGACATAGCATAAATGCGGTTCTGAGGACCGCTGAATCGAACCCTCGCCGCCTCGCTGCCCGTGAACACCCCGCCTCGGCGCACAACCATCAAGATGAAGACCCAAAGAATCGAATGGTTCACGAGCCATATCATTTCCGCCGCCTCTGGTCGGACAATCTCTCTTAAAATGGCCCTGCTGGCCACAAGAGTAACAATCTCCTGGAGGAACACGACACCCCCCATAATGGCAATCACCACATCGACCACACCGAGGTATAAGTGGCCTCATCTGACTGGAACTCTAGTCCCTCTAGAAACCCGAAGCCCTGGGACCCTGTCCTGCCCCTGAATACCATGTACGACCGGAAGATGGTGGAGGAGCGCTCTGAACCGGCTGTGATGCAAATCCGGTCTGCTGCTGAGGCTGTCTACCTCGAGAACTACTAGAGGACGCTGCCCCGCCCTATTCTCGCGATACCTATCAATCCGCCGACCCTGCTTCCTCACACCTGTGCATCGTCAGATGCGGCAATGTCCATGCGGTGAAGAGCTACTCGCATAACTCTCTCGCCAAATAGTCATCGAGCTTGTGACGTGGCGGTGCACTCGTCCTCCATATCGCTACTAAAGTGGGTACATATCGAGCCAACGAGTCAAACTCGACGTTTCTACCGTCCGCCCACTGTCTCAATGTCGAAATTTGTCGCCCGCCCTCCTCATCTGCGGAGGCAAGAAATGACCAAGAAATGCTGCCGAGAACTCGTCCCATACAGCTGGAAGCGCATGCTCCCCCCGGGACAGCTCCCATGAATCAAACCAGTCGACTGCGGTATCACGCAGCCGATGCGAACTCAATACAACTGACTCGGTATCCGAGGCCTTGATCACCCTCATGATCCGCTGTAACTGTCGGATGAATTCTTGAGGATCATCTTCGGGCCTCGACCCATAGAACTCTGGAGGGCTGCAGCTCAAAAAGTCCCGAAGTCTCACGCTATCGGATCTGGGAGGAACCACGCATGCACCGAACCGCTCTCTCTGCCCTCATGCCTAGCCACTATCACGGCCAATAATCGGGCCATCTCTCAGTAGCCTATATCCTCTCGCTCCAGCCGTAATCGAGGCTCAGTACCGTAGTCTCGTGGCAGCCGCTGCCGCTTCCGGACTGGCTGGGTTGACGACGTCGTGGAACTCGCCGCCCTAAACATTATCTCAGGTAAGGACTGGGCCTGTGCCCTGGTAACCCTCGGTGTCCTACTAGTAGTCCCCTCCGCTGCCTTTCCCTTCTGGGCCGCGGTTGCCTTGCGTGGAGGCATAACTGATACATACAAAATTCACGTCAGAGGAAATTCAACCTATAACACGGCTCTATTGCACGATCATGGAGTGAAAGAAATGGAAACCAATCCTAAATATTCTGCAGCCTCCTGATTATAGATGTGGTGCACAACACACCGATAATCAAGACTCTACTAGATACGGCCTGTAGACCCTTTTCCGAGGATTAACTGCTCTGATACCACTTTTGTCACGACCCGACCTCGGATCCGTGACTGGTGTCGCGCCCGATTTCGACCGCGACTTTCTAAAAGCGAACCCTGCTTAAAATGCATGTTAGGAAATAAATAATAAATGCTAAATATTAAAAGGAATGTTAAAGTGTTTAAAAGGGTTAAAAATGCTAAAAGGGTTCGCGGAGTCGCCACCTAATTAATTTGGGTGAATTAGGACACCTAAATGTTAACTAGTTTAAAGTAAACATTAACTCCATTCTTTGGTCTGCTAAACTTAATGAGATTCTGGGTAAGGGTTCTTTATTATCCTAAAGGGAAGGGGTTAGGCACCCTAAAGGATCCGCTAACTTGCGGTTGTCCGTTCAAACCTAGGGTTAATTATTTATGCTAAAGCCTGCATGTTTTAGGGGGTATTCAAAATATTTAAAACACTTAAGATAGTATTTTTGACTAAGCGAAAATGTAAGATTATGTTTAAAATGTCCTTACTGGAAAACCTGCGTTCATAAAAATGTTTTAATGACGCGAAAAATGCGTGTTTACAAAATCATGCAAAGGCTAAAAGGATTTAATATACACGTTAGCAAGAATTCATAAAAGGATAAATTTCTCCTGTTGTTAATAATATCTTAGCTACTTGAATATTTATGCCGGTGAGGAATTGTTAGATGATTTAATATGATTTAAGCAATGCTAAAAAATTAACTTAAAGGGACGGGCCAATTTCTAATGTCGAACTGATTTCTAATGGTGACCCCAAAGTTTAATTATTCTAGGCAACTTTACTGCTAATGTACGAGTGTTAGACAGTTAATTACACAATAAATAAATGAAATGGGGGGGCGGGGTAGAAAATAATAAGACGACTCGAGGAATGGCGAAGTCACTTCGCCTATGGCTTAGAATTTCTGATGCGGAGATAAATGCATGTAGAGGCGGGTCTTCGCGTTTGCCACGATGAGTCCCGCTATGAGACTCTTTGTTGCTCCGGTGCATTTCATGTAAAAAGAAAAGGTAAGGATTAGTATATGTCTCAAATTTTATCAAATAATAAATGCACATTGATATAGGATTTAACACATTGAAATCATTTCATTTCAAGAGAAAAGGGACCGAGACAGTAAAGTTCCAGATTATGAAAATATGTTGGCCCACACATACACGTAACTTAAAATATATGCAGAGGTTAAAGTTTTCAATCAAATACCAGACATTACAATTTAAGCAAATTTAAGCAGAGATGATATTAAATCGAGGCTCATATCGATGGCGATCAGCGATTAAGTTGATGGGCTTAGCCCAATTGTTGTTGATATGCGGAAGACAGCGAGGAAATGTAACGCAGAGGGACCAGGCCCAAAGTCATATGCCAAACATGAGTCTGATATACTGGCCATATGATTTGTATATTCTACATATATTAAATGTATTTTGATTCAGGACAGACAAACATTAGTATACTCTTAATAGGCGATCTGGATAGGGACATAACTGATTAAGTAAAAGTCCTAAGTTTAAGTCATGCACTAGACCTTTCGCTCACTTAAGCAGTTTGACACCATATTATATGACTGTAATCAAGATGGCATGCAACAGAGGGAGGGGAATTCAAATGCGGGATGTTTGATACAAGCATTATTTAGGTTGCACAATAGATTGACATGGCACAAAATGTAGCTTGAAAGAATATTGGTAGGCTCAGTTTTTCATCACTTAAACAGAGAATAAATTCAGAGTCAGTAAGCATGATGAGCCACTGCCAGAGAGACTATTTGATACACCTAATCAATTTGACAAAAGTAGGCACAGACTCCTATTCTTACTGTTTGCTGAAATGCTTCATAATATGGTAATGTGCAGTACAGTGGGCTAAAGAAATGGTTGCAGGTCATGCCCCAGTACATATTGATGTTAGGAAATAGTGCAAGCAATGGCCCAAACAATTACTTGGGGATAGACAACCACAAATACAAACATGAACTGAATAGACACAACTAATCCCGACAAGGAGCTTTCACATGTTTTGCCCATAAGCAATCAAACAAGGATAAAGAAAAAATGCCATACGTAAGGAAACTTTCAGGTACATAGACTTCTGGCTAGACCAGTAAACATTTGGAGCAGATCTACTAACTCGCAAATCAGGATAGACACATAAAGGAGCTATGCGAATACGTATTTGAGTCTGTAAATTAGTTAAAATTATCATGCCTTTATGTGTCCTTAAATACATCTAGACTTGCGAATGTATTACTCTGCACTGTAGATGAACACGACATCAGTCCAAGATGGTACTTCAGATATACAAAATCGCTTTAACATAAGTTGCACATACAGCATCTCAGAACAAATTTAATAGGATCAAAATAATTTCAAATAGACTCCAAACGACAGCCGATTCCTTCAGTCATATGCGCGTATACACAACAAATGCTAATTCAGACCTGAACATGTTTGCAATCACAAACCCGAATTTTGGTGGAAATCTATATTAACCGAACAGCTTTCACAGTCGACTCAGCATACATAACAAACATTAATATCGCTTAGTATATGCGTATCATACACACGAATAGCCAAACGAAATCCAAACAAAAGGGTGATGAATTTACCTTCTCCGGACAGCGAACCGAGGCATCGTATCAAGTCGTCGGTCCACTCGACGGGTTTTGGGTTTGCGATGCGAGTAGAATGGCGAGATTTAGTTGTTGGTTTCTTTGCTGGAACTAAGAAAGGGATTCAAACCTCCTGTTCTTATGAAAACTAAAGGTCTGGGTGCTGTGTTACCCTGTGTTTTTCGAATAAACTCTACTGTGCTCTGCCGTCTGTGTTCTTAACTCGCTCTGAATCGATGACTGCTGCTAGGGGATGCAAATTGATGCCTATCGGTTTTGGGTGCCCCCGATTTCTGAATCTCTGTCGATTATTGCTATTGGACTGCTCTCCTCACTGAGCTCTGTCGTACTGTGCCCTTAACTCGCTCGACTCCCCCCCTTTGTTCTATTGCATGTGCCTTTTTATAGCCCTCCTTTGGGTTCTAAGTTTGGTTAGTAATTTCGTGAGATTTGGGTCTTTGTTTCTTACCATTTGTGGTGCGATTTGGTTATGATAAACGAATAATTTTGGTACTGATTTGAAGCTGTTCAGTTATGGTAAATTGATATTGATTTGTAATGTAAGATTATGGATGGATTTGGTTCGATTCGCCGGATTCTCAGGCGAGAATCACGGCATGGGCGATGGGAGTGCGAGAGAGAAGTGCGGCTAGGGCTGCGTTTATCTTAGGAAGGTGAAGTGAAGGGCTAGGGTTTCGTCTCGTTTCTAGAAGATGAAGTGAAGGTGAGGCGATGGAGAGAGAGGGGATGAAATGAGGGCTGCTGGGCGTGGGCTGGACTGATAAGGGGAAATAGGGAGAATGGGCTGCGGGTAGTATAAAGATCTGGGTATGGGCCGCGGGTTTGGGTAGTTGGGCTGCGAAAATTGGGCTGAGTATTAAGTAGGTAGGGTAGTTAGTATTAAATTAGGTATTTAATTCTTTAGGTGTATTATTTAATTATTAGTTTTAGGCTTAGTTAATTAGTGATAAATTAATTAATTAATTAAATTGTCTAGGTGCTCTATTAATCTAATTGCTATAATAAATGCGGGCGCGAAACTCTAAGTGCTTAATACTTTACGTAAGACGCGATGTCATTATTAAATTGTTTATTTATGCCTGTATTTATGTATTATTGTTGCATTTTATTATTTTAAAATTATTGTTGAAAATTAGTGTAATTTTATAGTTAATGACTGGACGGGAGGGTCAAAATTGGGTGTCAACAGTTGTCCCTCTTTGTATGGAGATGATGGAAGAATCTTCGGACAAAGACGTTGACTCATAGCCAATTTTGTCTCGATCCTCAGAGTTAAAAATGTTGGGCCATTAAGCAAGGCTGACGCAAAAATCAAAATTGTCCCAGTGTCGAGTTATGACGACACTGGGCTACCATGGTCAAACACCAAGGCGGGCTAACGCGGATTCAAAATTTGTCCCAGTATCGAGTTATGACGACACTGGGTTACCATGGTCAAAACACCAAGGTGGGCTAACGCGGACTCAAAAATTGTCCCAGTGTTGAGTTATGACGACACTGGGCTGTGATGCTAAAAGAAAATAAAATAACTGGCTTGAACCTGGGGTGTACCGGTGTCGACTTATTATGCTGGGTTTTATGGTGATGTGGAACGAGTGGACCGACGCTTGAGGCCGCTTCTGCCATTTGTTGGGAAGATTGGCCCCCCAACAAATTGCCCCGGTTCGCTGTAAGAGAAAATCCACGTTGTGCTCCATCTTTGCAGTTCTTGTAGATTGAAGCTAAGATAGAAGCATTAGTGCATAACTGTCAAAACAAAACAATGTAAGAATGTGAATTTGTGATGTGATTGTAGTCAGATTGTATATACTATATAATGAAATGATGTGATGATACGCCGTCTTGTATAGACGAGATGCAGATGACGCCTTGTGTGGGCGCTGTCGTCGTTGTGTAGACGAAATGCAAATGTTCGTCGTTGTGTAGACGAAATGCAAATGACGCCTTGTATGGGCGTTGTCGTCGTTGTATAGACGAAATGCAAATGTTCGTCGTTGTATGGACGAAATGCAGATGTTCGTCGTTGTATTGATGAGATGCCAATGACGCCTCCTAGGGCATAGATAAAAATTGTTCTATATATGGAGTTGTGTCGTAATTCATGCGTAATCAAAACTAGATGAAATAATTAAAGTGTAAATGATGTAGCTCGTGGTTTTGCATGATGTATTTGATGTAGACTTGTTGCGGTTTGACTTTGTGGCGAATCTAATTGTATTGGAATGTTGCTATTGGCGTCGTTTTCGGACTTGACGTCATTTTTGGACTTGTTGCGTTGATGACGTCGTTGCCTGGACGTGTTGCTGCTGCCCCTGTAGACTAAAGCTCAAGAAAGAGTTAGTGCATAACTGCTAAGACAGAATAATAAGGCATGAATGAGAAAAAATGCAATTTTGAGAACAGAGAAAATCGTCTCTGCGTAGATGTGATATGTTGATGATGGCGTCGTTTTCGGACTTGGCGTCGTTTTCGGAATTGGCGTCGTTTTCGGACGCGAGTCGTTTCGGAGTCGTTTCGGACTCGAGTCGTTTTCGTTTGGCGTCGTTTTGACGTGGCGTCGTTTGGGACTTAACGTCGTTTCGGACGTGGCGTCGTTTCGGACGTGAGTCGTTTGACTGAGTCGTTCCGACTCGGCGTCGTTTGGACGGCGTAGTTTTGGACGTGGCGTCGTTTCGACCGAGTCGTTTTGACCGAGTCGTTTTGACGCCGGCGTTTTTGACGCGGCGTCGTTTTGACGCGAGTCGTTTGACTGAGGAGTCGTTTTGGACTTCGGCGTCGTTTTGGACGCGAGTCGCTTTTGACTCGAGTTGTTTTGACTCGACGCCGTTTTGGACTTAGCGTCGTTTGACGCGTGGCGTCTTTTGGACGTGGCGTCGTTTTCGGACGTGGCGTCGTTTTCGGACGTGGAGTCGTTTTCGGACTCGGTGTCATTTTCGGACGTGGCGTCGTTTTCGGACTTAGCGTCGTTTTCGGACTTAGCGTCGTTTTCGGACTCGACGCCGTTTTCGGACGTGGCGTCGTTTTCGGACGCGGAGTCGCCGGACTTCGAGTCGTTTGGACTCGGCGTCGTTTGGTGGCGTCGTTTTCGGGCGTGGCGTCGTTTTGGACTGAGTCATTTGGACTCGAGTCGTTTCGGACGTGGCGTCGTTTTGACGCGCATCGCTTTTGACGCGAGTCGTTTCGGACTCGGAGTCGTTTTCGGACCGGGCGTCGTTTTCGGACGTGGCGTCGTTTTCGGACGTGTTGCTGATGCTCCTGTATAATAAATGCTCCTGCAAGCTATGCTTGAGAAAAATTAGTGTATAACTGGTAAAACAAGATGATGAATATATGAGAAATGCAATTATGTGAATAAGGATGTCTTCCCTGTATGATATGTGGGGTGTTGTGAATGATGAGATGTTGTCCTTGGGCGGACATGCTGGATGCTGCCGCTGACGAATTTCCATGATGCCTTTGTTGTGATGCATTTGTGAACCATGTGGATTGCCATGATGTCTTTGTTGTGCATTTGTGCACTGCATGAGTTGCAATTTGAATCTAGGCCCGAGCTGATGCGCTATAATTTGTTGCGGGATTTGAACTCTTATTGTTAATGTTTGTCTGCTTCTGAAGAATTTTGTTGTATTTTCTGCTTCTGCTAGTATGCAGAATTTTGTTGTACCTTCTGCTAATATGAAGGACCTGCGCTCAAAGAAAAATTTGTGAGTTTGAGGGGGGGCGGTTGATTCGCGTTGACTTTGTAGTTTTGACTCTTGATGTCGGACGTCCGCCTTGTTTGGGACTCATAACCCTGCACAGTTTCCTACCTTGTCCCAGTTTGAAAAGGGTGTTTGCCTAAGGGGTCTCGATGGAGTTGCTTGTATGTTATGTGTATTCTTGTTATTTTGAGCGAAGGAAAGTTTCCTAATGGTGTGGCCGGCCGATTTAGGCCGCCACGTATCCCCACGAGGGAATCAGTCATGGCGTAGTTCATTACAAGCGAATATTGGGTAAAATTCTAAGGTGGACCGAGGCCGATGTGGCGCCACGTATCCGCCAAGGGAATCAGTCGAGCGTAGTTCGATTACAAGCAGGAGAAATTGGGATTTTCTAAAAGGACCGAAGCCGATGTGGCGTCACGTATCCGCCAAGGGAATCAGGTCACACGTAGTTCCAATTTATTACATATGAAGGGCAAAATATATTAAACTAACTATTTTAGGACTCGGCGGGCCAAAGCAGGGGCATGAGTCCACTTCTTCTTGTTTTGTGTCTTAGAGGCGGTCTTCACGGATCATACCGATCACATTGTATTTATGTTTCCTTTTCAAAGAACGAGAAGACTTTAGAGCCCTTCCACGCGGTTTTGTATCTTCTTCTTTGATTTCTGCGAAGTGCATGTTTTGATGAATGATCGATTCAGCGCAATGCACTACAGCCAGCGAGCATTTCTCTTCCTTTGGAGATTGATTGATGATTCAACGACAGTCCCTTCCAAACTGTTTTGTTCAACAATCATGTTCATATAGGCATCATCAGGGTCTGGTAAGTGGTTGTTGTTTATATTGGGGGGAACTTCTTTAAGTTGGATGACTCCATCTTTGATCAATTCCTCGATTTTGTCTTTGAGGGTATAACAATTTTCGGTGTCATGTCCCTCTGCACCGGAGTGGTATGCACAATGTTTAGTTTTATCGTGTCCTCGGGAGGTAGGCCTGGGGGTATTTCTGGGAATTGGGTGGAGTATTCCTGCGGCTTTCAGCTTCTCATACACTTGGGCTATGGGTTCGCCTAAAGGTGTATAGGTTTTTGTTGGTTTTCTTTCGGCATCTATGCGGGGTTTGGGTCCGTTTGGTGTGCGGGTTCGTGATTGTGGTGAGTATTTTGGATATGCTGGTTGGGTATGGTAAACAGGATATAGGGGGGCGTAGTGCTGATGATGTGGATTTTGAGTGTTTTGGTTATAGTAAGGAGGCGGTGGACTGTGATACACTGGATGTTGTTCTGGCCTATGCTCCTGAATGACCATGATAGAGGGTGATGCATCTCTTCTCCTCTGTGAGGTACCTCCTATGGAATCTGACTGCATTGCTCTGCTAGTTGCTTGTAGGGCTGTCAAGTTTGTAATTCTGCCTGTCTTAATGCCTTCTTCCACGAAGTCGCCCATTCTTACGACTTCCGCAAAACTTCGCCCAATTACACTGATCATCCTTTCATAATATGTCGCGTCTTTCAACGACTGCACGAACAAAGTGGTCATTTCGCTCTCCGCCATTGGAGGCTGGACCTTCTCTGCTTCTGACCGCCACCTCAGGGCGTATTCCCTGAAAGTTTATGTGGATTTCTTTTCAAGCTTCATAAGATAAAATCTGTCCAGGACAGTGTCAGCGTTGAATCTTAATCTATCCATGAAATCTTGTGCCATGGCATTCCAACTGTCCCATTTTCGAGGGTCTTGGCATGTGTACCAGTCCAGCGCCTCGCCGGTTAGACTCCTGATAAATAGCTTCATGATGATTGCTTGATTTTTACCAACTCCAATCAATTTATCGCAATATGACCTTAGATGAGCTCGAGGATTCCCTTTTCCATCGAACATGTCAAATTTGGGCACCTTGTACTTGGGTAATTCAACGTCGAGTGCGTGCATAAGTTTTCATATTCTAAACCTTCCTCCCTTTGTTCGTTTGAATGCTTTTGAATGCCTCTTTCGAACTACGGATTTCTTTTGCCATATTTTCATCACTCTGCTCAGTGCGCCGCTCCACTTCCTGCATCGATTTGTCTCTTGAGGATGCATGCATAATAAATGGTTGGCTTTCGGTTGGATGTGCTAATCCCTCATATTGTTTATGTGTCATCTGCTCGTATTGGGTGGCTTGGCAATTTGGGTTGAGTGGGGAGATATAAGTAGGTGGAGGTTGAGATGTGTATGGATCATTGTGGAGGTCGGTTTGCAAATTGACCGGGCAAGTGACGTTTTGGTGTGAGCTGGTATGTTGCGGCCTTTGCGGGGAGTTTTGGGGAAGTGGAGGCTCAAGGGCTTGTGACACGATTGCATTTGTCCCTTGCTCTGGGAGTGGTGCATTCAAGCTAATAGACAGGTTTGTGATATTTCGGAGCCTTTCTATTTCGGCTTGCATGATTTCCATTTGCTGCAATAGTGTGGCGAGGTTTTGATCATTGGTGTTTCTCCTTTCCAACGCCTCTGCATCCTCTGCGGAACGGGGCGAGTCTAAGTTGTTTCGTTCGTGCTACGGATTAGTCATTTATTGGATGATTGTGCTACGCGATCAACGCGAATCAACCTTTTGGGGATAAGCTAGACAAAAATAAACCTTTAACAAATGAAGCAAACCAAGTTAGTATAATATGCAAAAAGTTGCAGCCAATATATACTAATAAGCAAATTTCAAATCAAGTGCGTGTTCTAACATGTTTGGGACCTCTTTATGCCAGAGGTATGCCTAAACGTCAAATATGCGAGGTTATGATGGATTTGTCCAAGTCGCCCAACTGTAATGCTTTTGTTGGAAATGGAGACCAAATGACGGTGCACTTTTTCCAATTTCAGCATGACATGATTAGGTTTGGATTTGTCTATCATCGCCACGCTACACATAATATGCTGGTTGGTCGTTGGGTTGAGAAACCCGTCGACAAGTTTAGTGTCTTCCTAATTGTGGTGTCGATGCAGGACCGACCCACCTAAGGTAAATGCATGCATGCCCTAAAATAAGGGTGGTATAGCTCTATCTTAAGTTTCTAAGATTTGGCTTTTCTAGGCCTTGAGTTCCCGAGCGGACAACTCGAGTGAGAAGGCTACGCGGCCACCGGTTAGACCGGACACTCAACGCATGTTACCAACTCTCCTAAATTTGGGTTTTGAAGAAAGAATTTTGCTGATGCACCCAGCGCACCTCGCATGTAGTGTGTGATTGTGTGAATTTTCCAGAGTGGAAGAAATATGAGCGGAATGCCAGTTTAGGGAAAGCAGTAAATCAGGTAGCAATTAAAATAAACAAAATATAACACACAAAATTAAATGCAAAAAATAATGCCAAATAATAACCCTAGGTCTGTTATGGTTAAGAACCTTAAATCCCCAGTGAAGTCGCCATTCTGTCGCGCCCGATTTCGACCGCGACTTTCTAAAAGCGAACCCTGCTTAAAATGCATGTTAGGAAATAAATAATAAATGCTAAATATTAAAAGGAATGTTAAAGTGTTTAAAAGGGTTAAAAATGCTAAAAGGGTTCGCGGAGTCGCCACCTAATTAATTTGGGTGAATTAGGACACCTAAATGTTAACTAGTTTAAAGTAAACATTAACTCCATTCTTTGGTCTGCTAAACTTAATGAGATTCTGGGTAAGGGTTCTTTATTATCCTAAAGGGAAGGGGTTAGGCACCCTAAAGGATCCGCTAACTTGCGGTTGTCCGTTCAAACCTAGGGTTAATTATTTATGCTAAAGCCTGCATGTTTTAGGGGGTATTCAAAATATTTAAAACACTTAAGATAGTATTTTTGACTAAGCGAAAATGTAAGATTATGTTTAAAATGTCCTTACTGGAAAACCTGCGTTCATAAAAATGTTTTAATGACGCGAAAAATGCGTGTTTACAAAATCATGCAAAGGCTAAAAGGATTTAATATACACGTTAGCAAGAATTCATAAAAGGATAAATTTCTCCTGTTGTTAATAATATCTTAGCTACTTGAATATTTATGCCGGTGAGGAATTGTTAGATGATTTAATATGATTTAAGCAATGCTAAAAAATTAACTTAAAGGGACGGGCCAATTTCTAATGTCGAACTGATTTCTAATGGTGACCCCAAAGTTTAATTATTCTAGGCAACTTTACTGCTAATGTACGAGTGTTAGACAGTTAATTACACAATAAATAAATGAAATGGGGGGGCGGGGTAGAAAATAATAAGACGACTCGAGGAATGGCGAAGTCACTTCGCCTATGGCTTAGAATTTCTGATGCGGAGATAAATGCATGTAGAGGCGGGTCTTCGCGTTTGCCACGATGAGTCCCGCTATGAGACTCTTTGTTGCTCCGGTGCATTTCATGTAAAAAGAAAAGGTAAGGATTAGTATATATCTCAAATTTTATCAAATAATAAATGCACATTGATATAGGATTTAACACATTGAAATCATTTCATTTCAAGAGAAAAGGGACCGAGACAGTAAAGTTCCAGATTATGAAAATATGTTGGCCCACACATACACGTAACTTAAAATATATGCAGAGGTTAAAGTTTTCAATCAAATACCAGAGACATTACGAATTTAAGCAAATTTAAACAGGAGACAGATATTAAATCGGGAGGCTCATATCAGTAGCGGCAGTCAAGAAGCAGTTAAGTTGATGGGCTTAGCCCAATTGCTGTTGATATGCGGAAGACAGCGAGGAAATGTAACGCAGAGGGACCAGGCCCAAAGTCATATGCCAAACATGAGTCTGATATACTGGCCATATGATTTGTATATTCTACATATATTAAATGTATTTTGATTCAGGACAGACAAACATTAGTATACTCTTAATAGGCGATCTGGATAGGGACATAACTGATTAAGTAAAAGTCCTAAGTTTAAGTCATGCACTAGACCTTTCGCTCACTTAAGCAGTTTGACACCATATTATATGATCAGAATCAAGATGGCATGCAACAGAGGGAGGGGAATTCAAATGCGGGATGTTTGATACAAGCATTATTTAGGTTGCACAATAGATTGACATGGCACAAAATGTAGCTTGAAAGAATATTGGTAGGCTCAGTTTTTCATCACTTAAACAGAGAATAAATTCAGAGTCAGTAAGCATGATGAGCCACTGCCAGAGAGACTATTTGATACACCTAATCAATTTGACAAAAGTAGGCACAGACTCCTATTCTTACTGTTTGCTGAAATGCTTCATAATATGGTAATGTGCAGTACAGTGGGCTAAAAAAATGGTTGCAGGTCATGCCCCAGTACATATTGATGTTAGGAAATAGTGCAAGCAATGGCCCAAACAATTACTTGGGGATAGACAACCACAAATACAAACATGAACTGAATAGACACAACTAATCCCGACAAGGAGCTTTCACATGTTTTGCCCATAAGCAATCAAACAAGGATAAAGAAAAAATGCCATACGTAAGGAAACTTTCAGGTACATAGACTTCTGGCTAGACCAGTAAACATTTGGAGCAGATCTACTAACTCGCAAATCAGGATAGACACATAAATGAGCTATGCGAATACGTATTTGAGTCTGTAAATTAGTTAAAATTATCATGCCTTTATGTGTCCTTAAATACATCTAGACTTGCGAATGTATTACTACAGACCTGTAGATGAACACGACATCAGTCCAAGATGGTACTTCAGATATACAAAATCGCTTTAACATAAGTTGCACATACAGCATCTCAGAACAAATTTAATAGGATCAAAATAATTTCAAATAGACTCCAAACGACAGCCGATTCCTTCAGTCATATGCGCGTATACACAACAAATGCTAATTCAGACCTGTACATGTTTGCAATCACAAACCCGAATTTTGGTGGAAATCTATATTAACCGAACAGCTTTCACAGTCGACTCAACATACATAACAAACATTAATATCGCTTAGTATATGCGTATCATACACACGAATAGCCAAACGAAATCCAAACAAAAGGGTGATGAATTTACCTTCTCCGGACAGCGAACCGAGGCAGCGTATCAAGTCGTCGGTCCACTCGACGGGTTTTGGGTTTGCGATGCGAGTAGAAGGGCGAGATTTAGTTGTTGGTTTCTTTGCTGGAACTAAGAAAGGGATTCAAACCTCCTGTTCTTATGAAAACTGAAGGTCTGGGTGCTGTGTTACCCTGTGTTCTTCGAATAAACTCTACTGTGCTCTGCCGTCTGTGTTCTTAACTCGCTCTGAATCGATGACTGCTGCTAGGGGATGCAAATTGATGCCTATCGGTTTTGGGTGCCCCCGATTTCTGAATCTCTGTCGATTATTGCTATTGATCGCTTCTCCTCACCGAGCTACGCATCTTGTGCCCTTAACTCGCTCGACTCCCCCCCTTTGTTCTATTGCATGTGCCTTTTTATAGCCATCCTTTGGGTTCTAAGTTTGGTTAGTAATTTCGTGAGATTTGGGTCTTTGTTTCTTACCATTTGTGGTGCGATTTGGTTATGATAAACGAATAATTTTGGTATTGATTTGAAGCTGTTCAGTTATGGTAAATTGATATTGATTTGTAATGTAAGATTATGGATGGATTTGGTTCGATTCGCCGGATTCTCAGGCGAGAATCACGGCATGGGCGATGGGAGTGCGAGAGAGAAGTGCGGCTAGGGCTGCGTTTATCTTAGGAAGGTGAAGTGAAGGGCTAGGGTTTCGTCTCGTTTCTAGAAGATGAAGTGAAGGTGAGGCGATGGAGAGAGAGGGGATAAAATGAAATTTCTGGCGTGAAATTTGGGTGATAAGGGGAAATAGGGAGAATGGGCTGCGGGTAGTATAAAGATCTGGGTATGGGCCGCGGGTTTGGGTAGTTGGGCTGCGAAAATTGGGCTGAGTATTAAGTAGGTAGGGTAGTTAGTATTAAATTAGGTATTTAATTCTTTAGGTGTATTATTTAATTATTAGTTTTAGGCTTAGTTAATTAGTGATAAATTAATTAATTAATTAAATTGTCTAGGTGCTCTATTAATCTAATTGCTATAATAAATGCGGGCGCGAAACTCTAAGTGCTTAATACTTTACGTAAGACGCGATGCCATTATTAAATTGTTTATTTATGCCTGTATTTATGTATTATTGTTGCATTTTATTATTTTAAAATTATTGTTGAAAATTAGTGTAATTTTATAGTTAATGACTGGACGGGAGGGTCAAAATTGGGTGTCAACAACTGGTGCCTTACCCCGGGCATCCTTGTGATACAACATCAGAGAAAACCAGCGGAAATAAACTCACAAACAAGAACTATATAAGATAAAATAGGCTAACCCAAAAATGGCTACCTTTCCGTAACATAAATAAAACAGAACTGAACAGTTACATCCTTAACAACCCAATTTATAACCGGACTACATGCCTCTAAGAGTTTGTAACAACCATGACGGACAGGCCCCGTCATACCCTGAATGTACACAAACCTCTGATGTGAGGAGAACCGCATCAAAATCAAGTCAAGCCTCCGGAGTAATGGAGCTTCTGACACCTGAGCAAAGATCCTAAGAATGAGGATCCACCACCTGCTTACCCTTACCTGCGGCATGAACGCAGCCTCCGAGGAAGGGGGTCAGTACACAATATGTACCAAGTATGTAAAACTGGAAAATACTGTAATAATATCATAAGTCAAAATAAGTCGAGTCATGTATTTAAAATCAATTTAACTCGCACTGTGCCTTACTAATAATCAGAGCAACAGATATAAATCTTACTGCATAAAAATAGGAGGCTCATGATCAAAACAGGGTATCTCGCCCGTAGTATCATTAAGGCCTACTCTTGGGACTATTTCACCCGCATGGGTCTGTGGACCCGCGTGAGGTCATCCGCCGTCGTGAGACTATTTCACCCGCATGGATCTGTGGACCCGCATGAGTACCATCGCCGTACTCGCGTGAGACTATTTCACCCGCATGGATCACGTGGTCGGATCGCATGAGTACAAGCGCGCACTCGCGTCATGGGTAGCAAATCCATGACATAAGTAATAACCGGGTTTACCAGTAATAATATATAGATATAACATAGCTCATCAGGCTATCATACATAACATAAACACTACCTACTATCATACATAACATAAGCACTACCGCCTATCATACATAACATAAGCACTACCGGCCTATCATACATAACATAAGCACTACCGGCTTATCATAACATAAGCAAGTTAAGAAATCCCCTAACTTCTTATTAACATTATTAATATATCCTCCCATTTTAGTATACCTAAGGCACCAACATGTCTTTTAATAGAAAATCCGAGAATTCAACCCAAGTACCATGTACTTCTAACCTTTTAAGAAATAACTCTTTTTATACAAAAATTCCAAGATACTAATCACCATAGTATCAAGTTACGATTTCTTTTCAAGACAAGTCACATTTCCTTTTAGAAATATAATAGGCTTCTAAATCAAGTGACTTCATTTCCTTTTTAAAACCTTAGACAATCAATGCCTAAAAATCAATTCACCTTCCATAGTTTCAAATCCTTTACCCGTACTTGTTTTACTTAGAGTAAACCTTTATTTGTTAACCTTTCAAAAGCTAATATAACCAACTTCCCATAAATTCATTATATTTGCGTTATTCCTTAGTCAAATACATTTTCCCTAAATCCAAGGGACTTATACTTTTAAAAATGACACAAGTATCACATACACTAAAACAAGTGAAAGATATCAAATCTTGTACGTCTACCGTACTACATAGGTATAAATACTCATGCTCAAGAGATAGGAAAGTTCCACATACCTCTTCGGTTAATCCACTTGCTAAGTCCGAAATACCGCACGTAATATGTCAACCTATAATGACCATAATACGTTTATTAACCCCTAATTTCAATGTAGAATATTCCAAATTTAAGTTACTAATTCCTAAGGAAATTTGGGCAGCATTTCCTTTGTTTCCACATACTTTGCCACCTTTTTCAAGGCCGAATTCAATATCCAAACGCCACATTTAAGGCCCAACAATCCAACATTTCAAAGGGGATTACACACCCAAACTTAGGTGTGTAAAATTCTGCCCCATAAGGTAAAACAATACACTTAACAATTCCAAAGTAGTTCTTAGGCTACAACATGCTCACTTATTTTAACCAATCCTTTCATATCCAAACCACATTTCTTACATGCAATGAATCTAAGAGCATTATTTACTACTACAAATTCCTTATTCTTCACATGCAACACAAGTAACTAACTACAAGAGAGGAATTGTTACCTTAGAGCTTTAGCCAAAATTATTCCAACAACCTTGCTAGCCTCCTTTCCAAAAAAACCACTACAATAACCTCCACAAGCTTGCAAATAACTTTCCTTCTTAACACACTTTTCAAATTTTCCTTAAGCTTGGAATTTCTCTTGATTTTCTAGAGAGAAGGGAGAGCTTTTTAGCTTAGAGAGAGAGAAGAGTTTGGAAGATGACCAAGTCTTCAAGACTTGGTCAATATAAAAGACATGCAAAATCAGATGGGGTGGGACACTTGTCACCCACCCATGACCTCTTTTAAAACAAAACAGTGCAGAAATTTCCACTAACTCTCGCAGAACCCGCCTCGGCGCCACGGCGCTGAAACTTCTGCCGCCTACTCAGGACTTTCCGGCGTCGCGTCCCTGCTTCCCGCCGCCGCGGCGCTGAAACTTCAGCAACCCTTCAGATCTTCCGGCGCGGCCACGCTTTCCGGCGCGCGGACCTCTAATCACGTCTTGGCGCGCGGCGCCCGTGGCGCGCGGCCTGAGGCCTGATCGCGATCGGACACGAACTACGAGGTATAACATTGGACTCGCTTGGCGTATTCTTTTATACGGTGATGCCTCCACGAAAGGCAACCAGGCCCGAGAAGGCAAGCGGCGAGAGGAGGCTGCGAGTAGAAGCGGCGGCGGTCTCACGAGACCACGATGCCAGCCTCGATCCGCGGCCGAGAGCAGAGGATATGGGTTACAAGGAGATGGCCCGATTACTAGATAGGATTGTGGCTGAACACGAGGGCGAGCGAGTCGGAGGTTCGATGAGCACCGTAGTTCACGAGGTCGAGATAGTTTGAGACTTGGGACTTTACGAGTTGTAGCCCACCCGAGTTCTATGGGTGGGGCGAGATGATCCTCGAGGAGTTTATCCGATTGCGGCGGATCATGAGAGTGATCAAGGCCTGCGAGGCAGTCGGTAGTTTTGGGTTCACATCGGTGCGTGATCTGCCGATCATTGGTTGATTCATGGGAGGCTGTCGGGAGCATGCACCTCCGGTGGATGGGACGAGTTCTCGAGGCATTTCTTGCACACTTCTTGCCTTCGCAGTCGGAGAGCCCGGCAGATAGATTTTTGATGTTGAGGCGAGCAGGCGGGTGTCGGGAGTACAATGTAGAGTTTGACTCATTGGCGGTATGTCCCGCTTTAGTGGCAGACATGGAGGATAGAGTGCACCGTTATGTCATCGGGCTCGATGATTATTTAGCGGAGGGGTGCACAGGAGTAGCTCTTCAGCCGGGCATGGACATTGCGCGTCGAGCCTATCTTGCAGACCGAGGAAACGTAAGTCGGCGAAATAACCAAGATCAGCAGAAGAGGGCCAGGACAACAGGGTCCTTTGGTGACTTTCGAGGCAGGCAGCCTCGGCATCAGACTAGTTATGCGCCTCCGCCAGTACGGAGTGCCCCACCACAGTCGTCAGGACGTTCAGGAGATTCAAGAGCAGGTCAGGGCTCCAAGGTTTCAGGTTTTTGGGGAAACAGGGATGTTAGTCAGATGGGACCACCCCTACCTCGTTGTGGCCGTTGTGGTAGGCTCCATGATGGGGAGTGTCGTGCTAGTATGGGAGTTTGTTTTACGTGCGGCCAGCAAGGCCATTTTATGAGAAATTGTCCAACCAGAGGTAGCGCGGATGTAGAGACTCAGCCTTCGGGATCAACGACTGGTTCATCTCCTCCTTTTATGCGCCGTGCAGGGAAGGAACATGATTAGAACGACAAAGGGGAAGTGAAGCAATAGTTACAGGTATATTCTTAACCCTCTAGAGACTTGTATGCATTGATATTATGGTGATGTGCTAAGTGTTATGTTCGGATAGCTTGGTGTTAAACTGTGATTTAGAAGCCTGATTAGTGAAAAGGGTAAGTCTGGGGATGAGAAAATTTTGAACCTTAGAATTTATAACAATCGAGACCTTAGATGTAAGACCGTCTTGAGTAAAAGATTTTACGGTTATCCTTGTCGGAGTACATAGTATACGTGAAGTATATTCGGGTGATAAGTCCATAAGTGGTGGGAGCTTTCTTGATATTAGAGATGATCCCTCGTTGGCTGGGATTTAAAGTTTTGCGTGATTATTTTGTTATGGCCGTGAGTGGCATATTTGATTTTTGGTAGGTGTAGTAGGGAAGACTATACCGGCGCATGTGTTTTGGAGACTTAGAAGGAACATTCGGGATGAATGTTTCTAAGGGGGGGAGAATGTTACACCCCGCATTTCAGGTCCAGCTTAAGAGATCGTACGAAGGGAACTAAGATCAAAATTGAGAAAAATAGGGTGGTGGACTGTTTCGGACGAGTTTTAGTCAACTTTGAGGCGGTTTATGCCCCATTACATCAGAAGTTTTTAGGTGTTTCAAAAGCCTAGTGTGTAGTCTGTTAAATCTAGTTCCCAACGCAACAAACCGTTCGTCGATAGGACATCGGAGTCAAAAGTTATGGAAGTTTAAGGTTCGTCTGTGATCGAGCCTGAAGTATTTTCGGTCAGCCACAGTGCGCCAGGAGCGAAGCGGCCGCGCGTATGCTGGGGTTCGCTGAGGTTGCAGCGCATGGCCGAATCTGAGCGCGGCCGGAATCTGAGAAATTCTCGGAGGTTGAAGCCTTGCGCCCGTGGCGCGCGGCGCCAAAGCGGGATTTTTCCGCGGTAAAGGGAGAAAAACAGTGGCTATTTTAGAGAAAAGCCTATGGGAGGGTGACAAGTGTCCCTCCCATCTTTTTGACCAAGGAAAGGGTCCTATTTTAGGGCAAAGTCTTGGAAGACTTGGTCATTTCACCTAACCCTCCTAAGAACTCCTCTCTCTTTTCTCTCTAGACTTTTTGAAGAAAAACTAGCCTAAGGAAAAATTGTTGGAGCGGCGGCAAGAAGGCAAAGTGTTGGTAACTTGTAGGAGGCGCGCGTGGACGAGTTTGACGGGAAAGGAGTTGAAGAAAGAGGGCTTTTGTGGGCTAATCCAAAAGGTAAAAGATTCCCTCTTCTCTTGGATATAAGTTATAATACTTGTTATAATTAATATAGACCACGTGAATCATGTATTAGAGATTGGTAAGTACTATGGATTTTGGAAGGCTAGAAATCCTAAAATGACATGATTGAGTCATTTGAATTTGAATTACAATTTGGTCGTTATCTAAAGTCGTCGCATGTTATCTACTAGAGGATTGTAGTAGCTTTAATCGATTTCGGCTTGATTACATGTCATACTAAATAACTTGGATTGAATAGAAATTGAAAGAGAAGTAGTGTTGTTGTAGCCGAGAATTGGATGAGAATTGGTGTTGTTGTACCTCTAATTGCCGAATGTACACTTATATTTTGTGGACTAGTTTTGATGTCAATTGTGGGGCAGAATTTTACACGTCTTGTAGGCGTGTAATCCCCTATTGTTAACTACCTTGTTGAGCCTTAAATGTGGCGTGTTTGATTACTGAATTCGGCCTTGAAAAAGGTGGCAAAGTAGGTAGAAACAAAGGAAGTGCTGTCCAAATTTCCTTAGAATAAGGGGCTTTGCAATTAGAGTATTATACGTTAAAGCTAGGAACTAATAGACGTATTATGGCCATTATATGGTGAAGTACGACGAGTAGCATATTCTACTTGAAGGGTGGAAAAGGCTAGCAAGAGTATAGTACTTTGGAACAGTTTGCTACTTGTCGATAATCGTCGCGAGGTATGTGATTCTTCCTATCCTCTTGAGCATGATTATTTGTGAAAATATAGTGCGGTAGACGCACGTGTGTTGAAGGAGTTTGATTTCCCTTTTTGTGCCTTGACTTGTTATGAAGTGTAAAGGGGTTGATTATGTGGATAAGTAGTAAAATCTTATTCGTTAGTAATTGGTTGGTTTAAAACATAAAGTGTTATAATGACTTTATGAGAAGTTAGTTATAACGACTTTATGTAGGTAAAAGAATGGTTTGTTGATTTCAAAAGATAAGAGACTTGACTTATAATTGACCTAATTGGTGTTGAAAAGTGTGAAACCTCATTCGTGAGTAATGAGTACTTGGTCTTTAAAAGAATAAAGTTTTATTTGGTTTCTTGACACTCTAAAGTAAGGAGACTTAAAGGATTCTTAAAGGTCATGTAATTTGATTTTGGGAAAAGAGAAGTAACTTGAGTTTAATAGTATAAGTAACTTGTTTTCAAATATTGAACTCTTCTTGATGAAAAAATATAAGTGGCTTGGTTTTAAAAGGTAGGAGTACCTTGATCCTAAAGGGGTTAGTTACTTGGGTTTTAATGGTATACTTGACGTTGTGTTAAAAGTGTTTAAAGTAGTTGATTTAAACATGAACGTGTTTGGTGCTACGGATATTAGTATCGAGTTGTTTTTACGTAAGAAAAGAAGGAGATCTTCTTTTTGAAAGAATTAAAGTATGTAGTACTTTGGGGGTTAAAAACCCGGACTTTGACATAAAATGAAAGTACCTTGAGTTGTGTGTAACTTTCCTATGCTTGTTGAGATAGCCCTTGTCGTGCAAGTGTTTGATTTCGTGCTACCGAGTCTCTCGATGGAGGGCCGGTTATCTTGTTATTGTTTGGACATACTGACACGTTGGGTGGCCGGGTATCTTCCATGATGAGTATTATCTTGTTATTTGTTTGGACATCTCGACACGTTGGGTGGCCGGGTATGCTTCCACGATGAGTAGTATCTTGTTATTTGTTTGGACATCGACACGTTGGGTGGCCGGGTATGCTTCCACGATGAGTATTATCTTGTTATTTATTTGGACATCCGACACGTTGGGTGGCCACGGGTATCTTCCACTATGGGTGTCATCTTGTTATCTCCTTTGGGCATCAAACCACGTTGGATGGTCGCGGGTATGGGCCCACTAGGACGGTTCTAGGGCCATGCTTATACCGAGGTGAGATGCCGGGGCATGCGGCCGTTGTGCGGGTTAAATTCCCGGGTTGTATTTGAGTGATGATTTTACGGGCATGAGTCCCTGACTTGACATGAGTGCTTATATGTTGTGTACTGTATTTTGGTTATCATACATGTCTCCTGCTTTTTATAGACTATTATGATTTCATTTCTGATATTTTGATTTCACATACTTGGTACTGTTATGCCGACCTCCCCGGGGGCTGCGTTCATCTGCGCGAGTTGGTACATAGCTTGCTGATCCGCACTCTTTGGATCGCTGTTCAGTTCTCGGAAAGCTCCATTTCTCCGGAGGCTTTGTCTTTTGGTACGGTTCCCTGAAGTCGTAGACTTTTGTATATTCAGGGGCATGGCGGGGCCCTGTCCCGTCGTTGTTGTTATAAAAATTCTTAGAGGTCTGTAGTACTGTTGTGGGCAGGGTTGTAAAGGATATAACTGCACAAGTTTTTATTTATTTACAGAAAGGTAACCGTTTTGGTTGCTTTGTTTTCTTATTTCCTTTATTCATCTTCTATGAGTTTTTATTTCCGCTGATTTTCTCTGATGTTGTATCACTAGGGTGCCCGGGATAAGGCACCAGTCGCGAGCCCGAGGTCAGGTCGTGACAGTATCAAAGCAGTTAGTCCTCGGAAAGTGTCTACAGACCGTGTCTAGTAGAGTCTTGATTATCGGTGTGTTGTGCACCACATCTATAATCAGGAGGCTACATGATATTTAGGATTGGTTTCTATTCTTTCACTCTAAGATCGTGCAATAGAGCTGTGTTATAGGTTGAACTCCCTCTGACATATTTTTATGTATCAGTTATGCCTCCACGCAAGGCAACCGCGGCCCAGAAGGGCAAAGCGGTGAGAGGCTGCAAGTAGAAGCGCGAGAAGGTTCTGAGAGCCTGATCCGATCTTTATCCGAGGTGGTGTTTGACGGCGGGATTCCACAGCGTCGCCGGCCAGCGAAGTTGGGCGGCGGCAGAACGCTCACGAGACCGCGGTACACGAGCCTCGATTACATCCGTCACAGGCGAGAGGATATGGGCTCTGAGAGATGGCGATTATTTGCGAGATAGTGGCTGGCGTGAGGCGAGCGAGAGGCGGTTCACTGTACCGTGGTTCCTCGAATCCGATAGCGTGAGACCGGGACTTTTGGCTGCAGCCTCGAGTTCTATGGGTCGAGGCCCGAAGATGATCCTCAAGAATTCATCCGACAGTTACAGCGGATCATGAGGGTGATCAAGGCCTCGGAGATAGAGTTGGTAGTATTGGGTTCACATAGGCTGCGTGATACTGCAGTCGACTGGTTTGATTCATGGGAGTTGTCTCGGGGGGAGCATGCGCTTCCAGCTGTTTCGGACGAGTTCTCAGAGGCGTTTCTTAGCCATTTCTTACCCCGCGAGATGAGGCGCTTGGGTGATAGATTTAGCGTTGAGACAGAGCGGGCGGACGGTCCGAGAGTACAACGTAGAGTTTGACTCGTTGGCTCGGTACATCCCCGATTTAGTGGCCGACATGGAGGACAGAGTACACCGCTATGTCACAGGGCTCGATGATTACTTAGCAGAGGGTTGCTCGGGAGTAGCTCTTCAGCCGGGCATAGACATTGCCCGCATGCAGGCTTATGCGTTTGGGTGTGAGAGCGTGAAGTCGGCGGATTGATAGATATCAGCGAAGCGCCACGGCAATGAGGCCTACGGTAATTTTCAAGGCGGGCGACCTCGAAGAACCGATTTACCTCGGCGATTGAGCGCTCTTCCGCGTCTTAGGGCGTTGAGTATTCGGGCGAAACGGGCTCGAGCCGTGTTCCCAGGAACGGGGTTCCGGTCGGATGAGGTACCTATACCTCGGTGTAGTCGATGTGGTGATTCCATCGTAGAAGTGTCGTGTTCCTCGGGAGCTTGTTACTCTTGTGGCGGCGAGGCCATTTGAAGAAGACCGTCAGGCAGGCGGCGGAGTGTTATGGTTCGGTAGCGAGTCGATTCTTTGATCGCCGTCTTCACGGTTATGCGCCGGGCGAGGTGTTCACGGACCAGCGGGCGGCGAGGTCGTGGTGGGGTCGATTAGCGGTCCTCGAGCGCATTTATGCTATGTCGGTAATCGAGGACCGGAGCGTCACCAGATGTCGTCACAGGTACATTATTGGTTTCATATTGTGATGTATATGCTTTGATAGATCCAGGTTCTACCTTGTCCTATATATCTCCTCATATTGCTGGTAGAATAGGGATAGAGCCCGAGTCCATAAAACCTTTTGAGGTGGCTACGCCAATAGGTGATTCGGTGGTAGCTGAGCAGGTATATAAGGCTTGCCCAGTGACTATATACAGTTGTCAGACCCTAGATGACTTGATAGAGTTGGATATGACGACTTTGATGTGATTATGGGTATGGATTGGCTAGCGTCCTGCTATGCCAATGTGGATTGTAGAGAGAGATTGGTACGATTCGGTTTCTGAGGGCGGTTATCAGTGGAAGGGAATCTTTGCGTCGTAGAGGTAGGTTTATTTCTTACCTCAAGGCTAGGAAGATGGTGCGGAAGGGGTATATTTATCATATGGTTCGGTATTCGTCGAGGCGAGATACGGACCTTGATCAATTCGGTTGTTAGAGAGTTTCCGGCGTATTCCCGACGATCTCGGGTATCCCTCCCGAAAGGAGATTGAGTTTTGCATTGATATGTCGCGGACACTCGACCTATATCTATTCCACCATACAGGATGGCACTTTCTTGAGTTGAGGAGTTGAAGGACCGGTGAAGGATTTCTTTGAAAAAAGGCTTTATCGAGGCCTAGTGTCTCTCTCGCGAGGCCGATTTTATTTGTAAAGAAGAAGGATGGGGCCGCTGCGTATGTGTGTTGATTACTGAGCGGTGAATAATGTAACTATCGAAGCAGATACCCTCCCGGGATTGATGATTTGTTTGACGATTCTGACAGTGCGAGTGTTTTTCCAAGATAGACTGCGATCTGGTTATCATCAGTGCGAGTTCGAGACGAGATATCCCAAAGCGCATTGGGACCGGTATGGGCCTTATGAGTTCGAGGTGATGTCTTTCGGGTTAACCAACGCCCGGCGGTATTCATGGATTTGATGAACGGGTGTTCAAGCCATTCTTGGATATGTTCGTTATAGTATTCATTGATGATATCTGGTTTTATTCGCCTGAGCGGGACCATGCAGATCATTTGAGGCGGTGCTTGGGAGTCCTCGAGGCCAAGCGATTGTATGCCAAGTTCTCGAAATGCGAGTTTTGGTTGGCTTGATGGCTTTCTTAGGGCATATTATCGGGGCGATGGCATTCGGGTTGTCTGACAAGATTGAAGCGATCAAGACTTGGCCTAGACCAGCTACACCAAGCGGAGTGCGCGACTTTGGGCCTTGCGGGTTATTATCGGAGATTTGTGGAGAAGTTTGCTTCCCTTTCGGCACCTTTGACTAGGTGACCCGATGCAGCTATGTTTGGTGGGCGGATGCTTGTGAGAGAGCTTAGGTTCTTGAAGGAGAAGATTGACAGCCTTGATTCTTACTCTTCCGGAGGTTTGGGCGGATATGTGGTTTTATTGTGATGCGTCGTGTGTCGGGCTTGGAGTGCGTCTTGATGCGGCGACGGTAAAGTTATAGCTTACGCGTCTCGAAAACTTCGGGAAGCATAGAAGAACTACCCGCACATGACTTAGAGTTGGCGTGATGATTCATGCCTTAAAGATCTGGAGACATTATTTATATGGAGTTCATGTGGATATTTACACAGACCACAAGAGCCTCCAGTATATCTTCAGTCAGAGGGAGTTGAACTTGCGGTAGAGACGGTGGTTAGAGCTACTTAAGGATTATGATGTCGATATCCTATACCACCCAGGGAAGGCCAATGTAGTTGCAGATGTCCTTAGTCGCAGATCGATGGGTAGTCTGTCAGATGTGCAGCCAGAGAAAAGGGGCATGGTCCGCGAGTTACATCAGCTAGTGAGCCTTGAGGTTCGTTTGGTCGGTTCTGATAGTAATGGGGTTCGGGTTCGAGAGGTTGCCGAGTCTTCCATCATCGAGGAGGTGAAGAGGCGACAATATGAGGATCCGATTATAGTACGGTATCGTGATACGGCTCTTCGAGAGGAGAAGAGTCTATTTGAAGTATCACCTGACGGGGTGCTAAGATTTGAGGGCAGGTTATGTGTTCCCAATATAGCAGGACTTTGTCAGCAGATTCTGGGGGAGGCACACAGTGCTCGTTACTCTATTCATCCGGGGTCGACTAAGATGTACCACGACCTCAGGGGTATTTATTGGTGGGATGGCCTGAAGAGGGACGTTGCGGGGTTTGTGGCGCAGTGTCCGAATTGTCAGCAGGTCAAGGTGGAGCACCAGAAGCCTGGTGGGTTATTGCAGATGATAGAGATTCCGACATGGAAGTGGGAGGTGATCAATATGGACTTTATTACAGGGTTACCTCACACTCAGAGGAAGCATGATTCCATCTGGGTTATTGTCGACAGGCTGACGAAATCAGCCCACTTTCTTCCAGTCATGACGACTTTTTCGGCCGAGGATTATGCTAGATTATATATCAGAGAGATTGTGAGACTGCACAAAGTTCCTATATCGATCATTTCAGACAGAGGAGCCCAGTTCACGGCTAACTTCTGGGGGTCTTTCCAGAAGGGATTAGGGATACATGTGAGTCTCGATCGTGTTTCATCCTCGGGCCAAGCGGACGGGCGGCGTACTATCCAGACGCTTGAGGATATGCTGCGGGCCTGTGTTATTGATTTCAGGGGTAGCTGGGAGGATCATTTACCTCTTGTGGAGTTTGCGTATAATAACAGCTACCATTCTAGTATCTAGATGGCGCCTTATGAGGACTTATACGGGAGGAAGTGCAGGTCACCGATAGGCTGATTTGATGTGGGAGAAGTTCAGTTAGTCGGGCCGGACTTAATTCAGCAGGCGGTGGATAAGGTGAAACTTATCCAGGAGCGGTTATTGTCAGCTCAGAGTCGACAAAAGTCGTATGCAGATCATCGGCGTCGACACTTGGAGTTTGAGGTGGATGATTGGGTCTTCCTGAAGGTATCACCCATGAAGGGTGTGATGAGATTTGGGAAGAAGGGAAACCTTAGCCCCAGGTACATTGGGCCTTATCAGATTGTCCGTAGGGTAGACAAGGTTGCCTATGAGTTGGATCTGCCGTCCGATCTGGAGGCAGTACATCCAGTTTTTCATGTGTCTATGTTGCGAAAGTGTATCGAAGATCCATCTAGAGTGCACCCGATTTGTGATGTCCAGGTGACAGAGGGGTTATCAATGAAGAGAGTCCCATAGCGATATTCGATCGTCAGGTTAGGCGACTACGGATAAAGGATGTGACTTCCGTCAAGGTCTTATGGCGGAATGAGAACAGAGAGGAAATGACATGGGAAGCAGAAGAGGACATGATGAAGAAGTATCCTCACTTGATCCCTACACCTCCAGGTAACCCACTTTACTGCTTGTTAGTTTTTAATTTGGCAATTATGCTTAAGTATTGTTGTGGCCGTGTAGAGCGTTCTTTTTGCAAGAAGAATAGTTAAGAGGGTCTATGTCGATATTGTGATTTGAGTAAGCATAGAAGGAACATTCGAGACGAATGTTTCTAAGGGGGGAGAATGTTACACCCCGTGATTCAGGTCATGCTTATGAGTACGTACGAAAGGAATTAAGACTTAAATCTTAGAAAGATAGATTGACAGAATGTTTCGGACGGGTTTTAGTCAACTTTGAGACAGTTTATATCTAGTTGCATTAGGAGTTCCTAGGTATTTCAAAGGCCTAGTATGTAGTTCGTTGGGTCTAGTTTCCAACGCAATAAACCGTTCGTCGATAGGACATCGGAGTAGCAAGTTATGGGAGTTACAAGCTCAGTGCGCAGTCGAGCAAAAAAGTATTTTCGGTCAGGGGCCACAGTACGCGGCGCAGGGCCGCGCGAATTTCTCGGAAGTTCTTCGAGTTGCAGCGCTGGCCGGACGCGGCGCGCCGTATGTACTGAAAGTTTGCAGAGGTTTCAGCGCTGCGGCGCCGAGGCGCCGAGGCGGGTTTTTGCGAAATCTGGGGGAAAAATCAGCAGATATTTTTTTAAAATGGCCATGAGAGGGTGCCAAGTGTCCCTCCCATCTGATTGTGTGGAAACACTATTTATTGACCAAGTCTTGAAGACTTGGTCATTCTTCACAAAACCCACTTCTCTCTAAACATTCCTCCTCCTTCTCTCTAAATATTCCTCTCCCTTCTCTCTAAAAAAAATCAAGGAGAAACCAAGGCCTAGAAAAATTTCGAAAAGGTGACAAGAAGGAAACATGTTGACAAGCTTGTAGGACGTTTGTGGAGGTGATTGTGGAAAGAAGGCAAGCGAAATTTGTTGGACTAAGTTAGGTAAACTATAAGGTAACAATCCATTCACCTTTTTAAGTAAAATTGTGTTGCATGTGTGGAAGAAAGGACTTGTAGTTGTCAATATTGCTTTTAGATATATTGCATGTAGGAATAACGATTTGGATTTGAAAGAATTGGATAGGGATGATATGTGAGCATGTTATAGCCAATATACTACCTTAAACTTATTGGATTATTTGATTTGTATTGTGGGGCAGAATTTTACACGTCCAAGTTAGGCGTGTGATCCCCTTGTATTGCTGAATTGTTGGGTCTTAAATGTGGCATTTAGTAGTTGATATCGGACCTTGAAAAGGTGGAAAAGTATGTAGAAACAAAGGAAGTGCTGTCCAATTTTCCGTAGAATAAGGAACTTTGCAATTAGAATGTTCTACGTTGAAGCTAGAAGTTAGTAGACGTATTATGGTCATTATAGGTTGACATACTACGTTCGGTATATTGGACTTAACAAGTGGATTGACCCGAAGAGGTATGTGGAACTTTCCTATCTCTTGAGCATGAGTAGTTGTACCTATATAGTACGGTAGACGTATAAGATTTTTGATATCCTTTACTTGTTTTAAGAATGTCCAAGTTGGTTGAGTTAGGGGATTAACTCACTTGTTTAAAAGTATTAAGGATGTCTTAGTTTTCAAAGTTAAGGGACTTGAAGTGTTTTAAAAAAAAGTATATGATACTTGTTTCGTTTTAAAAGTATAAGTCCCTTGGATATGAGGAAGAATGTAATTGCCTAAAGTATAAAGTTAATATAACGACTTTATGGAAAGTTGGTTATAATATCTTTATGGAAAGTTAATAAGAGTGGTTTACTCTAAGTAATGTAAGTATGATAAATGACTTGAAATAAGAAAAGGCAAATTGATTTGAAGGCATCAATTGCTTAAGGTTTTAACAGAAAAAAGTCACTTGATTTAGAAGCTTATAAACGTATTTTCTAAAAAGGTATCGTGACTTGTCTTAAAAAGTAGATAGGACTTGATACTATGGTGATTAGTATCTTGGAAGTTTTATATGAAAAAGAGTCTTTTTAAAAGGATAGAAGTACGTAGTACTATGGGTTGAATTCCCGTATTTTTAAAATGACATGTTAGTGCCTTAAGTAAACTAAAATGAGAGGGTATAATAATAATGTTAATAAGGAGTTAGGGGATTTTCTTAACTTGCTTATATTATGATAAGCCGGTATCACTTATGTTATGTATGATAGCCGGTTGGGCTAGTTTAAGTTATTCTTACGGGGTAAAGCCCCGAGTTACTACTAATTCCATGGAATTGCTATCCATGATGAAGGGCGGCATTTGTACTCAATGCGGGCCCACTGGGCCCAAGCGGGTGAAATAGTCCTGTGCGGGTGAAATAGTCTCATGCGGAGCGCATCTCTCCATTGCGGGTCCGTAGGACCTATGCGGGTGAAATAGTCCCAGGAGTAGGATTGCTTAATGATACTACGGGCGGGTGACCCTACTTTGATCATGAGCCTCCTATTTTTATGCAGTAAAGTACGTACTTGGTTACTCTCATTGTTAGTAAGGCACATTGTACTGTAATTTGATTACCATACATGTCTCCAGCGTTATTTTAGACCTATGATGTAAATTGCAGTATTTTTTCCAGTTTTGCATACTTGGTACATATTGTGTCGACCCTTTCTGGGGCTGCGTTCACGCCGCAGTAGGGGTAGCGTGGTGGATCCTCATTCTTAGGATCACTGATCAGGTGTCGGAAGCTCCATTTCTCCGGAGGCTTGTCTTTTGGTACGGTTCTCCCTGATGTTGTAGATATTATGTATATTCAGGGGTATGGCGGGGCCCTGTCCCGCCACAGTTGTTATTCCTAGAGGTCTGTTAGTCACATTGGTGGTTTGAGTTTTAAAGAACAGAATTATACTGACGTATTTTGGTTTATGTACATTTTACGGAAGGTGGCCTTATCGGCTAGCCTGTTGATGTTTATTTTCTAAGTTTTGATATGTGTTATGTATGTCCCGCTGCTATTCTCTGATGTATACCTGAACGGGGTGCCCAGGTAAAGCACCAGTCGCGGCCCCAGGGTCGGGTCGTGACAATGGCAATGAGCCCACATAATGGCAACAAGCTCAATCAACAACAGTCGAAATCAGCTTAAGGCTGATTCCCCAAATCATCCATCATTATAGTTCAACACTGGTACACATCCAAACGTTCATCATAATTGCTTTGGTAGAACCCCCAACACGCATCAATATTTATAACTAATTATGTACTTCTATAGAAGTCTAATAATTACAGCCTACCTCAAGGCCGAGCATGCGCCATGAACAATCAACCCTCAGCGATAGCCTTGACCTTCATGAACGCCTCACAATAGTTTTAGTCTAACACTCATAGACGATACATTAATATTTAAGCTAATATGCAATACAAGGACTTAGTCCTTCAACATTCCAAAACCAACCCCAAGATGTTAAAATATAAACTTTACTACTCAATTAGCATAAACACATACTTGATAATCATATCCCTAAGTTAATTAGACACCTAAGCTCAATTGGACCCTCAGTTGCATGATTTAGGAAAAGTCCCAATTTAAAAACCCTAGGTTTTCCCTCAAATTAAAAAGGTTACCATATTCAAATTAAACAATACAACATGATCATCTAACATAATTCAATACTTATTCACTATATTAAGGTAAACTAATTTATATTACACCCCAACTCCATGGTTCCTTCGGCAAACCTCTTAGGCTTGACATATTTGTTGTATGTTTTAGCCATTTTATGTTTACCGACTTTGAATCTTTCTGTGGTTGTCAGTCAATTTTCATCCAACTGACTCAACTCCATAACATGGTCTACTGATATTCTTCCAAACTTTGAAAATTTGGTTTGGCCATCCTTAATGATACTAACTCCCGAGGACAACACTACATCTTGGCCATAGTTTTAGCCGACAGGATGTCGTCCCCGTAGCTGTAGTTTTTGGAGTTTTCTAATTTCCCACTTTATTTAAGACCTGTTGTAAAATGAGTTTATTCAAACCTTGCACAAAACATACATAATATGGGATATTGAATAACACTCGAGTTTTGTACAAGCGTAAAATAAAGACAAACAAATCTAGGCGTAAAATGTTACACCCCGTATTTACAGGACATGTGTTAAGAACGTACGTAAGAATTCCAAATGTTAAGATTTGAGACTAGTAAAAATTTATCGGAATTTTGGAATTTTCGGAAAACGTAATATTGTAACGAATGGGAGGGCGACACGTGTCACCCCCTTATGTAGCCTTGGACGATTTTGGCATGGCCAAAAGGGTCATTTGACCCTTGTTAGGAAGACAAGTCTTGCAACTTGAAGAGCTTGAGAAATTTGACTTGGTCAATGGGACCACAAGTCTTGATATTTAATTAAAACTCATCCAAGCCACACATTTGTACCCATCTTGACCCTCCACTGTGCTATATAGTAGTACTAGTAGCAAGACTAAGTTCCACACTTAGAAAATTTTTCAAGAATTTCAAGAACACAAAATGAGGCTCTCGGGTTTGGGTTCTTCAAAGAGAGAAAAAAAATTTGTTTGTTGTCCAATAATCTTCCCACTTTAAACCAAGGTTCCTAAGTGTATTGTAAGGGTATCTCAATAGAAAAATCCCGGAAAAAGATAGTTTTCGTATTAGTCGCAAGATGAAAACCTAGTTGCTTTTCTAGGTTTTGTTTGGAAGACTTAAGGGAAGTGGTATGTGATATTCTAAGGGTCTCAAGTGGTGGATTGAAGTGTCAAGAAGAGGCTCTAAGTGCTAAGGAGCGACTTTGGATTTGAAGTTGGACTAAGAATCGTTGAGGTAATAATCTTGTCTCTTAAGTGTTACAAGATTATATATTGTTGTTAGCTTTACATGTTTGCTAGCATGAAGTATATGTGTTGAAGTTTCTTAAGTATTATGGATTGATTGTAGCCTTAAATCTGAAATGTCATTTAAGCCTTGTGAAGTTGGATTACAATTTGGTCGTTTATTAGAATCGTCGCATGTTATTTAATTGAAGATTATAGTGGTTATAATCGATTGCGACTTGATATCATGTTATGCTAACAACTTGGATTGAAATGGAAATTGGATAAGAATTGGTGTTATTGTACTCAATGTGGCCGAATTGGGCTAGTAGTTTGTATTAGTTTGATATCTTTTGTGGGGCAGAATTTTACACGTCTAGTAGGCGTGTAATCCCCTATTGTTAATTGCTTTGTTTGGGCCTTAAATGTGGCATGTTTGGTTATTGAATTCGGCCTTGAAAAAGGTGGCAAAGTAAGTAGAAACAAAGGAGGTGCTGTCCGATTTTCCATAGAATTTAGTGACTTAGCACTTAGAATATTCTACGTTGGAAGTAAGAGGTTAATGGACGTATTGTGGCCATTATAGGTTGAAGTACTAAGTATAGCGTATTCTACTTGAAGGATGGAATAGCTATCAAGGTTGAAGTACTTTGGAGCATTTTGCTACTTGTCGATAATCGTCGCGAGGTATGTAAACCTCTTCCTTCCTTTGGCATGATTCTATGTGTGGAATATACATGCGGTATTATTTCATGTTTCCTTCTACTCTTAGAAGTTAAGAGGTATGTGTGTGATTTACTCTATGTAAAGTTTATGTCAAAGTTATCCTAAGTCCTTACCGAGTCTTATGGGGGATGTTGGTAAGAGTCGTTAGGAGGTACTTTGGAGCCAAGTTGACTTGGCTAATTTATGGCACGAATGAGAATAAGTATCGAGCAAACCATTGCAGCGTTAATAAAGGAAAAATGTAATGACAATTGATTATATTAAAATGAGTAGAATTCTCTATCTGCATAGAAGCTAAGATAAGACAAAATTGTATTACATTTTCTAGATCATGACTGCTTTAATAAGATCGTTATAATCAAGTATAATCTACTCACACTCATAAGGCATATGTACTTAACTTAAAGAATTTACGTTATGAAGTTTTAAGACTGTGAACCTTAGACTCATAAAAGGTTGAGAGACTTTATTTTCAGGTAATGAAACTTGATTCTTAAAGGGAGAATTGACTTGACTTAAGGGAAGTAACTTGTTTTAAAAGGTGTGAGTACTTGAGTTTTAAAAGTTAAGAAACTTGATTTCTAAAAGTTAAGAGACTAAATGTATTTTGAAAGTTAAGAGAATTGATTTGAAAGTATATAATACTTGGTTTTAAAAAGTATAAGTCTTTTGGTTATAAAAGGAATGAGTTTGTCTAAAACCATAAAGGGTTATAACGGCTTTATGGGAAGTTGGTTATAACGGCTTTATGGAAGGTTAAGAGAATGGTTTTCTCTAATAAGGTAAACAAAGAAATAACTTGAATTAAGGAAGGGCAATTTGATTTAAAGGTATCACTTGCTTAAAGCTTTAAAGTAAGGGTCACTTGATTTAGAAGCCGAGAAGTGTATTTCTAAAAGTGTAGTGACTTATGTGAAATGTACACAAGCCTTGATACTACGGGTGTTAGTATCTTGGGGTTTTATATTAAAAAGAATCTTTTGAAAATAATGGAAGTACGTAGTACTTGGGGTTAAATTCCCGGATTTTTATGTGTGAAACGAAAGTGCCATGAGTTTTTAAAAATGGAAGTCTAAAGGTTTAAAGAACTTGCCTATGTTTGCTTGTGATAGCTTTGAGTGCAAGTATTATATGTTTACGTTGTCGTGACTCTCAGTTGGAGGGTCGGCTGTCTTGTTGTAAGTTTACTTGGACGTACCGACAGTGATGTGGGATTCCACGGGTATGCTTCCATTATGATTGATCCTTGGACATGCTTATACGATGTGGAATTCCGGGGCATGTGACCAGGAGGCGGGTTAGATTCCCGGATTTATTTTATTACCCATGGTCATGCTTATACGATAAGGGATTTCGGGGCATGCGACCATGCTATTACGACTATTACTCCATGGGCTAGCTCCCCATGAAGACATGTACCTACGATGAGGGATTCCGGGGGCATGATATATTCTTATTCCATGGGCTAGCTCCCCATGAAGACCTGCACCTACGATGAGGGATGCCGAGGGAACGTTATGGCCATGCTTATACGATGAGGGATTCCGGGGCATGCGGTCACGTTATATATATATATATATATATATGTATCAGATACGTGTATCTCGACATGAGGTAGATACCACGGGCGTGTCACCTGGTTATATGTTACACCTACGGCTGCCGGCAGTGATGGAGGATTCCACGGGCAGGAGGTATATATATATATATTGTAGATGTGTACGCCGATAGTGAGGTAGGATGCCACGGGCGCGTCACATGAGTATGATTTATGTCATAGACTGCCGGCAGTGAGGAAGGAATTCCACGGGCACGCTTTGATATTTGTGTGACTTGATCGCGTCCCAGATTGGGCCGGGTAGTATATGCGTCCCTCCATAAAGGGCTGGATTATGTTATGAAAGATAAGTAAGTTATATGGTAATGAACTTGACGATTTTTCCTAAGTATGTACGTAAGAAAGTGACTATAACTTTTATTGAAAATGAGAAAAGATAATAAGGTACGATTAAGTTCACGAGATGGTAATGACACGGTAGGATCTGGTATGTACCCTTTTTATACTTGCCCCAGTCATTCTTTTGTACAATTATGATTTGTTTACTGTACCTTAATTTCCGTTCCATATTCTGCACTGTGTTATCGACTTCTTCGTGGCTGCGCTCATGCCCGCAGTTTTAGGTACACAGTTGGTGATCCTCGCTTAGGATCTCGGTTGATTTTGGGAAAAAGCTCCATTTGCTCCTGAGGCTTATCTCTTGGTACGGTTTCCCCTGAGGTTGTAGATTCATGTATATTCAGGGGTATGAAGGGGCCCTGTCCCGCCACAGTTGTTATTTTAAAAGTCTTAGAGGTCTGTAGTCACATATTGTGGGTCGGCTTTGTAAAGGAAAGGAGGCAAATCGCTTTGTATATATATATGTCTGGGAAGGTAGCCCTATCGGCTAACATGTTGTTTTACTCGTTGTTTTATTTTATAAGTTTCATGTATGTTCGCTGATTTTCTCGATGTGTACTGTAAGGTGCCTGTAGGGCACCAGCCGCACGCCCGGCTCGTCGTGACAAAAGTTGTATCGTGAGCGCTTAGTCCTCGGAAAGTGTCTACGCATCGTGTTCAGTAGAGTCTTGATTATCGGTGTGTTGCACCACATCTATAATCGTGAGGTCGCAGGACATTTAGGATTGGTTTCTATTCTTCTCTCCGAGATCGCAATGAGAGTTGTCTTATTAGGTTGAATCCTCTCCGACCTATTCTTATGAAACGATTATGCCTCCACTAAGGCGCACCAGGCCCGAAGGGCAAGGCAAAGAGCAGGAGTCGCTAGTGGTACGCAGAGGTTACTGGACTCGGCACAGACTATGCCCGAGGTAGTAGGCGGATCGGCGAGCTCACCACGCCCAGATAGAGGAGCCGAGAGCGGCAGAGCTCCAGAGGTTCCTGCACCCGAGCCTCGAGCCTGTGAGCTGCAGAGTTTAGAGATTATGGAGAGCGGATCGGGCTATTGACTAGCATAGTGGTAGTGGCAACACGACAGAGTAGCTAACCCAGAGCCGATGGTTTGAGGATTCGGATTTTCCGGGTCAGAGTCCACCCGAGTTTTATGGTTCGAGATCCGAGAATGATCCTCAAGAGTTCGGGCAGCCTACAATGGACTATGCAGTGCTAGGCCTCGGAGACAGAGTCGATTGTGTTGGCTTCTACGGTTATGCGATATTGCGTGAACTGGTTTGAGTCTGGGAGTCGTCGAGAGCGGGTGCTCGTCCAGCATTGGGATGAGTTCACGAGGCCTTTCTTGATCACTTTTTGCCTCCCGAAATGAGGAGAGCCCGTGTTGATAGGTTCTTGTCATCGAGGCGAATGGAAGAACCATCGTGGAATACAACTCGAGTTTGACTCGTTGGCGGTACGCGCACACTATTGGGCCGATATGGCGATGAGTTCACCGCTATGTGATGGGCTAGACCATTATATGATTCTCGCATGCCCGAGAGCCGCCCTTCACCGTGTATGGATATTGCCGTGACGCAGCTTATGCACGAGGGATCGAGGACAGAGAGAGAAAGGACTAACTTGACGCGATCCACCAAGAGGCCGTGGCGGCAGGTTCCGTGGTAACTTTCGAGGCGGACAACCTCAACAGCAGACCAGGTCTACATCTCACAAGACAGAGTGCTCCTTCCCGCCTTCCGCCGAGGTTTGGTCGCCAGGATATTCGGGAGCAGTCGGCCGCAGGTCGCAGGTTCAGATGTCCGGCGATAGTAGCTGCGGAAGCCACCTTTGCCGGTGGTCATTGTAGTAGATTCCATTTTGGGAGTGTCGTACTACTCGACAAATTGTTATGCCATGCGGCCAGGCCATTTCGTGAGATCGTCCGACCAGAGGTGGCACTGGTGGGATAGCACCATCTACTGGATCAGTTGCGGGTTCTTCGCCTTCAATAGCTAGGCAGGATGTTCATGCTCCGGCGGGCCGTGACAGAGGCCGTGGTGGAAGTTCCCAGTTTTAGCGGTCCTTTGAACCGCCTATATGATTTCAGGTATGTTTTTGGCCCTTTAGAAACTTGTATGCATGATAAAGTTATGGTATGTTTAAGTGTCATGGACAGATTATATTGAGACTATGTATATGCTAGAAGGAGTTGGAAGTACGAAAAGATAATCTCTTTTGGGCTTATGATGGACGGATATGCGTGTGCGAGGTATTAGGGCCATGTGGGGCGTTATTGGTATGTCGGGGTGGTAAAAGGAAACTATGTCGCTAATTATAAGTGTGACTCCGAAAGAACATTCGGGGACGAATGTTTCTAAGGGGGGAAGAATGTTACACCCCGTATTTACAGGACATGTGTTAAGAACGTACGTAAGAATTCCAAATGTTAAGATTTGAGACTAGTAAAAATTTATCGGAATTTTGGAATTTTCGGAAAACGTAATATTGTAACGAATGGGAGGGCGACACGTGTCACCCCCCCTTATGTAGCCTTGGACGATTTTGGCATGGCCAAAAGGGTCATTTGACCCTTGTTAGGAAGACAAGTCTTGCAACTTGAAGAGCTTGAGAAATTTGACTTGGTCAATGGGACCACAAGTCTTGATATTTAATTAAAGCTCATCCAAGCCACACATTTGTACCCATCTTGACCCTCCATTGTGCTATATAGTAGTACTAGTAGCAAGACTAAGTTCCACACTTAGAAAATTTTTCAAGAATTTCAAGAACACAAAATGAGGCTCTCGGGTTTGGGTTCTTCAAAGGGAGAAAATTTTTTTGTTTGTTGTCCAATAATCTTCCCACTTTAAACCAAGGTTCCTAAGTGTATTGTAAGGGTATCTCAATAGAAAAATCCCGGAAAAAGATAGTTTTCGTATTAGTCGCAAGATGAAAACCTAGTTGCTTTTCTAGGTTTTGTTTGGAAGATTTAAGGGAAGTGGTATGTGATATTCTAAGGGTCTCAAGTGGTGGATTGAAGTGTCAAGAAGAGGCTCTAAGTGCTAAGGAGCGACTTTGGATTTGAAGTTGGACTAAGAATCGTTGAGGTAATAATCTTGTCTCTTAAGTGTTACAAGATTATATATTGTTGTTAGCTTTACATGTTTGCTAGCATGAAGTATATGTGTTGAAGTTTCTTAAGTATTATGGATTGATTGTAGCCTTAAATCCGAAATGTCATTTAAGCCTTGTGAAGTTGGATTAAATTTGGTCGTTTATTAGAATCGTCGCATGTTATTTACTTGAAGATTATAGTGGTTATAATCGATTGCGACTTGATATCATGTTATTCTAACAACTTGGATTGAAATGGAAATTGGATAAGAATTGGTGTTATTGTACTCAATGTGGCCGAATTGGGCTAGTAGTTTGTATTAGTTTGATATCTTTTATGGGGCGGAATTTTACACGTCTAGTAGGCGTGTAATCCACTATTGTTAATTGCTTTGTTTGGGCCTTAAATGTGGCGTGTTTGGTTATTGAATTTGGCCTTGAAAAAGGTGGCAAAGTAAGTAGAAACAAAGGAGGTGCTGTCCGATTTTCCATAGAATTTAGTGACTTAGCACTTAGAATATTCTACGTTGGAAGTAAGAGGTTAATGGACGTATTGTGGCCATTATAGGTTGAAGTACTAAGTATAGCGTATTCTACTTGAAGGATGGAATAGCTATCAAGGTTGAAGTACTTTGGAGCATTTTGCTACTTGTCGATAATCGTCGCGAGGTATGTGAACCTCTTCCTTCCTTTGGCATGATTCTATGGAATATACATGCGTATTATTTCATGTTTCCTTCTACTCTTAGAAGTTAAGAGGTATGTGTGATTTACTCTATGTAAAGTTTATGTCAAAGTTATCCTAAGTCCTTACCGAGTCTTATGGGGGATGTTGGTAAGAGTCGTTAGGAGGTACTTTGGAGCCAAGTTGACTTGGCTAATTTATGGCACGAATGAGAATAAGTATCGAGCAAACCATTGCCAGCGTTAATAAAGGAAAAATGTAATGACAATTGATTATATTAAAATGAGTAGAATTCTCTATCTGCATAGAAGCTAAGATAAGACAAAATTGTATTACATTTTCTAGATCATGACTGCTTTAATAAGATCGTTATAATCAAGTATAATCTACTCACACTCATAAGGCATATGTACTTAACTTAAAGAATTTACGTTATGAAGTTTTAAGACTGTGAACCTTAGACTCATAAAAGGTTGAGAGACTTTATTTTCAGGTAATGAAACTTGATTCTTAAAGGGAGAATTGACTTGACTTAAGGGAAGTAACTTGTTTTAAAAGGTGTGAGTACTTGAGTTTTAAAAGTTAAGAAACTTGATTTCTAAAAGTTAAGAGACTAAATGTATTTTGAAAGTTAAGAGAATTGATTTGAAAGTATATAATACTTGGTTTTAAAAAGTATAAGTCTTTTGGTTATAAAAGGAATGAGTTTGTCTAAAACCATAAAGGGTTATAACGCTTTATGGGAAGTTGTTATAACGGCTTTATGGAAGGTTAAGAGAATGGTTTTCTAATAAGGTAAACAAAGAAATAACTTGAATTAAGGAAGGGCAATTTGATTTAAAGGTATCACTTGCTTAAAGCTTTAAAGTAAGTGGTCACTTGATTTAGTTTAGAAGTGTATTTCTAAAAGTGTAGTGACTTATGTGAAATGTACACAAGCCTTGATACTACGGGTGTTAGTATCTTGGGGTTTTATATTAAAAAGAATCTTTTGAAAATAATGGAAGTACGTAGTACTTGGGGTTAAATTCCCGGATTTTTATGTGTGAAACGAAAGTGCCATGAGTTTTTAAAAATGGAAGTCTAAAGGTTTAATGAACTTGCCTATGTTTGCTTGTGATAGCTTTGAGTGCAAGTATTATATGTTTACGTTGTCGTGACTCTCTGGAGGGTTACTGTCTTGTTGTAAGTTTACTTGACGCATCGACGGTGATGTGGATTCCACGTATGCTTCCATTATGATTGATCCTTGACACGCTTATACGATGTGGAATTCCGGCATGTGACCGTGAGGCGTTAGATTCGAATTTATTTTATTACCCATGGTCATGCTTATACGATAAGGGATTTCGGGGCATGCGACCATGCTATTACGACTATTACTCCATGGGCTAGCTCCCCATGAAGACATGTACCTACGATGAGGGATTCCGGGGGAATGATATATTCTTATTCCACGGGCTAGCTCTACGAAGACCGCACCTACGATGAGGGATGCCGAGGGAACGTTATGGCCATGCTTATACGATGAGGGATTCCGGGGCATGCGGTCACGTTATATATATATATATATATATATGTATTGTATACGTGTATGCTGACAGTGAGGTAGGATACCACGGGCGTGTCACCTGGTTATATGTTACACCTACGGCTGCCGGCAGTGATGGAGGATTCCACGGGCAGGAGGTATATATATATATATCAGACGCCGATAGTGAGGTAGGATGCCACGCGCCACACGAGTATGATTTATGTCATAGACCGGCGTGAGGAAGGAATTCCACGCACGCTTTGATATTTGTGTGACTTGATCGCGCCCCGCATTGGGTCGTAGTATACGCGCCCTCCATAAAGTATCGGATTATGTTATGAAAGATAAGTAAGTTATATGGTAATGAACTTGACGATTTTTCCTAAGTATGTACGTAAGAAAGTGACTATAACTTTTATTGAAAATGAGAAAAGATAATAAGGTACGATTAAGTTCACGAGATGGTAATGACACTAGAGATCCGTATGTACCCTTTTATACTTGCCATCCATTCTTTTGTACAATTATGATTTGTTTATCAGACCTTAATTTACATATATTCTTGACTGTCATCGACTTCGTGGGGCTGCGTTCATGCCCGCAGGTTTTAGGTACACAGGTTGGTGATCCTTGCTCTTAGGATCTCGGTTCAGTTTTTTGGGAAAAAGCTCCATTTGCTCCTGAGGCTTATCTCTTGGTACGGTTTTCCCTGAGGTTGTAGATTCATGTATATTCAGGGGTATGGCGGGGCCCTGTCCCGCCACTGTTGTTATATTAAAACTCTTAGAGGTCTGTAGTCACATATTGTGGGTCAGTTTGTAAAGGAAAGGAGGCAACTGCTTCGGTTGTATATATATGTCCAGAAGGTAGCCTACTTCGGCTAACATGTTGTTTTACTGCATTGTTTTATTTTATAAGTTTCATGTATGTTCCGCTGATTTTCTCGATGCAGACTGCAGAAGGTGCCTGGTAGGGCACCACCGCATGCCCGGTCGGTCGTGACAAAAGTTGTATCGTGAGCGATTAGTCCTCTGAAAGTGTCTGCACCGCGTGTCTAGTAGAGTCTTGATTATCGGTGTGTCAGGCACCACATCTATAATCGTAAGGTGCAGGACATTTAGGATTGGTTTCTATTCTTCTCTCTCGAGATCGCAAGAGAGTCGTCTTATTAGGTTGAATCCTCTCCGACCTATTCTTATGAAACGCTTATGCCTCCACTGGCGACCAGGCCCGTGGCGGCAAGGCAGCAGCAGGAGCTGCTAGTGGTACGCAGAGGGTTACCAGGACTCGGGCACAGACTATGCCTGAGGTAGTAGGCGGATCGGCGAGCTCAGCCACGCCGGCGGTCTTAGAGGAGCCGAGAGCGGCAGTAGCTCCAGAGGTTCCTGCACCGAGCCTCGAGCCTGTAGCTGTGGGCGAGTTTAGAGATTATGGAGAGCGGATCGGGCTATTGACTAGCATAGTGGTAGGCGGCACGATGGAGCGTATCTAACCCTGTGAGCCGATTTGAGGATTCGGGATTTTCTGGGTTGTAGTCCACCCGAGTTTTATGGTTCGAGATCTGAGAATGATCCTCAAGAGTTCGTTTGGCAGCTACAGTGGACTATGCAGGTGCTTAGGGCCTCGGAGACAGAGTCAGTTGTGTTGGCTTCTTACCGGTTACGCGATATTGCGTTGAACTGGTTTGAGTCTTGGGAGCCGCCGAGAGTGGGTGCTCGCCAGCGGTTTGGGATGAGTTCACGAGGCCTTTCTTGATCACTTTTTGCCTCACGAAATGAGGAGAGCCCGTGTTGATAGTTCTTGTCATTGAGGCGAATGGAAGAACCATCGTGAATACAACACGAGTTTGACTCGTTGGCGTACGCGCACACTATTGGCCGATATGGCGATGCAGTTCACCGCTATGTGACGGGCTAGACCATTATATGACATCGCGCACGAGAGCCGCCCTTCACCTGTATGGATATTGCCAGATGCAGCTTATGCACGAGGATCGAGGACAGAGAGAGAAAGGACTAACTTGACGCAGCCCACCAAGAGGCAGTGACGGCAGGTTCCGGTGGTAACTTTCGAGGCGACAACCTCAACAGCAGACTAGGTCTACATCTCACCAAGACAGAGTGCTCCTTCCGCCTTCCGCCGAGGTTTGGTCGCCAGGATATTCGAGCAGTCGGGCCGCAGGCCGCAGGTTCACAGATGTCCGAGGATAGTAGCCAGGGGAAGCCACCTTTGCCCCGGTGTGGTCATTGTAGTAGATTCCATTTTGGGGAGTGTCGTACTACTTCGACAGCTTGTTATGCTTGCGGCCAGCAGGGCCATTTCGTGAGAGACTGTCCGACCAGAGGTGGCACTGGTGGGATAGCACCATCTACTGGATCAGTTGCGGGTTCTTCGCCTTCAATAGCTAGGCAGGATGTTCATGCTCCGGCGGGCCGTGACAGAGGCCGTGGTGGAAGTTCCCAGTTTTAGCGGTCCTTTGAACCGCCTATATGATTTCAGGTATGTTTTTGGCCCTTTAGAAACTTGTATGCATGATAAAGTTATGGTATGTTTAAGTGTCATGGACAGATTATATTGAGACTATGTATATGCTAGAAGGAGTCAAAGCACGAAAAGATAATCTCTTTTGGGCTTATGATGGACGGATATGCGTGTGCGAGGTATTAGGGCCATGTGGGGCGTTATTGGTATGTCGGGGTGGTAAAAGGAAACTATGTCGCTAATTATAAGTGTGACTCCGAAAGAACATTCGGGGACGAATGTTTCTAAGGGGGGAAGAATGTTACACCCCGTATTTACAGGACATGTGTTAAGAACGTACGTAAGAATTCCAAATGTTAAGATTTGAGACTAGTAAAAATTTATCGGAATTTTGGAATTTTCGGAAAACGTAATATTGTAACGAATGGGAGGGCGACACGTGTCACCCCCCCTTATGTAGCCTTGGACGATTTTGGCATGGCCAAAAGGGTCATTTGACCCTTGTTAGGAAGACAAGTCTTGCAACTTGAAGAGCTTGAGAAATTTGACTTGGTCAATGGGACCACAAGTCTTGATATTTAATTAAAGCTCATCCAAGCCACACATTTGTACCCATCTTGACCTCCATCAGTGCTATATAGTAGTACTAGTAGCAAGACTAAGTTCCACACTTAGAAAATTTTTCAAGAATTTCAAGAACACAAAATGAGGCTCTGCCTGGGTTCTTCAAAGGAGAAATTTTTTTGTTTGTTGTCAATAATCTTCCCACTTTAAACCAAGGTTCCTAAGTGTATTGTAAGGGTATCTCAATAGAAAAATCCCGGAAAAAGATAGTTTTCGTATTAGTCGCAAGATGAAAACCTAGTTGCTTTTCTAGGTTTTGTTTGGAAGATTTAAGGAAGTGGTATGTGATATTCTAAGGGTCTCAGTGGTGGATTGAAGTGTCGTTAAGAGGCTCTAAGTGCTAAGGAGCGACTTTGGATTTGAAGTTGGACTAAGAATCGTTGAGGTAATAATCTTGTCTCTTAAGTGTTACAAGATTATATATTGTTGTTAGCTTTACATGTTTGCTAGCATGAAGTATATGTGTTGAAGTTTCTTAAGTATTATGGATTGATTGTAGCCTTAAATCCGAAATGTCATTTAAGCCTTGTGAAGTTGGATTAAATTTGGTCGTTTATTAGAATCGTCGCATGTTATTTACTTGAAGATTATAGTGGTTATAATCGATTGCGACTTGATATCATGTTATTCTAACAACTTGGATTGAAATGGAAATTGGATAAGAATTGGTGTTATTGTACTCAATGTGGCCGAATTGGGCTAGTAGTTTGTATTAGTTTGATATCTTTTATGGGGCGGAATTTTACACGTCTAGTAGGCGTGTAATCCACTATTGTTAATTGCTTTGTTTGGGCCTTAAATGTGGCGTGTTTGGTTATTGAATTTGGCCTTGAAAAAGGTGGCAAAGTAAGTAGAAACAAAGGAGGTGCTGTCCGATTTTCCATAGAATTTAGTGACTTAGCACTTAGAATATTCTACGTTGGAAGTAAGAGGTTAATGGACGTATTGTGGCCATTATAGGTTGAAGTACTAAGTATAGCGTATTCTACTTGAAGGATGGAATAGCTATCAAGGTTGAAGTACTTTGGAGCATTTTGCTACTTGTCGATAATCGTCGCGAGGTATGTGAACCTCTTCCTTCCTTTGGCATGATTCTATGTGTGGAATATACATGCGGTATTATTTCATGTTTCCTTCTACTCTTAGAAGTTAAGAGGTATGTGTGTGATTTACTCTATGTAAAGTTTATGTCAAAGTTATCCTAAGTCCTTACCGAGTCTTATGGGGGATGTTGGTAAGAGTCGTTAGGAGGTACTTTGGAGCCAAGTTGACTTGGCTAATTTATGGCACGAATGAGAATAAGTATCGAGCAAACCATTGCAGCGTTAATAAAGGAAAAATGTAATGACAATTGATTATATTAAAATGAGTAGAATTCTCCATCTGCATAGAAGCTAAGATAAGACAAAATTGTATTACATTTTCTAGATCATGGCTGCTTTAATAAGATCATTATAATCAAGTATAATCTACTCACACTCATAAGGCATATGTACTTAACTTAAAGAATTTACGTTATGAAGTTTTAAGAATGTGAACCTTAGACTCATAAAAGGTTGAGAGACTTTATTTTCAGGTAATGAAACTTGATTCTTAAAGGGAGAATTGACTTGACTTAAGGGAAGTAACTTGTTTTAAAAGGTGTGAGTACTTGAGTTTTAAAAGTTAAGAAACTTAATTTCTAAAAGTTAAGAGACTAAATGTATTTTGAAAGTTAAGAGAATTGATTTGAAAGTATATAATACTTGGTTTTAAAAAGTATAAGTCTCTTGGTTATAAAAGGAATGAGTTTGTCTAAAACCATAAAGGGTTATAACGGCTTTATGGAAGGTTAAGAGAATGATTTTCTCTAATAAGGTAAACAAAGAAATAACTTGAATTAAGGAAGGGCAATTTGATTTAAAGGTATCACTTGCTTAAAGCTTTAAAGTAAGGGTCACTAGATTTAGAAGCCGAGAAATGTATTTCTAAAAGTGTAGTGACTTATGTGAAATGTACACAAGCCTTGATACTACGGGTGTTAGTATCTTGGGGTTTTATATGAAAAGGAATCTTTTGAAAAGAATGGAAGTACGTAGTACTTGGGGTTAAATTCCCGGATTTTTATGTGTGAAACGAAAGTGCCATGAGTTTATAAAAATGGAAGTCTAAAGGTTTAATGAACTTGTGTCACGACCCGTTCCGGGGCCCGTGACTGGTGCCTTACCCCGGGCACCCTAGTGATACAACATCAGAGTAATCAGCGGAACATAAAGACAATACATGAAACCAATGTAATAAGACAGTGAAATAAGAAGACAGGCTAACCAAAAATGATTACCACAAGATATATATAAACAACAACTCTTTCAATCAACAGCTTTAATCCTTTTACAAACCCCGCCACACCAAGATTACTGCACTTACGAATGATATGACAACAACGACGGACGTGGCGCCATACCCCGAATGTAAGCACCTACAACAACAGGGGACTATACCAAGATAAGCTCCGAGGAACGAGCTTCAACGCCGAATCGCGACTCCAAGAGCGAGGATCAATGATCGTGTACCTTTACTCGCGGCATGAACGCAGCCCGAAGGAGGTCAAGATAACATATACCGAGTATGTGAAATCGAAAATATCAGAAATGAAATCATAGTAGTCTATATAAAGCAGAGACATGTATGATAACCAAACTACAGCTCACAATAAATAAGCAAATATATCAAGTCGTGACTCACGCCTCAAGTCATCACTCCAATATAACAATGGGTCTCACGCCACAACATCAATCATGCCCGTGGAATACCTTCTCACCGCCGATACCAATGATAGAAAAGCACCAAGGAATACATATGAACAACAGTCCCACTGTGTCCAAATAAAGCGAAGACGGTAAGTACGAAGGCATAGCCGACTACTAACACCCACGATTAACAAGGTCATAAAATGTATCATGATATCCGTCTGACCGTCACATGATCAAAGCCGGTCGCCGCTCGCAATATCAAATGCGCTGCCTAGCCTGAACTCCCGCACTCCGCATAGGCCGCCTCATAGGCCCGCATGAGGTATAACCCCGCATCGAGGTAGCTACTCCCTAAGATCGCCCCGACTCGCACCGCATGGCCACATGCACCGCATGACCATAAAGGCCGCACACTAACACCGAACTCTCAGAGCTCGCATAGGCCCCCGACCCGCATGAGGTATTCTCGAATCATGGTCCTGCATCACCGAGTCTACCCCGCAGACGGAGGGCGGCTTAACCCCTAAACACGGTGAGTGGTATAATACCAACATAACGCTTTATCGCTTAAACAACATAAGCACAATCAAGGGAAAACCCCTTTACACAAACATCACAGAATACTAACACACGTAGCATCCTAATATGATTACTTATCAAAGCATCACGAAGGTATTACAAGGCTATCACAAACCAACGCAATCAAGTTATACACACAAGGTACTTTCTACTATATGTCAACATGTTCGGTTTCTATCCCCAAAGTACTTCATACATTAACTTTTTAAAAGATACGTTACTTTCACAAAAGTCACACAATACCCATAGTATATGAAAATAGAGTGATTATCTTTTGAAGTGAATCAAAACACTTATCTTTGTAAAATCAAGTAACAACATTATTATCCAAACGTCCAAGTTTGCCTAATTTCAAATGTTCACGCTTTCTTATTTTAGAAAGGTTTCGTAGTTCATAGTCTTATTCATTTAAGAATATAATTCTCTTTTAAACTATCCGAGAAACATAAGTCTTATATGAGTAGGATATTCTTGTTTATAACAATCTTATTACAATGACCATGATCTAGAAATATCATTTTGTCTCATCTTAGCTTCTATGCAGATGGAAGTTTCTACCGTTTTAATAATACTTAATCACAAACATTTCCTTTTATTAACGCCGCAGTTGGTTTGTCGATACACATTCGATTTCAAATCAAGAAACATTCTTAAGCCGTTATTACCTAACTTCCCATAAAGCTAGTATAACTCTTAAGTTTTCAAAACCAAGTATTACTTCTTCTTTCAAATGATTCAAAATCTTTTGAAATACTTCAAGTTCTTTATTAACACTTAATAAGCCAGTTATAGTTCAAATCAGTTACCTTAAAACCCACAAGTATTTTCTTACCAACATAAAGCTGTTATAACCAACTTCCCATAAAGCCGTTATAACACTTTATGTTTTAAACCAATCAAATACATTTAGCACATGTACGTCTACCGTACTACATAGTTCACACATATCATGCTAGAAGAGATAGGAAGAGGTTCACATACCTCGCGACGAGTATCGACTAATAGCAAAACGCTCCAAGTACTTCCAACCATCGGCTACTCCTTAAGCCAAGTAGATCGCGCCACACGTAGTACTTCAACCTATAAGGCCACAAGGCGCTTATTAACATTTAGATCCCTTCGTAGAACATTCTACAGAAAATTCGAAGACCTCCCCGCAACAGCGTAAATCTCCTCCTCTATCGGGGCCGGCTACCAAGCCAACCAGGGGGGGGGTTAAGTCTAAACCGGACGTGCACAATTCTACCTCACAGAAAAGCTACACAAGTCTCATCAGAATCCCTATGTAAATACAGTTCAGTACTCTTCTTTCGAAAATATTTCTTATTATTCAGGCTTAAGTCAAAAGACATTGCCGATAACTACGTTCAGTACTATATATAGTATACTTCAACTATATAGTCTAACAATCATGTAATTTCCAATTACAATAGAGGGACAAGATATTTACCTCGATAAGCCCAAAATTATCCGAGTTTAAATGTCGATCCTGAGCAAGGTTTAGCTCACCTCCTTGCGCTCAGGCCGCTCCAAACAACCCTTAGAAGTTCTAACCAACTTCTACTTAATACTCCAACTAACTATGGAGATTTTCCTTATGGTTTCGGTTTTTGTGTGGAAGGAAGTATAATAGTATTTCCGGCTTTTCAGATAAGTATAACGTTAGAATACTACAAGGTATACGGCGAAGGTAATTTGGGCATTATAACAATACTTTTGAGAGTATTTCTACCCAGAGGGGGTATTATCTGAGGCAACTAGGCTAGAAGTGTACACTCTCGGCTAGCACCCCTAGAGGGGGGGGTGCTCTCGGCCACAAGGGGGAGGCCCTCGGCCGAACTCAACACAAAGGGGAGGGAGAAGGAGAGCTTTCAAGACTTAGGCAAATTTGTGGATGAATTTGTCTTCCAAAGGCTGGTATTTATAGGTCAAGTGAAGGCCAACCAATGGCCAAGATCATGCCAAGTGCAAGGCAAGTGTAGGGCCAAGATCTTGCCAAGTGCCCCTTAACCAACTAACACACAAATATCCTACCTACTCCATGACAAAAATGGCCAACTTTCGGCCAAGCTTGACCGCCCAAGGTGTTCCAATGAGAGGGTGACAAGTGTCGCCCTCTTGTTGGTCCAAAATGTTTCGTCTCTCGGAAAAATCCGCAAAAATAAAATATGGCATAGCCGGAAATTCCCCTACGAAAGCTGTGAAAACGTTTCGCCGAAAAACGACTCTAACCGGGTGTTGTGCACAAAATTAAATCGGCCAAGCCTACTTGAAGTTCGAAATTTCCTACGTACGTCCCTGCGTACATACTCTGGAAATACGGGGTATAACATTCTCCCCTCCTTAGAAACATTCGTCCCGAATGTTCCTTCTAAGTCTCAAAACAAACGCGCGCCAGTATAGTCTTCACTACTATACCTACGAGAATCAATCCTGCCACACCTGGCCACAGAAACAACTTGCGCAAAAATGCTTACATCAAAGTCCACGAGGAAACACCTCTAATCACCACAAAACACTTCTCACCGGGGTCTAAAATATACTTCCTTCGCACCTTCTCTTTACAAAAGAAATGATCACATCTATGCTTGCCATACATGCTCGCTTCTCTCTTTACTCGTCGTAGATACCACTTTGTCACTTTGCCTGAGGCATTAACCTTCTCAGGCAACCCAACAAATGGTACCGGCCGCTGCGATCCTCGAGGATGTCGTGCACTCGAACTCTTACCACATTCGATCGCTTCGGTTTCAAAACTCGGGGTTACTATCCCTTACGTGGTCATCATTAATCGAATACTCGGATGGATCTCGATACTTTCCGAACATAACAAAACGAAAGATCGACGGACGCTTGCCTACGTCGGACGGCAAATGCTAACATATAGCAACCGCCTATTCTCACATGAACTCAAGGGCCCAAAGTAACTCGGGCTAAGTTCCTCTGTATTCCAAAACTCGTCACACCCAACCCGGGTGGTACTTTCAAGAAGACCGACCGTCAACTGAACTCTGCGTCGTCGCCGATTATCCGCACGATTTCTCCGAGTGCGAACCTCTTCTAGACAAGCTTTACTCTATCCAGTCTGTGGAACAAGCTGAACCAACTATCCGAATCCCGCCAACATCGAACCAATCGACCGGCGACTACACATCCGCCCTACAAGGCTTCAAGGCGACAGCCGAACACTGAAAGGGTAGCTTAAACACTCCTTAAACAGGAGACAACAATTCTCGCTACTATCCCTGAAATCCAAACACTGGCCCGAGGCGAATGTGATTCTGAGACTTACTTGAGTTTCTAACCTTGCCTGGTAAAACCTCCAGAAAAGAAACAGCCGCAACCTGGGATCCACTGTCTGCCATAAGGTGAAGGTAGGCACCTCGTGCAGCCTTACAACCTTTACGATATATCCTCTCGCATAACCTCTGCGAGTAAACGGTCTTTGCTGGAGACAAGACGATCGACCTCCTCGGCCCGACCATCGGTCGAACGATCCACGACCAGCGTTGGTTAACTAAACTCGGGCCTAACACCCTCGTGACCCTATCACAAGGCGGGACCACCACAAACTGACCCCACCACCAAACAGGTCGCGGGTTGACCCGCAACGTGGCCTCAACCCGACCCGGCAACGCGCACCATACTAGCTCCCCGAACCGGAACAATCTCACTAATCACGTTACGAAAACCTAGCGGTCTTCTTAGCTCAACTACCCTCTTTCATTCCACACTACTCAGGGACTAATCCCACAAACATAACTCACGTGCACTATGCACTCTTAGCCGGGTCAAACATAAACAATACATCTTTTACTCGAGATGGCCTTACCTCTAAGGTCTCTACGTATAAAACTCTAAGGCTCACACCTTCTCTATCCCCCAAAATCTTACTCGGTTAACCCACCATGATTTCTAATCACAACTAACACACTGCTATCAGAACATAACACTTAAGGTATACTCACCTTATCACATAAACAAAACTCTAGAGGGTTAAAGATATATCTATATCTCATCGCTTCACTCCTTAGTCGTTCTAAACAAACCCGCCTGTAGGGCGCAGCTAAGGAAGATGACAAACTACCCACCGATCTCGAAGGCTAAGTCCTCCTACTAGGACACTCTTCCGACATCGGACTGACGGCGGTCATAGGTACAACAAGTACCCATCTAACAAGACGACATTCCCCGGGATGACGTCTGCCATACTGTGAACCGGAAGATCTGGGGCTCCGACCAACCCCTGCATACCCCGAACGTCCTGAACCCCGTGGAGGACCTCTCTGCACTGGTGGATGTGCATAATCTAATCTACTGGTGAGGTGACTCGCCTCGAAAGTCACCAAAAGGACCTTGCTGCTCTGGCCCTCTTCTGCTGTCCTTCGTTAACCCGTCGATCTCTACGTTTCTCGGCCTGCTGCGCATAAGCCCGTACACAGGCCATGCTCAAGCCTAACTGAAGGATTACTCTTGCACAACCTTCTCTTAGGTAGTCATCAAGACTCGCGATACATCGGTATACTCTCTGGTAGCCAACTCCATAGCTAATGCGGTCGCCTTTGCAATCAAAATTCTCTGTTCGATGCCGTGGGCGAAGGTTCAAATATCATGGCCGCAGAGGAATCGCGCCGTGCTAAACTTTACTGGGGCTAGTGACGTCGCAGAAATCCCCGAATGAAGCATTACCCTAGGTAATGATTGGGCCTGTGCCCACGCAACCCTCTGCACTCTACTCGCAGCCTCCTCGGCGCTTGCCTCTGGGCGGGTTGCCTACGCGAGGCATAGCGGTAAGGGAAAGAAATACGTTAGAGGTCCAACTTACAACACCGCTCTAAGGCACGATCTCAGAGTGAGAAGAATAGAAACCAATCCTAAATATCCTATAGCCTCCTGATTATTGGTGTGGTGCACAACACACCGATAATCAAGACTCTACTGGATACGGTCTGTAGACACTTTCCGAGGATTAACTGCTCTGATACCACTTTTGTTACGACCCGTTCCGGGGCCCGTGACTGGTGCCTTACCCCGGGCACCCTAGTGATACAACATCAGAGTAATCAGCGGAACATAAAGACAATACATGAAACCAATGTAATAAGACAGTGAAATAAGAAAAGCTAACCAAAAATGATTACAAATCGGTATATATATAAATAACAACTCTTTCAATCTGACAGTTTAATCCTTTTTACAAACCCCGCCCACACCAAGATTACTCTACGAATGATATGACAACAACGACGGACGGGGCCGCCATACCTGAATGTAAGCACCTACAACAACGGGGACTATACGAAGATAAGCCTCGGAGGAACGGAGCTTCCCAATGAATCGTGACCCTAAGAGCGAGGATCGATGGCGGTGTACCTTTACTGCGGCATGAACGCAGCCCGAAGGAGGTCGATACAGTGCAGTATGTGAAAATCAAAATATCAGAATGAAATCATATTAGTCTATATAAAGCGGGAGACATGTATGATAACCAAACTACGATTCCAATAAATAAGCGGTCATATCAAGTCAGGGACTCACGCCCTCGAAGTCATCACTCCAATATAACAATGGGTCTCACGCCACAACATCAATCATGCCCGTGGAATACCTTCCTCACTGCCGGCAGTCAATGATAGAAAAGCACCAAGGAATACACATGAACAACGAGTCCCACTGTGTCCAAATAAAGCGATGCGGGGTAATGCGAAGGCATAGCCGACTACTAACACCAGCGGTACTAACAAGGTCATAAAATGTATCATGATATCTGTCTGACCGTCACATGATCAAAGTGGTCGCCGCATGATATCAAATGTGCGCGTCTAGCCCCGAACTCCCGCGACTCGCGATAGCCGGTCTCATAGGCGCGTGAGGTATAACCCGCATCGAGGGTAGCTACTCCGGCATCGCCCCGGACTCGCGATCCGCGTAGCCACATGACGCGTGACCATAAAGGCCGCACACTAACACGGAACTCTCGTAGCTCGCGATAGGCCCCGGGACCCGCGTGAGGTATTCTCGAATCATGGTCCTGCATCACTGAGTCTACCGCGATCGGAGGCGGCTTAACCCCCGGAAACACGGTGAGTGGTATAATACCAACATAACAGTTTATCGTTTAAACAACATAAGCACAATCAAGGGAAAACCCCTTTACACAAACATCACAGAATACTAACACACGTAGCATCCTAATATGATTACTTATCAAAGCATCACGAAGGTATTACAAGGCTATCACAAACCAACGCAATCAAGTTATACACACAAGGTACTTTCTACTATATGTCAACATGTTCGGTTTCTATCCCCAAAGTACTTCATACATTAACTTTTAAAAGATCGTTACTTTCACAAAAGTCACACAATACGTAGTATATGAAAATAGAGTGATTATCTTTTGAAGTGAATCAAAACACTTATCTTTGTAAAATCAAGTAACAACATTATTATCCAAACGTCCAAGTTTGCCTAATTTCAAATGTTCACGTTTCTTATTTTAGAAAGGTTTCGTAGTTCATAGTCTTATTCATTTAAGAATATAATTCTCTTTTAAACTATCTGAGAAACATAAGTCTTATATGTGAGTAGGATATTCTTGTTTATAACAATCTTATTACAAGACCATGATCTAGAAATATCATTTTGTCTCATCTTAGCTTCATGCAGATGGAAGTTTCTCTTGGTTTTAATAATACTTAATCTGTCAAAACATTTCCTTTTATTAACGCCGATGGTTTGTCGATACACATTCGATTTCAAATCAAAAACATTCTTAAGCCGTTATTACCTAACTTCCCATAAAGCTAGTATAACTCTTAAGTTTTCAAAAAAACCAAGTATTACTTCTTCTTTCGAAATGATTCAAAAATCTTTTGAAATACTTCAAGTTCTTTATTAACACTTAATAAGCCAGTTATAGTTCAAATCAGTTACCTTAAAACCCACAAGTATTTTCTTACCAACATAAAGCTGTTATAACCAACTTCCCATAAAGCCGTTATAACACTTTATGTTTTAAACCAATCAAATACATTTAGCACATGCGTACGCTCACCGTACTACATAGTTCACACATATCATGCTAGAAGAGATAGGAAGAGGTTCACATACCTCGCGACGAGTATCGACTAATAGCAAAACGCTCCAAGTACTTCCAACCGTCGGCTACTCCTTAAGCCAAGTAGATCGCGCCACACGTAGTACTTCAACCTATAAGGCCACAAGGCGCTTATTAACATTTAGATCCCTTCGTAGAACATTCTACAGAAAATTAAGACCTCCCCATGAGCGTAAATCTCCTCCTCTATCGGGGCCGGCTACCAAGCCAACCAGGGGGGGGGTTAAGTCTAAACCGGACGTGCACAATTCTACCTCACAGAAAAGCTACACAAGTCTACTGTAATACAGTCCTATGTAAATACAGTTCAGTACTCTTCTTTCGAAAATGTTTCTTATTATTCAGGCTTAAGTCAAAAGACATTGCCGATAACTACGTTCAGTACTATATATAGTATACTTCAACTATATAGTCTAACAATCATGTAATTTCCAATTACAATAGAGGGACAAGATATTTACCTCGATAAGCCCAAAATTATCCGAGTTTAAATGTCGATCCTGAGCAAGGTTTAGCTCCTACTCCTTTGCGCTCAGGCCTCCAAACAACCCTTAGAAGTTCTAACCAACTTCTACTTAATACTCCAACTAACTATGGAGATTTTCCTTAGGGTTTCGGTTTTTGTGACGGAAGGGAAGTATAATAGTATTTCTGGGCTTTTCGTATAAGTATAACCTTAGAATACTACAAGGTATACGGCTAAGGTAATTTGGGCATTATAACAATACTTTTGAGAGTATTTCTACCAAGAGGGGGGGTATTATACGAAGGCAACTAGGCTAGGGGGGGGTACACTCTCGGCTAGCACCCCTAGAGGGTGCTCTCGGCCACTGAGGAGGCCCTCGAACTCAACACAAAGGGGAGGGAGAAGGAGAGCTTTCAAGACTTAGGCAAATTTGTGGATGAATTTGTCTTCCAAAGGGGTGGGTATTTATAGGTCAAGTGAAGGCCAACCAATGGCCAAGATCATGCCAAGTGCAAGGCAAGTGTAGGGCCAAGATCTTGCCAAGTGCCCCTTAACCAACTAACACACAAATATCCTACCTACTCCATGACAAAAAATGGCCAACTTTCGGCCAAGCTTGACCGCCCAAGGTGTTCCAATGAGAGGGTGACAAGTGTCGCCCTCTTGTTGGTCCAAAATGTTTCGTCTCTCGGAAAAATCCGCAAAAATAAAATATGGCATAGCCGGAAATTCCCCTACGAAAGCTGTGAAAACGTTTCGCCGAAAAATGACTCTAACCGGGTGTTGTGCACAAAATTAAATCGGCCAAGCCTACTTGAAGTTCGAAATTTCCTACGTACGTCCCTGCGTACATACTCTGGAAATACGGGGTATAACAACTTGCCTATGTTTGCTTGTGATAGCTTTGAGTGCAAGTATTATATGTTTACGTTGTCGTGACTCTCAGTTGGAGGGTCGGCTGTCTTTTTGTAAGTTTACTTGGACGTACCGACAGTGATGTGAGATTCCACGGGTATGCTTCCATTATGATTGATCCTTGGACATTCTTATACGATGTGGGATTCCGGGGCATGTGACCAGGAGGAGGGTTAGATTCCCGGATTTGTTTTATTACCCATGGTCATGCTTATACGATGAGGGATTCTGGGGCATGCGACCATGCTATTACAACTATTACTCCATGGGCTAGCTCCCCATGAAGACATGTACCTACGATGAGGGATTCCGGGGGCATGCTATATTCTTATTCCATGGGCTAGCTCCCCATGAAGACCTGCACCTACGATGAGGGATGTCGAGGGCACGTTATGGCCATGCTTATACGATGAGGGATTCCGGCACGCGTCGCGTTATATATATATATATATATATATATTGTATACGTCTGACACGATGAGTAGGATGCCACTGACGTGTCACCTGGTTATATGTTACACCTACACGCAGTGATGATGGAGGATTCCACGCGCGAGGTATATATATATGTATTGTAGATGTATGCGTACGCGGTGAGGTAGGATGCCACGCGCTTCACACGAGTATGATTTATGTCATAGCCGGCGATGAGGAAGGAATTCCACGGGCACACTTTGATATTTGTGTGACTTGATCGCGTCCCAGATTGGGCCGGGTAGTATATGCGTCCCTCCATAAATGGCCGGATTATGTTATGAAAGATAAGTAAGTTATATGGTAATGAACTTGACGTTTTTCCTAAGTATGTACGTAAGAAAGTGACTATAACTTTTATTGAAAATGGGAAAAGATAATAAGGTACGATTAAGTTCACGAGATGGTAATGACACGGTAGGATCCGTATGTACCCTTTTATACTTGCCTCGTCATTCTTTTGTACAGATTATGATTTGTTTATCAGACTTATTTTCCGCTCCATATTCTGTACCTATTGTATCGACTTCTTCGGGTGCGCTCATGCCCGCAGTTTTAGGTACACAGTGTTGGTGATCCTTGCTCTAGGATCTCGCCCGCTTTTTGGGAAAAAGCTCTATTTGCTCCGGAGTCTTATCTCTTGGTACGGTTTTCTCTGAGGTTGTAGATTCATGTATATTCAGGGGTATGGCGGGGCCCTGTCCCGCCACTGTTGTTATATTAAAAATCTTAGAGGTCTGTAGTCACATATTGTGGGTCAGTTTGTAAAGGAAAGGAGGCAACTGCTTCAGTTGTATATATATATGTCCAAGAAGGTAGCCCTATCGGCTAACCTGTTGTTTTACTTCTGTTGTTTTATTTTATAAGTTTCATGTATGTTCCGCTCATTTTCTCCGACCAGACTGTAGCGGTGCCCAGATAGGCATCGATCGAAGGCCCGGCTCGGGTCGTGACAAAAGTGGTATCGAGCGCTTAGTCTCGGAAAGTGTCTACAGACCGTGTCTAGTAGAGGCTTGATTATCGGTGTGTTGTGCACCACATCTATAATCAGGAGGCTGCATGACATTTAGGATTGGTTTCCATTATTCTCTCTCTGAGATCGTGCAGTAGAGCTGTCTTATTAGGTTGAATACTCTCTGACCTATTCTTATGAAACAATTATGCCTCCACGGAAGGCGACCAGGCCTGAAGGCAAGGCAAAGCAGCAGGAGTCGCTAGTGGTACGTAGAGGTTACCAGGACTCGGCACGCACTATGCCCGAGGTAGTAGAGGCGGATCGGCGAGCTCACCACGCCGACAGACAGAGTGAGCCGATAGCGGCAGTAGCCCAGAGGTTCCTGCACCGAGCCTCGAGCCTGCAGCCAGGCGAGTTTAGAGATTATGGAGAGCGGTCGATATTGACTAGCATAGTGGTAGGCAGCACGACAGAGCAAGTAGCTAACCCTGTGAGCCGGCGCTGAGGATTCGGGATTTTCCGGTCAGAGTCCACCCGAGTTTTATGGTTCGAGATACGGATGATCCTCAAGAGTTCGCTCGGCAGCCTACAATGACTATGCAGTGCTTAGGCCTCAAGACAGAGTCGTGGTTGTCTTCTTACGGTTACGCGATATTGCGTTTAACGGTTTGAGTCTGAGCCGCCGAGAGCGCGGTGCTCGCCCAGCTTGGGATGAGTTCACTGAGGCCTTTCTTGATCACTTTTGCCTCCCGAAACGGTGAGAGCCCGTGTTGATAGGTTCTTGTCATTGAGGCGTAATGTGAGACCATCGTGAATACAACCCGAGTTTGACTCGTTGGCGTATGCGCACACTATCATGGGCCGATATGGCGATGAGTTCACCGCTATGTGACGGGCTAGACCATTATATGACATCGCATGCCTGGAGCCGCCCTTCATCGTGTATGGATATTGCCAGATGCAGCTTATGCACAAGCGGATCGAGGACAGAGAGAGAGAGAGACCACCGACGCAGCCCACCCAAGAGGCAGACGGCAGTGGTTCGTGGTAACTTTCGAGGCGACAACCTCAACAGCAGACTAGGTCTACATCTCACCAAGACAGAGTGCTCCTTCCCGCCTTCCGCCGAGGTTTGGTCGCCAGGATATTCGGGAGCAGGTCGACGCAGTTCACAGATGTCCGAGGATAGTAGCTGTGGAAGCCACCTTTGCCCGGTGTGGTCATCAGAGTAGATTCCATTTTGGGAGTGTCGACTACTTCGACAACTTATTATGCTTGCGACAGGCCATTTCGTGAGAGACCGTCCACCGCAGGTGGCATCGGTGGATAGCACCGCTTCATCGGATCGGGCCATGGGTTCTTCGCCTTCAATAGCTAGGCAGGATGTTCATGCACCGGCGGGCCGTGGTGGAAGTTCCCAGTTTTAGCGGTCCTTTGAACCGCCTATATGATTTCAGGTATGTCTTTGGCCCTTTAGAAACTTGTATGCATGATAAAGTTATGGTATGTTTAAGTGTCATGAACAGATTATATTGATACTATGTATATGCTAGAAGGAGTTGGAAGTACGGAAAGATAATCTCTTTTGGGCTTATGATGGACGGATATGCGTGTGCGAGGTATTAGGGCCATGTGGGGCGTTATTGGTATGTCGGGGTGGTAAAAGGAAACTATGTCGCTAATTATAAGTGTGACTCCGAAAGAATATTCGGGGACGAATGTTTCTAAGGGGGAAGAATGTTACACCCCGTATTTACAGGACATGTGTTAAGAACGTACGTAAGAATTCCAAATGTTAAGATTTGAGACTAGTAAAAATTTATCGGAATTTTGGAATTTTCGGAAAACGTAATATTGTAACGAATGGGAGGGCGACACGTGTCACCCCCCCCCCCCCCTTATGTAGCCTTGGACGATTTTGGCATGGCCAAAAGGGTCATTTGACCCTTGTTAGGAAGACAAGTCTTGCAACTTGAAGAGCTTGAGAAATTTGACTTAGTCAATGGGACCACAAGTCTTGATATTTAATTAAAGCTCATCCAAGCCACACATTTGTACCCATCTTGACCCTCCATTGTGCTATATAGTAGTACTAGTAGCAAGACTAAGTTCCACACTTAGAAAATTTTTCAAGAATTTCAAGAACACAAAATGAGGCTCTCGGGTTTGGGTTCTTCAAAGGGAGAAAAAAAATTTGTTTGTTGTCCAATAATCTTCCCACTTTAAACCAAGGTTCCTAAGTGTATTGTAAGGGTATCTCAATAGAAAAATCCCGGAAAAAGATAGTTTTCGTATTAGTCGCAAGATGAAAACCTAGTTGCTTTTCTAGGTTTTGTTTGGAAGACTTAAGGGAAGTGGTATGTGATATTATAAGGGTCTCAAGTGGTGGATTGAAGTGTCAAGAAGAGGCTCTAAGTGCTAAGGAGCGACTTTGGATTTGAAGTTGGACTAAGAATCGTTGAGGTAATAATCTTGTCTCTTAAGTGTTACAAGATTATATATTGTTGTTAGCTTTACATGTTTGCTAGCATGAAGTATATGTGTTGAAGTTTCTTAAGTATTATGGATTGATTGTAGCCTTAAATCTGAAATGTCATTTAAGCCTTGTGAAGTTGGATTACAATTTGGTCGTTTATTAGAATCGTCGCATGTTATTTACTTGAAGATTATAGTGGTTATAATCGATTGCGACTTGATATCATGTTCTGCTAACAACTTGGATTGAAATGGAAATTGGATAAGAATTGGTGTTATTGTACTCAATGTGGCCGAATTGGGCTAGTAGTTTGTATTAGTTTGATATCTTTTGTGGGGCGGAATTTTACACGTCTAGTAGGCGTGTAATCCCCTATTATTAATTGCTTTGTTTGGGCCTTAAATGTGGCGTGTTTGGTTATTGAATTCGGCCTTGAAAAAGGTGGCAAAGTAAGTAGAAACAAAGGAGGTGCTGTCCGATTTTCCATAGAATTTAGTGACTTAGCACTTAGAATATTCTACGTTGGAAGTAAGAGGTTAATGGACGTATTGTGGCCATTATAGGTTGAAGTACTAAGTATAGCGTATTCTACTTGAAGGATGGAATAGCTATCAAGGTTGAAGTACTTTGGAGCATTTTGCTACTTGTCGATAATCGTCGCGAGGTATGTGAACCTCTTCCTTCCTTTGGCATGATTCTATGTATGGAATATACATGCGGTATTATTTCATGTTTCCTTCTACTCTTAGAAGTTAAGAGGTATGTGTGTGATTTACTCTATGTAAAGTTTATGTCAAAGTTATCCTAAGTCCTTACCGAGTCTTATGGGGATGTCAAAGAGTCACAGAGGTACTTTGGAGCCAAGTTGACTTGGCTAATTTATGGCACAAATGAGAATAAGTATCGAGCAAGCCATTGCAGCGTTAATAAAGGAAAAATGTAATGACAATAGATTATATTAAAATGAGTAGAATTCTCCATCTGCATAGAAGCTAAGATAAGACAAAATTGTATTACATTTTCTAGATCATGGCTGCTTTAATAAGATCGTTATAATCAAGTATAATCTACTCACACTCATAAGGCATATGTACTTAACTTAAAGAATTTACGTTATGGAGTTTTAAGACTGTGAACCTTAGACTCATAAAAGGTTGAGAGACTTTATTTTCAGGTAATGAAACTTGATTCTTAAAGGGAGAATTGACTTGACTTAAGGGAAGTAACTTTCTTTAAAAGGTGTGAGTACTTGTGTTTTAAAAGTTAAGAAACTTGATTTCTAAAAGTTAAGAGACTAAATATATTTTGAAAGTTAAGAGAATTGATTTGAAAGTATATAATACTTGGTTTTAAAAAGTATAAGTCTCTTGGTTATAAAAGGAATGAGTTTGTCTAAAACCATAAAGGGTTATAACGGCTTTATGGGAAGTTGGTTATAACGACTTTATGGAAGGTTAAGAGAATGAGTTTCTCTAATAAGGTAAACAAAGAAATAACTTGAATTAAGGAAGGGCAATTTGATATAAAGGTATCACTTGCTTAAAGCTTTAAAGTAAGGGTCACTTGATTTAGAAGCCGAGAAATGTATTTCTAAATGTGTAGTGACTTATGTGAAATGTACACAAGCCTTGATACTACGGGTGTTAGTATCTTGGGGTTTTATATGAAAAGGAATCTTTTGAAAAGAATGGAAGTACGTAGTACTTGGGGTTAAATTCCTGGATTTTTATGTGTGAAACGAAAGTGCCATGAGTTTATAAAAATGGAAGTCTAAAGGTTTAATGAACTTGCCTATGTTTGCTTGTGATAGCTTTGAGTGCAAGTATTATATGTTTACGTTGTCGTGACTCGGTTGGAGGGTCACTGTCTTGTTGTAAGTTTACTCGACGCGTCAAGCTGATGTGAGATTCCACGGGTATGCTTCCATTATGATTGATCCTGGACACGCTTATACGATGTGGGATTCTCGGGCATGTGACCGTGAGCGGGTTAGATTCGAATTTGTTTTATTACCCATGGTCATGCTTATACGATGAGGATTCCGGCATGCGACCGTCTTTACGACTATTACTCCACGGGCTAGCTCCCGTGAAGACACGTACCTACGATGAGGATTCCGGGCATGTTATATTCTTATTCCATGGGCTAGCTCCACGAAGACACTGCACCTACGATGAGGGACGCCGAGAGCACGTTATGGTCACGCTTATACGATGAGGATTCGGCACGCGTCGTTATATATATATATATATATATATATATATATATATATATATATATATATATGTATCAGATACGTGTCGACATGATGAGGTAGGATACCACGTGCGTGTCACCTGGTTATATGTTACACCTACGGCTGCCGGCAGTGATGGAGGATTCCACGGGCAGGAGGTATATATATATATATTGTAGATGTGTACGCCGACAGTGAGGTAGGATGCCACAAAGGCCATACGAGTATGATTTATGTCATAGATCACGGCGATGAGGAAGGAATTCCACGCACGCTTTGATATTTGTGTGATTTGATCGCGTCCCGATCGGGTCGGTAGTATACGTCCCCTCCATAAAGGGCCAGATTATGTTATGAAAGATAAGTAAGTTATATGGTAATGAACTTGACGATTTTTCCTAAGTATGTACGTAAGAAAATGACTATAACTTTTATTGAAAATGGGAAAAGATAATAAGGTACAATTAAGTTCACGAGATGGTAATGACACTGTAGGATCTGGTATGTACCCTTTTTATACTTGCCTCGCCATTCTTTGTACGCTTATGATTTGTTTATCAGACTTATTTTCCGCTTCCATATTCTGCACTGTTGTAATCGACTTCTTCGGGCCGCGTTCATGCCCGCAGTTTTAGGTACACAGTTGGTGATCCTCGCTCTAGGATCTCGGTCGCTTTTGGGAAAAGCTCCATTTGCTCCGAGGCTTATCTCTTGTACGGTTTTCCCGAGGTTGTAGATTCATGTATATTCAGGGTATGGCGGGCCCCGCCATCGTTGTTATATTAAAACTCTTAGAGGCTGTAGTCACATATCGATTTGTAAAGGAAAGGAGGCAATCGCTTTGCCAGATATATATATGTCCAGGAAGGTAGCCCTATCGGCTAACCTGTTGTTTTACTTCTGTTGTTTTATTTTATAAATTTCATGTATGTTCCGCTGATTTTCTCTGATGTGTACCTGTAAGGGTGACCAGGTAGGGCACCAGTCGCGGGCCCGGGGTCGGGTCGTGACATAAAATTCCTATCAGTAGCTCAAAATGTTGTTGGCCGCCAAATCTGGCTTTCCATCATGGTTCTCCATCTGTGATGCATCGTCTATCCTTGGCTCAAAACTTAAGGAGGTCAGCTGATGCCACATGTCACATATGATTAGGGTTTCTTCAACTATTTAAATCCTTCAAGGTAAATGGTGGTTCAGCTAATTGTTTTATTTCAAACCCCTGAGAGGTAAGATTACAGGATTCCCAAGACCCTTCTTCATACTGCTCTATGACGGCTATGGGATCCACATAGGGTGAGTAGAGGACATACTCTACGCTCTGAACCCCTGGTTTGAATGGGTTATCATCCACTGGAATAATTTCTATCTTGTCTCTTTCCCAAAAGATGAGCTTTTGATGCATGGTAGAAGGAAAGCATCAGCTGGTGTAAATCCAGTCCCTGCCCAATAGAATGGTATATAACGTCTTGACATCTATCACAAAGAAGTCAAACCTAACAGTCTTAGGGCCACAGTGATTTCTGCCACTAGGATCCCCAATGTTTCAGAGGCTTCTCTCATAAAGCTAGCCATTTTCATGTTAGTTGGGATGAGGTCCTACTTTGTTTTGGTAAGATCCTTTAAGGTGAGCAACGACATCACATTCAGCATAGCCCCATTATCGACAAACACCCGGCTGATCATCTTCTCGTTAATGTAAGCCTTAACGTAAATGGGTTTAAGGTGTTTAACCATATCTTATGTAGGCGCGCCAAACACAGTGCGTAAAGTGTCCCTAGCTGGGGTATTGGCTATTTTTCTCATTCTGCGTCTTCCATGCAAACATCTCCTTCTACGCTATCCAGTAAGGAGCGACTGGCTCAGAACTCACATGGGATTAGGTTGACCATTTCAATGTCTGCCCACATTTCATCAACTAGGTCATGGCTGAATAAATTGATGATGGAATCTCCTCATTTATTCAATTCAGCAGGCCAGAAGCTCACGTCTTCCTCTCCCGGAGATAAATGAGGATCAGGTGAGGATTTTCTAACTGAACCCCCTGCATGATATGCGGTATTGCCTCGGTTAGAGGTCCATCCGGGGCTACGTTATCTTGTTGGGGTTCCCCCGTCAGGTTGTCAGTAGGTTGTTCATCCAGTTTTGGTTGACCTGATGTTTCTCATTCATATGTAATTGGCCCTGAAGTAACTGAGCTGAATGCCTGCTCGATAACCTCGGCTACGACAGACTAAAAAATCTCCTAATTTTTTGCTGCATTGGTGTTGGAAATTAGATGCAATGTATGTTGCATCTTACGCAAGGCTTTGGCATGTTGCATCCTTCTTTTCTGATTTCTATATGCGGCTCTCGGTGGTGTCTCTTTCTTTCCAGGAGCCTGATTTACAAATCATTTCCCCTCTTCTATGTTGGCGGTAGGTTTAATCATTCTCTGGGTCTCGCCTGGTTCTTATTTCTCGATGTGATAAGTAAGGACAAAACACCCTCATTTACATTAAACTCGGCTACCATTTGTTTGATTTTAGGGGGTGGTGTTACATCTATTCAAGACATGCTCGGTTGCCAGTTGATTGGCATATGTATTTGCCCCCAAGGCCTAGGTCTATCGACAATAGGGACCCTTCTGAACCTCATGGTTTGTTCCTGAAGTTCTCGTTTGAAGTACCTCAAGTATTTTGGAAGGCCGTGAAAATTGCTCTTAGCTGGCTCCCTGTTATCATGAACATCATATAGGCTGTCTAACCGATTATATACAGAGGTCTTTATGGCCTTCTCCCATTCGGTAGGTTCTTTGGAACCCATATCCTTCTCATTGACTGTTTTTCTTTAGTGTCCCTTGACTTATCGAACTTAGCAAAATACACCATAGATATTGGTACCGCGGGAAAGGGGTCTATGTCAATAGACATTTCAACCAGACTCATGTCGGCTAGTTTGAACATTCCCTACTTGATGCCCTTTTGGATCGTCTTTCTGAAGACCACACAATTAGAAGTAGAGTGATTGTATAAATTATACCACTTACAATACTTCTTATCTTTGAGTTCCTCGGCAGGTGGAATCCTGTGGCCATCAAGCAGTCGAATCTACTTAGCTTTGAGCAGATGATCAAAGATCTGATCTGCCTCCGTGATGTCTAACGAGTAACCGACCCTGACATCGGCTGAACTCATTTCTTTGCCTTTTATGGCTTTCAAGGTTGGGCAAGAGTAAACCTTACCCCTAACAATCTCAGTCACCATTGCGTTTGTCGTGCAGTCGGTTGACTCTGAATCGGACTCATTTACTTCAATTATGGATACCAAATGGGAGCCTCGATTTTGGCTGGCTCTTCTACGCTCTTTCTCCAGGACATACTGCTCTATTTGGCTAGCCTTTTCGGCTAACTGGATCATGTCAGAGCAGGATTATCCCACAAACTTCTCCTTTAACTGAGGGTGCATGTTGTTGATTATCATGTGGGCACACTCAGATTTGGGGAAGTGTACGGTGCATTTCCCAACCTTCTTTCTGAACCTCTTGATAAAATCAACATTAGATTCATCAATCTATTGCTTGAGATTCATTAGATCAGTCACGATAACTTGAAGTTGGGGTTAATAGAACCTATCATGGAAGCAACCATCCATATCGTCCTAGATCTATACGAAATCAGGTGTCAAAGAGGAGTACCTTACAAAGGCAGTTCCCGTTAGAGAGAGAGTGAATAGCTGCAACTTGCGATACTCATTCTGGCCAGTCTCGCCGCATTTGGCGGTGAATCTACCGATGTGCTCGATAGTGAATTCGTCATCATTGCCAGAGAAGATGACAAACTCCGGTGTTTTGAAGCCTCTTGGCAAAGCTGCTATCTAATCTACCCAATTAGGGTAAGTCTTTTTATAAACAGACATGTCCAAAGGTTTCAGTTGGATGCCAAATTACCTATCTATGGTGTTAGAAATGATTTCTGGATTTATCAGTTGTGACGTCCCCTGTCGATTCTCAACTGGATTCAGCTAGTAGGTGTTCTGCACTGGCGCCCTCTATTCTGCACGTTGTTGGACAGGGTTTTAAAGGTTTTAGGTGGTCTGCTAGCCATTACCAATAAGTGGGGGTAATTCCACATTGTTGCTATAGGGTTTGTCCACCAAAGTGTGCAACATGAGCTCCTGGAACAGCAAACGGAGCCTGTGGATAAGGTGGAACAGTATTCCATGGTTGTTCTTCTCGGACGTCGGCCGTTCTTAAAAAGTTTACGCTTCCTGGAAGGTATGGATTGGGTACCAGTAATGACTGTTATAATGATAAACCACTGTAAACATCGTCACCAGATAGCTGAGCTAAGTCATAGCCGGGGGTCATCGGCTACCAATTCGGCTGCCCAACTGTGTTTGCCAGCATCGTAGGGACGTTCGTAGAAACGTACGGCATAATGGGTGGCAATCCAAAGTGTCCTGGAACCTAAACTAGTCTTTGAGCCATGTTGATCTGCCCATACCGCACTCGCTGTCGTGACACATCCCCAAGGTTCTGGCGACCATAAAGTGTGTTGGTTGTCAGGGGATTGGGCTTATGTTCCTAGGTGTGCTATTGTTTGCACCTAAGTAGGCACTGGATGATGCACATGCGGCTGAGGAACAACACTGGGAGTCACGGTCTCATGTTGAACAACACCGCTCGTCAGAAGGATGACAAAACTAACCGAGCATTCTCTTGGGTACATTCGGTTGGTTTCTATCTCCCTCGCTTGTTGAACCTCATTATGTACTATAGGCTTCACAATATCAGCCAATTGTTTAGAAACTTGGTACATAATATTTTGGATGCCCAAGTCGATCTGTTGTCTCGTGAAAGACGTGGTCATTATGGTTGGACCTTTAGATTGGCTGGAGTCTTCCACAGCTTGGGTTGATGGAGGAAGTGGATGGGTGTCAACCGATGTAGGCATACCCGAGGAGGATGCTGGTTCGTTGTTCCTTCTGGGAGGATTTTGTTTAGGATGCGGACTGGACTCAAGGTTTATTTTCTTATCGGACGTTAGGCGCATATGCCAAGAATGATCCTGACTTGGAGAATCAAACTTCGCTATTAATTCACCTATGGTCCCACTGGGCGTGCCAAATTTGTTCTTGCCCCGAATTTTGTCTTCTGCCATTGTATCGGTTGATCGAATTGGGAGACAAATTAATTTCTTAACTCAAGTGATTCAGGCTAGAAACGGAACTCTAATTTACAGCAATGGGTTCCCCAACTACTCTAGAAAGTGTTAGGACGGTGTTACTAGTAAACTAAGAGGCAAGAAATGATTCGATTAACTTGTCCAAGCGATTACCAACACAAATATTTAATCAAAACTTCAAACTCAAATAGAAAATCAAACTCACAGATTTAAACAAGACCTTTCTAATTTTCAGAATTTGTTTTCTTCTGATTATTAGCATATGCTTTAATATCACTTTAATCACATTCACAAATAAGAAATGACAATTAACAATAAATAAGGAATTGAAAGATAGAAAGTTAGACACAACTCAATTACAAACTAGAAATAATTAGGTTAATGAAAACCTAATCACCTCTAAAAATAATTAATTAGGCACCTAAAGTATGATGATCTTCAAGAGATTGATTACTCTTGCAAATTCCCAAGCAAAGCTATCAAGAAATTAAACAATTCACTACAATCACAGACTTAGTACTCACTAAATTAAAGCAATAATGTAAAATACTCTAAATATAAATATTCAAGCAAAAGTACTCATGTCTTTACTCATCCAAATCTAAGGGCAAATGTACTAGAGAATTAGCTATTCGTAGAATAGATACTTTATTACATGAGTTCACAAATTATCTATAAGAATGGCTTAAAATGTAATTAGCCACTTTTAGTAAAATCTGTGTCAGCCCAGCAAGCGTCGGTATCTATCACAAATGTGTATTGTGACAATGTTTACTTATTTCAAAGTAAGGTCCCATAAGTATGTTTGTGGTCATTTCTAGTCCATAGTTATAAATTATGTTTTAACTTGTTTTATTTATATTTTAGTATACTTAGTTGTTAGTTTGTTGGATCAGTCCACTTGTAGGCTTAAAAGCCCTAGTATCGATCATTTGAGACATCAGAAAAATTAATCAAAATACTTTTCTTTTTCCTCTTCTCTTTCTCCTCTCTTGTTCCTGCAAATCAGTAACAAGAGCAGTACTCTTGTTACAAATGGTATCAGAGCCGACGACACTCGGCCTCGATTCTGCTACAATGTCCAATTACTATTACTATCATTCATCCCAAGTATTGGCTACCGCAGCCATATCTACTGCATATTTTCATAACCACCAGTCCATTCGAAGCTCAAGTTACTGTTGTTCCTAATTTCTATCAAGAGTCGTGGAGTTGAGCTCACTGGCGATTTATACGCTTATCATCAATCTCACTCTCATCAATAATACGGTAATAATCCGGGTTTCGATTTCATTAAGTTGGGTAACAGGTCTATAGTGTTTGTGTCAGCTGCTGCTCCTACACACAGAGATGAACATACAGTGATGATAAGATTTAAGAATAATAAAAAAAGGGTACGTCAATGCTTGCTAGGGCCGTATCAGAAAACATCCTCGAGGTAGAGGAAATGTCGATAGAAGGTACCATCGCAAAATCCTCTTTAACATATACCATCGAGGTTACTTTGGGAAAATGTGTGTGTGGTATTTTGATTCTAATGATCGTGATGAATGTTCACATGTGAAAATTGAAGATAATAAGGAAGGAAAACCAGTTGTTGGAGTTGAGAATGGGCTAACGGATGTTCAAGATGAAGATACGGAGGAAGAAAATTTAAAAGAAGATCATGTGTTCGACAAAATTGTCGAAAGGGATAACGAGTATCAAATGCTTGACCAAATTCTATAAATGTACGGAATCGATGTGACGGATTTTTAATGAGACAAAAGTCAAGAATATGAGCCTCTAGAGCTCGAAAATGGTGAGCAAAGATCAGTAACAGAATTCGTAAGCATGAATAACCAAGTCGAGTCACCTGACTCAAAAGGTGCGAAGAAGGATTTCTCAACGGCGATTTTGGAGAAAAAGAGGTCACCTAATCGACTCGTCGTTAATGACGCAGTCAACAATGATAACTCTGTTGTCGCATGAGAATAATACGACAACCAAATCAGAGAAAAATTATGGGAAGTAATTTATGCCGAACGCGACATTGATTCGACAGAAAGGTTTCCAGTTTCCTCACTTCTTCACTCTCTGGGAGGAGAAACTGGATTAGGAATGGAAACTCTCTTTATATCAAAGATCAGGGAGGAGTACCCAGATAGAATGATGTTTCATTCTCTGTGTTCCATTTCCCCAAGGTTTCAGACATAGTTGTTGAGCCCTATAATGCCACTCTCTCTATTGACCAAATTGTTGAGAATGCAGATGAGTGTTTGTTGTTGGATAATGAAGCTCTTTATGACATTTGCTTCCAAACTCTCAAACTTACAACTTCAATCTTAGGGGACCCAAACCATCTGAATTCTACCACTATGAGTGGTGTAATTTGTTGTCTCCGTTTCCATGGCCAACTCAATTCTGGTCTCCGCAAGCGTGTTGTTAACCGCATCCCATTCCCACAGTTGTATTTCTTCATGGTTGGAATTGTTCCACTCACTTCTCGAGGGTCGCAGCAATATCGAGCATTGCCTATTCCCGAGCTCACACAACGGATGTGGGATGCGAAGCATATGATGTGTGTTGATGATCTTCGTCATGCCCGGTATTTAACTGTTTAAGCTATGTTCCGTGGGAAAATGAACACCAAGGACGGTGAACAGATGATTAATATGCAGAACAAGAACTCTTCCTACTTCATTGAGTGGATCCCTAACAATGTAAAGTCGACAGTCTGTGACATCCCTCCAACTGGTCTGCAGATGGCCTCAACTTTCATTGGTAACTCCATCTCGATTCGTGAGATGTTCAACAGGGTCAGCGAGCAGTTTACAGCTATGTTTCAAAGAAATGTTTTCTTGCATTGGTACACTGGTGAAGATATGGATGAGATGGAGTTTACCGAGGCTGAAAGCAATCTCAGGAAGGCTTTTGAAGAAGCTGAGAAAAATGTTTCATCTATTATTTTTGTTGATAAAATTGATTCAATTGCTCCCAAGCGAGAGAAGACACATGATGAAGTTGGACGTCTTGAAGTTTTTCGTATCCATACCAAGAATATGAAGTTTGCAGAAGAAGTTGATTTGGAAAGAATATCAAAAGATACACATGGTTATGTTGATGCAAATATTGCTGCTCTTTGCACTGAAGTTGCACTTCAGTGTATTAGAGAGAAAATGGATGTCATTGATGCTGAAATATTGAATTCAATAGATGTCACAAATGAGCACTTCCAAATTGCTTTAGGAACAAGTAATCCATCTGCATTGCGTGAAATGCGTGTTAAAGTGCATAATGTCTCATGGAAAGATATTGGAGGTCTGGAAAATGTCAAAAGAGAGCTTCAAGAGATTGTTCAATACCCTGTGAAACATCCAGAGAAGTTCGAGAAATTTGGTATGTCACCTTCAAAGGGTGTTCTTTTCTATGGTTCCCCAGGATGTGGGAAAACTCTCCTTGCCAAGGCAATTGAAAATGAGTGTCAAGCCAATTTCATTAGTGTCTGAGGATCTGGGTTACTTTCTATGTAGTTTGGAAGGAGTGATGCCAATGTCCGTGAAATTTTCAACAAGGCTAGACAATCTGCACCCTGTGTCCTCTTCTTTGATGAGCTTAACTATTTCGCTATTCAGAGGAGAAGCAATAGTGTAAATGTTGGTAGAGCAGTTGATCGGGTTTTGAACCAACTTCTTACTGAAATGGATGGCATGAATGCAAAGAAAATTGTTTCCAGAAACATGCCTGATATTATTGACCCTACACTTCTTCGACTTGGTCGACTCGACGAGTTAATTTATATCACATTGCCAGATGAAGACTCACGCCATCAGATTTTAAGGCCTGCAAATATTCCATAAGGGAGAACATCGAGAAGGATATAGAAACGGAAACTATTGGAGCGACACCTTCTTCACTGTCAAAGGAATTTGCAGATATGGTTGGTATCGCATACTTGTCATTTGAGTGTTTAAAACTAAAAAAAAGGAATATGTATTCGTTCAAAATACTAGAGCTAACAAGGTGCTATCCAGGTGACAAAGTTGCTAAAATGTTATCACTTTCGTGTTGTACGAATGATATTAAAACTTGTGATCATTGGGTCGAAAATATGGTTGGCCTTGCCCCTGTTGTTTTCTTCCTTCAGTGTGTCCTTAAAGTTGAAATTTGGAGGTGCAACTCTAGCTTGCTTATGGAAGGGATTGTTTCAGAGCAAATTGCTTCTCGAAAACATAGGGATGTCAGTTCTTGTTTCAGAAAATTAGCTCCCTAAATTGCATCACTTAATGGTTGACATTGCTAGAATACTCAATATTGAGGCTCTTGACTTGTATATACGCCAAATTCCTGTACCCAATACATATATTCTGGTTTTCAGTGGTAAAAAGCCTTTTGTAGTTGTTCATACAAGCCTTGTGGAGCTGCTGAGTCGACAAAAATTTCAGGTTGTCTTGGCTCATGAGTTAGGTCATCTGAAATGTGTTCGTGGTTGGTATTGCTAAAATTTTCACTCTTGGGGCCTATACTGTTCATGGTGTTAGCAGTTTGATTGCTCAGCGGTTGGAAGAACATGTCTTCCATTGGCTGAGAGAAACAGAACTCACTTGTGATCGTGCAACACTTCTTGTTGATCTAGATCCTAAGAAAGTCGTTTCAGTATTAATGAAATTAGCTGGTGGTTTCCCATCTCTGTTTGATCAACTGAATGTGGATGCGTTTTTAGATCAAGCCCGCTCTTATGAGAAAGCATCACCAAGCCCAGTCGGGTGGTATATTAGAAATGCTCAAACTAAGCAACGTTCACATCCCCTCTCTATTTTACGTGCACGTGAGCTTGATGAAATTGCATGTGCTAAGTTAGTTATGTATCTTGTGTTGACCCACGACCTAAATAAGACATTTGGGAAGATTACCAGTTCATCATATCTCAATTTCCAAAATATAATGATCCTTGAGGACAAGGCTAATTTTGAGAGGGATGGATTGTCACAAATGTGTATTGTGACAATGTTTACCTATTTTAAAGTTAGGTCCCATAAGTATGTTCGTGGTCATTTCTAGTCCAGTATTTATAAATTATGTTTTTAAGTTGTTTTATTTATATTTTAGTATCCTTAATTGTTAGTTTGTTGGATCAGTCCACTTGTAGGCTTAAAAGCCCTAGTATCGATCATTTGAAACATCAGAAAAATTAATCAAAATACTCTTCTTCTTCCTCTTCTCTTCCTCCTCTCCTTTCTTGTTCCTGCAAATCAGTAACAAGAGCAGTACTCTTGTTACAGTATCGCGGTCAGGTGGCTCGGGATGGGGTAAATGTTGGTGGTGATTGGCCTCCGCCATCGCGACATAGTCCTCGAGTTCGCGCTAAGTAGTTGGCTCCCAAGTCCCTTCCGGCGAATGCTTCATGTTCACGACTATGGGCTCCATAATCGCGGAGTCTTCTATGTCATCAAACCTTCGTGACCGCAGCCTGCACCTTGCAATCCAGGCTATTTTTGAGCTTTAGTTCCAGCAATTCTCCAAGGCGTTCATCTTCATCTTCCAGCTCTAATTCATGGTTCTCCCTCCTATGTAGCAGTGTATAATATGTCAATGATGTCTCCAAATGCTCCGTTGATGCTTCCATTTTCAAGATCATTAATCCAAGTGCTTGGTTACGAGTGAAGGGTCTTGATGGTGTGGCCATAAGCACAGAGTGATTAGGTGCAGTACGCCCAAAGTAATGCATGCAATGCTCCCGCCCACATGCATTTTGTCTTTTCAAGTCGTTTCTTCAATGATGTTATAATGGTTATGTTGATTGACATCGACCATGCAATTGCGAGTAACTTGTTGTGGAGAAGCTAAGTACGCAAATTTTGCTCCGATAAAGATATTAACAGCGCAATTTTGGGAATACTAAATATGCATTTTATATATTTTTTTCAAACGAAGTTATTAAAGTCTAGAATACTTCTCAAGAATGGAGTACACTTTATGTTTATTGGGATCTCAAGAACAATCTTGCAAAAAGTAATCCAAATGGGAATCCTATGAATTTTGAAGTCTCCGATTTCTAACTATCTGGCGTCAACCACATAAAAAAATCAAAAGGTCGACAGACGAGCAAAAAATGAAGAACTGCTCAATATAGCAACATAACAACTTTTGCGGGGATATGTATATCAAATCTTAAGAGCCGTGTGGACATGATTTGAATTATGATTTGAGGTTGACATTTTGTTTGGACATGCAATTTAGTTTTCTTTTAAGTTGTATTTTGTCTTATAGACATAAAAAAAATCACAAGTTGTGAAAACAATCAAAATTTTACCAATTCTTATACAATCTTCCAAATGAGCAAGTTATAGTTCATAACAAAATTAATACGCTAGTAGAAGACCTTTCTAAAAAATACATCAATTGATCAAACTTTAATTCAATAAAATGGAAAATTGAACATGAGTTGTAGTGTAACTACTCTTTAATATTCTCCCACGTAATTGGTAAGAGTAAATCTATTATAAATATAATTGATCAAATTTTAGTTCAATAAAATGAAAAATTGAACATGAGTTGCAGTGTAACTACTCTTTAATATTCTCCCACGTAATTGGTAAGAGTAAATCTATTATAAATATACTATCAACTATAAATGTTGGTTTCAATTATAGAAGTTCCTTGCCAAAACAAATCCACAGTTTGCTCGTGATATAAAAGAATGATTGACAATTGTTTAAAATTTACAATCAACTCTTTAGTTGATGTTTCTGATATTGAATGCAACAAAATCAAACAAATGCTTTATGCCCCCAAATGTGGACTACCGCATGAAAGTCGAATGGATCCTATAACTACCTCTGTCAATAACCAAGCTATACATAATGTAAGGAATCAGAACAATGCACCAAAAGCAGTACTGAGCTAGTCGGAGAAGTTTGATTTCACTTCATCATAATCGTCATCATCTGAATTAGCTAGACGGTCAAAGAAAGCATCAAGGTACCAAGAGCATTTGTCGTTCCATGAACTCCTGCTAGCATGAGATCGCCATTTTTGGTCTGAAATCATTTCAGGGGATAGTCCCCATTCTAGCATCTCTTCTTCAGTATGGTGGACTGCTAAGCTGTATTCGCCACCAAGCCCTAATTGTATAACTCGAAATTCACAATTTCCTAAATTATTTAGATACTCAAATTGCTCAACCGTCCACTTGAACCACTTCATCAGAAAGACACGACTAGCTAGACCATGGGATATAATCACAAGATTCAAATCGTCATTAGGGTCATGGTGGAGTCTGTTCATATCAATGTCCCTCCAAAGAGATTCAAGGAAACCTGCACCAGAAATTAGATTAGGAATTGGATACAACTTGCTCCTACAATATGTCAATTAAAACATTTTCAGAGAACCAAACTAATGAAGAAAATATCTCAAGTGAAACCCTAATGCAATAGAAAACTAATGGAAGAATCATTAAATTCCTAATAATTAATCTACTGCACTTTGTGGTATTCATTCACCTTTTAAAGGCTTCCAAGCTGGTGGTACGGCTCTAGCTAGCTCAAAAACGGTATAAATTTAGCAACCCTTTTTCCACCGGATCCTTCTGTAAAGCTGTCTGTGCCATTTACATCATTTTCATTAAGCAAATAGGTACTAAAGCAACTAAAGGTCAATCTTTTCTCTGGTCATCAGTACCCCTTCAAGTAAATGTAATAATATTATGCACAAGAGAACTACCAAAAATCTGAAAATAGCATGATATCTGTAGTGCAGAAATGCAATATACACGTATCTGAACAATTTTATTGTAAAATATACAACTGCAAAACAAAATAAGACATGCATTTCCCTGTAGTTTCTTGTTCTTCTTGAAAAATGAGAAATGTAGAAAGCTTGATCATTCAGCTATAATGCTTTCATCAAATACTGGCCTCAAATTAAACACCTCAAAGCTGACAAAACATCTAGATCATTCTAATATTGCATGAAAAAGTAAGTTATCTTTAATAAATAGTTTGAGAGAGGTGAACATCAATAAAAGTGGATGAGTGGAGGGAGAAGTTGAGAAATGCAGGAAAAGGAAAACATCTTCTATTTGTGTTACTCAAGGAAAAGCTCGGAAAGGTTGTTTATTCATAGTCATCCTTCAGAATTTCATCTCTCAAAACAGTCTTCACTTTTCAAACTCCCCCAACCCCATCCAAAAGATGGAGCAACAGTCTTTTTACCTTTACTATTAATTGGCACAGGCAATCCTAAAAATAAATAGAATAAGTATCACTATATTTTGATGCTCCACAAAGAGTAATGTGTGAGACAGACAAGGACTACTACGGAAATAAGAAAGAGGCACACTTCGCGACTTTCCTCAATGACATTCATAAATATCAATTATTGTTGCCATGAACACACAAATGTTCTTTAGCACCATGAAATACATATTGCATTGAGCTCACAGTGATTCACAAATATCAACATTTTTTGTTTTAGAAACACATTCAAATATCAACAATTGTTGACATGAACACATAGATATTCTTCAGCACTATTAAATACACGATACCAATTTAGTTCAATTTTGTATGAAATTGACAGTATTACTACTCTGAGACTTCTAGATTCTCACACACGACACAATATGCTTAACATCAGGCAGAGTTTTATTCCACAAAAACAAGTCTAAAACAACTTTATACCATAATGGAATCACAAAACATAGTATTTTACGGAAGACTAACTTTTTATTAGTGAAGACTTATTATTTGCAAAAGCATAAGAAAGACGTAAGCAGTCCTGCTATCGTATTCTTAATCTAGACTGAGCATGAGTATACCAGGCTTTCTCTTACATCCTGGCCAATAGGCAGGAAGGGACAAATTATATTCAACTCTACATCTGAGGAAGGCAGGGCACACCTCATAAACAACGGCACTCCTGGTTAATAATATCTAGTATCTTAGATGACATTATCCATCTAATGGATGCAATTCTTGAGGAATAGTGTGTTTTCAATCACAAGCAAGAGATAAATATATACACAACTGTAAGACAAGGACAGGTCATTTTAGTCGCAAATATATATGATAGCAACAAGTAGCACCAATGATAATTGTGAATGCCAGACAGGATAATGTTTTAGGTATGGACTCAATGAAATTGTTCCTTTCAAAAATCTTCCTTCAAAATCAAAGAAAGGTTTATTTTCCCACGTAGTTCGTCGATCAAACCAACAATTCTACTCTCAAAGTACTAGAAAGTCTCTTTGGGATGGAGCGTCTTTCGTGAGAAGAGATGGTAGGGTTGCTTATCACCCACCTTAAAATCAAGCAGTTCGGAAATGCAGTCACAAGAGTAGAAAATCACAACTTGGCAATTTTTTCCCACTAACCCGCAATAAAGGATGACTTTTTCTTTCAAAAATTTTCTATTGCTTCTCTTTGTTTTCTGGTACCACATCACGTTATACTGAACTACTTTAATGTGGAACATAAGGAACATTATGCACAATAAAATTACCATCGGGAATATATTTAACATAGCCAGTATCTTAAGGGCGGACATGCTAGAACTTATTCTGCCTCTTTTGTGCAGCAAAATCTAGTGGATCTCATAACAACATATGCCCATGCTGGTGATCAAATCTCAATCATAATATCCAATCTTTGGTGTAAACTTAAACGGAGAGGGTTATTCTTGGAATGGGCACGCACTCTCCAGGAGCCTCTTTCTAATCATTCCCAACTCCAGAACAACCATCATGCACCTGCCTTTTCCATAGGTAGGGAAAGAAAAGAAAATTATAATGTCTAATCTTAACAACTCAAAAGTGTAATACTCTTTCCAAATTTGAGGAAATAAATCAAATAATTCAAAAACAGAGAAAAACTTTGGGCCATCAACATGGGTATTCACTAAAGAGTAGTCTGGTGCACTAAGCTCCCACTATGCGTGCGTCCAAGCTCCCACTATGCGTGCGTCCGGGTAAGGGCCGGATCACAAAGGTCTATTGTACGTAGCTTAAATTTCTGCAAGAGGCTGTTTCCACGGCTTGAATCTGTGATCTTCTGGTCACATGGCAGCAACTTTTACCATTACTCCAAGGCTCCCTTCAACGTGGGTATTCACTCTCGTAAGAATAATAAAAAAACACAAACTCCATTACACGATTACACAAAAGCTAACAATAATATACAACTATTCAGTATCTAATATCAACTACGTTTCACTTTCACTACAACCGCAAGAATGAACAGACGGCCTCACAGAGTCAAGCTCGAAGCTACCTCTGCTACTCCAATCTGCAAGGGATCCACAGGAATCAGTATGAGCCATAGAGAAAGTAAATCCATTGGCAATAAGGAAGAAGGATAATTAGAAGAGCAGAAAATGTTTCTGTAGCAAGAAGAAGGAGAAAGGAAAGCAGAAGAAAGAGAGGCAAAAAGAAGAGAGAATCAAAGAAGGGAAGGGAGAAAGATTCAGAGAGCATATCGGATATAAATAAGAAAAGAGAGGAAGATGAAGCCTTTAGAAAAAAATGCTCTAATTTTTGCCATATTTTTCTTCACTATAACTTCCACGCATTTATATATATATATATATATGAATGTATGGCTGGTGGGTGGATGTGAAGGGAAATACATGAGCTGTTGTGGTTACTTTCCATTTGTCCAATTAAACTTGTAGTTCCTCCCACTACTCACTACGTCTGAATTTGCTGGCTAGGTAAGATTGGGTTCAAAACAAAAAGACTTGCATCCGGACATATCGATCTACTTACTGTATTAGATTATCACATCCACAGGATATGCGTATTTCTTAAATGGAGTCACTCCAAATTTGAATTTCTCTAGTCAAGTTGAACCTTAATGAAGCTTGGTAACAATAAATCTTAAGCCAAACTTGATCAAATGTGTATTAAAAACAAAATACAGTTTTATCGCAAATATGAACATAACATCATACAACTACAATAACAAATTGAGGTTAACTTTTGTTTTGTGCCCTGACATTGGCATTAGTTAAAGAGATTCTATAGCAAAATACCCGGTCTCGGATGGTCAGTCGTTCCATTCTTTTTATTTATCTTTAGGGTGTTGTTTGAATATGCAGAAAGGGGTTTTTCTAGGTGTGTGTACGAGTTGTGTTTGTTTGCGAGAAAGGATTTCTCAACAAGAAAGTTATTCATGTTAAGTGACATGCAACCACAATTAAATATTTATCTCTCTATAGTAAATCCTGACAACCTGTCTATAATAAATCTAATTATGTAAAAGTAGTTTATACAATCAGTTAAAAAATCCTAACTTCATAGGCAGAATCAAGTAGCTACTCCCTGCTTCCCAATTTATGCCGCACTTTTCGCATTTTGAGAGTCATTTTGACTAAAATTGAAGCTAATTTGAATTAGATTACCTCAATATTTTTAATATTAAATTTATATATTTAAAAAATACGTAAAAACTACTGTAAGTTGAAAGAGTTTTCATATCAATTTGGTAAAAAAAAAAACATTTTACAATATGAGTCAAGGGTTTGAATCTCGGAAAACAAAGAGAAAAATATCTTACTGGAAACTCTGTCATAAACATCAGCTGCTGATTCTCCCTCAGGAAATCGATAAAAGAAGCGTCCAAATCTCTCGCGAGTCTCCTTGATGACTTTCATGCGCTCCGCCACTTGAAAATTACCAAAATCTTGTTCTCTAATTCGGCATTCTTCCCTGACACCAAGCACTCTCCGTCTGGAGAAGGCCCTTCCGATCTCCCGTAGGGTGGAACGTGTTCGCACGTATGGGGAGACGTAGAAGTAGACCTTCCAGTTATCGGAGGAGCCATTATCAGAAACAACGTCGAAAATACGGGACCCAGCTTCCTTGGCTTGAGCAATTCCCTTGGGAGTTAACGGGATCCTATAATCGGGTGTAACGGTGTACATGGCGTCGTCTCTATTCCCTTCGCTCTCTCCGTGACGAACCAAAATTATGCGCTTTGGTAGGCACTTGTGATGAGGAATTCGGGCGTCAACTGTACTATTTATCATTATTCGCAAATCGGGTGAGATTATGCAGCAAATGTGGACATTAAAATAGGGTTTAGGATATGGATTTATTAGTTAGGGAAGGAGATGAGTTGGATTTCTGGGAATGCAGCGGATGCTTTTACATTTCAACTTTGACGATGCCATCTGATTCTTTTTGTTCCTTGTCAAAACAGTAAATAATTACAAATTCAAAAATGTCATTTTCAACATATATTTAAAGCAAAATGCATAATGAGGTTTTTGAATTCTTCTAGTGGTGAAGTAGAGGGACGAGAAATGGGGACGGTTTCGAGGGGTTGTGGGGTCAGTTGTGGAGTGGAGGTTTTTTTTAAGGCTGAAATGATTAAAACACCTCTAAATTGCAACTTTGATCCTGAAACTACTGCTAATCCTCAAGACACCCTACTAGTCTTGACTAAATACGTTTTAATACACTCCCGAGCTGGCAGACCTTGAATGCACACGCTGTCCATATGGATGGAATTTTAATCTCATGACCCGACCCTCTAACCCATCGCCCAAATAAATCAACCCATCTTCTCTCAAATCTCATTCAAAATCGTGATAAGCTCTCCGACTGAAATCTTAGGATTCCGGTGAAGTTTTATCATTGAAATCTTAAGGTTCCGATCACATATTGTTGGTTCTTGTGTTCCCGTCAAGTTGGGTGGGTTCGATTTCGTCGATTAGTGTTCCGTTGGCGTTCCTTGGTCGTTGTCTAGGGTTCGGTGCTAGATCGACTGTCGTTTTTGCTCCATTTTGTTTTCTTCTTCAAAGGTTAGTGGTTTCAACCTTTTTTTATTAGGGTTTTCGATTAGGATTTTCTAGGCATATAACTTCGTGATTTTAAGAATATGAGCTTATGGCTACTGAAATTCAACGATAAATACTTGATTTTGTGCATGCATGTGTTTGCTTATTTCTGTAATAAGTCAAATATTTTAGGACTTTTCTATTAGGGTTGTATTAAAGCATGTGTTTCGTGGTATTTTTGTTATATTTAGTTGAAGGATTATTTTTCCATTTCATTTGTTACTTAATTATTTAGGGTTGTATTAGGGTGTGAATGTGTTGCCTTTATCTGTTTTCAAGCATGACTTTTTGCTACTATTTTTTGTTACTTCTATTTCTGTTGCTATTGTACATGTATTTGATTGTTTTGCTGAAATTTTGAAAGTGTTAATGAATATGTAGGCTTTCCAATGGCTACTAAGTACTTTAATTTTAGATGAAAAATTGGTGGTATCTTGGTGAGTAAAGTAGGTCATATTTTTATTGGGGGTAGGACTGAACATTCCTTCAACATTGACTTTGATCATTTGCCTATTCCTGAATTGGTAGATAAGCTAAAGAATTTGGAGTGAATAAGTTAGGGACAACTTATATTGGTCCTAAGGGTGATAATTTGATTAAATTAATCAAAGACATGGATTTATTAGACCTGGAAATATTGTTGAATGATGGGGATACAATAGAAATTTATGTTTGCAATGACTCAGATTTTGAGAATGTAGGGCCCACTGAATAGCATGTCACTGGTGGAGTTATTGATAATTTATCACAGTCAAGTGGTGACAGGAAATCTGCCAGTTTATTTATACCTTATCCACCACTACTTAATAATACATCAACTTCAGATCTAGATCTAGGATATCCTTCTTCTCTAAACTCTTTTGAAGGGAGTGAGGAAACTATAAGAGATTAGTAGGAGGAAGATGCTGCTATTGGTGAAGCTGATGCAGAAAATTCCACTAGTGATGTAGAACATTCTAGCTATGAAGAAGATGTAGTGATTGTATATGATTATGAACTTTCTGATAGATTATGAAAGTGATGTACATGAAGAACTTAGGTTGTTGAGGGAAGATCTAAGGGAATACGACAAAAACAAAGTTGTTAATGACGCTGCTAAGGAAAACGTAGATGGGTTTTTAGGTGAGACTAGTATAGAAAGGTTATGGAAGACATTGATAGACCTAGAACTAATTTTAGAGATAAATTGGGAGGCGATGATGATGAGCCATATTATGACTCATCAGATGTAGATAGTTTTGCTACTGAATCAAAAGGTGAAGTTGTTAGTGATGATGATGAAGTTGAGGGATGGACAAGGGTAAGGAGAAAGAGTAATAGGGTTGTGTATGATACAGATTATGAGAAAGTTATTTAGCAGGTTGGTCTAGTCTTTAAAAATATGAAAGAGTTTAGGGACGCTTTGACCAATTATGCATTGGGTGTCCAACTGGACAAGAAGAAGAATGACCAAAAGAGGGTTAGGATGAAATGCAAAGCATGATGTCCTTGGATGATATATGCTAGCAATGAAGGTAGGAATACAAACTTCACAGTCAAAACATATAATCCCATACACAAATCTCATAGGACCAACATCAACTTCTTGTGTAATTTCAATTTTCTGTTCAGACACTATAAAGAAATGATCACTTCTCAACCAACAATTAAAGGGTGGGAAAATTCAAGAATTGGTGAGGAAAGATTTTGATATTTATGTGGAAAAATTATTTATTTGAAGACAAGAAAGATTGTTTTGAAAGAAGTCATGGAAGATCATATTGTTGAGTTTGGTAGGAGGTTTGACTATAGGGATATGCTGCTACAAACTAATCCTGGCAGCACATGTGTTGTGAATGTAATAGAGAAGGATGATAGCAAGGAGTTCAAAAATTTCTTTATTTTTTTGTTGCTATGAAGTTGGGGTTTATGAATGGATGTAGGAAATGTATAGGCATGGATGGCTATTTTCTCAAGGTATTATGCAAAAGGCAGTTACTAGTAGCAGTTGCCAAAGATGGAAACAATCAAATATTTTTAATAACATGGGTTGTTACTGGGTAGAGACAAAGAATATATGAAGATGGTTTATGAAGATCCTCCAAGATGACCTACAAATTGGAGATGAGGCTGAGATCACTATAATTAGTGACATGCAAAAAGTACTGATCTTACTTTGATGTTTCTGTTTTTCTTGTATTTCTATTCAAAGTTTTTGTTTTTTTACTTGTATTTATATTCAAAGTTTCTGTTTTCTGCTTGTATTTCTATTCACATGCTCTAACCTTTTTTTGCAGGATTTGGTTAGTGTAGCTGAAGAGGTGTTTCCTACTCACACATTCTGTCAAACTGGTCAAAAGAGGGAGCGGTATTGAGAGGAGGAAGAAGTTTTGGAAGTGTGAGGATAATATTTGAGTCTAAACTGAAAGTGAGAATGAGTTAAGTCAATTGGATAGAAATATTGTTAAAGACCTCATCTCATACAATGTGGTAAAAAGTACACTTCAAAGAGTTTTCAAAATGTGATAGTGTTAACAATATGCCAGAAAGTTTTAATGATTAGATATTGGCAGCTAGACACAAGACAATTGTGTCAATGCTTGAAGAGATTATGATCAATGTGATAATAAAATAGCCAAAATGAGGGCCTTTGCTCAAACTCGGATAGATGGGATATCCCCCAATGGCATTGAGGGTGTTTAATGACAATGTTGAGAGGTCAATGAAATGTTCATTACATTAGAATGGAGACTTTGGGTTTGAAATCAAAGTGGGACAATGTACTCTCATTGTTCACTTAGCAAGGAAATATAGTAATTGTAGGTCATGACAACTAAAAGGGTATCCCATGTGCACATACCATAGTAGTTATGCACTATAGGAGACTTGATCCATCTGAGACAATTGTACATTGGTACAAAATAGAGACCTATCTGAGAGCTTATTCCCACTTCATACAGTTTGTTCCAAATATGGTAATGTGGCCAGATAGTTCAAACCCAAAGATAGAACCTCCTGAGGTTAAAAAACTGTCTGGTATGCCAAAGAGGTATAGAAGAAAGGAAATTGGAAAGGTGAGTAGGGCTGGAAAGTTGACTAAAAGAGAAATATCAATGATAGATTTAGTGTCCAGGTTTGGCATGTTTCTACTTGCTGTTTTGTGATACCATTAAATGGCACTTGTATGTCAATGATAGATTTAGAAATATCAATGATAGATTTAGTGTCCAGATTTTGTGTTTTGTCATTGAATGGTACTTGTATGTCCAGAATTTGCACCATTAAACTTGGTATTTTTGTCCTTTGAATGACACTTCTTTTTATCCAGATTTTACACCATTATATTTGGTGTTTTTATTCAAATTTTGCACCAATATTCACACTGTTTGTCCAGATTTTTCACCAATATTCTCGTTGTTTTTGTCCAGATTTTGCACCAATATTCTTGGCGTTTTGTGCCCATATATTTTCACCATTACTGTCCGTCTATGCATTATTCAACAACATTAGATTGTATAAAAACTTGCTAACCAAAACACCAATCTAATGAACAAAATCAACATAATCATAGTGAATAGGCATAACAAAATGAGATTATATTCTTAATCATCATAACCACTTCAACCTAATTAATACATACAGGGTACATCAACTTAATTAGTAATACTAGAACTAGAACTAGATTGTGTGCTAACATAATACATAGGCAAATTTTCAACGTTGACCACTTCAGCTCTTGCTCGTATTTGTTCTTCATCTTCAACAAAACCCAAATAACAACATTACCTTGCTCCAAAAATGATGGTTCATATGCAAGAAGATCGACCTCTCACCTATACAAAGTGACCAAAAATCAGTTGGAAACCTAACAAACTTAGGTGCAAATTGAACCTTCTAAATAGAACAAACCCAGCAAAATTACTAAAATTGACATACCAAAAACAAAAATTACATACCTTGTAGTTTTGACAACCCCAAAATCTTCTTTCCGTATTGTCATCGAAGCCAGAAATTCACATCTACAAACTCTAGTCATGAATACAATTGAGAGAAAAACCAACAATATGACTAAGAACTTTAGCAATTAGAAACGATGACGTGTATTTTAATGGAGAATGTGAAGAAAGAGTCTTGAATTTCAAGTTGTGTATTTTAATGGAGGAGGGTTTTAATAAAGGGGGGAGGGGATAGGAAAATAATTAAAGGAAAATGTAAAAATGAGAATTTTTACTGTTTGAAGTTGATGTGGAAGATTTTCACGCGCGTGTAGGAGTTTGGGCACACTTGGTTGTGTATACACTGGAGTGTATTAAAATTCATTTAGAAAAGATTAGGAGTGTCTTGAAGACTAGCAATAGTTTGAAGATCAAAGTTGCATTTGACGTCAAGCGTTGGAGTGTTTTCATCACTTCTCTCTTTTTTAATAACCACAAGTAATACGTAGTAGAGGGATATTTTGTTGATAATAATAATAGTATAAACAAAAAGCAACAAAAGCAAATACACGATCTCAAACTAGGAAAAAGACCCAACAATCTCTCAAACACTAGTGCAGTGTATCTATGGTCATTCAATCCCAGGGTTATTTTCATTAATGTAAAAAATTTATAATACATGATATACAATCGTAAATCTAGCCTATACTTACGGAAATCAAATATATTTTCCTAATACAAGACTACTATCATAATTACACATGTACAAGATCTCTAATAATATCAGAAGAATATATTGTGTATATTTTATTACACCTCCACAGTCATAGCGGGCGGTTGTCGTACGCTGAGACTCTTCCTAAAATCTTCAAACAAAACTAAGGAAAGACCCTTAGTAAAGATGTCAGTAATTTGGTACCGTGAAGGGACATGCAAGACACATACTTGCACACGAGCTATCTTTTCGCGAAAAAAATGAATATCCATCTTGATATGTTTAGTGCCCTGATGTTGGACAAGATTCCTAGAGAGATATATCGCACTAACATTATCGCAGTAGATCAAGGTAGATTTCTGAATAGAAAAGTGAATCTCTAAGAGGATGTTACGCACCAACACGACTCAAACACCACATTGGCTACCCCTTGATATTCCGCCTCCGTGCTGGAACGCGATAAAGTAGTCTGGCGTTTAGCCGATCAAGAGACCAAGCTATCATCAAGAAACATACAATAACTAGATGTCGAGCGTCTGGTATCTGGACATTCACTCCAATCAGCGTTTGTATAAGACATGAGAGTAGATACTGACGATGGATATAAGTGTAAACCATAATCAATAGTGCCCTGAATGTAACGCACAATGCATTTGAGAGTGTGCATATGTTCTTCCCTCATGCATAAATAAACACACCTGCTGCAATGCATAAGTAATATCGGGTCTCGTAAACGTAAGATACTGAAGAGCCCCACATGACTACGATAGTGGGAGGGATCCTCGTAAGGTGTGCTAGAATTAGCACTCAACTTCGATTTAGTGTCAACTAAAGTAGGAGATGATTTACAGGATGACATGAAAGCCCGTTCAATAATCTCTACTGCATACTTTCTCTGGGACAAAAATAGACCACATGCATGACGAGTTACAGCGATACACAAAAAATAACTCAAAGGTCTCAAGTCTTTTATAAAAAATTCGGAATTGAAAAGAGATATAATAGACTTGCGCAATTTATCAGAAGAAGCAGTCAATATAATATCATCCACATATAACAGGATGCATGTCAGAGAAGAACCGCGATGGTAGATGAACCGAGAATGATCAGACCTGCTAGGAGAAAACCCAAGAGTAGACACATAATCTGAACCCTATATCAGGCCCGAGGAGCCTGTTTGAGCCCATATAAGGACTTCCTAAGCAAGCACACATGGTTTGGATGATCGGGGTCCCTGAAACCCAAGGGTTGATGCATGTATACAATTTCCTTGAGTTCGCCGTGTAAGAACACATTTTTCACGTCCAACTGCTGGATGTGCCATGCTTTTGAGAGAGCAAGACTGAGAACAGTGTGAATAGTTGCCGATTTGGCCACCGGACTAAGTGTCTCTCCACAATCCACGCCATTTCCATCACCTATAAGACGAGTCTTATGCCTCTCAAAACAACCATCAGATTTTTTCTTATGAGTAAAAATCCATATAGAACAAATCACATTGACATCAGGCAAACGGGGCACCAACTCCCACATCTTATTTTCAATAAGAGCATTATATTCATCATCCATGACCATTTTCCAATTCGGGTCACGAAGGGCCGACACAGGGTTACGTGGTAGGGTGATTAGTGACATTAAAGTTGAGATTAAAATATCGTTTTGGTTTAAAATACCCTATTGGCTATGAGTAACGGGCCCTTGACTCGGAATGAAAGTGGGTCAGACCTAGGTCGGTGTAGTGACGTCGGAACTGACTGGACCGAGAAGAAGGTCACAGGTTGGGCCAGCAGGCAGTAGGCTTGCTGGATGAGGGATTTGGCCGAGGGAGGGGTTGGATGGACCGAGGTAGTGTGCATGTTGGACCAAGGAAGGGGTTGGATGACGGGCCGCCATGGGCTTTTTGGTAGAATCGACTCGGTGTGTGATATTTGGGCGGTGGCGGTGGACCTGGCCGGCAGTGGGGATGAGTATTTGGGCCAATTGGCATTGGGCCTACCGATGGCCACTGGTCCAAAAGACGAGATGTGGGCTGGGCCAAATGGTGGACCACATACGGGAGAGCTGATTGGAGACAGGATTATGCAACTTGGAAAATGAAAATTGGGTTTAATAAAAAATGACATGACGACTAATGATGATTTTATTAGAGGATAAATTATAACATTTGTAACCACGATGATTAGAAAGGTAACCCAAAAATACACACGTGGTAGAGCTGACTTGAAGTTTGTTGATGGTAAAGGATGGGAAAAGAGGATAATATGAACACTCAAACACCCTAAGATGAGAATACGAAGGGTCTTTTTGATAAAGAATTTTGAGTGGTGATTGGTATGCTAATCCTTTGATATGGAGTATGTTAAGAAGGTAAATAGTCATTTGTAATGCATGATGCCAAAATGAAGGTTGTAATGACGCATGAGCTAGTAAAATCCGAATAATATTATTAATTGAGCAATTTTTTCTTTCTGCTTTCCCATTTTGTGAGAATGTATGTGGACAAGAAAATCGAAAAGAAATACCATTAAACTTACAAAATTTCCGAAACGGCCCATTATCAAATTCCCTTCCATTATCACATTGAATGTTCTTAATTTTTCGTTCAAATTGGGTATGGATGAATGCTCTAAATGATAGGACTGTGGAATAAACTTGAGATTTTTTATATAACGGAAAGGTCCACAAAAAATTAGAATAATCATCCAAAAATATCACATAATAACGGTGGCTCAGAGAGCTCAAAATGAGAGACGTCCACAAATCACTATGAATAATATCAAATGACAACAATACTAGAATTGAAGGCAACAAACGACAATTTAACATGTTTCTCAAGCGGACAAGAAGAACAAACATTAGTACTACGTGTACTATTACACTCAATAAAATTATTTCTTTTGAGGGAGGAAGGAACAGATACTCCCGGATGACCCAAACGTGTATTTCATAAGGAAGGTGCTAAAGAAACGATAGAGATATTATTCTTGAAATTGGAGACTGCAAAGGCAGGATGAGACATGATGGAAGAACAAGAGGAGAATTAGGGATTCGGAAAAAATTTGAAGAGACTCCCGCGCAGTGGGAGCGGACTGAGTCGGGATTCGTCTACGAGAGGCGCACTCGTATGCCTTTCGAGGCTTTCCCCTTACAAATATTCTCAGGTAAGAAAGCGGGGTACGACCGAAGGCCGAGAATACTCCTGGATAAAATCTTCATTATCGTGAAATTGATTGCAGTTTGATTTTAACCCGCTTTAAACATGTTTTGAATCTCGCCAAACCATTTGCTCTGATACAAGTTGTTGAGATCGAAATCATCAGGGCATCATGTGAAAGCTAATAATTGCAAACCTTACCAACGATAAATCAGACGACACAAAAATCTATACTAAAAGAAACATAATATTTAATATGATTTGGTCAAGTGACCTACATATTGAAAACTAATATAAAAAGCATAAGAAAAATCTTCTCTTAAACAAAACTCTGTAAATGACTACATTGTGGATGACTATTGTGTATGTATGAGAAGAAAGAATACTCTATTTATAGAAGTCCAAAACTTCTCCTCTAAGGAATATGATATAAATGGTAGTCATTTTTTACAAAGAAAATATTTTCCACCAAAAAACACTTTTTTGATTTAAAACACAATTATAATAAAATTCAAATAAGATAGGAAATTCAGAACAAACCTTAACCTAATTATTTTTTGTGAAAATGAAAAGAAAATATTCCCTTCTAGCTTTCATGCAGTTGTTCCTTACATGTATAAAATATTCCCTTCTCTCATTCACCTATGGTTGGATCGTCAAACAATATTGGATGCGGACTCGATGAAAGAAAAAGGGGAAAATGAAACACTTAGTTAGAAGGACATCTAAACTTATCTAAAAATAAATAAGATACTTAGCAAATATATATGTATTACAAGATTCAAATAATTCCATCATAAAATAACTACACACACATGGAGTATAGCATGGTGACCCAGAAAAGAAAATGAAGCCTAAAGTCAAAGGTAACTGAATAGGCCCATATCATATGTGCAGCAAGCAATAGCGCAGTAGAAAAATTAGATAGGCCTGGCCCATAACAAACTACAACGTACAATAGTGTAAAAATAATAATAAAAAGAATAAGTGGGCCTTGCCCAAAAACATTCTGGCAACAACAAGGAGAAATTAAGAGAAAGCAGATTGGCCAGGCCCAAAACAGACACATCACTCTCAACAAAGGTGATATACATCAATTATACATAATATACAGTTATGTATCCTGGGTATACACAATGTATATTTTTGTGTATCTTAATGTATACTCTCATTTCAAATTAAGAAGGGAGATGAGTAAACTTATTAGAAAATAAAGCTTTTTCATCAGGTATACACATATATATACAAGCAGTATATTAGTCATAAAAAGCACATCCTTTCCCTCCCCTGTCATTTACTATTTCAAAGGTTTAATTAAGTTCAGTCTCATACAACACAGGAAAAGAGAAGAAGATGAATTTTATGTTTAAACTATGTGAAAGAATTAATCCCTTGATTATTCTTATTGATGAAAGACATATATATACAAGTTAGATAGAAAAATCCTTTTCCTATTCTACATCTAAATCCATATTCTATAAGGAGACTAACTATACAATTATGTTAATACTACAATATTAATTAAGGTACAAGATTAATAATAATATATACCAAATATATAATTCTCCTAAAACTAATGTGGGACCCGTGTGTGACCCAAAGCCACTGTTCCGGAAACATATGGGCTGGACGGCCCAATATGTTTAACACACCCTGATCATGTGGCGCGGTCTTCGTGACGAGATCGCTCTAAAATCTTCAAAAAGGACCGAGGGAAGACCCTGTGTAAATATGTCTGTAATTTGATATCTGAAAGGGACATGGCAGACGCGTACTTGTCCTCTCGTTACCTTCTCTCGAACAAAGTGAATAGCCATCTCTATATGTTTAGTGCGCTGGTGTTGAACTGGATTACTAGAAAGATAGATGACACTTATATTATCACAATACATCAAGGTAGTCTTCTGAATAAGACAATGGAGCTCTAACATTAGATTACGTAACCAACATGACTCAGAAACCACATTGGCTACCCCTCGATACTCGGCCTCTGTACTTGAACGTGAAAGCGTGGATTGACGCTTGGCAGACCATGAGACCAAGTTATTACCTAAAAACATACAATATCCAGACGTAAACCGTATGATGTCAGGACAACACCCCAATCAACATATGTATAGGATACCAGTGTAGACGTCGACGAAGGATACAAATGCAAGCCATAATCAAGTGTTCCCTGAATGTACCTAAGAATGCGTTTGAGCGCATTCATAAGTTCAATCATGGGATCATGTATAAACAAACACACCTGCTGTACGACATATGTAATATCAGGTCGCGTGAACGTAGATACTGAAGGGCGGCTGCAAGACTACGATAGCGGGTCAGATCCTCATAGGGAGAGCCAACTGCAGCACCCAACTTGGGTTTAGTATCAACTAGAGTAGAAGTGGACTTACAGGATGACATCCCAGCCCTCTCAATGATCTCTGTTGCATACTTCCTCTGTGATAAGAACAATCCACATGCATGACGTGTGACAGCAATCCCCAAAAAATAACTCAATGGGCCCAAGTCTTTCATGGCAAACTCGGAACTGAGCATCGTCATAATAGACTTTCTCAAAGCATCAGAAGAGACAGTCAAGATAATAATATCATCCACATATAATAATATATAAGCCATGGAAGAACCCCGACGATATATGAATAATGAATTATCAGACCTGCTGTGAGAGAACTCAATGGTCGAAACATAGTCAGCAAAACTCTTATACCAAGCTCATAGAGACTGCTTAAGCATATACAAGGACTTTTTCAATAAACAGACATGATGAGGATACCACGTATCTCGAAAACCCAATGGCTAATGCATATAGTCGTCTCCTTGAGATCACCATGTAGGAAAACATTCTTCACGTCTAGCTGATGAATGAGTCATGATTTCGATAGAGCCAAGCTAAGCACAGTGCGAATGGTAGCTGGCTTGATCACCGGGCTAAATGTCTCACCATAACCACACCAACCTGCTGAGTCTTACCATCACCTACAAGTCGAGCCTTATGTCTTGCAAAAGAACCGTCAGAATTATCCTTATGAGAAAAATTCCACATACACCGAATAATTTTAACACCAGATAGACGGGGTACCAACTCCCACGTCTTATTATCAATAAGAGTATTATATTCATCGGTCATGACAATTTTCCAATTAGGGTCATTTAAGGCAGACATAAGATTATGGGGTAAGGGTGATTTAAGAACATTAGAATTTAAATTAAAATGTCTTTTTGGTATAAAAATACCTCGTTGACTGCGAGTGACTGGACCATGACTCGGGGCTGTATTGGGTGAATTTTGGGAATTTTCAGCATGCAGTGGTGTTGTCTGGACCGTCGGAGGCGCCGCGATCCAAGGTCGCGGCATTGACGACAATGGCAAAGTATTTTGGCTACTGGATGGCAGACGCCACAGCGCATCCCCGAAGGGCCGCGACACTGACGATGGAGGTAAAACACTTTGGCTACTGGATGGAAGGCGCCGCGGCGCATCCCCGAAGGGTCGCGGCGCTGACGACGGGTTGCTGAAGATTTGTGACAAATGATGAACAATATAGAGGGAGATATCATCATCCAAAAAATCATACGAACTAGACACATGTTTTTCTACTTTAGAAAATGGAAATTGGGACTCATAAAAAATAACATGACGACTAATAATGATTCGATTAGCTGACAAATCAAAATATTTATACCCATGATGATTTGACGGATAACCCAAAAACACACAAACAGTAGGATAGGCCCAAAGTTTGTTAATGGGGTGGATGAAAAAAGGGGATAACACAAACACCCAAAGACCCTAAGATGGGACTATGAAGGAGTCTTATTATATAAAATATGAAGGGGGGATGAATATGTCAAACCTTTAGAATGAAGAATATTAAGTAGATATGTGGCCATTTGTAGAGCATGATGCCAAAACAACGGAGGGACGTAAGAATGAACCAATAAGGTGCAGATAATGTTATTAATTGTACGAATTTTACGTTCAACTTTCACATATTGTGAAGACGTATGAGGACAAGAAAAATGAATATTTATCCCATTTTGAGCACAAAACTCCTGAAACTCCCCATTGTCGTACTCTTTGCCATTATCACATTGAATATTCTTTATTTCCCGTCCGAATTGAGTTCTAATGAAAGCTCTAAATTTTACGAAGATGGAAAAACTTGGGATTTATTCGCTATTGGAAACGTCCATAAAAATTTAGAATAATCATCCAAGAATATAACATAATATCGATGACCTATAGAACTGAGAACAAGAGATGTCCATAAATCGCTATGAATAATATCAAATAACATTGAAGTATGATAATTTGAAGCTACAAATGTCAACTTAATAATTTTTTCTAGAGAACAAGATTGACAATTTGGAGTACTATGCGTACCCTTACAGGAAATAAAATTATTTCTATCTAAAGTAGATAAAATAGACGACCCCTGATGACCTAGACGGACATGCCACAAGGAAGGAGCAAGATCTGCAAAGGTGGATAGCAAGGCTTGACGCGAGAAGCTGAGACTTGGTGTGATTGGATAAAGGTCTCCCCTACTGTCACACCTCATGAGAGGACTCTCCGTCTTGAAATTCTTCACAGAAAACCCAAACGGATCAAAATCAATAGAAACTCAATTATCAGTGGTGAATTTACGGACATAGACCAAATTTTTAATCAGTTTTGGGGCATGGAGGGTATTTTTCAAGACAAGTGGTGGATGGAGAGGTGATAAAGTTTTATGACCATAACCCTTAATTGGAATAGAATTACCATTACCAATAATTATACCACGATTACTACTCAAATTAGAATAAGACGAGAGAGTACCTTGGTTGGATGTCATATGGGTAGTGGCACCTGTGTCCATGTACCAATTTGGGTCCGATTGAGTCATTCCAAGCGTCTGTATTGCGACTTCAATATCGGTTTGTGTGGGTCCCACTGTGTGATGTGCTTGAGGGGGCCGAGGCAGGAATTCAGCACGCCTCGCCGTAAACTAGTTCAAACCAGGCGACTCGAATAGCTAATGGCCCAGGCTAATCGCTCGGCTCGATGGCGCTGGTCGCGGCGTGGGATCTTCTTGGCCTACTGGGTGGCTGGGATCCTTGCCCATGTCTGAGGCCCGTGGGCCGAATCGCTGTTGATCTTGATTACCCGGTGGGCGACCGCCACTACTACTATTCGGGTTGCCTCCGTTGTTGCCACTGCGATTTTTGCCATTATTTTTTCGAGTTTGGCCCTTTCTACCACCACCGTTGTTGCGATTTTAGCTTGAGTTGGTGGAACCGAAAGGAGAAAAATTGGACTAAGTCATCATGACGACAAGACTAGCCCCAATAGTCGTATTTTTAGTCAATCCGGCTTCTTCCAATGTAAGCATGGAGCGTGCTTGGTAGAATTACGGCAGGGGGTTACTTTAACGAAGAATCAAAGCAACACCATTATAGTCCTCAGACATGCCTACAATCATTTATAGGACGAGATGATCAGGTAAGTGTCAAGTTTTTTTTGGTGAGTTTAGAAAATTCTATGTTAAGAGAATATAGGAGTTTGACTCATAGTTGATTTTGGATAAACAAGCTCTTTTTGTAGTTTCATTTATTCCATTAGCTCCAGAATGATGTCTATGACTTAGTCGAGCCTTTGATTCGGGTCCCGAGGCAGCCGGGTGTGTTTTGGGAGCTAGGTTGTGAAATTGTGGAATTAAAACTTAAGAGTTAAATTTAGTCTAATTCGAGCCTTAAGGACCTTTTCTGTTACACCCCGTAATTCCAGGGCATGTTTAAGAGAATGTACGTAAGGAAGCAGGACTTTAAAATTTTTGGAACGAAACAAGAATTCGTTATTCTTAAGGAAAATCTTGCGAACCTCGGGAAAGAGAAGTGTTTGTTAATGAGAATTGGGTTCTAGAATTTGTTATTTGAGACTGAGATAATTTATCGGAATTATTGGAATGTTATTTTCGGATTTGGTCACGTGGAGCCCACCCGAGAAATTTTACATTTTTTTGTGGGGCCCACAATGTTTTCGATATTTTGACCAATTACGGAAATTTCGGGAAACAAAATATTATGGACCAATAGGAGGGAGACACGTGTCACCCTCCACATGGATTATGTTGGACGAAAGTAACATGGCTAGTGTAGCCAAATTGACTTGATAAAATATACCAAGTCAAAGCGCAAGTTGAGGCTTGATATAATTGACCAATCTTAGTCATCCAATTGGTTCAATCCTAGCCCTTGGTGGTGTTATATATACATACTACTACTAGTAGCAAGGATGAATTCCACACTTAGAAATTTTGCAAAACCTTTAGGTGCTCTAATAAGAGCTCTCGGCCAAGCCCTCTCTAAGAAGAAGAAATTTTTCAATCTTGCTTGATAAATCCCTATATTCAAACCCAAGATCCCTAAAGGTATTCTAAGGATATCTCAACACAAAAATCCCGGAAAACTACGTTTTACGTTAGTCGCAACATGAAAACCTAAGGGGGTTTTCATAGTTGGAGTTGGAACTTGAAGAGGAGTTCTTCATAAGCTTCTAAGGGTTGCTTGGAGTGGATTGGAACGTAAAGAAGATGAGCTATAGTTGCTAAGGATCGACTTGTAATCTTGGATTGTATTTGGGCTCATTGAGGTAAAAATCTTCGTCTTACTATTGTAATTGAAGATTTCATGTTATGATAAGTTAGAACTGATCATGTGATATATAGAATGAAGATCTATTAATGTTATGGAATTTAGAAGCTCAACTCCGAGATTGACATGTTAACCATTAAGATTATAAATCAATTTGGTCGATAGTTATAATCGTCGCATGTTATATAAGAAAAAGGAATATAGTTGTTGTAATTGTTATGACTTATATAACATGTTAGAATAACGATTTGGATTTAAAAAGGAATTGAAAAAGGTTTTATGTCATATTGAATTGATAGTGGCCGAGAATGGCCCTAGAAATTGAAAGGAAATTGACATTGTTGTTGGCGTTGATTATAGCCGAGAATTTCCTTAATTATTGGGCAGTTTTATATTTATTGTGGGGCAGAATTTTATACGCCCGGTTAGGCGTGTAATCCCCTTTTTGGTTAGCTGATTTGTTGAGCCTTAAAGATGGCATATTGATTGTTGATTTCGGGCCTTGAAAAAGGTGGAAAAGTACGTAGAAACGAAGGAAGTGCTGCCCAATTTTCCGTATAATAGGAAGCTTTACACTTAGAATATTCTACATTAAAAGCTAGAAGTTGATAGACGTATTATGGTCATTATAGGTTGACATTCTACTCGCGGCATATTCAACTTGGCAAGTGGATTAAGTCGGAGAGGTATGTGGAACTTTTCTTATCTCTTGAGCATGAGTAGTTATAAATGTATAGTACGGTAGACGTACGAGATTTAAATGAATTCAGTTTCATTTTGATATCCTTGACTTGTTTTAAGAATGTCCAAGTTAGTTGAGTTAGAGAATTAACTCACTTGTTTTAAAGGATAAAAATGCCTTAGTTTCTAAAGCATAAAGTTATTATAACGGCTTTATGGGAAGTTGGTTATAACAACTTTATGGAAGTTAAAAGAATGGTTTACTCTAGTAATGTAAACAAAGATAAATGACTTGAAATGAAGAAGTGCAATTTGATTCAAAGACATCAATTGCTTAAAGTTTTAAAGTAAAAGTCACTCGGTTTAGAAGCCTAAAAATGTATTTCTAAAGGTGTAGTGACTTGTTTTGAAAAGTAGACAAGCCTAGATACTACGGGTGTTAGTATCTTGGGGGTTTTATACGAGAAAGAGTCATTTTAAAAAGGATAAAGGTACGTAGTACTTGGGGTTAAATTCCCGGATTTTCATGACATATTAGTGCCTTAAGTTAAATAAAATGAGAGTGCGTGCTAATTAAGTCTAATGAGAAGTTAAGAGATTTCTTAACTTGCTTATGATATTTACGATAGCCGGTTGTGCTTATGTTATGATATTTATGGTAGCCTTAGGTGCTAGTGTTACGTTAATCTTGCGGGGTAAACCCCCGGGTTACTACATATTCCGTGGATTTTCTCCCCACGATGCGAGTGCGGCGTATGTACTCATTGCGGGTCCATCGGGCCCATGCGGGTGAAATAGTTCCATGCGGAGCAAATTGCTCCATTGCGGGTCCAGAGGACCTATGCGGGTGAAATAGTCCCAGGAGTAGGACTGCCTAATGATACTACGGGCGGGTGACCCTAATTTGATCATAAGCTTCCTATTTTTAAGCAGTAAAGTGTACTCTTGTTTACTCTCATTATTTGTAAGGCACAGTGTATTGTTATTTTGGTTATCATACATGTCTCCAGCTTTATTTTAGACTATATGATTTCATTTCAGTACTTTCAGTTTCACATACTTGATACATATTTTGTACTGACCCCCTTCATCGGGGGCTGCGTTCATGCCACAGATAGGGGTAAACAGGTTGTTGATCCTCACTCTTAGGATCACTGTTCAGCTTTTGAGAAGTTCCATTACTCCGGAGGCTTATCTTTGGTTCAGATCCCTGGTATTGTCGGTTGTTGTACGTTCAGGGGTATGGCGGGGCTCTGTCCCGTCACAGTTGTTATGTAAAAACTCTTAGAGGTCTGTAGTCATATCTTGTGGGTCGGCTTGTAAAGAAAAAAGGATGTAACTGCTTTTGGCTATCTATATATATATATATCCAGGAGGGCAGCCTTATCGGCTAGCCTGTTGTTTACTTCATATTGATTTAAGTTATGTGTTTATGTATGTTCCGCTGATTTTCTCTGATGGTTACCTGTAAGGGTGCCCAGGTAGGGCACCAGTCGCGGGTCCGGGGTCGGGTCGTGACAAAAATGGTATCAGAGCAGTTAGTCCTCAGAAAGTGTCTACAGACCGTGTCTAGTAGAGTCTTGGTTATCAGTGTGTTGTGCACCACATCTATAATCAGGAGACTACAAGACATTTAGGACTGGTTTCCATTCTTCTCACTCTGAGATCGTGCTATAGAGCTGTGTTGTTAGGGTAGTCTCTCCCTAACGAGTTATGTTGATTGCAGCTATGAGAAAGGCAACAGTGGCCTAGAAAAGATTATTATGGATTGCGTATCCAGGTTGGTAAAAATTGTTGTATAGTTGGTATAATGATGTACGACTATACGGATTTATGTACGAGGGTCGTACATAGGTTGCCTAGAATGCTTATAGATTACCAAGAATTGGTAAGGACTAAATAGATACCGGAAAGGTATGAAACAGTTTAATGAATTCTCATCAAGGTTTTACGTGTTAATTTGAAATAATTGGGAGATGATGAGTTGTCTGATAGGGTAATGAACCCTTAAGAAATCATGTTAAGAGACTTAATGAAAGACTATGTTAGTAAATTAAGCTACGCGGTATGCTTAAGAGAATTGTACGGATGAGATCCGTATGGAGTAATTATAGTTGTTATGATTAAGACAACACGATTGAGAGTTTATGATGAGCTATCTTAACCGTATGCGGGGAAGGATAATGTAGGCTTGGGACATGGAAATGGTGAGCCTTAGAATATTCATAATCGCCGAGACCTTAGGTGTATAAGGCCTTCTCGGGTAGTAAAAATTTAAGTCAGACCAAGGATAAGAGTTAAGTGCGACGTCGAGTCGGTTATGGACCTATTACGGGTCGACCCATAGCATGTAATGAAGCAGGGTCAGTTAAGAGTTGTCCCTCTATGTGACAGGGTCATAAGGGTGCAAGACCCAAGTCTAGTTAATCGTGTTACGGGTTCGTGGATGCGTTCCACCGAAACCGGATCGTGAGAGCCGGAAATGGCCTTAAATGTCGGATGTAGTAACTCCGAGGATTTGAAAGACAGAAGCAGTGATAGAAATTATGTACGTATAACTAGAATAAGTTTGGAAGTACGAAAAGAGTATGACCAGTAAGAAAGGGAGAAAACAAGTGTAAAGAAATAGAGCCTGAGGTCATAAGAACCTTTCGAGGTAGCTACACCAGTGGGTGATTGGGTGGTAGCGGAGCAGGTATAAAAGAATTTCCCGGTGATGATACGATCGTCGGACCACTTGAGACCTAGTAGGTTGGATATGGAACTTGAAGGTACTTGGAGTCGGCTTAGTGTGGCAGTCAGGGCCACGACTTTCCGTATAAACTCCAGAGAATGCGCAAAGTAAGAATAAGATAAGCATGAGTGATACCGATGAAAAACAGAAGACATCATAAGTAGGTTTTGAAAATCTACACGATTTTTAAGGCGACGCTTGATGATTTGAATTATAGAGGAAACCGCAATATGACCCTGTGAATAGGGTTGTAACTTCAAGGAAAGATTATGAAAGGGAGATAAGCTCTCTCCCCCATGTAAAAGGATAGTTTTACGTATCTTTGAGGGTTATGCGTACCCATATTATTAGGCGATGGATATGAGACTGGTAAAGTCTTCATTTTCGTTATGCAATGGGTTAAATTTTTTACCTAACCTTTCAAAAAGTGTTGTGTTGGGGTAATTGAGGACGACACTAGGAAATGGTCGAATAAGTGTCGTAAGGATAGAAATGCATGTAGTAATCATGAATGGGACTGTATGATCAAGAATCAAGATAGAAATATTTTGGTTAATAATAAGTATAATGCAGGGTTATGACCAGAAATCTTGGCAAGCCATTGGATTATGTAATACCATGAATTGGGGTTTGAACGCCTGACTATAAGCTCTATGAGCTGGGGAGAATAAAAGGATTACTACTTGACGAGATCAAGGAAATCTCCCCCTAAATTGCGATTGGCAGGAAGTCTTAGCCATGAGACAAGCGACGAAATTGAATCTAATTATAGTAACCAAGTTGGGTGTGACAACACCTAGGATGGGAAACAGGAATCATAATTGAGATTTTGGTTATACCCGATTATTTCGGAAGTGTGAGAAAGGCTTCCAGTTATTGAGAGATAAGCTGACTACGACTACAGTTCTAACCCCTCCTGAGGGACTAGAGGGTTAGGTTAATATTGTAACACTTTGAGTGTTGGGCTAGGTTGTGTGCTAATGCAACACAATAAGGTTATAACCTATGCTTCCCGGCGGCTACAAGAGCATGAAAGGAATTACCCTACCCACGACTTAGAGTTGGCAGCAGTTATTCATGCCTTGAAGATTTGGAGACATTATTTATATGGAGTTCATGTGGATATTTATACAGACCACAAGAGCCTTCAGTATATCTTCAGGCAGAGGGAGCTGAACTTGCGACAGAGACGGTGGTTAGAGTTGCTGAAAGATTATGATGTTGATATTCTATACCACCCGGGGAAGGCCAATGTAGTGGCAGATGCTCTGAGTCGTAGATCTATTGGGAGTCTGTCAGATGTACAACCAGATAGACAGGATATGGTCCGAGAGATTCATCGGCTAGCGAGCCTTGGGGTTCAGTTGGTTGGTACCGAGGGTAGCGGGATTCGGGTTCGAGAGGTTGTCGAGTCTTCCATTATTGAGGAGGTGAAAAGACGACAGTATGAGGATCCGGTTCTGACACGGTATCGATATACGGCTCTTCGGGAGGATAAGAGTTTGTTTGAGGTACTTTGATGGAGTCTTTGAGTGCGAGGCGGTGTGTGTTCCCGATGTTGCAGGACTTCGTCAGCAGGTTCTAGGGGAGGCACATAGTGCTCCTTACTCTATTCATCTGGGGTCGACTATGATGTACCATGACCTCAGATGTATATATTGGTGGGATGGCCTGAAGAGGGACGTAGCAGAGTTTGTTGCTCAGTGTCCGAATTGTCAGCCGGTCAAGGTCGAGCACCAGAAGCCCGGTGGGCTATTACATGCGATTGAGATTCTGATATGGAAGTGGGAGGTGATCAACATGGATTTTGTTACAGGGTTACCTCATACTCAGAGGAAGTGTGATTCCATCTGGGTTATTGTAGACAGGCTGACGAAATCAGCCCACTTTCTTCCAGTCAGGACTACTTACTCGGATGAGGATTATGCTAGATTATATATCAGGAAGATTGTGGGACTGCACGGGGTTCCTACATTTTTTATGGCAGACAGATGAGCCCAGTTTACGGCTAACTTCTGGAGGTCTTTCCAGAAGGGATTGAGGACACAAGTGGGTCTCAGTACCGCGTTTCATCCTCAGAACGATGGACAAGCAAAGCGTACTATCCAGACACTTGAGGATATGTTGTGGGCCTGTGTTATTGATTTCAGGGATGGCTAGGAGGATTATTTGCCTCTTGTTGAGTTACGTACAATAACAGATACCCTTCCAGTATTCAGATGGCCCTGTATGAGGCTTTGTATGGAAGGAAGTGTAAGTCGCCGATTGGTTGGTTTGTTATTGGCCAGGTTTCAGTTAGTTAGCCCAGATTTGATTTAGCAGGCTGTGGATAAGGTGAAGCTTATCCAGGAAAGGTACATTGAGACTTATCAGATTATTCTTAAAATAAGAAAGGTTGCCTATAAGTTAGATCTGCTGTCCGATTTTGAGGCAGTACATCCGGTCTTCCATGTTTCTATATTGCGGAAGTGTATCGGAGATCCATCGAGAGTTTTCCCAGTTAGTGTGTCTGAGTGACAGAGGGATTATCGTATGAGGAGAGTCCTATAACGATACTTGATCGCCAGGTCAGGCGACTACGGTCTAAGTACGTGGATTCCGTCAATGTCTTGTGGCGGAACGATACTAGAGATGAGATGACTTGGGAGGCAGAGGATGACATGATGCAGAATTATCCTCACTTATTCCCTACACCTCCAAGTAATTCATTTCCTTACTTGTCGATTATTATTGACGTGTTTGCATAAGTATTATTTATGTGGCCATGTGTAGAACATAAGGTTATGTTGAGTGTAGTTAAAAGGGACTATGTCGATATCTGTTTAGATTAAGCCTCGAAAGAACATTCGGGAACGAATGTTTGGGGAAATGTTACACCGTAATTTGAGGCATTTTTAATAGAATGTACGTAAGGAAGCATGAATTTAAAATTTTTGGAGCAAGCAAATTCGTTATTCTTAAGGAAAATCTTGCGAACCTCGGGAAAGAGAAGTGTTTGTTAATGAGAATTGGGTTCTCGAATTTGTTATTTGAGACTGAGATAATTTATCGGAATTATTGGAATGTTATTTTCAGATTTGGTCACGTAGGGCCCACCCGAGAAATTTTACGTTTTTTTGTGGGGCCCACAAGGTTTTTGATATTTTGACTAATTACGGAAATTTCGGGAAATAAAATATTATGGACCAATGGGAGGACGACGACACGTGTCACCCTCCACATGGATTATGTTGGACGAAAATAGCATGACTAGTGTAGCCAAATTGGCTTGATAAAATGGACCAAGTCAAAGGGCAAGTTGAGGCTTGATATAATTGACCAATCTTAGTCATCCAATTGGTTCAATCCTAGCCCTTAGTGGTGTTATATATACATACTACTACTAGTAGCAAGGATGAATTCCACACTTAGAAATTTTGCAAAAACTTTAGGTGCTCTAATAAGAGCTCTCGGCCAAGCCCTCTCTAAGAAGAAGAAATTCTTAAATCTTGCTTGATAAATCCCTATATTCAAACCCAAGATCCCTAAAGGTATTCTAAGGATATCTCAACACAAAAATCCCGGAAAAACTACGTTTTTACGTTAGTCGCAACATGAAAAACTAAGGGGGTTTTTATAGTTGGAGTTGGAACTTGAAGAGGAGTTCTTCATAAGCTTCTAAGGGTTTCTTAGAGTGGATTGGAACGTAAAGAAGATGAGCTAAAGTTGCTAAGGATCGACTTTTAATCTTGGATTGTATTTGGGCTTATTGAGGTAAAAATCTTCGTCTTACTATTGTAATTGAAGATTTCATGTTATGATAAGTTAGAAATGATCATGTGATATATAGAATGAAGATCTATTAATGTTATGGAATTTAGAAGCTCAACTCCGAGATTGGCATGTTAACCATTAAGATTGTAAATCAATTTGGTCGATAGTTATAATCGTCGCATGTTATATAAGAAAATAGAATATAGTTGTTGTAATTGTTATGAGTTATATAACATGTTGGAATAACGATTTGGATTTAAAAAGGAATTAAAAAGGTTTTATGTCATATTGAATTGATAGTGACCGAGAATGGCCCTAGAAATTGAAATGAAATTGACATCGTTGTTGGCGTTGATTATAGTCGAGAATTTCCTTAATTATTGGGCAGTGTTATATTAATCGTGGGGCAGAATTTTACGCGTCTGGTTAGGCGTGTAATCCCCTTTTTGGTTAGCTAATTTGTTGAGCCTTAAAGATGGCATATTGGTTGTTGATTTCGGGCCTTGAAAAGGGTGGAAAATACGTAGAAACAAAGGAAGTGCTGCCCAATTTTCCGTAGAATAGGAAGCTTTACACTTAGAATATTCTACATTAAAATCTAGAAGTTGATAGCCGTATTATGGTCATTATTGGTTGACATTCTACGCGCGGCATATTCAATTTGGCAAGTGGATTAAGTCGGAGAGGTATGTGGAACTTTTCTTATCTCTTGAGCATGAGTAGTTATAAATGTATAGTACGGTAGACGTACGAGATTTAAATGAATTCAGTTTCATTTTGATATCCTTGACTTGTTTTAAGAATGTCTAAGTTAGTTGAGTTAGAGAATTAACTCACTTGTTTTAAAGGATAAAAATGCCTTAGTTTCTAAAGCATAAAGTTATTATAACGGCTTTATGGGAAGTTGGTTATAACAACTTTATGGAACGTTAAAAGAATGGTTTACTCTAGTAATGTAAACAAAGATAAATGACTTGAAATGAAGAAGGGCAATTTGATTCAAAGGCATCAATTGCTTAAAGTTTTAAAGTAAAAGTCGCTCGGTTTAGAAGCCTAAAAATGTATTTCTAAAGGTGTAGTGACTTGTTTTGAAAAGTAGACAAGCCTAGATACTACGGGTGTTAGTATCTTGGGGGTTTTATACGAGAGAGAGTCATTTTAAAAAGGATAAAGGTACGTAGTACTTGGGGTTAAATTCCCGGATTTTCATGACATGTTAGTGCCTTAAGTTAAATAAAATGAGAGTGCGTGCTAATTAAGTCTAATGAGAAGTTAAGGGATTTCTTAACTTGCTTATGATATTTACGATAGCTGGTTGTGATTATGTTATGATATTTATGGTAGCCTTAGGTTCTAGTGTTATGTTAATCTTGCGGGGTAAACCCCCCGGGTTACTACATATTCCGTGGATTTTCTCCCCACGATGCGAGTGCGGCGTATGTACTCATTGCGGGTCCACCGGGCTCATGCGGGTGAAATAGTCCCATGCGGATCAAATTGCTCCATTGCGGGTCCACAGGACCTATGCGGGTGAAATAGTCCCAGTAGTAGGATTGCCTAATGATACTACGGGCGGGTGACCCTAATTTGATCATAAGCTTCCTATTTTTAAGCAGTAAAGTGTACTCTTGTATACTCTCATTATTAGTAAGACACAATGTACTGTTATTTTGGTTATCATACATGTCTCCAACTTTATTTTAGACTATCTGATTTCATTTCAGTACTTTCAGTTTCACATACTTGGTACATATTTTGTACTGACCCCTTCCTCTGGGGCTGCATTCATGTCGCAGGTAGGGGTAAACAGGTTACTGATCCTCACTCTTAGGATCACTGTTCAGCTGTTGAGAAGCTCCATTACTCCGGAGGCTTATCTTTGGTTCAGTCCCTGGTATTGTCGGTTGTTGTACGTTCAGGGGTATGGCGGGGCCCTGTCCCGTCATAGTTGTTATGTCAAAACTCTTAGAGGTCTGTAGTCATATCTTGTGGGTCGACTTTTAAAGGAAAAAGGATGTAACTGCTTTTGGCTATCTATATATATATATCCAGGAGGGTAGCCTTATCGGCTAGCCTGTTGTTTACTTCATATTGATTTAAGTTATGTGTTTTATGTATGTTCCGCTGATTTTCTCTGATGGTTACCTGTAAGGGTGTAGGGCGCCAGTCGCGGGCCCGGGGTCGGGTCGTGACATTTTTTTCTAAGAATTATGAGTGTACGAGCAGGTATGGAATTTAATTTCTGACAGGAATGCATGTTTGGTTTGTATCGGGGAGGTCCCAAGAGTATTTGAGGGGCTTGACATAGAGTTGGTGAATTTGGGGCTATTGTTGGTGTTTGGTGTTCGAGCCAACGAGCATGTTCCCTCTTACTTGGGTATGCATCTTCGGAGGTCTGGCTCGCAGAAGTGAGACTTGACCAAGTGTTGAAGGTCCGCTTCTGTGGATGGATTCCTCATTGGGGCGTGTACGCCTCTACGGAATTTATTTTCGTCCTAGCAAATGTTCGGGATTTAAGTGACCTCGCCTAAGTGGATGGTTTTTCGCTGAAGCAGGTCCGCTCCAGCAGAGTCAATTATGCCGAAGCAGACCTTGTTCAGATTAAAATAAGTTAATGACCTAGAATCTAAACATATCCTTACCTCAAAATTATGACTTCACCTTTCATTTGTAGAAATTTCTTATTATCAATCAACTCTAACTTGTCTATTCAAGGATGCAATGAAATTACCATCTTGGTACTGCACAAGTTACCTCATCATCAATTCTTCAATCGCAAAACCTTATGGTCCTTCACATAACACTTAGTCAAATTTTGTAAACTTTTTTCTTCAAGCATACTAAGAAATTACACCATATTTCAAAGATGTAAAATAACGCCACCATAATCCATACTTGACCCAAGCAATCCTGTCACTTTGAATTCACATCCTTTCATTTTCTGAAGATGTATCTTACTTCTTCTGATTCAAGATCAAGCGTGCCTCTATTTTAATTTTTCAATTTTCATATTCTTTCCAAAATCACATTCGCCGCTATCATCCGAAAATTATTCAAACTCACTCGAGAGTGTACCGAAATATCATAAATCTTATAAAAATATATGAGTCAATCCTGGAGATAGTAGTACGCCACAAATTTGAAAAATTGAAAATTTTCAATTGCCTCTCTAGTTACTTAATTAAAACTAAACATTCCTTTAAGCCAAAAACATCACATATACAATATCCATATTTCTTCTCCAAATTAGGCGCAACAACTGATAACTCTTTAAGTAACTAAATCTTCACCACTCATCCATCGCAAGAGTCATTTTTATTAGTCGATTACTATTTTCCCCAAAAGCCTATGAGGTAGTCAAAATTATCAATAAACTAATGTCCATTTAGCATTCACTTCATAAACAAAGTAGTCTCACAAAATCAACAAAATCATAGCTCATAATTTCTTATACTCATACCTCTGAGATATAAAGTGAACATGTAAACACGACCTTTTCTAAAAGACTACATCAGGATATTCCTATAACATTCAATAATCCATAGTAACTTTTTGCCAAACGAGCACATCCACCATTTGTGCTCGTCTTGTAATTGTGAATAACCCATTCGATTTCCTTTTGTTATATCTATATTCTGTTAAGCAGCTGAATAATCTTCATATGCATCCCTATACAAAGTCCTACTCCCTCAAACATTATCACAATAGTCATATTTCATGTTCGTATCTTTTCCAAACTTCTCTTTATATTCTCATCAACTATTTTTCTTACCCGATTAACTAATTCGTCCAAATTTTCCTCCGTCTTCAGAATATTAGTATATTTCCCATTTATTTGCACCTTAAGAAATCCTTATGTTATGCTCAAGCCTCTTAAGTGTAGTCTTCAAATTCACAATGATTATCACCTATTCATTCCGCTAACCATACCTCTTAAAATCGCCAACTCACTTTTCATTACTCCTTATTCCTTAGATACACTCACCCAACTTTTGAGCAACTAGTTGTAGAAGACATTTCGGTCAATACAGTATTTGCACCATCACTCTCATTTCCTAGAGAATAAAACCAAACTAAAGGGTTTGAAACACAACCCCACTAAACAAAGTCTTCACAACATCGTTGCAATCTGAATTTGGTCACACGTCCTTATCACGTCGACACATCTCATACTTTATTATGCAATGTCACATCCAATCGCTCATCATGAAAATCCGAGAACGTGTCCTCACCGTCAGTGAGAGAGTGAAACAAAGAAACTCTTAGAATCCATTAGAATCAAGTATGCACGTGTAATGACATGTTTGGTCGTTTAGGCATTTTATCCTTTTACCCATGTTGATCTTTCTCCTAGCATTATTAGAGTGAATTCGACTTGCGGAGATGGGTGGAGAAGTTCCCTAGATAGTCGAGTGAGTCTTTGTGATTTTGAGGAAATTAGAAAATTTTAAGTTGAATAAGTGAAAAAACATTGACCGATAGCATGTGATATTCATCGCATATACATGATTGCATCTCATACATCCTATTTACTTGTCTTATATTGTCATTTGCATTTATACACTCATGGTTCTGATGATATTGAAATGAGAGTGGTACGAGAATATTGTGGGTCCAATGAGACCAGAAAAGGTATCCACACAATCCATTTCCCAATTTCCAATAACCCAAAATTAGCCAAACTAGACCCAAATTGGAAAACGATCACATGTGAGGAATTTAATGCTTTAACAAAACAGTACACTTGGGATTTGGTTTCTAGACCGGAGGGGGTGAATGTGATCTAAGTGTGATTTTTTGTCACAAATACAGAGACAGTGGTGATCTAGAGAGATATAAGGCGAGACTTGTAGCTAATGACACTAATCAACAGAAGGGTATTGATTGTGGTGAGACATTCAGTACGGTTGTTAAACCGACTAACATTCGCACTGTTTTGAGTATTTTTATGGGTAAGCATTGGCTGATTCATCAGCTTGATGTGAAGAATGTGTTTCTACATGAGAATTTGAAAGAAACTGTTTACATGCACCAGTCGTCTGGTTTTGTCCATCCTGTGGCCCCTCAGTATGTATGTCGTCTCCATAAGCCACTTTATAGATTGAAACATGACCCTAGAGCGTGGTATGATCTCTTTGCACAATACATTATACGGATTGGGTTTGTATGCAGTAAGTGTGATAATTCTCTATTTATTTTTCATAGTGGTAGTAGCATTACTTATTTGTTGTTATATGTGGATGACATTGTGCATATTGCCTCCTCTGATTTGTTAAAAAATGAGATCATTGCATTACTTAAAACTAAATTTGCTATGACTGACTTAGGGAAGTTGAGTTTCTTTTTGGGGATATCAGCGACCAAATCTGCAGATACTATGTTTTTGTGTTAATGCAAGTATGTAGATGAGATAGTATACAAGGCTAAAATGGTGAACTACGAGATAATTGTTACACCCCGGAAATTCCAGGATATGTTTATAAGGAACATACGTAAGAACTCAAATGTTAAGATGTTACACCCCGTATTTACAGGACATGGTGTAAGAACGTACGTAAGAACTCACAGTGTTAAGATTGGAGACTTGTAAAAATTTCTCGGAATTATGAAATTGTCGGAAAACGTAATATTGTGACGAATGGGTGGGAGACACTTGTCACCCCCCTTATTGATGCCTTGGACGATTTTAGGCATGGCCAAAATGGTCATTGACCATAGCCTTAGGATGACTAAGTCTTCCAATTAATTAGCTTGACAAAATTGACTAAGTCAAAGGGTCCTAAGTCTTGATATTTTAATTAGAGATCATCCAAACCACCCAATTGTTTGCATCTTGACCCTCCAAGGTTCTATATAACACTACTAGTAGCAAGACCAAGTTTGACACTTAGAAAAATTTCCAAGAATTTCAAGAATCCAAGGAGGTGCTCTCGGGTTAGGCTAGCTTCCCACAAGAATTTTTTTTGTTTGTTATCCAATAATCTTCCCACTTTAAACCAAGGTCCCTATGTGTATTGTAGGCATATCTCAATAGAAAATCTCGGAAAAGATAGTTTTGGGTTAGTCGCAAAGTGAAAACCTAGTGGCTTTCTAGGTTTTGGATTGGAGGTTTGAAGGAAAGTTGTTGGTGTGGTTCTAAGGGTATCAAGGATCGGATTGAGGTGTCTTTATGAGGCTCTAGGTTGCTAAGGAGCAACCGGTTTTGAAGATTGGATTACAATTCGTTGAGGTATAATCTTGTTCTTTGAAAGTGTTACAAGATTATTTATATTGTTGTTGTTAACTTTACATGTTGCTAGCATGAAGTTGTTAAGTTGAAGTTTATAAGTATTATGGACTACTTGTAGCTTAAGTTCGAAATGGAAAGTAAGTCATGTTAAGTTGGAATACAATTTGATCGTTATTAGAATCGTCGCATGTAATTGACTTGAAGATTATAGTAGTTATAATTGGTTGCGACTAGATATCATGTTATGCTACCAAGTTAGGATTGAAATGGAAATTGGATAAGAATTAGTATTGTTGAACTCAGGTGGCGAATTTGGACTTGTAGTTTGTATTAGTTTGTTATTCATTTGTATTGGACCACCTTCAAATTGTGAGCCAATTGGGGCTGTTTGGTTATTGTATTCGGCCTTGAAAAGGTGGCAAAGTGAGTAGAAACAAAGGAGGTCTTTGTCAGATTTTCCGTAGAATTTAGCGACTTAGCACCAGAATATTCTACGTATGAAGTAAGAGGTTAATGGACGTATGGTGACCATTATAGGTTGATGTACTAAGTATAGCGTATCCCACTGAAGAATGGAATAGCTCAAGGTTGAAGTACTTTGGAGTATTTTGCTACTTGTCGACAATCGTCGCGAGGTATGTGAACCTCTTCCTTCCTTTGGCATGATTCTATGTATGGAATATACCTGTGGTATCATTTCATGTTTCTGTTACTCTTAGAAGTTAAGAGGTAGTTGTGTGATCTACTCTATGTAGAACTTTTCCTATCTTTGAGCATGACTAGTTGCACGTATGTAGTACGGTGAGCGTCTGACACCTTGATATCCTTTACTAGTTTGTGAATAGCGAGTCGGGTGAGTTGGGAGATTAACTCACTTCTTTGAAAGTATAAAGGATGTCTTAAGTGTTATTAAAGTTAAGGGACTTGAAGAGTTTTAAAGTATGTGATACTTGTTCCGTTTTAATCGTATAAGTCCCTTGGATAGGAAATTGTTTTTGGGCTAAGGTATAAAGTGAATATAACGGCTTTATGGGAAGTTAGTTATATTTGCTTTATGGAAAGATAAGTGATTTGATTTTAGTGAAAAGGCCACTTGTTTTAAGGCATTAATTGCCTAAGGTTTTATAATAAAAGGAGTCACTTGTTTTCTAAGGGTTAAGAGACTATTTGTATTTTTGAAAGTTATGAGAATTTATTTGAAAGTATTTAATACTTGGTTTCAAAAAGTAGAAGTCTCTTGGTTATAAAATGAACGTGTTGGTCTAAACCATAAAGGGTTATAACGGCTTTATGGGAAGTCGGTTATAACGGCTTTATGGAAGGTTAAGAGAATGGTTTTCTCTAATAGAGTAAGCAAAGAAATAACTTGTGTTAAGGAAGGGCAAATTGTTTTAAAGGTACCAATTGCTTAAGGTTTTAAATAAGGAAGTCACTTGACTTAGAAGTCGGTAATTGTATTTTCTAAAAAGGTATTGTGACTTGTCTTGAAAGGTGAATAGGACTTGATACTACGGTTGTTAGTATCGGGGAAGTTTTATTTGGAAAAGAGTCTTTTGAAAAGAATGTACGTACGTAGTACTTTGGCTTGTTTAATTGAGAATAATTCTATGTGATGCCTTGATTAGTACTTTGGCTTGTTAAATGAGAATTATTCTATTTGTGCCCCGATAAGTACTTTGGCTTGTTAAATGAGAATTATTCTATTTGTGCCCTGATAAGTACTTTGGCTTGTTAATTGAGAATTAGCCTATGTGTCTGGTGATAGCCTTTGAGTGCAAGTATTATGTTTTATTACGATCCGCGACTCTCGGTTGGAGGGTCATTGTCTTGTTATAAGTTACTTGGGCGTCTAAGCGGTGATGTGGGATTCCACGGGTATCTTAGTTATTTGTAGCACTTGGGTTAAATTCGGATTTTATAAAAGACATGGTAGTGCTTATGTCTTGTTTGATGGTCGGTCGAGATAGGGTAAGAGTATAAATGAGGGCAAGCCCCAGGCGTTATACCACCTTCTCGGGGTAAGAGTATAAGTGAGGGTAAACCCCAAGGCATTGTACCACCGCTTTATGTGTTGTTTAACGGCCAGTCGAGATAGGGTAAGAGTATAAATGAGGCAAGCCCAGTCGTTATACCACCTTCTCGGGGTAAGAGTATAAGTGAGGGTAGACCCCAGATGCCATACCACATGTTTTACCACCTTCTCCCGGGGTAAGAGTATAAGTGAGGGTAGACCCCAAGACGCTATACCACCAGGTGGGACTTGGTGTTCATGTATGCTATTGGTGTATTATTATACCTGGTATCGGCGGTGATGTGGGATTCCACGGGCGGGATATATATATATGTATTGTGTATGTATGCGCGGCGGTGAGGTGGGATGCCACAGGCGCGTCACGTGGTTATATTTTACACTAATAGGTATCGGCGGTGATGGGGATTCCACGGGCATGCTTTGATATTAGTGTGACTTGATCGCGTCCCAGATTGGGCCGGGTAGTATATGTGTCCCTCCGTAGTGGGCCGGACTATGTTATGAAAGATAAGTAAGTTATATGGTAATGAACTTAATGATTCTTTTTCTAAATAATGTACGTAAGAATGTGACTATAACTTTTATTGGGAATGGAAAGGATAATAAGGTGCGATTACGTTCATAAGTGGTAATGACACGACAGGATCTGGTATGTATTTTTATACTTGTCCTTGTCATTCTTTTATCTGATTATGATTTGTTTCTTAGACGTTATATTACATTTCTATATTAAATTTGTTATCGACCCGCCGGGCTGCGTTAAATGCCCGCAGTTTTAGGTACCCATGTTGGTGATCCTTGCTCATAGGATCTCGGTTGATTTGAGAAAAGCTCCATTTGCTCGGAGGCTTATCTCTTTATGCAGTTTCCACGAGGTAGTAGATTCATGTATATTGAGGGTATGGCGGGACCACATCCCGCCACGATTGTTCGATTATTGTTATTCTAAGTGCGTATTCACATATGGTGGGTCGGTTTGTAAAAAGAAAGGAAAGCGCTTGGTTGTTTTATATATGTTCGGAAGGTAGCCACATCGGCTAACTTTGTTGTTTACTACGATGTTTTATTTCTAAGTTTCATGTATGTTCGCTGATTTTCTCGATGTTTACAGTAAGGGTGCCCGGGTAGGCGCGATCGCGATCGAGTCGGGTCGTGACAAAAGTGGTATCAGAGCAGTTAGTCCTCGGAAAGTGTCTACAGACCGTGTCTAGTAGAGTCTTGATTATCGGTGTGTTGTGCACCACATCTATAATCAGGAGGCTGCAGGACATTTAGGATTGGTTTCCATTCTTCTCACTCTGAGATCGTGCGATAGAGCTGTATTGTTAAGTCGTCCCTCCCTACGAGTTATGTTGATTGCGACTACGAGAAAGCGTGATGACCGGGAATGACTATGTGGATTGCGTATCGGGTTGGTAATGATTATAGTATAGTTGGTATTGTGACATACATCTATACGGAGTTATGTATGAAGTCGACGCGTGTTGCCTAGAATGATTTTAAAGTACCAGGAATTGGTAAAAAACTAACTAGATACCGGGAAGGTATGGAGTAGTTAAAGGATTTTCGCCAAGGTTTTGTGTTTTATTTCGAGATAATTGGGAAAGGATGAGCTGTCTGATAGGGTAGTGGACCCTTAAGAAGCCATATTAAGGAACCTAACGGAATGTCATGTTAATAGATCAATTTGCGTAGTATGCTTAAGAGAATTATACGGATAAGGCCTGTATAGAGTATGTAATGGTTGTTGTGATCGAGACAACATGGTTATGGTTTTATGAGAAGTTTTTGTACCGTTTACAGAGGGTGATAAGGTAGGGAGCATGGAAATTGCGAGCCTAAGAATATTGATTCTTTGCGAGACCTTAGGTATATAAGGTTTTCTCTGTGATAAGATTTTAAGTCGGACGAGGATAAGAGTTAAGTCGTGCCGAGTGGTTGAGGACTGCACGGGTCTCCCGCTGGAATGGAGTGGGATCGGTTGGTAGTAGTTCCTGCGTGTGAGTCCTGAGGTGCAAGGCAAGTCTAGTTAATTGTTTTACGGGTTGGGGGCGCGTTCCACCGAACCAGTAGTGGCGGAAATGACCTTATATTGTTTCATAGCGTGACTCCAAAGATTAGAGGCCAGAATAGGTATGGAAGTTATGTATGTATGTTAGAAGGAGTTGGAAGTGCGAAAAGGTAACCTCTTTTGGGCTTGTGATGGACGGGTATGCGTGTACAAGGTATTAGGGCCATGTGCGGCATTGTTGGTATGTCGGGGTTGTGAAAGAGAACTATGTCGCTAATTATAAGTTTGACTCCGAAAGAACATTCGAGGACGAATGTTTCTAAGGGGGGAAGAATGTTACACCCCGTATTTACAAGACATGGTATAAGAACGTACGTAAGAACTCACAGTGTTAAGATTGGAGACTTGTAAAAATTTCTCGGAATTATGAAATTGTCGGAAAACGTAATATTGTGACGAATGGGTGGGCGACACTTGTCACCCCCCTTATTGATGCCTTGGACGATTTTAGGCATGGCCAAAATGGTCATTGACCATAGCCTTAGGATGACTAAGTCTTCCAATTAATTAGCTTGACAAAATTGACTAAGTCAAAGGGTCCTAAGTCTTGATATTTTAATTAGAGATCATCCAAACCACCCAATTGTTTGCATCTTGACCCTCCAAGGTTCTATATAACACTACTAGTAGCAAGACCAAGTTTGACACTTAGAAAAATTTCCAAGAATTTCAAGAATCCAAGGAGGTGCTCTCGGGTTAGGCTAGCTTCCCATGAAATTTTTTGTTTGTTATCGATAATCTTCCCACTTTAAACCAAGGTCCCTATGTGTATTGTAGGCATATCTCAATAGAAAAATCTCGGAAAAGATAGTTTTGGGTTAGTCGCAAAGTGAAAACCTAGTGGCTTTCTAGGTTTTGGATTGGAGGTTTGAAGGAAAGTTGTTGGTGTGGTTCTAAGGGTATCAAGGATCGGATTGAGGTGTCTTTATGAGGCTCTAGGTTGCTAAGGAGCAACCGGTTTTGAAGATTGGATTACAATTCGTTGAGGTATAATCTTGTTCTTTGAAAGTGTTACAAGATTATTTATATTGTTGTTGTTAACTTTACATGTTGCTAGCATGAAGTTGTTAAGTTGAAGTTTATAAGTATTATGGACTACTTGTAGCTTAAGTTCGAAATGGAAAGTAAGTCATGTTAAGTTGGAATACAATTTGATCGTTATTAGAATCGTCGCATGTAATTGACTTGAAGATTATAGTAGTTATAATTGGTTGCGACTAGATATCATGTTATGCTACCAAGTTAGGATTGAAATGGAAATTGGATAAGAATTAGTATTGTTGAACTCAAGGTGGCGAATTTGGACTTGTAGTTTGTATTAGTTTGTTATTCATTTGTATTGGACCACCTACAAATTGTGAGCCAATTGGGGCTGTTTGGTTATTGTATTCGGCCTTGAAAAGGTGGCAAAGTGAGTAGAAACAAAGGAGGTCTTTGTCAGATTTTCCGTAGAATTTAGCGACTTAGCACCTAGAATATTCTACGTATGAAGTAAGAGGTTAATGGACGTATGGTGACCATTATAGGTTGATGTACTAAGTATAGCGTATCCCAAAACAAGAATGGAATAGCTCAAGGTTGAAGTACTTTGGAGCATTTTGCTACTTGTCGACAATCGTCGCGAGGTATGTGAACCTCTTCCTTCCTTGGCATGATTCTATGTATGGAATATCTGGTGGTATCATTTCATGTTTCTGTTACTCTTAGAAGTTAAGAGGTAGTTGTGTGATCTACTCTATGTAGAACTTTTCCTATCTTTGAGCATGACTAGTTGCACGTATGTAGTACGGTAGACGTACAACACCTTGATATCCTTTACTAGTTTGTGAATAGCCAAGTCGGGTGAGTTGGGAGATTAACTCACTTCTTTGAAAGTATAAAGGATGTCTTAAGTGTTATTAAAGTTAAGGGACTTGAAGAGTTTTAAAGTATGTGATACTTGTTCCGTTTTAATCGTATAAGTCCCTTGGATAGGAAATTGTTTTTGGGCTAAGGTATAAAGTGAATATAACGGCTTTATGGGAAGTTAGTTATATTTGCTTTATGGAAAGATAAGTGATTTGATTTTAGTGAAAAGGCCACTTGTTTTAAGGCATTAATTTCCTAAGGTTTTATAATAAAAGGAGTCACTTGTTTTCTAAGGGTTAAGAGACTATTTGTATTTTTGAAAGTTATGAGAATTTATTTGAAAGTATTTAATACTTGGTTTCAAAAGTAGAAGTCTCTTGGTTATAAAATGAGCGTGTTGGTCTAAACCATAAAGGGTTATAACGGCTTTATGGGAAGTCGGTTATAACGGCTTTATGGAAGGTTAAGAGAATGGTTTTCTCTAAGAGTAAGCAAAGAAATAACTTGTGTTAAGGAAGGGCAAATTGTTTTAAAGGTACCAATTGCTTAAGGTTTTAAATAAGGAAGTCACTTGACTTAGAAGCGGTAATTGTATTTTCTAAAAGGTATTGTGACTTGTCTTGAAAGGTGAATAGGACTTGATACTACGGTTGTTAGTATCGGGAAGTTTTATTTGGAAAGAGTCTTTTGAAAAGAATGTCGTCACGTAGTACTTTGCTTTTAATTGAGAATAATTCTATGTGATGCCTTGATTAGTACTTTGGCTTGTTAAATGAGAATTATTCTATTTGTGCCCGATAAGTACTTTGGCTTGTTTAATTGAGAATAATTCTATGTGATGCCTTGATTAGTACTTTGGCTTGTTAAATGAGAATTATTCTATTTGTGCCGATAAGTACTTTGGCTTGTTAAATGAGAATTATTCTATTTGTGCCTGATAAGTACTTTGGCTTGTTAATTGAGAATTAGCCTATGTGTCTTTGGTGATAGCCTTTGAGTGCAAGTATTATGTTTTATTACGATGCCGCGACTCTCGGTTGGAGGGTTTGTCTTGTTATAAGTTACTTGGGCGTCGAAGCGATGATGTGGGATTCCACGGGTATCTTAGTTATTTGTAGCACTTAGGTTAAATTCTCGGATTTTATAAAAGACATGGTAGTGCTTATGTCTTGTTTGATGGTCGGTCGAGATAGGGTAAGAGTATAAATGAGGCAAGCCCAGGCGTTATACCACCTTCCGGGGTAAGAGTATAAGTGAGGGTAAACCCCAAGGCTGCACCACCCTTTATGTGTTGTTTGTGGCCGGTCGAGATAGGGTAAGAGTATAAATGAGGGCAAGCCCAGGCGTTATACCACCTTCTCGGGTAAGAGTATAAGTGAGGTAGACCCCAAGATGCTATACCACCGCTTTACCACCTTCTCCAGGGGTAAGAGTATAAGTGAGGGTAGACCCAAGACGCTATACCACCGGTGGGACTTGGTGTTCATGTATGCCTATTGGTGTATTATTATACCACTGGATCGCGGTGATGTGGGATTCCACGGGCGGGATATATATATATGTATTGTGTATGTGTGCGCCGACGGTGAGGTGGGATGCCACGGCGCGTCACGTGGTTATATTTTACACTAATAGTATCGGCGATGATGGGGATTCCACGGGCATGCTTTGATATTAGTGTGACTTGATCGCGTCCCAGTTGGTAGGGTAGTATATGTGTCCCTCCGTAGTGGGCGGACTATGTTATGAAAGATAAGTAAGTTATATGGTAATGAACTTAATGATTCTTTTTCTAAATAATGTCGTAAGAATGTGACTATAACTTTTATTGGGAATGGAAAGGATAATAAGGTACGATTAAGTTCATAAGTGGTAATGACACGGCAGGCTCTGGTATTTATTTTTATACTTGTCCTTGTCATTCTTTTGTCTGATTATGATTTGTTTCTCAGACGTTATATTACATTCTATATTAAATTTGTTATGACCGGCCCGAAGTGCGTTAAATGCCCGCAGTTTTAGGTACCACGCCGGTGATCCTTGCTCATAGGATCTCGGTTGATTTGAGAAAAGCTCCATTTGCTCGGAGGCTTATCTCTTGCAGTTTCCTTGAGGTAGTAGATTCATGTATATTCGTGGTATGGCGGGGCCTGTCCATACGATTGTTCGATTTGTTATTCACAAGTGCGTATTCACATATGGTGGGTCGGTTTGTAAAAAGAAAGGAGGCAGCTGCGTTGTTTTTATATATGTTGGGAAGGTAGCACTATCGGCTAACTTTGTTGTTTTACTTACGATGTTTTATTTCTAAGTTTCATGTATGTTCCGCTGATTTTCTCTGATGTTTACCTGTAAGGGTGCCCAGGTAGGGCGCCAGTCGCGGTCCCGGGGTCGGGTCGTGACATAAGATTTGAGACGAGTAAAAATTTATCGGAATTATGGAATTGTCGGAAAACGAAATATTACGACGAACGGGAGGGCGACACGTGTCACCCCCCTTAGTGGTCTTGGACGAAATTGTCATGGATGGAATGGTCATTTGACCAATGTTAGGATGGCCAAGTCTTGCAAAGACTTTAGCTTGATATTGTTGACTTAGTCAAGGTCACTTGGCTTGACCTTTAATGAATTGCATCTAAGCCAACCATTTGTGTAGATCTTGACCCTCCATAGTATTATATATGTATACAAGTAGCAAGACAAGGCTCTTAACACTTAGCTAAATTTTCAAATAAAACCTTGAAGAACACTATGAAGGCTCTCGGCTTTGAGAGGATTTTTCAAGAAGAAAATTTCCGTTTGTTGTCCAATAAGCACCACACTTTAAACCAAGGTTCCTAAGAGTATTGTAAGGTTATCTCAATAGAAAGATTCCAGAAAAGTGGTGTTTTCGTATTAGTCGCAAGGCGAAAACCTAAGGAGTTCTTCAACTTTGAAGTTGGAACTTGAAGAGGAGTTCTTCATAAGCTTCTAAGGGTGGCTTGGAGTGGATTGAAACGTCAAAAAGAGGAGCTAAGGTTGCTAAGGATCGACTTGTAATCTTGGATCATATTTGGGATAAATGAGGTATAATCTTCATCTTACTTTTGTAATTAAAGATTCCATGTTATGATAAGTTATAAGTGATCATGTGATATGTGTTATGAAGATTGATAAGTGTTATGGAAGTTTAGAAGCTCAAATCCGAAAATGACATGTTGAGTCATTTGAAATTGAATTACAATTTGGTCGATAAGTAGAATCGTCACATGTTTACCTACTTGAGGATTGTAGTAGTTATAATCAATTGCGGCTAGATAACATGTTATATTAAACCACTTGGATTGAAAAGGGATTGGAAACGAATTTGTATTGTTGTCCCTATTTTGCCGAATGGACATTATATGTTGGACTAGTTTGATATTTATTGTGGGCGGAATTTTACGTCTTGATTAAGCGTGTAATCCCCATTGTTAACTACTTTGTTGAGCCTTAAATGTGGCGTGTTTGGTTATTGAATTCGGCCTTGAAAAAGGTGGCAAAGTATGTAGAAACAAAGGAAGTCTTTGTCAGATTTTCCGTAGAATTTAGTGACTTTGCACTTGGAATATTCTACGTTTGAAGCTAGAAGTTAATAGGCGTATTATGGTCATTATAGGTTGACATACTACGTGCGGCGTATTGGACTTAGCAAGTGGATTAAACCAGGAGGTATGTGGAACTTTCTTATCTCTTGAGCATGAATAAGTTGTAAATGTATAGTACGGTGAGCGTCTGAGATTTTGACAATCTAGTCCATTTGATATCCTTGGCTTATTTTAAGAATGTCCAAGTTGGTTGAGTTAGGAATTAACTCACTTGTTTAAATATTAAGGATATCTTGGTTTTCAAAAGTTAAGAGACTTTAAGTATGTTGAAAGTATTTTTGATACTTGTTTTGTTGGAAAGTTTAAGTCTCTTGGTTATAAAGAAGAATGTAAGTTTCTAAGGTATAAAGCTAGTATAACGGCTTTATGGGAAGTTGGTTATAATAGCTTTATGGAAGGTTAAAAAGAGTGATTTACTCTAAGTAATTTAAGTATGATAAATGACTTGAAATAATGAAAGGCAAATTGATTTAAAGGCATCAATTGCTTACAGTTTTAAAAGAAAGAAGTCACTTGATTTAGAAGCCTATAATTGTATTTCTAAAAGGTATTGTGACTTGTCTTGAAAAGTAGTTATGACTTGATACTATGGTTATTAGTATCTTGGAAGTTTTGTATGAAAAAGATTCATTGTAAAAGAGTAGAAGTACGTAGTACTTTGGGTTAAATTCCCGGATTTTTATAATGACATGTTAGTGCCTTAAGTAAACTAAAATGAGAGTGTACATGTATAAGACTAATAAGAAGTTAGGGGATTTCTTAACTTGCTTATGTTATGTATGATAAGCCGGTAATGCTTATGTTAAGATATGATAAGCCGGTAGCGCTTATGTTATGTATGGTAAGCCGGTAGTGCTTATGTTATGTATGATAGCCGGTTTGTGCTAGTGATATATTATTCATTACGGGGTCATTCCCCGGGTTTGTGGCATTTGCATATTCCGTGGATTTGCTACCCATGATGCGATGAATACCTCATGCGGGTCCGAAAGGGCTTATGTGGGTGAAATAGTCCCATGCGGGGCGGATCAGTCCTATGCGAGGAATACCTCATGCGGGTCTACACGACCTATCACGGCGATTCTGATCTATGCGAGGAATATCTCATGCGGGTCCATACGACCCTTGCGGGTGAAATAGTCCCAGGAGTAGGATTGCTTAATGATAATGCGGGCGGGTGGCCCTGCTTTGATCATGAGCCTCCTATTTTTATGCAGTAAAGTATACTTTTGTTTACTCTCATTGTTAGTAAGACACAATGTACTGTTAATTGAGTTGTCACGACCGAACCGGGCGTGATCGTGCCTTACCAGGCACCCAGTAGCCATACATCAGTAATCAATGGAATATAAAACAAGACATGAATAAAGTGAAGTGTAAAACAGTTATCGAGAGAAAAGTTGCCTTTCGGCATAAATATATAACAACTAGAAACGATTCATCCCTTTTACAATTCGCCCACAACAAGATTACTGCACCTCTAAGAATGATATGACAACAATGGCGGGACGGGGCCGCCATACCCTGAATGTAGCACTTACAACGACAGGGGACTATACCACTGATAAGCCTCCGGAGAAACGGAGCTTCCCAACGTTGAACTGTGACCCTTAGAGCGAGGATCAACACTGGTGTACCTCTACCTGCGGCATGAACGCAGCCCCCCGAAGGAGGTCAGTACAACAAGTACCAAGTATGTGAAACTGAAAATACTGTAAATGAAATCATAGTAGTCTATATAAAGCAGGAGACATGTATGATAACAAACTACGATTCCTGATAAATAGCGATCATGTCAAGTCAGGGACTCACGCCCTCAAGTCATCACTCAAATACAACTATGGGTCTCACGCCACAACATCAATCATGCGTGGAATATCTTCCTCAGCGCGATCATGATATAAAAGCACCAAGGAATACATGAACACGAGTCCTACGTGTCATAATAAAACCGTCACGGGGTAAATGCGAAGGCATAGCCGACTACTAAAACCACAGTACCAACAAGGTCATAAAGCGTATCATGATATCTGTCTAGACCGCATGATCGGTGCCACTCGCGCGATATCTAATGTGCGCGTCTAGTCACAGACTTTCCGCGACTCGCATAAGCCACTCCGATGGCCCGCGTGAGGTATTCCCGCATCGGTAGCTACTCCCCGGCAACGTCACGGACTCGCGATCCGCGTAGCCCACATAGACCGCATGACCATAAAGGCCGCGCTAACACGGAACTCGTAGCTCGCATAGGTCACCTGAGCCGCATAGGGTATTCTCGAATCATAGGTCACCTGGACCGCTGAGTCTACCCCGCGTGGAGGCAGCTTAACCCCCGGAATCATGTCAAGAGGTGAGTGATATAATACTAACATAACAGCTTATCGTTAAACAACATAAGCACAACAAGGGAAACCCCTTTATACAAACATCACAAGACACTAACACACGTAGTATCCTAACATGTATACTTATCAAACCATCTTACTACACTTTCCAGAATCAATACAAGACTTTCATAAAAAAAAAATAAGTAAACCGTTCCTTCTATCTTCCTTAAGTCGTTATACCAAACTTACCATAAAGCTAGTATAACACTTAATCTTATAAAACCAAGTATTTCATTTCTTTCAAAATGGTTAATAACTCTTTTGAAATACTTCCAGATTCTTATTATTTAAACTCAAGTCAAAAGACATCAAAGTAAAACCAAAACAATTTCCATACCTTCTTTTAAAACAAAGGCACTTCTCCTTTAAAAGTCAAGTAGCAATATACTTTTTAAACCAAGTGTCTTACTCTTTTAAAAACAAGTAACCTATACCTTTAAATCAAATTACTTCTCCTTTCCCAAAATCAAGTTGTTTATAAGTCAAGTTATCATTTTAAATCCAATGATAAAACCATTCTTATTTTCGAAATCAAGATAACTTTATTCTTTAAAAGACCACACACCCATTAATCATGAGTGAGATTTTACACCTTTTTAACATAATTCAAGTCCTTAATGTTTCATAACAAGTCACTTAACTTTGGAATCAAGTCAAGGACACAAAAGGAAAATCAACTTCCTTTAAACACACGTCGTCTACCGCACTAAATATATTTCACAAATATCATGCTAGAAAGGATAGGAAGAGGTTCACATACCTCGCGACGATTATCGACAATTAGCAAAACGCTCCAAAGTACTCTAACCTTGCTCGCCTTTTCCACCCTTCAAGTAGAATACGCTACTCGTAGTCTTGAACCTATAAAGGCCACAAGCGTCTATCAACCTCTAGCTCTCTTCGTAGAATAATTCTAGATACAAGATTCCTTATTCTACGGAAAATTCAGCGGCACCTCCCTCCCCACCCCCGACCACATAAAACTCCTCATCAAACGAGGCTGCTACCAAACCAACAATTCCGGGGTTACCGTCAAACCGGACGTGTACAATTCTACTCCACAATAATACTACAAGTCTCTGCAAATACGGTCCAATGTAAATCTGATTCAATTCCTTATAATTATACTTCCAATATATCTTATACTCAATGATTAACTACTCTGACATGTAATTTCCAATTCTGATAGGGGACATAGATCATTACCTCGATAAGCCCAAAATTATCCAAGATTATAAGTCGATCCCGAGCAGCGTTTAGCTCCATTCTCGACGCTCAACCCGCTCCAAGCAACCCTTAGAAGTTTCCAAATAACTTCTCTTAACACTTCATCTAAGCTATGAAGATTTTTCTAGGGCTTCGTTTTTGCGACTAAAGGAATAAAGTAGAATTTTCGGGCTCCTAGTATTGAAATAACTTGGAATACAACTAGGGATACTAGGCTAAGGTATTTGGGACTATATCAACACTTGAAGAATTTTTCCTACACCAACAGTAGAGTAGGACGAGAACATCAACAAAGGGGAGTATTTTGTGACTTAGAATCTCAAAGTGTGGATGAAATAAGTCTTGAAACAATGGGGTATTTATAGGAAAATCAATGGCCAAGATCTAGGCAAGTGTGTGGTGAGGATGGGGTACATGTGTGTGGGTAGTTGGCCAACCATTTGGCTACCACAAAAATGGGACAAGTGGCCACCACAAAAATGGGCCACTTGTCCACCTAAAAACGTCCCGGCAGCCTTCTCCAATTCGGCCAACATGGCCACACGGGGGTGACACGTGTCGCCCCCCTACTCGTCCAAAATATTTCATCTTCCGAAAATATCCGCAATGCCAAAAATCCGAATAAAGTGGGCCCCACAAAACCGTAAATTCTCCCGTGGGCCCCACGTGACCAATTTCGGAAATAAAATTCCATAATTCTCAAATATTCCAAAAAGTCCGAATACCAAATCTGGGAATCCAATTCCCATTAACGAACATTTTTCCTTCTCAAAATTCGGAAACTTTTCCGTCGAAAAATCACATCTTTCTTCCTTTCCAATTTTAATGTCGTATTTACGTACGTACATCCTCATATACATACACTGGAACTACGGGGTGTAACATGAGTTATCATACATGTCTCCAGTTTTATTATAGACTTATGATTTCATTACAGTACTTTCAGTTTCACATATTTGGTACATGTTATCGACCTCCTTTGAAATGCGTTCATCTGCAGTGGAAGTGCAGTTCTTGATCCTCACTCTTAGGATCACTGTTCAGCTGTTGAGAAGCTCCTTTATTTTGGAGGCTTATCCCTGGTATTGTCAGTTGTTGTACATTCAGGGGTGTGGCGGGGCCCTGTCCCTCAAAAGTTGTTATTCTTAGAGGTCTGTAGTCACATTGGTGGATTGGGTTTGTAAGAACAAAGATGTACTGTTTTAAATTTTGTATTATGTATATGTTACGAAAGACGGCCTTATCGTCTAGCCGGTTGATGTCTACTGTCTAAGTATGATTTTTATTTTAAGAGTTGTGTATGTTTATCGCTATTCTACGATGTATACACGAAGGGTGCGGGTAGGGCACGATCGCGAGCTTGGGTTGGGTCGTGACAAAAGTGGTATCAGAGCAGTTAGTCATCGGAAAGTGTCTACAGACCGTGTCTACAGACCGTGTCTAGTAGAGTCTTAGTTATCGGTGTGTTGTGCACCACATATATAACCAGGAGGCTGCAGGACATTTAGGATTGGTTTTCATTCTTCTCACTCTGAGATCGTGCGATAGAGTTTGTGTAGTTAAGTCGTCTCTCCTAACAAGTTATGTTGTTTGCTACTGAGGAAAGCGTGATGACCCAGGAAAGATGATGTGGATTGCGTATCCAGGTAGGTAATGTTTGTAGTATAGTTGGTATTGTGACATACAACTATACAGATTTATGTATGAGGGTCGGACGCGTGTTGCCTATAATGGTTTTAGGTTACCAGGATTTGGTAAGGACTAAATAAATCAGGGAAGGTATGAAGCAGTTTAATGAATTCTCATGAGTTTTACGTACTAATTTGAGATAATTAGGAGATGATGAGTACATGCGAGAAGAAATGAACCTTAAGAAGTTTAATTAAGGGACTTAATGGAAGACTATGTTAATAGATTAAGCTACGTGGTATGATTAAGAGAATAGTGCAGGTGAGATCCGTATGGAGTAAGTATGGTTGTTGTGGACAAGACAACACGATTATAGTATATTGAGAAGTTTTGTACCCGTTTGCAGAGGACCGATAAGTTAGGCTTGGAGCATGGAAATTGTGAGCCTAGGAATGTTGATAACCACCAAGACCTTAGATATATAAGGCATTCTCGGGTAGTAAAAAGTTAAGTCAGACCAAGGGTAAGAGTTAAGTACGACGCCGAGTCGGGTTGAGGACCTATTAAGGGTCGCCCCATAGCCTGTAATGGTATGTGATCAATTGGTAGTAGTCCCGCTACGTGACAGGGTCACGAGGGTGCAAGACCCAAGTTTAGTTAATCATTTTACGGGTTCGTGGACGCGTTCCACCAGAACCATGTTGAGAGAGCCTGAAATGGCCTTAAGTTGTTTAGAATAGTAACTCCAAAGATTGGAGGCCCGAATCAGTATGAAGGCTATGTACGTACGCTAGAATAAGTTTGGAAGTACGGGAAGAGTACGACCAGTAAGAAAGAGAGCAACCAAGTGTAAAGAAATGGAGCCTGAATCCATGAGGACCTTTCGAGGTGACTACACCCGTGAGTGTTGGGTGGTAGCTGAGTGGGTAGATAATAGTTGCCGGTAACGATACAGTCGTTGGACCCTAGCAGACCTAGCAAAGCTGTTATGACAGACATTGAGGTCATTATGAGTACGGGCTAGTTGGCCTCTTGTTATGCCAACGTGGACTACAGAGAGAGATTGATTCGGTACCAGTTTCCCGGTAAGCCGGTTATCGAGTGAAAAGGAAGAGAAGTGGTTGTAACCAGTGAATTATCATTCCTTCTTTGGCATAGTTGATTTTAATAAGTCTGTGTGACTTGTTCATTTGGGATAAATTAATGCAGAAGGTAATTAATACTGGAATTTGAAGGAAATTTATGTTAAGTGCCCTTGGAGGTACTTGGAGTTGGTTTGGTGTGGCGGTCAGGGCCACGACCTCCCGAATAAGTTCAGGATAGCGCGCAAGCAAGATTAAGATAAGTACGAGTGTTGCCTGTGGAAAACAGAAGAAATATTTGGTAGGTTTTGAAAATCTACACGACTTTAAGGCGGTGCGTGATGATTAGATATTTACAGGACCGCGAGAGGACCCTGTGATTAGGGTTGTTACTCCAAGTAAAGTTTAAGAAAGGGAGATAAGTTCTCTCCCCCACGTAAAAGGACAATTTTACGTATTATGGGGTTGCGTGTACCCATGTTGTTAGACGAAGGATATGAGACTGGTAAGGTATTCGGTATCGTCATGCCATAGGATTCTGATTGTAGATAACAGTGGGAAAAGTGTTGTGTTGGGGTAATTAAGAACGACGTGCAATTGGTCGGAAGTATCGTAAAGATATAAATGCGGGTTATGCGCATGTATGAATCGCACGATTATGAATCAAGATAGAAATACTTTTGCTAATAATAAGCATAAGGTAAGGTTATGACGAATGATAAAAGAGAATACAAGCGTGGTTATGTAAGTTGCGAGATATGATTACCCTGGACCGATGTAAAGAACATTAGTAAATAATGAGCAGTTAGAACACCTCGATAAAATGTGGTAGCGTCTGTACTGACGAGAAATATAGTAAGAAATCTGAGAGGGTGAGGACCCGGGACAACTTGAAATAACTTATACGGGAAAGGCGAGTAGACACTCGAGCGATAAGAAATCTTGACAAGTCATTGGATTATGTAATACCATGAATGGAGGTTGAACACCTGACTATAAACTCTACGAGCTGAGATAGAATAATCGGTTTACTACTTGACAAGATCAAGGAAATCTCCCCCCTAAATTGTGATTGACAGGAAGTCTTAGCCATGTGGCAAGCAAAGGGATCAAATATAAGTTAGTGACCAAGTTGAGTTCTGTGAGAGAAAGGGAAACAGGAACCATAATTGAGATTAAGGGTGCCCGAATATTTCGCAGGTTTGAGGAAGGCTTCCAGTTATTGGAAAATAAGTTGACCACGACTACAGTTCTAACCCCCCCTAAGAGACTAGGAGGTTAGGTTATTATGGTAATATTTTGAGTGTTTGGCTGGGTTGCGTGCTGACGCAACACGATAAGGTTAGAGCCTATGTTTTCGGGGCGGTTAGGGAAACATGAAAGGAATTACGCTACTCACGATTTAGAGTAGGCGACAGTTAATCGTATCTTGAAAATTTGGAGGCATTCCTTATATAGACTTCATGTGGATATTTGTGCAGGCCACAAGAGCCTCCGGTATATCTTCAGACAGAGGTAGCTGAATTTGCGACAGAGGCGGTGGTTAGAGTTACCCAAGGATTGTGATATTGATATCCTATACCATCTGAGGAAAGCCAAGACAATTACAGATACTCTTAGTCGTGGATATATGGGTAGTCTGTCAGATGGGTAGCCAGATAAACAGGACATGGTCTGTGAGATTCATCAGCTACCGAGCCGAGGGGGTTCGATTATTTGTTTTCCAAGGTAAATGAAGGTTGGATACGAGAGGTTGTCGAGTCTTCCATCGTTGAGGAGGTAAAGAGGCGACAATATGAGGATCCAGTTAAGATACGGTATCAAGTTACAGCTCTCCGAGAAAAGAAGAGCATGTTTGAGTAGCACCGGATGGGTCTTTGTGATATGAGATAGGTGTGTGTACCGGTCTTTGCGAGGACTAGTCAGCAGGGTTTAGGGGAGGCACACAGTGCTTATTGCTCTAATTGTTCGGGGTCGACTAGTCGTGTCGTGACCTCAGATGCATGTATGGGTTAGATGACCGGAAAAGGGACATAGCGGAGTTTATTGCATAGTGTCCGAATTAGTAGTAGGTCAAGGTTGAACACCAGAAGCCTAGTGGGCTATTACAGGAGATTTAGATCCCGACTTAGATTTGGGAGGTGATTAATGTGGATCTTGTTACAGGGTGGCATCGTACTCAGAGGAAGTCGACCCGCAGGGTCATGGTAAACATCTTGTGAAACCAACCGTGTTCTTCCGGTTAGGACCACTTGCTCGGCTGAGGTTTATGCCAGCTTTTATAGCAGGGAGATTGTGAGACTGCACGGGGTTCCTACGTTTATGATGTCAGACAGATGAGCTCGGTTATGGATAACTTCTGGAGGTTGTTCAGAAGGGTTTTAGGGACACATGTGAGTCTCAGTATTGCATTTCACCCTCAGACCAACGGACAGGCAGAGTGTACCATCCATGCACTTGAGGATAGGTGGCGGGCCTGTGTTCTTGATTTCAGAGATAGCCGGGAAGGTTATTTGCCTCTTGTTGGGTTACGTACGATAACAGATACCCTTCCAGTATTTCGGATGGCCCTGTATGAGGCCTTGTATGTAAGAAAGTGTAGATCGTCGGTTAGTTGGTTCGACATAGGCGAGGTTCAGTTATTTGGTCCAGACTTGATTCAGCGGGCTGTGGATAAGGCGAAGCTTATCCAGAAAAGATTATTAGTAAGCTCAGAGTCAGCAGAAGCTTTATGCAGATAACCGACGTTGACGCGTGGGGTTTAGTTTGACATTTTTGTATGAGTATTGTTATGTGGCCACGTGTGGCATTATTGGTATGTAGGGGTTGTAAGGAGACTATGTCGCTATCTTTAAGTTGACTCCCAAAAGAACATACGGGGACGAATGTTTCTAAGGGGGGAAGAATGTTACACCCCGGAAATTCCAGGATATGTTTATAAGGAACATACGTAAGAACTCAAATGTTAAGATTTGAGACGAGTAAAAATTTATCAGAATTATGGAATTGTCGGAAAACGAAATATTGCGACGAACGGGAGGGCGACACGTGTCACCCCCCCTTAGTGGTCTTGGACGAAATTGTCATGGATGGAATGGTCATTTGACCAATGTTAGGATGGCCAAGTCTTGCAAAGACTTTAGCTTGATATTGTTGACTTAGTCAAGGTCACTTGGCTTGACCTTTAATGAATTGCATCTAAGCCAACCATTTGTGTAGATCTTGACCCTCCATAGTATTATATATGTGTACAAGTAGCAAGACAAGGCTCTTAACACTTAGCTAAATTTTCAAAGAAAACCTTGAAGAACACTATGAAGGCTCTCGGCTTTGAGAGGATTTTTCAAGAAGAAATTTTTTGTTTGTTGTCCAATAAGCACCACACTTTAAACCAAGGTTCCTAAGAGTATTGTAAGGTTATCTCAATAGAAAGATTCCGGAAAAGTGGCGTTTTCGTATTAGTCGCAAGGCGAAAACCTAAGGAGTTCTTCAACTTTAAAGTTGGAAATTGAAGATGAGTTCTTCATAAGCTTCTAAGGGTGGCTTGGAGTGGATTGAAATGTCAAAAAGAGGAGCTAAGGTTGCTAAGGATCGACTTGTAATCTTGGATCATATTTGGGATAAATGAGGTATAATCTTCATCTTACTTTTGTAATTAAAGATTCCATGTTATGATAAGTTATAAGTGATCATGTGATATGTGTTATGAAGATTGATAAGTGTTATGGAAGTTTAGAAGCTCAAATCCGAAAATGACATGTTGAGTCATTTGAAATTGAATTACAATTTGGTCGATAAGTAGAATCGTCGCATGTTTACCTACTTGAGGATTGTAGTAGTTATAATCAATTGCGGCTAGATAACATGTTATATTAAACCACTTGGATTGAAAAGGGATTGGAAACGAATTTGTATTGTTGTCCCTATTTTGCCGAATGGACATTATATGTTGGACTAGTTTGATATTTATTGTGGGGCGGAATTTTACACGTCTTGATTAAGCGTGTAATCCCCTATTGTTAACTACTTTGTTGAGCCTTAAATGTGGCGTGTTTGGTTATTGAATTCGGCCTTGAAAAATGTGGCAAAGTATGTAGAAACAAAGGAAGTGCTGTCCGATTTTCCGTAGAATTTAGTGACTTTGCACTTGGAATATTCTACGTTTGAAGCTAGAAGTTAATAGATGTATTATGGTCATTATAGGTTGACATACTACATACGGCGTATTGGACTTAGCAAGTGGATTAAACCGGAGAGGTATGTGGAACTTTCTTATCTCTTGAGCATGAATAAGTTGTAAATGTATAGTACGGTAGACGTACAAGATTTTGACAATCTAGTCCATTTGATATCCTTGGCTTATTTTAAGAATTTCCAAGTTGGTTGAGTTAGGGAATTAACTCACTTGTTTAAATATTAAGGATATCTTGGTTTTCAAAAGTTAAGAGACTTTAAGTATGTTGAAAGTATTTTTGATACTTGTTTTGTTGGAAAGTTTAAGTCTCTTGGTTATAAAGAAGAATGTAAGTTTCTAAGGTATAAAGCTAGTATAACGGCTTTATGGGAAGTTGGTTATAATAGCTTTATGGAATGTTAAAAGGAGTGATTTACTCTAAGTAATTTAAGTATGATAAATGACTTGAAATAATGAAAGGCAAATTGATTTAAAGGCATCAATTGCTTAATGTTTTAAAAGAAATAAGTCACTTGATTTAGAAGCCTATAATTGTATTTCTAAAAGGTATTGTGACTTGTATTGAAAAGTAGTTATGACTTGATAACTATGGTTATTAGTATCTTGGAAGTTTTGTATGAAAAAGATTCATTGTAAAAGAGTAGAAGTACGTAGTACTTTGGGTTAAATTCCCGGATTTTTATAATAACATGTTAGTGCCTTAAGTAAACTAAAATGAGAGTGTACATGTATAAGACTAATAAGAAGTTAGGGGATTTCTTAACTTGCTTATGTTATGTATGATAAGCCGGTAGTGCTTATGTTAGGATATGGTAAGTCGGTAGCGCTTATGTTATGTTATGTATGGTAAGCCGGTAGTGCTTATGTTATGTATGATAGCCGGTTTGTGCTAGTGATATATTATTCATTACGGGGTCATTCCCCGGGTTTGTAACATTGCATATTAGTGGATTTGCTACCCGTGATCACGAGAATACCTCATGCGGGTCGAAAGGGCTTATGCGGGTGAAATAGTCCCGTGCGGCGGATCGATCCTATGCGAGAATACCTCATGCGGGTCTACCACGACTATGCGGCGGATCTGATCATGCGAGAATACTTCATGCGGGTCCTTACGACCACTTGCGGGTGAAATAGTCGAGAGTAGGATTGCTTAATAATCTGCGGCGGGTGCTTTGCTTTGATCATGAGCCTCTATTTTTATGCGATAAAGTATATTCTTGTTTATTCATTTTAGTAAGGCCTGATGTCTTTATTAATTGAGTTATCATACATTTCTCAGTTTTATTGTAGACTTATGATTTCATTCTGATCTTTCGATTTCACATATTTGGTACATGTTGTCTTGACCTCCTTGAGAACTGTGTTCACGCATGGTAGAGTCTGATTTCTGATCCTCACTCTTAGGATCATTGTTCGGTATTGAAGCTCCTTTATTTGGAGGCTTATCACGGTATTGTCGGTTGTTGTACATTCGGGGTATGGCGGGGCCTGTCATCATAAAGTTGTTATTCTTAGATGTATGTAGTCACATTGGTGGATTGGGTTTGTAAGAACAAAGATGTACTGTTTTAAATTGTGTATTATGTATATGTTACGAAAGGCGGCCTTATCGGCTAGTCGGTTGATGTCTACTGTCTAAGTATGATTTTTATTTTAAGAGTTGTGTATGTTCCGCTGTTATTTTCTGATGTATACCTGAAAGGGGTTCCCAGGTAGGGCACCAGTCGCGGGCCCGGGGTTGGGTCGTGACAATAATATCCACTCCAGTTGACTCAAAATCAAAGCTTATTGTTGTTGATGGTGATCTAGTGTCTGATCCCATCCTTTACAGGAGTCTTGCAGGTGCAATACAATATCTTACTTTCACCAGGCCTGATATTACTTATGATGTAGCATGTATGCTTATTCATGCATGCCTCCAGGGAGCTTCATTTTACTGCTCTTAAGCGTATCATTCGATACGTTATGGGAGCACTTGATTATGGATTGCATATATAGCCCTCTGCACCAACCAAGTTGTTATTATATATGGATGTTGATTGGGTAGTCTGTCTGGACACATGATGCTCCACGTCCAACTATTGTGTGTTATTAGGGGATAATCTCATTTCTTGGTCTGTCAAGATACAAGATATTTTATCCTATTCGAGTGCAGAAGTAGAGTATAGAGGTGTTGCAAATGTTGTTGTTGAGATCTGCTAGCTCTGAAACCTTCTTTTGGAGCTTCAGTGTCCCCTGCGTTAGGCGTCTTTGGTTTACTGTGATAACATATCCGCCATATATTTATCATATAATTCGGTTCAGCATCAGCGAACGAAGCACATTGAAATGGATATACACTTTATTCGTGAGAAGGTTGTTATCGGTCATGTTAATGTGTTGCATGTGCTTCTTTATATCAGTATGCGGATATCTTCACGAAATGTCTTCCTAGACAACTATTCCTCGACTTCAGATCCAGTCTTAGCGTCCTACCTCATCCCACTCCGACTGAGGGGTGTATTAACGTATATTATCAAATATATGTTGGATATTTACTAATGAGGGATTGAGTTTATCCCGTCTTTAATTACTTGAACACATAGCCTCCGCATGTCAGAAACGTCATTTCTTCACACATTCCTAATCTACTAAGTGAGTAGATGATGTTAGTTCCAAGAATCGTTAAATTTCGCTAAGAAATGAAAGAGATATTGGTACACAAAGTAAGATGTTTGAGACATAAAAAGATGGAGTATTTTTGGCAAAAATGACAAATCTCCCTCATTGGTAAAAGATAAAAAAATTGAGCAATATATAAGCTCTAAGTTTGAGTAAGGGTTTGGGGCCCCAAGGGGTGACCCATGTGTTTATAAGGGGGAAGACCTAAGTGCTTGGGTTTGGGGCTAAGCCCTATGCGCGCCGCCACTCGCGCGCCCGTTTGGTCGGGCTCGGGTTCGGGTTCCGAGTTCTCGGATTCTCAGGTCACGATTCACGGGCACTTTGTCCCCTTTTCTTATATACTGAACTCCTTTGTTCAAGTTCGATATACAATGAATATAGACTAGAAAATACAGAAATCTTCTCCTCTGCTATTCGGACACACACATAATTCTTCAGTAACGAAAAACAGAGAACAGAGATAACAAAAACCCTTTTCTTCTGTTCTGTTCAAAGTACAGAAATAGAAACGCACAACAATCTATTCTATATTTATTTCTTTGCTAGAATTAACACTGTTTGATTTGCTTTGCTGATAGTCGTTGTTTTATCTTGGGAAACTATTGTCCATTACCGAAAAAGCATATATACGGGGCAATCTTGTCTTAAAGACAGAGATACATCTCTCAGCTCAGCATTGTTTGATTTTGGATACACTATTTTTTCCTATAATTTTAAGACAAGATTTTCAAGTGTTCAAAAGATGTATGTTGCTTATGCTTCTGTTGCTGTTGTTCAAGGGAATGTTGTTGTCCTTGCTACTATCAATGTCACGACCCGACCTGACGGGCCGCGACTAACGTCCTAATTGGACGTCATTACTGTCCTGTCACTCTTAATCCATCTAATACAGAGATCTATAGAAATTTCGGCAGCACAACGCTGCTTTTACAACATTTCCCTAAAATGGGCTAGCCGAAAATTTGCAAAAACAACAAAACAACAGTCATAATAGGCTAGCCGACTAGGCTGCCACCAACCAACATCATGTGCACAAGGCATAATCAAAATAAGCAAGTCGGCAAGGCTGCCACGAGATAATAACATCAAAACCCAAAACAAGGTACAAACGTCCAACCCACAACTGTATACAGAACTCTAAGAGTGTAATACTGACATATGACGGGACAGGACCCCGTCGTGCCCAAAATATGCATAAGTCTGAAAGATAAAGTGCATGCCAAAATAGCCGCTCGGAACAAAGGAGCTCTCCAGTGTTGTACAAAATCCTAGGCGGAGGGTCACCTATTCGAACACTGAACTGCGGGCATGAGCAGCGACCAGGAAAGGGTCGGTATGAGATAATGTCTTGAGTATGTAAAACATAAAATACTTGAAAATCAATAACAAATGTACCAAGTAAAGCAGAGTCATCAAATTTCATAAAGCGAGAATCATGTGCGAAAATCATATCATGTATCTTGAATCATAAATCATCATGCTCGTATGCGTATAATACATCAGTATAACAAGTCTCGGCCCTCTATGGAGGGACTCGATGGAATCTGTATCTGCGCATGTAACGTGTCTCGGCCCTCTATGGAGGGACTCGATGTAATCTGTGTATATATATAACGTGTCTCGGCCCTCTAGTGAGGGACTCGATGAATGATGCATGGCTGCGCACGAACATGATCTGGCCCGGGACTCAGTGGAGTGAAATAGTAACACTTAGCACGAGTAGATATCATGAGCAACTGTATGCAATTAAAATCATTATGTGACTCTCAATAAAATTATTACCATAAACTCTGTTACTGAAATCATAATCACTAGTTAATAATCATTTTTAAAACTGAACTGGTAGGAGTTAGGTACGCCCGCCGTACTTTCATAAAAATCATGCCAAAAGAAAGAAGGAAAGGTTTCACATACCTTTTAGGCGAACTAATCAACTTGATATTAAGGTATGCCTCGTCTAGTACTTCAACCTATAATAAGGAATAACACGCTCGTCAATTTTGATTTTCTAATGTAAGTTATATGAATAACGGCTCCCTTATTTCTATAAAAATTTGGGCAGCATTTCCTTTGTTTATGTGTGTATCCACAATTTTCCAAAGAATCCAATCGGCCAAATTCAACTCGACTAACAATCCAATTCAAACCAACAATCCAACCATTTCAATATGTAATCTAACTAGACTTCATATACCGCATATACGCCGTCATATAACCCCTTTCTCGTTACTTATGAAAGACAATAATTTAAATCATCAAGGTGATTATCGTACCTATTTACCATGTTCATTCAATACTTAAAATGTTACGACAATGTCTAAAAAGATTTCATAATTCCTTTCTTGGTTTCTTAAATCCATTTCGTCTCGCGTCACCTTATATAACTAATTACATCACCAAGTACCAATGCTTCTTTCAATTGTTAACACACAATTAGTGACGATGTCAATAATAGCAACAACGATTATATGGCACCAAAACATCCCGTAAAGGGTCGCACAATGTCCGAAAGTTATTCATGAGTTTTAGGTCATTTAACATGCAACCATTTACTCTTTCCTTAATTAATAATCCAATTTATTTTCCAACAATTCCATATAATGAACACATCTTAAATCTGCACAAGTTATTTCATTTTTAACACGCAATTAGTAATGGAATTTACAACACAACATACAAATCCAACGCATGCCCAAAATAGTCCAATTTCGGTTCAACATCCAAATTCCACATGCATTGTCTAAATTCAAGATTTCTTCCTAACACAAGTCCATTACTTCAACTACAACAATATGCAACTTTGATTATAGCATAGAAAGAAGAATTTTCATACCTTAATTTAATCCCCAAAACAATCCCGATTTTTAGTCACTGCTTCGTCAGCTGAACTTGTAACGTCCATAACTCTCTACTCCGGTGTCCTATCGAACGAGTGGTTTGTTTCTTTGGAAACTAGACTCGACAAACTTCATTTTAATCTTTTGAAACGCCCAAAAACCCCTAATATACGAGGAGATATACCCCTCCAAAGTTGAACAACATTCTGTCCAGCAGTCCCGATTCCAGTCACTATTTTTGGGCCAATTTTGCCTCCAATTTCACACTTCTTTAACTCTAAATCAACATGCAAGTGTCCTACTATGATAACCCCTCATCTATGCACATTTTTCTTGCCAAAACTTCATCCAAAAACCTTGAATTTCTGGGCTAACCTCATGGCGGCGATAGGCGATTTGCCTTTGCTTTGAGTGATTAAAGATTGCCCTAATTTCTTGGCTTAAATGTGTAGGGTAACTATTCTAATAAGATGGAGCAAAAGCTTAATTTTTATTGTTAGAAAATGGAGAGAAAATCGAGCAAGGGCAGGGGAGAAAGAGGAGAAGGGAATTTGGAATTTTGTGTTAGTGAAAGAATGAGAAATGTGTAGGGCAATTAAACATTTTTTTTCAGATTTTAATAAATGCACTTTGGTCCCTCTTACAATTACACTTTGACCCCTTTAAGTGTCTACTTCACTCATTTAATTCCCCAAGTAGTAAGTAAAGCTTAAATTCCACTTCCTTTAACTCTTAACTCCCGTTTTCTTTAATTCTCGGGACTCCATAAAGTATCATCTTCTCCATGTCGTAATTCTTATATTATGCAATAATCCTTAATCAAAATATGTTTACTCATTATTTTAAACTCTCATCGACGTACCCGTAGCTTGTATAATCATATATGATATTCATTATCCAAACATTAACCTTAATGACGTTCTTAATCTGTGTCTTAACTTACGAGGTGTAACATTCTCCCCCCCTTAGAAACATTCGTCCTCGAATGTTCTTAACATGTCTCAGGTTCTAGAAATTTCGGCAGAGTCTCCTTTATAATTGCATTTATCCATCTATACTCAGCAAACCAACAAAGGCCACACAGAGCCACAATATAACACACATGCAACTCACCAATTCAAAATAGTTAAGTAAGGAACCAAATTACCTCTGAATATTCAACTGAATCTTATGTAATACCTTGAACAAAGTTAAAGAGTCTCTTATGCGGTGCTATATTTTTCTATTTTCAAATTTTCCACAATATTCCGGCTGGTACTACCTTGTACACCTGCTCCAATTTATACTGGTATGTAATGTTTCCCCCAAATCTGTACTGCATGCTTAACATGACGACAATTCATATGTATACCCGCTGCACTGTTAACATAGCTCCATATAGATTTGACTACTCTCTTGTACGAAACAAGTGATCTATCATTCCTTGTTGTAAGACATTATATCAGCAGCATCTTGATACTATATTAATTCTAATATTTTGCAACACTTTATCCCCTGTAATTTTAAATTTCCGCATCGTCCATAGGAAGAAATATATCTTGTATGACACTATTTTAACCCACATTTACATATATACCTCAGAAGGATAGGATCTTTATCTCAATAAATCTCATACACTTGACACAGTAAATTTATTAGAACTTGTCATTATCCACCAAGGATTATCCACAGGGTATATACCAAGTATGTAGTGACATGTGAGATAATGTCATCTGGTAGATACTGTCCTAGCTTTGACAAATCTCATCAATCCCCACATATCAGTTCTTTTGAAATCTTCCACCCTTTCATCAATAAGAAACTCTGATAGTGGTACATAGTGTAATGTTTTCAATTTGGTGTGATTATCGATTCAAACCACTCTTTATTTCCCACCATATTTCTTGTTCAATGTTATCCTTTACCTCAACAACCATTTTCAGACCTGAGAACCGCTTTCCCGTTACACATATTGAGGGTAATGCTTCAGAGTACATGCTCCCTAGAAAGTTAACCCATAGAGCGTTGGTGGTCGTAGATTTTCATCATAGCCTTTTACACAATGCCTTTAATATAATATCCAAAATGAGGTCTGAACCCTAATCCGCTATCATCCTTAGGCAAGTACATTTTTAACCATGTAAACCAATGCTTAGCCTTAACATCATCCTTACTATACACCAGAAGAAAATTACAACTATTTGTATGTATATCTCTGATCACACATTTTGCAAGTCTTATAGCAGGCAGTATGCATATAGGCACGCTTGTGACACACTAGTAATCAACACTGTTTTACCTCATGTTGACAACAATTTTTTTCTCAAGCTTGTAACTTGTCTTTAATCTTCTTAATTAATTCAGCATAGTCTATCTTCCTCTTTCTAACATGTAATAATGGATATCCTAAATACATGAATGGAAATGTTCCCCTTGTGAAATCAGTAATATTTTTTTCTTGTTGAATCAGGTTACTAGGAGTCTTAGCATGCATATAAACAGAACTCTCCTTTTATTGATCAAATGGCCAGAAACTTCTTCATACTCTTTCGAAGTCTGTCTTAACTCTTTGTAAAATCATTCTATTTGCTTCTGTTGGAAATTCTTCAAAACTCCTCTTTAAATCTAACAATATCTTCCCTAAAACTTAGTTTCTTAAAAATATCCCCAAAAGTTTTCTTACTCCATAATAATAGGGCAGTCTTGACATTCTTCAGTTTTGGTATAAAAGAAACGAAATCATCTCAATCAACAACAGTGTGCCAATTTTGATTTAGTGCTTAAAGAATGCTTCATATTCTGTCCAAAACTTGAGGAATCTAAATGGTCTACTTACATGCATAAATTGACCACCTTAAGTTAACAACTAAGGGGCATGGTCTAAACCTGTTCTTATTACATGTTCCACTTCCACTTGTCCATACCAAGCTAAAATAAATGTTTGCCAACATTCTATCGAACCTCTTAAAAGTACAGTCATTATCGGCTCTTTCATTCCATTACTTAAAAAGACTCCATTTAAATTCAGTTTCAAACAGATTTATATGAAGACCGCCTATTGTCCCTCTTCCATTTAATATCACCGCATTACTATTATTATAGTTGTTACCATTGGTACACACCTCCTGACTCTTGTCGACATTCCGCTCCTCATTAACTTTTGCTGCTACAAAAGCTTCTTCAACCTGTTCTTTCGTAGTAAGAGTTACTTTTGATTCTTCTATCAATTGTGGGTCCTTAATGAGTTGTTTTACTTCTACCACCTTACAATCGTCGTCTTTATTATTCTATTTATTTCCATATTCTTCTCCAGTATCTCTTTGTTCCTCCTTATTTGCATTATTACCACTTGTCTCCTCAAGTGGAATTTGTTTTATCCTCTCGTTGGACTTACTAACTCAGTGGTGTCTTTGGCTACGTCAACATTTGTCTCTTTGGCTACATCACACTGAGTTTCTATTATCACTTTGTTGAATTCATCTATATCTTTGTACATCTCTTATCTGTTTTCCATCATTCTATAATGGTCTGTAGAAATTTCGGATTCAACCTTCACCTATTAAAGTATCTGAACTTATACTAAGTCTTTATGCCTACTTCTCACTTAATTAACTCAAGAGAATGTTCATATAGGCATGGTTTCATGAAAAACATCTTAGAAGCAGGTAGGTTATCATTTCATTCTTAATTAGTGAGTGCTGCTATACACCCTGCTTGCCACTCATTTCACCATAATCCGCTACCTACTGCTTAAAATCCCTTATCTCAGTCTTAGTGACATGACACTTCACTATTCTATTCCATATTAATGTCCAGATGAAATCACTCATTATTGCCTATGGTCTTTGCATCTGGTCATGTAACCTTCCAATATCTATCCACAGTTCCTTTTTAAGAGTCACATCATTAAACGCATTCACCAAGGTCATATGAGAACTTTTATTTATACCCCTATGTGTCACCCCGCAGTGTTCCAACTATTCTGTATAGCTTTTAATATCTACCTCGTCGAGATGAGGCTTCCAAGAGATCAAATAACATCATCTTAGCATTCTGCGTGAACCAATGCATTGAAACTGTGCACAAATACATACTTCGGTTACCAATCCTTCAAATAACTTCTTAATCGAAAATATGAACTCCAGAGGTTACAATATTTAAAATGTTGACACCACTATACACTAATAGGATGCTCATCATTCCCAAGTTCTAAGTCATTTGCGAAAGAAACTCAATTAATCCCTATGTCCAATACTTCCCAACATTCGATCCAAAGTAAGAAAAATGTTTTCATCCTTATATATCAATCTTATTATTCCAGAAGTAATACCCCCTTCTCATTCTTACATGGGAACAATATTATTTTGCAGTTCCCTACCTTCGCAAAGTCAAACAACATGGTATACCATAAAACAATCACAGATTCTAACAATTAGCGCTCAAAATTTAATTAGAGGTATGAAGGAGAAAAGAATAGGTAAGCTTCATTTTCTATCTTTGGAAGGAAAAGTTCAATCTCTGCAACTATAGAGCAGATAACGTAGCATAACAGAGTACCAATTCGTAAGATAGAGGCTACTGCAATTTATTTCACAAGTCAACACCTCATTCATGGTCTGAAAGGGATCTCTTCACTATTCGTAATTATAAACAACTTCATTTCTTACTTGTCGTACTTTCCATAATTCCAACATATTCTAGTATACATACATAACCTCGGACACTGCTCCTAGCTCCAATCCCTGATGATATCATCCCTTAAGTGATGAATTGTTAACTTATTCTCTTATTTGGTACGTAAAAGATTCTGAATAGTTACCTTACCTGACGTTGACCTAGTATCTCCAAACCTGGTCATCATACTTCTACTCAAACTCTTTCACTTCCCTTATGGCTTGACGCACCAAGTCAAGTCCGATTTACTCTGATTTTCCCCTTCCGAGCCACTGTCGCTGTCTTTTGGAACATAACTGCAACCACAATAATTATTAGGAAGAGCGGGGGGTTATCCTAATGACATAGCTCTAATGTAAGTTATATGAATAACGGCTCCCTTATTTCTATAAATATTTGGGCAGCATTTCCTTTGTTTATGTTACACCCCGTAACTTCAGGACATGTTTAATAAGAATGTACGTAAGGAACACAAGACTGGAAATTAGTACGAAAGGAAGAATTGTTTTTCCGATGGAAAATCTTCCGAACGTCGGAAAGGAAAAATGTTTGTTGAGGAGAATTGGATTCTCAAAATGCATTATTCGAAGAGTATGGAACTTATTATCGTTATGGAAATTTATTTGTACGGATTTGGTCATGTGGGGCCCACCCGAGGAATTTTACGTTTTGTGGGGCCCACGAGGGTTACGGAATTTTATGGACGAACGGGAGGGCGACACGTGGCACCCCCTAATGGTCTTGGACGAATTTATGTAAGGGCATTATGGTCATTGACCATGATAGAAGACTAAGTCTTGCAAGTAGAGCTTGACATTGTTGACTAAGTCAAGAGCAACTTGGCTTGATCCCATTCATCCAATTTTAACATGTGTTGTAATCTAGACCCTCCAATGTGTTATATATATCATACTAGTGCAAGACTAGCTCATTTAACACTTAGAGAAATTAGAACACTTAGGGTTCTAGAGAAGGCTCTCGGGTTTGAGCTATGGTGAGCAAGAAAAAATTGTAATTTTGTTCCATTATTCATGATACTTTAACCCAAGGTCCCTAAGGGTATTGTAAGGTTATCTCAATAGAAAGATTTCGGAAAAGTGGCGTTTTCGTATTAGTCGCAAGGCGGAAACTTAAGGAGTTCTTCAACTTTGAAGTTGGAACTTGAAGATGAGTTCTTCTTAGGCTTCTAAGGAGTGCTTGGAGCGGATTGGAACATAAGGAAAGGAGCTAAGAATTGCTAAGGAGCGACTTTGAATCTTGGAAAGATTAAGGGCTTGTAAAGGTATAATTCTTGTCGTTTGAGTAATTAAGATTACTTATTGTTGTAGCTATGGATATTAGCAAGCATGAGGTATTTAGTATGAAGTTTGATAAGTGTATTGATTGTTGGAACCCTAATCCGAAAACTAGTATGTTAGCCCTTAAGATTTTAATGCAAGTTGGTTACTAGTTAAGTTGTCATATGTTATATAAAGAAGGAAATTGTAGTTGTTGAAGTTGTTTTTGACTAAATAACATGTTGACCTAAGAACTTGGATTGAAAAGGAATTGGAAAGTTTGATAAGTTGTTGCACCTTTTGGCCGAAAATGGCATTGTATTGTGGACTAGTTTGATATCAATTGTGGGGCGAAATTTTACACGTCTTGTAGGCGTGTAATCCCCTATTGTTAACTACATTGTTGAGCCTTAAATGTGGCGTGTTTGGTTATTGTATTCGGCCTTGAAAAAGGTGGCAAAGTATGTAGAAACAAAGGAAGTGTTGTCCGATTTTCCGTAGAATTTAGTGACTTTGCACTTAGAATATTCTACGTTCGAAGCTAGAGGTTAATGGACGTATTATGGCCAATTTAGGTTGAAGTACCAAGTATAGCGTATTCTACTTGAAGGATGGAATAGCTATCAAGGTTGAAATACTTTGGAGCATTTTGCTATTTGTCGATAATCGTCGCGAGGTATGTGAACCTCTTCCTTCTTTTGACATGATTCTATGTATGGAATGTACACGTGGTATTATTTCATGTTTCCTTCTACTCTTAGAAGTTAAGAAGTATGTATGTTGATTTACTCTATGTAAATGTTATGTCTGAGTTATCCTAAGTTCTTACCAAGTCTTATGGGGGATGTTGGTAAGAGTCGTTAGGAGGTGTTTGGAGCAGTTGACTTGGCTAATTTGATTCTGAATGAGAATAAGTATCGAACAAGCCATTGCAGCGTTAATAAAGGAAAATGTAATGACGATAAATTATATTAAAACAAGTAGAATTCTCCATCTGCATAGAAGCTAAGATAAGACAAAATTGTATTACATTTTCTATATCATGGCTGCTTTAATGAGATCATTATAAACAAGTATAACATATTCACACATATAAGGCATATGTTGCTTAATTTAAAGAGTTTACGTTATGAAGTGTTAAGACTATGAACTACGAAACTTGTTTCTAAAAGATAAGAGACTTGAAGTATTTTGAAAGTATACGATACTTGGTTTTCGAAAGTATAAGTCTCTTGGTTATAAAAAGAATGTGTTTGCCTAAGTATAAAGTTAGTATAACGACTTTATGGGAAGTGGGTTATAATAGCTTTATGGAAAGTTAAGAGTGGTTTACTCTAAGTAATGATAAATGTTTTGAAATAAAGAAAGGCAAATGGATTTAAAAGCATCAATTGCTTAAGTTTTAAGGAAAGAAGTCACTTGATTTAGAAGCCGAAAAATGTATTTCTAAAAGTATAGTGACTTATGTGAAATGTACACAAGCCTTGATACTACGGGTGTTAGTATCTTGGGATTTTTATATGAAAAGGAATCTTTTAAAAAGAATGGAAGTATGTAGTAATTGGGGTTAAATTCCCGGATTTTTATGTGTGAAACGAAAGTGTCATGAGTTTATAAAAATGGAAGTCTAAAGGTTTAATGAACTTGCCTATGTTTGCTTGTGATAGCTTTGAGTGCAAGTATTATATGTTTACGTTGTCGTGACTCTCAGTTGGAGGGCCGGCTGTCTTGTTGTAAGTTTACTTGGACGTACCGACAGTGATGTGGGATTCCACGGGTATGCTTCCATTATGATTGATCCTTGGATATGCTTATACGATGTGGGATTTCGGGGCATGTGACCAAGAGGCGGGTTAGATTCCCGGATTTGTTTTATTACCCATGGCCTTTCTTATACGATGAGGGATTCCGGGGCATGCGACCATGCTATGTACGATTATTACTCCATGGGCTAGCTCCCCATGAAGACATGTACCCACGATGAGGGATTCCAGGGGCATGTTATATTATTACTCCATGGGCTAGCTCCTCATGAAGACTTGCACCTACGATGAGGGATGTCGAGGGCACGTTATGGCCATGCTTTTACGATGAGGGATTTCGGGGCATGCGGCCGCGTTATATATGTGTGTTGTATATGTTACACCTATAGTTTTCGGCAGTGATGTGGGATTCCACGGACAGGAGATATATATATGTATTGTGTATGTGTACGCCGACAGTGAGGTGGGATACCACGGGCGCGTCACATGGTTATATCTTACACTTATAGCTGTCGGCAGTGATGGGGGATTCCACGGGAACGCTTTGATATTTGTGTGATTTGATCGCGTCCCAGATTGGGTCGGGTAGTATATGCGCCCCTCCATAAAGGGTCGGATTGTGTTATGAAAGATAAGTAAGTTATATGGTAATGAACTTAATGATTTCTCCTAAGTATGTACGTAAGATTTGGCTATAACTCTTAATGGAATGGAAAAGATAATGATGTGCAATTAAGTTCATGAGATGGTAATGACACGGTAGGATCTGGTATGTACTCTTTTTATACTTGCCCCTGTCATTCTTTTTCTGATTATGACTTGTTTCATGTACCTTATTTCTGTTCCATATTAATGCACTGTTATCGACCTCTGGGCATTTGCGTTAAATGTCCGCAGTTTAGGTATTACGATTGTGGATCCGCGAGCTTAGGATCTGGTTCAAAGATTTTGAGATGGCTCCAATGTTCGGAGTTGTCATGGCTAGGTATATTGAAGTGCGGCGGGCCTTGTCCGTCATAGTATTTGTTCAAATCTTGAGGTCTGTATTCATCCGTGGATGATGCCTAGAGTTGTTTTTACATTGTTAAACAGTGTAGACCCTTTCGGGTAATTTTTATGTTATGGCAGCCTTATCGGCTTGGCCTTGGTTAAAAAAAAGTGTTATTTATCTTCCGCAGTTTATTATGTTGTATGATTAGAAGGGTGCTCAGGTAGGGCACCAGTCGCGGCCCGGGGTCGGGTCATGACAAAAGTGGTATCAGAGTAGTTAGTCCTCGGAAAGTGTCTACTGACCGTGTCTAGTAGAGTTTTGATTATCGGTGTGTTGTGCACCACATCTATAATCAGGAGGCTGCAGGACATTTAGGATTGGTTTCCATTCTTCTCACTCTGAGATCGTGCGATAGAGCTGTGTCGTTAGGGTCGTCTCTCCCTAACGAGTTATGTTGATTGCAGCCACGAAAAGGCGTGATGACCGGGAAGGACTATGTGGATTGCGTATCCAGGTTGGTAATGATTATAGTATAGTTGGTATTGTGACATACATCTATACGGAGTTATGTATGAGGGTCAGACGCGTGTTGCCTAGAATGATTTTAAATTACCAGGAGTTGGTAAATACTAACTAGATACCGGAAGGTATGGAACAGTTAATGAATTCTCGCCAAGATCTTATGTGTTATTTTGAGATAATTGGGAAATGATGAGCTGTCTGATAGGGTAGTGAACCCTTAAGAATCCATGTTGAGAAACTTAACGGAATGTCATGTTAATAGATTAAGCTGCGTAGTAAGGCTTAAGAGAATTGTACGGATGAGGTCCGTATAGAGTAAGTAAGGGTTGTTGTGATCAAGACGACACGATTATGGTATTATGAGAAGTTTTTGTACCCGTTTACTGGGGGACTGGTAAGGTAGGCTTGGAGCATGGAAATTGCGAGCCTAAGAATATTGATGACCGCTGAGACCTTAGATGTACAAGGCCTTCTCGGGTAGAAAGATTTATTATAGACCAAGAATAAGAGTTAAGTGCGACGGTGGGACGGGGTGAGGACCTATTATGGGTTGCCCCATAGCCTGGAATAGAGTGGGATCAGTTGGTAGTAGTTTCGCTACGTGACAGGGTCACGAGAGTGCAAGGCCCAAGTCTAGTTAATTGTTCTACGGGTTCGTGGACGCGTTCCACCGGAACCAGGTCGTGAGAGCCGGAAATGGCCTTATATTGTTTTAGAGAGTGACTCCAAAGGATTGGGGGCCAGAATTGGTATGGAAGTTATGTATGTATGCTAGTATGAGTTGGAAGTACGGAAAGAGTACAACCAGTAAGAAAGATAACAACCAAGTGTAAAGGAATAGAGCCCGAATCTGTAAGGACCTTTCGAGGTAACTACCTCGTGAGTGTTTGGAGTGCTAGCTGAGCGGGAATATGAGGTTTTCCCGGTGATGATACAGTCGTCAGACCCAAGTAGACCTAGTAGAGATGATTATGACGGACTTTGAGGTCATTATGAGTATGGGCTAGTTGGCTTCGTGAGTGCCAAGGTAGACATTTTAGTATAAGTATTGTTATGTGGCCATGGGTGGCATATGTTGTAAGAAGGGTGTAGTAAAAGGAGACTATGTCGCTATCTAATTAGATTGGACTCCGAAAGAACATTCGAGGACGAATGTTTCTAAGGGGGGAAGAATGTTACACCCCGTAACTTCAGGACATGTTTAATAAGAATGTACGTAAGGAACACAAGACTGGAAATTAGTACGAAAGGAAGAATTGTTTTTCCGATGGAAAATCTTCCGAACGTCGGAAAGGAAAAATGTTTGTTGAGGAGAATTGGATTCTCAAAATGCATTATTCGAAGAGTATGGAACTTATTATCGTTATGGAAATTTATTTGTACGGATTTGGTCATGTGGGGCCCACCCGAGGAATTTTACGTTTTGTGGTGTCACGACCCGAACTCGGGCCCGTGACTGGTGCCTTACCCCGGGAACCCTAGTGATACATACATCAGAGTAATCAGCGGAATATAAAACAAGACATGAAATATGAAACAATTATCTGAAGAAAAGTTGCCTTTCGGCATATATATAAAAACTTAAGCGACGATTACATCCTTCTACAACTCGCCCACAACAAGATTCTGCACTCTAAGAATGATATAACAACAATGGCGGGACAGGGCCCCGCCATACCCCTGAATGTAAATACCTACAACGACAGGGGACTATACCACTGATAAGCCTCCGGAGAAACGGAGCTTCCCAAAACGCTGAACTGCGATCCTAAGAGCGAGGATCAACACTGGTGTACCTCTACCTGCGGCATGAACGCAACCCCCCGAAGGAGGTCAGTACAACAGGTACCAAGTATGTGAAACTGAAAAATACTGTAAATGAAATCATAGTAGTCTATATAAAACAGGAGACATGTATGATAACCAAACTACCGTTCACAATAAATAAGCGATATGTCAAGTCAGGACTCATTGTCACGACCGAACCGGGCGGATCGGTGCCTTACCCCGGGCACCTTAGTGATACAACATCAGAGTAATCAGCGGAATATAAAACACAACATGAAACAATGTAAAGGAGACACATGTTTATCTGAAGAAAAGTTGCCTTTCGGCGTATATATATAAACTTTAAAATGTAACGATTACATCCCATTTACAACTACGCCACAACAAGATTCTGCACTTACGAATGATATGACAACAACGGCGGGACAGGGCCCCGCCATACCCCTGAATGTAAGCACCTACAACAACAGGGGACTATACCAAAGATAAGCCTCCGGAGAAACGGAGCTTCCCAAACGCTGGACTGTGACCCTATGAGCGAGGATCAACACTGGTGTACCTCTACCGCGCAGATGAACGCAGGCCCAAGGCGAGGTCGATAACAGTACCAAGTATGTGAAATCAAAAAATCAGAAATGAAATCATAGTACTCTATATAAAGCGGAGACATGTATGATAACCAAACTACGATTCACAATAAATAGCGAATATGTCAAGTCAGGGACTCACGCCCTCAAAGTCATCACTCAAATATAACTATGGGTCTCACGCCCACCACATCAATCATGCCCGTGGAATACCTTCCTCACTGCCGGCAGTCTATGACGCAATAACACCAAGGAGTACACATGAACACCAGGTCCCACCTGTGTCATAATAAAACCGTACAGGGTAAGTACGAAGGCATAGCCGACTACTAAAACCCACAGTACCAACAATGCTATAAAACTATATCACGGGGTCTTTCTAGACCGCACCACATGATCGAAGCTGGCCACTCGCCCTCAGTATCAATGTGCGCGTCTAGTCCTGGAGCATACCGCTGCTCCGCATAGGCCACACATAGGCCCGCATGAGGTATTCCTCGCATCGGGGGCAGCTAACCCCCGGTACCCTCCTGGACTCCCGCAGCCCGCATAGTCTCAATAGACCGCATAGTCACACAGACCGCATAGGGCATCCCCCGCATCGGGATAAACACCCGGAATGATCAATCCTGGAGCATACCGCTGCTCCGCATAGTCACACAGACTACATAGGTCGTATAGACCCGCATCAAGGGTGGCAAGCCCTCGGTATATCAAGTCAAGGGGGTATGTGATAATATAACAGTACAACGGCTTATCATTAACAGCAAGGGAAAACCCCTTCACACAAACATTATAAGACACTAACACACGTAGCATCATAACATGATTACTTATCAAACCAATCAAGAAAGTATTACCAGGCTATCGCAAATCAACACAATCAAGTTATTCACACAAGGTACTTCTTACTTTATGTTAACAAGTTCGGGTTTGTATCCCCAAAGTACTTCATACATTAACTCTTTAAAAAGATTCGTTTCTTTCACAAAGGTCACACAATACCCGTAGTATAAAAATAGAGTGATTATCTTTTTAAGTAATCCAAAACACTTCCCTTTGTAAAATCAAGTAACAACATTATTTTCCAAACGTTCAAGTTTGCCTAATTTCAAATGCTCAAGTTTTTCATTTTTGAAAGGTTTCGTAGTTCATAGTTAATCACTTATAATATAATTCTCTTTTAAAACAATCTGAGAAACATATGCCTTATATGTGAGTAGGTTATTCTTGTTCATAATCAATCTTATTAAAGCAGCCATGATCTAGGAAATGTAATATCATTTTGTCTCATCTTAGCTTCTATGCAGATGGAGGTTTCTACTGGTTTTAATAATACTTAATTAGTCAATACATTTCCCTTATTAACGCTGCAGTGGTTTGTTCGATACTTCTTCGGATTCAAATCAAGAAACATTATTTCTTTTAAAAACCAAGTACTCATTACTCACGAATGAGGTTTCACACTTTTTAACAAAATTCAGATTAATTCAATTAAGTCAAGTCTCTTATCTTTTAAGATCAAGTCTCATAACTTCTTAAATCAATAAACCATTCTTTTTACCTTCTTTAAGTCGTTATACCTAACTTCCCATAAAGCTAGTATAACTTTTAAGTTTTAAAACCAAGTATTACTCTTCTTTCAAAAAGGTTTCTTAATCCTCTTGAAATACTTCAAGATTCTTATTATTCAGGCTTAAGTCAAAAGACATTGCCGTAATTATTATTCAGTTAACACACGTACGTCTGCCGTACAATATATATATTTTAAAATATCATGCTCAAGAGTATAGGAAGAATCACATACCTCGCGACGATTATCGACTATTAGCGAAACGCTCCACGGCTATAACCCGGCTAGCCTTGTCCACCTTTCAAGTAGTACATGCTACTCGCTTAACATTCAACCTAAAAAGGTTATATATAAGTCTATCAACTTCTACCTTAATATACTTCTGATTTCAGTTCAAGTCTTTTCTGTAATATCCTTCTATTACAGTTCAATTCTCTTCTATGAATCTTATATTCATTTCTATACAACTAAAGTATGTAATTTCCAATTACAATAGAAGGATAGGATTATTTACCTCGGTAAGCCCAAAATTATCCAAGTTTAATGTCGATCCTGAGCAACGTTTAGCTCCTACTCCGGGTGCTCCAACCCGCTCCAAACAACCCTTAGAAGTTCTACGCAACTTCATCTTAATACTTCAACCAACTGTGAAGATTTTCCTTAGGGTTTCGTTTAGTGACTGAAGGGAAGTATAATAGTATTTCTGGGCTTTTAGTATAAGTGTAACCTTGGAATACTACAAGGTATATGGGCCAAGGTATTTTGGAATAGTAACAATACTTGGAGAGTATTTCTACCAAGAGGGGGGGTGTATTTTACGAAAACAACTCAAGGTGGTGGTACCTCGGCCAGGCCACTGGAGTGGTGTACCTCGGCCAAGGGCCTTCTCAAAGGGGAGGGTGCTCTGCCAGAGCTCTCAAGAGAGGGAAGGATTTCAAGACGTAGGGATTTTGTGGATGAATAAGTCTTCACAAAGGGGGGGGGGGGGGGGTATTTATAGGAAAACCAAGGGCCAAGATCAAGCCAAGTGGTAGGCAAGTGTAAGGTCAAGATTTGGACAAGTGTGTGTGGGTCCCACCTTATCCAACTACCACACAAAATATCCTACCAACTCCCATGTTCCAATCGTCCAAATTGACGCCCTCAAGTCCACCAATTAGTGGGTGACAAGTGTCGCCCTCTTGTTGGTCCAAAATATTTCGTCTTTCAGAAAAATCCGCAAAAATTATAAATGACATAGCCGGAATTTTCCCTTCGCAAGCTTTGGAAGACGTTTCGTCGGAAAACGATTCTTTTTGGTAGTTGTGCACAAAATTTTGGTAGCCTAACTTTAAGGCTTAAACTTTTATACGTACGCCCTCACGTACATACTCTGGAAATACGGGGTATAACAATCACGCCATCAAAGTCATCACTCAAATATCACTATGGGTCTCACGCCCATAACATCAATCATGCCCGTGGAATACCTTCCTCACTGCCGGCAGTCTATGATATAAAAGCACCAAGGAATACACATGAACACCAGGTCCTACCTGTGTCATCATAAAACCGTACGGGGTAAGTACGAAGGCATAGCCGACTACTAACACCTACAAGACTAACAAGGTCATAATCAGATCATGAGATCTGTCTGCATCCGTCGTATGATCAAAGCCGCCACTCGCTCGCAGATCTAATGCGCGCGTCTAGCCCTCGAACTTCCCCGCACTCAAGATAGGCCAACCTCATAGGCCCGCATGAGGTATTCCCGCATCGAGGGTAGCTACTCCCGATCCGCTCGACTCGCACCGCATGGCCACATAGACCGCATGACCATAAAGGCCGCACACTAACTCGAACTCTCGTAGCTCGCATAGGTCCTCGGGACCCGCATGAGGTATCCTCGAATCATAGTCACACAGCATCGCTCGAGTATTACCCCGTGACGGAGGGCGCAACCTCCGGGATCAAGTCAAGGTGAGTGGTACAATACCAACATAACGGCTGATCGTTAAACAACTTAAGCGCAATCGAGGGAAACCCCTTTACACAATCATCACAAGATACTAACACACATAGCATCCTAGCATGAGTACTTATCAAATCAACAAGAAAGTATTACAAGATTATCACAAACCAACACAATCAAGTTATTCACACAAGGTACTTTCTACTATATGATTAACAAGATCGGGTTTTTATCCCCAAGGTACTTCATACATTAACTCTTTTAAAAGATCTGTTTCTTTCACAAAAGTCACATAATACCCGTAGTATAAAAATAGAGTGACTATCTTTTTAAGTAAACCCAAACACTTCCTTTTGTAAAGTCAAGTAACCACATTATTTTCCAAACGTTCAAGTTTGCCTAATTTCAAATGCTCAAGTTTCTCATTTTCGAAAGGTTTTGTAGTTCATAGTTTTAATCACTTAATGATGTAATTCTCCTTTAAAACAATTTGAGAAACATATACCTTATATGTGAGTAGATTATTCTTGTTTATAACAATCTTATAACAGCAGCCATGGTCTAGGAAATGTAATATCATTTTGTCTCATCTTAGCTTCTATGCAGATGGGGGTTTCTACTGGTTTTAATAATACTTAAATGGTCAATACATTTCCCTTTATTAGCGCTTCTGTGGTCTGTTCGATACTTATTCTGATTTCCGAAATCAGTAAAACATTATTCCTTTTAAAAAAACCAAGTACTCATTACTCACGAATGAGGTTTCACACTTTTTAACAAAATTCAGATTAATTCAATTAAGTCAAGTCTCTTAACTTCTAAAATCAGTAAACCATTCTTTTTACTTCTCTTAAGTCGTTATACCTAACTTCCCATAAAGCTAGTATAACTCTTAAGCTTTTAAAACCAAGTATTACTCTTCTGTTAAAAATGATTCAGTAATCTTTTGAAATACTTCAAGATTATTCAGGCTTAAGTCAAAAGACATTACCGTAATTATTATTCAGGCTTAAGTCAAAAGACATTGCCGTAATTATTATTCAGTTAACACACGTACGTCTACCGTACTATATATATTTTAAAATATCATGCTCAGGAGTATAGGAAGAATCACATACCTCGCGACGATTATCGACTATTAGCAAATAGCTCCAAAGTACTGTAGTCCGGCTAGCCTTTTCCACCCCCCGAGTAGAATACGCTACTCGCAGTACTTCAATTTATAACGGTTATATAAGTCTATCAACTTCTACCTTAATATTCTACTGAAGCGATTTCAGTTCAAGTCTTTCTGTAATATCCTTCTATTACAGTTCAATTCTCTTCTATGAATCTTATATTCATTTCTATACTACTACAGTATGTAATTTCCAATTACAATAGGGGAACAAGATATTTACCTTGATAAGCCCATAATTATCCAAGTATAAATGTCGATCCTGAGCAACGTTTAGCTCCTACTCCGGGTGCTCCAACCCGCTCCAAACAACCCTTAGAAGTTCTACACAACTTCTACTCAACACTTCAACCGACTATGAAGATTTTTCCTTAGGGTTTCGGTTTGAGACAAAAAGGACAAAAGGTAGTATTTCCGGGCTCTACGTATAGAGGTAACTTTTGGAATACTACAAGGTATACGGCTAAGGTATTTTGGGTATAGTAACAATACTTGGAGAGTATTTCTACCAAGAGGGGGGGTGTTTCACGAGAACAACACCACAAGGAGTGGTAGGTACTTCTCGGCCAAAGGCCACTAGGAAGGGGAAGGGTTTCGCCAAAGGCCTTTCTCAAAGGGGGAGGGGGACTCTTGGACGAGAGCCTCAACTAAAGGGGAGAGGGATTTTCAAGACTTGGAAGTCATTTGAGGGATGAAGAAGTCTTCAAGTTTAGAGGGGTATTTATAGGGAAACTAATGGACAAGATCAAGCCAAGTGGGGGCAAGGTATTAGCTTCTATGCAGATGGGGGTTTCTACTGGTTTTAATAATACTTAAATGGTCAATACATTTCCCTTTATTAGCGCTGTTGTGGTCTGTTCGATACTTATTCTGATTTCAAATCAAGAAACATTATTCCTTTTAAAAAAACCAAGTACTCATTACTCACGAATGAGGTTTCACACTTTTTAACAAAATTCAGATTAATTCAATTAAGTCAAGTCTCTTATCTTTTAAGATCAAGTCTCTTAACTTCTAAAATCAGTAAACCATTCTTTTTACTTCTCTTAAGCCGTTATACCTAACTTCCCATAAAGCTAGTATAACTCTTAAGCTTTTAAAACCAAGTATTACTCTTCTGTTAAAAATGATTCAGTAATCTTTTGAAATACTTCAAGATTATTCAGGCTTAAGTAAAAAGACATTGCCGTAATTATTATTCAGGCTTAAGTCAAAAGACATTGCCGTAATTATTATTCAGTTAACACACGTACGTCTACCGTACTATATATATTTTAAAATATCATGCTCAGGAGTATAGGAAGAATCACATACCTCGCGACGATTATCGACTATTAGCAAATAGCTCCAAAGTACTGTAGTCCGGCTAGCCTTTTCCACCCCCCGAGTAGAATACGCTACTCGCAGTACTTCAACTTATAACGGTTATATAAGTCTATCAACTTCTACCTTAATATTCTACTGAAGCGATTTCAGTTCAAGTCTTTCTGTAATATCCTTCTATTACAGTTCAATTCTCTTCTATGAATCTTATATTCATTTCTATACTACTACAGTATGTAATTTCCAATTACAATAGGGGAACAAGATATTTACCTTGATAAGCCCATAATTATCCAAGTATAAATGTCGATCCTGAGCAACGTTTAGCTCCTACTCTGGGTGATCCAACCCGCTCCAAACAACCCTTAGAAGTTCTACGCAACTTCTACTCAACACTTCAACCGACTATGAAGATTTTTCCTTAGGGTTTCGGTTTGAGACAAAAAGGACAAAAGGTAGTATTTTCGGGCTCTACGTATAGAGGTAACTTTTGGAATACTACAAGGTATACGGCTAAGGTATTTTGGGTATAGTAACAATACTTGGAGAGTATTTCTACCAAGAGGGGGGGTGTTTCACGAGAACAACACCACAAGGAGGGGGGGTAGGTACTTCTCGGCCAAAGGCCACTAGGAAGGGGGGGAAGGGTTTCGGCCAAAGGCCTTTCTCAAAGGGGGAGGGGGACTCTTGGACGAGAGCCTCAACTAAAGGGGAGAGGGATTTTCAAGACTTGGAAGTCATTTGAGGGATGAAGAAGTCTTCAAGTTTAGAGGGGTATTTATAGGGAAACTAATGGACAAGATCAAGCCAAGTGGGGGCAAGGTGGAGGGCCAAGATGTGCCCAAGTGCCCCTAGCCCTACTCCACAAATCACTCCACAAACAATGGCCCATGCTTTAGGCCCCAAAACCCTCCCAATCGTCCAAGGCAAAAGCCCCAATTGCCGTCCACTTGAGGGTGACAAGTGTCACCCTCTCGTTGACCCAAAAATGTTCCGTCTCTCGGAAAAATCCGCAAAAATTATAAATGACATAGCCGGAATTTTCCCTACGCAAGTTTTGTAAAACGTTTCGTCGGAAAACCCTTCGTTTTGTGAGTTGTGCACAAATTCGCCCAAAGTGCCTAACTTAAGGCTAAACTTTTTGTACGTACGCCCCTACGTACATACTCTGGAAATACGGGGTATAACATGTGGGGCCCACGAAGGTTACATAACTTTATGGACGAATGGGAGGGCGACACGTGGCACCCCCCTAATGGTCTTGGACGAATTTATGCAAGGTCATTATGGTCATTGACCATGATAGAAGACTAAGTCTTGCAAGTAGATCTTGACATTGTTGACTAAGTCAAGAGCCACTTGGCTTGATCCCATTCATCCAATTTTAATATGTGTTGTAATCTAGACCCTCCAATGTGTTATATATATCATACTAGTGCAAGACTAGCTCATTTAACACTTAGAGAAATTAGAACATTTAGGGTTCTAGAGAAGGCTCGCGGGTTTGAGCTATGGTGAGCAAGAAAATTTTGTAATTTTGTTCCATTATTCATGATACTTTAACCCAAGGTCCCTAAGGGTATTGTAAGGTTATCTCAATAGAAAGATTTCGGAAAAGTGGCGTTTTCGTATTAGTCGCAAGGCGGAAACTTAAGGAGTTCTTCAACTTTGAAGTTGGAACTTGAAGATGAGTTCTTCATAGGCTTCTAAGGAGTGCTTGGAGCGGATTGGAACATAAGGAAAGGAGCTAAGAATTGCTAAGGAGCGACTTTGAATCTTGGAAAGATTAAGGGCTTGTAAAGGTATAATTCTTGTCGTTTGAGTAATTAAGATTTTTTATTGTTGTAGCTATGGATATTAGCAAGCATGAGGTATTTAGTATGAAGTTTGATAAGTGTATTGATTGTTGGAACCCTAATCCGAAAACTAGTATGTTAGCCCTTAAGATTTTAATGCAAGTTGGTTACTAGTTAAGTTGTCATATGTTATATAAAGAAAGAAATTGTAGTTGTTGAAGTTGTTTTTGACTATATAACATGTTGACCTAAGAACTTGGATTGAAAAGGAATTGGAAAGTTTGATAAGTTGTTGCACCTTTTGGCCGAAAATGGCATTGTATTGTGGACTAGTTTGATATCAATTGTGGGGCGGAATTTTACACGTCTTGTAGGCGTGTAATACCCTATTGTTAACTACATTGTTGAGCCTTAAATGTGGCGTGTTTGGTTATTGTATTCGGCCTTGAAAAATGTGGCAAAGAATGTAGAAACAAAGGAAGTGTTGTCCGATTTTCCGTAGAATTTAGTGACTTTGCACTTAGAATATTCTACGTTCGAAGCTAGAGGTTAATGGACGTATTATGGCCAATTTAGGTTGAAGTACCAAGTATAGCGTATTCTACTTGAAGGATGGAATAACTATCAAGGTTGAAGTACTTTGGAGCATTTTGCTATTTGTCGATAATCGTCGCGAGGTATGTGAACCTCTTCCTTCTTTTGACATGATTCTATGTATGGAATGTACACGTGGTATTATTTCATGTTTCCTTCTACTCTTAGAAGTTAAGAAGTATGTATGTTGATTTACTCTATGTAAATGTTATGTCTGAGTTATCCTAAGTTCTTACCAAGTCTTATGGGGGATGTTGGTAAGAGTCGTTAGGAGGTGTTTGGAGCCAAGTTGACTTAGCTAATTTACGGCACGAATGAGAATAAGTATTGAACAAGCCATTGCAGCGTTAATAATGGAAAATGTAATGACGATAAATTATATTAAAACAAGTAGAATTCTTCATCTGCATAGAAGCTAAGATAAGACAAAATTGTATTACATTTTCTATATCATGGCTGCTTTAATGAGATCATTATAAACAAGTATAACCTATTCACACATATAAGGCATATGTTGCTTAATTTAAAGAGTTTACGTTATGAAGTGTTAAGACTATGAACTACGAAACTTGTTTCTAAAAGATAAGAGACTTGAAGTATTTTGAAAGTATACGATACTTGGTTTTCGAAAGTATAAGTCTCTTGGTTATAAAAAGAATGTATTTGCCTAAGTATAAAGTTAGTATAACGACTTTATGGGAAGTGGGTTATAATAGCTTTATGGAAAGTTAAGAGTGGTTTACTCTAAGTAATGATAAATGTTTTGAAATAAAGAAAGGCAAATGGATTTAAAAGCATCAATTGCTTAAGTTTTAAGGAAAGAAGTCACTTGATTTAGAAGCCGGAAAATGTATTTCTAAAAGTATAGTGACTTATGTGAAATGTACACAAGCCTTGATACTACGGGTGTTAGTATCTTGAGATTTGTATATGAAAAGGAATCTTTTAAAAAGAATGGAAGTACGTAGTACTTGGGGTTAAATTCCCGAATTTTTATGTGTGAAACGAAAGTTTCATGAGTTTATAAAAATGGAAGTCTAAAGGTTTAATGAACCTGCCTATGTTTGCTTGTGATAGCTTTGAGTGCAAGTATTATATGTTTACGTTGTCGTGACTCTCTGAGGGCATTGTCTTGTTGTAAGTTTACTTGACGCATCGCAGCGGTGATGTGGGATTCCACGGGTATGCTTCCATTATGATTGATCCTTGGACATGCTTATACGATGTGGGATTCCGGGGCATGTGACCAAGAGGCGGGTTAGATTCCCGGATTTATTTTATTACACATGGCCATGCTTATGCGATGAGGGATTCCGGGGCATGCGACCATGCTATGTACGATTATTACTCCATGGAATAGCTCCCCATGAAGACATGTACCCACGATGAGGGATTCCGGGGGCATGTTATATTATTACTCCATGGGCTAGCTCCCACGAAGACCGCACTCACGATGAGGACGCCGAGGGCACGTTATGGCCACGCTTATACGATGAGGATTACGGGCACGCGTCGCGTTATATATGTGTGTTGTATATGTTACACCTATAGGCTTCAGCATGATGTGGGATTCCACGCAGAGATATATATATGTATTGTGTATGTATGCGCCGGTGAGGTGGGATGCCACGCGCGTCACATGGTTATATCTTACACTTATACCGCCGGCGGTGATGGGGATTCCACGCACGCTTTGATATTTGTGTGATTTGATCGCGTCCCAGATTGGGTCGGGTAGTATATGCGCCCCTCCATAAAGGGCTGGATTGTGTTATGAAAGATAAGTAAGTTATATGGTAATGAACTTAATGATTTCTCCTAAGTATGTACGTAAGATTTGGCTATAACTCTTAATGGAATGGAAAAGATAATGATGTGCAATTAAGTTCATGAGATGGTAATGACACGGTAGGATCTGGTATGTACTCTTTTTATACTTGCCCCTGTCATTCTTTTGTACAGTTATGACTTGTTTACTGTACCTTATTTCTGTTCCATATTCGCACTGTTGTTATCGACCTCGGGCCGCGTTCATGTCCGCAGTTTAAGTATTACGCCAGGATCCGCGAGCTTAGGATCCTGGTTCAGCATTTTGAGATGGCTCCAATGTTCCGGAGTTGTCATGGCTAGGTATATTCAGGGGTACGGCGGGGCCTTGTCCCGTCATAGTATTTGTTCAAATCTTAGAGGTCTGTATTTATCTGTGGGGTGGACTGGCTAGAGTTGTTTTTATATTGTTAAATAATGTAGACCCTTTCGGGTAATTTTTATGTTATGGCAGCCTTATCGGCTTGGCCTTGGTTAAAAAAAAAAGAGTGTTATTTATCTTCCGCAGTTTATTATGTTGTATGATTAGAAGGGTGCTCAGGTAGGGCACGATCGCGTCTGGTCGTCGTGATTTTTATGCTTGATATCCACAATTTTCCAACAATCCAAATCAGCCAGCAATTCAACTCCAACTAACAATCCAATTCAAACCAACAATCCAACCATTTCAATATGTAATCTAACTAGGCTCCATATACCGCATATACGCCGTCATATAACCCCTTTCTCGTTACTTATGAAAGACAATAATTTAAATCATCAAGGTGATTATCGTACCTATTTACCATATTCATTCAATACTTAAAATGTTACGACAATGTCTAAAAAGATTTCATAATTCCTTTCTTGGTTTCTTAAATCCATTTCGTCTCGCGTCACCTTATATAACTAATTACATCACCAAGTACCAATGCTTCTTTCAATTGTTAACACACAATTAGTGACGATGTCAATAATAGCAACAACGATTATATGGCACCAAAACAGCCCGTAAAGGGTCGCACAATGTCCGAAAGTTATTCATGAGTTTTAGGCCATTTAACATGCAACCATTTACTCATTCCTTAATTAATAATGCAACTTATTTTCCAACAATTCCATATAATGAACACATCTTAAATCTTCACAAGTTATTCCATTTTTAACACGCAATTAGTAATGGAATTTACAACACAACATACAAATCCAACGCATGCCCAAAATAGTCCAATTTCGGTTCAACATCCAAATTCTACATGCATTGTCTAAATTCAAGATTTCTTCCTAACACAAGTCCATTACTTCAACTACAACAATATGCAACTTTGATTATAGCATAGAAAGAAGAATTTTCATACCTTAATTTAATCCCCAAAACAATCCCGATTTTTAGTCACTGCTTCGTCAGCTGAACGTGTAACGTCCATAACTCTATACTCCGGTGTCCTATCGACGAGTGGTTTGTTTCTTTGGAAACTATACTAGACGAACTTCATTTTAGGCTTTTGAAACACCCAAAAACCCCTAATATACGAGGAGATATACCCCTCCAAAGTTGAACAACATTCTGTCCAGCAGTCCCGATTCCAGTCACTATTTTTGGGCCAATTTTGCCTCCGATTTCACACTTCTTTAACTCTAAATCAACATGAAAGTGTCCTACTATGATAACCCCTCATCTATGCACATTTGTCTTGCCAAAACTTCATCCAAAAACCTTGAATTTCTGGGCTAACCTCGGTGATAGGCAGTTTTGCCATCGCTTGGGTGATTAAAGATTGCCCTAATTTCTTGGCTTAAATGTGTAGGGTAACTATTCTAATAAGATGGAGCAAAAGCTTAATTTTTCTTGTTAGAAAATGGAGAGAAAATCGAGCAAGGGCAAGGGAGAAAGAGGAGAAGGGAATTTGGAATTTTGTGTTAGTGAAAGAATGAGAAATGTGTAGGGCAATTAAACATTTTTTTCAGATTTTAATAAATGCACTTTGGTCCCTCTTACAATTACACTTTGACCCCTTTAAGTGTCTACTTCACTCATTTAATTCCCCAAGTAGTAATTAAAGCTTAAATTCCACTTCCTTTAACTCTTAACTCCCGTTTTCTTTAATTCTCGGGACTCCATAAAGTCTCATCTTCTCCATGTCGTAATTCTTATATTATGCAATAATCCTTAATCAAAATATGTTTACTCATTATTTTAAACTCTCATCGACGTACCCGTAGCTTGTATAATCATATCTTATATTCATTATCCAAACATTAACCTTAATGACGTTCTTAATCTGTGTCTTAACTTACGAGGTGTAAATTTCCCCCCCCCCCCCCCCCCGTTAGAAACATTCTTCCTCGAATGTTCTTAACATGTCTCAGGTTCTAGAAATTTCGGCAGAGTCTCCTTTATAATTGCATCTATCCATCTATACTCAGTAAACCAACAAAGGCCACACAGGGCCACAATATAACACACATGCAACTCACCAATTCAAAATAGTTAAGTAAGGAACCAAATTACCTCTGAATATTCAACTGAATCTTATGTAATACCTTGAACAAAGTTAAAGAGTCTCTTATGCGGTGCTATATTTTTCTATTTTCAAATTTTCCACAATATTCCGGCTGGTACTACCTTGTACACCTGCTCCAATTTATACTGGTATGTAATGTTTCCCCCAAATCTGTATTGCATGCTTAACATGACGACAATTCATGTGTATACCCGCTGCACTGTTAACATAGCTCCATATAGATTTGACTACTCTCTTGTACGAAACAAGTGATCTATCATTCCTTGTTGTAAGACATTATATCAGCAGCATCTTGATACTATATTAATTCCAATATTTTGCAACACTTTATCCCCTGGAATTTTAAATTTCCGCATCGTCCATAGGAAGAAATATATCTTGTATGACACTATTTTAACCCACATTTACATATATACCTCAGAAGGATAGGATTTTTATCTCAATAAATCTCATACACTTGACACAGTAAATTTATTAGAACTTGTCATTATCCACCAAGGATTATCCACAGGGTATATACCAAGTATGTAGTGACATGTGAGACAATGTCATCTGGTAGATACTGTCCTAGCTTTGACAAATCTCATTAATCCCCACATATCAGTTCTTTTGAAATCTTCCACCCTTTCATCAATAAGAAACTCTGATAGTGGTACATAGTGTAATGTTTTCAATGTGGTGTGATTATCGATTCAAACCACTCTTTATTTCCCACCATATTTCTTGTTCAATGTTATCCTTTACCTCAACAACCATTTTCAGACCTGAGAACCGCTTTCCCGTTGCACATATTGAGGGTAATGCTTCAGAGTACATGCTCCCTAGAAAGTTAACCCATAGAGCGTTGGTGGTCCTAGATTTTCATCATAGCTTTTACACAATGCCTTTAATATAATATCCAAAATGAGGTCTGAACCCTAATCCGCTATCATCCTTAGGCAAGTACATTTTTAACCATGTAAACCAATGATTAGCCTTAACATCATCCTTACTATACACCAGAAGAAAATTACAACTATTTGTATGTATATCTCTGATCACACATTTTGCAAGTCTTATAGCAGGCAGTATGCGTATAGGCACGCTTGTGACACACTAGTAATCAGCACTGCTTTACCTCATGGTGACAACAATTTTTTTCTCAAGCTTGTAACTTGTCTTTAATCTTCTTAATTAATTCAGCATAGTCTATCTTCCTCTTTCTAACATGTATTACTGGATATCCTAAATACATGAATGGAAATTTCCCCCTTGTGAAATCAGTAATATTTTTTTCTTGCTGAATCAGGTTACTAGGAGTCTTAGCATGCATATAAACAGAACTCTCCTTTTATTGATCAAATGGCCAGAAACTTCTTCATACTCTTTCGAAGTCTGCCTTAACTCTTTGTAAAATCATTTTATTTGCTTCTGTTGGAAATTCTTCAAAACTCCTCTTTAAATCTAACAATATCCTCCCTAAAACTTAGTTTCTTAAAAATATCTCCAAAAGTTTCCTTACTCCATAATAATAGGGCAGTCTTGACATTCTTCAGTTTTGGTATAAAAGAAACGAAATCATCTCAATCAACAACAGTGTGCCAATTTTGATTTAGTGCTTAAAAGAATGCTTCATATTCTGTCCAAAACTTGAGGAATCTAAATGGTCTACTCATATGCATAGATTGACCACCCTAAGTTAACAACTAAGGGGCATGGTCTAAACTTGTTCTTATTACATGTTCCACTTCCAGTTGTCCATACCAAGCTAAAATAAATGTTTGCCAACATTCTATCGAACCTCTTAAAAGTACAGTCATTATCGGCTCTTTCATTCCATTACTTAAAAAGACTCCATTTAAATTCAGTTTCAAACAGATATATATGAAGACCGCCTATTGTCCCTCTTCCATTTAATATCACCGCGTTACTATTATTAGAGTTGTTACCATTGGTACACACCTCCTGACTCTTGTCGACATTCCGCTCCTCATTAAATTTTGCTGCTACAAAAGCTTCTTCAACCTGTTCTTTAGTAGTAAGAGTTACTTTTGATTCTTCTATCAATTGTGGGTCCTTAATGAGTTGTTTTACTTCTACCACCTTACAATCGTCGTCTTCCTTATTCTATTTATTTCCATATTCTTCTCCAGTATCTCTTTGTTCCTCCTTATTTGCATTATTACCACTTGTCTCCTCAAGTGGCATTTGTTTTATCCTCTCGTTGGACTTACTAACTCAGTGGTGTCTTTGGCTACGTCAACATTTGTCTCTTTGGCTACATCACACTGAGTTTCTATTATCACTTTGTTGAATTCATCTATATCTTTGTACATCTCTTATCTGTTTTCCATCATTCTATTATGGTCTGTAGAAATTTCGGATTCAATTTTCACCTATTAAAGTATCTGAACTTATACTAAGTCTTTATGCCTACTTCTCACTTAATTAACTCAAGAGAATGTTCATATAGGCATGGTTTCATGAAAGACATCTTAGAAGCAGGTAGGTTATCATCTCATTCTTAATTAGTAAGTGCTGCTATACACCCTGCTTGCCACTCATTTCACCATAATCCGCTACCTACTGCTTAAAATCCCTTATCTCAGTCTTAGTGACATGACACTTCACTATTCTATTCCATATTAATGTCCAGATGAAATCACTCATTATTGCCTATGGTCTTTGCATCTGGTCATGTAACCTTCCAATATCTATCCACAGTTCCTTTTTAAGAGCCACGTCATTAAACGCATTCACCAAGGTCATATGAGAACTTTTATTTATACCCCTATGTGTCACCTCGCAGTGTTCCAACTATTCTGTATAGCTTTTAATATCTACCTCGTCGAGATGAGGCTTCCAAGAGATCAAATAACATCATCTTAGCATTCTGCGTGAACCAATGCATTGAAACTGTGCACAAATACATACTTCGGTTACCAATCCTTCAAATAACTTCTTAACCGAAAATATGAACTCCAGAGGTTACAATATTTAAAATGCTTGACACCACTATACACTAATAGGATGCTCATCATTCCCAAGTTCTAAGTCATTTGCGAAAGAAACTCAATTAATCCCTATGTCCAATACTCCCAACATTCGATCCAAAGTAAGAAAAATGTTTTCATCCTTATATATCAATCTTATTATTCCAGAAGTAATAGCCCCTTCTCATTCTTATATGGGAACAATATTCTTTTGCAGTTCCCTACCTTCACATAGTCAAACAACATGATATACCATAAAACAGTCACAGATTCTAACAATTAGCGCTCAAAATTTAATTAGAGGTATGAAGGAGAAAAGAATAGGTAAGCTTCATTTTCTATCTTTGGAAGGAAAAGTTCAATCTCTGCAACTATAGAGCAGATAACGAGCATAACAGAGTACCAATTGTAAGATAGGCTCTGCAATTTATTTCACAAGTCAACACCTCATTCATGGTCTGGAAGGGATCTCTTCACTATTCGTAATTATAAACAACTTCATTTCTTACTTGTCGTACTTTCCATAATTCCAACATATTCTAGTATACATACATAACCTCGGACACTGCTCCTAGCTCCAATCTCTGATGATATCATCCCTTAAGTGATGAATTGTTAACTTATTCTCTTATTTGGTACGTAAAAGATTCTGAATAGTTACCTTACCTGACGTTGACCTAGTATCTCCAAACCTGGTCATCATACTTCTACTCAAACTCTTTCACTTCCCTTATGGCTTGACGCACCAAGTCAAGTCTGATTTACTCTGATTTTCCCCTTTCGAGCCACTGTCGCTGTCTTTTGGAACATAACTGCAACCACAATAATTATTTGGAAGAGCGGGGGGTTATCCTAATGACATAGCTCTATTGCACGATCTATGAGATGAAAGAGTAGAAACCAATCATAAATGTCCGGCAACCTCCTGCGTATAAGTATGGTGCACAACATACCCATACACAAGACTCTACTAGACACGGTCTGTAGACAGTCCGAGGACTAACTGCTCTGATACCAATTTTGTCACGACCCGACCCGACGGGCCGCGACTAACGTCCTAATTGGACGTCATTACTGACATGTCACTCTTAATCCATCTAATACAGAGATCTATAGATATTTCGACAGCACAACGATGCTTTTACAACATTTCCCTAAAATAGGCTAGCCGACAAGGCTACCAAAACAACAACAAAACAACAGTCATAATAGGATAGCCGACTAGGCTGCCACCAACCAACATCACGTGCACAAGGCATAATCAAAATAAGCAAGTCGGCAAGGCTGCCACGAGATAATAACATCAAAACCCAAAACAAGGTACAAACGTCCAACCCACAACTGTCTACAGACCTCTAAGAGTGTAATACTGACATATGACGGGACAGGACCCCGTCGTGCCCAAAATATGCATAAGTCTGAAAGATAAAGGTCTGTACCAAAATAGCTGGCTCCGGAACAAAGGAGCTCTCCAACTGTTGTACAAAAATCCTAGACTGGAGGGTCACCTATCTGAACACCTGAACCTGCGGGCATGAACGCAGCCCCCCGAGGAAAGGGGGTCAGTACGAGATAATGTACTGAGTATGTAAAACATAAAATACTGAAAATTGAATAACAACTGTACCAAGTAAAACAGAGAGTCATCAAATTTCATAAAACTGAGAATCATGTCTGAAAATCATATCATGTATACTGAATCATAAATCATCATGCTCATGTTTGTATAATAAACTGTATAACAAGTCTCGGCCCTCTTTGGAGGGACTCGATGGAATCAGATTCACAGAACGTGTCTCGGCTTCTATGGAGGACTCATGTAATCTGTGTATATATATAACGTGTGTCGCCCTCTAGTGAGGACTCGATGAATGATGCATGGTCGCGCACGAACATGATCCGCCCGACTCAGTGGAGTGAAATAGTAACACTTAGCACGAGTAGATATCATGAGCAACTGTATGCAATTAAAATCATTATGTGACTCTCAATAAAATTATTACCATAAACTCTGTTACTGAAATCATAATCACTAGTAAATAATTTTTAAAACTGAACTGGTAGGAGTTAAGTACGCTCGCCGTACTTTCATAAAAATCATGCCAAAAGAAAGAAGGAAAGGTCTCACATACCTTTTAGGCGAACTAATCAACTTGATATTAAGGTATGCCTCGTCTAGTACTTCAACCTATTATAAGGAATAACACGCTCGTCAATTTTGATTTTCTAATGTAAGTTATATGAATAACGGCTCCCTTATTTCTATAAAAATTTGGGCAGCATTTTCTTTATTTATGTGCGTATCCACAATTTTCCAACAATCCAAATCAGCCAGCAATTCAACTCCAACTAACAATCCAATTCAAACCAACAATCCAACCATTTCAATATGTAATCTAACTAGGCTCCATATACCGCATATACGCCGTCATATAACCCCTTTCTCGTTACTTATGAAAGACAATAATTTAAATCATCAAGGTTATTATCGTACCTATTTACCATATTCATTCAATACTTAAAATGTTACGACAATGTCTAAAAAAATTTCATAATTCCTTTCTTGGTTTCTTAAATCCATTTCGTCTCGCGTCACCTTATATAACTAATTACATCACCAAGTACCAATGCTTCTTTCAATTGTTAACACACAATTAGTGACGATGTCAATAATAGCAACAACGATTATATGGCACCAAAACAGCCCGTAAAGGATCGCACAATGTCCGAAAGTTATTCATGAGTTTTAGGCCATTTAACATGAAACCATTTACTCTTTCCTTAATTAATAATCCAACTTATTTTCCAACAATTCCATATAATGAACACATCTTAAATCTTCACAAGTTATTCCATTTTTAACACGCAATTAGTAATGGAATTTACAACACAACATACAAATCCAACGCATGCCCAAAATAGTCCAATTTCGGTTCAACATCCAAATTCCACATGCATTGTCTAAATTCAAGATTTCTTCCTAACACAAGTCCATTACTTCAACTACAACAATATGCAACTTTGATTATAGCATAGAAAGAAGAATTTTCATACTTTAATTTAATCCCCAAAACAATCCCGATTTTTAGCCACTGCTTCGTCAGCTGAACTTGTAACGTCCATAACTCTCTACTCCGGTGTCCTATCGACGAGTGGATTATTTCTTTGGAAACTAGACTCGACGAAATTCATTTTAGGATTTTGAAACACCCAAAAACCCCTAATATACGAGGATATATACCCTTCCAAAGTTGAACAACATTCTGTCCAGCAGTCCCGATTCCAGTCACTATTTTTGGGCCAATTTTGCCTCCAATTTCACACTTCTTTAACTCTAAATCAACATGCAAGTGTCCTACTATGATAACCCCTCATCTATGCACATTTTTCTTGCCAAAACTTCATCCAAAAACCTTGAATTTCTGGGCTAACCTCGCAAAGATAGGCGCTTACATCGCTTTGGGTGATTAAAGATTGCCCTAATTTCTTGGCTTAAATGTGTAGGGTAACTATTCTAATAAGATGGAGCAAAAGCTTAATTTTTCTTGTTAGAAAATGGAGAGAAAATCGAGCAAGGGCAAGGGAGAAAGAGGAGAAGGGAATTTGGAATTTTGTGTTAGTGAAAGTATGAGAAATGTGTAGGGCAATTAAACATTTTTTTCAGATTTTAATAAATGCACTTTGGTCCCTATTACAATTACACTTTGACCCCTTTAAGTGTCTACTTCACTCATTTAATTCTCCAAGTAGTAAGTAAAGCTTAAATTCCACTTCCTTTAACTCTTAACTCTCGTTTTCTTTAATTCTCGGGACTCCATAAAGTCTCATCTTCTCCATGTCGTAATTCTTATATTATGCAATAATCCTTTATCAAAATATATTTACTCATTATTTTAAACTCTCATCGACGTGCCCGTAGCTTGTATAATCATATCTTATATTCATTATCCAAACATTAACCTTAATGACGTTCTTAATCTGTGTCTTAACTTACGAGGTGTAACAATCAATTTCCAAACCGAACGTCTAGAAAAGTTTTTGGGTACCAATTTCAAGAGATGGCAACGTATGTTGTTCTATCTTACTAAGTTGAAACCTGTCACGCTTTCTGAAAGAAAATCCTCCATCTGGTGAGGATATTGTGGATACTCAGTCTAACACAATGACTGAAGTGAGCCAAGAATTCCAGGTCACATATGCCCTGAAGTTAACACTGGATGCCTGGAATCACAATGATTTCATATACAAAAATTGCATTCTGAATGGTTTATCAGATACACTCTATATTGTGTATTGTACTGTGAAGACGGCAAAGGAGTTGTGGGAAAAACTCGATAAAAAGTACAGCGCACGGGATGCGGGTACTAAGAAATTCATTGTTGGAAAGTTTCTAAAATTTCAAATGGTGGATGATAAATCAGTGATGTCCCAAATCTAAGAGTTTAAATAATTCCTCATCATCTGGATTTGGGAGAAATGAAGCCAAATGAGTAGTTTCTTATGGCGTCTTTGATTGAGAAAATGTCTCCCTCATGGAATGAGTTCATGAGTTATCTCAAACTAAAGAAGGGATATATCTACGGGCTAGCAGCCAATGGAGGCAAAGGCGAATCTGGTTGATTCGAAGAGAAACGCAAACAAAAGCGCAAGTACCAGTGAGACGACAAAAGCCAAACAATGGAGAAGTTCAAAGGAAATTATCATCATTGTGGAAAGCTTGACCATATGATCAAAGACTGTCGCAAACTAAAATGAGAGCAGAAGGAAAAAGCCAAAAATAAAGGCAAGGCCAATGTTAACATTGTGCAGAACAAGAATGATCATTCAAACCTTCAAGACATGATTGTGGATTTCTCGGCTATAGTAATGGAGGCAAATCTGGTGGACAATCCAAGGAAATGGTGGATAAACATGTGTGTGACCCGTTACATCTGTTCTGACAAGAGTGCATTCTCTTCCTACGCCCAAATCATGGGAAAAAAGTTGTTCATGAGCAACGACGCTACATCTGAAGTGCAAGGGGTTGTAAAGGTTTTCCTCAAAATGACTTCAGGTAAAGAGCTTACTCTAAAGGAAGTGATGCACGTCCCTGACATCCGCAAGAACTTGGTTTTAGGGCCACTGCTGGTCAAGGCAGGATTTATACTAATTTTTTAGTCTGACAAATTTGTAATGACTAAGAATGGTATATTTGTAGGAAGGGGTTTCGCATGTGACGACATCTTCAAAATGAATGTTATGTCTGTAATACGTTCATCAAATGAAATAAAACATTCTACCTACTTGCTTGAGTCCTCTAAATTATGGCATTATAGATTAGGACACGTTAACTACAAATCCATTCAAAAGTTAGTAAAGTTGGAATTGTTGCTTTCATTCGACATAAACCATCAACATAAATGTCATGTGTGCGTAAAGACAAAATTAATCAATTCATCTTTCCATTCAGTCGAAAGAAATACCGCTTCTCTAGAACTTATTCACACTGACATATGTGATTTAAAGTTAGTGCAAACTAGAGGGGGAAACAAACACTTTGTGACTTTCATTGATAATAGTACAAGGTATTGTTATGTTTACTTGTTGAAAAGTAAAGATGAAGCATCTGAAGCATTTAAACGTTACAAAGCAGAGGTTGAAAATCAACTAAACTTACGGATTAAGGCAATTCATAGTGATAGAGGGGAAGAATACATAGCACCGTTTGAAGAATATTGTGCTCATTTCGGCATTGTTCATCAAACGGTCGCTTCTTACTCACCTCAGTCTAACGGTATTGCCGAGCGCAAAAACATTACGTTAAAGGAAATGATGAATGATTTACTTATCAATTTCGGTTTAGCCCAAAACATATGGGCAAAGCAATTCTTATCGTTAATATTATTCTCAATAGAGTTCCTCATAAGCGTACGGATAAAACTCAATATGAATTATGAAAAGGAAAGAAATCCACTTACAAGTATTTGAAAGTGTGAGGTTGTTTGACAAAGGTCGAAGTACCTAAACCAAAACATGTCAAAATTAGACCTAAGACTGTAGATTGCATATTCATCGGATATGCAAATAACAATAGTATTTATCGCTTCTTAGTGTATAAGTCGTAGTTAACTGATATCCACGAGGGTACGATCATGGAATCAAGGAAAGCTGAATTCTTTGAACAGACCTTTCCTATAAAAGGAAAAAGAAATAGTTTCGCGCAAACAAAGTTATGAACAAAATGCTCAAGATCAACAAGACCCGAGAGTTTCTGATTATCCGGAACAAGACGTTCCAGATCTACAGTACGGAGCAAAAGGGCCAAAAAGGACAAAACCTTTGGTCCAGACTTTCACACCTATACGGTTGAAAATGAATCAAGGACAATTAAGGAAGCATTGTCAACTCCAGAAGCACCACTTTGGAAAGAAGCTATAGAAAGCGAAATAGATTCCATCATGCAAAATCATACTTGGGAAATGGTTGATCTTCCTCCAGAAAGCAAACTCTTGGGTTGTAAGTGGATACTCAAAAGAAAGTACAAAGCAGATGGAGCAATCGACAAGTATAAGGCCATATTAGTAGTCAAATGCTACAAACAAAAGGAAGGCCTCGATTACTTCGACACATATTCCCCTCTATCTAGATTAACGTCCATAAGGGTATTCATAGTCATTGCAACTTTGTGTGACCTTGAGATACATCAAATGGATGTTAAGACAGCCTTCCTAAATGGAGAATTAGAAGAAGAAATATACATGGAACAACCCGATGGGTATGTAATTCCAGGACAAGAAAAGAAAGTGTGTCGACTTGTTAAGTCTCAGTACAAACTCAAACAAGCCCCAAAATAATGGCATGAAAAGTTTGATAATATATTATTATCAAAAGGTTTCTCCATAAATGAATGTGATAAATGTATCTATATCAAAGGGAACTCAGACTCATTTGTCATGATATGTCTTTACGCATATAACATGCTCATCACCGGAAGTAGTCTAAACTTGGTCCTGGAAACCAAGAACATGTTGAAACAATGTTTTAACATAAAAGATATGAGTATTGTAGATGTAATAGTAGGAATTAAGATTTCTAAGACATCTGACGGGTTGGTCTTATCTCAATCTCATTACATTGAAGATGTTTTAAGGAAATTTGATGCATTTGACAGTCCCCCTATTAAGTCACCAATGGATATGAATCATAGAATTGATAAGAATCGTAGTGCACCCATATACCAAGAGAAATATGTGCAGGTCATTGGAAGTTTAATGTACATTACAAACTGCACCTGACCCGATATCGCTTATCCAGTCAATAAGTTGGCTAGGTTTACTCGTAATCCTGAAATTGATCACTGGAAATCATTAAATCGGATACTACAATATCTGAAATATTCGTTGACTTACGGATTACACTACTCTAGATACTCAGGCATATTAGAAAGATACATTGATGCAAACTGAATATCGGACATAAAGAACATCAAATCCATCAGTGGGTATGTTTTCACAATTAGTGGTGGGGTTGTATCTTGGAAGTCCTCTAAAAAAACATGCACCTGTTACACCTCGTAAATTAAGATAATAATTAAAAACGTCATTAAAGATTAAGATTTTCAATTATCAAATTTAAATATATTTTACGTGCTAATACGAATTAATTATTGGTAATGACGAATGCGGCGCCTGAATATTCTGTAGTAATGGTGGTATATATACATATATAATTTCCGTTATGGGTTAGTAAGGTATATAGATACGACGAAAATAATTTAAGGCAACGAGTGTTGAGATTAATTGAAGGGGGAGATTAAGATTTATCACTTGGGGTTGTTTTAACAAAAAGGGCATTAAAGAGGGCCAAAGGGTAAGTCTTGAAAAATTATTTTTAGATTTTCAATTTAAAAGACCCAAACCCTTTTTTTTTTCATTCCAATCTCAACCTCATTCTTAAATACCAAACTTCATCTCTTTCTCTCAAATGCCAATCCGAAAAATTATACTATCTTTAGCCAATGTTGACACCCAATTTTGACCCTCTCGTCCAGTCATTAACTATAAAATTCCATTAAATTTTCCAAATAATTTTAAAAATGTTATAATAATAAAATGCAACAATAAAACATTAATACACGCATAAATAAGAGATTTAATAATGACACCGCATTTTACGTAGAGTATTAAGCACACCTCGAGTATCACGTCCGCATTCGTCATTTTAATAGCAAGCAATTTCATGAATATTATTCATAATGTAAGCCCTATTTTTCCCATTAATTAAAACTCAAACAATTCTTAATGATAAATAAATAAATAAATAAATACATAAAATAAATAATTTAACAATGACGTCGTGTTAAATAGCATATTCGCATTTATTAATAGCAAGACAATTTCATAATTATTATTTGTAATTTAAATTAATTGTAATCTAATACTTGCGTTTTAATAATAGCGTCGCATTTATAAAAGCATTAAGCAATCCTTAAATATCATATATGCATTTAGCATTTAAATAATTTAATAATAATCTAAACTCCATTCAATTTTAATTTAACATCGCAAAATACGCATAATAAATAAGATTTTAATAACGACATCGCATTATAAAATATTAAGCACTAATTAAATAGCACGCCCGCATTTATTATTGTAATAATAAAAATCCAAGCTAAAACTAATAAAACACCTAGGAATGTATTTAAATAATTTAATTTACCACTAATTAAATAATACATCTAAAACTAATAACACACTACCCAAATTAAATACCTAATACTAAGCCCAATTTCCGCAGCCCAACTACCCAAACCCGCGGCACATTCCCCAGATCTTTATACTCACCCCTCAACCCTTATTCCCTTCCCTCATCGCCAAACAACCCTTAAGAAAAAAAGAAAAAGGAAAGAACCTAAAAAAACCTAGCCAACGCCGCCTTCCCCCAATACCAAGATCTCCGCCGAGATTCTCGCCTGAGAATCCGACATAACCAACGCTACAACTTACCTTAACCAAACCAAATATTTACCATAATCAGATGACAGTAAGAATCAAGCAAATCTCGTCCAAAATCGAACAATAATGGCGCCCGAATTAAGCAACAATCAGATCGAAAAACTGAAGGAAATCAGCACCAAGAAGGAACGGAATCAACACCAAATCGCAAAAGAAGACCGCAGCGAACCTTACCAAACTAAGTACCATATTCAGGGCTATATAAATCAATGGATTCTTACATGCAAAGACCCCCAGAGTTTAGACAGGAGTTTTGAGGGAGTTTTTTTCGGCAGCAGAAGAACCCCATTAAATATCAAGGGAGATTAACATCCAAAGAGGGGATTTTTTTGGACGACGAAGAACCCATCCAGGAACCAGTAAGCATTCATCAAAAATCAATCTAAAAAATCCAGAAAAATCGACAGAGAACCAGTTAATCGGCTCTCACATTAAGAACCAGCAATTATTCTCCAAGCACAAACTTTGCCTTTTCCATCGCATCACAATAAACCCCGAGTGAATCGACGACTTGATACGTTGTCTCGGTTCACTGTCCGGAGAAGGTAAATTCAAACTCCCTCCCAATTCTAGTTTATTTCCATGTTTTATGGCTTGTTGTGTTCTGTGTTGGTAAATCGTTCTTAGTTGGGATTGTCATGCTACTGTCCTGTTGTTAATGGTTAAAGTATTGCGTCGCGTTAATCGATTTAGTAAACCCATTTCCCTCTTGTATTTCTCTTGCCCTTCATGAATCCTGGTGTGTTTTATTTGTCGAGAATGGTTCAAGCATGTTTAGCTTTTCTGTTAAATAAATAGTTACGAGTGTATGACTCAATTCTAATTAGTCGATAGAATTCTAAATACGATTTGTTGCCTAGTTATGTGTGTTAATATGGTATGATTAAGAGGCGTCGTATGATGAATGGTTATCGTTTTAGATGGTCAGTTTGAGTTAGCTAGTTTCCTTCGACTGGTTAAGTCTCCTTTTCGTACTTCAGTGTTTTCATGTCTACAATATAGCATAAATGAAACCTTGCATATGTAGAACCCAGTTTTACTACTGTTGACATAGCAATATTCATCTGGTTATGCATCTGTTCTCATATGCCTTGGCATTAGTTTGACCCCTGCTTACTTGTAGCTTATGATGTAACTCTGGTATGCTTGTTTAGGCATTGCATGTTTAGTATACAACATAATGTTGACTAAGTGCATTTAGCTAGGCCCAGATAGCTCTGCACCTTTTAAAAATGTTACTCTAAATGGTCAGCTGCTCATCTTCATATCCTGAAACACATCTCTTAAATTAGCCATTCAACTGTATTTGTCTGTCTAAGTGCTGAAATACACCTCTTATGATATGCAATACCTCCTTAGTCATTTGGCTTGCCATATCAGTCCATTGAATGGTCTGGACATATATATATGTGTACTTGACTTGTCTCAAATTGATTGTATGTCTATATATCTCTGTTACCACCATGAGGATATATGTGTGATAGCATGCCTTATTCTTATTCAGTTCATGTGTGTCCTGCCAAACTAAGTATTTTATCAAGAGTTGTTGGCTCCAGTACTTTGTTTACCATGGTTTGTCATACATGTTTACCCCTGCCCATTTTCTTTGTGTGATTGTTAGTTGTCGTGATTAAAAGCATGTCTATGTTGACTATAAAGTGTACACGCTTTCCCTGATGTATCCAGTTACACCCGCGTGTTTTATTTTACTTTGTGCCTTGATAAGCTTCGGAATACATCCTGGTTTCGATTAATATAGGCAGCATGTGTACATGTGTGCCCAGTTATACATGTGTGTGTTTTATTCTACTTTGGGTATAAATACGTTTCAAAGCATATACAATCCTTATCATTTTCTTTTTACATAAAATACATCGGAGCAAAAATGAAGGGTCTCATGGCGAGACTCATCACGACTTCGTCAACGAAGGCCCGCATCTATGTGCATCCGCATTCGCATTACCGCCTCAGCATTCCTAAGACAAAATGGGACAAGATGACGTCATCATCCATCTCGACTCCTTTACTCGTTTAATCCCCTCCTTCATCGCCAACTAATCTAGCTCCTGAAATATAGAACATTCTTGATCCCCCGCCGGTTGTTGGAACGACGCGAGCCGTGCCGGGTCTCGATTCAGAAAGATGAAGGGCCCAAAAGAAAGCGAATCTTTCCATTTTTCAACTAGAATCTATTATATAATAATAGATTCGTGTCTGTTATTATATTATTTATAATTTTATTATCTAACTTGGTAATTAATAGGAGACATAGAATAATTAGTCTTTGAATAAGTAAATTGGGCGGGTAGATATAAAATAAAGAATGCATTTATAATTACGTATTTTAGGCTTATCATCCATGTCTAAACTTTCTGCCGAATATTGCATATCTAATTAGGAAACTAATGCATTTTAAAAGAATTAATTTTTTTATAAACTCTATTAATACATATAATTTATTAGCATGATGATCAAAACCGATTTTGCAAATAAAAGTCTACCTTTAATCACTAAGTCAACTTTGCACATGTATATTTGTAACTTCTTATGTATTTTATAACGCCTTATATGCTTTCTTTCGAAAATTAACTTTATAAATAAATTTTATAAATCTTTTCAGGTTATAAATGCATCCTTTCTACATTTTATTTGCAAGCATCTCTTTACTTAAACATTTCAAAACATGCATTTTTCTAGCATAATAATCAACCTAGGTTTGGCAGGAACCGCACGTTAGCGGATCTTAGAGGGTGCATAATCCCTTCCCTCTAGATTAATAAAGAACTCTTACCCAGAATCTCACATTAAGTTTAGCAGACCATTTAAATGGAGTTAGTGTTGACTTTAACTTAGTTGACATTTAGGTGTCCTAATTCACCCAAACTAATTAGGTGGCGACTCCGCGAACCCTTTAGCACTTTTAGCACCCTTTTAGCATTTAGCACCCTTTAGCACTTTTAGCGCCTTAAGTAACTAAAATGAGAGGATGTACTAGAAATGTTATTAAGAAGTTAGGAGATATTCTTAACTTGCTTACGTTATGATAAGCCGGTAGCGCTTATGTTATGTATGATAGTCGGTTGTGCTGATTTATGTATTATTACTATTATTACTATTTATGTCATGGATTTGCTACCCATGATGCGAGGGCGGCGCTTGTACTCATGCGGGCCCACAGGGTCCATGCGGGTGAAATAGTCTCATGCGAGGCGGATGACCTCATGCGGGTGAAATAGTCTCATGCGGGTGAAACAGTCCCATGCGAGGTGATGACCTTATGCGGGTCCATAGGACCCATGCGGGTGAAATAGTCCCAGGAGTAGGACTGCTTAATGATACTACGGGAGGGAGATCCTGTTTTGATCATGAGCCTCCTATTTTATGCAGTAAAGTTTATACTTGTTACTCTCATTGTTAGTAAGGCACAGTGTACGGTATTTTTTTACTCTCTTCCATGACTCCAGTTTATTTTAAACATATGATATTATTACAGTATTTTCCAGTTTTACATACTTTGTTATACCCCGTATTTTCAGAGTATGTACGTGAGGGCGTACGTATAATAATTTTAGCCTTAAGGATTGGCAAGGTTCGAAAATTTGGGCACAAGTGCCGAAAAGAGTCGTTTTTCGACGAAACGTTTTACAAGACTTGCGAAGGGAAAATTCCGGCTATGTCATTTATTATTTTTGCGGATTTTTCCGAGAGACGAAACATTTTGGACCAACGGGAGGGTGACAAGTGTCACCCTCACATTGGACGTAAGGGTTGGGCGGTAATGGACGAATTGGACCACTTTAGTTGGTAGGATATTTTGTGCAAGTTGGTGTGGTAGATGGATAAGGTACACATGGTTAAATCCTAGCCCTACACTTGCATGGCACTTGGCTTGATCTTGGCCATTGGTTGGCCATTGCTTGACCTATAAATACCCCTCTAAGTTGATGAACTTCTTCATCCAAAAATGTTTTCTAAGTGTTAAAATCCCTCCCCTTGAGAGCTCAGCCCCCCCTTTGAAGCTTTGGCCGAGAGGTCTTCCCCGCTAGCCTAGTTGTTTTCGTATAATACCCCCCTTTGTGGTATAGAAATACTCTCCAAGTATTGTTATAATGCCCTAAATACTTTAGCCCAAATACCTTATAGTACTTTCCAAAGTTACCTCTACACGAAGCCCGGAAAATACTATTATACTTCCTTTAGCCACTAAACGAAACCCTAAGGAAAACCTTCATAGTCGGTTGAAGTGTTAAGTAGAAGTTGCGTAGAACTTCTAAGGGTTGTTTGGAGCAGGTTGGAGCACTCGGAGTAGGAGCTTAACGTTGCTCAGGAGCGACTTATAAACTTGGATAATTTTGGGCTTACCGAGGTAAATAATCCTATCCTTATATTGTAATTGGAAATTACATACTGTCGTAGTAGAAATGAATATAAGATTCATAGAAGAGAATTGAACTGTAATAGAAGGATATTACAGAATAGACTTGAACTGAAATCGCATCAGAAGAATATTTAAGTAGAAGATTAAACTGTACTTACATAGGACCGTATTTACAGTAGACTGATAACCTTTATTGGTTGAATGTTCTGCGAGTAGCATGTGCTACTTGGAAGGTGGACAAGGCTAGCCGGGTTATAGCCGTGGAGCGTTTTGCTTATAGTCGATAATCGTCGCGAGGTATGTGATTCTTCCTATACTCTTGAGCATGAATATATATATAGTACGGTAGACGTACGTGTGGCAATGTCTTTTGACTTAAGCCTGAATAATAAGAATCTTGAAGTATTTTAAAAGTATATATATAGTACGGTAGACGTACGTGTGTTAACTGAACGTAGTTGTACGGCAATGTCTTTTGACTTAAGCCTGAATAATAAGAAACTTGAAGTAATGAGTTAAGAAACCTTTTTGAAAGAAGAGTAATACTTGGTTCTGAGAACATAAGAGTTATACTAGCTTTATGGGAAGTTAGGTATAACGTCTTAAGAGAGATAAAAAGAATGGTTTACTGATTTAGAAGTTAAGAGACTTAATCTTAAAAGATAAGAGACTTGACTTAATATGGATGTTTGTGTGAAACCTCATTCGTGAGTAATGAGTACTTGGTTTTTAAAAGGGAATAATGTTTTACTGATTTCGGAAATCAGAATGAGTATCGACAAACCACTGCAGCGCTAATAAAGGAAAAATGTATTGAATAATGAAGTATTATTAAAACCAGTAGAAACCTCCATCTGCATAGAAGCTAAGATGAGACAAAATGATATTACATTTTCTAGATCATGGTCGCTTTAATAAGATGGTTATAAACAAGAATAAATCGCCACACATATTGTCACGACCCGACCAAGCTCGCGATCGTGCCCTACCCAGGCACCCCGCTGTATACATCGAGAATAGCAATGAACATACACAACATACAAAAACTTAGACAAGAACTAACAACAAAGTTAGCCGATAAGGCCACCTTCCGTAAAATATACTCAATCCGTAAATAGAACAAGACATTTTTCTTTCCTTTACACCCAATCCACAATGTGACTACTGCACTTAAGAATAACAACTCAAGTGACGGGGCCCCGCCATACCCCTGAATGTACAACAACCGACAATACCAGGGATAAGCCTCCGAAATGAAGGAGCTTCTCAACAGCTGAACAGTGATCCTAAGAGCGAGGATCAAGAACTGCACTTTACTCGGCGTGAACGCAGCCCAAGGAGGTCGATAACATGTACCAAATATGTGAAACGAAAGTGCGTAAATGAAATCATAAGTCTAAAATAAAGCGGAGACATGTATGATTACTCAATTAATAAGACATCGTGGCCTTACTAACAATGAGAGTAAATAGGAGTATACTTACAATATAAAGTAGGAGGCTCACGATCAAAGCAGGACCACCCGCCCGCAGTATCATTAAGCAATCCTATTCCTGGGACTATTTCACCCGCATAGATCGCGTGGACCCGCATGAGGTATTCCTCGCATAGGCTGTACCCGCCCGCATGGGACTATTTCACCCGCATAAGCCCATAAGGACTCGCATGAGGTATTCCTCGCATCATGGGTAGCAAATCCACGGAAACAGGTGGTATAACGTCTTGGGGGTTTACCCCTCATTTATACTCTTACCCTGAAGCAGGTGGTATAACGTCTTGGGGGTTTACCCCTCATTTATACTCTTACCCTAGCTCAACCGGCCATCATACATAACATAAGCCCTACCGGCTTATCATACAATAAATAAGCAAGTTAAGAAATCCCCCTAACTTCTTATTAGCCTTATTCATATACATTCTCATTTTAGTTTACTTAAGGCACTAACATGTCATTATAAAATCCGGGAATTTAACCCAAAGTACTACGTATTTCTATTCTTTTAAAAATGACTCTTTTCATATATAACTTCCAAGATACTAATAACCGTAGTATCAAGTCATAACTACTTTTCAAGACAAGTCACGATACCTTTTAGAAATACATTTAGGCTTCTAAATCAAGTGACTTCTTTCCTTTAAAACCTTAGGCAATTGATGCCTTAAATCAAATTGCCTTTCAATAAATCAAGCCATTTATCTTTCCATAAAGCCAATATAACCAACTCCCATAAAGTCGTTATATTCACTTTATGCATTAGTCAAGTACAATTTCCTATCCAAGGGACTTATACGCTTAAAACGAAACAAGTATCGCATACTTTAAAACTCTTCAAGTCCCTTAACATACTTAAATTACTTAGAGTAAACCACTCTTTAAACTTTCCATAAAAACAAGTATCAAAATACTTTCAACATACTTAAAGTCTCTTAACTTTGAAAACCAAGATATCCTTAACATTTAAACAAGTGAGTTAATTCCTAACTCAATCAACTCGACATTCCTAAAATAAGCCAAGGATGTCAAATGGACTAGATTGTCAAAATCTCAGACGCTCACCGTACTATATACGTGAAACTAGTCATGCTCAAAAGATAGGAAAAGTTCCACATACCTCTTGGTCAAACCACTTGTCAAGTACAAATTCCCCGTAGTATGTCAACCTATAATATTCACAATACGTCCATTAAGGCCTTACTTCAAACGTAGAATATTATAAGTGTTAAGTCTCTAAATTCTACGGAAAATCTGACAAAGACCTCCTTTGTTTTTACTAACTTTGCCACCTTTTCCAAGGTCGAAATACAATAATCAAACAGCCCCAATTGGCTCACAACAATATAGAAGGTAATCCAATGCCAATGAATAACCAAACAGCCCAATTGGCTCACAATAATATGTAAGGTAATCCAATGCAAATGAATAATCAAACAAATTTCCAATTGGCTCACAATAATATAGAAGGTAATCCAATGCAAATGAATAACCAAACAGCCCCAATTGGCTCACAATAATATATAAGGTAATCCAATGCAAATGAATAACCAAACAGCCCCAATTGGCTCACAATAATATAGAAGGTAATCCAATGCAAATGAATAACCAAATTTCCAATCGCTCACAATAATATAACAATACCAATTCTTATTCAATTTCCATTTCAATCCAAATGGTTTAGTATAACATGATATCAAGCCGCAATCGATTACAACTACTACAATTCTCAAGTAGGTAAACATGCGACGATTCTAAATTAACGACCAAAATTGCATTTCAATTTCAAAAGGCTAATCATGTCATTTTCGGTTCTAGGCTTCTACAATCCATGTCACTTATCAAACTTCATAACACAAATCACATGATCACTTCTAACTTATAATAACGTGGAATCTTCAATTACAAAAGTAAAACGAAGATTATACCTCAATTAGCCCAATTATGATCCAAGATCACAAGTCGCTCCTTAGCAACTTTAGCTCCTCCTTTCGACGTTCCAATCCACTCCAAGCAACCCTTAGAAGCTTAAGAATAACTCATCTTCAAGTTCCAACTTCAAAGTTGAATAACCCTTTAGGTTTTCGCCTTGCGACTAATACGAAAACGCCTCTTTTCCGAAATCTTTCTTTTGAGAAAACCTTACAATACTCTTAGGAACCTTGGTTTAAAGTGGGGGAATTATTGGACAAGAATTGGAAATTTTCCTCTTGGAAACTTGTCAAAACCGTGAGCTTCCATAGTGAGCAAGACAAGATTTCAATTTTTTTTTCCAAGTGTAGAGAATGACAAAGTCTTGCTACTAGTAAGCTTATATAACAAAATGGAAGGTCTAGATTAGTACATATGGATGGCTCGGATGTGTTTCACATGGATCTTGCCCAAGTGGCCCTTGGACTTTTAGTCAACAATGTCAAGCTAAGTCATTTGCAAGACTTGTCTTCCTAACAATGGTCAAATGACCCTTTTGTCCTTGATAAATATCGTCCAAGACAACATAAGGGGGGTGACACGTGTCGCCCTCCCATTCGTCACAATATTTCGTTTTCCGACAAATCCAAAATTCCGATAAATTTTACTCGTCTCAAACCTTAACATTTGAGTTCTTACGTACGTTCTTAAAAACATATCCTGGAATTTCCGGGGTGTAACACATATGGCATATGTTACTCAGTTGTTTTAAAAGAGATTAAGACATCGAACTATGAAACTTTTCTAAAGTAAAGAGACTTGAGTAATTGAAATTAGGCAAACTGGAACTTTAGGGAAAAGAAAGGCATTGTTTTGTCTTAAAACAGTTTAAAACATAAAGTGTTATAACCGCTTTATGGGAAGTTAGTTATAACGACTTTATGAAAACAAAAGAAGGGTTTTATCATTGGTTTTAATGTGGTGACTTGACTTTAAAAAAGGAGAAGTGTTTTGGTTTTAAAAGAAGGCATGGTATGGCCTTAATTTGGTTTTAAAAAGGAAAGTATGGAAGTTGTTTTGGTTTACTTAAAAAAGATGTAAGTCACTCTATTTTTATACTACGGGTATCGGGTGACTTTTATAAAAGGAATGGACCTCTTAAAAGGAATTTAACGTACGTAGTACTTTAGGGTTAAAACCCGGACTTTGTCATAAAATGAAAGTACTTTAAGTTGTGTGTAACTTGCCTATGTTTGCGTGTGATAGACTTGTTGTGCAAGGAATGTATTTCACTCGACTACCGCGTTCATGGGATGAACCGGGAATGTATTTCACTCGACTACCGCGTTCATGGGATGAACCGGGAATGTATTTCACTCGACTACCGCGTCCACGGGATGGACCGGGAATGTATTCCATCCGACTACCGAGTTCATGAGATGAACCGGGAATGTATTCCATCCGACTACCGAGTTCATGAGATGAACCGGGAATGTATTCCATCCGACTACCGAGTTCATGAGATGAACCGGGAATGTATTCCATCCGACTACCGAGTTCATGAGATGAACCGGGAATGTATTCCATCCGACTACCGAGTTCATGAGATGAACCGGGAATGTATTCCACACGTTTCTATACTGGGTCCATGAGATGGGCCGAGACATGTTATACGTATCACATGATTTGTACCTAGACTGCCGGCAGTGAGGAAGGAGTTCCACGGGCATGAGGGATGACTTTGAGGGCGTGAGTCCCTGACTTGACATGATTGTTTTATGTTGTGAACTGTAGTTTGGTTATCATACATGTCTCCTGCTTTATATAGACTATTATGATTTCATTTACAGTATTTTTTACAGTTTCACATACTTGGTACCTGTTATCGACCTCCTTCGGGGCTGCGTTCATGCCACGGTAGAGGTACATCATTGTCGATCCCCGCTTATAGGATCACCTTTCGTCTTGGGAAGCTCGTTCCTTGGAGGCTTATCTTTGGTATGTTACCACGAGTGCAGAGTTCTTGTACATTCAGGGTATGGCGGGGCCTGTCCGTCATAGTTGTTGTATAAATCTTAGAGTGCATGCTTGTTGTGGCGGGGTTGTAAGGATTGTAACTGTTCAAATGTCTATGTTTATACATATACTGAAAGGCAACCGTTTTGGTTGGCCTGTTTTCTTTCATCTTGATCCATACCTATTTATATGTTTAAAGTTTTTTTTTTATTTCCGCTGGTTTTCTCTGATGTTGTATCACTAGGGTGCCCGGGGTAAGGCACCAGACACGGGCCCGGGTTCGGGTCGTGACATACTTGGTACATATTGTGTACTGACCCCATTCCTCGGGGCTGCATTTATGCCGCAGGTAAGGGAAAGCAGGTGGTGGATCCTCATTCTTAGGATTTTTACTCAGGTGTCAGGAGCTCCTTTTCTCCGTGTCACGCCCCGAACCCCGGGCCCGTGACTGGTGCCCTACCTGGGCACCCTTCTACCTTAACAATACAAGTAAACTGCGGAAATTAAATAACACCTCATTTTTTTTTCTTAAAACCAACGTACGTGCAAGGGCAAAGCCGACAAGGCTGCCATAATTAAACATAAGCGAAAGACACTACAACGTACATGAGTCCAATCCCACATATGAATACTGCACTTAAGAGTTAAATCGAACTATGACGGACAAGGCCCGCCGTACCCATGCGTACAAAAGCACATCAAGGAACTATACCAAAATGATAAACTCCCGAGCAGAGGAGCTATCCAAAACTCGGCGGTCCTACACTGCCGATCACCAAACTGCGTACCTAAACTCGCGGCGTAACGCAGCCCCGGGAGGTCAAGACGAAGAATGTACCAAGTATGTGAACAATAAATGCGTAATGAAATCATAACAGTCTAAACAAAACAGAGACATGTATAATAGCCAACCTACGATACAAAACACATAGCGGTCATATCAAGTCGTGGACGCAAGCCCTCAAGGTCACTACTCGAGATATAACTATGGGTCCCACGCCCATAATATCAATCATGCCCGTGGAATCCTTCTCACGCCGCGATCCATGATATAACATAACATCAAGTCCCACGGTGGTATAGCATCTTGGGGTTTACCCTCACTTATACTCTTACCCGGAGAAGGTGGTAAGCGGTGGTATAGCATCTTGGGGGTTTACCCCTCACTTATACTCTTACCCTGGAGGAGGTGGTATAACGTCTTGGGGCTTGCCCCTCATTTATACTCTTACCCTATCTCAACCGGCCGTCAAACAACACATAAAGCAGGTGGTACAGTCTTGGGGTTTACCTCACTAATACTCTTACCCTGGAGGAGGTGGTATAACGTCTTGGGGCTTGCCCCTCATTTATACTCTTACCCTATCTCGACCGACCATCAAACAAGACATAAGCACTACCATGTCTTCTATAAAAATCCGGGAATTTAACCCAAGTACTACAAGTAACGGAAGCATACGTGGAATCCCACATCACCGCTCAGACGTCCCAAGAACTTACAACAAGACAAAGGACCTTCAACCGAGAGTCGCGACAACTCAATAAAACATAATACTTGCACTCAAAGGCTATTACCAGCACATATAGGCAAGTTCTCAATTAACCAAGCCAAAGTACTTATCAAGGCACACATAGGATAATTCTCATTTTATCAAGCCAAAGTACTAATCAAGGCATACATAGAATAATTCTCTTTTAACAAGTCAAAGTACTTATCAAGGCACACTTAGACAAATTCTCAATTTATCAAGCCAAAGTACTAATCAAGGCATACATAGAATAATTCTCTTTTAACAAGTCAAAGTACTTATCAAGGCACACTTAGACAAATTCTCAATTTATCAAGCCAAAGTACTAATCAAGGCATGCTAGTTTTCGGATTAGGGTTCCAATAGCCAATAAACATATCAAACTTCATACTATATAACACATGCTTGCTAAAATCCATAGCTACCACAATAAGTAAGCCTTAACTATTAAAATGACAAAATATACCTTTATAAGCCCTTAAAATTTCCAAGATTCCAAAGTCGCGCCTTAGCAATTCTTAGCTCCTTTCCTTAGGTTCCAATCCGCTCCAAGCACTCCTTAGAGGCCTATGAAGAACCCATCTTCAAGTTCCAACTTCAAAGTTGAAGAACTCCCTTAGTTTTCGCCTTGCGACTAACGTAAAAATACGTTTTTTCCGAAATCTTTCTATTGAGATATCCTTACAATACCCTAAGGGACATTGGGTTAAAGTCTTGTGAACAAAGGATCAAAACTACAAAATTTTGTCTTCCAAGAGGGGCCTTGGCCGAGAGCACTCTTTAGTGGACAAGAAAAATGTTGTGAAATTTTCTAAGTGTTAGAAGAGCAAGTCTTGCTACTAGTATGATACATATAACACATTGGAGGGTCTAGATTATAACAATTGTGTGGCTTAGATAAAAATCACTTGGATTAAGCCTATGTGGACAAGTTGACTAGTCAACAAAATCAAGCTTAGAAGACTTATCTTCTACCATGGTCAATGACCATTTTACCCTTGCATAAATTTCGACCAAGCCATGTGGGGGTGCCACGTGTCGCCCTCTCATTCGTCCATAAAATTCCGTAACCCTCGTGGGCCCCACAAAACGTAAAATTACTCGGGTGGGCCCCACGTGACCAAATCCGTAAAAATAAATTTCCATAATGCTAAGAGTTCCATACTCTTCAAATAATGCCTTTTGAGAATCCAATTCTCAACAACGAACATTTTTCCTTTCCGGCGTTCGGAAGATTTTCCGTCGGAAAAACAATTCTTCCTTTCGTATCAATTTCCAAGTCTTGTTTCCTTTCGTACATTCTCTATTACATGTCCTGGACTTACGGGGTGTAACACTCCGGAGGCTCGACTTTTGGTATGGTTCTCCCCGGTGTTGTAGATATTTGTACATTCAGGGGCATGACGGGGCCCTATCCCGTCATAGTGTTTACTCATTCTTAGAGGCTTGTAGTCCTGTTATAGCTCGGGCCGTTAGGGATGTAACTGTTCAGCTTTGTTGTTTTAGAGGTAGCCATTTTGGGTTAGCCTGCTTATTTTATATATATGGGTTTTTGCTGTGAGTTTATCTTCCGCTGGTTTTCTCTGATGTTGTATCACAAGGGTGCCGGGGTAAGGTACCAGTCACGGGTCCGGGGTCGGGTCGTGACAATACGCCACAGCCAAAGGTCCGTCCACTAAACATATTCACACCCCACCTAAATGCCACAGAAAGGCCAGCCAAAATATACACCCATTTAGCCGAGCCTTTGTCGCAGTTGTACGAGAGGTTGAGAGTTGCAGGATACTCCAGCCAATTCCAAAGAATGTTCTCAATCCCAAGTCCAAAGCTCATTATGAGAACAAAAGTTGTGCATACCATTCTGGAGCCATCGGACACGACATGGAAAGGTGTTATACACTCAGAGACAAAGTAAGGGAGCTGATCAAGGAGGGAGTCATTCAGGTGGAGGAGGCCTCCCCCAATAAGTACAATGAACCCCAAAGGAAAAAAGGTGTTCCCTGGCCAGAACCCGCTCCGCCTGAATCAGTCATTTATCCAAGCGTGCACCACGCAGAAGTCAAAAGAAGGAGATACTGATAGCAAAGCACGAAGACCCAGCCAGCCATAACGCGGAGCAAGGAGACGTATTGGAGGATTGGATTTGCATCCCTGTTCTGGTCCACCTAGATTCTAGATAAGATGGGAAATTTAGCTTAGCAGAATAATTTAAAAACTCGTATTTTCTTTTGTTTTGCTTGTAATTGGAACTACATTCGACCTGATTCCCTTGGCGGATACGTAGGTGGCCATATCGGCCTCGGTCCCACCTTTAGAAATTTTAGTTTTACCAAATTTTGCCTGTAATGAACTACGTCATGACCTGATTCCCTCGTGGGGATACGTAGGCGGCCTAAATCAGCTTCGGTCACACCATTATAAAACTTTCCCTTCGTTTTGAAAATAACGAGAATACACATAATATACAAGCAACCCCATTGAGACCCACTTTAGGCCAAACGCCCTTTGCATATTCAAAACTGGGACAAGGTAGGAAATCAGACAGGGGTTGCAGGTCCAAACAGGCCAGGTGCGCAGATGTCAAGAAACAAAGCTGCAAAGTCAAATACGAACCGACCCTCCCCCAAAACTCACAAATTCTCTTTGAGTGCAGGTTTTTCATATTAACATAAGCAGAAAATGCAACAGCCGAAGCAGAAAATGCAACAGCCGAAGCAGAAAATACGACAAAAGGTTTCTTCATATTAGCAGAAGCAGAAAGAAGCAGCAGAGGCAGAGGATATGGCAACAATCCAAAGTTCAAAGTCCGCAGTAGAAGCAGCAGAAGCAGAAAAGGACATCAACAATTAAAGTTCAAATTCCACAACAAAGTCTAGCGCATCAACTCGGGCATAGAGTCAAATTGCAATCCATGTGGTGCACAAACGCACGGATCACAAACACAATAAGCAATGACATCTCAGCGGTCGCAACATTTAGCATCCTACATGAGCATTTATTCTACAGGAGCATCAGCAACACATCCAGGCAACGACGTCATCAGCATTACGTCTACGCAATCAGCATCACATCTACGCAACGACGCTAGCAGCATTACGTCTACGCAACGACGCCAGCAGCAACACGTCCAGGCAACGACGTCATCAGCATTACATCCATGCAACGACGTCATCAGCATTACGTCTACGCAATGACGCCATCAACATCACGTCCATGCAACGACGCCAGCAGCATTACGTCTATGCAACGACGCCAACAGCTACACGTCCAGGCAACGATGTCATCAGCATTACGTCCACGCAATGACGTCATCAATATTATGTCTACGCAATGACGCTATCAGCATCACGTCTACGCAATGACGCCAACAGCATTACGTCTACGCAACGACGCCAGCAGCAACACGTCCAGGCAACGACGTCATCAGCATTATGTCCATGCAACGACGTCATCAGCATTACGTCCACGCAACGACGTCATCAGCAACAAGTCTAGGCAACGACGCCAGCAGCAACACGTCCAGGCAACGATGTCATCAGCATTACGTCCACACAATGATGTCATCAGCATTACGTCTACGCAATGGCGCCATCAGCATTACGTTCAGGCAATGACGTCATCAGCATTACGTCCATACAACGACGTCATCAGCATTACGTCTACACAATGACACCATCAGTATCACGTCTACACAACGACGCCAAAGAAGAACACGCCGTGCAATGACGTTATCGACAACACGCTCGCATAACGTTGATCAGCGACAACGCCAGCGTCGGATAACGACGCCATCAATCACATCTTCATCGCATTACACAGGATGACATTCATATCTACCTGACCGCATTGATTATATATTTATGTTTTATTACTTTTCTTAGCAGTTATGCACTAACTTTTTCTTAAGCTTTAGCCTACAGGACCGTCAATTTATAGGAGTATCAGCAGCATCGTCAATACCATGACGCCATCAGCATCGTCAACATCATGACGCCATCAGAATGCATCATCAATACCATGACGCCACCAGCATCGTCAACACCCTGACGCCATCAGCTTCAACATAATTACGTCACTAGTATCAACACAATGACGCCCCCAGCATCTGCAACAACAACACCTTCAGCACATTACAACATCCCTACTCACAAAATCACATTCACGCTCTATCATTTTTGTCTTAAAATTTATGCACTGATTTTTCTTAAGTTTTAGCCTACAGAGTCCTTAATTTACAGGAACAGTTCCAGCAAGACCGCGCAGAAACTACATCAGCGCTCGCAATATTCAGCAAGCATTCACGGCGATCCAAAGAAGTGCGTGCGAGGCTATATCAAGATGCAGCGATTCAAAGAAGCATTCGTAACATCCAGCAAGTCCGTGCAGAGACGATATCGGCATCCGCAGCATCCCACAAGTCCGAGCAGAGACGACATCAGCATTCGCAGCGTCCTACACATCATACAGGGACGACATCTTTACTCACAAAATTTTATTTTTTCATATATTCATTATTTTGATTTACCCGATATGCACATTTTCACAAAGTTTTAGCATGCATGAGCATTAATTCACAGGAATAGTAGCATCAACACAATGACGTCTTCATCAACATTGTGTCCGAAAACGACGCCAAGTCCGAAATGACGTCAAGTCCGAAAATGACGCGAAGTCCGAAAACGACGCCAAGTCCAAAAACGACGCTGAGTCTAAAACGACGCTGAGTCCAATAATGACGTCAAGTCCGAAAACGACGCCAAGTCCGAAAACGAGGCTATGTCCGAAAATGACGTCGAGTCCGAAAACGACGCCTTGTCCAAAAATGACGCCATGTCCGAAAACGACGCCAAGTCCGAAAACGACGCCGAGTCCAAAACGACGCCGAGTCCAAAAACGACGCCAAGTCCGAAAATGACACCAAGTCCGAAAATGACGCCAAGTCCGAAAACGACGTCATGTCCGAAAACGACGTCATGTCCGAAAACGACGCCGAGTCCGAAAACGACGCCATGTCCGAAAATCACGCCATGTCCGAAAACGACGCCAAGTCCAAAAATGACGCCATGTCTGAAAACGACGCCAAGTCCGAAAACGACGCCAAGTCCGAAAATGACGCCAAGTCCGAAAACGACGCAGAGTCCGAAACGACGTCCGTACGAAAATGACGCCACGTCCAAAGACGACGTCATCAGCATATCACATCTACGCAAGAACGATTTCTCAGCTCTCAGAATTGCATTTCTTATATATTCATGTCTTATTATTTCGTCTTAGCAGTTACGCACTAACTTTTCTTTGAGCTTTAGTCTACAAAGCTTCAATCTAAAGGGGCAGTCCGCATTCACAATCGCGACATATCCGTGCAATGACGAAATCACAGCACTTGCAGCATCACATCAACACAACAGGCATCACATTTTTACAGAATAACCTCTCTATCCTTAGAATTACATTGCTTATAAATTCATGCGCTATCATTTTGCCTTAACAGTTATGCACTAACCGTTTGCTTAAGTCTTAGCATGCAGGAGCAGGAGCACAACGTGGATTTTCTCTTACAGCGAACCGGGGCAATTTGTTGGGGGGTCAACCTTCCCAACGAATGGTAGAAGCGGCCTCGAGCGTCGGTCCACTCATCCCACATCACCAATAAACTCAGCATCATCATAAGTCGATACCGGTACACCCCTAAGTTCAAGCCATTTTATTTCTTATTTTTTTTAACATCACATCGACTCAGTGTCGTCATAACTTGACACTGGGACAAATTTTGAGTCCGCGACAGCCCGCCTTGGTGTTTGACCATGGTAGCCCAGCGTCGTCATAACTCGATACTGGGACAAATTTTAAGTTCGCACCCGCTCGTGCTTGATGGTAGCCCAAATACGCCATAACTCGACACTGGGACAAATTTTGAGTCACGCGTCAGCCCGCATTGGTGTTTGACCATGGTAGCCCAAATGCCATAACTCGACATCGACAAGTTTTGAAATCGCACACTTTGTCTTAATTGCCCAGCATTTTTTAATTCTGAGGATCGAGACAAAATTGACTATAAGTCAACGTCTTTGTCCGAAGACTCTTCCATCATCTCCATACAAAGAGGGACAAGTTGTTGACACCCAATTTTGACCCTCTCGTCCAGTCATTAACTATAAAATTACATTAAATTTTCCAAATAATTTTAACAATGTTATAATAATAAAATGCAACAATAAAACATTAATACACGCATAAATAAGTGATTTAATAATGACACCGCATTTTACGTAGAGTATTAAGCACGCCTCGAGTCTCACGTCCGCATTCGTTATTTTAATAGCAAGCAATTTCATGAATATTATACATAATGTAAGCCCTATTTTTCCCATTAATTAAAACTCAAGCAATTCTTAATGATAAATAAATAAATAAATACATAAAATAAATAATTTAACAATGACGTCGTCTTAAATAGCATATTCGCATTTATTAATAGCAAGACAATTTCATAATTATTATTTGTAATTTAAATTAATTTTAATCTAATACATGCGTTTTAATAATAGCGTCACATTTATAAAAGCACTAAGCAATCCTTAAATATCATATCTGCATTTAGCATTTAAATAATTTAATAATAATCTAAATCCACATTCAATTTTAATTTAACATCGCAAAATACGCATAATAAATAAGATTTTAATAACGGCATCGCATTATAAAATATTAATGTTACACCTCGTAAGTTTAAGACAAGGATTAAGAACGTCATTAAGGATTAAGATTCAATTTTTGAATTTAAGTATATTCTTACGTGTGGGTACGGAATAATTTTCGATAATAACGTATGTGGCGCCGGAAATTTCTTTAATAATAATGGTTTATATATATGCATGAATCCCGTCATGGATTAGTAAGGTATATGAGATACGACGGTAAGAATTTAAGGTAACGAGGGTTGAGATTAAATTAAGATTTACTACTTGGGGTTGTTTCTAACTAAGAGGGCATTAAAAGGGCCAAAGTGTATTATTTTAAAGCTATTTTCAGATTTTAAATTAAAACACCCCAAACCCTTTTTCATTTCAATTTCAATTCCATTCTTAAACACTGACTCTCATCTATTTCCTCTCAAATCCAAATCCGAAATTAACCTCAATCCCATAGTCAAATTAGGTTCTTAATTTTCTTCTTCCTAGCCTAATTCCTCTACAATTACAAGCTTAAGAAATCACCCAAAAACAGTGGCAAAAAAACGTGCCACTGCCGAGAGTTGTAGCCTAGAAATTTCGAATTTTTGGATGAAATTTTCGAAGGAAAATATGTATAAATGATGGGTTGACATTATGGAATGGTTTCATGTTGAATTGGAGTTAAAAAATGAAGAATTGGGCAAGAAAAGGACCAAAACAGTGGCATTTTTTGCTGGGACAGTGAGCAGATTTTTGGGACTACTGGACAGATTTTTAGTCAAATTTGGAAGGGAATATCTCCTAACATATTAGAAGTTTTTGGGTGTTGCAAAAGCCTAAAATGAAGTTCGTCGAGTCTAGTTTCCAACGCAACAAACCGCTCGTCGATAGTCCATCGAGTCCCTCCATAGAGGGCCGAGACATGTTATACAATTTTATATACAGACATGAGCATGATGATTTATGATTCAGTATACATGATATGATTTTCAGACATGATTCTCAGTTTTATGAAATTTGATGACTCTCTGTTTTACTTGGTACAGTTGTTATTCGGGCCAGATTTTATGTTTTACATACTCAAGACATTATCTCAGATCGACCCCCTCTCCCGGGTCGTGTTCATGCCCGCAGGTTCAGGTGTTCAGATAGGTGACCCTCCAGTCTAGGATTTATGTACAACAGTTGGAGAGCTCCTCTGCTCGGAGCGCCTACTTTGGTATGCACTTTATCTTTCAGACTTATGCATATTTTGGGCACGACGGGGTCCTGTCCCGTCATATGTCAGTATTGCGCTCTTAGAGATCTGTAGACAGTTGTGGGTTGGATGTTTGTACCTTGTTTTGGGGGTTTCTTATGTTGTTATCTAGTGGCAGCCTTGCCGGCTTGCTTATTTTGATTATGCATTTGTGCACGTGATGTTGGTTGGTGGCAGCCTAGTCGGCTAGCCTATTATGATTGTTGTTTTGTTGTTGTTTTGGCAGCCTTGTCGGCTCGCCCATTTTAGGGATATGTTGTAAAAGCAGCGTTGTGCTGCCGAAATTTCTATAAATCTATGTATTAGATAAATTAAGAGTGACAGGTCAGCAAGGACGTCCAATTAGGACGCTTAGTCGCGGTCCGTCGGGTCGTGACAATTAAGCACTAATTAAATAGCACACCCGCATTTATTATTGTAATAATAAAAATCCAAGCTAAAACTAATAAAACACCTAGGATTGTATTTAAAAATTTTAATTTACCACTAATTAAATAATACACCTAAAACTAATAACACACTACCCAAATTAAATACCTAATACTAAGCCCAATTTCCGCAGCCCAACTACCCAAACCCGCGGCACATTCCCCAGATCTTTATACTCACCCCTCAGCCCTTATTCCCTTCCCCCATCGCCCAACAGCCTTTAAGAAAAAAAAAGGCAAGAAACTAAAAAAACCTAGCCATCGCCGCCTTCCCCCAATACCAAGATCTCCGCCGAGATTCTCGCCTGAGAATCCGGCATAACCAACGCTACAACTTACCTTAACCAAACCAAATCTTTACCATAATCAGATGACAGTAAGAATCAAGCAAATCTCGTCCAAAATTGAACAATAATGGCGCCCGAATTAAGCAACAATCAGATCGAAAAACTGAAGGAAATCAGCACCAAGAAGGAACGGAATCAGCACCAAATAGCAAAAGAAGACCGCAGAGAACCTTACCAAACTAAGTACCATATTCAGGGCTATATAAATCAATGGATCCTTACATGCAAATACCCCCAGAGTTTAGACAGGAGTTTTGAGGGAGTTTTTTCGGCAGCAGAAGAACCCCATTAAATATCAAGGGAGATTAACATCCAAAGAGGGGATTTTTTTGGACGGCGAAGAACCCATCCAGGAACCAGTAAGCATTCATCAAAAATCAGTCTAAAAATCCATAAAAATCGACAGAGAACCAGTTAATCTGCTCTCACATTAAGAAGCAACGATTATTCTCCAAGCACAAACTCTGCCTTTTCCATCGCATCGCAATAAACCCCGAGTGAATCAACGACTTGATACGCTGCCTCGGTTCGCTGTCCGGAGAAGGTAAATTCAAACTCCCTCCCAATTCTAGTTTATTTCCATGTTTTATGGCTTGATGTGTTCTGTGTTGGTAAATCATTCTTAGTTGGGATTGTCATGCTACTGTCCTGCTGTTAATGGTTAAAGTATTGCGTCGCGTTAATCGATTTAGTAAACCCATTTCCCTCTTGTATTTCTCTTGCCCTTCGTGAATCCTGGTGTGTTTTATTTGTCGAGAATGGTTCAAGCATGTTTAGCTTTTCTGTTAAATAAATAGCTACGAGTGTATGACTCAATTCTGATTAGTCGATAGAATTCTAAATAAGATTTGTTGCCTAGTTATGTGTGTTAATCTGGTATGATTATGATGTGTCGCATGATGAATGGTTATCTAGCTTATGATGTAACTCTGGTATGCTTGTTTAGGCATTGCATGTTTAGTATACAACATAATGTTGACTATGTGCATTTAGCTAGGCCCAGATAGCTCTGCACCTTTTAAAAATGTTACTCTAAATGGTCAGCTGCTCATCTTCACATCCTGAAACACATCTCTTGAATTAGCCATTCAACTGTATTTGTCTGTCTAAGTGCTGAAATACACCTCTGATGATATGAAATACCTCCTTAGTCATTTGGCTTGCCATATCAGTCCATGGTCTGGACATATATATATGTGTGCTTGACTTGTCTCAAATTGATTGTATGTCTATCTATCTCTGTTACCACCATGAGGATATATGTGTGATAGCATGCCTTATTCCTATTCAGTTCATGTGTGTCCTGCCAAACTAAGTATTTTATCAAGAGTTGTTGGCTCCAGTACTTTGTTTACCATGGTTTGTCATACATGTTTACCCCTGCCCATTTTCTTTGTGTGATTGTTAGTTGCCGTGATTAAAAGCATGTCTATGTTGACTATAAAGTGTACACGTTTTCCCTGATGTATCCAGTTACACCCGCGTGTTTTATTTTACTTTGTGCCTTGATAAGCTTCGGAATACATCCTGGTTTCGATTAATATAGGCAGAATGTGTACATGTGTGCCCAGTTATACATGTGTGTGTTTTATTCTACGTTGGGTATAAATACGTTTCAAAGCATATACTAATCCTTATCATTTTCTTTTTACATGAAATACATCAGAGCAAAAATGAAGGGTCTCATGGCGAGACTCATCACGACTTCGTCAACGAAGGCCCGCATCTATTTGCATCCGCATTCGCATTACCGCCTCAGCATTCCTAAGACAAAATGGGACAAGATGACGTCATCATCCATCTCGACTCCTTTACTCGTTTAATCCCCTCGCCTTATTCGTGTCTGTTATTTTATTATTTGTAATTTTATTATCTAACTTTGTAATTAATAGGAGACATAGAATAATTAGCCTTTGAATAAGTAAATTGGGCGGGTAGATATAAAATAAAGAATGCATTTATAATTATATATTTTAGGCTTATCATGCATGTCTAAACTTTCTGCCGAATAAGCTATTTTGCATATCTAATTAGGAAATTAATGCATCTTAAAATAATTAATTTTCTTATAAACTCTATTAATACATATAATTTATTAGCATGATGATCAAAACCAATTTTGCAAATAAAGGCCTACCTTTAATCACTAAGTCAACTTTGTACATGTATATTTGTAACTTCTTATGTATTTTATAACGCCTTATATGCTTTCTTTCAAAAATTAACTTTATAAATAAATCTGATAAATCTTTTCAGGTTATAAATGCATAATTTCTATCTTTTATTTGCAAGCATCTCTTTACTTAAACATTTCAAAACATGTATTTTTCTAGCATAATAATCAACCTAGGTTTGGCAGGACAACTGCACGTTAGCGGATCTTAGAGGGTGTCTAATCTCTTCCCTCTAGATTAATAAAGAACCCTTACCCAGAATCTCACATTAAGTTTAGCAGACCATTTAAATGGAGTTAGTGTTGACTTTAACTTAGTTGACATTTAGGTGTCCTAATTCACCCAAACTAATTAGGTGGTGACTCCGCGAACACTTTAGCACTTTTAGCACCCTTTTAGCATTTAGCACCCTTTAGCACTTTTAGCGCCATTTTAGCATTTTAGCGCCCTTTTTAACCATTTAGCATTTTACTTTTATTTTTCTAACATTTTCTTAAGCAGGATTCGCTAAGAAATGTCGCGGTCGAAAAAGGGCGTGACAGCCAAGAATTGAAGTCAAGTTATCATCATCTTCCTAGATTAATTTAAGTCTAGTTTCCAAAGCAACAAACCACTCGTTGATAGGACACCGGAGTAGAGAGTTATGGACGTTACAAGTGTTACACCCCGTATTTTCAGGACATGCTTTAAGAACGTACGTAAGAACTCGCAAGTGTTAAGATTTGAGACTTGTAAAAATTTTTATCGGAATTGTGAAATTGTCGGAAAACGTAGTATTGTGACGAATGGGAGGGCGACACTTGTCACCCCCCTTATTGATGCCTTGGACGAAATAGGCATGGCCAAAATGGTCATTGACCATAGTCTTAAGATGACAAAGTCAAAGTCAAAGGTCCCAAGTCTTGATATTTTATAAGACTTCATCTAAACCACCTATTTGGTTACATCTTAACCCTCCATGCCCCTTTATTACACTACTAGTAGCAAGAGTATGTCATTACACTTAGAAAAATTTCCACAAAATTGAAGAACTCAAGGAAGAGCTCTCGGCTTCCCTCCACTTTCAAAAGGAAAATTTTGCGTTTCTTGTCCATTAAGCCCCACACTTTAAACCAAGGTTCATGAGGGTATTGTAAGTGTATCTCAATAGAAAAACCCCGGAAAAAGAGAGTTTTCGTATTAGTCGCAAAGCGAAAACCTAGTGGCTTTCTAGGTTTTGGATTGGAGGTTTGAAGGAAAGTTGTTGGTGTGGTTCTAAGGGTCTCAAGGAGCGGATTGAGGTGTCTTGACGAGGCTCTAGGTTGCTAAGGAGCAACTTCGGTTTTGAAGATTGGATTACAATTCGTTGAGGTATAATATTGTTCTTTGAAAGTGTTACAAGATTATTTATATTGTTGTTGTTAGCTTTACATGTTGCTAGCATGAAGTTGTTAAGTTGAAGTTAATAAGTATTATGGATTACTTGTAGCTTAAGTTCGAAATGAAAAGTAAGTCATGTTAAGTTGGAATACAATTTGATCGTTACTAGAATCGTCGCATGTAATTGACTTGAAGATTCTAGTAGTTATATTCGTTGCGACTAGATATCATGTTATGCTACCAAGTTGGATTGAAATGGAAATTGAATAAGAATTGGTATTGTTGAACTCAAGGTGGCGAATTTGTACTTGTGGTTTGTAATAGTTTGTTAATTAATTGTATTGAACTACCTTCATATTGTGGTGAGCCAATTGGGCTGTATAGTTAATTATTTGTATTGGACTGCCTTCTATATTGTTGTGAGCCAATTGGGGCTGTTTGGCTATTGTATTTCGGCCTTGAAAAAGGTGGCAAAGTAAGTAAAAACAAAGGAGGTGCTGACCGATTTTCTATAGAATTTGGCGACTTAGCACTTAGAATATTCTACGTTTGAAGTAAGAGGTTAATGGACGTATTGTGACCATGATAGGTTGAAGTACTTTGGAGCATTTTACTACTTGTCGACAAGCGTCGCGAGGTATGTGAACCTCTTCTTTCTTTGGCATGATCCTACGTATGAAATCTCAATGTGATAGTATTTCAAGATTTCTTCTACTCTTAGAAGTTAAGAAGTATTTGCATTGTTGAATCTAAGTTAAGAGTATGTTTAAATTGTCCTAAGTCCTTACTAGGTCTTATGGGAGACGTTGGTAAGAATGGTTAGGAAGTTATGAGACTTGATTTCTAAAGTATTGATGACATGATTTTATAAGTATAAGCGACATGATTTTAAAGAGTGTATGCTACGAGGTGTTAAGACCATAAGCCTTGATTATAAGTGGAAAGGACTAAATTTTAAAAAGTATGGCTTCTTAATTTATTTCGAAAGTTAAGAAGATGGTTTCCAAAAGAGTATGTGACTTTAGCTTTAAAAAGAAAGGAGGTTTTATGATTCTTTTAAGTATGCATGTACGTAGTATTTTTGGATCTAGTTTTCCTAATGTTGTAAGAATAAAAGTGTCTTAAGTTCTCAAAAATGAAAGGTTGTTATAATAGCTTTATGGGAAGTTGTTATGACGACTTAAGAAGAAGTGAAAAGATGGTTTAAAAATGTTATGTAAGGAAAATACACCGAGCCTACGAATTGGCCGGATTACGTTATGAAATACACCGAGCCTACAAATAGGCGGACACGTTATGAGATACACCGAGCCTACAAAGACGCCGGATTACGTTATGAGATACACCGAGCCTACAAATAGGCCGGATTACGTTATGAGATACACCGAGCTTACACATAGGCTGGATTACGCCATATTACCCCGAGCCTACACATAGGCCGGGTTACGTCACAGTACACCGAGCTCCACAGGCGGGCCGGATTATGCTACATGATTTCACAGTACACCGAGCTCCACAGGCGGGCCGGATTATGCTACATGATTCCACAGTACACCGAGCTCCACAGGCGGGCCGGATTATGCTACATGATTCCACAAGATACCGAGCCCCACAGCGGGCGGATTATGTCACATGATTCATCAAGACACCGTGTCCCGCACATGGGCCGGATTATGTTATGTAAGATAAGTAAGTTATGTGGAAAACTTGATTAACCTCTTAAGTATGTATGTAAGAATATGATGTTAAATCTTATGGAAAGAAGGAATGGAACGGTTAATATACGAGTGATTTCAGGAGTTAAAAATGGCATTCTTTTGTACAGTTATGATTTGATTCTTGCACGTTATTTCTGTTCCATATTCGACTGTTGTAATGTTTCTTCGGCCGCTGCGTTAAATGTCCGCAGTTTAGGTATTACGTGTGGATCCGCGAGCTTAGGATCCTGGTTCAGCATTTTTAGATGGCTCCGATGTTCCGGAGTTGTCATGGCTATGTATATTCAGGGGTATGGCGGGGCCCTGTCCCGCCACAGTTGTAATTCTTAGAGGTCTGTAGTCACATATTGTGGGTCTGTTTGTAAAGAAAGGAGGCAACTGCTTCGTTTATGTATGTACGTCCAGGAAGGTAGCCCTATCGGCTGACCTGTTGTTTTACTTCCGTTGTTTTATTTATAAGTTTCATGTATGTTCCGCTGATTATCTCTGATGTTTACCTGTAAGGGTGCCTGTGTAGGGCACGATCGCGATCCCGGTCGTGACAACAAGTTCAAATGATGAAGCGTTGACTAAAAATCGCATCTTGTTTGGGATTAAATTAAGGTAAGAAAATTCTTCCTTCGACACTATAATTGAAGTTGCATGTTGTCGTAGTTGAAGTATTGTGTTATGGTTGCTAATTGCATGCTACAAATTGGAAGGAAACATTGATATTTAGGTTGTAAATTGTTTATATAAGAATGTTGAAATATGAAATTGAATTTGAAAGAGTTATAGAATTATGTTGTCGGACCAATTTGAAGACTACTTTATGTTCATCGGATTGGAGTGTTGTGATGAAATTCTTATCACTAACCGCATATTGCGAATGGAGACGTAGCCTTGATAATTAAGAGATAATTAATTTATGAAGAAATTACAAGAGGAATTGGAATTTTAAGAATTAAAAGGGGATTTGGAATTACAACATGTTGATTGACCAAAAAGTTGATGGAAATTATTGAACATTATGGTAACGTATTACGAGCTGAATTAGTGTTTAAATATAAGTTACAAATACGCTTATGTATTGAGGTAGTTACCTATACATGCCTTGAAAGGATTATAGTGTTAATTTTATATTCTTGAATGGACGATGTTGTTAGAAGATTGGATTGCTCCCATGAATAATTCTAACGTAACTAAATGATTGACTACTATGAGAAATAAATGTAGTAGTTGCCTTGGTTATTGAAGTTGTTAAATGGAATAATTACAAAGAGAAGGTATGCGCACTAACGACGTAAATGGAATGTTTGAGATAATTTTGACTACATATTGAAATGATATTGATTATTGGTTTGATTTGGATTGTTGGTTGGATTTGAATTGTTGGTTGATTTGGATTATTGGAAAATTGTGGATACGCACATAAACAGAGAAAATGCTGCCCAAATTTCTATAGAAATAGGAAGTCGCTATTCGATATAACTTACGTTAGGGATAGTAGAATTGACGAACGTATTATCATTGTTATAGGTTGACATACTAGACGAGGCATATGTTAGCATTAAGTTGATTAGTTCGCTTAAAAGGTATGTAAGTCTATTCTTCCTTCTTTTGGCATGATTTTGTGAATTATTACTTCTTTCATTTGACATGTATCTTATACAAAGTGAATGTACGGCGGACGTACATGATCTCTTCACAGTCTAATTCTTAGCAATATGAGTTACGAGAAGTACATGTGACTTTCTAGTAAGAAGTTCAATTAATGATTTTATTGAGAGTCAAGATATAATTTAAAATTGCATATAGTTGCTCATGATATCCACTCGTGCAAAGTATTACCATTCCACTTCACCGCGTCCCGGGCCGGGCAGATTTGTGCACATATATCAGGATGATTCACCGCATCGCTCACTAGAGGGTCGGGCAGTTTATGTATACATATATGATGATTCCACGGACATGCATCCGTGATGCGGGTACATATACCGGTGATAAGATATTTATCATTCGTCCTCACCAAAGCGGTCGCGGTTTATTCATTTACTTATATCTGATGATTATATGGTTAAACATTCATGATTACTGGTATGACTCTAAGTCTCTTATGATACAATTGACTCTCTACTTTACATGACACAGTTATGATCTTATTTACAGTATTTCACGTTTACATACTCAGTACATTATTTTGTATGCGATCCCCTCTCGAAGTGCGTTCATTCCCGCAGGTACAGGTGATCGGTTAGGTGACCCTCCAGTTTAGGATATTTACCCGTTGCTAAGGAGCTCCCTTGTTCCGGAGCCAGTTATTATGGTACAGATCTTTGCATTCCAGACTTATATATATTTTGGGCACGACGGGGCCCTGTCCCGTCATATGTCAGTTTTGTACTCTTAGAGGTTTGTAGACAGTTGTGGGTGATAGATGTGTTTTGGACTTGTGTAGAACGTTTATGCGGTTGATCTAGTCGTATTTTTGCACTTGTTTGGGATGTTCCCGTATATAGTGACAGTCTTGCCAGCTTGCCTATTTTGATTGTTCCTTTGTTTATATGATGCTATTTGGTGGAAGCCTTGTCGGCTAGCCTATTGTGATTGTTGGTTAGTTGTGTAAGGCAGCCTTGTCGGCTCGCCTATTTTGGGTATATGTTATAGATGCAGCATTGTGTTGCCGAATTTTCTATTACCCTTAAGTGTCAGTTGATTACGTGACAGCTTAGTGTAATGGCGTCCAATTAGGCGCTGGTCGGGTCGTGAAGTGGTATCGAGCGATTAGTCCTCTGAGTGTCTGCATCAGGTTCAGTAGAGTCTTGTGTATGGGTATGTTATGCATCATACTTATACGCAGGAGGCTGCGGGAGATTTAGGATTGGTTTCTACTCTTTCATCTCGTAGATCGTGCAATATAGCTATGTCATTAGGATACCCCTCTCCCTAATAATTATTGTGGTTGCAGCTATGTCTCGAAAGACATCGACAGTGGCTCAGAAGGAAAATCAGAGTTATTCGGACTTGACTTGGTGCGTCAAGCCATAAGGGAAGTGAAAGAGTTTGAATAGAAATATGATGACCAGGTTTGGAGATACTGGGTCAACGGCAGGTAAGGTAACTCTTCAGAATCTTTTACGTACCAAATAAGAAAATAAGTTAACAATTCATCACTTAAGGGATGGTATCATCAAGGATTGAAACCAGGAGCAATGTCCAAGATTACGTATGTATACTAGAATATGTTGGAGTTATGAAAAGTACGACAAGTAAGAAATAAGTGAACAAGTGTTAAAAGAAATTAAGTCATTTATAATTACGAGTAGTGATAAGATCCCTTTCAGACCATGAATGAGGTGTCGACTTGTGAAATGAATTACAGTAGTCTCTATCTTACGAATTGGTACTCCGTTATGATACGTTATCTGCTCTATAGTTACAGATATTGAACTTTTCCTTCCAAAGATAGAAAATGAAGTTTACCTACTATTTCCTCCTCCATACCTCTAATTAAATTCTGAGCTCTAATTGTTAGAATATGTGATTGTTTTATGGTATATCATGTTGCTGAACTATGTGAAGGTAGGAAACTACAAAAGAATATTGTTCTCATGTAAGGTTAAGAAGGGGCTATTACTTCTGGGATAATAAGATTAATATAAAATAATGAAAACATTTTTCTTACTTTGGACCGAATGTTGGGAAGTATTAGACATAGGAATTAATTGAGTTTCTTTCGCAAATGACTTAGAACTTGGGAATGATGAGCATCCTATTAGTGTATAGTTGTGTCAAGCATTTTAAATATTATAACCTCTGGAGTTCATATTTTCAGTTAAGAAGTTATTTGAAAGATTGGTAACCGAGGTATGTATTGTGCACAGTTCAATGCATTAGTTCACGCAAAATGCTAAGATGAGGCTATTTGGTCTCTTGGAACCAAAGGTTAAAAAGGGAAGAAGCTCATAATAACTCGCTTAATTTGCGTAGTGGGTGATATGCTAAGTACTAATCTTACCGAGCATCCAAATGGATGAATATGGTTATTATGGAAGCCTCATATCTATGAAGTAGATATTAAGTTGTACAGAATAATTGATATATTGCGGGGTAACACATAGGGGTGCAAAGAAAAGTTTTTATGTGACCTTAGTGTATGCGTTTAATGATGTGACTCTTAAAAGAAAATTGTGGTTAGATATTGGAAGAGTGAAGTGTCATGTCGCTAAGACTGAGATAAGGGATTTTAAGCAGTATATAGCAGATTATGGTGAAATGAGTGGGCATGCAGGGTGTATAGTAGCACTTACAAATTAAGAATGAGTTGATAACCTACATGCTTCTAAGGTGTCTTTCAAGAAACCAGGTATATATGAACATTCTCTTGGGTTAATTGGATGAGAAGTAGGCATAAAGACTTAGTATAAGTTCAGATACTTTAATAGGTGAAGGTTGAATCCTGAATTTCTACAGACCATAATAGAAGGATGGAAAACATATAAGAGAGGTACAAAGATATAGATGAATTCAACGAAGTGATAATAGATACTCAGTGGGATGTAGCCAAAGTGACAAATGTTGACGCAGCCAAAGACATAACTGAGTTAGTAAGTCCAACTAGAGGATAAAACAAATGCCACTTGAGGAGACAAACGGTAATTATGCAAATAAGGAGGAACAAAGAGATACTGGGGAAGAATATGGAAATAAATAGAATAAGGAAGACGACGATGGTAAGGTGGTAGAAGTAAAACAACTCATTAAGGACCCATAATTGATAGAAGAATCAAAAGCAACTTTTACTACTAAAGAACGGGTTGAAGGAGCTTTTGTAGCAGCAAAAGTAAATGAGGAGCGCAATGTTGACAAGAGACAGGAGATGTGTACCAATGGTAACAACTCTAATAATAGTAATGCATTGATATTAAAGGAAGATGGGACAATGATGTCTAATGTGGAGCAGAACAGGGCAGTGGAAACGGATATGTCTACCCTAAATATATTGATCAGTAGAGAAACTTAATCAGAGATAATATGAGGGATGATTAACATGACAAACTTAAGGACTCACTGGGAAGAAGTTACATGAACTAGGTAGATATACTATGGTAAGTGCAAAAAGTGATGCATTGGGAAGGTTGTCTCTGGGATAGTTTATACTATATTGTCGACGATATGCGGGATCCTTGGCTAGTTAGTGGGGATTTCAATGTTATTATAAATGGAAGGCAGACAATAGGCGGTCTTCAGATATATCCTGCAGAGCGTGAGGATCTTTGCATTTGGTACTAATTCATGTGAAATGTTTGAAACTGATTTAAAGGGAGTTTTTTAAGTAGTGGAATAAGAGAGTCGATAATGACTCTACTTTTAAGAGGTTCGATAGAATGTTAGCAAATATTTATTTTAGCTTGGTTTGGAAAGAATATGAAGCATTATTTTAAGCGCTAAATCGAAATTGACACACTGTTGTTGATTAAGATGATTTCGTTTCTTTTATACTGAAACTGAAGAATGTCAAGACTGCCCTATTATTATGGAGTAAGGAAACTTTTGGAGGATATTGTTAGATTTAAAGAGGAGTTGTTTGAAGACTTTTCAACCGAAACAAATAGAATGATTTTACAAAGAGTTAAGGCAGACTTTGAAAGAGTATGAAGAAGCTTCTGACCATTTGATCAATAAAATGAGAGTTCTGTTTATATGCATGCTAAGACTCCTAGTAACTTGATTCAGCAAGAAAAATCTATTACTGGTTTCACAAGGGGGACATTTTCATTCATGTATTTAGGATGTCCAGTATTACATGTTAGAAAAAGGAAGATAGACTATGCTGAATTAATTAAGAAGATTAAAGACAAGTTACAGGCTTGGGAAGAAAAATTGTTGTCACCATAAGGTAAAGCAGTGTTGATTACTAGTGTGTCACAAGCGTGCCTATACGCATACTGCCTGCTATAAGACTTGCAAAATGTGTGATCAGAGATATATATACAAATAGTTGTAATTTTCTTCTGGTGTATAGTAAGGATGATGTTAAGGCTAAGCATTAGTTTACATGGTTAAAAACGTACTTGCCTAAGGATGATAGTGGACTGGGGTTCAGACCTCATTTTGTATATATTAAAGGCATTGTGTAAAAAGCTATGATGGACATCTAGGACCACCAACGCTCTATGGGTTAACTTTCTAGGGAGCATGTACTCTGAAGCATTACCCTCAATATGTGCAACGGGAAGGTGGTTCTCAGACCTTGAAAATGGTTGTTGAGGTAAAGAATAACATTGAACAAGAAATATGGTGGGAAACAAAGAGTGGGACCGCTAACATTTGATTTGATAATCGTACCAAATTGGAAACATTACACTATGTACTACTATCGGAGTTTCTTATTGATGAAAGGATAGAAGATGTCAAAGAATTACTACGTGGGGATTGATGAGGTTTGTCAAGGCTAGGGTAGTATCTACCAGATGACATTGTTTCACATGTCACTACTTACTTGGTATATACCCTGTGGATAATCTTTGGTGGATAATGACAATTTCTAGTAAATTTACAGTGTCAAGTGCATGAGATTTATTGAGATAAAGATCCTATCCTTCTGAGGTATATAGGTAAATGTAGGTTAAAAGAATGTCATTCAAGGTATATTTCTTCCTATGGACGGTGTGGAAATTTAAAATTCCAGTGGATGAAGTGTTGCAAAGTATTGGAATTAATATAGTATCAAGATGCTGCTGATATAATGTTTTACATCAAGAAATGATAGGTCACTTGTTTCTTACAAGGGAGTTTGTCAAATCTATATGGAGCTATTTTAACAATGCAACGGGTATACCCATGAATTGTCATCATGTTAAGCATGCAGTGCATATATGGTGGGCACTACATGCCATTACAAATTGAAGCATGTGTACAAGGTAGTATCAGCTATAATATTGTGGCAAATTTGAAAATGAAGGAATATAGTACTGCATGGAGGCTCTTTAACTTTGTTCAAGGTGTTACATGAGATTCAGTTGAATATTCACATGTAATTTGATTCCTTACTTAACTATTTTGAATTGGTGAATCGCATGTGTGTTATCTTGTGGCCCTGTGAGGCATCTGTTGGTTTGCTGGGTATAGGTGGATAGACATAGTTATAAAGGAGACTCTGCCGAAATTTTTCTAGCATAAGACTTGTTATGAACATTCGAGGACGAATGTTTCTAAGGGCGGAAGGATGTTACATCTCGTAAATTAAGACAATAATTAAGAACGTCATTAAGGATTAAGATTTCCAATTTTATTAAATTTAAATATATTTTACGTGCTAATACGGATTAATTATTGATAATGACGAATGCGACGCCGGAAAATTCTTTAGTAATGGTGGTATATATACATATATATTTTCCGTTATGGGTTAGTAAGGTATATAGATACGACGAAAAGAATTTAAGGCAACGAGTGTTGAGATTAATTGAAGGGGGAGATTAAGATTTATCACTTGGGGTTGTTTTAACAAAAAGGGCATTAAAGAGGGTCAAAGTGTAAGTCTTGAAAAACTATTTTCAGATTTTCAATTTAAAAGACCCAAACCCTTTTTTTTTCATTCCAGTCTCAACCTCATTCTTAAAGACCAAACTTCATCTCTTTCTCTCAAATGTCAATCCGAAAAATTATACTATCTTTAGCTAAGAATTGAAGTCAAGTTATCATCATCTCCCTAGATTAATTATGATTACAATTAGAAGAAAGAAATTGAACCCAAACAGTGGGTTACCGCGGGCCTGCTGGCCGAGAATTGAGGCTAGGTTTTTCAACATTTTTTATGAAATTTTAGCAAGAAGAAAACATAGGAATGATGGAGTAACATTATCGAATTGTTGCATGTCGAGTTGGTATTGAAGAAGTGTGAAATTGAGGCCAAACATTGGAGCGAAAACAGTGGCAAAATCGGGACTGCTGGGCAGAATATTATTCAAATTTGGAGGGGTATATCTCCTCATATATTATGGGTTTTTGGGTGTTTCAAAAGCCTAAAATGAAGTTCGTCGAATATAGTTTCCAAAGCAACAAACCACTCGTCAATAGGACATCGGAGTAGAGAGTTATGGACGCTACAAGTTCAGTTGACGAAGCAGTGACTAAAAATCGGGACTGTTTTGGGGATTAAATTAAGGTATGAAAATTCTTCCTTCCACGCTATAATTGAAGTTGCATGTTGTCGTAGTTGACGTATTGTGTTATGGTTGCTAATTGCATGCTACAAATTGGAAGGAAACATTGATATTTAGGCTGTAAATTGTTTATATAAGAATGTTGAAATATGAAATTGAATTTGAAAGAGTTATGGAATTATGTTGTCGGACCAATTTGAAGACTACTTTATGTGCATCGGATTGGAGTGTTGTGATGAAATTCTTATCACTAACCGCATATTGCGAATGGAGACGTAGCCTTGATAATTAAGAGATAATTATTTTATGAAGAAATTACAAGAGGAATTGGAATTTTAAGAATTAAAGGGGGATTTGGAATTACAACATGTTGATTGACCAAAAAGTTGATGGAAATTATTGAACATTATGGTAACGTATTACGAGCTGAATTAGTGTTTAAATATAAGTTACAAATACGCTTATGTATTGAGGTAGTTACCTATACATGCCTTGAAAGGATTATAGTGTTAATTTTATATTCTTGAATGGACGATGTTGTTAGAAGATTGGATTGCTCCCATGAATAATTCTAACGTAACTAAATGATTGACTACTATGAGAAATAAATGTAGTAGTTGCCTTGGTTATTGAAGTTGTTAAATGGAATAATTACAAAGAGAATGTATGCGCACTAACGACGTAAATGGAATGTTTGAGATAATTTTGACTACATATTGAAATGATAGTGATTATTGGTTTGATTTGGATTGTTGGTTGGATTTGAATTGTTGGTTGATTTGGATTATTGGAAAATTGTGGATACGCACATAACCAGAGAAAATGCTGCCCAAATTTCTATAGAAATAGGAAGTCGCTATTCGATATAACTTACGTTAGGGATAGTAGAATTGACGAACGTATTATCATTGTTATAGGTTGACATACTAGACGAGGCATATGTTAGCATTAAGTTGATTAGTTCGCTTAAAAGGTATGTAAGCCTATTCTTCCTTCTTTTGGCATGATTTTGTGAATTATTACTTCTTTCATTTGGCATGTATCTTATACAAAGTGAATGTACGACAGACGTACATGATCTCTTCACAGTCTAATTCTTAGCAATATGAGTTACGAGAAGTACATGTGACTTTCTAGTAAGAATTTCAATTAATGATTTTATTGAGAGTCAAGAGATAATTTAAAATTGCATATAGTTGCTCATGATATCCACTCGTGCAAAGTATTACCATTCCACTTCACCGCGTCCCGGGCAGATTCGTGCACATATATCAGGATGATTCACTGCGTCCCTCACTAGAGGGTCGGGCAGTTTATGTATACATATATGATGATTCCACGGACATGCATCCGTGATGCGGGTACAGATACCCAGGACAGTATATTTCACTGTGTCCCTTACCAAAGGGCCGGGCAGTTTATTCATTTACTTATATCTGATGATTATATGGTTAAACATTCATGATTACTGGTATGACTCTAAGTCTCTTATGACACAATTGTCTCTCTACTTTACATGACACAGTTATGATATTATTTGCAGTATTTCACATTTACATACTCAGTATATTATTTCGTACTGACCTCCCTCTCCTCGGGGGGCTGATTTCATGCCCACAGGTACAGGTGATCGGTTAGGTGACCCTCCAGTTTAGGACATCTACCCGCTGCTAAGGAGCTCCCTTGTTTCGGAGCCATTTATTATGGTACAGATCTTTGCATTTCAGACTTATGTATATTTTGGGCACGATGGGGCCCTGTCCCGTCATATGTCAGTTTTGTACTCTTAGAGGTCTGTAGACAGTTGTGGGTGATAGATGTGTTTTGGACTTGTGTAGAACATTTATGCGGTTGAGCTAGCCGTATTGTTGCACTTGTTTGGGATGTTCCCGTATATAGTGGAATCCTTGCCGGCTTGCCTATTTTGATTGTTCCTTTGTTTATATGATGTTATTTGGTGGCAGCCTAGTCGGCTAGCCTGTTGTGATTGTTGGTTAGTTGTGTAAGGCAGCCTTGTCGGCTCGCCTATTCTGGGTATATGTTATAGATGCAGCGTTGTGTTGCCGAATTTTCTATTACCCTTAAGTGTCAGATGATTACGTGACAGCTTAGTGTAATGGCGTCCAATTAGGGCATCGGATCGCGGCCCGTCGGGTCGGGTCGTGACAGCACCGCCCGATCCACGATGGAATCAGAGTTTATCACTTTGGACAAAGCATGAGAAGAAGCAGAATGGCTTCACGACTTCTTAGAGAATATCCCTTTTTGGAAAAAACTTGTACCTTCGATGATGATTCACTGTGACAGCCAATCAGCTTTAGGAATGGCACGGAGTAATATGTACAACGACAAGTCTAGACATATTCGTCGGAGGCATAAGAGTTTTAGGCAGTTGATCACTACGGGTGTCATTTTCATTGATTACATCAAATGAAATGATAACTTAGCGTATCCATTAACTAAAGGCCTACCCAAAGATCAAATATTCTGCATGTCTAGTGGAATGGGCTTAAAACCCAAATAATAAGAATCTTTATGGTGGTAACCCAACCTTACTGACTTGAGATCCCAAGAATTTAGTTCAATGGGAAAACTAAACTATAGAGGTTCAGTTTAGCGCTTCACTTGAAGTGAGAGCACTTCGAATTATCATTCTTTAAAGAAGTATAAATCCAAAGTTGTTCCCCGATAGACATTGTGTGCTACCTGGGTAAAGATAAGTTTCTAAAAATTTTAATGATTCCTAACACTTGCGAGTGGGGTAGAGAAATATACCTTATAGGAGATCACCTATTTAAGTGTGAAGACATGCCGCGTCAAATGTACGCACTTAAGAATCCAAGAGTTGTCCATGGCCACAATGGACAAATCAATAAGAAAAAATAAATAAGGAGAGTTATTGTGTTGATACCATTGTCTTGGTTTACACTAAACACTAACGGTTCAAGATATCATGTTCACCGTGCAGTAATTAAATCCGATGGTAATTGACTAAGGCAGGTTCAAAGCCGAAAGCTATCTTTCCTGATGCAATATTTTTCCGCTGAAAGATTGTTGAACTTTAGAACCCTGTGTACACCAATTCTCTTTCAAAAGGTGATTGTTGGAAATTTACTAATGTGGGATTGAGTTTATCCCATCTTTAATTACTTGAACACATGGGCCCCGCATGTCAGAAATGTCAGTTTTCGCACATGTCTAATCTACTAAGTGAGTAGATGAAGTGACAAGTATTGTCACGACCGACCGAGCCGGATTGGTGCCCTACACGGGCACCCCGCTGTGTATATATCGAGAATAGCGGGAACATACACAACACACATAAAAACTTAGACAGTAAACAGCAACAGACTAGCCGATAAGGCCACCTCCCGTAAAATATACACAATCTAGAAATCGAACGGTACATCTTTTTTTTTTCTTTACAACCCAATCCACAATGTGACTACAGACCTCTAAGAATAACAACTGTGACGGGACAGGGCCCCGCCATACCCCTGAATATACAACAACCAACCATACCAGGGATAGGCCTCAGGAGTAATGGAGATTCCCAACAGCTGAACAATGATCCTAAGAGTGAGGATCAGCAACCTGTATACTCTACCTGCGGCATGAACGCAGCCCCCCGAAGGAGGTCAGTACAACATGTACCAAATATGTGAAACTGAAAGTACTGTAGTGAGATCATAAGTCTAAAATAAAGCTGGAGACACGTATGATAACTTAAACAACAGTACACTGTGCCTTACTAACAATGAGAGTAAACAAGAGTATAAACTTTATTGCATAAAAATAGGAGGCTCATGATCAAAACAGGGTCCCTCGCCCGTAGTATCATTAAGCAATCCTACTCCTGGGACTATTTCACCCGCATAGGTCCTGTGGACCCGCATGAGGTCATCCGCCTCGCATGGGACTATTTCACCAGCATAGGTCGTGTAGACCGCGTGGTATTCCTCGTGATAGATCGCCCGCATGGGACTATTTCACCCGCATAAGCCCTTTCGGACCCGCATGAGGTATTCCTCGCATCATGGGTAGCAAATCCACGGAATATGTAAATGCCACAAACCCAGGGAATGACCCCGTAATGAATAATATATCACTAGCACAAATCGGCTATCATACATAACATAAGCACTACTGGCTTACCATACATAACATAAGCACTACCGGCTTATCATTCATAACATAAGCACTACCGGCTTACCATACATAACATAAGCACTACCGGCTTATCATTCATAACATAAGCAAGTTAAGAAATCCCCTAACTTCTTATTAGTCTTATATGTACACTCTCATTTTAGTTTACTTAAGGCACTAACATGTCATTATAAAAATCCGGGAATCTAACCCAAAGTACTACGTACTTCTACTCTTTTTAAAAATGACTCTTTTTCATACAAAACTTCCAAGATACTAATAACCGTAGTATCAAGTCATAACTACATTTTTAGACAAGTCACAATACCTTTTTAGAAATACATTTTCAGGCTTCTAAATCAAGTGACTTCTTTCTTTTAAAAACCTTAAGCAATTGATGCCTTTAAATCAATTTGCCTTTCTTTATTTCAAGTCATTTATCATACTTATATTACTTAGAGTAAATCACTCTTTTTAACCTTCCATAAAGATATTATAACCAACTTCCCATAAAGCCGTTATACTAGCTTTATACCTTAGAAACTTACACTATTCTTTATAACCAAGAGGCTTAAACTTTCCAACAAAACAAGTATCAAAAATACTTTCAACATACTTAAAGTCTCTTAACTTTTGAAAACCAAGATATCCTTAATATTTAAACAAGTGAGTTAATTCCCTATCTCAACCAACTTGGACATTCTTAAAATAAGCCAAGGATATCAAATGGACTAGATTGTCAAAATCTTGTACGTCTACCGTACTATACATTTACAACTTATTCATGCTCAAGAGATAAGAAAGTTCCACATACCTCTTCGGTTTAATCCACTTGCTAAGTCCAATACGCCGTACGTAGTATGTCAACCTATAATGACCATAGTACGTCTATTAACTTCTTACTTCAAACGTAGAATATTCCAGGTGCAAAGTCACTAAATTCTACGGAAAATCGGACAGCACTTCCTTTGTTTCTACATATTTTGCCACCTTTTTCAAGGCCGAATTCAATAACCAAACACGCCACATTTAAGGCTCAACAAAGTAGTTAACAATAGGGGATTACACGCTTACAAGACGTGTAAAATTCCGCCCCACAATATATATCAAACTAGTCTAAACTACAATGTCAATTCGGCAATTAGGGACAACAATACCAATTCTTCTTCCAATTTCTTATCAATCCAAGTTGTTTAGTATAACATGTTATAAGGCCGCAATTGATTATAACAACTATAATCTTCAAGTAGATAACATGCGACGATTCTAGTTAACGACCAAATTGTAATTCAATTTCAAATGACTCAACATGTCATTTTGGTTGAGCTTCCAAATTTCCATAACACTTATCAAACTTCATAACACATATCACATGATCATTTCTAACTTATAATAACATGGAATCTTCAATTACAAAAGTAAGACGAAGATTATACCTCATTTAGCCCAAATATGATCCAAGATTACAAGTCGATCCTTAGCAACTTTAGCTCCTCCTTTCGACGTTCCAAACCATTCCAATCAACCCTTAGAATCTAATGAAGAACTCATCTTCAAGTTCCAACTTCAAAGTTGAAGAACTCCTTAAGTTTCCGCCTTGCGACTAATACAAAAACGCCACTTTTCCGGGATCTTTCTATTGAGATACCCTTACAATACTCTTAGGAACCTTGGTTTAAAGTATGGGGATTATTGGACAAAAATTGAAAAAAAATCCCTTGAAACCCTAGCCTTGGCCGAGAGCACTCCTCAATGTTCATCCCATTTTCTTGAAAATTTAGCTAAGTGTAGAACCTTGTCTTGCACTAGGAAGCTTATATAAATATATTGAGGGTCAAGATTAGAACAAATGGGTGGTTTGGATGCATTTCACAAGGATCAAGCCAAGTGGCATTTGACTTAGTCAATTTTATCAAGCTCTAGCTTTAGCAAGACTTTGGACATTTAAATTATGGTCAAATGACCATTTTATCCATGCCATTTTCATCCAAGACCACAAAGGGGTGACACGTGTCACCCTCCCATTCGTCGCAATATTTCGTTTTTCGACAAATTCCAAAATTCCGATAAATTCTTATTTTTCTCAAATCTCAATATTTTTTAGTCCTTACGTACGTTCTTATAAGCCTATCCTGGAATTTCCGGGGTGTAACAAGTATCATCAAATTTCACTAAGGAATGAAAGAGATATTGGTACATAGAGTAAGATGTTTGAGATATGAAAAGATGGAGTGTTTTTGGCCAAAAATGACAAATCTCCCTCATTGGTAAAAAATGGAAAAATAGAGCAATATATAAGCTCTAAGTTTGAGTAAGGGTTTGGGCCACCAAGGGGTGACCCATGTGTTTAGATTCTTTAGAAGGGGGAAGACCTAAGTGAGCTTGAGTGCGAGGCTAAGCCACACACGTGCGCCGCAGCCCGCCTGTCCGGTCCGGGCTCAGGCTCAGGCCTCTGGTTCTCGGGCCACGGGCAGCGAGCAATTTTTCAGAATTTTCCTTTTAGTCCTTAAAATATTTTTTATTTACACTTTGGCACCTGAAGATTTCGGAAAGTTGCAACGGTTCTGAAACGTTGCAACTAACGGTCAGATTCGCCCTTATTCTTTCTTATATACTGAACTTCTTTGTTCAAGTTCGATATACACTGAATTTAGACTAGAAAATACAGAAATCTTCTCCTCTGCTATTCGAACACACACAAAATTCTTATGTAATGAAAAACAGAGAACAGAGATAACAAAAACCCCTTTTCTTATGTTCTGTTCAAAGTACAGAAATAGAAACGCACAAAAAATTGTTCTATATTTATTTCTTCGCTAGAATCAACACAGTTTGCTTTGTTTTGTTGATAGTCGATGTTTTATCTTGGGAGACTATTGTCCATTACTGTAAAAGCATATATACGGGGCAATCTTGTCTTAAAGACAGAGAGTCATCTCTCGACTCAGTATTGTTTGATTTTGTTTAACCTTTCGAATACACCATTTTTCCATACAATATACTCTATATATTTTGTAATATTTAGTATTGTATACTTATGGTATATAAATGATCCTTATTGTATTAGAATTTCACAGTGTACACACTATATATTTGTATTATTGAGAAAGACTCATCAAGGGAGATTAATACAATTTTACAAGTAGTATCAGAACTGGTTTTCTATATGCCTTTGGTTGATGAGAAGGATTTGACGAAGGCACATTTTCAAGGACTCCATAAGATTGATTGAAAGTGCCTAAGAACTCCTAATCTTTTGGCGATGGATCTCGGTTAGCAGCACTGTAGACGTCGGTTGACCATGTCGCCGGAGCTGGTGGATAAAAATATAAATATAAAAATTTATGATAACTTGAAATATGAGAATTGTGTATTGGCATATGTAGGGGTGACGATGACAAAAATGAATCACAGTCGTAATTGGGAGCAGACTTGTTGCGAAAACGCACTGGACTAGATTTTGATCAGCCATTAAAGAAAATTTGAGTTGTACTCGAGATTGTTAAGACACAGAAATAATAGAATAAGAAGAAGAAGAAGCAGACGAGCAGTAAATTGATTTTTATTTGTGATTGAACGGAGAAGTGAGAGGCAAGACCTTTGCTTTTATAGGCACCGAAAAAAGAAAAAATCTTGAGAAAGAGATTATGTCATCTACATATGAGTTTAATAGCATGTTTGGTCAAGTTTTCAAAATCAATTTATTGTAAGCGCTACATGTCAATATTGAAAGAAATAATCCCTTGATTATTTTCATTAATGAAAGAGTATATACAGTTTACAATTTCCATAATAGGAAAATTATATTCTTATTCTAATCTCAAAACCTTATTCTACTTGTACAATAATAATACAATTATGGTAAGTGTACGATTCTAATTATATACAAAATATACCACTAAATATGTTACCATATATAACGGTATACATGGTTGTGTATACCGTGTATATCACAGTTTTCCAATTGTTGTGGGATTCCGTGTATAACCTTGTATATTTTCACACTCCCGCAGTTATAGCGGGCGGTCTTCGTACGGTGAGATTGTCCCTAAAATCTTCAAAAAGGACCGACAGAAGACCTTTGGTAAAGATGTCTGCAATTTGATACCTAGAATGGATATGGCAGACACGTACTTGTTCACGAGCTACCTTTTCGCGAACAAAGAGGATATCCATCTTTATATGTTTAGTGCGTTGGTGTTGAACCGGATCATCAGAAAGGTATACCGCACTAATATTATCACAATAAACTAAGGTAGTTTTCTGAATATGACAATAAAGCTCCAAAAGAAGATTACATAACCAACAGGATTCAGAGACCACATTAGCTACCCCTCGATACTCGGCCTCTGCACTAGAGTGTGATAATGTAGTCTGACGCTTCACAGACCATGAGACTAAGTTATTACCAAAAAACATACAATAGCCAGACGTGGAGCGTCTGGTGTCTGGACATCCACCCCAATCAACATATATATACAAGACAAGGGTAGATATCGAAGAAGGATACAAATGTAAGTCATAGTCAAGTGTCTCCTGGATGTATCGAATAATACGTTTGAGCGCATTCATGTGCTCAATCTTGGGATCATGCATAAACAAACACAACTGATGTACGGCATGCGTAATATCTGTTCTCATGAAAGTAAGTTACTGAAGAGCCCCTGCGAGACTGCGATAGTGGGTCGGATCCTCGTAAGGTGAGTCAGCCGCAGCACCCAACTTGAATTTAGTATCAACTTGAGCGAAAGTAGACTTACACGAGGACATACCAGCTCGCTAAATGATCTCAGTTGTATACTTTTGTTGTGACAAGAATAACCCACCTGCATGACGAGTGACAACAATCCCCAAAAAGTAACTCAAGGGCCCCAAGTTTTTCATAGCAAACTCAGAATTGAACATTGTCATGATAGACTTTCGCAAAGCATCAGAAGAAGCAGTTGATCGGTGTATTTTATATACACCTTTTGAGTCATTTTTAGTTAGTCTTTTGCCCATTTTTGTACAAATATGTGTCGTGTTAGGATAGATTTTGTTTCTTTTGAGTCATAATGGTTTAAAGTGGTACATTGGTGAGAAGGAGCGAAAAGAGGGCAGAAACAGAGGTTCCAGAGCTCAAAAAGCTAAAAAGTTGGCAACAGGCGAAAGCAGGCGGCGCGGCTGGACCATCAGCAATAGCAGAGCCACGGCGCCCAAGAAGCAGACCAGCCGCAGAAGTTTCGGTGTCGCGGCGCCGATTGTAGGGCCGCGGCGCCGATGCGGGAAAATTGACAAATCCGAATAGGATTGGGCCAAAGCGAAAGAGGAAAAGGTTTTGCACATTTTTGAGGATATAAATAGGGCCTTTTAGGTCAGATTTGGGGATAACACACCTTACCATTCATCACAACATAGATCAAGATTGGAGACTTATTTTTGAGTAATTTCTTGTTCTTTATTTTATTTTATTTCTAGTATATGTTGGATACTATTTTAGTTCTTGGCATGTCTATAGCTAGGACCTAACTTAATTTAGGGCTTTCCATGTCGAATCGCTTGAACCTCGTTTTATGAATTAATGCAAGATTTTGGTTTCTTCGTATTATTGTTGAGATTTATTCAATAATTATTTTGATTGCTTGGTAATTAATTGATCACTAATTATCATCACTTATATGATTTCTAATCGAAATCCGAAAGGAGAGATTGTGAATATGCTATAGTTGAATAAACATAGGTTTAAATCGTGGACGAAAGTACCCCGATACTTGTGTAGCTTAATAGGTTATTGCTCTTAATCCTCCTTTGTAGTCAATCTTGTCATCGAAAGATAGAAGGGTTCTACATTGGGGTTGAGTGTTTATATTACCTTAACAATAGTATAAAATGGCTTAGTTAACCTGCTATCTCAAAATAGAAGAAGAACCTTAATTATTTGCATTAACGAGTAAAGCGAGCGGATAGTTGAGGAGATTTGGAAGCCCTATTTCCACCATATCTGAAGTAAAGTAAAATAATTTAGTTAGCATCTATAATCATAGCTATAAACAAATCATCAAATTATCGGTCACCAAATAGATCCTACAAAATAGAGGTTGGTAATTGGACACTAATTCATGAGGATGATAACTCGGTCTTCTAGACTATATTACTTGTCACGATACGTGCACTTGCGTTTAGCGTGTGTATAAGTCGCGCATCAAGTTTTTGGCGCCGTTGCCGAGTATTGGCGTAGTTCAATATCAATCTTTCTATTCTTAATTTCTAATTTGGTTTTTATTTTTATTTTTATTATTTTGTTGTATTAGTGGAATCGTGTGCCGTGATCCGTTTGTTGATTTTAATTTGTTGCAGGCATCTAGTTTATGCGAAGGAGAAGAGAAGCAGATACATTTGTTCCCTTCAACCCGGAGATTGAAAATACTTGCAAGCAGAACCGGAGAAACAAACGAATCTTGGCCTTAATAGCAATGGGAGGCTTGCAGAATAACAATGAGATGAACGAAGGGTTAGGTGATCATCAACCTAACCAGAGGATGCCACAGAGGTTACCAATGGATGTGGAAGAAAGGGTCCATGTCCAAGCTGAGAGAAGTTTGGGAGATTATGTGCTGCCAAGGGTGAATTGAGCACAGACTTGCATCAGGATCCCAACAATAGGAGCAAATAATTTCGAAATCAAGCCTGCGATCCTGAGTATGTTGCAGAATACATTTCAATTCGGAGGGTTGCCATCTGAAGACCCTCATATGCACATAGCAAATTTCTTGGAGCTGTGTGCAACTTTTAAGTATAATGGTGTTACTGACGCCACCATCTGATTGAGGCTCTTTCCCTTCTCACTCAGGGATAGTGCAAAAGTTTGGTTGAATTCCCTGTCTACAGATTCAATATTCACATAGCAGGAGTTGGCACAGAAGTTCTTGGCAAAGTTCTTTCCACCGTCCAAAGCCGCTAAGCTGAGAGGAGAGCTGAACAATTTTTACCAGGCTGATGGAGAGTCACTCTATGAGGCTTGGGAGAGATTTAAAGATCTGTAGAGAAAGTGTCCACATCATAGCATTGAGCTGTGGAATTTGGTCCATATTTTTTACAATGGGCTAAGTGGGACCACAAGAACCATCATTGACGCAGCTGCAGGTGGAACCTTCATGAAGAAGACAGCACATGAGGCCCATGATTTGCTAGAAGACATGGCCACCAATAACCATGTGACAGATGATAGAGGGGTAAGTGGAAGGAGAGCGATAATAGTTCATGAGATCGATGTCATTACAACGTTAAATGCACAGGTTGCTCTCTTGACCAAGCAACTGCAACAGAACACAATGTCAGTGAATACAGTTCAGATGCCACTGAGTTGTGAGATATGTGGGGGTACTCATACCTTTAATAGGTATCCATCAGCAGACCCCAATAACATCCCTATTGAGCAAGCAGAATGTCAGGCAAAGGGGAATTACCAAAGGCCCCAGAACAACCCCTATTCAAATACCTACAATCCAAGGTGGAGGAATCACCCTAACTTTTCATGAAGGGGTGATCAAGGGCAATAGAACCAGTTCCGAGGCCAATACCAGAATCAGCAACCATTTAACCAGGCCTCACCTTCCTAACAGTTCGATACACCTGCTCCACAAGAAAAGTCAGACGAATTGCGAGCAATCTTGTTGACACTTACGAATTCACAAACCCAATTCATGGCAGAGACAAGATCCTCTATCAGGAACTTGGAGACGCAGGTGGGACAGCTAGCAAAGATCGCAAATAACAGGCCACAAGGCACTCTTCCTAGTAATACAAAGATGAATCCCAGAGAGCAGTGTCAGGCGGTGCAGCTGAGAAGTGGGAAGCAGCTAGAACAGCCTACACCTCAGCCTGTGGTAGAACAGAGAGTTGAGCAGAGAGTATATGCAGAGAAGGAGGGGGTTACTGAGGACCGCCCTATTTTAGAGAAGGCTCCAACAGTTCCAGTGAGGTAATACACTGAGAAGATTCCTTACCCTCAGAGGTTGCAAAGGAAAGCAGTTGATAAGCAATTCTCTAAGTTCTTGGGGGTATTTAGAAAGCTGCACATTAACATCCCTTTCATTGAGGCGTTGGAGCAAATGCCTACTTATTTTAAATTTATAAAGGAAATCCTTGGGAAGAAGAAGAAGTTAGCTGAGTATGAGACAGTGGCATTGATAGAGGAATGCAGTGCCATCTTGCAGAAGAAACTGCCCCCCAAGCTTAAGGATCCAGGGAGCTTCACATTGTCTTGCACAATTGGTAGGGTGACATGTAACAGGGCCCTGTGTGATTTGGGGGCCAGCATAAATCTCATGCCCTTGTCCGTTTTCAAGAGGTTGGGTTTGGGAGAATACAAACCAACCACTGTGAACTTGCAGTTGGCGGATAGAACAGTGGTGCATCCCATGGGAATAATTGAAGACGTATTGGTTAAGGTGGGAAAATTATTCTTTCCTGCAGATTTCCTCATCCTTGATATGGAGGAAGATGATGAAATCCCTATCTTGGGAAGACCATTCTTGGCAACTAGGAGAGCCTTGATTTATGTGGAAAAGGGCGAGCTGACACTCAGAGTTGAGGATGAAGAGATGGTGTTCAAGGTGTTTAAACACATCGTTGAACCCCCAGTCACAAGCAAGTGTTTTGCAGTCAGCACCGTTAGCACATCAGTTGAGCCAGCACAGGCCAAAGCAAAGGAAATCAGTCCGCCAGTACAGGTGAGCAAAGCTAAACCTTCTCTTGAGAAAAAGGAGAAAAAGAAAAACAGAAGGCGAAAGAGAAAAATGATTATGAAATGGGTAGGCTGTGGGGTTAAGTTACCCCATGCCTATTGATAAGGAACCTGCGTCCGGCTAAAAGACGTTAAAGACATCGCTACTTGGGAGGCAACCCAAGGGTTTTTTTTTAATTTATGCAATTTAGTTTTAGTTAGAACAGTCTCACGGAAGGTATTGTTTACATGTTGTGATGACAGGTACAGGGCTAAAAAGTGGAGGGCGAAAAACGTGAGAGAGGAAGGAAAGGGCCATGGCGCCGAGAATGCAGAAAGTCGCAGGAAGTTGGGCGCCACGGCGCCGAAAGTCCAGAAGGTCTCTGAAGTTTGGGTGCACAGCGCCAAATCAGAGCGCCACGGCTCCGGAAGTTCAGAGGGTCGCAGATGTTTGGGCGCCACGGCACCGATCTCAGGTTTGAGTGAAGTTTGGGGGTTGAATGGTGTTGTGTTTTGCTGAGTACGCTGTGTGTTGATTGTTGTGATTGAAAGTTGTTGGGTATTCTCACTAAAACAGAGGAAACGCTGCTGAAAATTTTCCAAAATGTCTGCCAGAAAAAAAAAAGCTTCCACATCCGCCTCCGTTCCACAATATGACACTACTAGGTTTGTTAGTCAAAAAGCAGAAGACAGTTATTACAAACTTAGTACTAGTCCCTTGATACCTGAGCGAGGAATGGAGTACCGAATTGAGCCATTTGAGAATGGCGATGTCTATGAGCCAATTCGGGCAATGATAGAGGCAATTGGGTGGAAGAGATTTGTTAATCCGGAGAGAATAGTACCACAGAACACTGTAATGGTAAAAGAATTCTATGCTAACTTTCCGGAACGGATAAATGGTAGATGTTTTATGAGAGGACGGTATGTGCCTGTGACGGCTGAGGTGGTGAATGAGCTATTAAGAACAACTGATGTTGAAGAAAGAGGCGATGATCGAAGCTATTTCAGAACTTGGTCTAGAGATGCCAACAACATCGATTGGAATATCGTCGCAAGGACATTATGTTACCCTAGGGCTGAGTATGATATTGCACGAAATGGATCAAGAGGACTGAGCAGATGTCAGTTCAACAAAACAGCCAAGGGTTGGTTATATTTCGTCAGTGCTCGCATAATTCCATTGACGCACATCACTAGTGTGCCAGCAGATAGAATAAAGATGATATATGGAATTATGGAAGGGAAGAAGATTGATGTTGGAAAGGATATATTGCAGAACATTGGAGAAACCAGTAGGTTGGTCACTACAGGTGGGTTGGGACACGGATCACTTATTTGAAGTTTATGTTCTAGACGTGGAGTCCCAACCCTAGCTACTGATACATATGAGAAGGGCCAACCTCCTGTGTCATATGGGATAGAGCATGCCTTCCCAAAACCATTCCATCCAGCAGCAGCAAGAAGGAGACCAGCACCAGCACCACCAGCAGCAGCAAGAAGGAGACCCGGCGCGGCCACCCGCGCGGGAGCGGCGAGGTGTCATGGATGAGGATGAGCCTGAGACAGAGGCTCGGCGTAGCGAGTGCGGCCGCCCGGCCGCAGAATTGGAACCTCCGGTGCCTATGATGGAGCAGTTGTTCATGAACCAGCGGAGGATGATGCAGAGTTTTGACACGATGATACAAGGTCAACAGAACCTGAGGCAAGGACAGCAAGAAATAAGGCAGGAGCAACGGCAGTTGAACCAGATATTTGATGAGATGAGTTCCTTGTTCAACCAGTGGTACATGCATTATCCGCCGCCACCGCCACCATTTTAAACCAAGTATGTAAGTTGTCCCGTTTTTCTTTTATTCTTGAGTCTTGCACACATTAGGACAATGTGTGATTTAAGTTTGGGGGGGAGTTCTTAGTTATTTTTGATGTGTTTTTGAGTCTTTTTGTTGTTATTTTCTATGTTTATTTGAGTCTAAATTTTTTTTTTATGATCATGCATGTTGTAGTTACTTGAAACGCCTAGTGAAGTAAAGCTGAATAATGTAATGGAATTGGAAGCAAATATCTGAACACTTAGGTTAGATATGCCAAAAATTCATGAAATCAAACTATTTGGGGTATATTGCTTGATTTATGCATTGTTAGTAATTAAATCTATGTGTCTGCTTACTTGCTATTTGAGGCGAAATAGTTAGGATATGCATGTTAGGGAGATGACTCGGACATTTCTTTGTTAGCCCTTTCTTACCATTCTTTGCCTATCCCTGACATAAAAATTGTATCCCTAGTCAGCCCCTTTGAGCCTAAAAATAAGATCTTTTCTTTGACACCCTATAACTCCATACTTGTGTCATAAGTGAAGAAATTGATGTGTTTGGAATATAAAGTGTTGAAAAGAGACAAAAAGAGAGTGAACAATTTTGATGCACCCCAATGAAAAGTAATCATAAATAGGCAAAAGCATAAGTTTTGGGGTGCCTACTATTCATCATATACCTCAGTCTCTCAAAACAAAAGATAGGAAAGATAGGTATGAGGTTAAGAAGAAAATCAAAAGAAAAAGGAATAATCGAAAGCAAAAGAACTTATGGTACGTAAGATTGAGCCTAAAAACCTATTTTTACCTACCTCTGCCTAAAGCCTACATTACAACCCTGAAAAGTCATGATGATCTCTAATGTGTGTATCCATGATTAGTGGAGAATAACAAATGAACAGGCCATAGAATTTTGAAATTAACATGCATAGTTAGGTATTCTTACTTCCATTGAGCATGATTAAATTGAATTTGCGAAATATCTGACCTGATGTGTTTAGAATGCTAAAAATCCAGGCTATATGTTCTTGCATATTATTCTACTAACCTTCATGTTTTTCTAAGTAACAATGATGCAGCAAATTGATCAATGTCTTTGAGTCATTTTATTTTATTTTATTTTCTTTCGTGTCTATGTTTCTATTTTTGATCTTTACTCGAGGGCGAGCAAAGGTTAAGTTTGGGGGTGTTTGATCGGTGTATTTTATATACACTTTTTGAGTCATTTTTAGTTAGTCTTTTGCCCATTTTTGTACAAATATGTGTCGTGTTAGGATAGATTTTCTTTCTTTTGAGTCACAATGGTTTAAAGTGGTACATTGGTGAGAAGGAGCGAAAAGAGGGCAGAAACAGAGGTTCCAGAGCTCAAAAAGCTAAAAAGTTGGCAACCCGGGCGAGGAACAGGGTAGCGTCGCGGCGCCAGACCATCAGCAGTAGCAGAGCCACGGCGCCCAAGCGAACGGCCGCGAAGATTGGCGCCATGGCTGGTTCTGAAGGCCGCAGCGGGAAAATTGACAAATCCAAATAGGATTGGGCCAAAGCGAAAGAGGAAAAGGTTTTGCACGTTCTTGAGGATATAAATAGGGCCTTTTAGGTCAGATTTGGGGATAACACACCTTACCATTCATCACAACATAGATCAAGATTGGAGACTTATTTTTGAGTAATTTCTTGTTCTTTATTTTATTTTATTTCTAATATATGTTGGATACTATTTTAGTTCTTGGCATGTCTATAGCTAGGAACTAACTTAATTTAGGGTTTTCCATGTCGAATCGCTTGAACCTCGTTTTATGAATTAATGAAAGATTTTGGTTTCTTCTTATTATTGTTGAGATTTATTCAATAATTGTTTTAATTGCTTTGTAATTAATTGATCACTAATTATCATCACTTATATGATTTCTAATCGAAATCCGAAATGGGAGATTGTGAATATGCTATAGTTGAATAAACATAGGTTTAAATCGTGGACGAAAGTACTCTGATACTTGTGTAGCTTAATAGGTTATTGCTCTTAATCCTCTTTTGTAGTCAATCTTGTCATAGAAAGATAGAAGGGTTCTACATTGGGGTTGAGTGTTTATATTACCTTAACATGAGTATAAAACGGCTTAGTTAACCTGCTATCTCAAAATAGAAGAAGAATCTTAATTATTTGCATTAACGAGTAAAGCGAGGGGATAGTTGAGGAGATTTGAAAGCCCTATTTCCACCATATCTGAAGTAAAGTAAAATAATTTAGTTAGCATCTATAATCATAGCTATAAAGAAATCATCAAATTATCGGTCACCAAATAGATCCTACAGAATAGAGGTTGGTAATTGGACACTAATCCCTGAGGACGATAACTCGGTCTTCTAGACTATATTACTTGTCACGATACGTGCACTTGCGTTTAGCGTGTGTATAAGTCGCGCATCAGCAGTCAAGATAATATCATCCATATATAAAAGTATATAAGCCGGGGAAGTACCACGACGATATATGAATAACGAATTATCAGACATGTTGTGTGAAAATCCAATAGAGAAAACATAGTCTGCAAATCTCTTATAACAAGCCTGTGGGGTCTGCTTAAGCCCATACAAGGACTTATTTAATAAACAACCATGATGAGGATATTTGGGGTCTCGATAACCCAAGGGTTGATGCATGTAAACGGTCTTCTTAATATTGCCATGTAAGAAAGCAATTTTCACATCTAACTGATAAACGAGCCAAGCTTTCGAAAGAGCCAGACTGAGAACATTTTGAATGGTATCCAGTTTGACCACCGGACTAAACATCTCACCACAATCACGGCAACCTACTGAGTCTTACCATCACCTACAAGACGATTCTTATGCCTCGCAAAAGAACCATCAGAATTATCCTTATAATGAAAAATCCACATAGACCAAATAATATTAACACCAGAAGGACGGGGTACCAACTCTCACGTCTTATTATCAATAAGAGCATTATATTCGTCGGTCATAACAATTTTTCAATTCAAGTCATTCAAAGTTGAACCTAGGTTACGGGGTAGGGGTGATTTAAGAGCATTAGAATTGATATTAAAATGTCTTTTGGTTTGGAAATACCCCGCTGACTATGAGTAACAGGTCTATGACTCGTGAGAGAATTTTGTGGATTTTGGGAAAAATAGAGTAGGTGTGGTGGCAAGATCTGATGGGCATCTTGCCGCCCAACATCGAAATAATGACGCAGAAGCGTAGCGAGGAATAATTTGATTGGTGACAACCGCCCAACAACAGTGGCAGGCGAAACAACACTAGAAATAGTAGGATGTGGCGGAGCAGTGGGTCCAGCTGGCAGTGGGTCCGCTGGCTGATTTTGGATGCGGGACAAGTTTGATAAATGTGGATAATATATGGGGAGACACCGTCATCCAAAATATTATACGAACTAGGCACGGGACTGCTCACTTTAGCAAACAGAAATTGGGTTTCATCGAAAATAACATTCGACTGATGATAATTTTATTAGATGATAAATTAAAACATTTGTAACTACGATGATTAGACGGATAACCCAAAAATACACAAGGGTTAGAACATGTCTGAAGTTTGTTAATTGTGGTTGACGGAAAGAGTGGATAACACAAGCACCCAAAGACCCTAAGATGGGAATAATACTAAGGAGTCTTATTATATAAGAATTGAAGATGGGATGAATATGTCAAACCTTTGGTAGGAAGTATGTTAAGAAGATAAATAGTCATTTGTAGAGCGTGATGCCAAAATAAAGAGGGTATGGAAGCATGGACCATTAAAGTTCGGACAATATTATTAATGATACGAATTTTTCGTTCGGCTTTTCCATTTTGGGAGGACGTAGGAGGACAAGAGAAATGAAAATTTATTCCATCCAAAAAGAGAACATGATAATGATGGCCCAAAGAACTGAGAACATAATATGTCCATAAATCGTTATGAATAATATCAAATGGCATTAAAGTATGACAAATAAAGTCTATAAATGGTAATCTAACAAGTTTTTCTAGAGGACAAGATTGACAAATTGGAGTACTACGTGTAACCTTATAAGAAATACTTTTTGTTTAGTTAACCTGGGTTTACATAGCCCAAGGCAGTTTGAACTAATAGAACCAAGGGAAAAGCGCTTTGATTCAAAAGTTGATAGACGACCCAGGGTGACCCAAATGTGCATGCCACAAGGAAGGAGCGAGAGCTGCAAAAGTATATGGTAATGTTTGACTCGAGAGACCGGATGTGGGCATGATAGGATAAAGATCTCCCCTACTATCACATCTCATGAGAGGAATCCACGTCTTGAAATCCTTCACAGAAAATTCAAAAGGATCAAAATCAACAGAAACTTAATTATCAGTGATGAATTTACAGACAGATACCAAATTTTTAATTAAGTTAGGGGCATTTCTCAAGACAAGATGGGGATGAGGGGAGATAAAGTTTTATGACTGTAACCACTAATTGGAATTGAATTGTGCCATGATTGTTGCTCAAATTAGAATAAAACTAAAGAATACCTTGGTCGGACATCATGTGTGAAGTGGAATCGGTGTCCATGTACCAATTTGCGTCTGACGGATTCAATCTAAGAGTGTGCATTGCGACTTCAATATCGGTCGGGGTGGGGCCCGCAACATGATGGTCCTGTGGAAGTCGAGGCTCAAGCACACTTGATTGCTGCCCCCGGCCCAGTGTTGTTGCGATAACTAGTGGACCATGTCGGATTGGGCCGAAAATTCTATTGGGCAGCCCACTATCCCGGGGCAGGAGAAGGCAGAAAATAGGGTCATTGGGCCACTGACCACCAGCCCAAGCTCACTACCAGGGGGCCATGGCTGGGACCAGTTGGCCTATGGCCTACTACCACTGTGTCGGGGCCCACTGTCATTGTTCTGGCCGCCTCCACCACCACCAGAACCACCACAATTATCACTACGATTTTTGCCATTATTTTTTCGGTTTTTACTATTTTTGCCTCCACCATTGTTGCGATTTTGGCCTGAATTATCGGAGAAGGATGGAGTAGCGTCGGAAGTTGTCATCATGATGATTGGATTTGCGCTACTAGATGCCTTTTTAGTTAAGTCGGCTTCCTCCAACGTAAGCATGCTTGATAGAACTGTGGGAGAGGATCACTTTGACGAAGGAGAGTCCCAACGCCACTATAAGCTTCGGATATACCATTAACCATCTGGAGAACAAGATGATTATTGCTAACGGGCGCACCAACGTTGTGGAGTTGGTCCACCAACTCATTCAGTCTTTTGCAATAGGCTGAGACGTTCGAGAAATCCTCCACGTGAACATGAGAAAATTCCTGCTCAAGAGTAACTGCGCGGGAGTTTTTATTATCTTGGAATATGTCACGCAGCCTATTCCAAGTTTCAATTGTCGTAGCATCGGGTTCAAGAATCGTTTGTAAGATGTCTGTAGAGATAGTGGAATAAATCCATTGTAGAACGATAGCATCAAGAGTAGTCCATAATATCGGATCAACTTCTGGGGCAGGCTCCTCGCCTGTGGCTGAGGAAATGATATGATGAAGAACTTGATGCGAACGTGCATGAATCTTGAAAAAATTTGCCCACGTCGCATATTGGACGTTTTCCATCTCAAGAACAATAGGGATTTGGTTCTTGATGTTGGAAACAATAAGGGCATGATGAAACATGTTCTTTGACGTAGACATAACGAAAGAACAATATGTGAATTAGGGATTGGGAAGAAAATTGGGAGGAGAAGAGGAAAAACACGAGGGCACGGAATCCGAGAGATGGTGTCTCGGGAAACGAGAAGGGGCAGCGAAAAAATGTAGGATTTTTGTGAAACCTAGACTTCTCATACCATGAAAGAAATAATCTCTTGATTATTTTCATTAATGAAATAGTATATATACAATTTACAATTTCCATAATATGAAAATCATATTCCTATTCTACTCCCAAAACCTTATTCAACTTGTACAATAATTATACAATTATGGCAAGTGTACAATTCTAATTATATACAAAATATACCACTAAATATGTTACCATATATCACGGTATACACCTCCTTAAAAAGAGTTAGAGAGATGTTTCTCTCACTAGGCGAAAATGCTCTCAACATTTTCCTCTAGTTGCTCTTCTACGTCTCCCTTCTTCTATGATTTTCACCAACTGAGTTATTACAGATTGGTCTTTGATCAATCCCATCCTACAGAGAAGTTTGTGTGTTCATTTCATGTTCACTTTAGTCGATTTGTTAAAGTGTGGGTCATCTTCCTTCTTTCCATGAGGAAGAATATAAAGATTACGGCCAAAAGAAAGAAAGAGATTAGTTTGATTGTTCAAGATTTGAATTTGTCGAGTGCTTATCCAGTGGTGGCAGCTTCCGGTGGTGTCTAGATAGCAACTTTGAACATTGTGGGGAAATCGGGTCACGCGGGTGTAGCCGGGTTGAAAGCAGGTCAGGGGGGTGGTTATGGATTGCAAGAGGGTCATGATGGTGGTCATGGGTCGAGGATGCAATTCATTGAGTCTCCCAACTTTCCGGTGGCAACCTCATGTGGTGTTCCGGTAGGAACCCTTGACACTGGAGGGAAAATGGGTCATGCGGGAGATCCCAGGTCGAAAGTGGGTATGGAGGGAGGTCCCGGGTTACAGGAGGGTCGTGATGGTGGTCATGGGTTGTGGATGAAACCCATGGGTCACCGATCTATGATTTCTGAGTCCATTGGGACTTTTCCGGCAGACACTTTGGATGCCGAGGAGAAAGCCGGTGTTCCGGTAGGAACACTTGACACTGGAGGGAAAACGGGACATGCGGGAGATTCCGGGTTGAAAGCGGGTATGGAGGGTGGTCCCGGATTGCAGGAGGGTCGTGATGGTGGTCATGGGTTGTGGATGAAACCCATGGGTCATCGATCTATGGTTTCTGAGTCCATAGGGACTTTTCCGGCAGACACTTTGGATGCCGAGGAGAAAACGGGTCACGTGGTTAGTCCCGGGTTGATAGCGGGTCAGGTGGGTGGACATGGGTCATGGGGGAAGTCCATGGGTCACCAGACATTGGTTGTTGAGTCCGAGAATGCTTCAATTCCCATGGGCCTTGGAAATGCAAAGGTTGCGGAAGCCGAAGGGTTTTTTATTCAAAAGAGATTTAGTAATTTGCAGCATTCAATTGATGCGGAAGCCAATGGCACGCCTCATTCAATGGTTGTTGCTTCCGAAGTTACTCCTAGTCCCATGGATCTTGGTAAGGCAATTGATGCGGAAGCCGAGGGGTTTTCTCTCCAAAAGATGCCTAGTAACTCGACGAATTTAATTAGCATAGGGAATGTAGAGACATCTCATTTAAGGGGTCTTCGAAACTTGATATGGGTGGGAACCGGTTTTGACAAGAACAAGAGTCCTAGGAACTCTAATACTTTAAATGATAGTGCATTATTACAACAAAAGAATTCTGTGACACCAAATCCCAATGGTGCACGTTATTTGACTTCAATTGCGGGAACCAACAATGTACCTATAGATCCTCAACCCTTCACTTCACCCGAAGCTGTAAATGCAACTACGGATAAGCCTATTCCAAGGAAGAAGTCTTATGCGGGGGTGTTTGCGGAGTCACGTTTAGAAGCAAAGGGTATGAAATTGCAATTTATTGAATAAGAATGAGATATTGTAGAACTTGATGCGAATGATGAAGTCCCATTTGTTGAAACTTGGGGCTATTGTCTTATTGGTTGTTTCACGGGCCCTTTCCCGGGACGTTGTTATGGGCTGGAATGTGAAGTGCTGAATCATTCCCTATGGACGTAGATGGACCGTCTTCCGTTTCATGTCAGAGGATGATCGCATTAAGGTGTTTCATGGTGGCCCCTATATGACATTCGGCAAAACATTGATGTTAAAACTAGTTGATAAGGATGTGATACTTTCAGATGATCTTTTTATGAAAATCCCCGTTTGGGTGTTTCTACGTGACATCCCCTTATCGGTTTGGAGTGAAACCGGTCTGAGTAAAATAGCATCGCGTGTTGGAATGCCTCTATACACGGATCAGTTCACTAAATAGAGGTCCAAAATGAACTATGCACGAGTATTGATTGAAGTCGATGTTAGCAAGGAACCAGTCACGGAATTTAGAGTAAAACTACCGAGTAATATCATGTATGTTCAAAAAGTGGAATATGAGCAATATCCGGATTTTTGTTTTCTTTGCCAAACATTTGGGCATAGCCATTTAAAGTGTAAGAAGTTGAAGAAGCAAGTGAAGCCTATGGAGACTTCCCGACCTCAAAATTCGAATGCTTTGCCTCAAAATGGCGAGGATACGAGTATGCCCTCTATGCCCGAAAGTGTCGATACAGCTTCGAATCTTGATCGAGCTTCGGGTGAGAATCAATTTGATGAACACCGTCATGGATGCGTGATGTTCCCAACACAACAAGGGTGGGAAATAGGGATTTTAATCAAGTCAGAACATTTGCCGAGGCAGCACGAGGGGGGTCTAAAACTCCTTTCGTCCCGGGGTCCTTTAGAAGTGCTACGGGTGTTGATAATTCGCCGAGTGTGTACATGCATGCACCACTTTGTGCGGATAATGATGGATGGCAAGAGGTTACTTCAAGGAAGAATTTTATTAAGAACAAAGCCAAGCAGCAAGTTTGAGAAGTGGAAAGAGTATTTCAACCCTCCAAGATTGAGTTCATTTGTTTTGCGTTTATTTTATTTTCTTGTATTGTATTTTCGTGTTTTACATTGAGGCTTGAGAACCCTCAATGATCGATTGTACTTTCCGATTTCTAGTAATATATTATTTATTTACCCAAAAATATATATATATCACGGTATACACAGCCGTGTATACCCGTGTATATCACAGTTTACCAATTGTTGTGGGATTCTGTGATATGTGTATATCGTGTATAACCTTGTATATTTTCAAATACAACAACATACCCTGTGTAATCCCACATCGTGTGGTCTGTGAAGAGTAGAGTGTACACCGACCTTATCTCCACCTTGGTAGGTAGAGCGGCTGTTTTCGGAAGACCCTCGGCTCAACACAAAGCTACATGTCAATATAACTAAAACCAAAATAACAAAAAAGGCCTTAAAGTTTTGTGATAAATTTTATTTGATATTTACTTTATAGCTTCTTAAAATGTGGAATAGTTCATTATATTTTTAACTTGTTTTCTTTTTTTAATTGACAATATATATTCAATTTATTTAATATTTGTATAGACATTATTGGTATTAGGTAAGATTTTATTGATTCTAAGTTATGAATAACTTTTTCCAACTAAGGCAAAAATAACCAAAAAGAAAAAATACGAAGGCAACTAATATAAAAGTGTTTTTTGTTGAAAAATAAACACTTTTGGCCTTTCAATAGCTTGATTAAACATGTTATAAGTTATATACACTATGTAAAAAATAATTACACCACCAAATAATTTTTACTTGTTATAGTAGGTAACATGCCTAACTTTTAAAATTACAAATCTTACATTTTAAGAATGTCGTTTTCTTTTTTATTGGGGGGGTGGGGGTGGGGGACTAAAAGATGTTGGTTTACATTTGTTGTCATTTTTTTTTGGTAAACAAGCATGGATTTTAGGGTTGGTTAGGTGATGAGAAGCTATTAAAGGCAGTAACAGTCTTTGGCTTGACTATAAATTTAGCATATTACAATAATCTATTTTTTTGTGTTATCTTGAATTAAATGTCGTTTCTATTTTCCTTCATATCTATTTACGTATCGTATTTCTAAAATGACAATATAATAGTATTTTTGCGTCCAGAGTATAATGATCAACGTATATAATTTTATGTGAATTTGTCGTTAATTACTAATTTTAAACTAAATGCCTAGAATTTTGAGATTTGATGATGAAATATCTCAAGAAGTGAAAGGGTTTAACATTGGATTTTCTGCATGAATCACAAATTTGAAGCAGACCAGTGGCACATTCCTATTGTTGGGTTTTGGGATTGGTGGGGACTGGGGAGGGAGCACTAAAGATTTTTTTCATTGTAATCAAGCATGGATTTTAAGGTTAGTTAGGAGATAAAGAAATTAATAAAAACATTAATAGCCTTTTTCTTAGAGATAAATTTAGCAAATTGCTATAATCCAAATGTTTGTATTATCTTCAACTAAAATAAAATTAAAAAATCTCATTTATATTTATGTATGTATAATATCTTTTTTAAAGGACAATATAATAGTACTTTTTCGTCCATGATCAATGTATCTAATTTTATGCAAATTCATGGTTGATTTACTAATTTTAAGATAAATTATGCATACATCTCAAAGCTAAGAATTTTGAAATTGATGATGAAATGTCTCAATAAGTGAAAGGGTTTAACGTTGGATTTTTAGCAGATATTCTCGTTTTTGTTTTTGTTGTCATATTTCTTTGTAATCAAGCATGGATTTTAGGGAGATAACAAGCTAATAAAAGCATTAATAGCCTTTGGCTTGTATGTAAATTTACCAAACTGTTAGAATTCAATTTCTTTATATTATCTTAAATTAAAATGAAATTTCTGTCAATCCATTTCGTGTATCAATGGAAATGGATTGACAGAGCTCTCGACATTGCTTTGGTTTTCCCGACCCTTTTGTTCAAAATTACAGAATCAAATCGTATTCCACAAAATTCTACACATTTTTCTTGCATTTATGTCGCCAGTGCTATGGGCTTTGGCTCGAGACTAAATTTCAAAAAATATCTGGATAAAAGTTCATTTGAACAAGCAAAAAATATAGTAACAGAATTTGCATACATGAGAAAAGGGAGAAGGAACAAGATGGTATTAAGGCGTTAGGCCTTTCTAATTTACAGCCTCAGAATGCATCAAAAAGGTATACAGAAAGAAATTACAAAACTGGGAGAAAGAAACAAACTAAAACTACAGAAAACAAACTTGAAACTCATCTCAACCAACTACATAAATCAATTATCAAAAGAAAAGATACCCGCAAGGGTAGCCAAGTTGGTGTAGCAGTAGAGCGCGGGACCGCAAGGTCACGAGTTCGATCCCCTGCATAAACCTTCTTGGTTGAGTCTGTCACACATGGCTTGCCAAGTGTGGTTTACATGGCTGATGTGGTTTGCGTGCTCTGCGGGTCGGGTTTACCAGGCGCACTCGAAAGAGTAGCGGCTGCGGGTTCCTTCGTCAACAAAAAAAATTATCAAAAGAAAAGATGTCAAAAAAGACCAAGGAAAAATCAATTTACTTTGGTGTTCCTATCTTTACAGAGCATATGCCATTCCTGAATTATAGCTGCTTGAAGTGCCCGATGCTCGGCCTCTTCTGCCGTCAACTTGAATAAAGTAGTTGGCCCCTTAGTTTTACCACCTTCAATGTTAATCATGTCCTCGTTCTTTTTGTCCTCGTCTTCCTCCTCTTCTTCATCCTCAGATTTTGGAGACTTCGGGCGAGGTCTTGCCGCCTTTAGTAACGCTATCCGTTCCATCGAAATCTTTAGCTTTTCGGCAGCAGTCACCTTCACTTCATCTTCAGGCATGTACTCGACACCGCCATCAGTTAGGTCATCCAACCAACCCTGAAAATCTGAAGCAATCTCCTTGGTAATGGATTCATCTGATGCTCGGATCACAAATTTGCACATCATTGTTGACGTCTCGTCGCCAAGGTCCACATTTCTGCTCACCTCACTTGCACCAAAAACCATCATGCCCAAAAAACCCCCATACCAGGTTTTAGCAGCAAAACACAGCTGTTCAATACCAAGCAGCAGTGAGATAAAGAGAAAATGGAATACATTGAATTTGAAGTTTGAACAATTATAAATTGAGTGAATAGGTTAAAAAACAACCTAAACTATCGTCATTTTGCGAGTTTTAAACCTAAACTATCGGGTGTTCTTGTTACCCCTGGACTATAACTCCCCTGATTGAATGTGGCAAAATATTTGGGATAACTTGTTAAGAGGCGTGTAAGAGAGGCATCTGTGAACATCCAATAGTTTAGGTATGAAACTCACAAAACGGTGATAGTTTTAGAGGGGGAGAGGGTTTAACCTATTCACTCATCAATGTATACTGTCACTTGGAAACCTTTAGAGGAGCTTTTGGAGTGTGATATTAATATTCCTCCGCGGGATATTTTCATATGAGTTCATGGTAGTTTAGGGGGGTTTTGTGAACACTCAATAGTTTAGTTATGAAACTCGCAAAGCAACGATAGCTTAGGAGATCTTAACCTATTCACTCTTATAAATTCAAGTGGAAAACGGAAGGTCATTGTTCATATGTAAAATGCCCAATTAGAAGTGCCTGAAAACATAAAGGTGGCTTCTAAATCCAACTTAGCAAAACATTTCCAAAGAAAATCAGAAGACAAAAGCCCTTTAGAAAGGAAGTTACTGACCTCAAATCCAGAAACTGTCCGAATGATGTGTGAGCAAACTCGGTGGAACGGTTTGGAAGACAGTGATTTCAGGCCACTCAAAAACGGAGACTCCCCATATTGCTGAGCAGCAGTAGCCATGAAACCACTTCCTTCATATGTATAAGTACCAGTACACTCAACTATAGCAGGTAAACTAGGCCATAGACGAAAGTACTCAACGGGTGAAATTTTGTGGGGCAAAAGAAGGTCGGTCAGAGGAATTTTGTAAGGCTGACATCTCAATATGACAGGTTCCCCCAACTCAGGTCTCAGGCTTTTCTTTTGTCTCATAACTTGTGGATCCTCTTCAGAGTCTTCATAATCAGAAGGACCAGAACCATAAAAGGGATAGTAAAGTACTTGAACCCAAAGGTCACAACGCTCAAAATGCGAAACGCCTACAGTTACACTGCTCAGCACTGGTTCCTGGATTCATGCAACTCCAGTCAATTCTCAATCATGAATGAAGCAGAAACTATTAATGTACCATAAATGAGCAGTTGGGTCCAAGATTCAATGTACAAGGATACAATAACAACGCCTCATTCCCAAACCTTTCGGGGTCGGCTATACGAATCCTCACTATTCCGTTTAAGCTCAACTGACATCATAACTGACATCATCATAACACCAAATAAAATAAATGTGACAATAAGTTAAATATATGTAAATAAATGTAATAATAATAATAATAATAATAATAGAAGTAACAAGACTAAAACACATTCTCAACTAGTAGATACCATGTATATGGATCTTTTTCCTCCACTGCGCCCTATTCTTAGCTAAGTCTGCATTGATTTCAAGAAATTGTAGGTCTTTTGAGACAACTTTCTTCTATATGATTTTAGGATAATGAATGAGAAATATGAATAGAAAGGTTTATTCATGTCCCAACGCCGCCAAACAATCTAATATTCCCATGTGGTTAACCCAAGAAAAAAGAACTAACCCAACAAGTATCACACTCCAATAGTTTAAACTTTTAGATAAGACGGTATTGCTCAAATGAAGGACCTATGCTCGCTTTGATACCTTCTGAAATTTAAACTATCAGAGATTTGATAGTCAGAAAAATATTTATTGTAAGCATAGAACACACTCCCTAATGTGCATGCCTGATTAAATACGTATTATGAATGAAATACTTTACTTGATCCACACAAAAAAAATCACTAAATATTGGTTAGTAAAGATAAGACTCAACTACAGGACTTCTCTCTTTTTCATATCATATCGTACCATCTCATCTCATCTATTATATTAAGCTATTAGAAAATATTAGTTGTATGTTAAAGCCATTGTTGCATAGACCAGTTATCCTACTCAATTTGATTCACAATCCAATCTAGGCACTTAACGTTGACAAGAAAGACTAAAGCCCCAATCAATTTATCAGCCATTAAGGACTAAACTAACATTTTCTTTTGGCTGCTATGTATGGAGTTCGAACCAGGGATGTTGAACGGATTTTGAACACCCTTTACCGCCTCGCAGGAGGACTGACATTTTAAGTCCCCTGGTGCACCATAACTAACTTTTTACGTAGATAGCTCAGTCCAAACTACATGGTCTGTTTCAAATACAAGGCCCAAGAGCTTTTTCAATCAATTACGCAAGACCCAAGTCTATCAGTCCTGCTTGACCCGCCCTCATCAGCCCGTCCTCCGTTAGGGGCGTCACAAAATCATCTAAAATGCCCAATCGTTGCATAGATCTTCTCTCCGTTGCCCACTTCAACGCAGGTGTTCCTTGACGTCTCCAATAGCTTGCTTATGTGCTTCCGCGGTCCTAAACCATATGGGAAGGGTACCGCCCTAATGCACCACTGATTTTAACCCCATGTTTAGCATTTAATACCTTCCTCCAATAAGTCTCAGCGTTACTGTTTTTTAAGGCATAATACATAAATAGGCCCCCAAACTTGACCTCAAAGTATGCCCTCAAACTTTGGATGTGCACAAGCAGGCACCTCAACTTGTCTCCGCTTTGTCGGTTGAACACTCCAACTTACAAAATGATCATCTAGACACCTCCAAGATTTATGTGTCGCGTCAGTGTCACATCAGCATTTGTGTTACATATTCAACTTTATACAAGTTGAGGTGCCTACTTGTGCACATCCAAAATTGAAACTTGCCAGCCGAAGCCAAGTTTGAGGGCTTGTTTATGTATTATGCCTTGAAAAGGCAGAGGCCTCAATGTTACTGTTGTATCACCCATGGCCACATCATCAATACGCTTTAATTATGCAGTTGCAGTATTTTATTTATTTATTTATTTTTATGGTGAATACACAAAGCCTATATTTATTTATTTTGTTGATAAGGAGTTGCAGTCTTTTATTTTTTACTTCTTTATTATACCTTTTTCTTTTCAACAAGTTATTTTTAACATGCAGATAAGATTTTTTTATTTGACAACCAAGAAAGGACCAGTGGCGCACAAGTTCGAGAAATCACAACCTGACACAGTATAAATCATTCAATAGTATTTTGCAGTATCTTGACGCAGTTTTGACAAAATATGTTAATGACTCCACAATTTCAATTAGCTACCATCCCGAATCGCTAATGTTGCCACCACTGTCAGTTCTAGGAACAACCGACTAATTTCATGGTAACCATAGTCATGAAACATTTTAAGACAAGTCAGAGGAGAATCTAGAAGAGGGACAAAAATAATAATATGTTCAATGAGAAAAGTAGTTTTGCCTTCTGTTAGCAGGAAAATCACATCCATGAGGGAGGAAAATGGGCTTCATAGATAAATAAATAAATAAATAAATAAATAAATAAATAAATAAATAAATAAATAAATAAGCATGACTGTCTCAGACAAGGTTTAACCTGCGAATTAAGATTGCGCAGCTGGCGTACTGCTTGAGGAGATCCATCCATGAAATACAATCCGCCAGAAAGTCCAACTCGTAAATCTACCCGATTAAGTTCTATCTCAGTCAAATTCAGAACCTGCAAACATTATGATTGCTAGTACAATGAAAACCTTATCATTCACACAAAGGTGCAATTCACTGCATTTGTTGCTGGATGCTGCCTCTTAGATTTCCGAAAATTACAAAATAAATAGTGATTGACCTGAGAAACAGTTCCATACAAACAATGCAACATATATTTCATCGAAATATATTGTTAGCACATAAAAAAGCATGTTTTCCCTGGATCAATATTATTAAAATGTTACTCTTCACCAGAAAAATATTGATCCAATTAATAATAGGTGCAGCTAGCATCTATTGCTCTAAAACTATAAATAAACTACATTCAAATGACAGGTAAACCACCACGTTCCCAACCTTCAGATTGTGTTATATGCGATTTGCCAATTTCTACTCTTCGTTGTGTTGTCCTCCACCTTTGCATTTCAGAGCAAGACGTGCTAAGGAACATGAATGCAGAGTTGGAATAATATACTTTTGCATGTTTATTCAGTAGTTCTCTCCTATTGGGTAATTAATCATGAAAAAAAAAGTATAATGTGATATTATAAATGAGATAAGGCAAGGTCTAAGTCAATGGGTAGATTACATAGAACTGTCCGAAGATATCATAGGTGAGACCCTTTTTATATTAAATCACTACCTAATTGCAAAAATCTTAATAGGGAAAAGAAGTCTTTGCAGATTATTGAGGGATTTTGCTCAAAACTTATCTAATGTAGAGATGTCAATGGGGTGGGGCAAATGCGGAGCAGGAAGAAAGTTTATGCAGTGTGTTGTGGGGAGCTCTCTTGGGCAGGTTTCAATTTTTGAAAAATTATTCTTATCAAAAAACATGATAAATACATTTTAAAAGTACTTTATAAAAAAAATACATTTTAAAAGTAGTTTTACCAAAAATTCCTTAGTGCACTTTGTACTGGTCTAAACTCTAAACCAGTGGTACATTTTGTAGTGGTCTGAAGCACGGTAGCCAAACTCTTCTTTTCCAGTCCGAATGTAAGTAGAAATTATCTCACATCCCTAAAGCTCTGCAGCATAATTCAAATGTTTGTTTAATATAGTGGATTTGCCTTTACCACGACATAACATATCCCACCTTCCCTGCCAGCCAAAGATTCAAACTCTTCTTCATCATTTCCGTAAGAGTGTAAGAGGGAAGCTATCCCTATCTACCGAAATATCTCAGCAAGACTTATATTTGTTCATCACAAATAATAGTACCTGCATTCTACCATCTACCACCAGGAAGCAAATCACAATTGTCCCACCAGCCAAGATATGGTTGCTAGGATGCCTTAATGGCAAGAGAGGTCTTGTGCATGATTACATAGATGCAGCGCACAGAGGAAACAAATGTTGGATAACAACAAAGAGAAGTAGAGATCTTGACCTTTAAGTGCAGAGTAATCCTTCCATCACTTGGATCAGTCAAATGATATGCTTCAACATAGCAAGGATCACTGCTGCCAGTCAAAGTAGATGCACTAGGAGGAACCTTGAGTAAAGTGGAGTCTACTCGTTTAGCCAGCAATAGAGCTAGCTCACTAGGATCAGGCCTCCAAAGCTCTAAAATAGCCTTGTGAACCAGTCCTTCCAGCTTTCGGTCCTGAGCGGCAGCTGCTTCATAAAACTGAACTGTTAACTTGTGATGGCTAAATGGATAATCTCCTCTTGCTTCACCAACCCCAGCCCACCTTGTAGAAGATAAAAGAAAACAGAAGTATCATTCAACAAATGCTTCACAGTTTTGCTAATAAAGTTTAAAATTTTCAGATAAAGTATATCCTACAACAAGTTACATTTTTTTTTAAAAGACAGAAGGTATATCCTACAACAACTAAACTCCCTCACATTTTCTTACACATATCAAGTTATCTTAAACACAAAACTTCCCCCTGGAGGAGCAGAGAGGATACTGACTGCAGAAGATTAAGTGTTTAACTAGGAAGAAAATCTATCTAATCCTTTCAGGTTAACTCTCACATTATCTCGTAGGAGCTTCTTTTCTTCTTTTTCTTTTCCAAAACCGATGAGGGATTCTGAATAGCAATCTAGAAGCCGAATGATTTTTGAGGAATTTGTGTTTCAATGAAGAGTTTTCCCTTCATTTCAAGTGTTTTGCAGGGTAATCAGATATGGGCATCGTGTGATCTACATTATCATTACCATTACCATTTAAGAGCATAGAATAACATCCTACTCACTTGCTTTCCGAGTAGTTGGAGACATATTTGATCCTCTGCAATATTAACCGACACTGATGTTTGTTCACTGAGTCAGCTAGCGCATTGGTCTTAAACTCTTCAAGTTCTTTTATTAGCAATTGCCCTGCCCTGGCATTACGTGATCCCAACCTCTGAGCACACAGAAGAATTGCTTGAACATCCTGAAGGCGATTTGTAGTGCTGGAAGACGAATCTATGTTGAAGAGAACTTTGTGTATATTTGATATAATTATATTCAGGGAATCTTCTGGGTCATCAGCCAGAAGTGGATCCAAACCTTCTAGATCAATATGCTCTGAGATAGCCCAAATAAGCCGAGTACAAATTCTAGGTGTGTTCACCTGCAAGATGCAAGTTCCAGACAAAAATTTAAGAAACAATGAACCTGATGCAGAATAGAAATAAATAAATAAAACACAAATAAGAAAAGCACCATGATTAACTTCAGGTTATATATAGCTTTATCTTCTCCTCTTTCCTTCAGTTCAGTTTTATGTAGGAGTCAGGGGGATATAGTTGGAGACAGTATAGAGTTTCTTTAGTTGATGACATGTTGATGAACAAACTCTGATACAGCTCAATTTAATCTTAGCAGAGGAAAAAAAATCAAAAAATTGAAAAAATAAGCTACAGTAATCTTAAACCACTCAATAGCACAGATGAAGAGTTTGTGTTAGTTAAGGAAGGCCGATATAGTGAGGTAGGCTCAACAAGACAAGTATAAATGTAAAGACTTACTCAGTATGTGTAAACACAACATAATCCTTAGGAAACTTGAGTAAATTTGACTTTATTCGCAATATAATACAAGGCAATTAAAGCTAAAGCATAAAATTCTGGGGGTTAGAACAAGCTCAAAGGACAAAATGCATCATACGTATGTCATTAAGTAACTATAAAAGCTCAACAAACCTCACGTAGATATCTGACAAGATCCCTTTGCAAATTCTGCAACCGCGTTTCACTCAGAATTTGGTCCTGAGAAGCCCCGTCTTTGACTCTTTTCACACCTCCTCTTGTATCATAAATGTGACAAAGCCTGACAAGCAACTTCAAGTAGCAGTCAATAGCATATGTTCGACCTTCACAATCCCACTTAACACATGGTCTACAAACTTCCACCACTTCCAAAGCTGGTTCTGTCCAATTTAATGCACCATAACCAGTTCCATAGGCTAAAGCTCCAATAACTCTGCTTTCCATACATGAATTTTTTTGTTCAGGAAGTGGTAGTGATAACTGAAAGCAGCTCTCCACCAGCATTGCAACTAGTTCTTCTCTAAACAAACTTTTACTTGTTACACTATGAAGGTCCTCTTTTATTCTTGCATTCTCAAAAAGTGAAGCAATATCGGTTCCTGAAACAGGTTTTTGCCCTCTTCTAACACTCTCTTTTGCAAAAAGATCAACACATAGAGCAGTTCGACAGATGCATGCTAAAGCATGCATGCGATCTGACTCAGCTCTCAGGTTTCTCACCATAAGAAGCAACTTTTTAAATAAAGAAACCTGCAGAAAGTAAATGTATTTAATTAAGTGTTTTCTAGACAATGACTGAATGAATATTGACAAGGCCATCATGGATGTATATCAATTCTTCTTCATGGTCGGATCAGAATAATTCTTAACAAAATGCACAATTGTATCACCAAAGGATCCAACTCTGGTACACCAAGATCACAGATGTGATGGAAAATGGAAACTGAACAATCTTTCTGCAAACACGCCCAACCGGCTAGAACACCAAGAGTGAAACTAAAGTCATAGTTCATGTTTCTCTTTTTCTTTTCAAACCAACCAGTAACTAACAAGCAAAAATGAAGCCAAAAGTGATCTCTAAGCCATTTGCACTGAGTTCAGAAAAGCACAAGATGAAACGGACAGACCCGGATAAGAAATTTAAAGCAGTATGAAAATGTTGGTATCAAAAGTGAATAAGTCATGATAGCGCATTCTGAAAAAAGAAGCAATAACTAACGCAGGTAAATAAGATAAATAAAGTACACTAGAGAACACATAGACGACAGGGGACTATAAAGTAATATTGCGCCTACTAGTATGATAGGCTAAGCTGGCCTGCAATAATAACACTACAACTACCGGTTTGTAAGCGTAAGTAGGACTACGCTGGACTACCTACTACTCTTCTACCCTAATATGTATCCTCCATAACCCCTATCTAAGGTCATGTCCTCAGTAAGTTACACATGTGTCATATCACGTCCAATCACCTCACCCCAATACTTCTCCGGCCTACCTCTGCCCCTCCTGAACCCGTCATAGCCAACCTCTAACACCTCCGCGCTAGGGAATTTGTGTCTCCTCTGCACGTGCCCGAACCATCTCAACCTCGCTTCCCACATTTTATCCTCCACTGAGGTCACTCCCACTAGATCCCGGATATCATCATTTCTAATTTTATCCCTCCTCGTATGCCCACACATCCATCTCAGCATCTTTATCTCCGCAACTTTCATCTTTGGGTGTGCGAAGTCTTAACCGGACAACACTCCGCCCCATACAACATAATCGGTCTAACCACCACCCTATAGAACTTGTATTTAAATTTTGGTGGCACTTTTTTATCACACAAGACTCTATACATCCTGCCCCAATACGACGTGTGACATCGTCATCAATCTCTTCATTCCCTGGATAATAGACCTGAGGTACTTGAAGCTTCCTTTATGACCTGAGTACCAAGCCTCACCTCCACGTCTGTATCAAGGTCGCTCCCGTTACTGAACTTGTACTCCAAGTATTATGTCTTGGTCTTACTCAACCTGAACCCTTTAGGCTCCAGAGTTTGTCTCCAAACCTCCAGCTTAGCGTTCACTCCGTTGCGGGTCTCATCAATCAGGACTATATCGTCTGCGAATAACATACATCAAAACTTAAAGGCAAATTACACTAACCTAAGGACAAATAAAAAAGTCTGAAGCAAAGCAAATGAAGAGGAGATCTCTACCCACATGATTGAAATGAAACCATCTGCGTGCAATCAATTCAAATTGAAAAGTAAAATTCTGAACAGTAATATTTTCCTACTAGATTGCTGAACAACTTGCAGCAAACATTAGCACAATGCAGAACTGAAGCATGGGAAGTGATTATAGTAACATGAATCAGGAAATCCAGTTATAAAGGTCAATGATTAATGGTACACTTCTTTTAGATAACAAATTAATGTAATACTTGAATGGGTCGTGATTAGGATAACTGCTATTGAACATTGAAATAATGTAATCAGAATCTATAATCATTTCAGATATTATTATCATAGGTCATATAAATCACAAGGTCCAAGATCGCCATAGTTAATAAGCCAAATCAGTAATTTCCATATGTTTTGAAAAGAAAACAAACAAGAAGGCAACAGATTCACCAACCTGCATACTGAGATCAAGAAGATGCAAATTGGTGACAACAGCTCTAACAATACTCTCCCTTGCAGAAGAAAACTCTTGTCTATCCCAAAGAGTGAGAATTGCAATGATGGATGTGGATGCCCACTCGGGTTTCCCTCCAGGAACATCAGCCAAGTATAACATGTTAATCCCCACCTCGAATATCAATGACGGATCCAACGACGAAGCCAAAAACGGTGCCAAATGTGAAACAACGTCAGATACACCCACAAACTTCTCCGCATTCACAATGTCCAATGAACTACTAGCATTATTTCCACTCTTAGAAGACCTCGATAACTTCTTAATCACCTCAATCGAACCCGAAGCTACCGCCTTCACAGCATACACAAGCGGACAAACCGTAGCTCGAAAATTCTCTACCGGTAAAACCAACGACCGCGCCATCAAAGCGTTCCTCCTCCTCCAAACAAAATCCACCATAGACGATACCCAATTAGACCTAATAGCAACAGAATTCTCACTATCCACGAGCTTATCACCAGCCAAACGACTCATCCTTTTCGATTCAAACTCCTGAAACAATCTCCCAACAGACTCAAACGCCACTTTAGCAACAGCATCAGATTTATCAATCATATTTCCTCCTATCCTATTCCACCAATTAGAAACCCTATCTAACAAATTCATATTATTCTCACATAATGTAACCAAATCATCACGTGCAAGGATACAACCAAGTGTTTCAGTAATAGCAAAACGTAGATTATCACTATGCGAATCAAAACAGTTATCGATCTGCTTATTACAATCGGAAATAAGTTTACCGAGACGATAACTAGGTATAGCAGCAAGTATAGATACAGCAGCAGCAGTGACGTCAGGATCGGGGAAATCTAGGTCGTTACGAATACCTGTACATACGGTTTCCCATAGGTCGGCAGTGAGACGAGTAGATCGAATTAGGTCAAATGCGAGTTTTTTTGATATGGCGGAAGCTGGTGATGCGACGATCTCTTCGACGGCGGATTTAGCGATGACGGAGATGTCTCTACCGGCGGCGGATTGTTGGAGTGCTTGGAGAAGTGCTCCTGATTGACGGAGTGCGTCATTTGAACGGAGATCTGCTTGGATCTGAGCGAATAGTATGTCCATTTGTATATTTTGCTTCTCTGAAGCAAATTACTACCAGTATAGGTTGTTGCTTCGGAGCTCTGTAATGGCTACTCAACTGTGAGTTAAATGATTCAAACTTTTAGCTTTTTTTTTGTCCTTCTCTTTGTTGCTCCAATTAAACGGAGGGAAGTTTAACAGCAACTTTATCTCTTTCACGCCAGAAGTATTTTTTTTGGAACATATTCAAGTATCAATTTTTTTTATTATTATTATTTTTATCTAAACTATCACCAATTAATTATCAAATTACACATTAACTATCATTAAAGAAAACTCTAATAAATCAAAAAAATAGTGATACCTAAGATGTGTAACACTTTGTCACGACCGACCAGGGCGCGGTGCCTACTGGCACGCTACAATTATCATCGAGAGATAATCGTAACATACATCAAACTTATAAAATAAATCAACGAAATAAACAACGAGTTAGCCGATAAATTTCTCATGAACATATATATATATATATAGCCAAAAGCGATTACATCATTTTTCTTTACAAATGGCGCCAAAGATATGTATTCTGCACCTCAGAGTATAGGCATATAACAGTAACGTGTGAGTCGTCATACCACGAATGTACAACAACCGACAATACCAGATCCGAATCAAAGATAAGCCTCGGAGTGAATGGAGCTTTTACCCAGCGAGCAGAGATCTGAGCGAGGATCACCAACTGTGTACTAAAGCGTGCGGACGTGAACGCGGCCGAAGAAGTCGATGCAACAGTGCAAGTATGGAAACGAAATAAGATCTGATAACCAAATCATAAGCGTATAAAAGAATGGCGAGGGCAAGTATAAAAATGAAATACGGATCCTACCGTGTCATTTTAACTCAAATCAATCGTCATTAGCTTAGTTTTTTCTTTCAATAAGAATTAACATCATATTCTTACATACATACTTAAGAATTTAATCAAGTTTTTCCACATAACTTACATATCTTACATAACATAATCCGACCATTTATGGAGGGACTTCTTATTTGGGAGCTTACTTTGATTATCCATACGTGATAACGTAATCCGACCCATTTGCGGGACACGGTGTACTGATGAATCATGTGGCATAATTCGGCCCGCCTGTGGGGCTTGGTGTAATGTGGAATCATGTAGCATAATCCGGCCAGCCTGTGGGGCTCGGTGTACAGATGAATCATGTGACATAATCCGGCCCGCCTGTGGGGCTCGGTGTACTGTTGTTATACCCCGTAGTTCTGACCCTACGTATGAGAGCGTACGAAAGTAAGACTTAAAATTTTCAAAGGATAGGTTGACGGATTATTCCGGACGGGTTTTAGTCAACTTTGAGGCGGGTTATGACCCGATTCATTGAGAGTTCCTAAGTATTTCAAAGGCCTAGGACGTAGTTCGTTGAGTCTAGATTCCAACGCAACCAACCGTTCGTCGATAAGACGTCGGAGTAGAAAGTTATGAGAGTTACAAGTTGTAGCGATCGGCGTAAATGCGTTTGAGCAAAGCGGCGGTCGCGGCCGGATCAGGTCATGGCGCCTAAAAATCTTGGTCGCTGAAGTTTCAGCGCATGGCTGAGACAGCAGCGGCGCGCGAAAGTCGAGCCGGCGGAGGTTTCGTGACTGGCCGAGGCGGGATTTTTGGGCGGAAAAACTTAGAAAAGTCAGATTTTCTTTTAAAAGACCTTGGGAGGGTGACAAGTGTCCCCCCCATCTGATTTCTTGCATGCAATATATTGACCAAGTCTTGAAGACTTGGTCATCTTCCATTCCTCTCTCTAAAGCTTTAGCTCTCTTCTCTCTAAGTTTCCAAGAGAAATTCTAAGCCTAAAGAAAATCTGAAAAGTGTGATAGGAAGGAAAGGTTATTACAAGCTTGTGAAGACTATTGTGGTGATATTCTTGGAGTAGAGGCTAGCAATTGTTGGAGTAAATTGGCTAAAAGCTCTAAGGTAACCATTCTTCTTTATAGTTGGTATTTGGTATTGCATGTTAAGTAGGAAGAACTTTTAGTTGGAAATAAGGCCCTTAGATTGATTGCATGTGAGAAATGTGGTTGGGATATGAAAGGATTGGTTAAAAGAACAAATGAGCATGTTGTAGCCTAAAAACTACCTTAAACTTGTTAAAATGGATTATTGTACCTTGTGGGGCAGAATTAGTTGGGTGTGTAATCCCGCTGCATTGTTGGATTGTTGAGCCTTGAATGAGGCGTTTGGATGATAAATTCGGCGTTGAGAAAGGTGGCAAAGTATGTAGAAACAAAGGAAATCTTGCCAATTTTCCGTAGAATTTAGTGGCTTTGAGTTAGATTAGTCTACATTGAAAGTAGAGGTTAATGACCATATCATGGTTATTATAGGTTGAAATATTACTTGCGGTAGTTGGACTAGCAAGTGGATTGACCAAAGAGGTATGTGAAGTTTTCTATCTCTTGAGCATGAATAGATTAAACTATGTAGTGCGGTAGGCGTCTGAGATTGGGTATTCTTACTCGTTTTAAGCATATAATGACTTGTTTCATTTTAAGAATGTATAATTCCCTTAGTTAAGGAAAAGTATGATTTTACTAAAGTGTAGAGTTAATATAACAACTTTATGGGAAGTTGGTTTATTAGCTTCATAAAAGGTTAATGAGAAGAGATTTACTACAAATAAGATAAGTATATGGAGAGGCAACTTGACTTTAAGGTATCAATTGCCCAAAGGTTTTTGTGTATAAAGAAGAGTCATTTTCAAAAGAGTTGAAGTATATAGAACTTGGGTTAAACTCCCGGTATTCTTGTATTAAAGATATGGTTAAGTGCCTTAAGTAAACTAAAATGAGAGGGTATATGAACAAGACTAAGAAGTTATAAGTTTTCTTAACCTATTTATGATTATGATATGATGACGGTTTGAGTTAGGGTAAGAGTATATCCGAGGTAAGCCCAGATCGTTATACCACCTTCTCGGGGTAAGAGTATATGCGAGGCAAGCCCAGATCGTCATACCACCTTCTCCGGTGTAAGAGTATATCGAGGCGGATCCAAGATCGTTATACCATCCGCACGGTATAAGAGTATATCGAGCGGAGCCCAAGATCGTTATACCATCTGCTCGGTGTAGAGTATATCGAGGTCTGACCAAGATCGTTATACCATATGCTTGGGGTAAGAGTATATCCGAGGAAAGTCCCAGATCGTTATACCACTGTTAGTGGATTTGCTACCCGTGATGCGAGGAATACCTCATGCGAGTCCTTATGGGCTTATGCGGGTGAAATAGTCCCGTGTCGGTAGATGCGGCCGTGAGGAGTACACCGTGCGGGTCCGCGGGACCCGTGCGGGTGAAATAGTCCCGAGTAGGATGGTTTTATTGATACTACAGGCGAGGTACCTGTTTTGATCATGAGCCTCTCTTTATGCGATTATTATCGTATATATTTGTCACTCTCATTGTTAGTAAGGCCGATAAAAGGTATTTTATTGTCTTTCATGACTCGGTTGCTTTTAGACTTATGATATCATATTACGATATTTTCCCGCTTTACGTACTTGGTACATGTGTGTCTTGACCCGCTTCCCGGGGCTGCGTTAAATGCGCGGTAAGGGTAGCGATTGAGATCCTCGTTCTTAGGATCACTATTAGGTGTCGAAGCTCATTCCTCGGAAGCTTATTTATCGGTACGGATATTTCCACGATGCTATAGGTATTTTGTACATTCGAGGTATGGCGGGGCCCCGTCCCGCCGGTTATTATCTTTAAGTGCGTGGCCACTATGTGTTTTGGGATATAAGAACGGTTGTATTATAAATACTTTGTTTACGTATGTTTATGGAAAGCGACACTAGGTGGCGGTGATGTTTTACCCTTTTACAAAGTTATGTATGTTCCGCTGCTATTCTCTGACATATACCTGACAGGGTACCCCAGTAGGGTACTAGTCGCGGCCCCGGGGTCGGGTCGTGACAACTGTGGAATCATGTAGCATAATCCGGCCCGCCTGTGGGACTCGGTGTACTGTGGAATCATGTAGCATAATCCGGCCCGCCTGTGGGGCTCGGTGTACTGTGGAATCATGTAGCATAATCCGGCCCGTCTGTGGGGCTCGGTGTACTCTGAAATCATGTAGCATAATCAGGCCGCTTTGTGGGGCTCGGTGTCTTGTGGAATCGTAGCATGTCCGCTCGGTGTACTGTGGAATCATGTAGCATAATTCGGCCCGCCTGTGGGGCTCGGTGTACTGTGGAATCATGTAGCATAATCTGGCCCGCCTGTGGGGCTCGGTGTACTGTGGAATCATGTAGCATAATCTGGCCCGCCTGTGGGGCTCGGTGTGATTTTCCTTACATAACATTTTAAACCACCCTTATTCTTCTTCTTAAGTCGTTATAACAACTTCTCATAAAGCTATTATAACAACCTTTCATTTTAGAGAACTTTAGGCTCTTTTATTTCTTATCACACTAGGGAAACTAAACCCAAAAGTACTACGTACATACATACTTAAAAAGAATCATAAAACTCCTTTACTTTTAAAACTCAAGTCACCTACTCTTTTGAAATCAATCTTCTTAACTTTTGAAATAAATTAAGAAGCCATACTTTTTAAATCAAGTCATTTCCACTTATAAATTCAAGGCTTATAGTCTTAAAACCTCGTATCATATACTCTTTAAAATCATGTCACTTATACATGTAAAATCATGTCATCTATACCTTTAGAAATCAAGGCTCATAACTTGAAAAATAAAGTTTCATATGCTTCCAAAACCAAGTAACTTATCCTCTTTAAAATCATATAAATTTCACTTATAAAAACAAGTCCCTTTTCAATTATAAATTCAAGTCATTTTCAAATATAAAATCAACTTACTTACTTCAAATAAATCAAAGTACATAGCTTTAAATCAAAACTCATAACTTACTAATCATTCTTACCAACATCTCCCATAAGACTTGGTAAGGACTTAAGATAATTTAGACATACATTTAACTTAGAATCAACAACGTGGATACTTCTTAACTTCTAAGAGTAGAAGGAATCATGAAATAATATCACATGGCTATTTCATACGTAGGATCATGCCAAAAGAAAGAAGAGGTTCACATACCTCGCGACGACTATCGACAAGTAGCAAAATGCTCCAAAGTATCAACTTTATTAGTTTTTCCACCCTTCAAGTAGAATATGCTACACGTAGTACTTCAACCTATAGTAATCATAACATGTCTATCAACTCCTAGCTTATCAACGTGGAATAATACTAAGTCTTTGGGTCTCTTATTCTCTGAAATTTGGCAAAGACTTCCTTTGTTTCTACGTACTTTTCCACCTTTTTCAAGGTCCGAAATCAATAGCCAACATGCCACATTTAAGGCTCAACAATTCAGCTAACCAAAGGGGATTACACGCCTTAACAGGACGTGTAAAATTCTGCCCCACAATTAACACGAAACTGTCCAAAAATTAAGGCAAATTCTTGGCTCAAAATGTGTAACAACATAAAGTTCATTCCAATTCTTTTTCAATCCAAATTGTTATTCTAAAATGTTATATAGCCTCAAACGATTATAACTATAATTCCTTCTTTCTATAACATGCGACGATCGTAACTAACAATTAAATTGAATTACAATATTAATGGCTAACATGAACTTTTCAGATTTAGGCTTCCAAAATTCCATAACACTTATCAATCTTCATAATATATATCACATGATCGTTTCTAACTTATCATAACATGAAATCTTCAATCACAATAGTAAGACGAAGATTTATACCTCAAAAGCCCAAATCCAATCCAAGATTCAAAGTCGATCTTTAGCAACTTTAACTCTTCTTCTTGATGTTCCAATCCGCTATTTGCAACCCTAAGAAGCTTGTGAAGAACTCCTCTTCCATTTCCAACTTCAAAGTTGAAGAACACCTTAGGTTTTCACCTTGCGTCTAACGTAAAAATGTAGTTTTTCTGGGATATTTCTATTGAGATATCCTTGTAATACTCCTAGGAACCTTGGTTTAAAGTATTGGGATTATTGAACCACAAACGGAAAAATATTCTTCTTCTTTCTTAGCTTAGCCGAGAGCTCCTAATGTGCACACAAGATTTCTCAATTTTTCTCTAAGTGTGGAATTTGTCTAGTCTTGCACTAGTAGCGTGGATATATACTACAACTAATGGCTAGGATTAAAACATATGGATGGCTAGGATTGGGTCAATAATGTCAAGCCCCACTTTTCTAGTTGACATGGTCCATTTTTATTCATCCAACAAGCCCATGTGGAGGGTGACATGTGTCGCCCTCTCATTGGTCTAAAATATTTTGTTTCCCGAAATTTCCATAATTGGTCAAAATATCGGAAACCTCGTGGGCACCACAAAAACGTAAAATTCCTCGGGTGGGCCCCACGTATCCAACTCTGAAAATAGAATTCCATAATTCCGATAAATTCCAACAGTCTCAAATCAAAAGTTCTGAGAACCCAAATCTCATTAACGAACAATTTTTCCTTCCCGAGGTTCGGAAGATTTTTCCTTGGAAAACAATTATTTCTTTCGTTCAAATTTTTAAGTCTTGTTTCCTTACGTACCTTCTCTTAAACATATCCTGGAATTACGGGGTGTAACATTCTTCCCCCCTTAGAAGCATTCGTCCCCGAATGTTCTTTCGGAGCTCAATCTAACATTTCTCGGTATAGTCTCATAAAACTACACTTAATGAAACCTAATTATGCCACATATGGCCCTAATACATCGCACATGCATATCCATCCATCATAAGACAAATGAGGAATCAAATCCAAAGTGTGCATCATCACTATTTACTCCCATTCATGGCAAAAAAGGATTCTCTTTTTGAACTTCTCCTTTGTCATAACTATAAACACTTCAATTCTTTCAACCCTTGTTCTCTCCTTTTATTACTTATCGTATTTTTCTTGTACTTCCAAACTTATTCTAGCATGCGTACATAATCTCAATCATCGCTTCTGTTTTCAATTCCTTGGGGTTACTATATCCAACTTGGTCATTTTTTGTTCTCTCAACCCGGTTCCGGTGGAACGCGTCCACGAACTCGTACAACAACTAACTAAACTTGAGCCTTACACCCTCGTGACCCTATCACACAGCGGGACTACCTCATCGACCCATTCTATTCAAGACTGCGGGTTGACCCGAATGACCCATAACCCGATCCATTGTCACACTTAATTCTCATTCTTGGTCTGAAATAAATCTTACTTTCCGAGAAGGCCTTATACATCTAAGGTCTCAGCGGTCATCAATATTCTAAGGTTCACAATTATTCTATGTCCTTAGCCTACATTATCAGTCCCCACATACATGAAATGTAGTTTCTTAATATCTCATAATCACGTTGTCTCACTCACAATAACTCTAATTGCTCCATACCATTATTATTCACATAATCACTTAAGCGTACAACACAGATTAATCTAACAACATGGTATGCTCTCAAACAATAAAACATGATCTCATTTAAGAGTCTATCACAATCTCAGACCGTTTATTACCTTCTGACTATTCCAAGTCAGTACATACATAAAGCCTAGGTGTGGATTAAATAAACTGTTTCACACCCTCCAAGTATTTATCAAGCCTTTACCAACTTATGGTAACTCATAGTCATTCTAGGCAACATACATATGAACCCAAGTAAATACGTTCGTACATATATACATCATCATATGTGAAGTCCCAAATTATTAGTAAATTATTATTACTATAATAATAATAATAATAGTAGTAGTAGTAGGGTGTATAAAAATTAAGGATTTAAAGGTAATTAACAGTTTTCTAAGAAAACTTGGGGGAAAACAGAAAACAGGGTATGTACCATGAATAAGATACGTCTGAATCTGCCTAACTTATGCCACTTATGTCATATTCTATTTTTACATTAACTCTTAAAATAATTTATAACTTGATTTAATGTAAAAGGACCGATTAAATCATGAAAAGATAATTTACAAATAGGTTGTAAATGCAATAGTAAATGACAATGCAATAGTAATTGACATACGTTAGAAAACAGAGGGGTGTCAACAAATAACATCATGCATTGAACCAGATTAATAATAGCATGCTTCTTTATTGTAATTGCAACCTTCTCACATTCTAGCACTTACTAGTTCTAAGCTCTTACCAGTGTTAAAGATTTATTCGTTCATAATCCTTTTGTACGTTGAACACATGGAGAAAACCCTTAATTCCCCTCCACTGTTGATCTTCCACCTCCCATAGGTTATACAAACATCCCTACTTATACACAAACAAAGTATCTAGCACAAAGAATAGAAAATCAGAAAAAAAACAAGTGAACAAGAAGAAAACAAATCTGGAAAAAATATCAAGAGGGCAAGAAGAACAAGAATAAAAAACAAATACTAGGGAGCAAGAGTCACTTTTAGCAACCGAACAACAATCATTTTCACACTTACAAGGTGAGTTTTCTCACTCAGAAATTCTTGGTAACATCCTTTACTTTAAGTTCAATACATGTTAGAATAAGAATTGAGTGTTGAAAAGAAATATTGAACTTTTGATTGTTTAGACAACTAGTTGCGTCATGAACTTTACGAACTGTTCTCACTGAGTTATAATTGTTACAATTTGATAAAATTCAGAAGAGTGGTACACCTCTCTATTATGATAATATAGAACCAAAAATGAGGTAAAATGGACATACGGTTTGAAAGTTATCATAGTTCAAAGTTCCTGCCTTAGATTTGGCCGAAATTCGGAAAAGCATAATTACGGACTGTTTTTATTGAGTTTTACTTATTAGAATTATATGAAAATTTACATGGTTGTAAATCTCTCTGTTACGGATAAATATAGATAAAGAGTTATTAAAACGGACTTACGAGTTGAGAGTTATTGTAGTTTGAAGTTGCTGCCTCGGATTAAATCGGAATCCGAAAGGCGGCCGTTGAAACGTAAAACTGTACTAATATGTGGGGAATATGAAAATTGTTGCTAAATTAAAGTTCTAGATCTCTTTGTTTTGGACATTTTGAGACCTTACGGGGGTCTATCCGACTTACGGATTGAGAGTTATCGGTGTTTAAAGTTTCTGCCTCGGATCTATCGAGATCCAGGAAGGGCAGCGAATAAAAGTGTAAAACTGTACCAAATGGTACGGAATATGAAAGTATGGTTCACATGGAGATGTGTATCTCTCTGTTCTCGTCGTTTTGAGATTTTATGGGGCTTGAACGGGTTTACAGATTAGGAGTTATGACTATTCTAAGATTAGGTGTTGTTTAATAAAAATTCTGCCGAAACAAATTTTATGTGGCTGTTTTGAGGATAAATTTGTGTTAGTTACCCAAAGTAGTTTTAAATGAAATTTTGTATAGTGAAAGATCCCCGTCTTGCCTTAGTTTCCGCTTGAGAAACACCTTAGTTGGAGTTATGGTTAAAAAGTTATAATCGTTACAAGTATGAATGACAGAATATTAGAAAAGAGAATAGTATTTATTCGATCTTCTGAAAATTATGAAAAGTGAATACGTGTTCACATAAATATATAAATATATAATGGATCGGGTTGCACGCCGCAACAAAACGTAAAGTGAATACGCGTTCACAAATACGTAAACATAATGGATCGGGTTGCGCGCAACAAAGCGTAAAGTGAATATGTGTTCACAAATACGTAAATATAATGGATCGGATTGCGCGCAACAAAGCGTAAAGTGAATACGGCGTTCACAAATACGTAAACATAATGGATCGGGTTGCACGCCGCAACAAAGCGTAAAGTGAATACGTGTTCACAAATACGTAAATATAATGGATCGGGTTGCGCCGCAACAAATATGAAAGATGAATACATGTTCATCTATATATAAATATGAAAAGTGAATACGCGTTCACAAATATATAAATGTAATAAACATGTGGAAATGCAGGGAATGTCTTAACGTATAATACGAGATAAAATGAAGTGTTAGTTAAGCGAGAATTTCTGTGAGGAGTTGTTGCATATTTAAAAATGTTGTAACCTGATATGTTTTGCAATATGCTTATTACGTTATAATGTGATTGCGCTTGGAATATTGTGGTGTTACTTTGAATTGCAGGGTAAGGTTCTCACTCAGCCCCAGATGGTAGGGCTGACTCTTTATTTAACATGTTTGAAAGCGTGATAGAGGAAAGGCTCGCGAGGCTAGCGATCGTCCCGCAGCCTTTTGTCATACCAAGTCCATTGTTTCGGGCTTGGTACTCGTCAGGTTCAGAATGTCAGTTCCAATGTCTCGGGAAATGCCCGTGTGGAATGGTCTCCCTTCCAACTTAGAATAATATTTGTCAGTATGTCTATGTAGAAACAATATTTGCACGAGCATGGGCTCGCGTTATATTTTCAATAAAGTCATAAACAAATTTCTTTATTGTTATTTTTATTAATAGCTCCGTATTTGAATATAAGTTTAAATTCCTAAATAAAGAGAATTAAATGGTGCTCCTGGTGGAAAATAATTGTCCAGGTGCCATCACGCCCTAAGTAAAGACTTAGGAAAAAGTCGGGGCGTGACAAGTTGGTATCAAAGCTAAACCAGGTTAAGAGATTCTAGGAAGTTTTCTTCGAGTTGGGTGTTTGAACGGTTACTTATTGCGACGGTGTGCGCGCCACCTTAGTAATAAGTGAACGGAATAACATCCTAAAGTTTTCCTTCTTTCATACTCTTCTCGTGCCTATCTTGAGTCTTTTCAAAGACTTGGTTCTCGTACTACCTCCTTCAAGGGATTGTGGAAGGGAGTGTAGAACGATAAAATAACCAGATGTGACTGCACCACCGACCGAAAAGGTAGGAGAGGTACCAGATAAACTATGAGGCAAATTTTGTGAGAAGAAGAGAACATATCTATACAGGGAAGGACTACAAGTCTAACCCAATAGTATTTCTCGATGAGGTAGAAAATCTACTGTTTACACGAGGATGTGTGGAGGCAGCGTGGCGTCAATTTAGTGTCCTTGCGGTTAGTGGGCGACACGCGGGTGTGGTGGAGAAATTTTAGAAGAAATCATTTTAGATGTCACCACCGATGGCGTGGGGAGTTCAGAGCGCGTTCGGTGAAAAGTATATGCCTAACTCCAGAAAAGATGCGCTCAGACGTGAGTTTGAGCTTGAAACAAGGAGACCGATGTGATAGAATACAATACCTAATTCATCCGATTGTCGAGATACAACGCATATTATTCCTACGAGAAGGAGAAGGTCAAAAGAGTTGTTAAGGGTTTAAACCCAAACTTGGAAGAGAAGGTAGTGGCATTAGCCCATTATCGGGCATACCTTCGGATCGTCGGAATGTGATGAGGGTAGAAGGTTTCGCTAAATAAAAAGAGAATATTCGCGAGAAGAGATTTGGACGTCGAGGATCATTTAACGAGTCAAAATCGAAGCGGGGAGTTTAGTAAGGGATCTTGAGACCAAACCAATCAATGGGCGATCTTATTTCAAGCCTAAGGGGCACAATTGGTCTAATTACCAATGTAGCAAGGACAAGGCCACCAACCCTAACACAGGAGGTGACAAACCGATTTGTAAGATTTGTCAAAGGAAACACAATGGAGAATATCGGCTCTTAACGAAGACGTGTTATAAGCGTGGAAGTCGTGCCACTATGCCAGGGATTGCAAGAAGAGGACCCAAACTCAATCTATTCAGGGGAGGTCAGAAGCAACCACAGCTTCCTACAGGGGAAATCAGGGAAACCAACCCCGCCAGAGTCAGGGAGGTCAACAACCCAATAATTCTAATCATCTCTACGCTTTGCCCCAGAGGAATGAGGCAGAAGCATCTAATGCGGTGGTCACAGGTATTTTGCTAGTCTCGAGTATTCCTGCATTTGTATTATACGATCCCGGCTCTACATTTTCATATGTGTCAATGGGCTTTGCTAAGAATTTACACGTAGAACCTTCTTATTTAAGTGAACCTTTTGAGGTTATGACACCCGTAGGGGCCTCAATTTGGGCCTCTCGGGTGGTAAATAATTTTCCATTAGAAGTGAATGGCAGGGGAACAATGGTGAACCTAGTACTACTTGATATGGTAGACTGCGATGTCATTTTGGGTATGGATTGGTTGTCGGCATGTTATGCCATGTTAGATTGTCGACGAAAGATAGTGAGATTAACTTTTAGGAGAACCGAAGTTGTTATAAGGGTAGGATTGGAATATCCTCGTAAGTTTAGTTCTACCTTGGGGTTCAAAAGTTGTTGAGAAGTCGCGAGTGGAGTACATATCGGCTAATATAGTGGATACCCAAAAAGAATCGAGCCGATGAATGATGTCCCTATTGTTGAAATTTTAGGAGGTTTTCTGAAGATCTTCGGGCCTTCCTAGGATTGAGAAGTGGAGTTTGCTATAGAGTTAATTCCGGTACAAGACCCATTTCTATTCCTCACTATCGAATGGCCTCAGTGAATTGAGGAGTTAAAAGAACAATTGAAGGATCTTACGGATAAAGGCTTTATAAGGCCTAGTGTTTCCTTGGGTGCACGATCTGTTTGTGAAAAGAAAGATGGATCGCTCGAATGTGCATCGATTATCGTGACTCATTAAGGTCACGATCAAGAACCGATACCCATTACCAAGAATCGATGATCTTTTGACCAACTTGAGGAGCTAGCTATTTTTCCAAGATTGATCTCGTTCGGGATATCATCGGTGAAAATAAATCGGATGATATATCAAACGACCTTTAGAACGTCGGCCATTATGAGTTCTTGGTCATGTCTTTTGGGTTAACTTGATGCCCCAAATTTTATGGATTTAATGAATAAAATCTTCAAACCATTCCTAGATATTTTCGTGATCGTGTTCATAGATGATATCCTAATTCTGATAAGAGTGTTGAAGAACATGAAGAGCGTCGAGGGTAGTGCTTCAAGTCTTGAAACAGGAGAAACTATATGCTAAATTTTCAAAGTGTGAATTTTGGTTGTAAAAAGTAGCCTTTTTGGGTCATATTGTGTCAAGGGATGGAATTATGGTAGACCCCAGAAGATAGAAGCAGTGAAGAACTGGCCAAAACCGACCACTCCGACAGAGGTTAGAAGTTTCTTGGGTTTGGCTGGGTATTATAGAAGATTCGTAAAAAGTTTTTCTAGTCTTGTTGTTCCCTTGACCCGGTTGACTCAAAAAGCGGTTAAGTACCAGTGGTCAGAAGCATGTGAAGCATGTTTTCAGAAACTAAAGGAATTTTTGACTACTGCACCAGTCCTAACCTTACCATCGGGACAAGAAGGGTTCACAGTCTATTGTGATGCCTCTAGAGTTGGGTTAGGATGTGTCTTGATGCAGTTTGGAAAAGTTATTGTGTATGCATTTAGACAGTTGAAGATGCATGAGAAGAATTACCCAACTCATGACTTGGAATTAGCTGCGGTGGTGTTTGTCTTACGAATATGGAGACATTATTTGTATGGTGTGCATGTGGACATATTTACAGGTCATAAGAGTTTGCAGTACATAACCACGCAGAAGGATTTGAATCTTCGACAAAGAAGATGGTTAGAGTTGCTTAAGGGTTATGACCTTAGTATTTTTTACCATCCTGGGAAAGCCAACGTGGTGGCTGACGCACTCAGTAGGAGATCAATGGGCGCAGCCCGTTTGGCAATACAAAGAGGGTATTGTTCGTGAGGTACAAAGATTGGGAAACCTCGGGGTTAGCTTAACTGAGATCGGTGAAGGTAGGGTGGTGGTACATGATACCTCGCAGTCTGCCTTAGCTTCAGAAATAAAAGAAAGTCAGTTTGAGGATACAAAGTTTGTTGGATTTCGGGAGAGGATCCAACAGGGAAAACCTTCACAGTTTACATTGGGAGTTAATGACGGAACCCTTCGGTATAAGGGTAGGTTATGTGTTCCTAAGGTAAAGGATCTAAGGAGGAAGATCTTAGATGAGGGTCACAACACAAGATATTCCATTCATTCAGGGTCAACAAAAATGTATCAGGACCTCAAGGCAAATTACTGGTGGGACGAAATGAAGAAAGATGTTGCGGAGTTTGTCGGAAGGTGTCTTACATGTCAACAGGTAAAAGCTGAACATCAAAAACCTGGCGGACTACTTCAAGACATTGGTGTCCCCGTGTGGAAATGGGAAGCGATTCATATGGATTTTGTAACTGGTCTACCGAAAACTCGAGAAGGATATGATTCTATTTGGGTGATTGTTGATCGGCTTACAAAGTTAGTCCATTTCCTACCGGTCAAGACTACGTATCGCGCACCACAGTACGCGCAGATTTATTTGAAGAAAATTGTACGGTTACATGAGATTCCATTACAAATTATTTTGGATAGGGGTTCCCAGTGCACCTCACACTTTTGGCAAAATTTCCAGCAGAGTCTTGGGACAAAAGTTAAGTTAAGCACAACTTTTCACCCGCAAACAGATGGGTAAGTTGAGCGAACAATTCAAACACTTGAGGACATGTTGCGATCTTGCGTGTGAGATTTTTAGGGAAGCTGGTTGGACCATCTATGTATAATTGAGTTCGCCTACAACAATAGTTTTCACTCTAGCATACAAATGGCCCCGTTTGAAACATTGTATGGACGAAAATGTAGATCTCCACTTGGATGGTTCGAGGTGGATGAGACGCAACAATTCAGACCGTAAGTCATTCAAGAAACAAATGATAAGGTGCAGATGATTCGGGAGCAGATCAAAACAGCACATAGTCATCATAAGTATTATGCGGATCATCGTAAAAGAGATCTCGAATTTCAAGATGGGGAGAAAACATTTTTAAAAGTGTCCTCAATGAAGGGGGTGATGCGCTTTAGTAAGAAAGGAAAATTAAGCCCAAGGTTTATTGAGCCATATGAGATCTTGCGAAGAGTGGAGAATGTGGCTTATGAACTAGCACTTCCACAAGAGCTGGAAGCAGTGCATCCGGTATTTCATGTGTCGATGTTACGAAAATACTTGCACGATCCAAGTCACGTCATCTTCCCCCAGGAGATAATTCTTAATGAAGAGCTTCAATATGAAGAAGTTCCGGTGGAAATACTTGATAGGAAGGTTAAACGCCTTAGGAATAAAGATATTGCTTCCGTGAAGGTCCTATGGAGGAACCACTCCACCGAGGAAGCCACCCGGGAAATCGAGGACGCGATGAAAGTCAAATATCTATTCCTCTTTGACTAAGGTAATAAAAAAATGTGTTACATAATACTTCATATGCAAATTGCGTGTCTATATGTATGTGTTACAACCTTATTCACATTCGAGGACAAATGCTGCTTAAGGAATAGAGAATGTGAAGTCCCAAATTAGTGTTACAATAACAATAAACATTATTGTGTCTATGTTATTATATTACGACCTTAGTCACATTCGAGGACGAATGTTGTTTAAGGAAGGGAGAATGTGAAGTCCCAAATTATTAGTAAATTATTATTACTATAATAATAATAATAATAATAATAATAGTAGTAGGGTGTATAAAAATTAAGGATTTAAAGGTAATTAATAGTTTTCTAAGAAAACTTGGGGGAAAACAGAAAACAGGGTATGTACCATGAATAAGATACGTCTGAATCTGCCTAACTTATGCCACTTATGTCATATTCTATTTTTACATTAACTCTTAAAATAATTTATAACTTGATTTAATGTAAAAGGACCGATTAAATCATGAAAAGATAATTTACAAATAGGTTGTAAATGCAATAGTAAATGACAATGCAATAGTAATTGACATACGTTAGAAAACAGAGGGGTGTCAACAAATAACATCATGCATTGAACCAGATTAATAATAGCATGCTTCTTTATTGTAATTGCAACCTTCTCACATTCTAGCACTTACTAGTTCTAAGCTCTTACCAGTGTTAAAGATTTATTCGTTCATAATCCTTTTGTACGTTGAACACATGGAGAAAACCCTTAATTCCCCTCCACTGTTGATCTTCCACCTCCCATAGGTTATACAAACATCCCTACTTATACACAAACAAAGTATCTAGCACAAAGAATAGAAAATCAGAAAAAAACAAGTGAACAAGAAGAAAACAAATCTGGAAAAAATATCAAGAGGGCAAGAAGAACAAGAATAAAAAACAAATACTAGGGAGCAAGAGTCACTTTTAGCAACCGAACAACAATCATTTTCACACTTACAAGGTGAGTTTTCTCACTCAGAAATTCTTGGTAACATCCTTTACTTTAAGTTCAATACATGTTAGAATAAGAATTGAGTGTTGAAAAGAAATATTGAACTTTTGATTGTTTAGACAACTAGTTGCGTCATGAACTTTACGAACTGTTCTCACTGAGTTATAATTGTTAGAATTTGATAAAATTCGGAAGAGTGGTACACCTCTCTATTATGATAATATAGAACCAAAAATGAGGTAAAATGGACATACGGTTTGAAAGTTATCATAGTTCAAAGTTCCTGCCTTAGATTTGGCCGAAATTCGGAAAAGCATAATTACGGAATGTTTTTATTGAGTTTTACTTATTAGAATTATATGAAAATTTACATGGTTGTAAATCTCTCTGTTACGGATAGATATAGATAAAGAGTTATTAAAACGGACTTACGAGTTGAGAGTTATTGTAGTTTGAAGTTGCTGCCTCGGATTCGTCGGAATCCAGAAGGGCAGGCCGTTGAAACGTAAAACTGTACTAATATGTGGGGAATATGAAAATTGTTGCTAAATTAAAGTTCTAGATCTCTTTGTTTTGGACATTTTGAGACCTTACGGGGGTCTATCCGACTTACGGATTGAGAGTTATCGGTGTTTAAAGTTTCTGCCTCGGATCTATCGAGATCCAGGAAGGGCAGCGAATAAAAGTGTAAAACTGTACCAAATGGTACGGAATATGAAAGTATGGTTCACATGGAGATGTGTATCTCTCTGTTCTCGTCGTTTTGAGATTTTATGGGGCTTGAACGGGTTTACAGATTAGGAGTTATGACTATTCTAAGATTGAGTGTTGTTTAATAAAAATTCTGCCGAAACAAATTTCATGTGGCTGCTTTGAGGATAAATTTGTGTTAGTTACCCAAAGTAGTTTTAAATGAAATTTTGTATAGTGAAAGATCCCCGTCTTACCTTAGTTTCCGCTTGAGAAACACCTTAGTTGGAGTTATGGTTAAAAAGTTATAATCGTTACAAGTATGAATGACAGAATATTAGAAAAGAGAATAGTATTTATTCGATCTTCTGAAAATTATGAAAAGTGAATACGTGTTCACAAATATATAAATGTAATAAACATGTGGAAATGCAGGGGAATGTCTTAACGTATAATACGAGATAAAATGAAGTGTTAGTTAAACCGAGAATTTCCTATGAGGAGTTGTTGCATATTTAAAAATGTTGTAACCTGATATGTTTTGCAATATGCTTATTACGTTATAATGTGATTGCGCTTGGAATATTGTGGTGTTACTTTGAATTGCAGGGTAAGGTTCTCACTCAGCCCCAGATGGTAGGGCTGACTCTTTATTTAACATGTTTCAGGAAAGCGTGATAGAGGAAAGGCTCCACGCCAAGGCTAGCGATCGTCCCGCAACCTTTTGTCATACCAAGTCCATTGTTTCGGGCTTGGTACTCGTCGAGTTGAATGTCGGTTCAATGTCTCGAAATGCGTGTGGAATGGTCTCCCTTCCAACTTAGAATAATATTTGTCAGTATGTCTATGTAGAAACAATATTTGCACGAGCATGGGCTCGCGTTATATTTTCAATAAAGTCATAAACAAATTTCTTTATTGTTATTTTTATTAATAGCTCCGTATTTGAATATAAGTTTAAATTTCTAAATAAAGAGAATTAAATGGTGCTCCTGGTGGAAAATAATTGTCCAGGTGCCATCACGCCCTAAGTAAAGACTTAGGAAAAAGTCGGGGCGTGACAAGTTGGTATCAAAGCTAAACCAGGTTAAGAGATTCTAGGAAGTTTTCTTCGAGTTGGGTGTTTGAACGGTTACTTATTGCGACGGTGTGCGCGCCACCTTAGTAATAAGTGAACGGAATAACATCCTAAAGTTTTCCTTCTTTCATACTCTTCTCGTGCCTATCTTGAGTCTTTTCAAAGACTTGGTTCTCGTACTACCTCCTTCAAGGGATTGTGGAAGGGAGTGTACAACGATAAAATAACCAGATGTATCGCACCACCGACCAGAAAAGGTAGGAGAGGTACGAGATAAACTATGAGGCAAATTTTGTGAGAAGAAGAGAACATATCTATCTGAGGAAGGACTACAAGTCTAACTTGATAGTATTTCTCGATGAGGTAGAAAATCTACCGCTTACACGAGGATGTGTGGAGACGCGTAGCGTCAATTTGGTAATCGCGGTTAGTGGGCGACACGCGGGTGTGGTGGAGAAATTTTAGAAGAAATCATTTTCGATGTCACCAGATGGCGTGGGGAGTTGAGCGCGTTCGATGAAAAATATATGCCTAACTCCAGAAAGATGCGCTCGGACGTGAGTTTGAACTGTTGAAACAAGGAGACCGCAATGTGATAGAATACAATACCTAATTCATCCGATTGTCATCTGGCAACGCACATATTATTCCTACAGAAAGGGAGAAGGTCAAAAGAGTTGTTAAGGGTTTAAACCCAAACTTGGAAGAGAAGGTAGTGGCATTAGCCCATTATCGGGCATACCTTCAGATCGTCGGAATGACAATGAGGGTAGAAGGTTTCGCTAAAGAAAAAGAGAATATTCGCAGAAGAGATTTCGGACGTCAGGATCATTTAACCAGAGTCAAAATCAGAAGCAGGAGTTTAGTAAGGGATCTTCAGGACCGAACCAATCTGTGGGCCAGTCTTATTTCAAGCCTAAGAGGCACAATTGGTCTAATTACCAATGTAGCAAGGACAAGGCCACCAACCCTAACACAGGAGGTGACAAACCGATTTGTAAGATTTGTCAAAGGAAACACAATGGAGAATATCGGCTCTTAACGAAGACATGTTATAACTGTGGAGTGTCAGGCCACTATGCCAGGGATTGCAAGAAGATGACCCAAACTCAATCTATTCAGGGGAGGTCAGAAGCAACCACAGCTTCCTACAGGGGAAATCAGGGAAACCAACCCCGCCAGAGTCAGGGAGGTCAACAACCCAATAATTCTAATCATCTCTACGCTTTGCCCCAGAGGAATGAGGCAGAAGCATCTAATGCGGTGGTCACAGGTATTTTGCTAGTCTCGAGTATTCCTGCATTTGTATTATACGATCCCGGCTCTACATTTTCATATGTGTCAATGGGCTTTGCTAAGAATTTACACGTAGAACCTTCTTATTTAAGTGAACCTTTTGAGGTTATGACACGTGCAATTTCTCGGTGGGCCTCTCGGGTGGTAAATAATTTCCCATTAGAAGTGAATGGCAGGGGAACAATGGTGAACCTAGTACTACTTGATATGGTAGATTGCGATGTCATTTTGGGTATGGATTGGTTGTCGGCATGTTATGCCATGTTAGATTGTCGACGAAAGATAGTGAGATTAACTTTTTCCGGAGAACCAAAAGTTGTTATAAGGGGTAGGATTGGAATATCCTCAGGTAAGTTTAGTTCCTACCTTGGGGTTCAAAAGTTGTTGAGAAGTCGCAGAGTGGAGTACACATATCTGGCTAATATAGTGGATACCCAAAAAGAATCCCCAGCAGTGAATGATGTCCCTATTGTTCGAAATTTTCCGGAGGTTTTTCCTGAAGATCTTCCAGGCCTTCCTCCGGATTGAGAAGTGGAGTTTGCTATAGAGTTAATTCCAGGTACAAGACCCATTTCTATTCCTCCCTATCGAATGGCCTCAACTGAATTGAGGGAGTTAAAAGAACAATTGAATGATCTTCTGGATAAAGGCTTTATAAGGCCTAGTGTTTCCCCTTGGGGTGCACCAGTCCTGTTTGTGAAAAAGAAAGATGGATCGCTCCGAATGTGCATCGATTATCGGCAACTCATTAAGGTCACGATCAAGAACCGATACCCATTACCAAGAATCGATGATCTTTTTGACCAACTTCAGGGAGCTGGCTATTTTTCCAAGATTGATCTCCGTTCGGGATATCATCAGCTGAAAATAAATCCGGATGATATATCAAAAACAGCCTTTAGAACCCGATACGGCCATTATGAGTTCTTGGTCATGTCTTTTGGGTTAACCAATGCCCCAGCGGCTTTTATGGATTTAATGAATAAAATCTTCAAACCATTCCTGAAACACCCCATTTTAATCGGAGTCGGAAACGAGATTACTGCTTATGGTTGATTCCTGAATTTATTTAAGGAGTCGCCACCTAATTATTATAGTGAATTAGGACACTAAAAATGTAGCATAAAATACTACGAATGATCTTCATTTAAAAGGTCTGCGAAAGCTATGTGAGATTCTAGGTAAGGGTTCTTTATTATCCTAAAGGGAAGGAGTTAGACACCCTCTAAGATCCGCTAACTTGCGGTTATCCGTTCAAACTTAGGCTTAATATTTACGCTAAGAAATGCATGCTTTTATAAATGTTAAATAAAAGACGTTGCAAGTATTTAATAACAAAAAGATGCATTTTTGACAACATAAAAGAGTTGTAAGACTTGTTTATAAAAATACATATATAGGTAAAAATATTTATTTTTATTTGTAAAATACTTATGTTTTGGCAATTGAAAGTAAAGAGAAAACAATTTTATTTATAATACCAAGAGACGATTTTTTGTGAAAGTTTATTTTTTAGCAAATTAGGTAAAAGTAAAACCTTATTTTTTATGATTAATCATACAAATAAAAAGGTGACCAAATTGTTTTGAAAGCTTAGACATGTATAACGAGCCTAAAATAATCTAGCGTTGGGTTTCCGATTTTAGAACTACCCCCTTTTTAATTGTTAATCTAGACCTAACTATTCTAAGCATTTCAATAATTATACAGGGTTACATAATAAAATAACAAGACGACAAATAAAGATGACGGAATTTAAAGAATTAAAGCGAGTGACGATGTCATCCCGCCCTATTTTGTTTAGGAATTCCGAAACAGGAAGATGCAACGTGTTGGACGCGGGTCTTCACTTGACAAAGTTATGATGAGTCTCGTAACGAGACTCTTCGTTGCTCCCGATGCATTTCATGTAAATCAAAGAAAGAAAAGGATTAGAAGATATCCTAAATCTTATCAAATAATAAATGGATGTTGATATAAAATTTAAACATACATAAATCAGTTTTATTTTTTACTGTTCACATGGCAAGCAAGCTCACAACAACGGCCTCAATTGCACATAGAGTAAAGAAGATATAAAACAGGCCCAAAGACACAGATTTTCAGATTTTTAAGGAAGACACAAATCAGCCCAATATACTTGACAAACCCAATTAACAAACATGTTTATTTAGTCACGTACGAACCCACATTCGACACTAAGATAGATTGAAAAGGAAGGAAGGGCTGATATACACGAAAAAATCAAAATATATATGATATATTCGGATATGTACCAAGTATAGCCTTACTATATACCCCTAATCAGTAGCTTAAACCAAGTTAAATATTTAGCTTTGTCTAAACCAGAAACAGAAGGCAAACAAGCTCAGAAATCAGTACAAATATTTAGATCAGACTTTAGGCTACAGTTATGTGCTCGATATGTTAAGTATACTGGTGTAAAAACAACATATAGGATGTATATACTAACGTTTACACTTAGACATGATAGAGGCAATATCCAAGTTATCCTAAAGATCCTATTTTTCAAATAATCGGGCCTACATCATATCAGCATTCAGATCAAACCAGACAAGATATACTGATAATTTTGAGTTTCTAAGGACCCTGATATTCATTAATTTAGACTAAATGCAGATAGATCACTTAACCACGTCTAAATCATAAAACATGGACCTAATGTAACTACATATGACATTAAAACATATTTACGCAGTTTTGATATAGAAATGCACATATGAGCATGATAAGGATCAACATTCAGGTTAAACATTCTAAACGGTCAATAGAGATCTTACGATGACATGCAGGGCTTATACAGATTCAACATGTGATTAAAGGCCTCAAGATATCAGTGGTAATATTAGATTGACTCATTAATGCATACCAAAACAACACAGTCCTTTTCTAAATGTTTTGTTAACTAATAGGTTAGTTCTAACCATGTACATCGACATAGAATATGCTAAGTTACCACAAGCCACCTAACAAACCTGAAATGCACATATGACACCTTAAACATCTGGTACATAATTAGCTATTTTATAACTAACAAGATAGGGATTAGGAAAAGAGAACTATATAAAACATACTGGGTTTCCTAAGACAATACGGAGGATCTCCTTAAACTTAAACACACCCACAACAGTAGATAGTAAAAAACAATGGGGCCACACAAATATTCCAAACTAAACAATGATCAACCTAGTTATGAATTTTATCACTTTAAAACATGCATATAAGGCAAATATGACCTTAGAATGATACTGTAACATTCGTGCTCAAATTCAACAATAAAATAGTCATTCATTATGCTTGAACCATGGTTTAAACGAACATAAATGGCATATAACCTGACTAATCATGCTTAATAACAACTTAATAGACCAACAATCCCTTCAAACGTGTTAACATTCAACCCAGTAAATCCAAACAGTGAGTAACAACTTGATAACTACGCCTAATGACTCAAAGTAGTCATAATGTAGTCAACATACATAACAGTTAACCTAACGGGCTCAAAGAACACTTAACATTCATTTAAACACACTTCAAACGAAACTAAACAGATCTAAATGATAGCTAAATTAAGATAAAACATTCAAACACATAATCAAATCAGGCCGATCACATGATGCGAATTAAACAGCAAAACTTTAAGGGAAGTAGGTTTATCTTCTCCGGGTAGCGAACCGAGGCGTGTTTCGACTCGTCGATTCTGCTCGGAGGTATTTTTATGCTATGAGATTTAAAAGGGGCAAGTGTTTAACGATTTTGTGGCTTTTCGATTCGAACTGAGAGTAAAACAAAGGTTTTCTTTCCTGGTTTTCCCACGGTTTTAAAGTTATGAGACCTGGGTCTTTGTTCTTGTTTTTTTTTTAAGTAGAACCCAGAATTTCCTTTTGGCTTTTCAAGTAGTAAGATCGGGGTTTTTGTTCTTCGTTTTGGAAACCGAAAAAAAATAGGGTGGGATGACATCGTCACTCGCTTTAGTCGTTTTAATTCTTTAAATTCCGTCATCTTTATTTGTCGTCTTGTTATTTTATTATGTAACCCTGTATAATTATTGAAATGCTTAGAATAGTTAGGCCTAAATTAACAATTAAAAAGGGGGTAGTTCTAAAATCGGAAACCCAACGCTAGATTATTTTAGACTCGTTATACATGTCTAAGCTTTCAAAATAATTTGGTCACCTTTTTATTTGTATGATTAATCATAAAAAATAAGGTTTTACTTTTACCTAATTTGCTAAAAAATAAATTTTCACAAAAAATCGTCTCTTCGTATTATAAATAAAATTGTTTTCTCTTTACTGTCAATTGCCAAAACATAAGTATTTTACAAATAAAAATAAATAATTTTACCTATATATGTATTTTTATAAACAAGTCTTACAACTCTTTTATGTTGTCAAAAATGCATCTTTTTGTTATTAAATACTTGCAACGTCTTTTATTTAACATTTATAAAAGCATGTATTTCTTAGCGTAAATATTAAGCCTAAGTTTGAACGGATAACCGCAAGTTAGCGGATCTTAGAGGGTGCCTAACTCCTTCCCTTTAGGATAATAAAGAACACTTACCTAGAATCTCACATAGTTTTCGCAGACCTTTTAAATGGAGATCATTCGTAGTATTTTATGCTACATTTTTAGTGTCCTAATTCACTATAATAATTAGGTGGCGACTCCTTAAATAAATTCAGGAATCAACCATAAGCAGTAATCCCGTTTCCGACTCCGGTTGAAATGGGGTGTTACAGCATGGCGACTCCGCTTCCCTGTATTGATCTGTCTCTTGAGAGGATGCATGCATAATAATGGTTGGCTTTGGGTCGGATGTGTTAATTCCCCATGTTGTTTGTTAGGACTAGTGATGCGTGTCCTCTGCTTGTATTGGGTGACATGACAATTTGGGCTGAGTGGGGAGATATAAGTAGGTGGAGGTTGAGATATGTATGTAGTAAACGGATCATTTTGGAGGTCGGTTTGCAAATTGACCGGACGAGTGACATTTTGGTGTGAGCTGGTATGTTTCAGCCTCTGCGGGGAGCTTTGGGGAAGTGGAGGCTCAAGGGCTTATGACACGATTGCGTTTGACATTTGCTCTGGGAGTGGTGCATTCAAGCTAATAGACAGGTTTGTGATATTTCAGAGCCTTTCTATTTCGGCTTGCATGACTTCTATTTGCTGCAATAGTTTGGCGAGGTGTTGATCATTAGTGTTTCTCCTTTCTAACGCCTCTGCATCCTCTACAGGAACGGGGACGAGTCCTAAGCTGTTTCGTTCTGGTGCCTCGGGATTAGTCATTTATGATTGTGCTTCTATCAGTCAACGCGAATCAACCTTTTGGGGATAAGCTAGGCAAAATAACCCTCTAACAAATGAAGCAAACCAAGTTAGTATAATATGCAAAGAGTTGCAGGCAATATAAGCAAATTGCAAATCAAGCGCGTGCTCTAACATGTTTGAGACCCCTTTTATGCCAGAGGTGGGCCTAAACGCCAAATATGCGAGATTATGATAAATAGGTCCACATCGTTAAACTGCAATGTTTTGTTGGAAATGGCGACCAAATGACGGTGCACTTTTCCCAATTCGGCATGTCATGTTTAGGCTTGGATTTGTCTATCATTGTCACGCTACACATAGTATGCTGGTTGGTCCTTGGGTTGCGAAACCCATGATAAGTTTTGGTGTTTTCCTAATTGTGGCGTCGATACCAATGATCAACACACCTAAGATAAATGCATGCATGACTTAAAAATAAAGGGGGTATAGCTCTATCTTAAGTTTCTAAGATTTGGCTTCACTAGACACAAGATTTCCGAGCGGACACTCGAGTGAGGAGGCTACGCGGCCACCGGTTTGACCGGATTCTCCGCGTAAAATGCCAACTCTCCTAAATTTGGGTATTTCAAAGAAATTTGCGGGTGTGCAAAGCGCACCTCGCGTGTAGTGTGTGATAGTGTTAATTTTCCGTAAGGGAGGAAATATGAACGGAATGACAGTTTAGGAAAAACATTAACATATAGCAATTAAGACATCATGCAAATATTCATATGTAAAGAATAACAGTTTAGGCAAAAGATAAAAATAAAAACAAATAAGTATAAAACACAAAAGAAGCAATTTAAGCAAATAAAAAAAAATATAAAGCACAATAATTAATCTAAGTTTGTTATGGTTAAGAACCTAGTCATCCCCAGTGGAGTCGCCATGCTGTAACACCCCATTTCAAGCGGAGTCGGAAACGAGATTACTGCTTATGGTGTGGTGAAGAAGATGATAGGATGCTCAAGTTAAGAGAGCGGCGGCTGCTACTGATGTTGAAGTGAAGAGAAAACAATATCGGCTGATGTTGTTGTGCGGCTGCCCTTTTGTCGACGGTGAGGGTTCGTCGGATGGAGTTTCGACGGTGGGGTTTCCACCGGAGTTGGGCGACGGGAGGTGTGGAGGTAGACGGGGAGACTGGCGGCGACGGGGACGAGGGGGACTGGCGGCGATGGAGTAAGGGAGTGTGGTTTGTGGGTGTTTAAAGGGGGTTCGCCGGAGCTTGGAGCTCCGGCGAAGGACGGCGACGGGAACAGGTGAAGGGAGGAGAGGAAGATGGTTTTTTCCTTTTTCTTGAAATGATGATGGGCTGATGCCATAAAAGTCATGACTCTGTCGTCGCTGCCCCACTTTTAAAGGGGGTAAGGTTTATTATATAGGGGGTAGATTAGGGTTTGGTATTTGGGGAAATGAAAAGTGGGGTTTAAAATTTAAAAATGGGGAATAAAAAGGGGTGTTTGGATGAAATAAAAAATGGTGTTGGATTGAAATGATTCAGATTGGGTTCCGTACTGGACTGATTTGACAAAATGCAAAGCGGATTAATTATTTAAAAGAAAAAATTATTTAACAAGATGCAAAATTATAAAAATGCAAATGTCGATGCAATAATAATAAAATACAATATTTAGACAAATGTTTAATGTCTAATTAAAATTAAAGCGGGATGTCAATTAATTATTTAAAAAGATGCAAATATTATTAAAATAAATGACGGTGTAATAATAATATAAACATAATATTAACAAAGAGATAATGCTTAATTAACAAATAAAAGATAAAATGCAAAAATGATGATTAGAGTGTTGTGTCCTAAAACACATAAAATTGCAATAAATATATGAAAAACGGGTCAAAATTGACTGTCAACAGACACTTTCCGAGGACTAACTGCTCTGATACCACTTTTGTCACGACCCGACCCCGGACCGCGACTGGTGCCCTACCTGGACACCCTTACAGGTATACGTAAGAGATAATCAGCGGAACATACATCAAACTTATAAAATAAATCAACAAGAAATAAACAACAGGTTAACCGATAAGGCTACCTCCCTAGACATGTATATATATATGTAGCCAAAAGCAGTTACGTCATTTTTCTTTTACAAGCTGACCCACAAGATATGACTACAGACCTCTAAGAGTATAGACATAACAATTGTGACGGGACAAGGCCCCGCCACACTCCTGAATGTACAACAACCGACAATACCAGGGATCCGAACCAAAGATAAGCCTCCGGAGTGAATGAAGCTTTTACCCAAAAACTGAACAGAGATCCTAGAGCGAGGATCACCAACCTGTGTACCTAAAACCTGCGGGCATGAACGCAGCCCAGAAGAAGTAAGACAACAGTGCATGGAATGTAAATAAGGTCTGATAAGAAATAAATCATATCAGATAAAAGAATGACAGAAGCAAGTATAAAAATAAAATAATAGATCCTACCGTGCCATTTTAACTCCTAAAATCAATCGTACATTAACCGTTTTTTTCCTTCTTTCAATAAGAATTAACATCATATTCTTACATACATACATAAGAATTTAATCAAGTTTTTCCACATAACTTACATATCTTACATAACATAATCTGACCCTTTATGGAGGGACTTCTTAATTGGGAGCTTACTTTGATTATCCATACGTGATAACGTAATCCGGCCCATTTGCGGGACACGGTGTACTGATGAATCATGTGGCATAATCCGGCCCGTCTGTGGGGCTCGGTGTACTGTGGAATTATGTAGCATAATCCGGCCCGCCTGTGGGACTCAGTGTATTGATGAATCATGTGACATAATCCGGCCCGACTGTGGGGCTCGGTGTACTGTGGGATTATGTAGCATAATCCGGCCCGCCTGTGGGACTCGGTGTACTGTGGAATCATGTAGCATAATCCAGCCCGCCTGTGGGGCTCGGTGTACTGTGGAATCATGTAGCATAATCCGGCCCGCCTGTGAGGCTCGGTGTACTGTGGAATCATGTAGCATAATCCGGCCCGTCTGTGGGGCTCGGTGTACTGTGGAATCATGTAGCATAATCCGGCCCGCCAGTGGGGCTCGGTATACTGTGTCATGTAGCATAATTCGCCCCGCCTGTGGGGCTCGGTGTACTGTGGAATCATGTAGCATAATCCGGCCCTCCTGTGGGGCTCGGTGTGATTTTCCTTACATAACATTTTAAACCACCCTTATTCTTCTTCTTAAGTCGTTATAACAACTTTCCATAAAGCTATTATAACAACCTTTCATTTTAGAGAACTTTAGGCACTTTTATTTCTTATCACAGTAGGGAAACTAAACCCAAAAGTACTACGTACATACATACTTAAAAAGAATCATAAAACTCATTTCTTTTTAAAACTCAAGTCACATACTCTTTTGAAATCAATCTTCTTAACTTTTGAAATAAATTAAGAAGCCATACTTTTTAAATCAAGTCATTTCCACTTATAAATTCAAGGATTATAGTCTTAAAACCTCGTATCATATACTCTTTAAAATCATGTCACTTATACATGTAAAATCATGTCATCTACACCTTTAGAAATCAAGTCTCATAACTTGAAAAATAAAGTTCCATATGCTTCCAAAACCAAGTAACTTATACTCTTTAAAATCATATAACTTTCACTTAAAAAAACAAATCCCTTTTCAATTATAAATTCAAGTCATTTTCAAATATAAAATCAACTTACTTACTTCAAATATATCAAGGTACATAGCTTTAAATCAAGCATCATAATTTCCTAACCATTCTTACCAACATCACTCATAAGACTTGGTAAAGACTTAGGATAATTTAGACATACCTTTAACTTAGAATCAACAACGTGAATACTTCTTAACTTCTAAGAGTAGAAGGAATCATGAAATAATATGACATGGCTATTTCATACGTAGGATCATGCCAAAAGAAAGAAAAGGTTCACAAACATCGCGACGACTATCGACAAGTAGCAAAATGCTCCAAAGTACTTCAACCTTATTAGCTTTTCCACCATTCAAGTAGAATATGCTACACGTAGTACTTCAACCTATAGTAATCATAACATGTCTATCAACTCTAGCTTATCAACGTGGAATAATACTAAGTGCTAGGTCTCTTATTCTTCATAAATTTGGGCAGCACTTTCTTTGTTTCTACGTACTTTTCCTCCTTCAAGGCCCGAAATCAATAGCCAACATGCCACATTTAAGGCTCAACAATTCAGCTAACCAAAGAGGATTACACGCCTTAACAAGACGTGTAAAATTCTGACCCACAATTAACACGAAACTGTCCAAAAATTAAGGCAAATTCTTGGCTCAAAATGTGTAACAACATAAAGTTCATTCCAATTCCTTTTCAATCCAAATTATTATTCTAAAATGTTATATAACCTCAAACGATTATAACAACTATAATCCCTTCTTTCTATAACATGCGACGATCGTAACTAACAATTAAATTGAATTACAATCTTAATGGCTAACATGAACTTTTCGGATTTAGGCTTCCAAAATTCCATAACACTTATCAATCTTCATAATATATATCACATGATCGTTTCTAACTTATCATAACATGAAATCTTCAATCACAATAGTAAGACGAAGATTTATACCTCAAAAGCCCAAATCCAATCCAAGATTCAAAGTCGATCCTTAGCAACTTTAACTCTTCTTCTTGACGTTCCAATCCGCTATTTGCAACCCTAAGAAGCTTGTGAAGAACTCCTCTTCTATTTCCAACTTCAAAGTTGAAGAACACCTTAGGTTTTCACCTTGCGACTAACGTAAAAACGTAGTTTTTCCGGATATTTCTATTGAGATATCCTTGTAATACTCCTAGGAACCTTGGTTTAAAGTATTGGGATTATTGAACCACAAACAGAAAAATATTCTTCTTCTTTCTTAGCTTAGCCGAGAGCTCCTAATGTGCACACAAGATTTCTCAAATTTTCTCTAAGTGTGGAATTTGTCTAGTCTTGCACTAGTAGTGTGGATATATACTACAACTAATGGCTAGGATTAAAACATATGGATGGCTAGGATTGGGTCAATAATGTCAAGCCCCACTTTTTTAGTTGACATGGTCCATTTTTATTTATCCAACAAGCCCATGTGGAGGGTGACACGTGTCGCCCTCTCATTGGTCTAAAATATTTTGTTTCCCGAAATTTCCATAATTGGTCAAAATACCGGAAACCTCGTGGGCCCCACAAAAACGTAAAATTCCTCAGGTGGGCCCCACGTATCCAACTCTGAAAATAGAATTCCATAATTCCAATAAATTCCAACAGTCTCAAATAAAAAGTTCTGAGAACCCAAATCTCATTAACGAACAATTTTTCCTTCCCGAGGTTCGGAAGATTTTTCCTTGGAAAACAATTATTTCTTTCGTTCAAATTTTTAAGTCTTGTTTCCTTACGTACCTTCTCTTAAATATATCCTGTAATTACGGGGTGTAACATTCTTCCCCCCTTAGAAGCATTCGTCCCCGAATGTTCTTTCGGAGCTCAATCTAACATTTCTCGGTATAGTCTCATAAAACTACACTTAATGAAACCTAATTATGCCACATATGACCCTAATACATCGCACATGTATATCCATCCATCATAAGACAAACGAGGAATCAAATCCAAAGTGTGCATCATCACTATTTACTCCCATTCATGGCAAAAAAAGATTCTTTTTTTAAACTTTTCCTTAGTCATAACTATAAACACTTCAATTCTTTCAACCCTTGTTCTCTCATTTTCTTACTTATCGTATTCTTCTCGTACTTCCAAACTTATTCTAGCATACGTACATAATCTCAATCATCGCTTCTGTTTTCAATTCCTTGGGGTTACTATATCCAACTTGGTCATTTTTTGTTCTCTCAACCCGGTTCCGGTGGAACGCGTCCACAAACTCGTACAACGATTAACTAAACTTGAGCCTTACACCCTCGTGACCCTATCACACAGCGGGACTACCTCCAACTGACCCCATATTATTTCGGGCTACGGGTTGATCCGCAACAGCCCATAACCCGATCCATTGTCGCACTTAATTCTCATTCTTGGTCTGAAATAAATCTTACTGCCCGAGAAGGCCTTATACATCTAAGGTCTCAGCGGTAATCAATATTCTAAGGTTCACAATTATTCTATGTCCTTAGCCTACATTATTAGTCCCCACATACAAGAAATGTAGCTTCTTAATATCTCATAATCACGTTGTCTCACTCACAATAACTATAATTGCTCCATACCATTATTATTCACATAATCACTTAAGCGTACAACACAGCTTAATCTAACAACATGGTATGCTCTCAAACAATAAAACATGATCTCTTTTAAGAGTCTATCACAATCTCAGACCGTTTATTACCTTCTGACTATTCCAAGTCAGTACATACATAAAGCCTAGGTGTGGATTAAATAAACTGTTTCACACCCTCCAAGTATTTATCAAGCCTTTACCAATTTATGATAACTCATAGTCATTCTAGGCTACATACATATGAACCCAAGAAAATACGCTCGTACAGATATACATCATCATAACACCATCTATACGACAATTTTTTTACCAACCTGGATGCGCAATCCATATCATCCTTCCTGGGTCACTTCTGCCTTTCTCATAACTACAATCAACATAACACGTTAGGGATAGACTACCCTAACGACACAGCTCTATTGCACGATCTCAGAATGAGAAGAAGGGAAACCAATCCTAAATGTCCTGCAACCTTCTGGTTATAGATATGGTGCACAACACACCAATAACCAAGACTCTACTAGACACGGTCTGTAGACACTTTCCGAGGACTAACTACTCTGATACCACTTTTGTCACAACCCGACCCCGGGCCGCGACTGGTGCCCTACATGGGCACCCTTACAGGTATACATAAGAGATAATCAGCGGAACATACATCAAACTTATAAAATAAACCAACAAGAAATAAACAACAGGTTAGCCGATAAGGCTACCTCCCTAGACATATATATATATATATATATATATATGTAGCCAAAAACAGTTACATAATTTTTCTTTTACAAGTTGACCCACAAGATATGACTACAGACCTCTAAGAGTATAGACATAACAACTGTCACGAGACAAGGCCCCGCCAAACCCCTGAATGTACAACAACCGACAATACCAGGGATCCGAACCAAAGATAAGCCTCCGGAGTGAATGGAACTTTTACCCAAAAACTGAACAAAGATCCTAGAGCGAGGATCACCAACTTGTGTACCTAAAACCTGCGGGCATGAGCGGCCCGAAGAAGTGCATGCAACAGTGCAAGTATGGAGCAGAAGAAGTCTGATAACCAAATCATAACTGTAAAAAAGAATGATAGGAGCAAGTATAAAAATGAAATAACAGATCCTACCGTGTCATTTTAACTCCTAAAATCAATCGTACATTAACCGTTTTTTCCCTTCTTTCAATAAGAATTAACATCATATTCGTACATACATACATAAAAATTTAATCAAGTTTTTCCACATAACTTACATATCTTACATAACATAATCCGACCCTTTATGGAGGGACTTCTTATTTGGGGCTTACTTTGATTATCCATATGTGATAACGTAATCCGTCCCATTTGCGGGACACAGTGTACTGATGAATCATGTGGCATAATCCGGCCCGCCTGTGGGGCTCGGTGTAATGTGGAATCATGTAGCATAATCCGGTCCGCCTGTGGGACTCGGTGTACTAATGAATCATGTGGCATAATCCGGCCAGCCTGTGGGGCTCGGTGTACTGTGGAATCATGTAACATAATTCGGCCCGCCTATGAGACTCGGTGTACTGTGGAATCATGTAGCATAATCCGGCCCGCCTGTGGGGCTCGGTGTACTGTGGAATCATGTAGCATAATCCGGCCCGCCTGTGGGGCTCGGTGTACTGTGGAATCATGTAGCATAATCCGGCCCGTCTGTGGGGCTCGGTGTACTGTGGAATCATGTAGCATAATTCGGCCCGCCTGTGGGGCTCGGTATACTGTGGAATCATGTAGCATAATTCGGCCCGCCTGTGGGGCTCGGAGTACTGTGCAATCATGTAGCATAATCCGGCCCGCCTGTGGGGCTCGGTGTGATTTTCCTTACATAACATTTTAAACCACCCTTATTCTTCTTCTTAAGTCGTTATAACAACTTCTCGTAAAGCTATTATAACAACATTTCATTTTAGAGAACTTTAGACACTTTTATTTCTTATCACACTAGGGAAACTAAACCCAAAAGTACTACGTACATAAGTACTTAAAAAGAATCATAAAACTCATTTCTTTTTAAAACTCAAGTCACATACTCTTTTGAAATCAATCTTCTTAACTTTTGAAATAAATTAAGAAGCCATACTTTTTAAATCAAGTCATTTCCACTTATAAATTCAAGGCTTATAGTCTTACAACCTCGTATCATATACTCTTTAAAATCATGTCACTTATACATGTAAAATCATGCCATCTATACCTTTAGAAATCAAGTCTCATAACTTGAAAAATAAAGTTTCATATGCTTCCAAAACCAAGTAACTTATCCTCTTTAAAATCATATAACTTTCACTTATAAAAACAAATCTCTTTTCAATTATAAATTCAAGTCATTTTCAAATATAAAATCAACTTACTTACTTCAAATAAATCAAGGTACATAGCTTTAAATCAAACCTCATAACTTCCTAACCATTCTTACCAACATCTCCCATAAGACTTGGTAAGGACTTAGGATAATTTAGACATACCTTTAACTTAGAATCAACAACGTGAATACTTCTTAACTTCTAAGAGTAGAAGGAAACATGAAATAATATCACATGGCTATTTCATACGTAGGATCATGCCAAAAGAAAGAAGAGGTTCACATACCTCGCGACGACTATCGACAAGTAGCAAAATGCTCCAAAGTACTTCAACCTTATTAGCTTTTCCACCCTTCAAGTAGAATATGCTACACGTAGTACTTCAGCCTATAGTAATCATAACATGTCTATCACTCCTAGCTTATCAACGTGGAATAATACTAAGTGTTAGTGTTATACCCCGTAGTTCTGACCCTATGTATGAGAGCGTACGAAAGAATGTAAGACTTAAAATTTTCAAAGGATAGGTTGACGGATTATTCCGGCCGGGTTTTTAGTCAACTTTAAGGCGGGTTATGACCCGGTACATTGAGAGTTCCTAAGTGGTTCAAAGGCCTAAGGCGTAGTTCGTTGAGTCTAGATTCCAACGCAACCAACCGTTCGTCGATAGGACGTCGGAATAGAAAGTTATGAGAATTACAAGTTCAGCGCGCAGTCGGACAGAAATGTGTTTCGGACAAGGGCGACACTGTAGGGTCGCTGAAGTTTCAGCGCCGCGGCTCCGGGAAGCAGGGCCGCGGCGCCGGAAGATCCGAGGGTCCGCAGGAGTTGCGGCGCCGCGGCGCCGAGGCGGGAAATCAGGCGGAAAAACTTAGAAAAAGTCAGATTTTTCTTTTGGAAGGGACTGGGTGGGGGACAAGTGCCCCCCCCCATCTGATTTTCACATGCAATATATTGACCAAGTCTTAGAGACTTGGTCATTTGTCATCTCTCTCTTTGAAAAACCTCTCCCTTCTCTCTTAAAAATATTCCAAAGCTCCTCCTTCTCTCTAAAACTCCAAGAAGATTCTAGCCTAAGGAAATCTGAAAAATTAAGAACACAAGAAGGAAGCTTGTGGCTAGCTTGTGGTGGTGTTCTTGGCAAGAAAGCTAGCAAAGTCTTTGGAATAAGTTTGGCTAAAACTTTAAGGTAACATTTCTTCCTTTAGAATTAGTTCTAGTGTTGCATGCTTAGAAGAATGAACTTGTGGTAGTAAAATAATGCTCTTAGAGTCATTGCATGCTAGAAAATGTGGTTTGGATATGAAGAATGGGTTAAGAAGAGGTTATGAGCATGTTGTAGCCTAAAAACTACCTTAGAATTGTTAAGTGAATTGTTGTAAACTTATGGGGCAGAATTTTGGGTGTGTAATCCCCTTTGAATTGTTGGATTGATTGAACCTTAAATGTGGTGTTTGGATGATAAATTCGGCCTTGAGAAAGGTGGCAAAGTGAGTAGAAACAAAGGAAATGCTGCCCAATTTTTCATAGAATTTAGTGGCCTTGAAATTAGATTGTTCTACTTTGAGATTAGAGGTTAACAAACGTATCGTGATTATTATAGGTTGAAATATTATTTGCGGTAGTTGAGCTTAGCAAGTGGATTGACCAAAGAGGTATGTGAAGCTTTCCTATCTCTTGAGCATGAATAGATGAAACTATGTAGTACGGTAGACGTACAAGATTTGGTATTCTTACTTGTTTGAAGTATATAATGACTTGTTTCGTTTTAAGAATGTATAAATCCCTTGGTTAGGGAAAAAGTATGATTTTACTAAAGTATAAAGTTAATATAACAACCTTATGGGAAGTTGGTTTATTAACTTCATAAAAGGTTAATGAGAAGAGATTTACTCTAAAAGTAAGATAAGTATATGGAGAGGCAAATTGATTTTAAGGTATCAATTGCCCAAGAGTTTTATGTATAAAGAGTCATTTTTAAAAGAGTTGAAGTATGTAGTACTTGGGTTAAATTCCCGGTTTTCTTTTATTAAAGATATGATTAAGTGCCTTAAGTAAACTAAAATGATAGGGTATATGAACAAGACTAATAAGAAGTTATAAGTTTTCTTAACTTATTTATGATTATGATATGATGATGATTGAGCTAGGGTAAGAGTATATCCGGCGGGCAAGCCCCAAGATCGTTATACCACCTTCTCGTGGTAAGAGTATGTCCGGCGGGCAAGCCCCAAGATCGCCATACCACCTTCTCCAGGTAAGAGTATATCCGGCGGCGCATCCAAGATCGTTATACCATCCGCACTGCAGGTAAGAGTATATCCGGCGGCAAGCCCCAAGATCGTTATACCATCCGCTCCAGCAAAGAGTATATCCGGCGAGTACCCAAGATCGTTATACCATCCGCCGGGGTAAGAGTATATCCGGCGGGAAAGTCCCCAAGATCGTTATACCACATTGCCCGTGGATTTGCTACCCATGATGCGAGGAATACCTCACGCGAGTCCTTATGGGCTTACGCGGTGAAATAGTCCCATGCCGGCGTACACCGATGCGAGAGTACCTCACGCGGTCCACAGACCCGTGCGTGAAATAGTCCCAGGAGTAGGATGATTTTATTGATACCACGGGCGAGGTACCCCGTTTTGATCATGAGCCTCCTATTTTTATGCAGTATCATATATATATATATATATACTTGTCACTCTCATTGTTAGTAAGACACATTAAAAGGTATTTTATTGACTTCCATGACTCCAGCTTACTCTCAGACTTATGATATCATTACTATAGTATTTTTCAGCTTTGCATACTTGGTACATATCACAGATCGACCTTCCTGGCCGCTGCGTCACGCCGCAGGTGGTAAGCGATTGAAGATCCTCGTTCTTAGGATCACTACTCCAAAGGTCGAAGCTCCATCCTCGGAAGCTTGTTTATTAGTACGGATATTCCCCGACGCTATAGGTATTTTGTACATTCGTGGTATGGCGGCCCGTCCCGCCATTATTATCTTTAAGGTCCGTGGTCACCTATGTGTTGTGGGCTATAAGAACCATTGTATTACTATACTTTTGTTCAAGTATGTTTTATAGAAGGCACTTTATCTACCGCCGTAATGTTTACCCTTTTCTAAGTAATGTGTTATGTATGTTCACCGCTATTCTCCGACATATACCGATGGTACCGGCAGGTACCGTCATGGCCCCGGCCGAGTCGTGACAAAAGTGGTATCGAGCGATTAGTCCTCGGAAAGTGTCCACGCATCGTGTTCAGTAGAGTCTTGATTATCGGTGTCGCGCACCACATCTATAATCGTGAGTGCAGGATATTTAGGATTGGTTTCCATTCTTTCACTCTAAGATCGTGCAATAGAGCCGAGTTATAGGTTGAATCTCCCGATGTTTTCCTTTATGTATCGATTATGCCCACGCAAGGCAACCGCGCGGCGGGCAAGGCACCGAGGTGCCGCTAGTGGACGCGAAGAGTCACGAGGCACGTGCCCGGGCCCCACGGAGATGATGTTTAGGGCGGCGAGTTCCACGCCGCCGCCATTTCGCAGAGTTCGAGGCAGCCGGACGCGCCATCGAGACCGCAGACGAGCTCGATCCCACGCCGTGGCCCGAGTATAGGGATTACGAGGAGCAGATTCTTGCCATCGACCAAAGATAGTGGCGTGGCAAAGGCCGACAAGAGCAGCGCCAACCCAGAGCCGATTTACTTGATTCGGATTTCTTGGGTTGTCACCCACCCGAAGTTCTATGGTTCGAGATTTGAGGAGGATCCGCAGGAGTTTGTCCGGCGATTCTGCGGACCATGCAGTCCTTAGGGCATCGTGGATGAGTGCATTATACTAGCTTCTACCGTTACGCGATATTGCGTTGAACTGTTTGAGTCACGGGTATTGTCGAGGTGAAGATGCTCTTCCGGTGATTGAGAGGAGTTCACGAGGCGTTCTAGACCACTTCTTGCCTCACGAGGTGAGAGCCCGTAGATAGGTTCTTGACCTTGAGACAGACGGGAGGACTATCGGGAGTACACCGAGTTCGACTCGCCGAGCATGCGATACCATAGTAAACATACGGCGCATGTGGTTCATCGATATGTGATGGTTAGACCGCCATATGATTTGCATCGTTTGGGGTGGCTCTGCGGCCGAGGATGGATATTGCCGAGATGCAGCATACGCACGAGGATTGAGGGCAGAGAGCGGGATCGATTAGATTTGGGCCACCAAGAGGCCAAGACATCGAGTTCTCGTGGCGCTGAGGCGGCCTCGGCCAGACTAGGTCCACCTTCCAGCCAGCACATAGTGCTCCTTCTCGATTTTCCGCAGAGGTCCGATCGAGGTTATTCAGAGCAGGTCGTGGCTCCAGGACTTCGAGTTTTCGCGAGGCGAGACCAAAGACTAATCGAGACCACCTACCTCTCGGTGTGTTCGATGCGGTAGGTCTCATCCGGGCGAGTGCCGTATGGGTTCGAGAGCATGTTACTCTTGTGGCCATCTGGGCCATCCAAGAAGGATTGTCCGCCCCAGCGGCGGAGCATTACGGTTCACCGACGGTGCATTCTCGGATCTTCATCTTCGATGGTTAGACGCCCCGGAGGGCAGGGTACTTATGGGTCAGCAGGCCGCGGCAGAGGTCGTGGTAGGGGTTCCAGTTCTAGCGGTCCTCAGAACCGCATATATGCTATGTCCAAATGACAGACTGCGAGGCGCCGATGCCGTCAGCAGTACATTGTTGGTTTCTTGCTGTGATGTATATGCTTTGATAGATCCAGGTTCTACCTTGTCCTACATATCTCCTCATATTGCCAGTAGAATAGGGATAGAGCCCGAGTCCATAAGACCTTTTGAGGTAGCTACGCCGAGGTGATTCAGTGGTAGCCGAGCGAGTGTATAAGGCTTGTCCTGTGACTATAGATAGCCGTCAGACCCTAGCCGACTTGATAGAGTTGGATATGACAGACTTTGATGTGATTATGGGTATGGATTGGCTAGCATCTTGCTATGCCAACGTGGACTGTAGAGAGAGATTAGTTCGGTTCCAGTTTCCCGGCGAGCCGGTTATCGAGTGGAAGGGGAATACTGCATCGCCGAGGGGTAAGTTTATTTCTTACCTCAAGGCTAGGAAGATTGTGCGAAATGGTGACATCTATCATATTGTTCGGGTTTTCGACATCGAGGTCGAGGTACAGACCTTGACCGCCCGGCCGTTAGAGTTTCCGCACGTATTCCCGGATGAGCTTCCGCATCCTCCCGAGAGGAGATTGAGTTTGCATTGACTTGGCGCGGATACTGACCGATATCTATTCCGCCATACCGGATGGCACCGCCGAAAGGAGTGAAGGACCACCAAAGATTTGGCTGGAGAAAGGCTTTATTAGGCTAAGTGTTTCTCCTGGGAGCACGATGTTATTTGTAAAGAAGAAGGATGGGACGCAGCGTATGTGTATTGATTACAGGCAGCTGAACAAGGTAACTATCAAGAACAGATATCCTCCCGTGATTGACGATTTGTTTGACCATTGCAGGTGCAAAGTGTTTTCCAAGATAGACTGCGGTCCGTTATCATCAGTGCGAGTTAGAGAGATGGATATCCCAAAGATCGCATTCAGACCGGATGGGCACTATGAGTTCGTGGTGATGTCTTTCCGGGTTGACCAACGCCGCAGCAAAGATTCATGGATTTGTTGAATAGGTGTTCGTGCCATTCTTGGATATGTTCGTTATAGTGTTTATCGATGATATCTTGGTATATTCGCGCACGCAGCAGAGCATACGCATCATTCGGCGACGGTATTGGGAGTCCCACGACCGCAACAGTATGCCAAGTTCTCGGCGCGAAGTTCGTTAGCTTCAGTGGCTTTCTTAGGGCATGTCATCGGGGCCGATGGTATTCGGTTGATACACTAAGATTGAGGCGATCAAGACTTGGCCTGCACTCCACTACACCGACGGAGTGCGCAGCTGGGCCTTGCGAGTTATTATCTGAGGTTTGTAGAAGTTTGCTTCTATTTCAAACCTTTGACTAAGCCGACTCGTAAAGCGCTATGTTCGTGGACGGATACTTGTGAGGAATGTTTCCAGCTAAAGGAGAAGTTGACGACCGCCTCAGCCTTACTCTTCCGCAGGCTTAGATGGATATGTGGTTTATTGCGACGCATCAGTGTCGGGCTTGGAGTGACGCAAAGACGGCAGAGTTATAGCTTATGCATCTCGATAGCTTAGGAAGCATGAGAAGAACTATCCCACGCATGACTTGGAGTTGGCAGCGGTGATTCATGCTTTAAAGATCTGGAGGCATTATTTATATGGAGTTCATGTGGACATTTACACAGACCACAAGAGTCTCCAGTACATCTTCAGCCAAAGGGAGCTGAACTTGCGTCAGAGACGGTGGTTGGAGCTACTTAAGGATTACGATGTTGATATTCTATACCACCCACGGAAGGCCAATGTAGTTGCAGATGCCCTTAGTCGCAGATCGATGGGTAGTCTGTCTGATGTTCAGCCAGAAAAGAGGGATATGGTCCGAGAGTTGGATCAGCTAGCGAGCCTTGGGGTTCGTTTGGTTGATTCTGATAGTGATGGAGTTCGGATTCGAGAGGTTGCCGAGTCTTCTATCGTCGAGGAGGTGAAGAGGCGACAGTATGAGGATCCGATTTTGCACGTGCATCGAGATGCCTGCTCGTAAAGAGAGAGTCTATTTGAGGTAGCGCCGATAGGTGCTAAGATTCGAGGGCGGTTGTGTGTTCCCGATGTGACAGACTTCGCCGCAGATTTCGGGAGAGGCACATGCTCGTTATTCTATTCATCCGGTCGACTAAGATGTATCATGACCTCGACGCGTGTATTGGTGGGATGGCCTAAAGAGGACGTTGCGAGTTCGTGGCACGCGTGCGAATTGTCGAGTTAAGATTGAGCACGAAGCGGTGGTACATTGCAGCTATTGATATTCGACTTGGAAGTGGGAGGTGATAAATATGGATTTTATTACGGGGCTACCTACCACTCGGAGGAAGATGATTCCATTTGGGTGATTGTCGACGGTCCGAAAATCAACCCATTTTCTTCCTGGTCGAACGACGTTCACCGAGGACTATGCCGATTATATATTAGAGAGATTGTGAGACCGCACGAGTCCGGTGTCGATTATATCGAGAGAAGCCCGATTCTCGACTAACTTCGAGGTCTTTTCGAGCGGATTAGGGACACAGTGAGTCTCGACGACGCTTCACCCTCGTGATCGACGGACAGCCGAACGCACTATCCGCACACCGAGGATATCTCGCGGGCTTGTGTTATTGATTTCGGGTAGTGGGAGGATCATTTGCCTCGCGAGTTTGCTTACAACAACAACTACCATTCCAGTATTCAGATGGCGCCTTATGAGGCCTTATACGGGAGGAAGTGCAGGTCACCGATAGGCTGGTTCGAGGTGGGGGAAGTCCAGTTAGTCGGGCCAGACTTAGTTCAGCAGGCAGTGGATAAGGTGAAACTTATCCAGGAGCGGTTGTTGGCAGCTCAGAGTCGGCAGAAGTCGTATGCAGATCATCGGCGACGACACTTGGAATTTGAGATAGATGATTGGGTTTTTCTAAAGGTACGCCACGGCGGCGTGATGAGATTTGGAAAGAAGGGGAAGCTTAGCCCAAGGTACATTGGGTCGTATCGGATTGTCCGTAGGGTAGGCAAGGTTGCCTATGAGTTAGATCTTCCGTCCGATTTGGAGGCGGTACATCCAGTTTTCCATGTGTCCATGTTGCGGAAATGTATTGGAGATCCATCTAGAGTGCACCCGTTCAGATGTCCAAGTGACAGAGGAGTTATCGTATGAGAGAGTCCCAAAGCGATACTCGATCGTCGAGTTAGACGACCGGACGAAAGACGTGGCTTACAAGGTCCTATGGCGAACGAGAACAGGAGGAAATGACGTGGAAGCAGAGGATGACATGAGGAAGAAGTACCTCACCTATTTCCTATACCTCCGTGTAACCCACTTTCCCGCTTGTTAGTTTTGATTTAGCATTTACGCTTCAAGATGTCAGAAATGCGAGCTTCTTATTTGCAAGAGAATAGTAAGAGGTCTATGTTGATGTTGTGATTTGAGTAAGCCTAGAAGGAACATTCGACGAATGTTTCTAAGAGGGGAGAATGTTATACAATCGTAGTTCGACCCTACGTGTGAGCGCATCTGAAAGAATGTAAGACTTAAAATTTTCAAAGGATAGGTTGACTGATTATTCCGGCGGTTTTTAGTCAACTTTAAGGCGGGTTATGACCCGTACATTGAGAGTTCCTAAGTGGTTCAAAGGCCTAAGGCGTAGTTCGTTGAGTCCAGATTCCAACGCAACCAACCGCTCGTCGATAGACGCGTAATAGAAAGTTATGAGAATTACAAGTTCAGCGCGCAGTTGGACATAAATGTATTTCGGACTAGGGCGACAGGGCCGCGGCGCCGGAGGCAGGGCCGCGGCGCCTAAAGTACTGTAGGGTCGCTGAAGTTTCAGCGCCGCGGCTCCGGGAAGCAGGGCCGCGGCTCCGGAAGATCTGAGGGTCCGCAGAGCGCGGCCGCCGAAGGCCGCGCGCCGAGGCGTGAAATCAGCGGAAAAACTTAGAAAGTCGATTTTTCTTTTGAAGGGCTGGTGGGGACAAGTGTCCCCATCTGATTTTCACATGCAATATATTGACCAAGTCTTAGAGACTTGGTCATTTGTCATCTCTCTCTTTGAAAAACCTCTCTCTTCTCTCTTAAAAATATTCCAAAGTTCCTCCTTCTCTCTAAAACTCCAAGAAGATTCTAGCCTAAGGAAATCTGAAAAATTAAGAACACAAGAAGGAAGCTTGTGGCTAGCTTGTGGTGGTGTTCTTGGCAAGAAAGCTAGCAAAGTCTTTGGAATAAGTTTGGCTAAAACTTTAAGGTAACATTTCTTCTTTTAGAATTAGTTCTAGTGTTGCATGCTTAGAAGAATGAACTTGTGGTAGTAAAATAATGCTCTTAGAGTCATTGCATGCTAGAAAATGTGGTTTGGATATGAAGAATGGGTTAAGAAGAGGTTATGAGCATGTTGTAGCCTAAAAACTACCTTAGAATTGTTAAGTGAATTGTTGTAAACTTATGGGGCAGAATTTTGGGTGTGTAATCCCCTTTGAATTGTTGGATTGATTGAACCTTAAATGTGGTGTTTGGATGATAAATGCGGCCTTGAGAAAGGTGGCAAAGTGAGTAGAAACAAAGGAAATGCTGCCCAATTTTTCATAGAATTTAGTGGCCTTGAAATTAGATTGTTCTACTTTGAGATTAGAGGTTAACAAACGTATCGTGATTATTATAGGTTGAAATATTATTTGCGGTAGTTGAGCTTAGCAAGTGGATTGACCAAAGAGGTATGTGAAGCTTTCCTATCTCTTGAGCATGAATAGATGAAACTATGTAGTACGGTAGACGTACAAGATTTGGTATTCTTACTTGTTTGAAGTATATAATGACTTGTTTCGTTTTAAGAATGTATAAATCCCTTGGTTAGGGAAAAAGTATGATTTTACTAAAGTATAGAGTTAATATAACAACTTTATGGGAAGTTGGTTTATTAGCTTCATAAAAGGTTAATGAGAAGAGATTTACTCTAAAAGTAAGATAAGTATATGGAGAGGAAAATTGATTTTAAGGTATCAATTGCCCAAGAGTTTTATGTATAAAGAGTCATTTTTAAAAGAGTTGAAGTATGTAGTACTTGGGTTAAATTCCCGGTTTTCTTTTATTAAAGATATGATTAAGTGCCTTAAGTAAACTAAAATGAGAGGGTATATGAACAAGACTAATAAGAAGTTATAAGTTTTCTTAACTTATTTATGATTATGATATGACAATTTGAGCTGTGGTAAGAGTATATCCGGCGGGCAAGCCCCAAGATCGTTATACCACCTTCTCCGTGGTAAGAAGAGTATGTCCGGCGGCAAGCCCCAAGATCGTCATACCACCTTCTCCAGTGTAAGAGTATATCTGAGGGGCAGATCCAAGATCGTTATACCATCTGCACCAGTGTAAGAGTATATCTGAGGGGCAAGCCCCAAGATCGTTATTGTTATACCCCGTATTTCCAGAGTATGTACGTAAGGACGTACGTAGAAAAATTTGAAACTTGTACTAAGGCTTGGCCGAATTAATTTTGTTCACAACACCCGTTTAGAGTCGTTTTTCGACGAAACGTTTTCACACTTTCGTAGGGAATTTCCGCTATGTCATTTTTAATTTTTGCGGATTTTTCCGAGAGGCGAAGCGTGTTGGGCCAACAAGAGGCGCCACGGCACCCTCTCATCATGACGTGAGAGCTCGATTGTGGCCGATTGGAATGGCTTTAGTTGGTAGGATATTTGTGTGTTAGTTGGTTAAGGGCACTTGGCAAGATTCGCCCTACACTTGCCTTGCACTTGGCAAGATCTCGCCATTGGTTGGCCATTGGTTGGCCTATAAATACCACCCTATGTTGAAGACTTTCTTCATCCTAAAATCTTCTAAGTGTTAAAATCCCTCCTCTCCCTTCGTGGGTTCTCGCCCAAAAGCCTTCCTCCCCTCGTCGGAGTTCCCCACAGTGGGGTAGTGGTATACACCCTCCTCGGGTGCTAGCCGTGGGTACCCCTAGCCTAGTTGTTTTCGTATAATACCCTCTCGTAGAAATACTCTCAAAAGTATTGTTATAATGCCCAAATTACCTTAGCCAGTATACCTTGTTGTATTCTAAGGTTATACCTATACAAAAATGCCCAAATACTATTATACTTCCTTCCACACAAAACCGAAACCCTAGGAAAATCTCCATAGTCAGTTGGAGTATTGTGTAGAAGTTGGTTAGAACTTCTAAGGGTGGTTTAGATGGGTCGAGCGCTCGGAGTTGAGCTAAACGATTGCCCAGATCGACTTTAACTAGGATAATTATGGGCTTATCGAGGTAATTATCTTGTTCTCTGTTGTAATTGGAAATTACATATTGTTAGACTATATAGTTGAAGTATACTATATATATAGAACTTAACGTTGTTGGCAATGTCTTTGGACTTAAGCCCAATAATAAGAAACCTTTTCGAAGAAGAGTACTAAACTGCTTTTACTAGGTCAGACATGAGACTTGTGTAGTAGTACCGTGAGTAGAATTGTACAGTTAGGTTAGATGTATAACCCCGTTGGCTTGGTAGGCCTCGATGAGAGAGATTTACGTTGCCGGGAGTGTCTGCGAATTTTACGTAGAATGTTCTACGGTTAGACCTAAATGTTAATAAGTCACTTGTGGCCTTATAGGTTGAAGTACTACGTGGCGCGATCTAGGGCTAAGGAGTAGCCGACGGTTTGAGGTACTTGAGCGTTTTGCTATTAGTCGATACTCGTCGCGGTATGTGAACCTCTTCCTATCTCTTCTAGCATGATATGTGTGAACTATGTAATGCGGCAGACGCATACGTGCTAAATGTATTTAGTTGATTTAAAACATAAAGTGTTATAACGGCTTTATGGGAAGTCGGTTATAAACAACTTTATGTTGGTAAGAAAATACTTGTGGTTTTTAAAAGGTAACTGATTTGAAATTTTGAACTATAACTGACTTGTTATGTGATTAATAGAGAACTTGAAGTAATACTTGGTTTTTGAGAACTTAAGAGTTATACTAACTTTATGGGAAGTTAGGTATAACGCTTAAGAATGTTTCTTGATTTGAAATCGAATGTGTATCGACAAACCAACGCGGTTAATAAAGGAAAATGTTTTGAATAAGTAAGTATTATTAAAACCGGAGAAACTTCCATCTGCATAGAAGCTAAGATGAGACAAAATGATATTTCTAGATCATGGTCATTGTAATAAGATTGTTATAAGCGAGAATATCCTACTCACATATAAGACTTATGTTTCTCGGATAGTTTAAAGGAGAATTATATTCTTAAATGAATAAGACTATGAACTACGAAACCTTTCTAAAATGAGAAACTTGAACATTGGAAATTAGGCAAACTTGATCATTGGAAAAGAATGTTGCTACTTGATTTTACAAAGAGAAGTAATCGATTTACTTTAAAAGGATAGTCACTCTATTTTTATACTACGGGTATTGTGTGACATTGTGAAAGTAACGATCTTTTAAAGAGTTAATGTATGAAGTACTTTGGGGATAAAACCCGAACTTGTTGGCATATAGTAGAAAGTACCTTGTGTGTATAACTTGATTGTGTTGGTTTGTGATAGCACAGTAATACTTTTGTTGATTGATAAGTAAACATGTTAGGATGCTACGTGTGTTAGTATCTTGTGATGTTGAGTAAAGGGTTTCCTTTGTTGTGCTTATGTTGCTTAACGATAAGTCATTGTGGTTAGTATTTTACATCACTCATCTCGAGATGATTCCGGTTAAGCGCCTCCACGCGGGTAGACTCAAAGCGGTCGATGGACCTATGATTCGAGAATACCTACGCAGTCCCGAGGCCTATGCGAGCTACGAGTTCCGTGTTAGTGGCGTCCTTTATGGGCACGCGGTCCATGCGCGCTACGCGATCGCGAAGTCGGGGCGACGCCGAGGAGTAGCTACCACCGACGCGGGAATACCTCACGCGGGCGATGAGATTGGCCTACGCGAGTCGCGGAGTTCCGTGGTTAGACGCGTGACATCGATCTGCGGGCAAGTGGCGGCCTTTGATCATGTGACGGTCTAGACAGATCTTATGATCTGATTCATGACCTTGTTAGTACTGTGGGTTTTTAGTAGCGCTATGCCTTCGTACTTACCCCGCATGCTTTATTATGACACAGGTGGGACCCGTGTTCGTATGTGTTCCTTGGTGCTTTTATATCATGATCGCCAGCTGGCGAAGGTATTCCACCGCATGATTGATGTTGTGGGCACGAGACCCATTGTTATATTTGAGTGATGACTTGAGGCGTGAGTCCACGACTGACATGATCGCTTTGTCAGAAATCGTAGTTTGGTTATCATACATGTCTCCCGCTTTATACGATGACCGCTATGATTTCATTTACGATGTATTTTCGCCACATACCTGCACTGTTGATCGACCTTCGGGGCCGCTCATGCCGCAGTTGAGGTACACCGCCGTTGATCCTAGCTCTCGTGGTCACGCTTCGTTGGGAAGCTCCGTTTCTCCGAGGCTTATCAGTGGTATAGTCCCCGCCGTCGTAAGTGTTTACATTCGTGGGTTTGGCGCCCCGTCCCGCCATTGTTGTCATATCATTCTTAGGTCCAGTAGTACTGTGGCGGGGTTTGTAAAAGGATTAAACTGCTCATGTTGAAAAAGTTGCTATTTATATTTATACCAAGGTAACCGCTTTTGGTTAGCCTGTCTTCTTATTTCACCGTCTTATTACATCGGTTTCATGTATTGTCTTTATGTTCATTGATTACTGACGATGTCTACTGGGTGCCCGGTAAGGCACGACCACGCCCGGTTCGGTCGTGACAAAAGTGGTATCGAGCGATTAATCCTCGGAAAGTGTCTACATCAGTATCGAGCAGAGTTTGATTATCGGTGTGTTGTGCACCACACCAATAATCGTGAGGCTATAGGATATTTTAGATCGTTTCTATTCTTCTCACTCGAGATCGTGCCTTAGCCGTGGTTGTAAGTTGGACCTCCGACGTATTTCTTTCCTTACCGCTATGCCTCCGCGTAGGCAACCCGCCCGTGAGGCGCGCACGGCGGAGCCGCGAGTAGAGTTCGAGGGTGGCGAGGCACAGCCCAATCATTACCTAGGGTAGTCTTCATTCGGGAGTTTTGCGACGCCACTAGCCCAGCAGAGTTTGGCACGGCAGCGCAGTTCCCAGCGCGCCATGATATTTGAACCTTCGCCCACGGCCGAACAATGAATATAGAGTGCAAAGAAGACGACCACATTACTAGCATGGATGTGGCTACCGAGAGTATACCGATGTACCACGGTCTTGATGACTATCTAAGAGAGGTTGGCAAGAGTAATTCTTGATTAAGTTGAGCATGGCCTGTACGCTTATGCGCAATGTGCCAAGAAACGAGAGATCAACGGGTTAACGGCGACGAAGAGGCCGAGCAAAGAAGGTCCTTTGGTAACTTTCGAGGCGAGTCACCTCACCAGAGATTGAATACGCGCATCCACCTGCGCAGTGGTCCTCCGCGGGGTTCGGGACGTTCGGGTATGCAGGAGTTGGTCGAGCTCGAGCTTCCGCTCACTACACGTAGTTCCGCCACCGATTGATTTTCCCTGTTCATTACGATGCACGCCATCCCGGGAATGTCGTCTTTAGTTAGTACTTGTTGTACCTACGACCGCCGTGGTCCGATGTCGATAGAGTGTCCTTGTAGGAGGACTTAGCCTTCAGGATCGGTGGGTAGTTCGTCATCTTCCTGGTATGCGCCTACAGGCGTGTTTGATTTGAACGACTAAGGGAGCAAGAAGAGATATAGATATATCTTTAACCTCTGTAGAGATCAAGATGTGTGATAAGGTGAGTATACCTTAAGTGCTATGTTCGATAACAATGTGTTAGTCGTGATTAGATCATGGTTGTTTAACCGAGTAAGATTTTGGGGATAGAGGTGTGAGCCTTAGAGCTTTTACGTAGAGACCTTAGAGGTGAGGCCATCTCGAGAAAAGGTGTAGTGTTATGTTTGACTTATCGGAGTGCATAGTGCACGTGAGTTATGTTTGGGATAGTCCCTAGTAGTGTGGAATGAAAGGGGTAGTTGAGGTAAGACCGCCAGGTTTTCAAACGTGATTTGTGAGATTGTTCAATCGGAGCTAGTATTGCGCGTTGCCGTCGGGTTGAGGCCACGCGGGTCAACCCGCGGTAGGTTTAGTGGTGGGGCCAGGTTGTGGTGGTCCCGCGTGTTAGGGTTGTGAGGGTGTTAGGCCCAAGTTTAGTTAACCACGACGAGTTCGTGGACGATTCGACCGATGGTGGTCGATGGGGCAGCCCATCGTGTTCTTCGGGCCAGACCGTTTACTCGTGTGTTGAGTTATCCGAAGGTTGTAAGGTGCACGGTGCCTACCTTCACCTTATGACAGATGTGGAGCCAGGTAGGTCATTGTTGTTTCTGGAAGTTTTGCCAAGCATGTGTTAAGAACTCAGGTGAATCTCAGAATCGCATTCGCCCCCGGGCCAGTGTGTGTATCTCAGAGGTAGTCGTGGGGGATTGTTGTCTCCTGTGGAGGAAGTGTTTAAGCTACCATTTCGGTGTTCGGATATCGCCAGGACGCCAGTGGGCGGAAGTGTAAGTTCTTGGTTGATTGGTTCGACGTTGGCAAGATTCGATAGTTGGTTGAGCTTGTTCCGGCAGATTGTGGATAGAGTAAAGCTTGTCTAGAAGAGGTTACGCAGCTCGAGAAATCGTGCGGATAATCGCGACGACGCCAGAGTTCGTGTCGACGGTCGGTCTTCTTGAAAGTACCACCGGGGTGGGTGTGACGAGTTTTGAATACAGAGGAACTTAGCCCGAGTTACTTTGGGCCTTTGAGTTCATGTGAAGGATAGGCCGTTGCCTATATGATAGCTTTTGTCGTCCGACTTAGGAGGCAAGACGTCCGTCTTTCGTATTGTTATGTTCGGGAAAGTATCGAGATCCATCCAGAGTGTTCCCGATTAATGATGACCACGTTAGTGATAGTAACCCAGTTTTGGAAAGCAAGCGATCGGAAATGTGGTAAGAGTTCGAGTGCACGACACCTCGGGGATCGCATGTAGTCCGGCACCATTTGTTGGGTCGCCGAGTGACACTAGAACCTCGCGCAAAGTGACAAAAGTGGTATCGGAAGAAGCGAGCATGTATGGCGAGAATTGATGTGACCATTTCTTTTGTTTGGAAAAGTGTGGAAGAAGTATATTTTAGACCCGGTGAGGAGTGTTTTGTGGTGATGATTAGAGGTGTTTCCTCGTGGACTTTGACGTAAGTATTTACGCAGTGCAATTGTGGCGATTGTTCTCGTAAGTATAGTAGTGAAGACTATATTGGCGCCGCTTGTTTTGAGACTTATAAGGAACATTCGGACGAATGTTTCGGAGGAGAATGTTATACCGTATTTCCAGTATGTACGTGGGGACGCACGAGAAAAATTTGAAACTTGTACTAAGGCTTGGCGAATTAATTTTGTTCACAACACCCTAGTCGCTTTTTCGTTTTTAAAGCGTTTTCACGCCTTCGTAGGGGAATTTCCGCCATGTCATTTTTAATTTTTGCGGATTTTTCCGAGAGACGAAACGTGTTGGGCCAACAAAGAGGGCGCCACTTGGCACCTCTCATCGGGACGTGAGAGCTCGATTGTGGCCGATTGGAATGGCTTTAGTTGGTAGGATATTTGTGTGTTAGTTGGTTAAGGGCACTTGGCAAGATTCGCCCTACACTTGCCTTGCACTTGGCAAGATCTTGCCATTGGTTGCCATTGGTTGGCCTATAAATACCACCCTATGTTGAAGACTTTCTTCATCCTAAAATCTTCTAAGTGTTAAAATCCCTCCCTCTCCCTTCGCGTGGGTCTCCTCCAAAGCCTTCCTCCCCTCGCCGAGAGTTCCCCAGTGGTAGTAGAGGGTATACACCCCCTCCTGGGTGCTAGCCGTGGGTACCCCTAGCCTAGTTGTTTTCGTATAATACCCCTCTTGGTAGAAATACTCTCAAAAGTATTGTTATAATGCCCAAATTACCTTAGCCAGTATACCTTGTTGTATTCTAAGGTTATACCTATACAAAAATGCCCGAAATACTATTATACTTCCTTCCACACAAAACCGAAACCCTAGGAAAATCTCCATAGTCCGTTGGAGTATTGTGTAGAAGTTGGTTAGAACTTCTGGGTGGTTTAGAGCGGGTTGAGCGCTGAGTTGAGCTAAACGATTGCCCAGATCGACTTTAACTAGGATAATTATGGGCTTATCGAGGTAATTATCTTGTTCTCTGTTGTAATTGGAAATTACATATTGTTAGACTATATAGTTGAAGTATACTATATATATAAGCGAACGTTGTTGTCGTGATGTCTTTGGACTTAAGCTGAATAATAAGAAACCTTTTCAAGAAGAGTACTAAACTGCTTTTACTTAGGGTCAGACATGAGACTTGTGTAGTAGTAGTGGAGTAGAATTGTACAGTTAGGGTTAGATGTATAACCCCCGGTTGGCTTGGTAGCGGCCTCGATAGAGAGAGATTTACGTTGTTGCGGGGAGGTCACGAATTTTCTCAGAGAATGTTCTACGGTTAGACCTAAATGTTAATGCGCCTTGTGGCCTTATAGGTTGAAGTACTACGTGTGGCGCGATCTACCAAGGGCAAGGAGTAGCCACGGTTTGAGGTACTTGAGCGCTTTTGCTATTAGTCGATACTCGTCGCGAGGTATGTGAACCTCTTCCTATCTCTTCAGCATGATATGTGTGAACTATGTAGTACGCAGACGCATACGTGCTAAATGTATTTAGTTGATTTAAAACATAAAGTGTTATAACGGCTTTATGGGAAGTCGGTTATAAACAACTTTATGTTGGTAAGAAAATACTTGTGGTTTTTAAAAGGTAACTGATTTGAAATTTTGAACTATAACTGGCTTGTTATGTGATTAATAGAGAACTTGAAGTAATACTTGGTTTTTGAGAACTTAAGAGTTATACTAACTTTATGGGAAGTTAGGTATAACGGCTTAAGAATGTTTCTTGATTTGAAATCGTAATGTGTATCGACAAACCATCGCAGCGTTAATAAATTAAAATGTTTTTAATAAGTAAGTATTATTAAAACCAGAAACTTCCATCTGCATGTAAGCTAAGATGAGACAAAATGATATTTCCTGATCATGGTCACTGTAATAAGATTGTTATAAACGAGAATATCCTACTCACATATAAGACTTATGTTTCTCAGATAGTTTAAAGGAGAATTATATTCTTAAATGAATAAGACTATGAACTACGAAACCTTTCTAAAATGAGAAACTTGAACATTGGAAATTAGGCAAACTTGATCATTGGAAAAGAATGTTGCTACTTGATTTTACAAAGAGAAGTAATCGATTTACTTTAAAAGGATAGTCACTCTATTTTTATACTACGTATTGTGTGACATTGTGAAAGTAACGTATCTTTTAAAGAGTTAATGTATGAAGTACTTTGGGGATAAAACCCGAACTTGTTGGCATATAGTAGAAAGTACCTGTGTGTATAACTTGATTGTGTTGGTTTGTGATAGCACAGTAATACTTTCTTGTTGATTGATAAGTAAACATGTTAGGATGCTACGTGTGTTAGTATCTTGTGATGTTGAGTAAAGGTTTCCTTTGTTGTGCTTATGTTGCTTAACGATAAGTCTGTGTTAGTATTTTACATCACTCATCTCTTGAGATGATTCCGGGGTTAAGCCTCCACGCGGGTAGACTCAGCGGTCGATGGACCTATGATTCGAGAATACCTCACGCAGTCCCGAGGGCCTATCGCGAGCTACGAGAGTTCCGTGTTAGCGCGTCCTTATGGGCACGCGTCCACGTGGCTACGCGGATCGCGTCCGTGATCGACGCCGGAGTAGCTACCGACGCGGAATACCTCACGCGCCGATGAGATTGGCCTACGCGAGTGCGGAGTTCGAGGTTAGACGCGCATATCGATATCTGCGGGCAAGTGGCGGCTTTGATCATGTGACGCCTAGACAGATCTTATGATCTGATTCATGACCTTGTTGGTACCGTGGGTTTTTAGTAATCGGCTATGCCTTCGCATTTACCCCGCAGTCTGATTTTATTACGCATAGTGGACCCGTGTTCATGTGTGTTCCTCGTGCTTTTATATCATGATCGCCAGCTGGCGGAAGGTATTCCACGCATGATTGATGTTGTGGGCACGAGACCCATTGTTATATTTGAGTGATGACTTGAGGGCGAGTCCCCGACTGACATGATCGCTTTGTCAGAAGCGTAGTTTGGTTATCATACATGTCTCTGCTTTATATGATCGCTATGATTTCATTTACGATGTATTTTCGCCACATACTCTGCACTGTCAGATCGACCTCCTTGGCCGCGTCACGCCGCAGTTGAGGTACACCGCCGTTGATCCTAGCTCTCGTGGTCAGCCATTGGTTGGGAAGCTCCGTTTCTCCGAGGCTTATCGGTGGTATAGTCCCCGCCGCCGTAAGTGTTTACATTCGTGGGTTTGGGCCCCGCCCCGCCATTGTTGTCATATCATTCTTAGAGGTCTGTAGTACTGTTGTGGGCAGGGTTTGTAAAAAGGATTAAACTGTTCATGTTGAAAAAATTGCTATTTATATTTATACTTAAGGTAACCGTTGTTGGTTAGCCTGTCTTCTTATTTCAATGTCTTATTACATCGGTTTCATGTATTGTCTTTATGTTCACGATTACTCGATGTATGTATACTGGGTGCGGGGTAAGGCACCACGCCCGGTTCGGTCGTGATGCTTATACCATCCGCTCAGGTGTAAGAGTATATCCGGCGAGTACCCAAGATCGTTATACCATCCGCTTGTGGTAAGAGTATATCCGGCGGAAAGTCCCCAAGATCGTTATACCACTGTTAGTGGATTTGCTACCCATGATGCGAGGAATACCTCACGTGAGTCCTTATGGGCTTATGCGGGTGAAATAGTCTCACGGCGGTACAACGATGCGAGTGAGTACCTACGCGGTCCACAGACCCGTGCGGTGAAATAGTCCCGAGAGTAGGATGATTTTATTGATACCACAGGCGAGGTACCGCTTTTGATCACGAGCCTCCTATTTTTATGCAAAGATCATATATATATATATATACTTGTCACTCTCATTGTTAGTAAGGCACGATAAAAGGTATTTTATCGACTTCCATGACTCACACTTACTCGGACTTATGATATCATTACTATAGTATTTTCGACTTTGCATACTTGGTACATATTGTGTCGACCCCTTCCTGGGGCTGCGTTCACGCCGCAGGTAAGGGTAGCGATTGAGGATCCTCGCTTAGGATCACTACTCCGGTCGGAAGCTCCATCCTCCCGGAAGCTTGTTTATTAGTACGGATATTCACTGATGCTATAGGTATTTTGTACATTCAGGGGTATGGCGGGGCCCTGTCCCGCCACAGTTGTTATCTTTAGAGGTCTGTGGTCACCTATGTGTTTTGGGCTATAAGAACCAGTTGTATTACTATACTTTTGTTCAAGTATGTTTTATAGAAGGCAGCCTTATCGGATGGCCAGTAATGTTTACCCTTTTCTCTAAGTAATGTGTTATGTATGTTCCGCTGCTATTCTTCTCGACATATACGGCGGTACCGGTAGGTACTGTCATGGCCCCGGGGCTGGGTCGTGACAGTTAGGTCTCTTATTCTACAGAAATTTGGGCAGCACTTTCTTTGTTTCTACGTACTTTTCCACCTTTTTCAAGACCCGAAATCAATAGCCAACATACCACATTTAAGGCTCAACAATTCAGCTAACCAAAGGGGATTATACGTCTTAACATGACGTGTAAAATTCTGCCCCACAATTAATACGACACTGTCCAAAAATTAAGGCAAATTCTTGGCTCAAAATATGTAACAACATAAAGTTCATTCTAATTCCTTTTCAATCCAAATTGTTATTCTAAAATGTTATATAGCCTCAAACGATTATAACAAATATAATCCCTTCTTTCTATAACATGCGACGATCGTAACTAACAATTAAATTGAATTACAATCTTAATGGCTAACATGAACTTTTCGAATTTAGGCTTCCAAAATTCCATAACACTTATCAATCTTCATAATATATATCACATGATCGTTTCTAACTTATCATAATATGAAATCTCAATCACAATAGTAAGACGAAGATTTATACCTCAAAAGCCCAAATCCAATCCAAGATTCAAAGTCGATCCTTAGCAACTTTAACTCTTCTTCTTGACGTTCCAATCCGCTATTTGCAACCCTAAGAAGCTTGTGAAGAACTCATCTTCCATTTCCAACTTCAAAGTTGAAGAACACCTTAGGTTTTCACCTTGCGACTAACGTAAAAACGTAGTTTTCCCTGGATTTTTCTATTGAGATATCCTTGTAATACTCCTAGGAACGTTGGTTTAAAGTATTGGGACTATTGAACCACAAACGAAAAAAAATTCTTCTTTTTTCTTAGCTTAGCCGAGAGCTCCTAATGTGCACACAAGATTTCTCAATTTTTCTCTAAGTGTGGAATTTGTCTAGTCTTGCACTAGTAGTGTGGATATATACTACAACCAATGGCTATGATTAAAACATATGGATGGCTGAGATTGGGTCAATAATGTCAAGCTCCATTTTTTTAGTTGACTTGGTCTATTTTTATTCATCCAACAAGCCTATGTGGAGGGTGACACGTGTCGCCCTCACATTGGTCTAAAATATTTTGTTTCCCGAAATTTTCATAATTGGTCAAAATACCGGAAACCTCGTGGGCCCCACAAAAACGTAAAATTCTTCGGGTGGCCCCACGTATCCAACTCTGAAAATAGAATTCCATAATTTCGATAAATTTCAACAGTCTCAAATAAAAAGTTTTGAGAACCCAAATCTCATTAACGAACAATTTTTCCTTCCCGAGGTTCTCCTTTTTGGATGTCTAAAAAGTGGAAGTCACCAAAGCTCCAAAAGTCTAAGGATAAGTTCCTTCTCTATGGAAGAAAGAGAGTAGCAAGAGATCTTATTTTATCCTTAAGGATAGGGAAGTCGGAAGATTTTTCCTTGGAAAACAATTCTTTCTTTCGTTTAAATTTTTAAGTCTTGTTTCCTTACGTACCTTCGCTTAAACATATCCTGGAATTACGGGGTGTAACTGATGCGCGATTTATGCACACACTTACGCAAGTGCACGTGTCGTGTCAAGTAATATAGTCTAGGTAAGACCGAATATCGTCCTCAAGGATTAGTTTTCAAGTACCGATTATCTATCCTATGGTATCTATTTGGTTAACGTAAATTGAATTGGAATTCTAACTAATAATGCAGGAAATAAACTAATTATAAAAATACTTTGATTTAAATCAGTTATGATGGATAATTAGGGCTTCCAAGATCATCAACTATCCACTCTATTCAATTCTTAATATAATTAGACTGACTTCTTCTTCTACGTTAAAATAGCAGGTTTACTAATCCGTTTTATACTCATGTTAAGGTTATATAAACACTCAACCCCAGTACAACACCTTTCTACCTTTCGGTGATAAGGTTGACTCTAGAGGAGGATTAAGAACAAAAACCTTATTAATGCTACACAAGTAATCGGGGTATTTTTATCCACGATTCAACCTATGTCTATCCAACTACAGCATATTCACAACCTCCCCTTTCAGATTTCGGTTAGAAATCATAAGAATTATGATAATTAATGATCAGGTAATTACCAAGCAATCAAAACATATATTGAATAAATCTTAAATAGGTGAAGAAGAAATCAACTAATATATTAATTCATGAATAATGTTTCAAGTGAATCACAAGGAAATCCCTAATAAAGTAATTAGCTCATAGCCATAGTCACACTAAGAACTAATACAATCTCCATACATGAACTGAAATAAATAAAGCAAAAAGAAAGAAAAGAAAATACTCAAGAACGAGTCTCCAAGCCTTCTAGCATCCAAGGGTTGTGTTGTGGAATATTTACAAGATGGATTGGTGGATGGATGGATGTAGAATGGTGAATGGTGGAATGGAGAATGAATTCTTCTAATGATGTAGAGACTATTTATAGACCAAGAATCCTTTTGGTGAAGGGTTAAGGATTATGTAGGTAGGAAAATTTATTAGAATCCTTTTAGGTAAGGGTTTTAAGGTAGGAAAAGTTATCCCTTTAGGTAGGAAAAGTTATCCCTTTAGGACTCTGAAAACATGTCAAATTCGGCCCAGAACTTCATAAATCCTGCGTCGGCGCGCGACCCTCTGATGGCGCGCTACTGAAAATCAACAACTTTGAACATTCGAACATATCAGCGCGGCGCCGAGACGTTTTTCTGGCGGATTCCGTTTCGTCGTCCTTTTTTCGTCCGGACTTCGTCTGATCTCCTCTATAATTTCCGGAACTTCTTAGACTTCATTTCTTGGCCCTTTTAGTGTGCAATTCCATCTCATTTATGCTCATTTCATCTTCTTTTCGTCATTTCTCCATTTCTGACCGCTGTGACACAAAAGAAAGGAAAACAACCCTAATACTATACTAAACATAAATGAAATGAGTAAAATACTAACTAAAAATGACTCAAAAGGTGTATATAAAATACAACGATCAAATACCCCCAAACTTAACCTTTGCTCGCCCTCGAGCAAAGATCAAAAGAAAGAAATAAAGACACAAGGAAAAAGAAACTAGAAAGACTCAACGACATTAATCACTTTGCTGCATTGTTGTTACTTAGAAAAACATGAAGGTTAGCAGAATAATATGCAGGAACATATAACATGAATTTTTAGCATTCTAAACACTCAAGTCAGATATTTCGCAAATTCAATTTAATCATGCTCAATGGAAGTAAAAATACCTAACTATGCATGTCAATTTCAAAATCCTATGACCTGTTCACTTGCTATTCTCCACTAATCATGGATACACACATTAGAGATCTTCAGGGCTTTTCAGGGTTGTAATGTAGACTTAGGCAGGGGTAGGTAAAAATAGGCATTTAGGCTCAATTTACGTACCATAAGCTCTTTTGCTTTAAATTCTTCCCTTTTCTTTTGGTTCTTTTTTTAACCTCATACCTATGTTTCCCCTCTTTTGTTTTGAGAGAATGAGGTGTCTGATGAATAGTAAGCACCCCCAAACTTAGGCTTTTGCCTATTTATTATTACTTTTTCATTGGGGTGCATCAAAATTGTTTACTCTCTTTTGTCTCTTTTTCAACACTTTATATTCCAAACATCTCAATTTTTCACTTATGACACAAGTGTGGAATTATATGGTGTCAAAGAAAGGTCTTATTTTTAGGCTCAAAGGGGTTGACTAGGGATATAATTTGACTGTCAGGGATAAGCAAAGAATGGTAAGAAAGGGCTAACAAAGAAATGCCTGAGTCATCTCCCTAACATGCATATCCTAACTATTTCGCCTCAAATAGCAAGCAAGCAGACACATAGGTTTAATCACTAACAATGCATAAATCAAGCAAGATACCCCAAATAGTTCGATTTCATGAATTTTTGGCATATCTATCCTAAGTGTTCAGATGGTTGCTTCTAATTCCACTACATTATTCCACTTTACTTCACTAGGTGTTTCAAGTAACTACAACATGCATGACCTTTAAAAAAAATTATGACTCAAAAAAAAAAATACTCAAGATTACACAAAATAAATCAAAAAGACACAAAAACAATAAAACATTCCACCAAACTTAAATCACATATTGTCCCCAATGTGTGCAAAACTCAAAAAAAAAAATAGGAACAACTTACTGACACAACACAGCGGTCATAACGGAGGTCTAGGAGGAAAAAAATTCTGGAATTTGCACGGAGTATGGCTCTCTGAAGTTCTGGCGCCGCGGCGCTGACGACGATTTTTCCTTTTTTCAGCGTTTTTGCTCATTTTTCCTCGGTTTTAGCTTTCAGTCCACCTGTCATCCAACAACACAAAACAAGAACCCAAGACCGTGAGACTGTTCAAGACAAAATAAAATAAAATAAAGACAGAAATTAAAATAACATAATTAAAAACATTGGGTTGCCTCCCAACAAGCGCTGTCTTTAACGTCTTTTAGCCGGACGCAATTAACCTTTACGAGTGCCCATTGTATCCTTCTGCGAACTGCTTGCAATCCGCATAGTTATTGTTGCAGGTCTCACTTCAACTACAACAATTGCTTCAAACAAGGGCCTTAGATATACGATTATCCCCCAAGTAAACAAGGCATGCTTGTCTTTTAGGCTCTCTATAATGTAAGGATCAATGAATCTCCCTACATCTCTCAACTCTAGGGGGTGCCCTTGATGGTATGGACTTTCTTTTTGGGGATCAACATTGACAGCTAGTGGTGTTTCTTACGCATAGTACAAGAAAAGATTTTCCAAGGAATCCAAAAAGATGAATGATTGGATCTCAAGAACCTTTTCCTTCTCTACACCAATTATCTGCGATTCCTCAGCGGTGGGTGGTTCAGCTCTCAATTTGCTTACCACCTCCCATAATGATGTCGCTAGGCAGATTTTCTTGAAGTGTATTGCTCATCCTATCCATCAGTTGCCCTATGTGGGTCTCCAAACTTTTGAGGGACTCCCTTGTCTCAGCCATAAACTGAGTCTGGCACTTGGTGAGCTTGAGTATGCCTGCCTGCAACTCATCTCGATCTTCCTCTAGAACCTGTGGGATAAGCTGCTGTTGATGACTCCACTGTCTCTGATAGTAGTAGTCCATGTGTCCTGTTTTTTTTCGAATTTAACCTGCAAAATAAAAAAAACAAAAAAAATGATAAAAAGATGCTCGCAAAACAAGTTAGAAACTTGTTCTTGGAGCAACCAAATTAGAAATAAGAATAGATAAATCGATATTGAAAGTACGCCAATCCCCGACAACGGCGCCAAAAACTTGATGCGTGATTTATGCACACACTTACGCAAGTGCACGTGTCGTGTCAAGTAATATAGTCTAGGTAAGCCGAAAATCGTCCTCAAGGATTGATTTTCAAGTACCGATTATCTATCCTATGGTATCTATTTGGTTAACGTAAATTGAATTGGAATTCTAACTAATAATGCAGGAAATAAACTAATTATAAAAATACTTTGATTTAAATCAGTTATGATGGATAATTAGGGTTTTCAAGATCATCAACTATTCACTCTATTCAATTCTTAATACAATTAGACTGACTTCTTCTTCTACGTTAAGATAGCAGGTTTACTAATCCGTTTTATACTCCTGTTAAGGTTATATAAACACTCAACCCCAGTACAACACATTTCTACCTTTCGGTGATAAGGTTGACTCTAGAGGAGAATTAAGAACAAAAACCTTATTAATGCTACACAAGTAATCGGAGTATTTTCATCCACGATTCAACCTATGTCTATCCAACTACATCATATTCACAACCTCCCCTTTCGGATTTCGGTTAGAAATCATAAGAATTATGATAATTAATGATCAGGTAATTACCAAGCAATCAAAACATATATTGAATAAATCTTAAATAGGTGAAGAAGAAATCAACTAATATATTAATTCATGAATAGAGTTTCAAGTGAATCACAAGGAAATCCCTAATAAAGTAATTAGCTCCTAGCCATAGTCACACTAAGAACTAATACAATCTCCATACATGAACTGAAATAAATAAAGCAAAAAGAAAGAAAAGAAAATACTCAAGAACGAGTCTCCAAGCCTTCTAAAGCATCGAGGTTGTGTTGTGGAATATTTACAAGATGGATTGATGGATGGATGGATGTAGAATGGTGAATGGTGGAATGGAGAATGAATTCTTCTAATGATGTAGAGACTATTTATAGACCAAGAATCCTTTTGGTGAAGTGTTAAGGATTATGTAGGTAGGAAAAGTTATTAGAATCCTTTTAGGTAAGGGTTTTAAGGTAGGAAAAGTTATCCCTTTAGGTAGGAAAAGTTATCCCTTTAGGACTCTGAAAACATGTCAAATTCGGCCGAACTTCATAAATCCGTGTCGGGCCATGGCTGGAAATCAGCAACTTTGAACATTCGAACATCAGCCGCGGGCGCGGTGGCGCTGGCGGATTCCGTTTCGTCATCCTTTTTTCGTCCGGACTTCGTCTGATCTCCTCTATAATTTCCGGAACTTCTTAGACTTCATTTCTTGGCCCTTTTAGTGTGAAATTCCATCTCATTTATGCTCATTTCATCTCCTTTTCGCCATTTCTCCATTTCTGACCGCTGTGACACAAAAGAAATGAAAACGACCATAATACTATACTAAACATAAATGAAATGAGTAAAATACTAACTAAAAATGACTCAAAATGTGTATATAAAATACACCGATCAGTAACACACTTAACTCATTATTATGAGTTTAAATATTATAATTTATAGTTTAGTTTAATATTTACAGAAGTATCTGAGAGTTTATGTCATCAAGTTCGCTCGTAATAATGTTATACACTCAAAAATGATATGATGTCATTAATTAAGTGATATATATATGTGTGTGCGTGCGCGTTCGTGCATGCGTGCATGGGCGGATCCACAGTGTTCAACTGAACAAGCACATTTTTTGGTAAAAAACCCTAGGGTTTTGGCTTCTGATACAATGCATGATTGTAATAATTTCTCTTGGGTAGTATTCTCATTATTACAAAATATGTATACTGTGTACAATAGAGGAATCCTAATTCGGTAAGGATCCTAATATACCATAAATATATATTTATCATAATTACACAATATACAGAGAATATTTGATGACTATTGGTAAAACACCAAAACAACTTGTGGCAACCTGAAAGTCTTGGATCTATGCGGTTGTTTTTAAGCTTGTGAAACTTGCTTTGGTGTTACCTGTAGCAACTGCAAGCGTTGAACGAGTTTTTTCAGCGATGAAGCATGTTAAGAGTGAGTTGAGAAACAAGATGGGGGATCAATGGTTAAATGATCGTCTTGTAACTTTTGTTGAGATAGATATATTCATGAGTATAGATTCTCGAGAAATTTTAGATCATTTTCAAAAAATGAGCACAAGAAAACATGGATCGTAAGATTGTTAATATTTTATTATCAGTGTAAAAACTTTATTGAATTTTATGAATTTATGTTTATAAAGATTATTGTCTAGTTTTATTGCATCAAAGAGTAATATTGCTTGAATTATTTTCTTTATATTTCGAACAACCACTTCAAAACTCGTAGATTCTCCACTGCGTGCGCGTTCATTTAAAAAAAAAGATATTTTCTTGTTGAGGTCAAATGTTTGAATCTTACTAAGTATAGGACTCACGAACTATGGATAACAATGAGTTGGTTTGGTGGGTGATTTTCACATGGGAGGCCTGGGATCGAATCCCCAACAATGTCTTCTCAATTTAGCTCGTACCACGGGGTTTACCTAGTACTTTACATCTCTTGTGTGTTTTACGAGCGATTACACAGGAGCGGGTTTACCTAATGCTCATCATAGAGGGATTTCCCTCGAAGTTTAAAAAAACAATTACACCTTGCTTCATGCTCATGATTTTCTTGATTAAGATTATTAGGTGACTGTGATTATCAAAGTTAATATAATTATAAAAGCTATTAAAAATGCGATTCAAAATATATAGGAAAACGCAAATATTATATAATGTGATATGAAAAAAGAATAGCAATAGCGTCTTGTTTCATGCCTGTGGATTTTTTATTCAAATTATTGAAATAAAATACAAACATTAATTTGTGTGATATGAAGAGCATGATTGATATTCTTATTATGAGAAGCATGTGTGAAAGAATACAAATGAAGTTAGTTGAATGCTAGTTAGAAGAAGTTAAGAAGTTAAAGATTATAAATAACTACCTCTAAGCTTCTCTTTATGTAGTATATATCTATATATACTACTCTATATGCTTATTGTAATTTGAATCGATCATAATAAGAATTCCTCTCTTCTCTACACTTTCTGTATCTTCTATCTCCTCCTTCTGCATCTTCCATCTTATCTATTTCTTTATACTGATTTCTCTCTTCTCGAAGTGCCCTCGAGTATCACATGCAATGGTATCCTCGAGTATATCAACAGTATCCTCGAGTCTGTGAAAGTATTGATAATGTTGTGAAGGTAACCTCGAGTATATCAACAGTGCCCTCGAGTATATCAACATGGTATCAGAGCACTAGGCATATTTCCGCGATGATGAAGTCTGGATCATGCTGATCTTGATATACAGATTCAGTCTCTAAAAGTTCTCTGTAATCTGTTGAGTTTTGTGACTTTCTGAAAAAATTTCTACTGTTTCTGGTATTACTTCTCTTCTTTTTGCTTCATTTCTTGAATCTGATATTCTGGTATATTCTCTTCTCTTTGATTCATTCTTGACTGGTTAGAGATATCCAAACCTTGAACCTGTAAAATACAAAGTGCTGCATTACAGGAAAAAAATTCAGAACTAGTATTTGAAAATTTGTTCATAAGACCTCTTATTTGTTCCAACTGTTATTTGTTCACCTTCGGTCTGTCTACTTATCGAAATGGATACTGGAAACAACTCTTCTGACATAAATAATCCACCACCAAGAGAGGCTGCTAGAGTCATATTGTGTCTACTATTCTTGATCATAACCACCATTTGTTCTTGAACTCTTCTGATGTTAGTGAGGTATCCTTAATCTCTTTTCAACTTCTTAGGACATAGAACTATGCTCTCTGGAACAAATTCATGAGGATACCCCTTCTTGGTAGGAATAAAATTGGGTTTGTGAATGGAAAATTGAAGAAAGAAGATTTTGAAGAAGTGTTGTGGCATCAATGGGATATAGTCAATGCAGTAGTGCAAGCTTGGCTTATGAATTCTGTGTCGAATGGTCTCTTAAGTGGTATATTGTATGTTGATTCTGCATTTGAAGTTTGGGAGGATCTTAGAGAAAGATTTGATAAGGTTGATGGTTCAAGAACCTATGACCTGCATAAGGAAATATCAATTATTTCTCAAGGAAATTCGACTGTTGTAGAATATTTCTCAAGACTGAAAACTCTCTGGGCAGAGTTTCAGTCCTTAGTACCTCCTCCCAACTGTGGTTGCCCAAAATCAAAAGATTCTATGGAATACCTTGAATGACAAAAGCTATACCAATTATTGATGGGGCTTAATGAGAATTACATGCAGGCAAGGAGTCAGATTATACTGATGTCACATCTTCACTATGTCAACAAGGCTTACTCCATGGTTACAAGTGATGAGAGCCAAAAATCTATCACAGCTAAATCTGTTGGCTTACTAGGAGTGGGGCCAAGTGGTCTCAGGCAAAATACAACACATTATCCAACTGCTATGTTTTCAAGAACAAGTGCAAACTATCAGAAATACAAGAAGAATTATAATCTGATTTGTGAGGTTTGCAAGATGAAGGGGCATACAAAGGATACTTGCTACATGGTAGTAGGTTATCCTCCACATTTTAAGTCAAAGAAAAAAATTATGCTACTCATAATGTATACACCACTGAGGAAACTGAGTATGACATCAATCTTGACATACCAAGAACCACTTATACAAAACTGTCAAATGGTTGGCAGTCTGGAGCACCTATGTTCTCAAAAGGACAATATGAGCAGATAATGCAACTCTTGAATCAGAACAAGTTCACAGAATCTCAGTAACCTTCAACCAGTCATTCACCCTCTGCTAATGCAGCAAGTATGATGTCTCATAAAGCTTTACTTGTAGCTAACATTGTAAGACAATGGATTATAGACACTAGTGCAACTAACCATATGGTCTCTGATATTGACATGCTAACTGAAGTAACAAGAATGAGTAATAATTCAAAAAGAGTACACTTACCCAATGGAGATATGGTGAATGTAACACATATTGGTTCCAACACTATCTCTGATAAAAGTACACTTAAAAATGTATTTTATCTACCACAGTTCAAGTATAATCTCATGTTTGTGTCTCAATTAACCAAAGACTTGCAATGTGCAACTATATTTTTGCCTGATTTTTGTGTATTTCAGGATCTTTACAGTGGGAGGGTGAAAGAGATTGGTAGAGTACAAGATGGCTTCTACATGCTAATAAATCAGAATCCATCAAGGCCTTCTAATGACCAAGCCAGATTAGGACTAAATGTGACATAAAATAGAGTTCTTATCCCTACTTCATCAGTATCAGAAGAAGATATAGTATTGTGGCATAGAATATGTGGCCATACATCTAGTACAATACTTAGTAGGCTAATTAGAGCCAAGTATGATGTAATAGCAAGCACTATAAACAAATGCAATGTCTGTCCTTGTGCAAAACAATGTAGACTACCATTTTCAATAAGTACTAATAAAAGTGTTTCTAATTTTGAGCTTCTATATATGGATGTGTGGTGTCCCTATGATACACCAACTTACAATGGTCACAAATACGTTCTAACTATAGTTGATGATTATACAAAGATGACCTGGATCTATTTACTAAGACTAAAATCTGATGTATTCTTATGCATTAAGCAATTATTAGCCTATGTTAAAAATCAGTTTAATAAAACAATCAAGACTATAAGAACTGACAATGGAACTGAGTTTGTGAATGAACTGTGTAAGAGTAACTTCTTAGATCAAGGAATAATCCATCAAAAATCATGTCCTTAGACACCTCAACATAATGGTGTGGCTGAAAGAAAACATAGACATATATTAGAGGTAACTAGAGCAATCAGGCTTTAGGCTAATATTCTCTTGAAATTTCGGGGGCTGTATATTCAAGCTGCTGTTTATTTGATAAATAGGTTACCCTTAGGATCATCTGGCATAACACTCTTTGAAAAACTTCACAGAATAAGACCAAACATGAACAATCTAAGAGTATTAGGTTGTTTATATTATGCTAATGATCTTACTGTGTCTGATAAGTTGCAGTCTAGAGTTAAAATCTGTGCTATGATGGGCTATTCAGAAACACATAAGGGATATATTTTATATGATCTACATGGTAAGTCTTTTCTGGTAAGTAGAGATGTTTCTTCCAGGGAAAATGAATTTCCTTTTAAGAAAGAAGCACCAAATGAACAAATATTTCAACTCAATGATCAGGTTGGCAATTTTGACACCTCATATTACAATACTACTTTACAAGTACCTTTACCTATTACTAACAATCACAGTGTAGTTTCAGAAGTATCAAGTGAAAGGTTATCAACAACAGAAGCCAGAATCACAATCAGAAACCACAACCAAATAGTAACACAGATACAAGACCAACCAAATACTGATATCCATACTAGAAAGTCCAGCAGGTCCAAACAACCTCCTATTTGGATGAAAGATTTTGTTACTAATCAGACAAAAGATATTCCTCATTCTATAGCTAATTTCATTTCATACACTTCCATATCACCTAAATACAAAGACTATATCACAACTTTTTCAGCAGTGACAGAACCAAAAAATTACAATGAAGCCTCAAAAGATCCAAGATGGGTAGAAGCAATGGAAGCAGAAATAAAAGAATTACAAGAAAACCATACATGGGACATAGTACCTTTTCCAGAAGACAAACATTCAATAGGATGTAAATGGGTATACAAGGTCAAGTACAAGACAACATGAGAAGTGTAAAGGTTGAAAGCTAGACTAGTCGCAAAAGGATATAGCCAAAGAGAAGGAATAGATTATCAAGAAACCTTTTCACCTGTTGTGAAAATGGTCATTGTAAGGTCTATTCTGTCATTGGCTGCTATTAGAAAATGACATATACATCAAATGGATGTCTATAATGCTTTCTTACAAGGTAACTTACATGATGAAATATATATGGACTTGCCACAAGGATTCATCGGCCACCAGGGGGTAAAAGACAAACTTGTAGACTGATAAAATTATTGTATGGACTTAAACAAGCACCAAGACAATGGAACTTCAAACTTAAAGAAGCTCTAATGAAAATGAAGTTTCAGTAGTCAGAATATGACCACTCACTGTTTATCAGAAAAATAGAAAAAGGAATAATATTGATGCTAGTCTATGTAGATGATATGCTCATCACTGGGATCAGTTGGAACAAATAAATGAAACTAAGCAGGAGCTACATCAAGCATTTAAGATGAAAGATCTGGGAGAGTTAAAATATTTTCTAGGTATTAAGTTTGCAAGGTCAGAAAAGAGAATACTAATGCATCAAAGGAAATGTGCATTAGAACTAATATCAGAACTTGGCTTATCTGCAGCTAAGACTATAAACACTCCTATGAACTGTAGTCTGAAGTTAACCATAGGAGAATAGGATGAATACATTCACTCACAAAATCATACAAAGAGAAAGCCAGTTCAGTAAGTTCAGAAGATGCAGTGATTCAGGATATCAGCTCTTATCAGAAGTTGATAGGAAAATTGCTCTACTTAACAGTTACAAGATCAGACATTGCATATAGTGTACAAACACTAAGCCAATTTCTACAACAGCCTAAGAAATCACATATGGATGCAGCAACCAGAATAGTCAAGTACATCAGGAATCAGCCAGGACAAGGTATTTTACTTTCTAGTGCTTCTCAAGAATTAATAACTGCCTATTGTGATGCAGATTGGGCTGCATGTCCACACACAAGGAAGTCAATAACTGGATATATGGTCAAGCTTAGAGAATCACTCATTCGTGGAAATCAAAGAAGCAACCTACCATCTCTAGGAGTTCTGCTGAAGGTGAGTATAGAAGCTTGACAGGAACTGTGGCAGAACTAACATGGATTCTGGGCAGGCTTGGAGAAATTGGAGTTCAAATCAGACTACCAATTACTGTCTACACAGACAATAAATCAGCCATGCAAATCGCAGCCAATCCAATATTTTACGAAAGGACAAAACACATAGAAATATATTTACACTTCATATGAGAAAAAATTCAAAAGGGAGTGATTAGAACAGAATATGTCAATACAACACAGCAACCTGCCGACATACTTACTAAAGGCTTGAATCGAGCTCAACATCAACTTCTATGTTCCAAGCTAGGATTACTTAACATCTTTTCAGTATCCAGCTTGAAGGGGACTGAAAAAAATACAAATGAAGTTAGTTGAATGTTAGTTAGAAGAAGTTAAGAAGTTAGAGATTAGAAATAACTACCTCTAAGATTCTCTTTATGTAGTATACACCTATAAATACTACTATATATGCTTATTGTAATTTGAATATATCATAATAAGAATTCATATCTTCTCTTCACTTTCTGTATCTTCCATCTCCTCCATCTCATCCTTCTGCATCTTCCATCTTCTCTATTTCTTTATACTGGTTTCTCTCTTCTCGAAGTGCCCTCGAGTATCATATGCAATGGTATCCTCGAGTATATCAACAATATCCTCGAGTTTGTGAAAGTATTGATAATGCTGTGAAGGTAACCTCGAGTATATCAACAATGTGTAGCTTGTAAAGATATACATAACATGTCTTCTATATTAGAGCATGTTGACTTTATATATTCTGGTTTTAAAATATTTAGGGGTAATTTGCTATTTTCTTTATATATTCCCTTAGAAAAAAATGTTTTCATGTTGAGGTTAAGGCAAAAGTCTCCAAGGTTTATGTATTATAGTTTAGATAGAGCTCTTTTTAAGATGGGATGTCATTTTTCCTTGAAGCTACTGTCCGGAATTTACCTCTAGCTTTCGCGCATTGTTAAGTAAAACCAAATAGATCACCTATTCCGAAGGCCTGCAATTGTGACTTTAGTTTCGGTGGTTCGTTTTGCTTTAGGGGTGCAACATTTATGAGACTTCAAATAGAGTTGAGTTAGACGGATAAGGGTCAAACTATTAAAGAGATCTGCTACCAAAAAATTATGAGCTATAACATTAGGGTGCGTTTGGTTGGGGGTAAACAGGAAAGAGAAAAAAGAATGGGGGAATGAAATTCCCTTTGTTGTTGTTTGTTTGGTCTTATTTTTTCATTCCCTTTACCCCATTTCCATTTCCATTCCCTTTCCTTGATTCCCCCACCCTCCTAGGTATTTCGATTCCCTTTCCCCAACCAGACCACCCCAGACCCCGGAACACCCAGAACCAAATATGTAGGGACAATCAGGATAATTCCTTTCTTTTCCATTCCCTTTCTGGAGTCTATTCCGTTTACCCTGCGCGAACCAAACACACCGTAAGTGTTTGAATCTCACTAAGTATTAGGACTCAAATATGGATAGCAATAACCAAAACCAAAACCAAAATGTGTGAGAGAGAGTGTAGAGTAAAATTTTAGGTTTTGGCTAGCGTTTGTCTTTATTTTCGGCCTAAAGCTATTTAGGGTCATTTGCTTAAAATTGGACCTTTTGGGCTTCTTCTTTTTTCCGGATGGTCACACCATGTCTTTTTTGCTATTTAATTAGGAGTGACTTTGATAATTTTACTTCATTTGTATCTTAATATATAATTTATTTTATTGAGGTATTTATAGTTTTTAAAACAATTACCATTAAAATAAAATAAAAATTAATTTATCTTTATTTGAGACAATTATTTTTCAAAAATCACACATATTATTTGAGTCTGAGGAAGTCTTAATTAAACACAAAAAACATTTTTTTAAAAAAAACTGTCTAAAGCAACAACAAAAAGAAAAACCTTGTTTCGTCCTTCCTCCCCACGCAATAAAAAAGAGTTGGTTTTTGCGGTTTTGTAAAGCCATCAATTCACCACAGGCTATCAAACAACAATCAATTTCCCTTCCGATCATCTAAACACCTTTTTATTTTTCGCCGCCGCCGCCGCCGCCGCTGTAATTAATTACACACATACGTGCCTCATATGTATTTGTTCGTAGTTAATCTAAAGTGAAATAATCGATCTCAAAAAGGACAGTTCTAGGGTTTGATATTATTATTTTTAGAATAAATTCATAAATGAAGCCAATACGGTTACCAGAACCTCCATCTAGTCCACGATCAATGGGCGGTGTACCGGATATATTTGAAGGTGGAGTTCATGGTGTGATTAGGCGAGCTGTTATCATCGGTAATGGTTTTCCTGCTTCTGAGAATCAAAGTATTGGTTTGGTTCAAGCACTCGGCCTCTCCGATAAGCACACTTTATATGTGAGTTTCCTTTTTGTGGAATTTTGAATTTTGTATATTGCTTTGTTGTGCTCAGTTTAGTTTAGATAGAGAAATTATTAGTATTAGTATCGATTAGCACACCGCCTATCCAACAAACACACTTTATATGTGAGTTGTTTTTCTTCATTTTTGTAGAATTTTAAATTTTGTGTGTTGTTTTATTGTCCCTATTGAGTTTAGGAAGATATAATTGTTAGTATCGTATGAGTAGCTTGATTAGTATTGGCTTGGTTCAAGTACTCAGCCTTTCCGATAAGCACACTTTCTATGTAAGTTTTTTTTCTTTTGTAGAGTTTTTAATGGACCCTAATAGGAGGATATGGAGGTCGAGGATTAGGGTTCGCGCACTGTCTAGTTTCCTTTATCAGCATTATAATTATTTTTAATCTCATACTTTCGTATTCTTTGATTTTATTATTACATGTTTTCGTTACTCCGTTTATCGTATTATTTGTTGTTGCTGCTGTTATTCTCTATTTGTTTTAATTTTTTGTGAATTTTTCTCTTCCTCTATGTAGAATTTTAAGTTTTGTGTATTGCTTTGTTGTGCTCAGTTTCGTTTAGATAGAGAAATTATTAGTATTCAATGAAGGAGCTTGATTAGTATCGATTAGCACACCGCCTCCCCGACAAGCACACTTTATATGTGAGTAGTTGTTTTTCTTCCTTTTTGTAGAATTTTGAATTTTGTATGTTGTTTTATTGTCCCTATAATTGTTAGTATCGGGTGAGTAGCTTGATTAGTATTGGCTTGGTTCAAGTACTCGGCCTCTCTTACAAGCACATTTTATATATGAGTTTCCTTTTTCCTTTTGTAGAATTTTGAATTTTGTGTATGTTTTGACGGCTCAATTTGACATGAACCTAGATAGGAGGATATGGAGTCGAGGATTAGGGTAGAAGGTTAATAGGTAGTCGAGAGTTGTGTAGTTTCCATTATCTGATGTTTACTTTGCTTAGGTTATCCTATTATTTATTGTTGGCTTGGTTCAAGCGCTCGGCTTCTCATATAAGTACACTTTATATGTGAGTTTCCTTTTTACTTTTGTAGAATTTTGAATTTTCTGTATTGTTTTGTTGTCCCCGTTGAGTTTCGGAAGATAATTATTAGTATCCGGTGTGTAGCTTGATTAGCATTGTATAGTATCGGCTCGGTTCAAGCACTCGGCCTCTCCGATAAGCACACTTTATATGTGACCTTTTTTCCTTTTGTAGAATTTTGAATTTTGTGTGTTGTTTTGTTATGCCTCTTGAGTTTAGGAAGAGAATTATTAGTGTCCGGTGAGTAGCTTGATTAGTGTTGGCTTGGTTCAAGCACTCCGCCTCTCCGATAAGCACACTTTATACGCGAGTTTCGTTTTTTCCTTTGTAGAATTTTGAATTTTTGTGTGTTGTTTTGTTGTCCCTGTTGAGTTGAGTTTAGAAAGATAATTGTTAGTATCCGGTGAGTAGCTTGATTAGTATTGGCTTGACTCAAGCACTCCGCCTCTTCGACAAGCATACTTTATATGTGAGCTTTTTCCTTTTGTAGAATTTTGAATCTTGTGTGTTGTTTTGTTGTCCCTGTTGAGTTTAGAAAGATAATTGTTAGTATCCGGTGAGTAGCTTGGTTAGTATTGGCTTGATTCAAGCACTCCGCCTCTTCGACAAGCATACTTTATATGTGAGTTTTTTCTTCCTTTTTGTAGAATTTTGAATCTTGTGTGTTGTTTTGTTGTCCCTGTGAGTTTAGGAAATAATTATTAGCATCTGGTGAGTAGATTGATTAGTATTGGCTTGGTTCAAGCACTCCGCCTCTCCGACAAGCACACTTTATATGTGAGTTCTTTTTTCCGCTTGTAGAATTTCAATTTTGTGCAGGGGTGGAGCTACAATATTTGTATTAGAAAATTTAGTAAATATGTATAAATATTTAGTTGCTAACCTAGTAACTAAGACAAGTAACCCATAAACTTCACATTGTGGGTCCGTCCCTAATTTTGTGTACTGTTTTGTTATCCCGGTTGAGTTCAGGAAGAGAATTATAAGAAATTATGTCCAGTCCTCTCTTTACCTTCTATAGTATTCCATGGGGAGCGTGATTAGTATTGAGATTAGTTGGCAGAAAGTACTCATGATTACTCTAGATGGGAAGATTGAAGATAGTGATTATTTACATAGAGGATTGATAAAATTGCAGGAAACTCAAACTTAAATAAGAAAATCTTGTGTAGATAGAAATGTGCACGAGTGGTGTATCTGAGTGCCTTCTGGCCTTTACATCGACCTAGTGAAATTGAATTAGGAGAATGAATAAGATTTGAAGTTGCTGGACTATTGTGGTTTATGCTTGTTGATTCCGGCAATTGATTTAAATATGGAGGGTTTGTGGTGCAAGGATATTGGAAGTGATGGTGGAGCCAAATTTATGAAACGTTTGTGTGGTGCCAATTGCCAAATGTATAGAAATAGGAGTCCTAGGATTTTTTTTGTGGGAACTTTATGGTTGGCCCGGTATATTTCAAAGGGTTCTTTCAGAATGTATTTATAGGGTAAAAGAGTCAAACATGAAAATAGTGGACATGGAATTGAAATATTGTGTCTTGAGACTTTGGGAAGTGGGGTTGTACTATAGAAAATGGACTACAGGCCTGTTCACTTGTAAGTTCTTTTTCCCCTAACCATGATTCGTCACATAACAAATGATCCACCCTAAAAAGGTGGATCATTTGTTATGTGTCTTGGTTACCTGGCATTTATTTTAATACAAAGTCTAGAAGCTTGTACGTTAGCTAAAGAGTCACAGCATTTGCCTGTTTCTGTAGTCAAAGATCAATCCAAGGGACACAAATTTAGCAACATATGGATGACGAACTTATGGGGTCCCCCTTTCTCATCCAGAAACTTAAGCAGTTAACAATTAGTTTTAAACTGATAGCTTTTGTCAAATATAATAAAAAATCAAACGATATGTTACCATTTTCAGAAGAAAAATATAATAAAAATCAATCGATATACAAGCATGTGGCTATCGGGTTCTAGATGTGGTATTTTATGAGTGTCATGGCAACTCATATGAAAATGAATCTTGCTTAGTTAACAGAAATAAAAAGGATAAAGAAAAGACAACTGAGTTCCCACGCTTTTGGCAAGTTATCCTCGCTATGCAATTCATCTCAATTGTACACAATACAGAACCTTATCAACCACTTAGTAGTTGCATAAATATGTGTTGTGGAGCTTTTATCAAATTGAAGCTCAGTTTGGTTTACATGTTGTGCTGTCAATCGATGTTAGGGATTGACTTGTGCACTTGCAATCTAGCCACTAGCATGGAATAGGGTTGGGTTTTATCCTTGCACTCTTTTTCTCCTGGGTCCCCCACACCCACCAAATGGGGGAAATCTTTTTGTGCCCTTCTTCAATGAATAGAAGTTTCTTGAACCAGAGGCTTGTTTAGTAAAAAAAGTTTGAGTTAGTAGGGTGAGGTTATGTGACTGAAACAGTTGAAGTTTCTACTGATCCGGATGATGTTAGAAATTCCTTATCTTCCTTGATTTGAACAGTTTTGTTTTAAATGATTAACTTTACAACTTGATTCAAAATAAATAAATAACTTTACAAAGTGATACAGAGAGGTAAGTAGAGGGTGATAACTTGAAGTTACCTGTATTTATTTTGGAAAACTGTAATTGTTGATCAACCCTTGTTTCATGAAATCGTTATTGATGCTATCCATACGTGCAGCGGGTTACTAGACCAAGAGGAGGAGTCAATGAGTGGGTACATTGGCTTCCTGTATCTCTCCACAAAAGCTTGTATTACATCATAAGCCAGATATGTCGGATTCTATTGAGAAGAAGGGCTAGAAAACTAGGAATGGAAAATGGTGGCAATGTAGGCTTATCATCTATTTTGGAAGCTGATGTGAAGAGTATAGTTAGAATGGCTCGCGAAACATTTGAGAAGTAAGTGTCTACTCCTGACTTCATCACTTCTTTGTTGATTCACGTGATTCGTTTGGTTCATGTTGCATTTTATGATAATTGTTTAGCAATTGTTGAGTCTTCCAGAAACAGCCTCTTTACCCCACAAAGGTAGCGATAAGGTCTGTGTACATTCTACCCTCCCCAGATCCCACTTGTTAGGATTACATTGCGTATGTTGTTGTTTAGTAATTGTTGTAGTATGTGGCCAGTGTCATCTAAAATCATAAGTTGTTAGAGAATGTACGCTTTTCTTACTTAATTATGCCTTGTCGCTGATCTCTTTTTCATGGACCAAGCACATGAAAAGTCTTTTGGATAATGAGTGATGGTGAAAAGTTTTTTTGATTGCCCTGCTTGTGATTATGCTTTGTCTTGAGCCGAGGGTCTCCCGGAAACAGCCGCTCTACCTACCAAAGTGGAGGTAAGGTCTGTGTACACTCTACCCTGCCCAGACCCCACAGTGTGAGATTAAACTTGTCACGACCCGAACCCCGGGCCCGCGACTGGTGCCCTACCTGGGCACCCTTCTACCCATTCGTTCCAAGTAACCCGCGGTAGATAAAGATACTCATCATTCATTTTTTTTAACAAGCAAAGGCAAAGCCGGCAAGGCCGCCGCTATATATATATATATATAAGTCAAATCGAAACCACACTGTACACGAGTCCAATCCCACATATGAATACAGACCTCTAAGAGTTTGGACAATATACTATGACGGGACAAGACCCCGCCGTGCCCTGAATATACACAAGTCTAAAATCAAGACTGTACCAAAATGACAACTTCGGAACAATGGAGCTATCCCAAAACTCTGAGCAAGGATCCTACACTTGCAGATCACCGAACTGCGTATCTAAATCTGCGGCATAAACGCAACCCCCCGGAGAAAGGGGGTCAGTACGGAAAATGTACCAAGTATGTGAAACAATAAGTACTGTAAATGAGATTATAACAGGCCAAAAAGATAACAAGAGACAAGTATAATAATCAAATATCAGTACACTGTGTCTTTTTCAAATAGAGTAATGAGAGTCAACTTTACCTTGTATCTCTGTACCCTTTGTACCAGCTGTACCATTTGTACCGCATCATCGTACTCTGTACCATCTGTATCCTTTGTATCAGACATCAGTATCATTTGTATCATTTGTACCATTGTACCATTGCCTCATCGCCTCATCGCACTCTGTATCATTTTTGTATCATCAGACATTTGTCAGTCATGCTCTTTTTAAAAAAAATATAAAATCAACTATATCTTTTCAAAATGAGAGTCACATCAAAGACAGGGACACCTGCCCAAGAATCAATATGTATATTTTTTTCATGGGAATCGAACCCGTATGGGAATCGAACCCGCACAGGTAATTATACCCGCATGAGTATCTCTACTCGCATCACAGATCTTGTCCGTGGATATTATTCATGGGAATTGAACCCGCATATGAATCGAACCCGCATAGGAATCGAACCTGCATAGGTATTTATACCCGCATGAGTATCTCTACTCGCATCATGGAAGCACATCCATGGAGCAAATATACACAAATACTGTCAAGGAATAAAATCCAAGATACCAACATCTCGTGTACCATACACAAATAATGAACTTCTTTTTATAAAGACCAAGGCACTATCAAGAGAATGGATATAACAACTTCCATTTTATAACACCCAAAGTACTATCAAGAGAATGAATATGACAACTTCCATTTTATAACACCCAAAGTACTATCAAGAGAATGTATATAACAACTTCTATTTTAGGAAATCCAAAGTACTATCAAGGAAGTATATAGAACAACTTCTATTTTAGGAAATCCAAAGTACTATCAATGAATTACATCATTAAGGAATAGAATCTACTCACTTTATAACAAGGAATCATGCTAGAAGAAGAAAGGATAGTTCACATACCTCTTTGCTTAATCCACACGCTAAGTAGAATATGACACACGTAGTACTTCAACCTAAAATGACAATAGCACTTCTATCAACTTCATGCTTTCTAAGGTAGATTAATACCAAGTAAATGTCCTCTTACTCTACGAAAATTTGGGCAGCACTTTCCCCGTTTATACGTACTTTTCCACCTGTTTCAAGGCCCGAATTCAACAACAATCAAGTCCCATTTAAGGCACAACCATTTAACAACCAAAGGGGATTACACACCTTCCTTACGTGTAAAATTCAGCCCCTTAATCTATACAAAACGGTCCATAAAAACAGTCCACAATTCCATCAACGATAAGGGTAAAATGTGAAGCCTTTTAACACCCTTTTACACCCTTAATCCCTTAGGACTTTCATTAGCAACTACTACATTTAAACATGCATTTAGGTGGCTGATTTTCCGGCAGCCTAAATAAAAACTGCATAATAACGTCCAACAGTTTTATAGATTCCACGGCCAACAACTACAATCCGATAACTCTTTCCTTAATCCATTTTATTCCAATTCAAGTTCCAACACTTCTATACAAGTCTCATCAACTTATCAACAACAATATTACTTCATTATAACATGCAATAGGTGACGTTAACAACGACAATAACCAACGAAATCCAACAACACCAAAAGCTGCCTAGAATCGGCCATAGCCCAAAAAATTATCCAAACACTTTATTCTTCATTCTTCTTACTACAAGTTCATCTATACATTATAACAACATGTAATATCCAATTACTTCAAGAGGAAGAAGAATTTTTACCTCAAATCTCGCCCAAAACAGTCCACACTTTCTCGGCCAACTCCTTCACTTTCACACCACTTCTTCAAGCTCCAATCACACACATGTATCCTCTACAAGCTTGTAACCATCTTCCTTTCTTGTTTCACTTCCAAAAAGTTTATCTCAAGCCTAGGGTTTCAAGATCAAGTTTCGGCCAACCCACTTTTGGAGAGATCTTGGAGAGTTAACTTGACTTAGGACTTGATTAGGGTGCTTAATCTAGGATAATAATCAACTCTTGTTCTTCACTTTCTATGGAATTTCGAAATCTAGGCTTAAGGGAGAGAAAAGAGCAAGTTTTTGGTAGAAGAAGATAAGGTGAATGAAGCTAAGTCTCAATACATATCTCTATGTAGATATTTGTCTTGCAAGACAAGTGAATGAGGGACACATGCCACCCTCCCATTGGTTATAATCTTTCTTCGCAAAAATAATCAACACTTGGCCAAAATATCTAATTTTTTGAAGGGCCCCACAAAATTGTGAAATTCTCAGCTGACCCCATATTATCAATTCCAATACTTCATAATCCAATACTAAGTCCATAAATCAATTAGAAGAATTAAACTCCAAGTTAATAATTTTTCCGTCGTCACATTTTTTCCGAATTTTTTCCGTAGGAAAATGTAAATATCCTTTCCTTTCGACCTTCAAATCTTGATTCCTTAATCACGTTCTCAAATCAATGTCATGGAATTACGGGGTGTGACAAAACTGGGTATGTTGTTGTTGTTACTTGTTAGTGATGGTGATACATAAACTCATAATCTCTGTCTGCTGTGATGCTATGTGAAAATAAAAAAGCTCCTTATAGACTTAACTAATGAGGTACAAGAGCTTCTCCTTGTATTGGAGTCTTATATTATGTATAATATGATTGTGCTCTCAATCAAAAACTCAGTGAAGTAATGATGAGCTAATGATTGTTCCTTCTCAGGGATGGTCCGTTGCTGGTGATTGCATCTGGAAGAGATACGATCTCAATAACTAGCTCCATTAAAAGATTGGCATCTGATAATGTTTTCGTTGTCCAGGTATGCAATCTGATGCTTTCACATGGAAACATGTGTTTTTCTGAAGATTGTTATAGTTGAAAGTCCATTTCAGCTCTTCTTCTCCTCTTTTCGATCTTTTTCCCTCTTCCTTTTTATTTAGTTATTGGTGGTGGGATGTACAGTTTCTCAAATAACATTCCTGCATCATAGGAACATAGAAATGGGTGAAGAATTTGATGAAAACTAGATCGTTCATCATGTCTTCCATTTCTTTAGATGCACTTATAAGTCCAATTTTCATATGAGAAAGATGCAATTTACTCTTGCAATTTATTTTATTTGATAAGTTAATTTTTGCCTATTAGAGACTATACCTTTTTGTTGTTTGTAAAGTTTCTAACTCAGCACCTCTTTGGTGCTGAGTTTTACTATTAATACAACTGGTTACCTTTATCTAAAAAAAGAACTAAATCTTTGAGAAGTCAAAGCATCTTAATTTTTTTTTTGTATAGCTTCCCTTTTTCCTTTTCAGAGATGGATACTTGAGGATGTTTCTCTGCTTGAAAGCTGTCCTTCCTTCGTCAAGCTATATGTATTTAAATGCACAGGTCTACATGTCGATGAACAAATGTATCTATTTTCTTGTGGCCCACTCTGTCAATCAGCTGTGTTCATGAATTAGTACAACCCCGTAGACTATCATCTGAACTTATCAGGAAAGATGATAACTGATAATAGATGTTCTCCTGATAATATAACTGATAGTTGATATTAGCTACACATGAACCAAAATGGCGAAGAAGAAATTGGCTGCAAGTCTATTGAAATTCCTTGTGGTGAATGTGCACAGTTGCAGTGCAAAAAAGTAACAAAGTCCATAGGGTTTGAAGCAAAAAAGCTATAAATAAAGTGCACAAGTCATAACATTGAAAAATATCAAACATATATGAATTTGGTGGTATAATGTTTAAATTACAATTATTTTAACATCCAACATATAAAAATGTCGATATTATCCAACTCTTTAAACAGAGATTCAAAGAACTGAATGATTCTTGTTGGATCACTATCCGCGTCATTGTTTTTGAAGCACACACTTCTGTGAAACACATGATTTCACCCATGAAGTGATAATCCCTCGCTTCGCATAGCGATGGCTTTTAATAACACACATAAATCACTCTGTTTAGGGACAGCTAATGTAGCTGCTGGTTTTGCTCTTTAGCCCACCAAAGAAAGCTGTTTTTAAAAAAAGCTGTTAGTACATATTTGGACTGTATGCCATATCTATTTTTGTTGTAATAATGTTTTTTGATCTAGAGAAAAAAATCTCATTTATTTGTCTCTGCTGCATTTTAACTTCAGATTCAGCATCCAAGGTCCCGCTTGGACAGATTTGACTTGGTAATCACCCCCAAGCATGACTATTACCCTCTAAGTCCTCAAGGGAAGGAACAAGTTCCTCGTTTTCTGCACAAGTGGATAACACCCCATGAACCACCTGATAAGCATGTTGTAGGTATCCTCAATATATATATTTTGTCTTAGCATGTATTATGTAATATATTTCTGTGTTGAGAGCTGTTGTACCTAAATTGCTCATTTCTGGGCTATGACTTTTGTTTTCTGAAAAGGTACTTACGGTAGGAGCTCTTCATCAAGTTGATTTTGCTGCACTTAGATCTGCAGCCATCACCTGGCATGAAGAGTTTGCACCTTTGCCGAAGCCCTTACTGGTGGTCAACTTTGGAGGCCCTACAAGTACGATAATTCTTCAATCCAAATGAATGATATCCTTCCATTGCAAAATCAAACTTCATTGTGTTAAAGAGGGGAAAATACGAAAACACGAGGCTGAAATCACATAAGATATGAATTTGATATGTAATCTATAGTTTTGAAGTATATAATTACTGATAATTGTTTGTGAAGTATTTAGTTGATATACTGATGGAGGCAAAGTTTGTGAGAAGATATGTTGTTGTAATGCAAAAAGGCATTTACTCAACTGGTAAAACTATTCTATGTGGTGCCAGTGGAATCTTTGGCTACAGCATTAGTTGTAGTGGAGTCAATTATCTAACTTGAGTGCGTAAGAATGAAGCATAGTAAAGCAAACTTCTATCTTCCATGTCAAGGACCAAGTCTGTTGTGTAGATTTATTGCTTATTAATTCTTGCTGCTCAACATTTTCTTGAGCTAACTGTTCGACCTCTATGCATGGGTTTCCATATTTCTTGGTTCCAAATTTTGTGCTTTTATCTTTTGCTGCTCGACATCTGCTTGAGTGGACTGTACTTTATCTTCATAACTGGGTTTCATATTGCTTGGTTCGCAGTTTGAGAATGCTTGTAAGCCAATTTATTGTTTGTTCCAATATGTAGGAAATGAATATTGTCTCTTTTTAATCATCTTTATTGCATGGGTTACATGTTATTTTGGAGACTTTCGAAAAGGGGGGATTTTAAATCTTTCCTTAATATTAACCTTATCAGAAAAAAAAAATCTTATTATTTTCAGTTATTAAACGGTCTAGGAAACTAAGACATGCATTGTAATTTATGAATTTACGTCAGGACTGTAGAGTATGATTTATTTTGTTCCTTGCGGTTACTTCTCCGTTACTGTTAGGTTTATGTGTATACAAACTTATATAGTTCCCGGATTATGATTAGGATACTGTAAGTATGGGCCAGACCTTGTTAAGCAGTTAACAGCTTCCCTTCACAATGTTCTTGCGAGCTGTGGGAGCGTAAGAATATCGTTCTCCAGGACACCAAAAAAGGTATTTCTACAGATTGTATTTCAAATTATACCAAGTGGCAACATGTTTAATGTGTTTGACGCTCTGGGCGTTGTTGATTTCTTGTAGCATTCCAAAATCGTGGTCAAAGAGCTTGGTATGGATCCAAAAGTACACATTTGGAATGGTGAAGGTGACTGAGACACAATAATCTATATTAGTTTGTGTAGTTATAGGTTTATTTGGATGATGATCATCTTAATGAATTTTTCTTAAATCTTCAGAGCCAAATCCACACATGGGGCATCTCGCTTGGGCTGATGCTTTTGTCATCACAGCAGATTCAGTTAGCATGTTGAGTGAGGCTTGCAGTACTGGGTATGTCTGACAATTAGCTCAGCAGTTGTTGATAATATAGTACTTCTGAACATGTTTTTCCTTAAGATTTAATTGTGATTCATACTTTCCTTCCCAGGAAACCTGTGTATGTAGTTGGAGCTGAACGTTGTACATGGAAGTTCACAGATTTCCACAAGGCACTTAGAGAGAGAGGACTGACTAAGCCATTCACAGGACTCGAGGATGTAAGAATTCCTTGCTCGTTCTCCTTCTTTATCGCTAAAATTGGGGAAGCTATAACTTGAGAAATGCATTGGGTATTAGAACCAAACGACCCCTTAATGTCAATTACTTAGACCTACATCTTGTATAACAAAGCTGAATAGACCACCTCTTTGGTTTAAGAAATATCTGGGACCTCTCTTGTGGCAATTTCTATAAAGACGGGGGGAGGGGGCTAGTCGGGAGAGACACTAGAAGAAATTTGGGGGAAGGGGGTGCTTGGAACCTTCCTCTCTTTTTCTATTACTCCCTCCCTCCTTCCCAATTTATATGATGTAATTTGACTGGCCACGAAATTTAAGAAATAAAAAAAGACTTTTGAATCTTGTGGTCTAAAACAAACCAAAAATATTTGTGGTTATAGATTATCTCGTTAAGCGTAAAATGTAAAGTTTAAAGTTAAATTGTTGTCAAATAAGGAAATATGTCATTCTTTTGAGAATGACTAAAAAGGAAAGTATATTATATTTATTATTGTTCCTTGTGGTTTATAAAAATATACTAAAATTTTAGGGAAATAGTCGGAATAATGGGGAGTGGGGGTGGTTTAATCTAATGGAACATCTGGTAGGGAGCTCTTCGATATTTATCAAATCAGAAGGCGTATTCAGTTTTATTATACTAGAGTCGGGTTAATTAATTGACCGATTGGATTAAAATCGTAGTGTGTTACAACTTATAATTGAACATGATTAACAGTACTCTATATAATAGAATATAAAACTATGTCAAGTACCTTTGTTAATTTGAAATGAGAAGTGAGTTAAAAACTTCACTTTTTGTAATTGTTTATTTAAAGCCTAATAGCCTGTTTGGCCAAGCTTCTAAGTCTGCTTATTTTGAAAAGTGTATTTTTTTTTAAAATGCTTCTACAAAAATACTTTTGGTGAGAAACAATTTGTGTTTGGCTAATCAATTTGAAAAGCATTTTTGAGCAACAATTAGTGTTTGGATCACATGAGGTGCATCAAGGACGAGGACGACAAAGTACTGGTGGAGGAAGTACATATTAGGCGGAGGTGGCAGTCGTACTTCCATAAACTCTTGAATGAAAAAGGAGATGGAGATATTGTGCTGAGAGATCTGGAGCATTCTGGTATGTACCGGGATTTTGGGTATTGTGGAAACATTAAGGTTGAGGAGGTTAAGGGTGCTATTCGTAGGATGCGCAGGGAACGAGCGACCAGGCCTGATAAGATTCCAGTTGAATTTTGGAAAAGCGCAGGCAGTGCAGGTTTGAAATGGCTGACTGAGTTGTTTAATGTCATTTTTAAGACGACAAGAATGCCCGAAGAATGGAGGTGGAGTACAATGATTCCCTTGTACAAAAACAAATGTGATATCCAGAATTGCAACAACTATAGGGGTATCAAACTGTTGAATCACACTATGAAAGTTTGGGAAAGGGTCGTGGAGATGAGTGTGAGGAAATACGTGTCTATTTTCGAGAACCAGTTTGGATTCATGCTGGGACGTTCGACTACCGAGGCTTTTCATCTTATTAGGAGGTTGGTGGAGGCGTGGAGCAGTATAGGAGTTGGCGACAAGAGCTTCTTATGAGCCTTAATGTCATCTTTACCTTAAAGCTGCTTAAGATTGTTAAACAACACTAGACACATGGGAATAATTCATTCGTATCAGCGAAGCCTCCGACTCCCTCACTAGCAGAACATAGAGTAGTTCGGAGGAAAAGATGGCCGAGAAGCTCCCCGGTAGATCAGTGGAAGGGAAACCAAAGTCAACGATATGGAGCACGAAAGAAATCATTGTACCGTCGCTCGAACGAATCAAAGAATTAGTGTACCAATTATGTCTACCCGAGGGGGCAACCTCGACATTATCTATGTGACTCAGAAGTCAATAAAAGGGCAGGTAATTGCAGATCAGTTGGCAGAGAACCCGATCCCATCGTCGTCCATCAACCTACAAAAAGAAAGAGCACGTCCGACGCCTGCCCCAAATGAAGTAGCTTCCCCTGCCCCTGTCGTCCCCTTTCCAGAGAGAAAGAAAGATTTACATATGGTTTTCATCGACCTCAAAAAGACATACGACAGAGTCCCTAGGGAGGTTCTATGGAGATGTTTGGAGGTTAGAGGTGTACCTGTGACGTACACCAGGGCTATCAAGGATATGTATGATGGAGCCAAGATCAGGGTGCGATCAATAGGAGGAGACTTAGAGCACTTTCCAGTAATGATGGGGCTGCACCAGGGATCGACTCTTAGTCCATTCCTATTTGCCTTGGTCATGGACGGACTGACACGACAAATCCAAGAGCAGGTACCATGGTGTATGTTATTCGCAAACGACATAGTCCTGATGATGATACTCGCAGCGGACTGAACGTCAAACTAGAGGTTTGGAGATAGACTCTGGAGTCTAAAGGGTTCAAGTTGAGTAGGACCAAGACAGAATATTTGGAGTGCAAGTTCAGCAACGGGAGAGATAGACAGGCGTAGAGGTGGGACTTGGTACTCAGGTCATTCCGAAGAAAGGAAGCTTCAAATACCTAGAGTCTATTATCCAAGGGAATGGAGAGATTGATGACGATGTCACACATCGTATTGGGGCAGGGTGGATGAAATGGAGGCTTGCATATGGAGTTTTGTGTGACAAAAAGGTGTCAACTAAACTTAAAGGCAAGTTCTATAGGCCGGTGGTTAGACCAACTATGTTGTATGGGTCAGAGTGTTGGCCAGTCAAGACTTCGCACATACAAAAGATGAGAGTTGCGGAGATGAGAATGTTGAGATGGATGTGTGGCATACAAGGAGAGATAGGAGAGATATGATTAGGAATGATGATATCCGGGATAAAGTAGGAGTGACTTCGGTGGAGGATAAGATGCGAGAAGCGAGATTGAGATTGTTCGGGCATGTGCAGAGGAGAGACACAGATGCCCCAGTGCGGAGGTGTGAGAGGTTGGCTATGGACGGGTTCAGGAGGGTAGAAGTAGGCCAAAGAAGTATTGGGGAGAGGTGATTATACGGGATATGACGCATGTGCAACTTACTGAGGGCATGATCTTAGATAGGGGGTTGTGGAGGACACAGATTAGGGTAGAAGGTAGTAGGTAGTCGAGCGTAGTCCTCTTTACGCTTATAAAATTATAGTGTAGTATTATACTATAGGCTCGATTAGCTTGTCACACTTATAGGCGCATTATTGCTCTATAGTACCCTATAGTTTGATTCCTGCTGCTATGTGTTCTTTAGTGTAATTTATTCCTGTTAGCTACTGCTTCCTTTTTGGTAGAATGCCCTACCATTGCGTATTTGATTTTTACTATCTGTTGTCCAAAATGCTTTAATTTCTCGTCTGAGTCTGATCATTTCTCAAATTTTGTTTTGCTTTGCCTGATTATTTTTTGTCTTGAGCCGAGGGTCTCCCGGAAACAACCGCTCTACCTACCAAGGTGGAGGTGAGGTCTGTGTACATTCTACCCTCCCCAGACCACACATTGTGGGATTTTCACTGGGTATGTTGTTGTAATTAGTGTTTGTCCAAGCTTTTAAAGCTTTTAAAAAATGCTTCAAGTGTATTTTCTCAAAAGTGCTTTTCAAAAAAGTATTTTTGGGGAAAAGCTACGTTTCTTAGCTTCTCAAAAACAACTTGCTTCTACTGAAGCACCTTTTCTTCTCCTCAAAAGTGCTTTTCAAAAAAGTATTTTTGGGGAAAAGCTACGTTTCTTAGCTTCTCAAAAACAACTTGCTTCTACTGAAGCACCTTTTCTTCTCCTAAAAGATTGGCCAAACACCTCAACTTTGAAAAAAAAAGCACTTTTGATCTTAGAGAAGCTTGACCAAACATGGTATACAAGTCTGATAAAAGGAATTATTTGTAAATGCTACAAAGAAAAAAATAACATGAATGGCCCAGGGAACTTGGGAATGTGACGTGATTGTTGGTGTGGTCAGGTGAGGGAAGAGGCAAGGGATATTGCTTGGAGTTGGTTGTTGGTGTAAAATTTTGATTTTTCTCTCATCAGAAGAAGAGGTTGCTATTATTCATGAGTGCACGTTGAGAAAAGGAGACGGAGAAGTTGTTTTGGGATGTCTCAGAACTTCGGAGTTTTCCTCCGAAAATGAGACATGAAAACTAGTGCGATGTGATTTTTTTCTTACTCATCTTTCAGATGTAAGACATGAGATTTAAACAACAGTGTTGCTGAATTTTCAGTCTATAACTGATAATACAACAACATACCAAGTATAATCCCACAAATAGGGTTTTGGGAGGGTAAAATGTACGTAGACCTTACCCCTACCTTTGTGGGGTAGAGTGGATGTTTCCGATAGACCCTCGCTCAAAAGAAGTGTAATCAAAGTAGGATTGAAAGGAAAATAACGACAAAATAATAATAAACAAAGTAAATGAAGCAACATGTAGTAGTAAAAATGAAGAATAAGATACTACACAGTACTACATAATACTACTAAATAAGGAGAAGATTAGAAGAGGAGACTACATAAAAGTACGACAACATTCTGCTAGCTACTATCCTTCTATCCTAATTCTCGACCTCCATATTCCTATACAGGGTCTGTTCTCAGTAAGCTGAAGATGTGTCACGTCCTATGTAATCACCTCTCCCCAGTTCTTCTTCAGCTTACCTATACCTTTCTTAAATCCTGCTATAACCAACCTCTCACACCTCGTTACTGGTGCATCTGCGCACCTCTTCACATCCTCGAATCATCTTAGCCTCGCTTTCCTCATCTTGTCCACCATAAATACAACTCCCATCATGCCTTGTATAACTTCATTCGTAATTATATCTCTCCTAGTATGCTCACACCTCCATCTGCTACATTCATCTTCTGAACGTGTGTTTTTGACTGGCTAGCACTCTGCCTCATACATTAAGGTAGGTCTAGCCACCATTGTAGAACTTACTTTAAGCCTTGGTGACACATTCCTATCACACACTACCGCGGACGCGAGCCTCTATTTCACACACCCTACTCCAATTCGATGTGACATCATCGTCAATTTCCTGTTTCCTTGAATTATAGACCCAATATAAGAAATTACCTTTCTTAGCTATGATTTGTGTATCAATCTCACTTTCACCTCCACTTCATGCATTATGTCACTGAAACTTGCACTCCAGGTAATCTGTTCTAGTCCAACATTTAAATTCTAAGGTTTGTCTTCAAACTTTCGGCATATCGTTAACTTCACTACGCGTCTCGTCAATCAATACTATGTCATCTGCGAAAAACATACACCACGTCACTGAATATGCTGCATCAATTCGTCCATCATAAGGCAAATAGAAAAGGGCTAAGGGTCGATCCCTGGCGCAAACCCATCATGACATGGAAATGTTCTGAGGCACCTCTTCTTATCCGGGTCTTGGCTCCATTATACATGTTTGTAGTTTCTCTAATGTAGGCTACAACTGATAATGCCTCCTAGATTTAGCAACGGATTTCTAGGCTTTTCATTTTATTTCAAAATAAGTTGTCTTTTAGGATTTCAAGAAAAAATTGATTTTATTCTTCCAAAATTACTACTCTTATTTAAATAATCAAGAATTATAAGTAGCTTTTCATTTTCTAGAAAGAGATAAAATTTGATTGGGGGTAAGCTAGTAAAAACACACATAATTTTTTAGGAGTGAACAATTTCTTAAAAGGTGTGCTCAAGCTAAAAACACCACTTATTTTGAAACGGAGGGAGTACAATAATAATGGATATTTTAGGGTGTTGATACATTCTTTCTTCATAAGTTATAAGATAGTTGCTAGATACTGTTGTCTATGTGCTGCAATCAGTTGGTAGTTCAACAGATTGTGATGCATTGTAGTTGAGCGAGCAGTTTCCAAATTTTGCTACCTGTTGATTCTCTTAGTCGAGAATGGTGGGATCACATTCACGGACCTGCCAAATATATATTATCGTGAATTGCTCGTCTCTGAGTATTTGCTTGTGGAAGTATGCCTGAGGTGCTTTATTATTTCCCTTTAAAGAATGTATTTGCTTGCAGAAATATGTCTAAGGTGCTTTATTACTTCCCTATAGAAGTGGGAATTCTTGAGGTGCCTTGATTATGAAGTTGAGAGGAACTTCTCGCCTCTGGAAGACTACTGGACAATCCTTTTTATTCTGCTAATACAACAACTACTAAGCCTTAGTCCCAAACAAGTTGGGATCGGCTAATATATGAATCCTCGCTATTCCATTTATTCTGTTAATACACTAATATATTTCCATCTTTTTTCTTAATCTTCCCTTAAAAGCAGATATCAGAAAGCTGGAGTTACCCTCCTCTTAATGATACTGCAGTAGCAGCTACCCGTGTCAATGAAGCTCTTGCTGAGAGAGGATGGAAGATTAAAGCATAGAATTCTGTGGTTTCTATTGTTGTCACAGTTTTCTTTTTCATTTGTTATGTGTCTGAGGCCGTGTATAATGATTGATGTAATTTTATAGGAGGAAAAAAAGAGATAATTGTCCAGATAAGATCAGAGTTGAACAATGAGGCTCCTATTCTTTTACCCTTTGAGGATTTTTTCAACAAAATAAATGTCAATCTTCGTATGTAAATTAGAAGAGTTGGTTACTCGGAGGAATGTATTGTTTCACGGTTTTGTTTCCCTCAAGTCATTAAAGATCAAAATTTAACAAGTTCAAATACAATTCTGCTTTCTTGAAAATTTATACCTCATCATTGTGCCCGGGGGGCAAATGTTAGCCCAACTATTAATGGATTACAACATTGAATCATTTCACAAATTCAATGACATTTGAACCTTTCTCTTTTGTAAATAAAAGTTTGAAGAACTAATAATTTTATTTATTCAAAAAGCTTGGCAGGCTGCAAACAAACTTATTTGTGCGGAAGTTAATATATAACACGATGGACCTTTCAAAAATATTGATTTAACTTTGTGTTCTTCACTAAATGATTTTGCAATAGACAAAATTGTCACCAAATTTCGATGATCAAATATATTGTTTTTCAATTATTATTTGAACTATCCAACATAACTAAATTTGGTTTTTTACGTGTCTAGTTGATACCTCAATGACGTATTTAATGCTTTGGTAAAACCGTGAAAGAGTTCTACACTAATTTGGATAGCCTATTATTTAGCATTTAATAACCAAGTTTAGTTGATTTTGAAGTTTTAAATATTAAAGATTAATTAAATATCTATTCTTAAATATTAGGATCAGTTCTCCTCAACAAATATGTCCTACGGCCACTAAAATCCTACCTAATGAAGGTAACAAAAATCTATACTTTTCAATACAAATTATTTTGTGAAAGATTTTTTGGCGCTTTTCAAGTTGATCAATCAGACACAAATTGCTTCCCTTTAAAGGTACTCCTTTCTTTTTTTTCCCCCCGTAAAATAACTCGATTTTGAGAGCGTGACCAAACAAGCTAATACTCCACTTGGCGATTGGCGACCTAAGATGCAAATTGAGCTAACCCATAAGGCCGTTTATATACCATAAAGTGTGAATGAATCAAGTTATCAAATGTCAAACTATTGAAAAGGGAGAAAAACGGAACGCCTGGTACAGTCACAAGGAGAGAATATGTGAGCAGAGATCAAACAAAACTAATTGCACCATCTAATGTTGGACCATTGTCTTACATTACACGCTGCGAGGGTGTTTGGGTTGACTTTTTAAAAGTGACTTATAAGTCAAAAGCTAAAAGTCATAAGTTAGTCCTATCCAATTTTTGACTTATTTTTGTACCTTTTTAGCCTAAAAATAAGTGCTTAAAAACATTTTTTATCTCACCCAAACAACTTAAAGAATAGAAAAGAGCTTAAAGGACAAAACAACACTTAAATAAGTCAATACAAACACCCTCTATATCAAGAACTTTAATTAGTACTTGCACTCCACTGATACTAACCGAAGGGAACTCAAAACACTACATATATTAGTGGTTCTCGGATTTGAACATCGACTCTGAGGACGTTCAGGCTTCAGCAAAGCAGCACATCAACGTTCACGAGATCTTCACAAAGGCACTTTGCTACCTCTTCATAGTACATGGTATGGTAGTCTCAGTTATTCAGTTCATTTCCAAACATTCTGCTGCTCTCCATACCAACGATACATGGCTAAATGACAGGTCGTACTTGCAGCATTGAAACTCAAAAGTTCCACCGATCTAATTGAGTTTTAGCTTCAGCAAAGTCTTTCTGAGCCTTCTTTCTCCGATAAAAGATGGGGCAGTCTCGACTGGTCAAAATCAGCATCATTTAGAAGAATAAAGGGGGAGAGAAGCAATGAGAGGAATAACTAGCAATAGCAAGGGTCTATTATTGTCAGAAATCAAACAATAGAGCTTTAGGGATTGGATCGAAATTTTTATTTGAAGTGATAGCAGCCAGCATTTGCAAGGAAATCACAAAATATTAAGAATCCATGATATCAAAAGCCATACATCTAGCAGTAAAAGTAGAAAGCTTCTCGAACCAAGTGCATAGGACATCCTGATGGAAAGAGCCTTGACATGCTTGGCATTGTTTCCATGGCCTCCCAAAAGGATTCTCCAGTTCAGCCACTGCATTTAAAACAGTTATATACACTTAGACCTTCCCAAGAGACATCTGAATAGAAATGCCACATCTTCCCCTTCTTAGGAAATGAAAAAAAAAGGATATAATAAAGGGCATGAGATGAATTCCAGCATACCATTAGCCATGGATCTGCAATAGCCTTCAGCCTCATTTCCTTTGCAGTAATTGCAGAACGTTCGATCAGAGCCGCTGCATGAAGGAGCAGAGAAGTCAATAAACTTATCTGCAACATTTACTACACCTTTTTCCAAGAAAGAAACAAGCAATACATCCAACCAGCACTCGTAGAAGAGAGGAGGGAGAGGATCTGAAGTAATGCAAGCAAAATTGTTTGCAAGCTTGTGAGAGCCTTCACTGTGCTATTATCTCCTTGGTCCCACTTCACCTTAACCTTTTTTTGCCCCAGAAATACAAAAGGAGTAAGTTGGGACAAATGGTCATTTCATAAAGCAGATGCATGTATTTGGAGGTGAAGCAAACAAAGGTTAAAGGTCCAGCTTTTCTAGAAAATGGCATTATATCCATATGGAAACATATTAACCACTTCCGAACTCTAAGGTAGTCGTTGTCACGACATTCCCACTTATTCATGTAATTAAGAAAGCATGAAATTCAGCAAGGTATGGCTGCTACACTGACTCTTCCGAGATATCTTGCGATTTCAACAGGAACTTAAATTTAGCAACCGAACACGTTTGGATCTGTGGCTTGAAGAAGGTACACTATTGGCAGTGCTCCTAGCAAAGGTTGGAACTTGGAAGTAATCCTATGTCAAGGAGAATGTTGAGAGGAAGGAGTGATTTTCCTTAGAAATAAAACAGAAGCTTCTCTTCTGAAACCTAACAGAACAAGAAAGACAACAGCGAACCTGATTGGTGTTCTGCATCCAATGCATCTGTGTTGCTTCTTGGCAAATTTCATTATACCACTGTTTGAAGGGGTTGGCAATGAGATGGATCTTGTGTGACTTCCTTTAAGAAGCTCTTTTGCATTCTTCATTAATGGCTCAAAAATCCTCAGAAGTGGCTGATATAAAACAGTTCCGTTAAAAGCAGTTAAAATAAGTATGTTAATTAAGAGGAAAAATCGAGCCACACTGACCTTACTAATTCGATTATCAAGAAAGTACTGAGAATCAATAGGTATGTTGTTCTCTAACACGTATATAGGGTCCTCCGACTTTTCATATGCCTGCTTGTCAAGCATACAAAATGTGGAGCCTGTAATCACATACTAAATCAGTTGGACGATTACCTTGGCACCTTTTGCAGCTTTAATGATGACATAAGGTACTCTATCACCAATACTAGGTGCAGTAGCAGCATCTCGCTGCAATCGAAACAAAGTTTCTCATCAGTTTCATTTTTTATGGTGCACTAAAAGTAAAAGAATCCCAGAAATGTGGTTTCTGCAAGCTCCGCGATAGCTAAATGGGGAGATCAGCCTGCCTACTTGAATACACTGTTACAAGAGAGCAAGTAAAACATCGACACTATGGGAAATGTACCTTAAAATGAATGTTCAAATAATGGGAAACTTAACAACTTAAGTCGAACAACTTTCAACCTGCAAATACCTGTGTGCAAGATGCTACAGATCGATCTTCACAGACGAAGAACACAAGTAATTGAACCCTCTTGAAGATATCCACTAACCTTTTAAGATAAATTCAAATAAATTGAGTTTACCAACCTGCGCATTCTCTCTGCAAGTTATACCTGTCTAACGGTCTGGGTTGACTCGGAACCGGTCGACCCGGCAACGGACCCGGTACGGACCGATAACGGGTTGGGGGTTGGTTTGGGCCCAACCCAAATCCGCACGGGTTATAAAAAAACCGGTAAGACAATCCGGTCCGGTAACGGAAGCCGGTTAACCGGATTGATAATGTCAAAAATTAAAATTAAAAATAAAAATAAATTGTTGGCAATGGTAATAATACCGTTGGGGGGGGGGGGTTGCCAACGGTTTAAATGACCGTTTGACTCATTTTTTTATGTTTATTATTTATTAATTACATTTTTACCCTTTAAAAAATCTATAAATACTCTATATTCTTCTCATTTTTATTACACAATTATTTCAACAATTCTCTCAATTCTCTCTATTATCAATTCTCAAGTTATTATTATTATTATTATTTTCAAAATTCAAAGTAGCAGGACGGAAGATTTCGAATTTCGAGTTTCACTTTCAATTGAATTCTGAATTCTGAAATTTGGTACACTCGTTTCATTCTCTAATTATTTTATTAATTGTCATATTTATTTGTTAATTATTTAAATTAAATATTTTATAATGAATTTGTTAAACAAATTGGGTGGTAAAGGTGAAGGTAATCTGTTTCAACTTCAAGGGGTAAAAAATCTAGAGGTTCTTCATCATCTAATCAAAATATAGATATAAATTATTTCAAATGCAAAAAGATTTTGGAATAGAATATTTAGTTAATGAATATGATAATGTTGAAACTGAAACTCCTACACCTACTAGTGTGCCTTCTGTCAATGTTAGTATTACTAGTGGTAGAGATATACCTCCTTTACCAGAAGCAGAAGTAGCGATTAGGAAAAAAAGGAGTAAAGTGTGGAAGTTTTATAATAAAATTGAGGACATTGATAGAGTTAGATGTAATATTTGTAGGAAAACTTATAAACATAAGATAGGGGGTGGTGACGGGGGGACGGGCACTATATGTAGGCATTTAACGAAAGATCATCCGGTAGAGTGGGGTTTAGTACCTGATTTAGAATCCGGTCAACAACAAATTAATCCATTAACGGAGGTCTTGTTAAGTACGATCCAACGAAGGATCGTATTGAATTAGCAAAAATGATTGTCGCGGGTTGTTTACCTTTTTATTTTGCTTCTTCTTCATCTTTAATTACATATATTCAAAGAGTATATAATCCTTTATTTAAAGGTGTTCCTCGTACTACTTGTAGAGCCGATATTTTTAGAATTCATACTGAGTATGTTATTTATTTGCAACATTTGTTCGCTAACCTTCCATGCCTAGTTAGTTTTACTTCAGACATTGAACATGCTTTAAACAGTAGAGATTATTTAACAATTACTTGTCATTGGATTGATGAAAATTTTAGAATGAAAAAACGTATTATTTCTTTTCTGTATGACGAGGATCAAAGTCATACTGAAAAATATATAAGCGAATCTATTTGTGTTGTTGCAAAATGTATGAATCTTTTTCAAAAAGTACTACTATATCATTCAATAATGCATCTAATAATACTGTTGCTGTAGATCTTTTAAAAGCGGAATTACAACCGCCACTTCCTGATATATTTCATGTTTGTTGTGCTTGTCATATTTATAATTTAATTGTTCAAAATGGTCTTGATTTATTTGAAACTGAATTAGCTCTTGTCCGAAGAGCTGTTGGAGTTATTCAGGGTAATAATAGATAAAGTTGAATAATAGAATTTAAAGAAAATGTAAACAATTTAATTTGAGACCAAAATTCATGCAAGGTGAGGTTGTTACACGGTGGAATTATACTTATTTATTTTTAAAAGAATGTTACAAGTATAAAGACCCCATAACACATGTTTCAAATGCTCATTGTAAGAACGCGATTTATATGTTAACCGACGAACATTGGAAATCAATTTCTGAACTTTTAAAATTTTTACGTAAATTTTACACTGCTACTGTTGAATTTTCAGGATCTTATTACCCAACTGTTTGTAATGGTTTAGCTCATATAGCTGAAATTTCATATTTACTTTATGATTTAAAATCAAATATAAAATATAAAGATGCAGTTACAGTTATGTTTGAAAAGTTTAATTTTTTTTTCTATTCCTGATATTTATTGTATTGGTGCAGTCTTAAATCCTTCTATTAAAAAAATAGATTGTCATAATTTAATATTTAATTTATATAATTATATGGAAGCAGGTGCAACAGAAACTCCATCTTCAATTGATTGCATAGGTAAACTTGATACTAATTTAAGTAAATTATATGAATATTATGCTACATTACGTGATAACAACAACTCTGCTACTAATCTTTCTTCTAGTTCTGCTTCTATTATGTCTACATCTGCAGGATTCAATGAAGATGATGATGATAATGAATATTTATATATTTGGAGCATTTTTACAACAACACAACCAACCACAAGTCGAAATTGTGATGAACTGCAATTTTATTTACAAAAGTCAATGGAGCCGAAGAAGAACTTTCAACCTTTACAATGGTGGCAGGATAACAGAAGACAATTTTCGGTACTTGGAGCTATGGCACGGGATGTTCTTAATGTGCCTATTTCAACAGTGGCATCTGAAAGTGCATTCAGCCAAGCACGAGACCAAATAGGAGACACACGTTACTCATTGAGCGGAGAAACATTAGAAATCTTAGTCTGCTTAAGGGATTGAATCAGATCAGAGAGAAGAAATCAAGGATACGTAGACGTTGACGATCTGGAAGATGAAGAAATCGGCAATATTTTGGAAACCGGAAGCAGGAGCACAAGTTACGGCGGAACCGGGACAGCCGGGACTGGAATGGATACTCCAAATTTAGCGGCTATGGATCCACAACAATTCAATGAACGTATAAATTACGAAGAGCTTGTTAGAAGGATGCATAATATATAAATAAAATTATTATTACTTCATTATGTACTCTTTTTAACATTATGAATAATGAAAGTTCGAAAGTTTACATCTTATCATTAGTTTTTATTTTATTATTTCTTTAGTTGTTAACTTATGTCTTCTAAAGTACTAATCTAATAAATTAATAAAAGTATAACTACAATATAAAGTATAAACTATAAAATATAAAGTTAACTTTAAAATTTTAAATATAAAATATAAAACTATATTATATTACATGTTTAATTTGAATTTAGTTTATAATATATTTTCGAAATAAAAAAAATTAAAAAAAGGGTTGTTGGTAGAATGTGGCAACGGTCATTTGACCCTTTTTTTAATTTTTTATTAATTACATTTTTATCCTTTAAAAAATCTATAAATACTCTATATTCTTCTCATTTTTATCACACAATTATTTCTACAATTCTCTCAATTCTCATACTCTCTTAATTCTCTCTATTATCAATTCTCAAGTTATTATTATTATTATTATTATTATTAATTTTTCAAAGTAGCAAGACGCAAGCTTCGAGTTTCAATTGAATTCTGTATCCCGAAGTTTGGTACACTCGTTTCATTATCTAATTATTTTATTAAATTATCATATTTATTTGTTGATTATTTAAATTAAAATTAAAATTAAATATTTTATAATGGATAAAAGTAAATCTATTTCAAGGGGTACAAAATCTAAATGTTCTTCATCATCTAATCAAAATATAGATTATGATCAAATGCAAGAATTTTGAAATAGAAGATAATGAATATGATAATGTTCATATAGATAATATTGTTGAAACTGAAACTCATACACCTACTAGTGTGCCTTCTGTCAATGTTAGTACTACTAGTCGTAGACCTCATTTACCAGTAGTAACGAGTAGGAGAATAAGGAGTAAAGTGTGGAACTTTTATTATAGAATTGGGGACACTGATATAGTTAAATGTAATATTTGTGGGCAAACATATAAACATAAGAGAAGGGGTAATGACGGGGGACGGGCACTATAGTTAGGCATGTAGAGAAAGTTCATCCAACACACTGGTCAATAATAAATTAAGTATAAAATATAAAGTTGCAGTTACATTATTTGATAACAACTACTCTGCTACTAATCTTCGTTCTAGTTTTGCTTCTGTTCTGTGTCTACATCTGCAGGATTCAATGAAGACGATGATAATGAATCTAGATTCTAGATATATGGAGCACTTTTACAATAACACAAGTTGCGGCGGAACCGCGGAAGCGGGACTGGAATGAATACTCCACATTTAGCGGCTATGGATCAACAACAATTCAATGAACCTATAAATTACGAAGAGCTTGTTAGAAGGATGCATAATATATAAATAAAATTATTATTACTTCATTATGTACTCTTTTTAACATTATGAATAATGAAAGTTCGAAAGTTTACATCTTATCATTAGTTTTTATTTTATTATTTCTTTAGTTGTGAACTTATAAGTTATGTCTACTAATTTAATAAATTAATAAAAGTATAACTACAATATAAACTATAACAGTACAAAGTATAAAATACAAAGTTAACTTTAAATTTTAAAATATAAAACTATATTATATTAATATTACATATTTAATTTACATTTTCGGAATTGAAAAAAAACCGGTCCGACCCGACCCGAGCGTTCAACCCGGAACCGCACGGGTCGACCGGAAATCCGGTACTGAACCGGACCGGTAAGCAAGTAATCCGGACTGGTAACCGGTCCGGAACCGGTTCAACCCGGTAAAGGTCTACCGGTCCGGACCGGGTCGATCCGGTAGACAGGTATACTGCAAGTTCAACATGTGCTGCATTTACTTTATAATCATCTCCATTTTTCGTCAGACTTTATTAACCTTCAGAAATTAGAAAATGATAATCTCATAAACTAACAATTCTAAAATATTCAAACAAGTTGCAAGAAGCAAAGGCCCCAGGCGAAATTTAAGAGTATTCACACCTTAGTAATAACCAAAAGAGACAGATCCATGCGGTTCAAAAGGAGATCTGAGATAGTATTCTTGACATATTGAACAGCACCAGGAACATTTCTGTCTACTAGTATTTTGCTAAGACACTCAGATACAGGGTTCTTGATTAAGAGACAATTATTCCTACGAAAACAGTTTCAATCCCTGGTGAAAGATGGTAAAACTGTAACAATTTATCAACACAATATGCACCAAAGAAATGAATAATTTGATAAAGTAAGAATAATTAAATTAGAGGTGGTAACACATTTGTTTTGCTAATTTTTCAAGGATAATAATATGAATAAAGGTTGGCATTGAAGGGTGACAGAAGTTCCAAAAATATGCTGAAGAAGAAAAGACTAGGCATCTACAGAGCTCACCTTTAGCATCCATTTTGTCATCTTTGTCCGGATTTGTCCATAGAAGGCCAGCATATCTCTTCTTGCTAATCAGCAGATATGGGTAATAAATCTTCTCAAATTCTAGTCTTATTGGCTGAAAAATCAATATGCCACCACCAGCAGAATGGGTGAAATTCGAAAGAAGAAATTTTGGCAGAAGAGGAGATAAAAAATAACGGCAATACACTGATGAGAACACATCTCAATATTTAAACATTTTAGGATTCTATATTAGCAAGGAATCTCAAGTTCCCTCGCTAGAATACCATAAACCATGATAAATCTACAAAACTGCATCAAGTTGAATAAGTATACTGACACAACTTAACAGAAGAAGTTGAACTGATCGAGCACAGAAAGTTTTCTAGTTTCTGATGTTTTTTCACTTATTCCTCTTCGTGATTATATACCCTCCTAATCAAATACGATATAACCATGAAAACACGTAACCACCTAATGGGCATCATCAAATAGCAATAACTGACCAACTGATTAGAGAATATAAATACCTCATGGATAACCACTGTACTTGTACATGTATTACGGTTTAAAGAAGGCTCGTACGTGTTTCAAGAGAAAATGATAGACAAAGAAGAACAAGAAATTACAACAACATACCCAGTGTAATCCCACAAGTGGGCTCTGGGGAGGGTAGTATGTATGCAGACCTTATCCCTTTGTGAAGGTAGAGAGGCCGTTTACGATAGACCCTCGGCTCAAGGATAGAACAAGAAATTGCACTGAAGTTACCTATCTGAAAAAGTGTTTAGATACTACTCATATAAGAAAAGGTGTTTACATACAATTAAATTTACCGACTTAGAAAAGCACCACAGGTTATCTACCCCAAACTATACCTGCAATTAAATGTCATTTAATTTATGGATGACATGTATTCAGTAGAAAAAGGAAATCACGTTCTAGTAATAATTGCATTACCATAGCTAGTAACACTTGAAGATATTTCTAAACATGGTAATTGACCAACAGTAGCTCCAGTAAACCCATATACTGAATTTGCACTGATCTGAAAAACAAGAAGACATCAGTAGCTTAATTGACCTGACTAAATTATTTTTAGTCCTAATGCCGTTGAAGTACCTATAGCACAGAGAACCAAATTCATGTATCTGCCGAGAAAACGTGAAAGAACACAACAACAACAACATACCCAGTGAAATCCCACAATGTGGGGTCTGGGGAGGGGGAAGGGTAGAGTGTACACAGACCTTACCTCTACCTTGGTAGGTAGAGCGGCTGTTTTCGAGAAAAAGTGAAAGAACACAGTTAAAAAAATTGGATATTCACTAACTGTACAAGAATTACCTTCAAAGCTAGCTGACGGACATCTAAGACAGCTTTGACTGTAGGATCTTTTGTTTCCTGAAACCCAAAATATACCGTCATAATTCAAATTTCAGAGGATACCTCAAAATTTATCTGCTGACCATCTGTTAGATATGCAAAACATGGTGAGTAGACTAATACTCGAGTAAAATATCAGCCTTTTGATATGCGGTTTATTTCAAGATACTGTATTCTTTAGAGAAATTTGATGCCTAAGAAACAGGATGCAGTTGACAGAAGCGGGAAGCCGTATATGGAGCCATGGCGGTAGCAAATTGAGAATTCACGTGGATCAAGCGAAAATTTAAAGAACCTAAGTTTAGAGAGACTGGTAAAATGGAACTTTTGTATGATATAATCAAGCTACACATCATATTGCATCAAATATTGTCAAATATGACATAAATGAGGGGAGCATGTTGGTTCAATAATTCAATACATATGCACATCTATTAAAATGCAATGCTTAAGGATAAAAAAGAATATGCAACATGAAATTGCATTGGGTCTATCAAAATTTGCAAGTAGTTATGGATCTTACTAGACAAGCTAAGTTAACGTCTTGCCATAACATATCAGGTTTCAAGAGGGCCCAGAGCCACTCCAAAGTTTTCATGACAAGCAAACTTCTGTAGTAAGATTTCACATTTATTCATTTTAACTGTAAGAAAATAAGAACAAATGCCAGGATGAATTCTGCATTGTTCAGTAGCATCTAATGCTGGTATTATGGAAATAAGACGCTCAGTGCTAGGATGTGAACGTGTAAAATATACACCAAGTGCTTGGTTGCCGTAGCGTAACACTGACAAATGAAACAGTAAGAATTCATTTTCACTTCTTAAAAAAACGAAAATTTTAGAGCCATTATATCTAGTGAAAGGAGGCATTATCAAGTGTGCCTTCTTCTATATACAAACAAAAGGAGATCTCAAGTGAAAAGTTAAAAACCCTACATCAAAGTCAACAATCAAGTATCCACATTTAACAAGAAACCCAGATTTTAGATCCTCTACCCTTATTTTTCTCTCTTATTTCTTGTCCCTCTCGCATAGAAGTAAAACATCTGAGATATATGCATATGCCGACTGCATATTATCTTAGATCTGGAGGATTGATGTCCTTGATTATCCCCAAAGCTAGATGGATAAAAAATCGCTCCCAACAAATCCAAAATGAAGATCCTTTCAAACATTTGATGGAAGCAAATTACAATGATTGAACCCCGGAATTATAAAGCAATATGCTAATCAGAATTGCTAAAATAACATAAATCATACCACCTTTAAATCTGCTTTTGCTCTTTTACGAGCAGCCAATAGCTCTTCAAGAATCTTCGGAAGTATTCCCCATCAAAAAGCAATTCAAATTATCATAATCAAAACAAGAACATAAATACCGGAATTACACCAGCCGTTATATTTACCTTCTGTACATTTGACGTGATAAACGTTTAAACAGAAGGGGTAACACGACGCGGAGGGAGATTCAGTTTGCTAACCTCTGCAGGACTTACCTAGACATGAGGGAAGAAAATCAAAAGTTAGCACTGGAGATATCAACATGAAGATCTTAACACTCAGCACTTAATTCTAGGGTTTCACCAACATCAATTGAACATTCAGGTAAAAAAAGAAATATCATGGTCAAGACTCGAAATAGAACACTAACCAGCGTCCAGTAACATAAATTATATGCCATCATGATTGATGGATATAGAGATGCAAAATCCAACGTTGCAATGGGCTTCTCATGAAACCAGCTCGATCCTCCAAAACCTGTATCGAGATATTTTGACAGGAAAAAGTACACAAGAGTCAAGACATTCAGTCAGTGCCATTAACCTAAGAAATCAATATCAAGGAAATAAAAGGCGCGTGATGTTAGGATTTGATATCCTCCAAACATCAATGTTCTTTTTCGGTAACCATGGTGTCCGGGCCACGCGTGATGTTAGGATTTGATATCCTCCAAACATCAATGTTCTTTTTCGGTAACCATGGTGTCCGGGCCAAACATTGATGTTTAACAAGAGTAATCTACCAAATATAAAGCTCAACACAGAAGGAGCTTTGCACGTGCTAGCTTTTCTTTTCAAGGTAAAACAGCCAGCTATACGATGGATAAACACTTATTTTCTTACCGTTGCGCCCTCATACGTTCCTTGTTCTTATGACAAGATTCCTTTGCCTCGCCTTCCATAAAAGTTGAGAAAGCACCTGAAGATAGAGGCTGTTAGTTAAATTTCCACTAGAGGAAAATAAAGCAAGTTCATGACTAACCTTAATGCTTTGCCCTCTTGCGAGAAGAAAAGATATAGGTACACCAGTGACTCGAGCCATCTCCACATAGTTATAAATGAACATTAATTTATCCAAAAGCTATTGTAATGGAACTAAAGCCTTCAGTTTTCTTGTTAAGTGAGACTGAATATCCGAACTCATCTAGAATTCCAATCACTATATTCTAGCCATTGACCAAAGCTGCCCGTTGCTCATTATCTACATGAAACGATCATTACGTCCAACCATTTGGAAAAGGATGACAAAGGTGTATCAATGTTTGGCATAATAGAAATCAAACAATAGTATTGACCGCTAGGCCAAGCCCTTGGATGCTGTAATAGGTATCTTCCTGATGAAAACAATGAAATTATATTTGGTTTCTTTACATGCAAATGTCTTTCTAGTGGAGTATTTTACAACAAAAGGGGTGTTGCTATAAGCATTAAGATTTTAAACTAAATTCTCAGAGCAACATTTTACGTGTATGTCACCTATCTAAAGAAAAATTTATGCATGTCTAAATCCATAAAATTCTTAAAAGAACTAAATGTTCTATGAAATAAGCAATACTCAGTGCACAATAAAATCCAATTCAAGAATATCCTTCAACCGAAACGGAATAAACACACCTTTAGACAATAAACAGCAAGGCACCTCCTGGTTTCTGAGTTCCCATTTTGAAGATCTGATATAATTGAATGATGGAAATCCTCTTTCTGCAGGCGTAGAACAGTAGTATTAGAAAAAAATTACTTGCTCTAAACAAGACAAGTATATTCAATAGGCAATACGGATAGCGGAAACAAGACAAATGAACAGATTACGGGCATAAAAGAACATAACGAAAAACAAAGGAATAAAAAATCCTCCATCACAATTTTCAGAGTACATAGAAACCAATGGTATGTCAATAATATGATTAAGATGTCTTCCTTTCTGCCCCACCAGAAAAAGATCTGAAGTTAAACTTACTAAGAATAATAGTGCACCAGTGCTGAGAACTTATTAACAGAATGTACTGGAGCTAGAAAGAGAGGGGAAATGATGGGCAATAAATGAAAATGCAGACTTCTTAGATGCTATGTGCACTTCCGTGTTGCATTTCATGGACACTCCAAACAATAATTTGTTTTAACAGGATCTCCTCATTGGGTCTTTAAGTCCTTGCTTCTTTCATGGCCACTCTAAACAATAATTGGTTTGAACAGGATCTCCTCGATTTCTCGCAATGGTATGACTTACCATTTTCCGATTTGGGCCGAAAACAAAGTAAAATTCGAACTTTTGCCGGAAAAAGAAAGAGGAAGCACCGGAGATGTAGGAGCAGTGAAGTACCCAATCCAATCTTTTAACCAGCGGGCAAAGGATAGCAGCAACTGCAACATAGTACGTCAATCCCATGAATTTAGGGATTCAAATCCTAGAGATCACGTGGGATGGCACAATTTAGTGGATTGGAAGCAGGTCAAGATGTGTTATGGTGGCAGAATAGTAGCAGGGGCTCTTTTAAGGTGAGTTTTGTTACAAAGCCGTAGTATATATAGAAAGCGATTAAATCACAACTACTATATGACAACTAATAAATAGTAATAGAGACAACAATAAAAAGAACATCAAGAATTTACGAGGTTCGGCCTCGGACACAACCAATCCAAATTTTATTTCACTCTAAAATTACAAGTGAAATATTACTAGAGAGAAAGAAGATTCAAAAGTGGGATGATTTCAAATGAACAAAACCTTTACTATTTATAGAAGGGAAATTGCCTAAAGCATGTCATGCATGACATCACATAAAGTGTGATCATGCAATGTAAATGCATAAAAAATGTATTTACCAATTTCATTCTACAAAAGTGGCTTTCAATGTTCACATTAGTTCATATAGAATCTTGACAAATTTAACAAATCTCCACCTTGGCAAGATTCCGCATTTTTAATTTTCTCTCAATGACAAATTTTGGTTGTCTTCAACTTCAATCTTCAATGTTCAACAATGTTGATCAAGTTCAAACAAGGTTGAAACTTGACCGCAGTCACTACTTTCGTCAGCATATCGGCAGAATTATCTGTAGTCCGAACTTTCTGCACCATGACTCCACCTTCTTCTATATTGTCTCGTATAAAGTGATACCGAACATCAATATGTTTCGTCCTTGCATGATAAACTTCGTTCTTTGCTAATTGGATAGCATTTTGACTATCACAGAATATTGTGATGCTTTCTTGTTCAATACCAAGCAAACCTTGAAGTAAAATCGTCTCCTTCACAACCTTCGTAATTGCCATGTACTCTGCCTCAGTGATAGACAAAGCAACCGTTGACTGCAACGTAGACTTCCAACTAAACTAACGGGTACATTTGTAAGAGTGAAAACATAACAAGTAGTTGATCTTCATTTGTCCAAATCACCTGCATAATCTGCTTCACAATATCCGACCAGTTACTGACTTTCTTTCTGCTCAAAATCAAACCAACCTCTACAGTATTACAAATATACCGTACAATCCATTTCACAGCTTATCAATGCTCCTTTCCAGGATCATGCATATACCTACTTACAAATCTGACAGCATGTGAAATATCTGGTGCAAACCATTGCATACATCAAGCTACCAACAACATTTGCATAAGGTACGCTTGACATATATTCTTGTTCAACTTTATTCTTCGGCGACATAGAGGCACTAAACTTAAAATGAGGAGCAAGCAGAGTGCTAACTGACTTCCTTTTCATATTCATGCCAAATCAATCTAGAACCCTCTTCAAGTATTCTTTCTTAGATAAACAGAGTTTTACTGAATGTCTATCTATTTTTATCTCCATGCCAAGAATTTTCTTTGCCTCACCCAAATCCTTCATCTCAAACTCCCTTCTTAGTTGAATCTTCAACTTCTCAATTTAATCTTGACTTTTGGAAACTATTAACATATCATCAACATATAGGAGAAGATATATGAATGATCCATCTTCAAGCTTGCGAAAATACACACAATGATCGTATTTGCTTCTTCTATACCTCTGCTGCAACATAAACTTGTCAAATCATTTGTACCACTGTCTAGAAGATTGTTTCAATCCGTACAATGTACAGTGATTTTGCAAGTTTGCACACCATATTTTCCTTTCCAGCAATTTTATTTTGAATCCTTCTGGCTAAGTCATATAGATTTCTTCTTCCAAATCTCCATGTAAAAATGCAGTTTTTACATCCAACTGAACTAGTTCCAAATTCAATTGTGCTACCAAAGCCAACAAAACTCTAATGGAGGAGTGTTTCACGACCGGAGAAAATACCTCATTATAATCAATTCCCTCCTTTTGAGCGTATCCTTTTGGCCACTAATCTTTCTTTGTAGCGAACATCTTCTTGGTTACGAAATTCCTCTTTCTTTTCATATACCCATTTGCACCCAATTAATTTCTTACTCTTCGAAAGATTGGTCAATTTCCATGTGTGATTTTGATGAAGGGACTGCATTTCTTCGCTCATGGAAATCTTCCACTTATCTTCTTCTGAACTTTGGACTGCATCTTTGTAAGTGATCGGGATATCATCAGCTACAATTGAGGCTGCACAAGCTACCATATCAATAAGATAAGCAGGTTTTCTTATTGTTCTTTTTGGCTTGTTGGTTGCTATTGATTCAAGTTCTGTTGTTTCCTCGTTTTCTCTGTGTTGGAAAAATTAATTTTTCCTCAAACTCCACCTACTTTGAAGCACCATCAGTTTGTTTGACATCTTCACTGTTACCTTATATGTTATGGCAGATTCATCAAAGATTACATCCCTACTGAATATATTTTTTCTTATCTCTGGACACCATAAGCGGTAGAACAGGTTATTGATCCAGCCATAATGAGCAAAACCTGAAATAAATCAAATTGAACTCTCCCTTCTATTGTTATTTCTTTACTTTCCCTTGTCCCATGCTGCCTGCAACACAAAATGCATATATCAGTTCACAACTTCTCAATATTTTTTTAGATAAAGTCAGCTTCGCTGACCACATAACTCATTTCATGTATTCGTCACCCCTAATTTTTTTTTTGATAAGGTAAATAATTTTATAGACAATTGAGGTAACTCCATATACAATCCATAAACCAAAAGAAGAGAACCTACATCAAAATATGGTTCTCCCACTCCTCTATACAAACAGGGACCTCGTAAGTACACCAAAAAGTAACTAGAGACAAAACACTCCTATGCAATTTTACAAAATCCTGTTCCACCCCATTAAACGCCCTCCTATTTCTTTCTTCCCAAATGACCCACAGGATTGCTAAGGGGACAACACTCCATGCTCTTAGGCTTCTCTTTCCCTTCCTATGAGTCCAACTTTGCAAAGCCTCCTTCATTGTACCCAACATCACCCATTGCATCCGAAACCAATTGAGGGCAACCCTCCATAACCGATTAGCCACCTTACAATGCAAAAAAAGATGATCAACATTTTCACCTGTACTCTTGCACATAAAGCACGAACTGACATAGTTGATCCTCCTCTCTCACAGATTCTCCGCCGTTAAAATCGCGCCCCCTAGCCGCCAACCCCTAGGGATATTTCTTTTTTGATTTTGATGATCATAAGCAATTAAATGAAGAGTAATCGGTTACAGTATAGCCTTGGGGGAATTTGCTTTATGATCACGAGCAACTAGTTGAAGACTGATAATTAAGTTTCAGTAGTGTGAAATTTTGCGAAATGTTTGAATTAAGAAGTGCTTGAAGTCCACCTTTGGAGATGAAACAATGCTCTAGGAGGCAAAATATGGGAGATCCAAATTACTCATTTTACTAACCTATTACAAGGAGAAATATTAGGAAGGTTCTGATAAGCGGCAGCTAATTGGAACGTGTTTTGGGTTAGTATACTATGCCATATTTCAGAAACCACAGACAGCGATGGAATAGCATGTAAATGCAAACAGAACTGCCCAATGGTTAGATACAAATATTGTCAACAGACACAACGTGAAAGAGAATGCCGTTTTGTACTGATAATATTTTACCTACTGATAAAGTAGAAACCTAAAAGTACTTCTAAGCAAGTAAGCAAACAGAAGATAACAAGCGAAAAGATATAATATGACATTGAAGAAAAGGTTGCCTCTTTTACACGAACCGTCTTTGTTTACGATGCGTCAAGCACAGAAATTACGCCATCCCAAATTGACTCTACGAAATGAAGATATAATGCCTTAAGTAGTTGGACAATACACATGGAAAAAAAACTTGGCCTAGCCTTTCCAAATCTCTTTTGGATGGGAAGAATCAAGTTTTTCCAATTCAGTTCTACAATCAGCTTCACAGCTAAACCGCAAGTTATCATGTAATGTTATCTTTTACTTCTGCCTATGGACTTTTTGTACTCCGCATCTCTTACTCCAATTAATAGTTAAGAACTAACACTTTTTGATGACTACATTGACTAACCGGCTGTTAAGCTTGCCCAGCACATCTTAATTTGCTTTATCTCTCACTTCATTGTTTTGGAGCCATTATTTAAACATGGAACAACATAAGAAGCCCATCAACCCAGAACACAATATCTTTTACCAACCAAAACAAAAGGAAAAAGGAGCTCATTACCCGGATGAGATATGGTAAATCAAAGTTGCAGATGTTATAACTAATTATGATATCAAGGTCCACTTCCCGGATAAAGTCCTGCAGGTCAAAAGAAAGTAAATTGGTCATTTGTATTATTAATAGCATAGACATCTTCTTTTATAAAAACTTGTTTTTGGAAAAGTATTCTGGGGTAGTTTTATGCAATTGTACAAACTAAAGTATGAGAGACTGAAATGGCATATCCAAACACCATATGTTCATATTGAGTATGAGAAAGTCCCACCACTTCTTCAGCACCAATCAACCAAGATTCATATGCCAAGTAAGGCAAAGTATAAATAGCCCCCCAATGAAAGTTTAATTCGCGTTTTTATTTTGAACTTCTTTTTCCATGATTTTTGACTTCTCACTTGTCCAAATTATGTCTGTTAAACCTTCTTCACTCTTCTGCATGTGCATTACAATGTGGAGCAGAAAACAACATGGACAATGTGAGGTAACAGAGTGTCTCACGCTAAAAGAAACTGTTTATAAAGATAAATACTGCATCATATGAAGCCAAACAGAAAGAATTAATTGATGCAAGAAACTCTGCTCGCCTATCCCACACCCCACACCCCACCACCACCACACAAAAAGGAAGAGAAAAAAGGTGTAAATAGTATCCAATTAAAATGCAGACCGCGTGCAGAAAGATTACCCTCCAAGACAGCAATACTTCCTTTTCTGTGTCAAAGGACATAACATCAACCCCAATTATACGCGAGCATGACTTAAGGGTCAGCACATTCCGAATTAATGGTTGTTCTTACCCCTGCAAGGTAACTAGATTGGCTACCTAGAATGAAGTTAAAAACTTGTTAGCAACAGGAAAGTAACTGATATATATTTTCCAGATATGTAGAATAATTTGAGACTAACTTGAATAACAGGATCGTGTGTAGGCTCAGGAAAGTGGCATTTACGACCAGCACATTCATTATGGAAACTCAAGATGCGAAAGGGAGCCATCTTCGAGAATTCTCCTTCAGGAGAATGGCTGATCAAGTCAGAATAGCTAAAAGAAAATGTTAAGGAAGTTCAGGGTGTTTATCCCTTGTCGATAGAACGAATGCACCCTTAGGTCATAGATTCATCCATGCATTAGGATACAGACGATCAAACTCTAATTGACAATAGGAGACATTCCTTGCAGCTTTCTTGTACTTCCCAACCGGAACTTCGATCCAGTTGCCACCAACAATATTGCAGTCAATCATGAAGCGAAGAGGAAACAGAACATTACTTTCATAGGTTAGAAAGCTCCGCATACTATCGAGGATACCTACCACATTTTACATTTCAGTCAAGTGGAGAAAGCAGGAAAAGGGATTGGTAATAGAATCAACTCTATAAAATCATTCAGAAGTTAAGCAATCATAAAATGTCTCATTTTATCACAATTCTGGTGCATCTAATGATGTTGAAGAACATAACCCAAATTCTTTTTTTTACCTGGTAACAAACTTTGTATTATAGACCTAAATTGAGGGGATTAGAGCAATTTCACAGGAAGCATAAGATGCAAGTATGTTATTGTAAACTATGGCTCAATGACCATGGCAGAGCAGGCAAGACTGGCAAGCAGAATGCCATATTAAATATACCATAAACAGATGTAGACTGCTCAATCGAGAAACCTTTTTAAACACTCAAGAAACGGGTGATGCTGAGGACAGCCTGAGAACGTTTTGGTGCTGGGCTGGATGTAAAATGAGAAATGAACAGAGGATGATTTGGAGAACCATCCAGATGTGTTGAGTGGTTTGGAAGGATACGGAACAACAATACTTCAAGAGCTAAACTGCAGTTGTTTGCAGTTTGAAACACGAGTGATTTATCCTGTTAATTTCTGTTGTAATTTTAAAATATGCATATGAGGAGGATGCAATGATAGAGTTCGCTAGTTTAATACAAAATTTATCAGATTTTCTAGCTGGGGAGAGTATCTTATTGTACTTTCCAGCATTGTCTTAGCTGTTGATATTTCCATCAATAAAACTTTTATTATGTGTGTCGGTGTGCGCGCATGTGCCACATGCACAAAAGAAAATACTAAATCAGAAAATCACATCTATAAAAAAGATACAGTATAAGATAATAAGTGAAACATATAACATACAATGGCAACTGGTAACCATTGTTGGCAATGCCACCACAATCTTGAGAAAAGGCTGAGAAGCCTGCTTTTGGTAATACATGATGCTTCTTTTCTGAACTACTTCGATGCGGCGGACAAACTTAGGGACATTGCTGCTCCGATTCGTCTCTCATCCTACCCTACAGCAACCAACAAAAATAATACAGCAAATGCAGCATTGGCCATTAATAAACCAAACTGGTGAAGAATTCAATCATCGCGTGCTTATGCAAACAAGGTCAACATACCTCAAGAATTTGGTGAAAACGGGAGATATCATAAGGGCCCATTTCAGCTTGGCAGCTAATGTAGAAGTATGGTTCAAAACTATGTACATGACAACATAAGCTATTTCCTGACCGGGACATAAACATACATTTCTTAGTAAGTGACAAACATACATTTTTTAGTAAGTGGAAGACAAGCTACTGTTAAGATTATAGATTGGATTAGCAGGATATGAAACTAAGCTCCATTCACTAGCAGTTGAGAGAGAATGGTAGAAGAGGGAGAAAATATTTTTGCAGAATCTTTTCTTATTTTTCTTAATCCAACATAGAGCACTAAGTGCTTATTTATACAAGTGAAAGTAACTATTCTAGAAGCTACTATTTTTAACTACTTGGCTAACAACCAACTCTTAACAAACCTAACAACCTACTAATAATTTCTAACTCAATATATCTCAACACCCCCCTGCAAGCTAGGAGATATGAAGACATTTTATTCATTCCTAGCTTGGAGCAGCAACACAGTGAGCAGCAACACAGTGAGCATCAACATTAGCACTCCTAGCTTCATAAAGCCTCCTAGCTTCATAAAGCCATTTTCAAATCCATCAATAAAAACTAAAAATAAGAATGTAGCAGCAACAACGAAACGAAGAACCTCTCGTTTTCTAGTCACACTCGGACTAGAGAATCCCTCAGCAACGAAGAACCCCTGGACTAGAGAATCCCTCTATTCTACCTATGGAAACTCTTAGAATAAGCTCGGCTCGGAAATGCAGTGGAGTCTCCCTCAATTTCTAGTCCAATTCCAGCTAGAAATTCCTCGATTCTCCGGTCCTGCAATCTCAACAATTGATTGACCTGTTCAATACTAACATCGAACACCTTTCTCTAAGCAATCAATATCCTACAGCAGCATCCTAATGCTACTCTGTTGATGCCTGCAAAATCTCATCTATCCTGGCGCACGAAAGATTGCGGTGCATGCTTGACCGATGTACCATCTCCTTTTCTAGTGGAGCCTTGTTTAGAATATCATCCAGCATAGGACTGGCAAATACTTTAGGACTACTCTTAAATGACCATATACGATCTTTTGGCCATGCTCTCTGGGACTGTTTCTCCATTCGATACAGCATGATTTGACTGTATTTTGGACTTATCCAAAGGAGTAAAATAGTCAAAGAAGACCATTTATGCAAAGCGATAGCAATGCTCCGGCGGCGTACTCCGCCGCACGCTCCGATATCTTCAGAATAATTTTCACCAACAGAGGCACCGTTAGCGCGTGGGACGCTAACGCGCCGCATCCAGATGGAATTCTGGATAGGAGTTCGATTGTAGCGAGTGCTCTTTCCGCATCGCATTTCTCGAAATCCTGTAGCCATTGTAGCACCGATGAGAGAACAAACTGTGACAATCACAGCGAAGACTACAAGTGCTGAGGAAGTTGACTTCGAGACCGCCATTTTTGTTGTACTTTGAGACGTGAAAGTGATGAGATCTGAAGAGAATATGAAACGGCGGAGAACAAGTTGACTTCGAGACCGCCATTTTTGCTGTACTTTGAGATCTGAAGAGAATATGAAACGGCGGAGAACGGCGGTACGAAGCCATACGTGAGAATCTGAATCCATACGTGAGAAAACAATAGACAGAAGGATTTCACGAGCATTGTATGCCGATTCTTATCCGAGTCACGAGCGAGTCCTCTGAGTCTCTTCAACGCCTAAACAATAGATAAATGATTATTTGCGCGCCTTTGATTCAGCGACCAGGACCAACGGCGAATCAGCGTTGCCGATCGTTCAACACCGAAAGCCCGGTTCGAAACACACCATTCCTTCGTTGAAGATCGAAACAAATGCAAAAACGTTACTCTTGCTATACAATCACTTCGTACTTGAGTTAACCTAACCTAGCTTTGATACCATGTTAAGATCAAGGATATGAAACTAAGCTCCATTCACTAGCAGTTGAGAGAAGATATTTTTGCAGAATCTTTTCTTATTTTTCTTAATCCAACATAGAGCACTAAGTGCTTATTTATAGTAACTATTCTAGAAGCTACTATTTTTAACTACTTGGCTAACAACCAACTCTTAACAAACCTAACAACCTACTAATAATTTGCTAACTCAATATATCTCAACAGCTACGTCAACCTCAACAAATACATTAATGATGGATTCCAAGTAGTTGTGTCCTTTTGAACTCAAGTCCCCACCCTACCACCCCCACTTAAGCATAGCATAGAAAATACTAAAAAAGAAGCTAAAATTTCCTTTCTTTTTTTGCGTGTGTGTGTGTGTGTTTTATCAAGAAAAAAGAGAGGATAACTATAATTTCCTTCTGTTAAATGAAGCCCACAGCGCCGTGGCCCAAGGTCCACATGGGTTCTCCTATTTCTAATAGTCGTCTAGTTCTTCAGATGGTTGTCGGTCAGGCCTATACAGGGGTTGCTTCGGTTATTCGTCAAAGTAACCCCCTGCCAGAGTTCTATCAAGCCCGCTCCATGCTCAGAAGCGGGTTTGGCTAAAATGGCATCGATCGGAGCAAGCCTCGTCGTCATGATGACTGCTTCCAATTTTTCCCCTTTCAATCCAGCCAACGTGACCTAAAATCACAACAACGGGGGTGGTAAGAAGGGCCAAAATCGGAAGAATAATGGCAAGAATCGCGACGGCAACAACGGGGGCAACCGTCAGCAGCAGATAGTTACAGGGCCACAGGGCCACAGACGATGTGATGGGTCAGCGCCACCTGCGCGCGGCTTACGGCGTCTGGCCGCGGCTCGCCGATCTCGGCCGTCTGGCCTGCGGCCAGCTTCTAGTCGGACTCGAGTTGGACCGTATGGCGGTCCGGTATACTTGGACCTTGCCCCCCTCAGGCCCACCACGCAATGGGGCCCACTTAGACCGACATTGAAGCAGCGATGCACACGCTTGGTTTGACTCAACTGGACCCTAATTGGTATATGAACACAGGTGTCACTACCCACATGACATCCGACCAAGATATTATCTCGTCTTATTCCAATTTGAGCAGTAATCGTGGTATAATTGTTGGTAATGACAGTTTTATTCCATTAAGGGTTATGGTAATAAAACTTTGTCCCCTTCTCATTCACCACGTGTCCTGAAAAATACCCTTTATGTCCCAAAATTGATTAAAATTTTGGTATCTATCCGTAAATTCACCACTGATAATTGGGTTTCTATTGATTTTGATCCGTTTGGGTTTTCTGGGAAGGATTTCAAGACGAAGAGTCCTCTCATGAGGTGTGACAGTAGGGGGATCTTTATCCAATCATATCAAGTCTCAGCATCTCGCGTCAGGCCATGCCTTCCACTTTTGCAACTCTTGCTCCTTCCTTGTGGCATGCTCGTCTAGGTCATCCGGGGTCGTCTATTTTATCTTCTTTAGATAAACATAAGTTTATTTCATGTAAGGGTACGCGTAGTACTCCACTTTGTCAATCCTGTGCTTTAGGAGAAATTATTAAGTTACCATTTATAGCTTCGAATTCTAATACTTCAACGACATTTGACATTATTCATAGCGATTTATGGACATCTCCGGTTCTCAGTTCTATGGGTCATCGATATTATGTTTTATTCTTGGAATATTACTCTAAATTTTTATGGATGTTTCCAATTGCGAAAAAATCACAAGTTTTTTCCATCTTCGTAAAATTTAGAGCTTTCATAAGAACTCAATTCGAACGGAAAATAAATAGCATCCAATGTGATAATGATAAAGAGTATGACAATGGGGAGTTTAGGGAGTTTTGTGCTCAAAATGGGATGCTCAAAATGGGATAAATTTTCATTTTTCTTGTCCTCATACGTCTTCACAAAATGGGAAAGCTTAACGGAAAATTTGTACCATTAATAATATTATCCGCACTTTATTGGTTCATTCTTCCGTCCCTCCATTGTTTTGGCATCATGCGCTACAAATGGCTACCGATCTACTTAATATTCTTCCCTCTAAAGGTTTGACATATTCCTTCACTCTTCAAGTTTTATACAATAAGACTCCTTCGTATTTTCATCTTAGGGTCTTTGGATGCTTATGTTATCCACTGTTTCCATCCACCACAATCAACAACTTCAGGCACGTTCTACCCCGTGTGTGTTTTTGGGTTATCCGTCAAATCACTGTGGTTATAAATGCTTTGATTTGTCATCTAAACGAATCATCATTAGTCGTCATGTTCTCTTTGATGAATCTCAATTTTCATTTTCTAAAGTAGAAAAACTCGTGTCTAGTTCTTATGATTTTTTGGATGATGATATCTCCCCCTATGTTCTCCGTCATTTGTCAAAAAATACGTCGTTAGTGCCGCGGCGCCAGTCGTCCAGTAGCCAGGGTGATTTAATCCCGTTGTCAGCGCCGCGGCCCTTCGAGGCTGCCCAAACTTCAGAGAGCTCTGCAGTTCATCAGACGCCGCGACGTCTTCGACGGGAATTTCCGAAATTCAGCCAGCTAAACCCACTGCCTGTTGGTCAGTCCGTTCCGTCTCCCAAAAATTTCCAAAATTCACACCATCCAGCCCCAAGTCATGGTCCAATCACTCGCAGTCAACGGGGTATTGTTAAACCAAAAAGATATTTTAATTTAAATTCTAATGTTCTTAAGTCTCTCTTACCCCGTAATCTTGTGTCTGCCCTAAATGACCTAATTGAAAAATTATCATGACTGATGAATATAATGCTCTTATTGATAATAAGACGTGAGAGTTGGTGCCCCGTCCATCTGGTGTTAATATTATTCGGTCTATGTGGATTTTTGCTCATAAAGAGAATTCTGATGGTTCGTTTGCAAGGCATAAGTCTCGTCTTGTAGGTGATGGTAAGACTCAGCAGTTTGGTGTGGATTGTGGTGAGACTTTTAGCCCGGTGGTCAAGCCGGCGACTATTCGTACTGTGCTCGGCTTGGCCCTTTCGAAATCATAGTTCATTCATCAGCTAGATGTGAAGAATGCTTTCCGACATGATGATTTTCATGAGACAGTGTATATGCATCAGCCCTTGGGGTTTAGGGATACTAGATATCCTAATCATGTTTATTGAGAAAGTCCTTATATGGGCTTAAGCAGTCTCCACGGACATGGTATAAGAGGTTTGTTAACTATGTTTCGACTATGGGTTTCTCTCACAGCTGGTCTGATAACTCATTATTCATATACCGTCAGGGATCTTCCATGGCTTATATATGTTGATGATATTATTTTGATTGTCTCTTCTGATGCTTTGCGAAATTCTATTATGACAATGCTCAGTTCTGAGTTTGCCATGAAGGACTTGGGCCCATTGAGTTACTTTTTGGGGATTGTTGTAACTCGAATGCAGGTGGATTGTTCTTATCACAGAGGAAGTATGCAGCAGAGATCATTGGGAGGGCTGGGATGTCATCCTGTAAGTCCACTTCTACTCCAGTTGATACTAAACCCAAGTTGGGTGCTGCAACTGGCTTTTCCTATGAGGATCCGACCCGCTATCGTAGTCTTGCAGGCGCCCTTCAGTATCTGACGTTCACACGACCTGATATTACATATGTCGTACAGCAATGCATGATCCCAGAGATGAACATATGAATGTGCTCAACACATTCTTAGGTACATTCAGGGAACACTTGAGTATGACTTGCATTTGTATCCTTCGTCGACGTCTACACTAGTCTCTTATACAGATGTTGATTGGGGTGGTTGTCCTAACACCAGACGGTCTACGTCTGGCTATTGCATGTTTTAGGTAATAACTTGGTTTCATGGTCTGCCAAACGTCAATCCACGCTTTCACGTTCAAGTGTAGAGGCCGAGTATCGAGGGGGTAGCCAATGTAGTTTCTGAGTCATGTTGGTTACGAAATCTACTTTTAGAGCTTCATTGTCCTATTGAGAAAACTACCTTAGTGTATTGTGATAATATAAGTGTCATCTACCTTTCTGGTAATCCAGTTCAGCACCAGCGCACTAAACACATAGAGATGAATATTCACTTTGTTCGAGAGAAGGTAGTTAAAGGACAAGTACGCGTCTGCCATGTCCCTTCCAGATATCAGATTGCAGACATCTTTATAAAGGGTCTTCCCTCGGTCCTTTTTGAAGATTTTAGGGACAATCTCAGCGTACGAAGACCGCCCTCTATGACTGTGGGGTATGTTAAATGAAGCCAGCGTATGACTCCTGCGAAATCATTCACGGAACAGTGTTATACTTGATGTATATTTGATATATATTAGAATTAGTCTTGTACCTTAATTACTATTGTAATATTATCATAATTGTATAGTTAATCTCCTTATAAAATAGGGTTTTAGATCTAAAGTAGGAATATGATTCTCCTATTGTAACTTGTATATATATGTCTTTCATCAATAAGAATAATCAAGGATTAATTCTTACAGAAGGTGGCAGAAAGAACTCATTAAACAAATAGAAACAGAAAAACAAAAAGAGAAATACTACAACTGGACAAATCCACTAAGATGAAACTTCAACCCATATTTGTACCAATATATTTTATACAGTACAGAGAAATCTATATTGTATAGCGGACCTGCGCATAGCAGAAGTTTAATGCATCGGGCTGCCTTTTTTACATAGAAATCTATGTTCCAAATTGTGCTTGGTATCAGCGTGCCTCACCAAGGTTGCAGCCCTCAGAACACTCTATTTGTTTTAAATTAAAAAAAAAAAACTCCAAGACATGCATTTACACCTATAGGAGACCATTATATTACTCGAAATGCCAGAATCATAGCTTCTTTTCCAGATCAACCGCACCATATCTATTACACAACAACGAGAATTGCAAATGCATATGGCAACACTGACAAACCTTCCTTGGTGACCCCGAAGATTTAAAATGGCAGCAATTATTTATGGCTCTCTCCGATAATGTAGTCAACTTCCAGCTGAGAGAGGACCACCAAATTTCAACAGAACTTTCAGAATGCGATCGTGAAAGTTTACAACTAATTGATCTATTTTGAAACCTTTTTGTTTTATCTAACTTTTTATTTTCATTGTATTATTATTGTGATAAAATATGAGGAAAAATATTATTATTGAATTATTATATATACATAATTAAATTGAGTTCTATTTATACACACTCCGATACTATATATGAAATTATATTCATATTCTACGTTACTATCCTTGTTGCAAGTCATATTCGTATATAAGGTCGTTTCAAATATTTGGGGGTCCTGTTCTAATTTGTAAAAGTGGACCCTGAGCTAAAATCTGTAATTATAGATCTTTATAGTAAATTCTGAGTAATATTACTTAATAAAAAAAAAACCTCAATTTTTTGTTTTTCGGGCCATGTGCCATCGCACTTAGGTTATCTATTTTCAAAAGCATATAAAAGGGACAAAATCTAAACTGTAAAAAGCCTCGAGTTAAAGAGCATATGCAGATCGACGGCTGTAGGGTAGGCTCACTCATTTCTTTTAATGTTTTTAAGATGTATATGATTAAATGCACACCCAACATAATTATTAAATAAAAAATCCGCAAACATTGTTGAAGAGACCCCTAAACATTCAACACAATGATTGAGTCAGCCTCAACAAAAAAAACACCAAATGGATTAAACTTCTGAGGAAAAAAAGAAAAGAAAACAACATACACAGTAAAATTCCACAAGGTGTGGGCAGGGAGGGTATAATGTACGCTGACCTTACCTAGTGTAGATAGATTGTTTGTTTTCGGTATACCTTCGGCATAAAAACAAGCAAATCAAAGCAGTATCCAAAGGAAATAACGAGAACGAATAAGTCATGTCAAAATACTACAAAAAGCATTATAGAGCAGTAACAAACACAAAAAAGGGACTATGACAACCACCACAAATTAATACGATAATCAAAGTACAAGAAACAACAAATAGTAATAGGAATCGAAGAAAAAGAACGTACAAAAGTAATACTTACGACTAATAATATGAAACAATAAGCAAGACAACGATCAACTAACTACTAACCTTCTACCATAATACGCGTCCTCCATAACTTCCTTCTACCCTTATTATTATTATTATTATTATTATTATTATTATTATTATTATTATTATTATTATTATTATTATTATTATTATTATTATTATTATTATATAAGCGGGACAACGCTCAACTACATACTAGCCTTCTACCATAATCTGCATCCTCCATAACTTGCTTCTACCCTTATTATTATTATTATTATTATTATTATTATTATTATTATTATTATTATTATTATTATTATTATTATAATATAAGCGGGACAACGCTTAACTACATACTAACCTTCTATCCTAATACGCGTCCTCCATAACTTCCTTCTACCCTTATTATTATTATATAAGGGGGACAATGCTCAACTACATACTAATCTTCTAGCCTAATATGCGTCCTCCATAACTTGCTTCTACCCTTATTATTATTATTATTATTATTATTATTATTATTATTATTATTATTATTATTATTAGTATTATTATTATTATTTGGTTCAATTACAATTTTCTTACATATGCTTTGGGTGTGAGAGATGTAAGCTTGAGAGAGAGGAGTGTGTTTCCATCTCTGAAGCCGTTCATTTAAGGAATCGCGCTCTTCGAATTCACGAAGCAATGATTCTTCGAGAAAAACATCCTCGTATAGGCCTTCTTCTTCCATGGCGACGTGTTGTTAAGGCGACAGAGTTGGCGTCGATCGCTTCCTAGGGTTACCGTTGTTTATGGTGGTTCGTCGTTGTTGGGGAAGAGAGGTGAGCAAATCCCCGCAAGTTTAATTGTGTGTGTGTGTGTGTGTATATATATATATATATACTAGTTTTTGGATCTTTTATGAGTAACAAATAACATACTCAGTGTAATTCCACAACGTGAGTGTGAGGAGGGTAGAGTGTACGCATATGTTATCTCCACCTTGGTAGAGCGGCTATAATTCATCCAATAAAGTTAAATTGTTACTAAATATAAAAAGATGTCATTCTTTTTGTGACAGACTAAAAAGAAAATGATGTCACATAAATTGAGATAGAGAACTATTTAAAATTGTGTTTGAATTATCAAATGAAAAGAAACGAAAAACGTGATTTTCTAAATAAAAAGATGAATGTTGATATTACTCTCCCATCTCAAATTATTTATCGGTTTTTTATTTTACATGTCTCTTAAAAATATTAATTAGGAGATGTTTTTGACTAATTTGCCGTTATTTATATTTAAGTTATAATCTCTTTTTGTTAACACTCAAAAATAATTTAAGTGTCTAGCCGAAATTCAGTGACAACCGAACTATTCTGGAGCCGAATTTACTCATATCCCTCGACTACAAGAACTTCATCGGCTACTAAGACATTTTCGCTAAAGTCGTTAGTTAGAGGTACAGTTGGGACTTACTCAAATGCAGATGACTCAACAACCAAGTCAAAAGAGTTTCTAGACCCCTAAAAGCGGTAACGACCAACAACAGTTGAAAACAATGGCCATTACCCGAGCAAGAGGAGTAGAGGGCGAGAAAATCGACACCACTTCCCTCATGGTCGGCCATTGAACTTAGTGGTTACTTGATGGCTGACATGGGGGGCACGTTTGTACAATTTTTCTTCCTTTTTGTATTATAAATAGGAACATTCTTTTGTATATACACGCAATCAATCAAACAAACTAATTTTTGTATCTATCCTTACTTTATCCTTTACTTTATTATTTATTGTACTCAGTTGCATTAATGCTTTTTACCTCTTAGTTTACTAATACCACCGTCCTAACACTTTTTGAGTAGTTGAGAAACTCATTGCTGAAAATCAAAGTTCTATTTCCAGGACGAATCGCTTGAGTTAGGGAATCAATTTGTCTTCCGATTCGATCAGCTGATACAACTGCAGAAGACAGAATTTGGGGCGAGAACAAATTTGGCATGCCTAATGACACCATAGGTGAATTAATAGCGAAATTTAATTATCTGAGTCAGGATCATTCTTGGTGTATGCGCCTAAGGTCCGGTAAAAAAATGAACATTGAGTCCAGTACACATCGTAAACAAAATCCTCCCAGAAGGAACAACGAACCAGCTTCCAGCTCAGGTATGCCTACATCGGTTGATACCTCTCCATTTTCTCCATCAACCCAAGCTGTGGAAGATTCCAACCAATTTGAAGGTCCAACCATAATGACCACGTCTTTCATTAGACAACAGATCGACTTGGGCATCACGACATTATGTACGAAGTTTCTAAACAATTGGCTGACATTGTGAAGTCTATGGTACATAATGAGGTTCAGCAAGCGAGGGAGATGGAAACCAACCGAATGCACCCAGGAGAATGCTCGGCTAGTTCTGTCATCCCTATGACGAGCGGTATTATTCAGTATGAGACCATGACTCCCGTTGTTGTTCCTCAGTCGCATGTGCATCAGTCAGTGCCTACTCAGGTGCAGTCGATAGCACACCTAGGAACACAAGCCCAATCGCCTAGCAACCAGCACACTGCATGGTCGCAGTCAAACCTTGGGGGATAAAATGTGCCGCCTGACCAAGCGAGTCTGTGGTATGGGAAGATTAACATGGCTCGAAGACCAGTTCAGGCTCCAGGACACTTTAGATTGCCGCTTGTTATGCCGAACATTTCTATGAACGACCCTAAGATGCAGGCGAACAATGTTGGCCAACCGATGGCTCCTGCCTATGACTTATCTCAGCTATATGGTGACGCTGTTTACAGTGGATTACCATTCCATCAGTCATTACCGGTACCCAATCCATACCTTCTAGGAAGCGTAAGAACGGTCGACGTCCGAGGAGAGCAACCATGAAATATTGCCACCTTATCCTCAGGCTCCGTTAGCCGTTCCAGGAGCTCAGGTTGAACGCTTTGGTAGCCACTCCCAACAGCAGCAGTGGAGCATTACCCCACATATTGGTAGTGGCCAGCAGATTACCTATAACCTTCAAAACCCTATCCAACAAAGTGCAGAATGGAGGTGCCAGTGCAGAACGCCTACCAGCCGAATCTAGTCGAGAATCGGCAGGGGACGTCACAACTGATAAACCCGAAAATTATTGCTAACACCATGCGGAGGTACTTCGACATCCAATTGAAACCTTTAGATAGGCCTATTTATAAAAAGCCTTACCCTAATTGGGTTGATCGGATAGCACCCTTGCCAAGAGGCTTCAAAATACCGGAGTTAGTCATCTTCTCTGACGACGATGACAAATCCACTATCGAGCACATTGGTAGATTCACCGCCTAATGCGGTGAGGCTGGCCAGAATGAGTATAACAAGTTGCAGTTATTCCCTCTATCTCTAACGGGAACAACCTTTGCATGGTACTCCTCTTTGGCTCCTGATTCCATACAGGGATGAACCGACATGGAAGGTTTCTTCCATAATAGGTTTTATTGGCCCCAAACTCAAGTTACCGTGACTGACCTAACGAATCTCAAGCAACAGATCGATGAATCGGATGTCGATTTTATCGAGATATTCAAAAAGAAGATTGGAAAATGCACCGTACACTTCCTCGAATCTGAGTGTTCCCACATGATAATCAATAACATGCACCCTCAGTTAAAGGAGAAGTTGGTGGGACAATCCTGCTCTGACCTGAGCTAGTTAGCCAAAAACGCTAGCCAAATAGAGCAGTACGTCCAGGAGAAGGAGCGTAAAAGAGCCAGCCGAAATTGAGGCTCTCACTTGGTATCCATCATTAAAGCGGATGAGTCTGATTCAGAGTCAGCTGACTGCACGACAGACGCAATGATGGCCGAGATTGTTAGGGGTAAGGTTTACTCTTGACCAACCGTGAAAGCCGTAAAAGGCAAAGAAACGAGTTCAGCCATTGACATGGTCGGTTATTCATTTGACATCACAAAGGTAGATCATATCTTTGATCATCTGCTCAAAGACAAGCAGATTCTGCTGCTTGATGGTCACAAAATTCCTCCTGTCGAGGAACTCAAATATAAGAAGTACTGTAAGTGGCATAATTCATATAATCACTCTACTTCTAATTGTGTGGTCTTCAGAAAAGGCGATCCAAAATGGCATCAAAGAGGGAAGGTTCAAACTAGCCGACAAGAGTTTGGATGAAATGTCTATTGATACTGACCCTTTCCCGCGATACCAATATCTATGGTATCTATTGCTAAGTCGGATGAGTCAAGGTACACTAAAGGGAAACATCCAATGAGAAGGGTATGGGTTCTAAAGAAACCTACCAAAGGGGAGAAGGTTACAAAAACCTCTGTGTTCAACCAATTAGGCAACCTACATGACGTTTATGATAACAAGCAGTCAGCTAGGAGCAATTTTCATGGCCGCCCAAATACCCGAGGGACTTTGAATGAGAACTTCAGGAACATACCATGAGGTTCAGAAGGATCCCTATTGACGCCAGGCGTAGAATTGGGGGGCAAGTACGAATGCCAACCAATTGGAAGTCGAGCATGCCTCGAATAGATGAAGAACCACTCCCTAAAATCAAAAAATAGTGGTCGAGTTTAATGTAAACGAGGGTGTTTCGTCCTTACGCATCACAGCGAGAGATAAGAACCAAGCGAGACCTCAGAGAATAATTAATCCAACCAACAACAAATAATAGAGGAAGTGGTTTATTAATCAGACTCCCGAAAAGAAAGAGGCACCACCGAGAGTCGCATCCAGAACTCAGTAAAAAATAATGCAACGTGCCAAGGCCTTGCGTAAGATGCAACAGACACTGCATCTAATTTCCAACACCGAGGAAGCAAAAAGTCAAGAGATTCCTGAGTCTGCCGTAGCCGAGGCTATCGAGTGGGCATTCGGCTCAGTTGCTTCAAGGACAATTACACCTGAAGGAGAAACATCAGATCAACCAAAATTGGATGAACAACCTACCGACAACTCGACAGAGAAACCCCGACAAGAGAACATGACCTGGATGGACCTCTAACCGAGGCAATCCCCGTAGATCGTGCAGGGGATTAAGTCAGAGGATCCTCAGCCGATCCACATTTGTCTCTAGGAAATGGAAGATGTGAGGTTCTGGCCTACTGAATTGAATGAAAGAGGAGATTTCATCCGCGATTTATTCGGCCATGACCTGGTTGATGAGATGTGGGCAGACATTGAAATTGTCAGCCTAATCCAATATGAGTTCTGGCCAGCCGCTTCTTGCTGGATAGCCTGGAAGGCGCTGTTTGTGTGGAAGACGCAAAATGGGCAACAATAGTTGAAACCTCGGCTAGGGACACTTTAAGCACCGTATTTGGTGCGCCAAGATATGGTTAAACACCTCAAACCTCTTTACATCAAGGCTTACATTAACGATAGGATGATCAGCCGGGTGTTTGTCGATAATGGGGTTGTGCTGAATGTGATGTCACTACTCACCTTGAAGGATCTTAACAAAACAAATGAGGACCTCATCCCAAATAACATAAAAATGGCTAGCTTTATGGGAGAAGTCTTTGAAGCATTGGGGATCCTAGTGGCAACAATCATTGTAGGTCCTAAAACAGTCAGGTTTGCCTTCTTTGTAATAGATGGCAAGCCATCCTATACCATTCTGCTGGGCAGAGACTGAATTCATACCAGCCGATGCCTTCCTTTTACCATGCATTAAAATCTCATCTTTTGGAAAGGAGACAAGATAGAAGTCGTCCCAGCGGATGATAACACATTCAAACCAAAGGTTCAGAGCGTAGAGGTTGTCCTCTACTCACCCTATGTGGCTCCCATATCCGTCACGGAGTGTTATAAAGAAGGATCTTGGGAATCATGTAATCTTACCTCTCAAGGGTTTGAAATAAAATAATTAGCTGAACCACAGCTTACCTTGGAGGATTTAAATAGTTGAGGAAACCCTAATCATACATGACATGTGGCATCGCCTGACCGCATTAAGTTCTAAGACAATGATAGTTGAGACATCACATATGGGAAACCACAAAGATGAACCAATTCTGACAGTCGATGAATTCGAGTCACCGATGGAATTTGAATCACCCATAAGAAGGGTTATGCCTAGTTTTGAGTCTCATGATCATTTGGAAGAATTCAACCTGGGAACCGAAGAAGTCCCTCGACTAACACATATTAGTGTCTTGCTGAAGGAAGAAGACAAACAAGGCATGATGACCCTTCTACTACAGTATAAAGACTGTTTCGCATGAGACTATTATGAGATGCCCGGGCTGACACGTACTTTGGTAGAGCATAGATTGTCATTCAAGGCGGGTTTCAAACCATATAAACAGTCGCCAAGAAGGTATCATCCTCATCTGATGCATCAAGTCAAATCAAAGCTGATATTGAATGATTGATGAAAGCCGAATTTATCAGAATGGCTAAGTATGTGGAATGGTTAGCAAATATCGTACCCGTCAAAAAGAAGAATGGCAAGGTGTGGTTATGTATTGATTACATGAACCTAAATCTAGCCACTCCTAAAGACGAGTATGTCATGCCGATAGCCGACATGCTAGTCGACTCAGCAGTCGCCAATAGTGTTGTTCGCGATATTTCTGTGCTATGTATCGCTTAAGTAATAAATCTTGGTAAGATCAAATATTGTCCACAGAGACTGGTTTATCAAGTACCGAATAACTATTCTATGGTTTTTATTTGATTAACGTTAATTTTGTTTAGTTTATGAACTAAGAATTAAAACTAAGAAATACGCAATAATAACTAATGATAATAATACTTTGGTTTCAAGACAATTATATAGAGAATTAGAGTTTCCGATCTCCTCAACTATCCACTCTTTCACTTATTAATGCAAGATTAATGATCCTTCTTCTTATTAAGACAACAGGTTAACTAAGATGCTCTATATTCCGGTTAGGACATATAAAAACTCAACCTTATGCAGAAATTTTCTATATTTCTATGATAGATTTTACCATACACTAGGATTAAGAATAATAACCTTAAACACCAAGTATAGGGGTGCTTTCGTCTGCGATTTTAACCTATGTCTAGACAATTATAGAATATTCAAATCTCCCTTCTCAGATCTCGATTCGAAATCGTATAAGTTAGATAATTAATGGTCAGTTAGTTATCAACCAATCAATACAAACTGAATAGATCTTAAATAGATGAAGAAGGAATCACTAACAATGCATTAACTTATGAAAAGAGTTTCAAGTTGATTCGATGGAAAATCCTAATAAAGAAATTAGCTCCTAGACATTGTCATGCTAAGAAAATGTAAAACTCGGAAAAAAATAATAATATATAGTTGTTGGTTGGTTTAATAAAAATACATATATATAAGAAAACAAAGAATAAATTGCATGAGATGGAGTTAGTGTTAAAGTTAGATAAATAGATAGATAAAATGAAAATAAAAAAAATAAAAAAAACATTCTGCACATTAACAAGACATTGTTCACGTCCCACCCCTTCCCCCCCTTTTCATTTCCCTTCAATCTCTTAGCTTTCCCCCTCCCATAAGTTATGCAATCATCGCCACTTATACATTGTATTTACACACAAACAAAGTACATAGCATAAAGATTAGAAAATCAGGAAAAAACAAGTGAACAAGAAGAGGAAAAATCTGGAAATAACAAGAGAGCAAGAAGAACAACAATAAAAGAAATACTAGGGAGCAAGGGTCCCTTGTAGCAACCGAACAACAATCATTTCACACATACAAAGTGAGTTTTCTCACTCAGAAATTCTTGGTAACATCCTTTATTTTAAGTTCAATACATGTTAGAATAAGAATTGAGTGTTGAAAAGAAATATTGAACTTTTGATTGTTTAGACAACTAGTTGCGTCAAGAACTTTATGAACTGTTCTCACTGAGTTATAATTGTTAGCATTTGATGAAATTTGGAAGAATGATACACCTCTCTATTATGATCATATAGAACCAAAAATGAGGTAAAATGGACATACGGTTTAAAAGTTATCATAGTTCAAAGTTTTTGCCTTATATTTGGCCGAAATTCGGAAAGACATAATTACGGACTGTTTTTATTGAGTTTTACTTATTAGAAATATATAAAAATTTACATGGTGGTAAATATCTCTGTTACGGACAGATATAGCTAAATAGAGGTTAAAACGGACTTACGAGTTGAGAGTAATTGTAGTTTGAAGTTGCTGCCTCGGATTTATCGGAATCCAGAAGGGCAGGATGTTGAAACGTAAAACTGTACTAATCCGTGGGAAATAGGAAAATTGGTGTTAAATAAAAGTTCTAGATCTCTCTGTTTTGGACATTTTTAGACCTTACGGAGGTCTATCCGACTTACAGATTGAGAGTTATCGTTGTTTAAAGTTTCTGCCTCGGATAAATCGAGATCCAGGAAAGGCAGCGAATAAAAGTGTAAAACTGTACCAAATGGTACAGAATATGAAAGGATGGTTTACATGGAGACGTGTAGCTCTCTGTTCTCGTCGTTTTGAGATTTTATGGGGCTTGAACGGGTTTACCGATTAGGAGTTATGACTATTCTAAGATTTGGTTCTGTTTAATAAAAAATTCTGCCGAAACAAATTTCATGTGACTGTTTTGAGGATAAATTTGTGTTAGTTACCCAAAGTAGTTTTAAATGAAATTTGGTACAGTGAAATATCCCCGTCTTACCTTAGTTTCCGCTTGAGAAACACCTTAGTTGGAGTTATAGTTAAAAAGTTATAATCGTTACAAGTATGAATGACAGAACGTTGGGAAAGAGAATATTATTTATTCGATCTTCTGAAAAATATGAAAAAGTGAATACGTGTTCACATAAATATATAAATATATAATGGATCGGGTTGCACGCCGCAACAAAACGTAAAGTGAATACGCGTTCACAAATACGTAAACATAATGGATCGGGTTGCACGCCGCAACAAAACGTAAAGTGAATACGCGTTCACAAATACGTAAACATAATGGATCAGGTTGCACGACGCAACAAAACGTAAAGTGAATACCCGTTCACAAATACGTAAACATAATGGATTGGGTTGCACGCCGCAACAAAACGTAAAGTGAATACGTGTTCACAAATACGTAAATATAATGGATCGGGTTGCACGCCGCAACAAATATGAAAGATGAATACATGTTCACCTATATATTAATATGAAAAGTGAATACGCGTTCACAAATATATAAATGTAACAAACATATGGAAATGCAGGAGAATGTCTTAACGTATAATACGAGATAAAATGAAGTGTTAGTTAAACTGAGAATTTCCTATGAGGAGTTGCTGCATATTTAAAAGTGTTGTAACCTGATATGTTTTTGCAATATGCTTATTACGTTATAATGTGATTGCACTTGAAATATTGTGGTGTTACTTTGAATTGCAGGGTAAGGTTCTCACTCAGGCCCAGATGGTAGGGCTGACTCTTTATTTAACATGTTTCAGGAAAGCGTGATAGAGGAAGGGCTCCACGCCAAGGCTAAGGATCGTCCCGCAGCCTCTTGTCATACCAAGTCCATTGCTTCGGGCTTGGTACTCGTCAGGTTCAGAATGTCAGTTCTAGTGTCTCGGGAAATGCCCGTGTGGAACGGTCTCCCTTCCAACTTAGAATAATCATTTTCAGTATGTCTATGTAGAAATAATATTTGCACGAGCATGGGTTCGCGTTATGTTTTCAATAAAGTCATAAACAGATTTCCTTATTGTTATTTTTATTAATAGCTCCGTATTTGAATATAAGTTTAAATTTCTAAATAAAGAGAATTGAATGGTGCTCCTGGTGGGAAATAATTGTCCAGGTGCCATCACGCCCTAAGTAAAGGCTTAGGAAAAGTCGGGGCGTGACAAGTTGGTATCAAAGCTAAACCAGGTTAGGAGATTCTAGGAAGTTTCTTCGAGTTGGGTGTTTGAACGGTTACTTATTGCGACGGTGTGCGCGCCACCTTAGTAATAAGTGAACGAAATAACATCCTAAAGTTTCCCTTCTTTCATACTCCTCTCGTGCCTATCTTGAGTCTTTTTCAAGAGTTGATTCTTGTACTACATCTTTCACGCGGGTTAGGAAGAAGATTGTACAACGTTATACTGACCAATAATTATTGTGTAGATGGTGATTATAAGGCGAGTTCCAACAAAGAGGGAAGTACTCGAGGAACGGGCAAAGGAAATGCAAGCTCAGAAGGAATTCATGCGTTGTAAGATGAACTCGGGAGATGATTTTAACGAGTATATGTGCGACACAATCGTACTTTGTGCGTATTTGCTTAGGAGTAGACAGAAGAGGCGTTCCTACGACCCGACCTTCTTCAACTTTCCGATTGGAGTCATATTACAGATAATATTCAACTCTGTCCCGGAAAAATTCCGATCCTCATTCAGAGGGGCAAAGATGCTAAGAGGAGATGTTACAGAAGGTTCCTTGACCAAATTTCTATTTCAGGTAATAGTAGTAAGGGAAAGAATGAGCGAAATGGAAAGTGAAGCAAGGAAGAAGGTTCACAGGGAGTTGAATGTCAATCAGCAGAATAGACGAACTATGCGGTTAAGCCCTTTAGAACGTGTTGTAGTAAGTGCATATTCGAGTAAGAGAGTTATATGGAATGACATAGAATGACATGCTCTGATGTATTATTATGTCATGAAATATTTTCAAATATGTGAAATGAAACATTATTAATGCAAGTTATGAGTTGTCATTATTGTTTAGTTAATCTGCGTTTTCTTGTGGTGTTGCATGCTTATGAACTATAAGAAAATTTTAAGAGCTAGAGTAGACATTCCGTCTTCTAAAATATGAGTGTGTTTGTCTTCACAGAAAATGGTGAATTCACAAATCCCGGGGGCTCAAGAGGAGGTTCATCACGAAGCTCATGTACCTCCAGTTGACGTAGTGGTGTCTGAAGGGAGCAGAGAAAATGTTGGAGAGAACGAGAGTCAAATGGCCCAAGAAACGGTGGGAAAAAAACTAGATAGACTCATAGAGTTAATGACAGCTGCAGTTCCACACATGGTTCCGCCCACACCTAGTGTCTCTGTCATAGCCCCGAACCAGAACCAGACGGCCCAGGGACCGATTGCGACTGCACCACGGACCGAGAGTGTAGAAGCTCAAGCAGTACCTGATAGGCTATGGGCAAATTTATGAGGAGAAGAAAACCACTTTACTCAGGGAAGGACCCCAAGGCCGACCCGATAGTATTCCTCGATGAAGTTGAAGACTTAATGTTCACATTGGGATGCGTGGAGACGCAGGGCGTCAACTTGGTAGGCGCACGACTAGTGGATGATGCAGGGGTGTGGTGGGGGAATTTTAGGAAAAATCGTCCCTCGATGTCACCACCAATGACTTGGGAGGTTGAGCGACATTCGTTGAGAAATTTATGCCTAATACGCGCGGATGTACTCGACGGAGTTTGAGCAGTTGAAGCAAGGTGATCGCAGTGTACAAGAATATGATACGATTCGTGAGGTTATCGAGATACAACACACATGTCGTCCTACGAAATGGATAGAGTCAAGTGATTTGTAGAGGTTTAAACCCGAACATAGCGAAGAAGGTGGTGGCGTTAGCCAACGATCAAACTTATCTTGATTGTCGATATGGCTTTGAGGTAGAAGGTTTCGCTAAAGCAAAAAGAGAATATTCGCGAAGAGATTTGACGCCGGGATCATTTAATCGAGTCAAAATCGAAGCGGGAGTTTAGTAAGGGATCTTGAGGATCGAACCAATCATGGGCGATCTTATTTCAAGCCTAAGGGGCACAGTTGGTCTAATTACCAAGGTAGCAAGGACAAGGCCACCAACCCTAACACAGGAGGTGACAAACCGATTTGTAAGATTTGTCAAAGGAAACACATTGGAGAATGTCGGCTCTTAACGAAGACATGTTATAACTGTGGAGAGTCAGGCCACTATGCCAGGGATTACAAGAAGAGGACCCAAACTCAATCTATTCATGGGAGGTCAGAAGCAACCACAGCTGCCTACAGGGGAAATCAGGGAAACCAACCCCGCCAGAGTCAGGGAGGTCAACAACCCAACAATTCTAATCGGCTCTACGATTTGCCCCAGAGGAATGAGGCAGAAGCATATAATGCGGTGGTCACAAGTATTTTGCTAGTCTCGAGTATTCATGCATTTGTATTATACGATCCCGGCTCTACATTTTCATATGTGTCAATGGGCTTTGCTAAGAATTTACACGTAGAACCTTCTTATTTAAGTGAACCTTTTGAGGTTATGACACCAGTAGGGGCCTCAATTTGGGCCTCTCGGGTGGTAAATAATTTCCCATTAGAAGTGAATGGCAGGGGAACAATGGTGAACATAGTACTATTTGATATGGTAGACTTCGACGTCATTTTGGGTATGGATTGGTTGTCGGCATGTTATGCCATGTTAGATTATCGGCGAAAGATAGTGAGATTAACTTTTTCCGGAGAACCAGAAGTTGTTATAAGGGGTAGGATTGGAATATCCTCAGGTCAGTTTATTTCCTACCTTGGGGCTCAAAAGTTATTGAGAAGTCACAGAGTGGAGTACGCATATTTGGCTAATATAGTGGATACCCAAAAAGAATCCCCAGCAGTGAATGATGTTCCTATTGTTCGAAATTTTTCGGAGGTTTTTCCTGAAGATCTTCCAGGCCTTCCTCCGGATAGAGAAGTGGAGTTTGCTATAGAGTTAATTCCGGGTACAAAACCCATTTCTATTCCTCCATATCGAATGGCCCCAACTGAATTGAGGGAGTTAAAAGAACAATTGAATGATCTTCTGGATAAAGGTTTTATAAGGCCTAGTGTTTCCCCTTGGGGTGCACCAGTCTTGTTTGTGAAAAAGAAAGACGGATCGCTCCGAATGTGCATCGATTATCGTCAACTCAATAAGGTCACGATCAAGAACCGATACCCATTACCAAGAATCGATGATCTTTTTGACCAACTTCAGGGAGTTAGCTATTTTTCCAAGATTGATCTCCGTTCGGGATATCATCAGCTGAAAATAAATCCAGATGATATATCCAAAACAGCCTTTAGAACCCGATACGGCCATTATGAGTTCTTGATCATGTCTTTTGGGTTAACCAATGCCCCAACGGCTTTTATGGATTTAATGAACAAAATCTTCAAACTATTCCTAGATTTGTTCGTGTTCGTGTTCATAGATGATATCCTAATTTACAGTAAGAGTGTTGAAGAACATGAAGAGCATCTGAGGGTAGTGCTTCAAGTCTTGAAACAGGAGAAACTATATGCTAAATTTTCAAAGTGTGATTTTTGGTTGAAAAAAGTAGCCTTTTTGGGCCATGTTGTGTCAAGGGATGGAATTATGGTAGACCCCCAGAAGATAGAAGCAGTGAAGAACTGGCCAAAACCGACCACCCCGATAGAGGTTAGAAGTTTCTTGGGTTTGGCTGGGTATTATAGAAAATTCGTAAAAGGCTTTTCTAGTCTTGCTGCTCCCTTGACCCGGTTGACTCAAAAAACGGTTAAGTATCAGTGGTCAGAAGCATGTGAAGCAAGTTTTCAGAAACTATAGGAATTGTTGACTACTGCACCAGTCCTAACCCTACCATCGGGACAAGAAGGGTTCACAGTCTATTGCGATGCCTCTAGAGTTGGGTTAGGATGTGTCTTGATGCAGTTTGGAAAGGTTATTGCGTATGCATCTAGACAGTTGAAGATACATGAGAAGAATTACCCAACTCATGACTTGGAATTAGCTGCGGTGGTGTTTGCCTTACGAATATGGAGACATTATTTGTATGGTGTGCATGTGGACATATTTACAGATCATAAGAGTTTGCAGTACATAACCACGCAGAAGGATTTGAATCTGCGACAAAGAAGATGGTTAGAGTTGCTTAAGGATTATGACCTTAGTATTCTTTACCACCCTGTAAAAGCCAACGTGGTGGCTGACGCACTCAGTAGGAGATCAATGGGCAGCTTGACCCATTTGGCAATACAAAAGAGAGGTATTGTTCGTGAGGTACAAAGATTGGGATAACCTCGGGGTTAGTTTAACTGAGATCGGTGAAGGTAGAGTGGTGGTACGTGATACCTCGCAGTCTACCTTAGCTTCAGAAATAAAAGAAAGTCAGTTTGAGGATACGGAGTTTGTTGGATTTCGGGAGAGGATCCAACAGGGAAAACCTTCACAGTTTACATTGGGAGATAATGACGGAACCCTTCGGTATAAGAGTAGGTTATGTGTTCCTAAGGTAAAGGATCTAAGGAGGAAGATCTTAGATGAGGGTCACAACACAAGATATTCCATTCATTCAGGGTCAACAAAAATGTATCAGGACCTCAAGGCAAATTGCGGTGGACGGGATGAAGAAAGACGTTGCGGAGTTTGTCGGGAGGTGTCTTATATGTCAGCAGGTGAAAACTGAACATCAAAAACCTGGCGGATTACTTCAGGACATTGGAGTCCCCATGTGGAAATGGGAGGCGATTCATATGAATTTTGTAACTGGTCTACCGAAAACTCGAGAAGGGTATGATTCTATTTGGGTGATTGTTGATCGGCTTACAAAATCAGCCCATTTCTTACCGGCCAAGACTACGACGCGCACCACAAGACGCATGATTTATTTGAGGAGATTGTGCGGTTACACAGATTCCTTTACAAATTATTTCAGATAGGGGTTCCCGATTCACCTCACACTTTTGGCAAAGTTTCAGCGGTCTCGGACAAAAGTTAAGTTAAGCACGCTTTCCATCCGCAAACAGATGGGCAAGTCGAGCGAACAATTCAAACAACGAGGACATGTTGCGATCTTGTGTGTTAGATTTTCAGGGAAGCTGGTTGGACCATCTATGTCTAATTGAGTTCGCCTACAACAATAGTTTTCACTCTAGCATACAAATGGCCCCGTTTGAAGCATTATATGGACGAAATGTAGGTCTCCACTTGGATGGTTCGAGGTGGGTGAGACGCAACTGTTCGGACCTGAAGTCATTCAGGAAACAAATGATAAGGTACATATGATTCGGGAGCGGATCAAAACAGCTCATAACCGTCATAAGTCCTATGCGGATCATCAGAAAAGAGATCTTGAATTCCAAGAGGGGGAGAAAGTATTTTTAAAAGTGTCCCCAATGAAGGGAGTGATGCGCTTTGGTAAGAAAGGGAAATTGAGCCCAAGGTTTATTGGGCCATATGAGATCTTGCGAAGAGTTGGGAATGTGGCTTACGAATTAGCACTTCCACAAGAGCTGGAAGCAGTGCATCCGGTATTTCATGTGTCAATGTTAAGAAAATACTTGCACGATCCAAGTCACGTCATCCTTACCCAGGAGATAATTCTTAATAAGAAGTTCCGGTGGAAATACTTGATAGGAAGGTTAAGCGCCTTAGGAATAAAGATATTGCTTCCGTGAAGGTCCTATGGAGGAACCACTCCACCGAGGAAGCCACCTGGGAAGCCGAGGACGCGATGAAAGTCAAATATCCATTCCTGTTTTACTAAGGTAATAAAAAAAAGTGTTAGATAGTACTTCATATGTGTTCCATTTGCGTGTCTATATGCATGTGTTACAACCTTATTCCATTCGAGGACGAATGCTTCTTAAGGAAGGGAGAATGTGAAGCCCCAAATTAGTGTTACAATAACAATAAACATTATTGTGTCTATGTGATTATGTTACGACTTTATTCACATTCGAGGACGAATGTTGCTTAAGGAGGAGAGAATGTAAAACTCGGAAAAAAATAATAATAATATATAGTTGTTGGTTGGTTTAATAAAAATACATATATATAAGAAAACAAAGAATAAATTGCATGAGATGGAGTTAGTGTTAAAGTTAGATAAATAGATAGATAAAATGAAAATAAAAAAAATAAAAAAACATTCTGCACATTAACAAGACATTGTGCACGTCCCACCCCTTCCCCCCCTTTTCATTTCCCTTCAATCTCTTAGCTTTCCCCCTCCCATAAGTTATGCAATCATCGCCACTTATACATTGTATTTACACACAAACAAAGTACATAACATAAAGATTAGAAAATCAGGAAAAAACAAGTGAACAAGAAGAGGAAAAATCTGGAAAAAACAAGAGAGCAAGAAGAACAACAATAAAAGAAATACTAGGGAGCAAGGGTCCCTTGTAGCAACCGAACAACAATCATTTCACACATACAAAGTGAGTTTTCTCACTCAAAAATTCTTGGTAACATCATTTATTTTAAGTTCAATACATGTTAGAATAAGAATTGAGTGTTGAAAAGAAATATTGAACTTTTGATTGTTTAGACAACTAGTTGCGTCATGAACTTTACGAAATGTTCTCACTGAGTTATAATTGTTAGAATTTTATGAAATTTGGATGAATGGTACACCTATCTATTATGATCATATAGAACCAAAAATGAGGTAAAATGGACATACGGTTTAAAATTTATCATAGTTCAAATTTCCTGCCTTAGATTTGGCCGAAATTCGGAAAGGCATAATTACATACTGTTTTTATTGAGTTTTACTTATTAGAATTATATAAAAATTTACATGGTTGTAAATATCTCTGTTACGGACAGATATAACTAAATAGAGGTTAAAACGGACTTACGAGTTGAGAGTTATTGCAGTTTGAAGTTGTTGCCTCGGATATATCGAAATCCAGAAGGGCGGGACGTTGAAACGTAAAACTGTACTAATCCGTGGGAAATATGAAAATTGGTGTTAAATGAAAGTTCTATATATATCTGTTTTGGACATTTTGAGACCTTACAGAGGTCTATCCGACTTACGGATTGAGAGTTATCGTTGTTTAAAGTTTCTGCCTCGGATAAATCGAGATCCAGGAAGGGCAGCGAATAAAAGTGTAAAACTGTACCAAATGGTACAGAATATGAAATGATGGTTCACATGGAGACGTGTAGCTCTCTGTTCTCATCGTTTTGAGATTTTATGGGGCTTGAACGGGTTTACCTATTAGGAGTTATGACTATTTTAAGATTTGGTTCTGTTTAATAAAAAATTCTGCCGAAACAAATTTCATGTGACTGTTTTGAGGATAAATTTGTGTTAGTTACCCAAAGTAGTTTTAAATGAAATTTGGTACAGTGAAATATCCCCGTCTTACCTTAGTTTCCGCTTGAGAAACACCTTAGTTGGAGTTATGGTTAAAAAGTTATAATCGTTACAAGTATGAATGACAGAACGTTGGGAAAGAGAATATTATTTATTCGATCTTCTGAAAAATATGAAAAAGTGAATACGTGTTCACATAAATATATAAATATATAAATATATAATGGATCGGGTTGTACGCCGCAACAAAACGTAAAATGAATACGCGTTCACAAATACGTAAACATAATGGATCGGGTTGCATACCGCAACAAAATGTAAAGTGAATACGCGTTCACAAATACGTAAACATAATGGATCGGGTTGCACGCCGCAACAAAACGTAAAGTGAATACGTGTTCACAAATACGTAAATATAATGGATCGGGTTGCACGCCGCAACAAATATGAAAGATGAATACATGTTCACCTATATATAAATATGAAAAGTGAATACGCGTTCACAAATATATAAATGTAACAAACATATGGAAATGCAGGGGAATGTCTTAACGTATAATACGAGATAAAATGAAGTGTTAGTTAAACTGAGAATTTCCTATGAGGAGTTGCTGCATATTTAAAAGTGTTGTAACCTGATATTTTTTTGCAATATGCTTATTACGTTATTAAACGATTGCACTTGGAATATTGTGGTGTTACTTTGAATTGCAGGGTAAGGTTCTCACTCAGGCCCAGATGGTAGGGCTGACTCTTTATTTAACATATTTCAGGAAAGCGTGATAGAGGAAGGGCTTCACGCCAAGGCTAGCGATCGTCCCGCAGCCTCTTGTCATACCAAGTCCATTGCTTCGGGCTTGGTACTCGCCAGGTTCAGAATGTCAGTTCCAGTGTCTCGGGAAATGCCCGTGTGGAATGGTCTCCCTTCCAACTTAGAATAATCCTTGTCAGTATGTCTATGTAGAAACAATATTTGCACGAGCATGGGCTCGCGTTATGTTTTCAATAAAGTCATAAACAGATTTTCTTATTGTTATTTTTATTAATAGCTCCGTATTTGAATATAAGTTTAAATTTCTAAATAAAGAGAATTGAATGGTGCTCCTAGTGGGAAATAATTGTCCAGGTGCCATCACGCCCTAAGTAAAGGCTTAGGAAAAGTCGGGGCGTGACAGAAAACTAATTGTCTTCAACATAAACTGAATTAAATGAAATAAAGGAGAAAAGAACTTGAATGTAAAAGTCTCTAATCTTGTTCTTAGCCTCCGTTCTTCGCCTCCAAAGTATGACATCTCATGAATAAGAATCCCCATGGCTTATATCTTCCGAAAACCCTGTTCTGGACCTTTTTACCTTTTTAAAATTCGACTTTTCTCGCAAAAATATGTGTCGGCACCGCGACGCTAAATAGGCAGAAAGTTACATGAGCCTCAAGACTTTCGGCGCCGCGGCCCTGCTGGTTGGCGCCGTGACTCATCAGCGTCGCGACCCTTCCACTCTTTCGCCACGGCGATCCTCTGTGTTTTGTCCGGATTTCGTCAGATTTCTTCCATGTTTCTCGGGGTTCCTCCGGTTGATTGCTTGGGCCTTGATCATGCATTTTTATCCTCCAAATCAGCTCATTTCTTCTTAAATTCGCCATATTCATTCTAAATCGCTTATGACCTAAAAACACGAAACAAAATGCATAACACAGTACAAAACAACTAAAAGCACATCCTAAAACATACTCTAAAACAGTCCTAAAATGGACTTAACAAATACCCTCAAACTTAAACTTACTCGCCCTCGAGTAAAGAACTCTAGACACTCTAAAAACAAAAAGACACAAAGACTCTAAACATGAATCAAGTCAATCACAATATTTTTTCCTCGAAGATCATGAACACATACATTATCATTTTCAGAACATTCTAGTCATTAAATTGAAATCTAGAATTTCAAGTCAGTTAATCATTAAGTTTGCTTAAGGTTATTAGAGTATATAATCGTTCAAACATGACTACCGACTCAACCATGTATTCAATATCAGTCTATTCACAAGCGAATTCTCTCCAACAATCTATCAGGCCAAAATTCGATAGCTTGCTCACATGCTACTCTCTACAAATGTAGACATACATGCTCAAGAATCATTAGGAATTTTCCGGGTTGTATCGTTAGGCTTAGGCAAGGGGTAGATAAAAAGTCATTTAGACTCAGAATTACCATAAGCATAGAAACCAACCAAACCAAACTTGAATTTCACATTTAACATGCACCATAATCCCCCATTTTCTTCTTTTCTAGATTGAGAAATTCCACAATTTTTTTTCTTTTTGAACTACAACTCCCCAAACTTGTTTTTCATTGTGTTGTGTACAAGAGGTGTGTAGTTTATTCTTTTTTTATGCTCTTCTCAATCTTTTACACTTCTCATTGATAACCACCAATCTACAATACCATTACTAAGATTCATCCCCCCAAACTTATAAACTTCTATACTTATGGTAATTCAAGGGAAGAATAACATAGTAAAATGTTTCAAATAGGCACATGGACATGTGTTGATCAACAAAGAAGGGTTCATTCAGGCTCAAAAGGGGTGACTAAGGATTAATGTAATCAAGGGTGGCTTGAAAGGCTCAAACGGTCCAAAGATGACTTAGATCATTTCCCTAATCATGCATTATCTAGGATTTCGTCTCAAGTAGCAAGCAAGCAAGTTCTAAAATTTTACACCTTCTTTCCTCAAATCAAGTTCACTTATGCATAAACTAGTTAATTTAGTACAAGAGAGTCAATGGTCATGAACGGGTTTTCATTTTTAGTAGTAACCGAAGGCAAACTCAACAACGATCCAACTCAAGCACACAGATTATGCATTTCATGACTATCAAGTTCCTCCACTTTTATTACAGGCATTCACTCAATCTCATTGGCTATTGTTCTTAACTTTGATTCATTGGACACAAGACACTAAAAACAAAAACACAAACATTGAATAAATCACTACACATAACAATTTAAAAGACTTCCTAACTCAAAACATAACACAAACTGACGCAAAACAATAACCCCCCCCCCCCCAAAACTTATTTAACACATTATCCCCAATGTGGAAAGGGAAGCAAGGGTAGGACGACTTACAAATACACAAGCGACTCAAAATAATGACGGTGACGATGCTGAAAATCAGTCAGACGTAGCGGCCCTGCATTTTGGCGCAGCGGTGCTACACCGTAAATATAATTTTTTTCTTCAATTATTCATCATTTTCGACCCTTTATCCCTCAGAGTTAGTTCCCATCTCATCTGTCATAAAAAACATAAATCAAGAAACCAAGAACGTGAGACTGTTCAAAAACAAAATGCAAAGTTAAAATAACATAAATTAAACATTGGGTTGCCTCCCAGTAGCGATGTCGTTAATGTCATTTAGCCGGACGCAGTTCTCTTGTTCATTCAAGCGGGTAGATTACCCCCGCAACAAATCCACTTCAGGATTGTCCTCTTCCTTTTTCTCATTTTCTTTATCTTCTTCACTGGGCTAGGTTCAGAGGGGTTCTGTTACACCCCGTAAATTCAAGAGGTTAAGTTAAGAACGTACGAAAGGAAATAAGATTTGAATTTGGAAGGTTGGGTTGGGGTGGAAAAATGTTCTGCGCACTTTCACCAACTTTGGAGCGGTATATCTCCTAGTTCCTTAGGAGTTTTGAGGAGTTTTAAAAGACTAGTATGAAGGTTGTTGAGTCTAGTTTCCAACGCAACAAACCGCTCGTCGTTTGGACATCGGGGTAGGAAGTTACGGGCGTTAGAAGTTCTGTGGGCTGACGCAGAGGACAGGCGTCGCAGCGCCGCGGCGCCGTCGGCAGGGCCGCGGCGCCGATATTTCCGAAAGTCCTCTGAGGTTGCAGCGCCGCGGCGTCGAATCTGAGGGCCGCGGAATGCGAGAAATTCTCGAGTGGAGGCCTTGCGCCGCGTGGCGGCGCGCGGCGCGTGATTTTTGACGCGGTAAGGGGCGAAAAACAGGGGATATTTTGATAAAAGGCCTATGGGAGGGTGACAAGTGTCCCTCCCATCTTTTGACCAAAGGAGGGTCTTATTTTAGGGCCAAGTCTTCAAGACTTGGCCATTTGCAAGGGTTTCCCTAAAGAAAAATCCCTCTTCTCTCTCAAATTGATGAACCGGTGAGATTTTGGAAAGGCTTCAAGCAGGAGCAGTGTTGGCAAGCTTGTAGAGGGTTCGTGTGGGTAATTTTAAAGTGAAGAAGATTTCGGAAAGAGGGCTTCTTGAGGTAAAATCTTCTCCTTCTTGTGTAAATGAAGATTTCAAGTTTTAGTAGTATAGATGTGAGCCTGAGGCTGTTATATTTTAGTGATTATGATTTGAGCCTTAAATGTGGCGTTGGTTATTGAATTTCGGCCTTGAAAAAGGTGGCATAGTAAGTAGAAGCAAAGGAAGTGCTGTCCAAATTTCCCGTAGAACAAGGGACTTTTCATTAGAATATATTACGTTGAAGCTAGAAGCTAATAGACGTATTATGGTCATTATAGGTTGACATCTACGGACGGCATATTGGACTTGGCAAGTGGATTAAGCAAAAGAGGTATGTAGAACTCTTCCTATCTCTTGAGCATGAGTAGTTATAAGCGTATGAGTGCGGTGAGCGACGTGATTTAAATGAAGTGAAGTCATTTGATATATTTGACTTGTTTTAAGGATGTCTAATTGGTTGCGTTAGAGATTTAACTCACGTGTCCTTAAGAATGGTTATAAGAATGGTTATACGAATGGTTTATCCTAATAAGGTAGACAAGGATTTCTTGACATGATCAAGTATAGAATACTAGACTCGGGAAGTATTGATTCTTGAACTATTCTAAAGATAAGAGACTTGATTCCTAAGTTAAGAAACTTGTTTTCTAAGTTAAGATTTTGAAGTATTTTGAAGGTAGTGTAACTTGAATTGAAATTCAAGCCTCTTGGTTAGAGAGAGCAAAATGGTCTAAGACATAAAAGAGTTATAACGGCTTTATGGGAAGTTAGTTATGGCGGCTTTATGGGAGGATAAGGATGTCTTGGTTCTAAAGCATAAAGTTAGTATAACGGCTTTATGGGAAGTTAGTTATAATAACTTTATGGAAGCTTAAAGAAATGGTTTTTCTCGAATAAGGTAAGCTAGATAAAAGAATGGATACTAAGAAAGGCAATTCGATTTAAAGGCATCAATTGCTTAAAGTTTAAAATGAGGTCACTTGAGTTAGTCAAGCATATTTCTAATAGTATAGTGACTTGTTTGAAATGTAGGTAAGCCTTGATACTACGGGTGTTAGTATCTTGGGGTCTTATGTGGAAAAGGGATCTTGGAAAGAATAGAAATACATAGTACTTTGGGTTGGATTTTCCCAGGACTTGTTAAGTGATATGGAAAGTGCCTAAGGTCGTAAAATGAGATCCATTTTGTATGTTAATGAAAGTCTAAAGAAGTTAGGAGCTTGCTTGACGCATCGGTGATGGAGGATTCCACGGGTATGCCTTCATTGCCTCATATGAGTCACCGGACGTCTGCGTGATGTGGGATTCCACGGGTATGCTCCCCTGGTCATAGTATGAGTTTACTTGGATGTACCGACAGTGATGTGGGATTCCACGGGTATGTTTCCATGGTCTTAGTATGAGTTTACCGGAACATACCGTCAGTGATGTGGGATTCCACGGGTATGCACCGGGGACATGCTTACGATGAGGGATTCCGAGGCATGTAGTTTGAGGGGTAAGAGTATAAATGAGGGGTATACCCCCAAGATCGTTATACCACCTTCTTCAGGGTAAGAGTATAAATGAGGGGTAAACCCCCAAGATCGTTATACCACCTGGTTCCGTGGATTTGCTACCCACGATGCGAGGGACACCTCATGAAGTCATGTGCGAGATGAGGATTCCACGCATGATATATATATGTATGTATTGTATGTGTGTACGCCGACAGTGAGGTAGGATACCACGGGCGCGTCACATGGTTATATTTACTTTTATGGTGTCGGCGTGGCGGGATTCCACGCCGAGGATATGGTATATCGTGTTGTATGGGTGTCGCCAAGCGGTGAGGTAGGATACCACGAGCGCGTCACATGGTTAGATTTGTGTGTACGCCGACAGTGAGGAAGGATGCCACGGGCGCGTCACAGAGTTATATTTTACACCTAGCGGTCGGCAGTGATGGGGAATCCCACGGGCGCGCTTGGACATTTGAGGGCTGGTGTTCATAGCCCTGGTATGACTATGGTTCATATGTTGAGACCGGCTGTTTAAGGTAAAAATCTGACTTTCATTACTTCCACTTGAAGAGCGATTATCTTTAATTTGGTTATCATATATGTCTTGTTTGTATTTTTGACTATTATGATTTAAATTACTGATTTCGATTTGCATACTGTACATATTTTATCGACCTCCTCGAGGGCCGCGTCACGCCGCAGTAGAGTCAGTTGTTGATCCTCGCTCTTGGATCATTGTTCACCGCCGGTAAGCTCGCTTTATTCGGAGGCTTATCCACGGTATTGTCGGTAGTTGTACATTCGGGGTATGGCGGGGCGTCATCCTTGAGTTGTTATTCTTAGAGTGCGTAGTCACATTTGTGGATTGGGTTGTAAAGAAAAAAAATGTCTTGCTTTTATTATGTATATTTTACGGAAGGTGGCCTTATCGGCTAGCTGTTGATTTTAATGTTTAAGCATTTTATAAGTTGTGTATGTTCATTGCTATTCTCCGATGTATACCGAAAAGGGGTGCGGTAGGGCACGATCGCCTGTGGTCGGGTCGTGACAGGTTCACCCCTTTTTCATCATTCACTGGTTCAGTATCCTTACTATCCTGTTCTGCACACTGCTTAAATATTACCCCAAGAGTGTCAGTACCCTTGAAGCTTTCCTGAGAAACAATTTTATCAACTATACCAACAGCAAAACAGGTGTCATTGGCTTGTGGTTCAGTTGGTGGCCTGAAAACAGTGAAGATCATTTCCTCATCCTGGACTCAGAGCTTTAACTCTCATTTTTCCACATCAATGAGGGCTCTTCCTGTGGCTAGGAAGGGTCTTCCAAGGATACTGGACATATTCTCATCTTCTTCCATGTCCAAGATGATGAAGTCAGCAGGAAAAGATGAATTTGCCCACTTTCACCAATACATCTTCAGTTATGCCTCGGGGATGTACGATTGAGCGATCTGCTAGCTGCAAGTTGACTGTTGTTGGCTTTGCTTCCCCTAACCCAAGTCTTTGAAACACATAAAGGGGAATTAGATTTATGATAGTTGTCAAATCACACAAAGCCCAATTACATGTCACATTCCCTATAGTGCAATGTATAGTGAAACTCCCTGGATCTCTCAACTTCTGGGAAGTATCTTCTGCAAGATTGCACTACATTCCTCTGTAAATGCCACTGTCTCGTACTATGCTAGTTTTCTCTTTTTAAAGAGTATATCTTTTATGAACTTAAAGGCATTTGCTCCAAAGCCTCAATAAAAGGGATATTTATGTGCAACTTTTTGAACACCTCTAAGAACTTCGAAAACTGTTTGTCAAAGGATTTCTTCTGAAGTCTTTGAGGGTAGGGAATTCTGTCTTGATATTCCCTCACAACTGCTGGTGTAGTCTTCTCTAAAATAGGGCGATCATCAGTAACCCCTCTTTATCTGAACCACATGTCTTCTCCAACTCCTTCTCCTTCTCAACATGTGGTTGGGATGCAACTTGCTCCATTTGTTTGCCACTCCTCAAGGTGATTGCCTGACACTACTCTCTTGGGTTTACCTCTGTGTTGCTAGGTAGAATCCTCTGAGGTCTATTATTCAGCATGTTTACCAACTGTCCCACTTGCGTCTCCAAGTTCCTAATAGAGGACTTTGTCTCTGTCATGAATTGGGTTTGGAAGTTGGTAAGGGTTAATAGTGCAACTCTCAACTCATCGGATTTCTCTTGTGGAGCTTCCGGTCTGAACTACTGAGAAGATGAGGCCTGATTCTGCGGTTGATGGTTCTGATATTGGCCTTGAAAGTGTGATTGATACCCTTGGTCATTTCTCCATAAAAATTTGGGGTGATTTTGTCACGACCCGACCCCGGGCCCGCGACTGGTGCCCTACCTGGGCACCCTTACAGGTATACATCAGAGAAAATCAGCGAAACATACATAAAACTCTTAATAAATGTAAAGAAATCACTAAGGAATAACCAAAAGGTTAGCCGATAAGGCTACCTCCATGGATAAATAAATACATAACCGAAAGCAGCTGCCTCCTTTCTTTTACAAACTGACCCACAAGATATGACTACAAACCTCTAAGAGTTTTAACATAACAACTGTGACAGGACAGGGCCCCGCCATACCCCTGAATATACATGAAGCTACAACCTCAGGGAAACCGTACCAAAAGATAAGCCTCCGGAGTAAATGGAGCTTTTTCCCAAAACTGAACCGAGATCCTAAGAGCAAGGATCACCAACCTGTGTACCTAATACCTGCGGGCATGAACGCAGCCCCTCGAAGGGGGTCAGTACAACATGTATCGAGTATGGAACAGAAATAAGGTACAGTAAACAAATCATAATTGTACAAAAGAATGACAAGGGCAATTATAAAAATGGTAAATACCAGATCATACCGTGTCATTACCATCTCGTGAACTTAATCGTACCTTATTATCTTTTCCCATTTTTCAATAAAAGTTATAATCAAATTATTACGTACATACTTAGGAAAAATCATCAAGTTCATAAACATATAACTTACGTATCTTGCATAACATAATCCGGCCCTTTATGGAGGGACGCCTCATTTTGGAGTTCACTTTGATTATCCATACGTGATAATGTAACCCGGCCCATTTGCGGGACACGACGAATTCATAAAAAATCTTCCCACGAAGGTATCTTGTCGGCCCGTTCGGGACGCGATAAAGTCATGTAAGTGCGCCATAAAGGTATCTTGCCTTGCCCATTCTGGACGCGATAATGTCATATAGTGCGCCCATAAAGGTATACTTCCGGCCATTCTCGAACGCGATAATGTCATATAGTACGCCCATAAGGTATACTACCCGACCATTCACGACGCGATAATGTCATATACCGCCCGTAAAGGTATCTTGCGGCCCATTCTGGACGCGATAATGTCATATAGTCGCCCGTAAAGGTATCTTGCCGGCCCATTCACGATGCGATAATGTCATATAGTCTGCCCATAAAGGTATACTGTCCGGCCCATTCCTGGGACGCGATAATGTCATATAGTCTGCCCATAAAGGTATACTGTCCGGCCCATTCCTGGGACGCGATAATGTTTCTTTACATAACATTTTAGACCATCTTTTCACTTCTTCTTAAGTCGTTATAACAACTTTCCATAAAGCTATTATAACAACCTTTTCACTTTAGAGAACTTAAGGCACTTTTATTACTTATTACCTTAGGGAAAATTAAACCCAAAAGTACTACGTACATACATACTTAAAAAGAATCTTAAAACTACTTCTCTTTTTAAATCAATAAACTTCTTCTTTTGAAAACTCAAGTTACAGTTTCTTTTGAAATCAAACCTCTTAACTTTTGAAATAATTCATGGCAACCAAATTTTTTAAATCAAATCATTCATTTCTTTAAGAATCAAGTCCCATAACTTGAAAAGTAAAGTCTCATAACCTTTTTAGAAATCAAGGTTCATAGTCTTAAAACTTCATAACATAAACTCTTTTAATTTAAGTAGCATATACTTTTATGAGTTGTGAATAAGTTATACTCGTTTATAACGATCTTATTAAAGCACTCATGATCTAGAAAATGTAATACAATTTTGTCTTATCTTAGTTTCTATGCAGATGAAGAATTCTACTCATTTTAATATAATTGATTATCGATACATTTTCTTTTATTAACGTTGCAATGGCTTGTTCGATACTTATTCTCATTCGTGCAGTAAATTAGCAAAGTCAACTCGACTCCAAATACTTCCTAACGACTCTTACCAACATCCCCCATAAGACTTGGTAAGAACTTAGGATAACTTAGACCTACCTTTTTCATAGAGTGAACCAACATACATACCTCTTAACTTCTAAGAGTATAAGGAATCATGAAATAATACCACATGTATATTTCACACATATAACATGCCAAAAGAAGGAAGAGGTTCACATACCTCGCGACGATTATCGACAAGTAGCAAAATGCTCCAAAGTATTATAACCTTGCTAGCTTTTACACCCTTCAAGTAGAATACGCTACTCGTAGTACTTCGAACTATAATGTCCATAATACGTCTATTAACCTCTAGCTTCAAACGTAGAATATTCTAAGTGTAAAGTCACCAAATTCTACGGAAAATCGGACAACACTTCCTTTGTTTCTACGTACTTTTCCACCTTTTTCAAGGCCCGAATTTAACAACCAATCATGCCACATTTAAGGCCCAACAATTCAGTTATCCAAAGGGGATTACACGCCTTAACAGGACGTGTAAAATTCTGCCCCACATTAATACAAAACAATCCAATATTTCCATGCCATTCTCGGCTACAACAACATTGATTCTCTTTCAATTCCTTTTCAATCCAAGTTGTTATTCTAACATGTTATATAGTCGCAATCAATTATAACAATTATAATCTCTTCTTATACAACATGCGACGACTAAAACTAATAGCCAAATTGAATTACAATCTCAAAGACTAAACTTGCTAGTTTCGGATTAGTGGTTCCAAAATTCATAACACTTATAAATCTTCACAATATATAGCACATGATCATTTCTAACTTATCATAACATGGAATCTTCAATTACAATAGTAAAACGAAGATTATTACCTCTTTAAGCCCAAATCTGATCTAAAACCTAAAGTCGATCCTTAGCAATTTCAACTCCTTTTATTGACGTTCCAATCCGCTATTTTCAACCCTTAGAAGTTCACAATTAACTTCTCTTCAATTTCCAACTTCAAAGTTGAAGAACACCTTAGGTTTTCACCTTGCGACTAACGTAAAAATATTGTTTTTTCGGGATCTTTCTATTGAGATATCCTTACAATACCTCTAGGAACCTTGGTTTAAAGTATTGGGATTATTGAACCACAAACGAAAAAATTTTGTGTGGAAATGGGCTCAATGCCGAGAGCTCTCAAGAACAAGATGAAGTCTTGAATTGTTTTCTAAGTGTCCAAGTAGTCTTGCACTAGTAATGTATATATATAAGGAGATCAAGGGCTAAGATTTAAAACACTTGTGTGGTTTAGATGGAAGGGATCTAAATATCAAGTCAAGTGGGCTCTTTGACTTAGTCAATAATGTCAAGTTTGGGCTTTGCAAGACTTGGTCATCTTTGTCTTGGTCAATTGACCCTTTTGCCCTTGGTCCAAACGTCCAAGACCTTCTAAGGGGGTGACACATGTCACCCTCCCATTCGTCGTAATATTACGTTTCCCGACATTTCCAAAATTCCGATAAATTTTTACTAGTCTCAAACCTTAACGTCTTTGAGTTCTTACGTACGTTCTTATAAACATGTCCTGGAATTTCGGGGTGTAACAGATTTTTCCACCCCGGATTATAAATGTTGGAGTAAGCATTGTTGTAAGGCCTCTGGAAATTTCCCACTGCTTGACACTGAGCTTGCTCCATGAGAACATTATTGGGATCCACTGTTGTGCATTTATCAAATGTGTGTGGTCCCCCACAAATCTCACACCCTGATGCTGTCTGCACCACATGAGCTGTCATGGTGTTTTGCTGCAACTGCTTTGCCAATGAAGCCACTTGAGCTGTAGGTGCAGTAATCGCGTCTAACTCATGGACTCCAGCCACCTTCCTGCTGTTCACTGACCTCTCATCTAACCATTGATGATTGTTGGTGGTCATGTCCTATAATAGCTCATGTGCCTTATTGGCACTCTTACTCATGAATGTACCCCCTGCAGCAACATCAATAATGGTACAAGTAGTACCACATAACCCATTGTAGAATATGTGGACCAATATCCACTTTTTAATTTCATGATGCGAGCACTTTCTCTGCAAGTCATTGAATCTTTCCCATGCATCATATAACGACACCCCATCTGCTGATAGAAATTGTTCATTTCACCTCTTAACTTCGCAGCCTTTGATGGAGGAAAAAAATTGATAAGAAACTTCTGGGCTAAGTCTTGCCATGTGGTGATAGAGTTTGCTTGCATAGAATTTAATCAGGCCTTAGCTCTATCCCTGAGTGAAAATGAGAAGAGCCTCAATCGAATGACATCATCAGTAACGCCATTATACTTGAATGTAGCATACAACTCCAGAAAATTAGCAATATGCATATGTGGACCTTCTGACGGCAACCCCCCCAAACTGGACTGTGCTCTGAACCATATGCAGGATAGCTGGTTTTATCTCAAAATTATTGGCTTCCACAACTGGAAGCCTGATGCATGTCTGCACACCCGTGACTGTAGGTAGAACGTAGTTTCTCAAGCTCCTCTCAGCAGGATGCTGGCCTTGCCTCATGGCTGCTGGTACATCATTATTCACCCCATTCTGATTTTGTTGGTTCTGCATTGTGACTGAATCAGCTAGTATTTTATTTATCCTATTATGTTTGCACGCTTTTTCAATTTCTGGGTTTAGAGGGATAAGTGTGTCTGCTCCTCTTCTGCTTCGCATAAACAAAGCTCCCTGAAATTGGTCAAAAACAAGAAAAATATCTCAAGGTAAAAATGTGTTCCAAAATAAAAAGAAAAATAAAAACCAAATTACAAATAAGACTAGATAATTCGATATTGATAGTACGTCAGTCCCCGACAACGGCGCCAAAAACTTGTTCTTGATATTTCTGTGCTTACGTAAGTGTACGTATCGCTTAAGTAATAAATCTTGGTAAGACCAAGTATCGTCCACAGAGACCGGTTTATCAAGTACCGAATAGTTAATCTATGATTTCTATTTGGTTAACATTAATTTTGTTTGGTTTATGAACTAAGAATTAAAACTAAGATATAAGAAATAATAACTAATGATGATAATACTTTGGTTTTAAGACATTTATGTAGAGAATTAGGGTTTCTAATCTCCTCAACTATCCACTCTTTCACTTGTTAATGCAAGACTAATAATCTTTTTTCTTATTAAGATAGCAGGTTAACTAAGATGTTCTATATTCCGGTTAAGACATATAAAGACTCAACCTTATGCAGAAATCTTCTATATTTCTATGAAAGATTTTACCACACATGAGGATTAAGAACAATAACCTTAAACACTATACAAGTATTGGGGTACTTTCGTCCGCTAACATATGTCTAGATAATTATAGCATATTCAAATCTCCCTTCTCAGACCTCGATTAAAAATCATATAAGTTATGATAATTAATGGTCAGTTAGTTACCAAACAATCAATACAAATTGAATAGATCTTAAATAGATGAAGAAGAAATCACTAACAATGCATTAACTTATGAAAAGAGTTTCAAGTTGATTCGATGGAAAACTCTAATAAAAAAATTAGCTCCTAGACATTGTCTGTTACATCCCGTAATTCCATGGCTGCTAAGTGAGAACGTAAGTTAGGTTATAAGATTTGAACGTTGGAAGAAAAGTATATTATATTTTCTAATCAGTAAATTTATTGTGGACATAATCAGTAAAAACGTGGAGGATAAACCGGGAATGTGGCATCTCACTCTGGATGAAGCCGTTTAGGCGGTCAGGAATTCTAAATCTATAGCTATTGGGCGACACCTTATCGGCTAACCTACTGCCAAGATGTAATGTTGTCATTGGATATTAATGTCAAGTCTTTACGGGTGGCTAAGCAGAACTCTCAACATTTAAAGGAGTATCAACAGGTCATGCATTGGATCAGGTAGTTAAAGATCGACTGATGGCCCTAGAGAAAATCGAAGTCGATAAACGAAAAATGGCTAAAGCATACAACAAACATGTTAAGCCTAAAAGGTTTGCTGAAGGAGATTTGGTTTGTAAAACCATTCTGCCGATTGGGACGAAAAATCGTAAATTCGGCAAATGGTCACCAAACTGGGAAGGACCTTTCGTAGTAATCCAACAGATCGTTGGCAACTCATATCAATTGATAAACATGCATGATGAGGAAATTGACAGAAATGTAAACAACAAGTATTTTTAAAAAGTACTATCATTCTATTTGGGACATGCATGAATAATCGACAGCCATAGACCGCCTGCCTAATCGCACCAAACAAGCTAATTCCTTCCGACAGGAGATGTGTGGCTAAATGACAGCCACATACCAGCTACATGGTCACAAAATACAGAGGAAATCGTTTCTCTCACATGATTGTGTCGTAAGGTTGGTCGCACGACTCAGGCGAAGAAAAACCATCCCAAGTGGTCAAAGATAATGGCCCATCAAACATACGGGGTTTGTTTCAAAATTGCTCTAGAATACCGAGAGTAATGCTGAAGTTAAAGGGTGGGATAACAATTTTCACATCCAAGTAAACCAAGCACAAAAAATAGAGGCGTCGCACATACCCGAGCTCGGCAATACAGCGGAAATCAAACTCCGACAGTACGGCGGCATCATAAGGACATGTGCGCCTCCAGTTGGCCTTTGTGACCAACTTCACTCGGGCTGACCGACCCGAATAATGAGCAACCATAGTCGGCTAGGTACAGAGGTTAGCCAGAAAATGATCGTCGGTGAACCAGTCATAAGCAAAAGGAAAGTCATGGTTTATCGAGCTGAGGTACTAAAACAAGAGAGAATCACATTGTTCCAGTCCCCCGTACAGAGTCAGCACCATCGGTTCATCAATAAAAACTAAGTCAGGGGTGTTAGGCGCATTTTATATAAACTTTTTGAGTCATTTTTAATTAGTATTTTACTCATTTCATTTGTGTTTAGTATAGTATTAGGGTCATTTTTATTTCTTTTGAGTCACAACGAACCTAAATGGAGAAATGACAAAAAGAGGATGAAATGAGTCTGATTTAGATGGAATTGCACACTAAAAGGGCCAAGAAATGAAGCCTACGAAGTCCCGGGAAGCATAGGAGAAATCAGACGAAGTCAGGACAAGAAAATGACAAAAATGTGAAAAATCTGGCTACAGGACTTACGGCACCGCGGTGCCAGCCAGCAGGACCGCGGTGCCAAAAGATCTGCGAGTTCGGGTTGGCTACAGGACTTCCGCAATCGCGGTGCCAGCCTGCAGGACCGCAGTGTCGAGATGCATTTTTCTAGATCCGAGGCGAATTTGGCCATGGGCAGAAGGGTCCAGGGCACACGATTTTTACATCATATTTAAGCCATTGGGACAGATTTTAGGGATTATGTTATCATCCATCATAACACACATCACAAGGCAAGGCTTGGAGACTACGATTGGAGACCTAGTTCTAAGTAATTCTTTTATTTTCCCTTAGTTTATTTTAGTTATGTTGAATTATAATTTAGTTCTTGACATGACAATGTTTAGGAGCTAATTACTTTAGTAGGATTTTCAATCGAATCTTCTTGAAACTCTTTCATATAGTTAATGCATTAGTTAATTGATTTCTTCTTCAACATTATTAAGATCTATTCAATATTGCTTTGATTGCTTGATAATTAACTGGTCATTAATTGTCATAACTTATATGATTTCGAATCGAGAACTGAGATGAGAGATTTGAATATGCTGTAGTTTTTTAGACATTGGTTAAAATCATGGACGAAAGTACCTCGATACTTGTGTAGTGTTTAAGGTTACTGTTCTTAATCATCTTGTGTGGCAAAATCTATCATAGAAATATAGAAGGTTTCTGCACAAGATTGAGCTCTCGTATATCCTAACCGGAATATGATGACATACTAGTTAACCTGCTATCTTAATAAGAAGATGACTCATTAGCATTGCATTAATAAGTGAAAAAGTGGATAGTTGAGGAGATTGAAAGCTCTAATTCCTTCATAACTGATTTAAACCAAAGTATTATCATAATTAGTTTATTTTCTGCAATTACTTAGTCTTAGTTATTAGATAAAAATACAAATAAATTAACGTTCACCAAATAGTAACCATATAATAGATTATCGGTACTTGATAACCAGTCTCTATGGACGATATTCGGTCTTGCAGACTATATTACTTGTGACGATACGTACACTTGCGTTGAGCACGTGGAAATCGCCTAACAAGTTTTTGGCGTCGTTGCCGGGGACTGGCGTATAATCAATATCGAACTATCTATCCTTATTTCTAATTTGGTTTTTATTTTCTGTCTTTTTATTTTAGAACATTTTGTTGTGATCTGTGTGCTTGTTTTTTATCACTTGCCGGAAGGACAAGGCAATTGCTGATCCTTTGACAATGGAAAATCAGCAAAACAATAATTTGGAGGATGGTGAGTTACCGCCTGTCTTAAGACAAGTCCCTGCAGAAAGGAGCTTGGGGAATTATGTAATGCCTACAGTTACAGGGGTGCAGACTTGCATCAGGCTCCCAACGATAGGAGCCAATAATTTTGAGATCAAACCTACTATTCTAGGTATGGTGTAGAACACAGTCCAGTTTGGAGGGTCGCCATCTGAAGAGCCACATATGCACACTGCGAATTTCCTGGAGCTTTGTGCCACATTCAAATACAATGGTGTTATTGATGATGTCATTTAGTTGAGGCTCTTCCCATTTCACTCAGGGACAGAGCAAATGTTTGGTTGAACTCCCTGCCAACAGACTCCGTTTTCACATGGCAGGACCTAGCCCAGAAATTTCTTGAAAAATTCTTTCCACCAGCGAAGGCAGCAAGGCTTAGGGGAGAATTGAACAATTTCTATCAAATTGATGGAGGGTCATTGTATGATGCTTGGGAGAGGTTCAAGGATTTGCAGAGAAAGTGTCCACATCATGGCCTTAAACAGTGGAACTTTGTGCACATCTTCTATAATGGTCTGAGTGGGACTACTAGAACAATAATTGATGCATCTGCTGGTGGCACTTTCATGAAGAGAACAGCACATGAAGCCCATGACTTGTTGAAAGACATGACCACGAACAATTACTTTCCAGATGATAAAGGAACAGGTGGCAGAAAACAGTTGGGATTCATGAGCTAGATGTTATCGTTGCACTAAATGCACAAGTCGCTCTCTTGACTAAGCAGCTCCAGCAGAATACCATGTCCGTAAAGGCGATCCAGATGAAAGCAGTTTCTGAGATTTGTGAGGATCCACACACCTTCGATAGATGTCCAACAACTAATCCCAACATCGATGAAGCGAGCTCGATGTCGATCAGGAAATTTTCAGAGGCCCTACAACAATGCATACGCCAACACATATAATCAGGGGTGGAAAAATCACCCAAATATTTCATGGAGGAATGATCAAGGCGACCTCGCTTTTAGGGCGTGATCAGCGAGTTTCCACAAAAACCTTGACTCAGCATCTTCTCATCGCAGCTCAAACCCACCACCAGCGGGAGAAGTCAGATGAGTTGAAAATAGCACTATTGACATTGGCAAACTCCCAAGCACAATTCATAACAGATATAAGGTCATTCATGGCAGAAACTAAGTCCTCACTTTCAACCTTGGCCAACTCCCAAGCACAAATGACCGACTCTCAGACCCAGTTCATGACAGAGACTAGGTCATCCATCAGGAATTTAGAAGCACAGTATGGACAATTGGCAAACACAATGAATAACAGAGAGCAAAGTATTCTCCCCAGCAATACAGTGATGAACCCAAGGGAGCAATGTCAGGAAGCAGCTAGAGCAGGTTGGATCTCAACCAAGGAGGGGGAAGAAGAATGAAGTGGAGAAGACAACTGAGGTAGAGAAGGGGGGGGGTTACTGAGGACCGCCCTATTATAGAGAAGGCTCCACCAGCAGTCATGAGGGAATATGTATACAGAATTCCTTACCCTCAAAGACTGCGGAAGAAGTCCTTAGACAAGGAGTTTTCCAAGTTTTTAGAGATCTTCAAAAAGCTTCATATCAATCTCCCGTTCATTGAAGCTTTAGAGCAAATGTCAGTTTATGTAAAGTTCATGAAATACATCCTATTTAAGAAGAGGAAGCTGACAGACTATGAGATAATAGCACTGACAGAGGAGTGCAGTGCTATCTTGCAGAAGAAACTGCCCCCTAAGTTGAAAGATTCAGGGAGTTTCACCTTACCTTGCACTATAGGTAAGGTTGCATGTAAGAGGGCTTTGTGTGACTTAGGGGCCAGTATCAACTTGATGCCTCTCTCTGTGTTTAAAAGACTTGGTTTGGGGGAATAAAAGCCAGCTACAGTTAACTTGCAGCTAGCTGATCGCTCAGTCGTACATCTTAGAGGTATAATTGAAGATGTGTTAGTGAAAGTGGGCAAATTTATCTTTCCTGCTGATTTCCTCATTCTTAATATGGAGGAAGATAAAAATATGTCCATCATTCTTGGGAGACCATTTCTAGCCACAGGGTGGGCACTTATTGATGTTGAGAAGGGGGAGTTGAAGCTCAGAGTTCAAGATGAAGAAATGACATTCAAAGTGTTCCAGCCACCACCTGAGCCAGAGATGACCTTCAAAGTTTTCGGACCACCCACTGAACCACAAGTCAATGAGCGATGTTTTGCTATTGGGGTAGTTGACAAGGTTGTGCCTGAGAAAAGCCTCACAATCTTGATGCTGCGGGTACCATTAAAGAAAAGTGGGGAACCTGATAGTAAGGCCAAGGAAACGGCGAATGTTGAAAAGAGAATGAACCCTCCTGAAGTTAATTCTGTGAAAAGGAAGAGGAGGAAGAGGAAGCGATTGGTGCTGAGATAGTTATGTGGAGGGGACACTCTACCCCCTTGATCTAGTAAGTGAAATGCGTCCGACTAAAAGACGTTAAAGACAGCTCTAGTTGGGAGGCAACCCAATATTTTTAATTATGTTATTTCAATTCTTGTTTTAGTTGTTTTATTTTATCTTGAACAGTCTCACGGTCTTGGGTTTTGTCTTATGTTGTGATGGCAGGTGGACTAGGGACTGACCCTGAGTGGAAAAGATCAAAAATAGTGGAAAAATGCAAAAATCGAGCACAGCGCCGTGGCGCCAACATGCAGTGCCACGGCGCTGCAACTTTAGAGAGCCCAGAAGCTTGTGCAAACTCAAGAATCTCATCCCAGACTGGCGCCACGGCGCTGCAACTTCAGAGAGCCCAGAAGCTTGTGCAAACTCAAGAATCTCATCCCAGACCTCATTTATGACCGATGTGTTGTGTCAGTAAGTTGTCCCTACTTCTAGTCTTCACACATTGGGGACAAGGTGTCGATTAAGTTTGGGGGGGGGGGTCTTACTTTATTTTTGAGTCTTGTTTTTTAGTCTGTTTGATTTGTCTTTGTGTCGTTTTGTGTGTTTTTTAGTCATATTTTTTTATGGATCATGTATGTTGTAGTTGCTAAAGATATTGAGTGGATAAAGTGGGATAATGTAATGAAATTAAAAGCGACAATCTGTGCTTAAGTTAGATATGTCAAAAATTTATGACATCCAATTCTTTGGGGTATTTGTGCTTAGCCTATGTGTGTCAATTATGGAAAGAAAAGATGAAAAATGTCTAGAAAACTTGTTTGCTTATTATTTGAGGAGAAATAGTTAAGATGTACATGTTTAGGGAGATGATTCAGGCATTTCTTTAATAGCCCTTCTGACCATTCATTACTACCCTGACATGAATTATATCACTAGTCAGCCACTTTGAGCCTAAAATAAAATCTTTGTTTGACACCATATGATTCCCTGTTTGTGCCATAAGTGATAATTGAAAGTTAGTGGGATGAAAAGTGTTGAAAAAGAAACAAAAAGAGAATTGAAATTTTTGATGCACTCCAATGAAGAATATGCAAAAGCCTAAGTTTGGGGGTGCCTATTATCTATAATGTATCTAATTCTCTCAAAATAAAAGAAGGGAGAAATAAGTATGAGATTAAAAAGGAAATCAAACAGAAGAAAAAAGAGTTGAATGAAAAATGTTTATGGTACGTAATTGAGCCTAAATGTCTATTTTTACCTACCCCTGCCTAAGACTACATTACAACCCTTGAAAGTCCTGATGATCTCTAATGTGTATGTCTATGATTAGTGGAGAATAACAAGTAAACAGGTCTATAGCATTTTGGAAAAGATGGAATGAAATTGGCATGCACAGGTTAGGTGTTTGTATTTCCATTGACCATGATCTAAGTGATTTTTTTGAAATATCTAACTTGAAATTCTAGATTGCTGATTATTCATGTTATATATGTTCTAACATATTATCTCATCTTTCATCCATGATTTTGAAGAAACATTGCTATAGTACTTGATCCATTTCATAGAGTCTTCGTTTGTTTTGTTTTTATTTTTGTTTATTGCTTTACTCGAGGGCGAGTAAAGTGTAAGTTTGGGGGTTTGTTATGCGCATTTTATATACACTTTTTGAGTCATTTTTAGTTAGTATTTTACTCATTTCGTTTGTGTTTAGTATAGTATTAGGGTCGTTTTTCTTTCTTTTGAGTCACAACGGTCCTAAATGGAGAAATGACAAAAAGATGATGAAATGAGCTTGATTTAGATGGAATTGCACACTAAAAGGGCCAAGAAATGAAGCCTACGAAGTCCCGGGAAGCATAGGAGAAATCAGACGAAGTCCGGACGAGAAAATGACAAAAATCAGAAAAATCTGGCTACAGGACTTACGGCACCGCGGTGCCAGCCAGCAGGACCGCGGTGCCAAAAGATCTGCGAGTTCGGGTTGGCTACAGGACTTCCGGCACCGCGGTGCCAGCCTGCAGGACCGCAGTGCCGAGACGCATTTTTCTAGATCCGAGGCGAATTTGGCCATGGCAGAAGGGTCCAGGGCACACGATTTTTTGCATCATATTTAAGCCATTGGGACAGATTTTAGGGATTATGCTATCATCCATCATAACACACATCACAAGGCTACGATTGGAGACTACGATTGGAGACCTAGTTCTAAGTAATTCTTTTATTTTCCCTTAGTTTATTTTAGTTATGTTGAGTTGTAATTTAGTTCTTGACATGACAATGTTTAGGAGCTAATTACTTTAGTGGGGTTTTCCATCGAATCTTCTTGAAACTTTTTGATATAGTTAATGCATTAGTTAATTGATTTCTTCTTCAACATTATTAAGATCTATTTAATATTGGTTTGATTGCTTGATAATTGACTGACCATTAATTGTCATAACTTATATGATTTCGAATCGAGAGGAGAGATTTGAATATGCTGTAGTTGTTTAGACATAGGTTAAAATCGTGGACGAAAGTACTCCGATACTTGTGTAGTGTTTAAGGTTACTGTTCTTAATCCTCTTGTGTGGTAAAATCTATCATAAAAATATAGAAGGTTTCTGCACAAGATTGAACTCTCGTATATCCTAACCGGAATATGATGACAGACTAGTTAACCTGCTATCTTAAGAAGAAGAAGACCCATTAGCATTGCATTAACAAGTGAAAGAGTGGATAATTGAGGAGATTGGAAGCCCTAATTCCTTCATAACTGATTTAAACCAAAGTATTATCATAATTAGTTTATTTTCTGCAATTACTTAGTCTTAGTTATTAGATAAAAATATAAACAAATTAACGTTCACCAAATAGAAACCATGGAATAGATAATCGGTGCTTGATAACCAGTCTCTATGGACGATATTCGGTCTTACAGACTATATTACTTGTGACGATACGTACACTTGCGTTGAGCACGTGGAAATCGCCTAACAAGGGGTCAGGTCACTATCAGCTAGAATAATTGTTCTTGATCTTTGAGATAAAAAGGATG